>OZ005681.1:12386666-13840000 GCA_963930675.1 Gnaphalium uliginosum
CAATTAATTTGGAGGTGAGTATATGTGCATATATTTCATGCCTTAGCTAATCCGAAAGCTTACAATTCTTAAACTTGCTTCATGTAGAATCGGCAGTCAAGCGTAATTTAATCTTGCTGTAGTCCTTCCTTAATCTGCAGAGTTGTTTGTTTGGCCTTCTTTTGTTTGACCTTAAGTAGCTTTTACATGCTATAATGACTCCATCATTCTAGCTTCAACTTTTTGACCTTATATGCGGATTTATAGAAGTTGGTTATCTGGCGATATTTATAATACCTATATGTACATTCCCTGGGTGATTAACACGATGGATGTCACCCCTTTTTTTGTTTTTGCTGCAAAGTAAAGAAAGTTTCACATCAAAGTTAATGAGTTCTTTTTAATGCAAAATGAATCTAAACTGTTTGTCTATTAAATATTTGCAGGGTAAGAGGTAAGTTAAGTTGGAATGTTTCTATCATGAATATGTTCCAATATATGTTCGTTATTTGTTATTTCAGAACTTTAGGGTACCTGGCCTGGCACTTCTATAAGATTTGTAGAATGCTATACAAGCTTGTGTGCTATGTAATCATGTCCAGTAGGGCCCTTTTTGTACTTCAAGATTATTTCTCAACCTTGTTTCTTGAGGTTGTTTTTTTCCGTCACATCACTTATAATCTTAATATCACTAATGGTTTGTGCAGAGGGGAAGAGAGTCCCAATCAGAGATGCTGGAGGGGAAAGGGTCCAAACCCTCTAAAGAAGATGAGAAGTTGTCTCACACTGAGGACACTTTGGCCACAAAAGTCGAGCTCAAGGAAGAAACTGAGCGGGAGGAACAAGCAGCAGATTGCACTGCTTCAGAAGATGCTGACAAAGATAATAGAACTGAAGTTATTGTGTCAGAAAGTGAATGTCCTGTTAAAAAGGTATTAAAGCTTTTTGCCTTTCACTTTTTAGCTTGCTATTGCATTTAATATGTATGTAGTCTCTATTATTGCCGTTTCCAAAAAAAATATGTATTTAGTCTCTTTGTGGTCTTATATTTATGGATGTACAGACTGAAGAAAGCAATCTTACAATCATTGATGGAGAGACCCTGGAGGCCGCTGAAGGAGCCATTGAAGAAAATGTAGTTGAAATTGATCAAAAGGTACCTAGTCCTGTTCTGCAGGTTGAAATGTTAACGGTGTAAAATGTATGCTTCTATATGTTTGTAGTATGTTTATGTGCAACGTCATATATTGGTGCAGCGTAAAACCGAGAGTACTGGCATTATTGGTGACTTACCGGTGGAAACTGAAGCTACTTCTTCAAAAAGCACCGAAGGGATCTCCCATAAAGAACCCGAGATCAAGGAGAAGGATCAAGGAGCAGAAGAAATCATAAGAGAAGATGTGGTTGATACCAACAAGACATCATTAGAGCTTTCCGTTACACAGGTAAGGTCAAGCACTCTTAAAGTATTTGGTTAAAGATTTTTTACAAGTTGTTGGTCATTGAGTTGTCTTTTAAGACTCACCATTTATTATTAACGCAATAGCCTGTCCAGAAGTGTGCCTTTTAAAAAAACGATAAAAGGTTGTGCATCATGGATTATAAGCATTCATTTGAGACTCACCAATTAACAATTCCACGACGTTTTAAAAAGTCGCCATCAATAAAGAAATTGACAATATAAAAACATCATTTGATTACTGGCATTCGTTTGTTGAGGAATCATTGAGTAACATTAACAGCATATGATCTTCAGACAATAGATAGGATGCGAAGAGGTGGATTTAAAGTAGAGCAGTTGACCTTTCTTAATATTGAATAAGAAGTCTTTTTGATTCATTGAAATGGTTCAAATACGCTACTCGTGCCTTTCTTTAATGAATTACATACCTTGTGTGCATAACTACTGGCTCCTCAATGCCTTTCGGCACATGCATCATTGAAGCCATTGGCCCTTAGCCAATGAGATGGATCAAAGTTGTGCCTCCTTTCATGGGACTTAGGCCCAAGTATGCATTGTGAACCATGGCCGTATTCTCTCTTTTAATTATAAGTTTTGCAGGGTGAGGGAGATGATCTTGCAAATGTCGATGGAAGCAGTGTAGTTGAGAGAGATGCTAAATCCTCTGAAGATGTAGTGGAAGCAAGTGGTGTGTCAGCTGACGTTGGAAAAGATGTATTTGAGGAAGAGAAGACTACAGATGATCCCCATGTTAAAGAGGTATTTCCAAAATGATGTTTTGTTTTCTTAAATATGATTTGTATACATTGTGTGACATTTTATTTTCTTTCTGGCATATAAGCTGTCTCACAATGTCCTTTTTCTGCTATTGAAGGTCGAAGATGCTTGTCAAGGAGAAACTGAGCATGAGAATTTTGGAGATGTTAGTAGCATTGCAGGGAATATAGTTGTTGACGTGGAGACAATACATGCGCCTCCCGTCAGTCTGGTAGCAAACTTGGTTCTTTTTTTTTCTCCGTGATTTTATGAGTTCAATTTCTGATAGGTGTCTGCTCACTTATTTATATAGTATGTGTACAAGTTGGATTTAACCTTGTCTTCCTATTTGTAAACCTTTCAGGGTGAAGTGGAAGGTGCTGAAACAAGTAATTCAGGATCTCCTTTGGAGACAGGTGTCAAATCTTCTGAAAAAGCTGATGCTGCCGCCTTGGGGGATACGGTGTGTAGCTGGTTGAGTGTTTTTTAATCCCAGTTTAATTGTGCTTACTTTCCATAAATGTTTTTCACCTGTTAATTAACTGTGTAGGGTAACCGAGAACTTGACAACAGTGACAGAGGTACAGTGATGGAGATAGATGACAAATCCTCTGAAAAGTTGGAGGATGGTACATGTAGCGTTGAGAAGGATTTGCCTGAAAATGAGCAATCAATAAAAGAACTTCCTGATGCACAGGTGCCACACATGTTACTCTGTTCAAATAAGGCTATGTTTTAGATATATGTATCCATACATGGGACGGCGCCTTTGTTTATTTTCTGATTCCCAGTCTAACTGTTAAGGATGTTCTGCATTCTCAATTTATGATTCATGTAGGAGGCAATAGAGGTTTCTGGAACCAATGATGGTGCTATGCTGGTCGACACGGAAGTCAAACCTTTTAGAGAGAACAATAATGAAATGCCGGGAGAGTCTGTTGTTGGAGCCGAACAGAGTACAGATTCGACTCCTCTTCGAGAGGTAAACCACAAATCGTTTTAGTTTCAAAAAGGATGTATAAAAATATAAAATATATATGGTTGCGTATTTAGTCAGTAAAATGGGAATGTCACGTCTGATTGAGCTAAATTATAAACGATTGTTTCTCCATTTTTCCTAATGTTATGAAATAATGTATTATATAAGAGTCAAACACTACATAGTTCAAATAGCTATCTAATGTCTTCAGTTAGGAATTTTTTTATTACTCTCCTTTTCTTTTTTATTCTGTTGAATACAGTATACATTACTTTTGACCCTCTTGCCACGTTTATATGTTTGCAACATTTAGAAATTTTTAACTTGTTTAGCCATCTCAATCCAGAATCAACCCATTATTAAACAAATGGGTTAAGATTATCACCCTTTATCTAGGTACATGATGTCCCTATTAATTTGGCCCCTTTAAATCTAATACAGCATGAAAGTGGCAGTCTAGATGTCGACAAAGATAATCTTGATGAGGCAGAACTGAAGCACATTGAAATAGTGAATGAAGACTTGCAGGTGGCGGCTGAAAGTGAGCACCTGAAAGGAGGTGCTCACGTACTAGAAGTCATCTCAGAGGAACTTCATGTTGAGCAGGTCCAAACTCTAGCACTTCTTTTCCTTGGTTTCTTCCCATATTTTATTTGCATTTGTAAAAGATGCAGGCCGCGCGCGTGTGTTTACGTGTGTGCTTATATAATCATGTTCAGTAGCACCCTATTTGAATTTTCAGACTGTTCAACAACCTTGTTCCTTGAGGTTGTTTTTATCCGCCTCTTCTAATTAATATTGTTAATTGGTTGTGCAGGGTGAAAGTGAGTCCAAATCAGAGATGCTGGAGGGGAAAGGGTCCAAACCGTCTAAAGAAGTTGAGAAGTTGTCTCACAGTGGGGATAATTTGGCTAAAAAGGTTAAGCTTGAGGCAGAAATTGAGTGCGAGGAACAAGCGACAGAGTGCACTGCTTCAGAAGATACTGGCAAGGATAATAGGACTGAAATTATTATGTTCGAAAATGAAGGTCCTGTTGAAAAGAAGGTATTAGATCTTATTGCCTTTGGCCTTTTGGCCTTTTGGATTGCTACGGCATATAATATATATGTAGTTTCTCTGGTCTTAGTCGTTGTATTTATGGATGTACAGACTGAAGAAAATGATCTTGCAATCATTGATGGACACACCCTGGAAGCCAACCCTGCTGAAGGGGTTGTGATTGGGGAAAATGTAGTTGAGATTGTTCAGAAGGCATCAAGTCCTGTTCTGCAGGTTGAAATTTTAACAATGTCACATGCATGCTTCTATACGTTTTTAGTATGTTTATGTGCAACCTCCTATATTGGTGCAGCGTACAACTGAGAGTTCTGCCATTATCGGGGACTTACCAGTGGAAACAGAAGCTACTTCGTCAAAAAGGACCGAAGAGATCTCCCATGAAGAAATTGAGCACAAGGAGAAGGATCAAGAAGCTAACGATCCCACAAGGGAAGATGTAGTTAACACCAACAAGACATCAATAGAGCTTTCCATTGGACAGGTTAAGGTCCTGCACACTTAAATTATTTGGTTAAATATTTTTTACAAGTTGTAGGTTAGTGAGTAGTCATTTACGACTCACTATTTAGTATTAAGTATAACATGTTGAGAAGCACCTCTTTTTCAAAAAGAATAATAACGGGCTGTGCATGAACTCATGAAGGATTATGGGCAGTTATTTCAGACTTACCAATGAACAGTTTCACAATTTACTGAAAGCCGCTATCAAAAATAAGTGCAGAACCATCAGACAAGAAAGTGACAATATAAAAACATCATTTGACTACTGACATTCATTTCTTAAGGTATAATCGATTAACATTAACAGCATATGGTCTTCAGACAATAGATGGGAGGCGAAGAGGTGAATATGAAATAGAATAGCTGAACTTTCTTTCCTCTTCGTAGTATGCTACTTGAAAGTGCTCAGTGTGTTTGAATTTTATTTTAATCGGGAGAAGTCTTTTCGATAGCATTGTTTGATTCATTAAAATGGTTTAAATAAGGTACTTGTGCCTTTCTTCAATGAATTACATCCCTTGTGTTCCTCACTGCTGGCTCCTCAAAGCCTTTCAGTGCATGCTTTATTGAAGCCAGAGTCTCTAGGCCAATAAGATGGACCAAAGTTGTGTCTCCTTTCATGGGACTTGGGCCCAATTATGCTTTGTGCATCATGGCATATTCTCTCTAACTATACACTCTGCAGGGTGAGAAAGATGATCTTGCAACTGTTGGAGTAAGCAACATGGTTGAAAGAGATGCTAAATCCTCTGATGATGTAGTGGAAGCAAGTGGTGTGTCTGGTGACGTTGGAAAGGATGTATATGAAGAAGAGAAGACGACAGATGATCCCCATGTTAAAGAAGTAATTATTTATATCGGTGTCTGCTCATCTATATCTATACTAATGTATTTGTATAAGTTCAGTTTAACCTTGTCTTCCTATTTGTGAACCTTTCAGGGTGAAGTGGAAGGCGTTGGAACATTTAATGCCGGATCCCCGTTGGAAACAGGTGTCAAATCCTCTAAAACAGCCGATGATGCCTCCTTGGGGGAAACGGTATGTAGCTGGTTGAATGATTTTGTATCTCAGTTTAATTGTGCTTGGTTTCATTATTTTATTTATTTATTACTTTTTTTTTTCTGTTGATGAACTCTGTAGGGCAAACAAGAAAATGATAACATTGACAGAGGCACGCTGCAGATAGATGATAAATCGTCTGAAAAGACCATCGATGCCTCATTGGGGGAAACGGTGTGTAGCTGGTTCAGCGTTTTTTTATCCCAGTTTAACTGTGCTTACATGTTAATGGTTTATTGTGCTTTCTTTTCGTAAATGTTTTTCTTCTGTTGATGAACTGTGTAGGCTCTACTAGAAAATGATAACATTGAGAGAGGCACACTGATGGATATGGATGACAAATCCTCTGAAAAGTTGGAGGATAGTGCAGGTTGCGCTGAGAAAGATTTGCCCGAAAAAGGGGAATCAATGAAAGAACTACCTGATGCACAGGTGACTCCTGTTGTTTGATTGAGGCTGTATTTTGTATTTGTGTCCATACAGGTTTGATGTCTTTGTTTAGTTTCTGATTTCTAGTCTAACTAATTAGGATTTTCTGCAATCTCCATTATGAACTATGCAGGAGGAAATAGAGGATTCTGGAACCAATGATGGTGCTATGCTGCTGGACACGGAAGTCAAACCTTCTAAAGAGAACAATGATGAAATGCTGGGGGAGACTGTTATTGAAGCCGCGCGGAGTACAGATTCAATTCCTCTTCAAGAGGTAAACCACGACATGTTCTAGTTTAACAAATATGAATAACCCATAACATGAAGGTTGCTCTTGTATGAAAATATATGGCCGTCTATTGAACTGGTAAAAATGGTTAGGTTAGGTCAGATTGGGTTAAACCATGAACATTTTTTTGTCCGTTTCTTTAATGTTATGAGATAATGTATTAAATAAGATTCCAAACACTACATAGTTCAAATAGCCATATAATTTTTTATTTATTCGGATTTTTTTTTATTGTTGAATTCGCTTTGGGTGACTTTCGACCCTCTTGGCATCTTTATTTATGTTGATGAGGTTTCATCGCTGGCTGTATTAATCGACACTTCTTTAATTTAATACAGGATGAAAGAGGCAACCTAGATGCCGACAAAGAGATTCTTGATGAGGCAGAACCAAAGTTTGTTGAAATAGTGAACGAAGGCGTGCATGTGGTAGCTGAAAGTGAGAACCTGAAAGGAGGTACCAACGCATTAGAAGTCAAATCAGAGGAACTTCATGTCGGGCAGGTCGAAATCTAGCACTGCTGTTTCAAAAGCTGTAGAATACTAATTTCCTCAGTGTCTTCCCTTATTAAATTCACATTTGTGAACAACGCAGGCTGAAAGAAGAAGTCCTGAAACCATCAACGCAGAATCCTTGGATAACACACAGACAGAGTTCTCCAATGAATTTGATGGTCCGTCTGAGGACAAAAGTTTGCATGAAGAAAAAGATCACAAACTTCCTGTTGAGATCGTTGATTCAACAAAGGAGCTTTCTGTTTCAGAAGTTGCTGCACAAAACTGTGTGGAAGAAAGAGAGACCGAAGTCACTGAACCTTCTAAAACGGGGTCCGGTGTTTCTGCAGTCCAAGAAGTAGATGAGTCAACAAATGAGCTTTTTGTTTCAGAAGTTGCTTCAAAAAGCTCCATGGAAGAAAAAGAGACTGAACTTTCTACAATAGGGACTGATGCTTCAACAATCATAGAAGAAAAGGAGTCAGCAAAGGAGCTCTCTGTTTCAGAAGTTGCTGCACAACGCTCCATGGAAGAAAAAGAGACCGAACCTTCTAAAACAGGGATCGATGTTTCAACAATCAAAGAAGTAGAGGAATCAGCGAAGGAGCTTCCTGTTTCAGACGTTGCCTCACAAAACTCCATGGAAGAAAAAAGAGCGGATGAACTTTCTAAAACAGGGGCTGATGTTTCAACAGTCATTGAAGAAGAGGATTCAGCAAAGGAGCTTTCTGTTTCAGAAGTTGCTTCACAAAGCTCCATGGAAGAAAAAAGAGAGGGTGAACCTGCTAAAACAGGGACCGATGTCTTAACAGTCATTGAAGAAGAGGATTCAGCAAAGGAGCTTTCTGTTTCAGAAGTTGCTTCACAAAGCTCCATGGAAGAAAGAAGAGAGGGTGAACCTGCTAAAACAGGGACCGATGTCTTAACAGTCATTGAAGAAGAGGATTCAGCAAAGGAGCTTTCTGTTTCAGAAGTTGCTTCACAAAGCTCCATGGAAGAAAAAAGAGAGGGTGAACCTTCTAAAACAGGGACCGATGTCTCAACAATCATAAAAGAAGAGCAGTCAGCAAAGGAGCTTTCTGTTCCAGAAGTTGCTTCTCAAAGCTCCATGGAAGAAAGAGACACCGAACCTTCTAAAACAGGAATCGATATTTCAACAACTGAAGAAGTAGATGCAAAGAAACAAGATGAACCTGGTGCAGAAACCTCCATGGAGGGAACGGAAACAATGCCTTCTAAAACAGATGCTGATGATTCGACTGTCTTAGAACATGCAACTGTCAAGGACCAAGATATCGGTGCAGAAATCTCGAGCAGTGATGTTGGAGTGCCTGATCAGTAGGCCAAATATTTAAAACAAACAGAAAATTAGCTGTAATTATGGATTAGCTTGTATGGTTGTAGCTATGTAACAATTATCAAAACTGCTCTTATATGCTTAGGCTGCTGTGTTGCATTTTGTTTTTGTAGCATCTTATGAACTATCCAGGTCTCCTAAACATGTTAATATCATATGTTAACCGTCTTATTTTTATTTTTCATCATGGTACATAAGGTGGAATCGTTTGTGGCTAACTACCTTTTTTATTTATATACACCACAAACAATATGTAAGCTATTGTATATATGGTACTAATTTTTTTTTTTCCGGTTAACGTACATAAAAATAAATAGTAAATATATATAATGGGATCATCCAAGGCGAAACAATTTTTTTTGGAGGAAGGGGAAGTGTAATATTTATCGGAGCATCTTAACTTTGTCATTATATATGTAAAAAAAAAAGTGAAATTTAATAAATATTGATCAGAATCGATGCTATTAATATTAAGGTTCCTTGATAAATTCTTTTGTAAAATATAAAATCAATTGATGAATATTATATCTTAATATTCATCGCGGTGAATGTTAGTTAACATTCGTTACGATGAATGTTAAAATTAACAATATTTGTTAAAATGTTATGTTTTAACATTCATCGTAAAGAATGTTAGTTAACAATTTATTAAATAAATATTCATCAACTAATGTTATTACTTTAAAATGAAATTCATCCATTAATATATTCTTTATAGTATCGATTTTTATTACTATCTATCGGTAAAAATATTCTTTTATTGACATTTTGATCGGTAAATGTAAGATGTTTCTTGACGAATAACACTTCTCCCCTTCTCCCAAAAAAGTGTTTCCTCTTGAACGCTACCCGATATATGAATATATATATATAGATATATATAGATCAAGAGGGAAGTGCTTTTTTTGGGGAATGAGGAAGCGTTATTATTCACCATGAAGAATCTTACAATTACCAATCAAAACGTCAACAAAAAATTATTTTTACCAATAAATAGTAATCAAAATCGATGCTATAAAGAATATATTTACAGATGAATTTCATTTTTAAGTCATAACATTAGTTGATTAATATTTATTTAATAAATTGATAACATTCATCGTGATGAATGTTAACTGACAATCATTACGATGAATGTTAAACATCATATTATCACATAATATTTTTAATTTTAATATTATCACCATTAATGTTAACTAACACTCACCACGATGAATATTAAAGATTTTGGATATAATATTTATCAATCGGTGTTATAACCTGCATAAATAATTTATCAAAGAAGATTAACATTCATAACATCAATTCTGATTAACATTTTTTAAATTTCACTTCGTTTTCTGTGAAATTTGTATGGGCGAAGGTAATATGTTTCTTGATAAATAATAACGCTTCCCCCTTAAAAAAAAAAAACACTTTCCCCTGGATCATCCCAATATATATATATATATATGTATAACCAAACAATATATGCAATAGACAGTCCAGCTCAAATCAAGCTTAGCAGTGCTCGAGCTTGATTCGGATAGTTTATAATCACATATCTGGACACATACTAGATTTACATTCATGAAGCTACTTATGTAGGTTGGAGGAGGTCAAGAGAGTGTATGCTCGGTATCTCGTGTTGCAGCGTGAAGATCGTTAGTCTATCATAATGGGTTAACCACTAAATTAGTTAACCACAAATAATATTTATTATGAGCAAAGATGCATGCACCTTCTTCTTATCCACAAGGTTCATGTACATACAAAATCAAAACAAAACAAGAAACACAGGGGATGCATGTCTCACGTCACCTAACATCTCATATAAGATCTCATCCTTGCAAGTGGGTAACTTGTAAGGTGCCTATAAATAAGAGCTCATACCAAAAGCAAAGGGCAAGAATTACTCACACACTTCTCCCCCTAACCTCATGTAATGAGTATACTTTGTCATCCTAAAATGGCATAATGAATACTTCAAAGATACTTACCCTCTCGTATTCTTAAAAGATCACTCGGTTCCACTTGGAAGATGTGGCGTAAAACCGCACATATAGTGTGAGTTACCAAAAGGGAATCGCCACCGAAAGATCTCTTATTTCCCATAATATTTACCCCTCTCCGTATGTATCGCAAGTAACACAACTCTTTTAGCAATCTACTCGTGTTTGATAGTGACGTTAGATATCCGGTCTATGGACACAGTGCAGTGATCAGCGATCATAACCCGTGACTCGAGCCAGTAAATCTACGTATCATCATATCACATCACATTGCTAATTCTAAAATAAGTAAATACCTTAAACTAAACGCTAATGGAAGTTGATGACAACTACTAACACATGTCACATACCATCAATTCTTCAGCTCAAAAGAGATCTATACTTAGAAAAATTTCATTCACTTTGATCAAAATCCACCACATACATCCACTTTGTTTCATTATGAAGAACAGCATCCACCTTTTTTCACTGCTGATTCATCATCCTTGCTTCTGACATTAATCGTTTGCCCTTTTCTGCTGACAATCTGATGGATTTGGGTAAGAACTTCCGTAAAAGCATTTTCCACGTTTAGTGATTCAAGTGCAGAGGTTTCCATGAAGTACGTGTGCTCCTTTTCAGCAAATGCTGTAGCATCTTCGGTCTGGACAGCCCGTAAATGGCGTAAATCAGCTTTATTACCAACGAGCATAATTACAATGTTGGAATCTGTATGATCCCGGAGCTCCTTTAACCACCTTTCTACGTTCTCAAAAGTGACATGCCGTGTAACATCATAGACGAGCAATGCACCTACTGCACCTCGGTAGTATGCACTTGTAATTGCACGGTACCTTTCAGATGAAGAAAATAACTTAAGACAACATTCTGTTATTCATACCAATGTGAAAGTTCATTAAATTAGTGAAATCAACTACATTTCACTTACAGATACTATAATAACTAACTAAAATCAAACACATAGATCTGAACAACATTTATATATGATCGATCACATTATTATAAACACGTCACGTCATACTCGGATATAAACAGCTTCCATTCAAAACTTTGATACACTCGAGATGAACATACAAAATAAATAAACAAAATGGAAACAGATCTGATAGACATACCGTTCCTGACCAGCAGTATCCCAAATCTGAGCTTTAACAACTTTATCATCAACACGAATGCTACGAGTAGCAAATTCAACACCAATTGTTGATTTTGATTCTAGACTGAACTCATTTCGCGTGAATCTAGATAACAGATTTGATTTACTGACGCCTGAATCGCCGATTAAAACTACTTTGAACAAGTAATCGTAATCATCATCTGCTCTGTATGCTCCCATTTTGTTTTAACTGGAAAATTGTAGTTTTATTATACTCCGTATTAGAATTAGAATTATAATAGAATGATGATGAAATGAAAATGTGTACGAATATGTCTTTTGCAGAATGAGAGATGGATATGTAATTAAGTAAGCAGGCAATCAACTTCTTTTTTGCCGCTTGTTTAGATTTTTCGCTTTTTAAGGAATTCTCATGTTATTCACAATTTGAGTCAGTTGCTTTAGATAACTGATAAAACTTTTCCTATTATTTTAATTGTTTTTATTTAAGGTCTCTAGGTGTCAAAATGGATGGATCAAGAGTTTAAGATCACATTGGGTCATCATCACCACATAAAAAATCACCTGAAACTCATTTTTAATCGTATCGTAGTGATGATGATAAAAATTGAGATACACCTAGATTCTCTTTTTGCGTTAAACCTTTAAAAGCCCATATGTTTGAATCCTTAAGTAGCATTAGAATGAGATTCCAACTTAGCACCTTCTGAATGAGATTACTCTGTCTGCAGAGCACAACACGATACCAAATAAAGAACATGTTTATTGGAAACTGTATAACTAATAACTTGTTATGTTATGAAATTGAATAAATCCATTTAAGATTGAACAAGTCAAATCCCTTTAGACATGTATTCCTTGGGAAATGATAATAACGAGGTACTAAACGCCATCGTAATTGCGATGGATTGAAATTATCAATATAACATACGTTGTTAAAGATATAAATCTCAATATAAACGTATACATTCATATGAAAACATGCAATATGTTCTTTTTGCTAGTTGAATGATAATATGTTTGTTATCTAATTATATGATTAATTAAAAATTAATTTTCTTTATCTTTTCAAGTACATATTTGTATGAATTCTTATTTCCTAATTTTGTTTTAATGATAAACATCATTCAGTGATTTGTTGAGATATATAATGTTATATGAAAAATTAAAAAAAAACAACCAAGAAATAAAAGTCACAAATATGTAATTGATAAAAATAGATGGGTGTTTGTAAAATAATTAAAAATTGTAAAGAGAAAGAATAAGAAAAAAAGGTAAAATAAAAAGTAATTGAGGATATTAGTAGATCTTCACACACCAACTAATCATAGTACATACCTAGTAATAGAATCTTGGGACAACTGACGAAAAAACAGTAAAACATTTCCAAAAAGAAAACCTATTCAGAGGATCAATATGAACTATAACAATACATCAAAGTCAAGAAACATGATCATAACAAGGACAGATGGAACCAAAGCACATTCATTTTCCATCCTTTGGGAGTTTTGGTTGAACTCCAACATGTTCAGTTCTCTCCGGATACCCACATTATTATACCTATGATTTTTACTTGTAAAAAATATCATTCACTTGATCAAAATCCACCACAGATATCAACTTTTTTCGATCTAAGAAGAACAGCATCCACCTTTTTTCACTGCTGATACATCATCCTTGCCTCCCACATTAATCGTTTGCCCTTTCGGCAAAGCAGCTGAATCATCACCAGTGTCAAGTGCTTTTCTGCTGACAATCTGATGGATTTGGGTAAGAACTTCTGTAAAAGCATTTTCCACATTTAGTGATTCAAGTGCAGAGGTTTCCATGAAGTAAGTGTGCTCCTTTTCAGCAAAAGCTGTAGCATCTTCGGTCTGGACTGCCCGTAAATGGCGCAAATCAGCTTTGTTACCCACGAGCATGATAACAATGTTGGAATCTGTATGATCCCGGAGCTCCTTTAACCACCTTTCTACATTCTCAAACGTGACATGGCGTGTGACATCATAGACGAGTAATGCCCCTACTGCACCTCGGTAGTATGCACTTGTGATTGCACGGTACCTATGAGATAAATAACCATAAGACAGCATTTTATTATTCTGAATGTGCATATCAAACAACTGACTAAACAAGATAGTTAATAGTACTTCCAGAAAAGGTTCTACAAGTACGTATTTCTCTTATACTTATTACATGCAACAATCAAATTCATTTTTATGTTGATATAGAAGAGCTCTTGGCATCCAAAACCAGATATGACATCTTAATCTTTTAGAGGTGGCAATCTGAACTCGTTCATACTATGAAAACGGCTTAATTCGGTTAGTATTTTATTGATAACGACAGTCAAACGAAGAAAATGCCTATTATTGAAACAGGCCAAACAGGTCGGGCACGGATGGACCACACTTCCTAGAGTCCTAAAATTGTCAAACTTGTATAGTCATGTCATGATGTGACATTTATTACTTGCATGATTGACACACTTCTCTTTGCGTTAAAAACAAGACATTTTGAGGGTCATCTATCTCAGGGTCCTTAGACACAGATCAGACTCGCTGAACAAGAATTGGTCGACTTCCAAGCTTTTTCCTTTTTTCAAAGGTAGAGATTCACCCACCCATTACAACTAGGGTTACAAAGGAGCCGGGATTTTATCAAGCAACTCAAATTCAACTCAAACTAGAGCTCATGGGCATCAACCTATTATCGAGCTCGAGAATACAAGAGGTCGGTTCAAGCTATTATCAAGCTTTTTGAGCCTCAGATAACAAAATTGCATTCCAAATTACTTCAACAACACCGTATACATTCCACTCAGACCAACTACATTTCACGTAAACAGATACTATAACTAAATTCAAAGAATTAAACACAAATCAGCTACAATGAGATGATCGACAACCAAATTTATACACGGATCTAAGCAGTTTCAACTCAAAACCCTCATAAACCCTAGGTTCCAACAATAAATAACAAAGGAATGCATAAAATGGAAACAGATCTGATAGACATACCGTTCCTGACCAGCAGTATCCCAAATCTGAGCTTTAACAACTTTATCGTCTACACGAATGCTACGAGTAGCGAATTCAACACCAATCGTTGATTTTGATTCGAGACTGAACTCATTTCGAGTGAATCTAGATAACAGATTTGATTTACCGACGCCTGAATCGCCGATCAAAACTACTTTGAACAAATAATCGTAATCATCATCTGCTCTGTATGCTCCCATTTCTTTTAGGAAATGATGGTTTATAACAGTAGAATGATGAAAATGTGGACGGATTTGTTATTGAAGAATGTTTATTTAGTACAGATATAGATAGATCTGTAAGTAAGTAAAACTAGGAAATATGAATGAAACAGGAGGGAGAGGAGTGAGATCCTTTCAAAGAGATTTTTGGCTGCTGATTCTTCTATTTCTTTAATTGGGTAAATTGCATTTTTCGTCTTTTTAATTTGCTGATTTTATCCTTATAGTTTTTATTTCGCAGCAATCGTCCCTGAACTTATTATTTTTCTCATAATTTGTCTTTTACCATTAAACTTAACGAACAAACCGTTAAGTCGATGTTAAATGACCAAAATACCCTTTTCAGTTGATTTCTTTTTAGATATTCATATCCCCACATCTAAAACACAACACCCTAAACAATATTTTTCAAAATTACCTCATTCTCAAACACCAAATCACCACCATCATTTCCAAATCCAACCGCAACCACAACCCCTAAATCCGACCACGACAACAACATTCAAGTCCGGCCACCACCACCATCTTCAAGTCCGACCAACACCACCACCTTTAGATGTTACGATGTTAAAATCAAGGATTTGGGATCGATTAAGATTGATGAGAATTTTTAATTCTGAATTTAAAACTGTAGGTGGTGTGTTGTATGTTAATTGTAGTTATACAATTATTTAAGTCATTTGCGTATTTACGTGATTCAGTTGACTTGTTGGAGTTTTTCTGGCCAAGTAGCAGTAGCTTTAGCTACCCATTTCATGTTGTCAAAGTTCATGTCAAAACATATATTTTTATGTAAAGGTAAATATATTTGTATTTGTATGTCTTTAATATATAATGAAATTAAAAATTGGTAATTGTAATTGAAGAATTAATTTAATTGTTTGGGGTTTGATAAAATTAGAGTTAGGTAGTGTGTTTTGAAGGAGGAGGAGGAGGAGGAGAGTTTGGTCATTTATAACAACTTAACGAAGTAATCTTACTGAAAATACTCGGAATGACAAAAATTGCGAAATTTAATGAGCACTGGGAAAAAAGGTATTAGAATGAAATCGGCAAATTAACAACACCACAAGAACGAAAAATGCAATTTACCCTATTTGATTTAAATGTATTTTCTGTTTAGATATTTCGGTTTGTAGGGGATTGTTTTTGTTTTTTCAACGATTTGAAAAAATCACTTGAAAATCGGCTGTTTTTTACTATCAGGTTTTTTTCTTTTTCTTTTTCTTTTTTTAATTATGATTATTTAATAAATCAAGGCGTGAAGCCACGAACTATTTGATTAATGCACTAAAAAAAGAGTCTAAACCATAAGTATTTTAAAAGGGAATTATATATATGCAACATGAGGTAATAGAATATTAAATTATTAAATTAGTAAATTGGTAAATATAAAAATTTGAAAATATAAAGGACCGACACAAAACACAATATATCATTTGCTACATATGTAAATTAGATTTTGTTAACCATCACCGAGGTGGTCTGATAGTTAGCGTCCTCGTATCCTCAGAGGAGGTCTCATGTTCAAACTTCACTAGTTGCATATCTTGAGATGACCATAAAAAGAGTCGAAAACAATCACGGAAATACCCCGATTATTCGTTTACCCGTTTGTATCATTTTGATTCATAAACTTGTATGCATGTTCATAACTAGCTGAGTATTATTAAAATCCATGCTATTAATCTAAAACTAGATGTGATTTATAGGTATACAACTGACTGATCTGAATAAAGTCTTCTGTATGACTATTTACATATAACTTTAAGTGCTTAATAAAATGTCTAATGGTAAGTAATATGTGCTTAATAAAACTTGAGATACTAATGACTCCAAGTAGTCCGATACAAAACATCTGATGAGTAAAAATACACAAGACAAATGAAATCACACATAAGACGATGCACGACCAAAATTTAGCTACGTATTCACTTTACTCGAGTTTAAAGAGTCATAGACTTTTTTTATTTTTAATTTTCTATAAAAATAGGTTAAAACGGTTATAAACATTATAAGATTTTCTTTAGCAACTTTCAATGCATGACCCAAAGTTAGCTAGGAATTTACTTTACTCAAGTTATCCAATAAATTTGTCATGGATAAGAACACTATCAATTTATTGATTATTCTGTTACAACTTAAACTGCATATATAAATATATATATATATAACCTTAACTCAGCTTTAATGTTTCTTTTCAGTCCATCAACAAGACAACCTTTCTCCTGTCTTATTTTTTGTCACGAATAATTATAAGCTATGCTCGTGATGTACAATTCTAAGTGAATCGGCAATTATCAAAACATGAGATACTTTCCTCAACAAATGCTGCTGCGTATCAAAATTGTACCATTAAGATGGGCTTTAAAATGTTACACTTCATGCATCTCATCAGGGTGCATGGCTTCACTCCTTCGGCTTTTTACTCATCGTTTTACGCTTGTTAGAGTCCAAGTATCTCTTTCTCAAGCGGATATTAAGAGGTGTGACCTGTGGAATGCGTAAGAACGTTATTGATCACAGTAATTTGGCTCTGGCAAACAGAAGAAGCTTTAACGCTTTAGCAATCAATAGCAACCATTGAAAAAGTTAAACTGATAAAATGTCGATTTTCTTTTTGTTTTAACAGAGTATAATGACGTTGTTGATTGATGAATGGTTAATACTTCATACAACTACCATCATACAAGAAGAATTTCAACCATCAGATCTGGGCAGAGCAGACACTTTTGAGTTTTTGACACATTTACTAATGAATTCCGATCCATTTGACTTATATATTTCATTTCTAATTCCTAAAGTGTAGAAAGAGCAAACAAATGATACAGATGAAACTGATCAACAGGTGTCCGAGGTGGTTAGTTTCAGTGCACCAAAAACCTTCTAAATCAACTCATTATTAAAAAATAAAAAAAAACTTTGAAATTATAAAAACTTTGTAATCATATTTGACACTGTTTTAGAAAACATATATAATTCTTAAATGAAAATATTTCGGGTCAACCCAGCCCATCCAACTCAACCAATCCACCCATTTTGCCACCTCTAAGAATTCCGACATCACGCACCTTGCAATAAGAGTCATATGAGCTTACACGCCTCTTACGGGAAGACAAATGAATAACTTGAGGATTTATTGAGAAGATTTAAAGATGTTAAACTGACCTCAATTAGCTCATCAGAAGCCACATAGCCGATAGCTTCTTCGAGTGTCATCTGCATAAAAATTAACAGTATATAGATTATTAGTATCCACAAGAAACACAAAAAGGCAATATTATAATTGACAATTTCGACCCACTTACTAATGAATGAGTCGATTATACATTTAATCTAAGAAAAGTTAGCTACAACAAAACCGGGTCAAACGGGTTGAAATCCGACTTAAGTGTATTATTAATGCATAAGCCTCCTAAATATATCTATCTCTAATTCAGATAATCTACTCAATACAACAAATCTTGTAATAATCTTTGACACGCCAACCATTCTGTTAAAAACTTAGAAGTTCTGGTCATAAAATATTACAACCTTAATGACCTGACCCAACCCATTTCGTCCCATACAAAAAATTACTCTTGTGACCCCTCACACAACCCCTCTCGAACCCACCCATTCTGCGACCTCAGGCAATACCCATGGAGGCTAAGTGCACCAGAGGATCATACATTTCTATAGCTATATAAAACTACTTGAAATGACTTACAAGCATATAAAACTACTGGTAGGGATGCAACTAAAACAAAGAAAATAATGATTGAAATATAGATTCATTAAACTGCAAAACAAAAATATGCATTTTCAGCACTCTAGTTATGCAAGTTAAGAAGCCAGTCAACCACGGGGAAAGTCATTTCTTGGCAGTTAAACTTTAACAGAAAGACCAGCAAAAATTAATCACAAAAGCGTTCTGTCACTATGAAACGAAATTTTCTGTTATGGCAAGTTGGGCAAAAGGGGTGATAGTTACACACATTGGCACATTCAAGTCAATAACAAACTAAAAAGTATTCCCCAAAAATACTGAAACAAACAATATAACCAAGATATAATAAAATGTCTGAATGAGACTTACTCGACGAGGAGGAGATAACTTCACATTCTCATCATTCCCAGCAGATCTGATATTTGTAAGTGCCTTGTTTCGTACCGGGTTAACCTGTCATAAAACCTCAACCTGTAAATTTACAAGATAAAAGTGAAAAAATGTTGCAATAGTGAGTGAGAGTTAAATTCTTACATCAAGATCCGTATCTCGTGAGTGTTCACCGACAATCATGCCATCATATGCCTGCATCAATCACAGAGGTACAGTGAACAAAAGTAAAATGAGGTGGTGCCAAGACGTGTGGGTTGTGTTGACTCTCTAAAACATATATAATGAGTGTGATAATTATGATTAAAAAAAATTATTAGCCCAACAATACAATAAATCAGATAAAAGCAGATTTAGAAGGTTGTATGTATTAAAAACCGACATCGGGCGAATTTACCTGTTTGAATTGTCCCTTCTAGCATTTTCCTTTTTTTTTTGTTTGGTTTGACACATTTGAGATTGCACAAAACACAGATGAACCCATCATTAAATTGCCACCTAATTCTACCTATTACATCCACCATGCATGTTTTCCATACTTGAACTTTAACCCTAAACACTATCAATGTAATCTATATGGGCACATCTTTTAGGGCATAAGAGCATAGATAATCGTAGTTTGTGATTACCTCTAGCCCGGGAGTCACAAAAAGGGTTCCACGTGGTTCCAAACTCATTAATGCATAAGATGTGATTGTTCCGCGAGCACATGATACCTGTTCAATAACCATGTACCCATAAGTTATAGATCTTCAAGTTCAATTTCTATTCAATGTAAATTAATAAAGAATTTGTTTTAAGAAAAAGAGAAGGAAAAAAAAGGAAAAGAAAACAACAACAACAATGAAGATGAAAATTGAACATAAATTCTAAGATGAAGTCTAGCTAAACTTTTCTCATTTCTTCTATAAATATATGGAAATGTTAATAGTTTCCTCAAATTGAAATTTGGAGAAGAAAGAAGAAGCTCTACTATGGACTAGCGTAATGCCCGTGCCATGCAGCGGAATATAATGTTTTATTTTAAGTAGCGACTCGACAACAGTCGTATACTATCTTTGCTATTCACTAGCGGATCATCCATGATGGTAGGTCAATATCAGTAGTTTGCTCGTATGTAGAGTCAGGGATTCGAGATTCGGTGGTGAAGAATATAAGAATATGAAAATGATGTAATTATTATAAAAAGAGAATTGGATGAGTTAAATATGGCAATTTTGAGTCTTAATCTTAAAAGTTTCTAAATATAAAATACCAAAATGCTTTTATATAGAAAGTATAGAAGTATAGTATAGACATAGATTAGGGTAGCAAGAGATTACCAATACTCCTTTTCTGACATTTCCAAGAGGACCCCGATACTTTTCATAGGCTGCAAACACATTGTTAACGAAATAAAAGCATGATTTCACTATTAGTGATTTGTGAAACAAATAACTTACGGATAGGAAAAAAAAATTTGGAGATAGATAATGCTGATACATAATTGTGTGACAAAAGCTTGTTTAGAAAACTTAGCTTGATTGTGTAATTAGGCGACTCTAGTTTCTTTGTAACTAGCGACACTATTTGTAAACTAGCGACATTAGCTAAGTGTCGCTATAAGCGACACTTAAGGAGTGTCGCCTGTGTCTATATAGTGTCGCCTGTTTCTGTATAAATATGTAACAGAGTCGTCAATTGAGAACTGGATCGATGGTTGAGTGTGTGCAGCGCGACTGAGATTGTGAGTTGAGAGAGTTTTGAGTTGCGAGCTTAATTGTGGTTTCTGTAATTGATTTAACATTAATAAAACATAAACTTATTTACTCGCGTTCGTTTTTCAATTTCACGTATTAAATTAACGAATTCGGATTCCGCACGATTCGTTAATCGATTCATTTACGAGGTCAGAAGGACTAACAAATAAGACTAATAAAAAAACCATATTTCAATAAATGTGCAATATATTTACACAAATACCATGCAAGTGACAATTTCTAATTATAACATAAGTAACATGTCCGACAATCCCAGAAAAGAGCCCACTTTCCAGTTTAGAAACAATTTAGAAATTTAAACGATCTTCATTACCGGCATTACCAAAGCAACTATTTATAAAATATTAAAACAAACAAAAACTGTAAAGTCGTTCAAATATTTTAAATGGTTAGAACCGGACCTTCTAGAAGTATGGGTAACTGGTCGAAATGACAAATTTTGTAACCATTTTTCCCTATTTTTTTACTTTCATAACCAAATAATGTGTTGCACATAATTGCCAATCAGTTATTAAATCCTACAGATGACTTTAAATTTCAGGGTGCATTTTCATCAGAAAGAAATTGATAACAAAAGCATACCCATGAATGCACGGTGCATAAATCCTGTGCCACGAGTGTCACTGCTGAACACACTTCTGTAACCAACTAGTCCCCTGAAGTGTCAAATGGAAAATCGGATTTAAGACAATATATAAACCAGGTTGAGATCGTAATTCGTAATCCATTAAATCCTAAAAGTAAAAGCAGAAAATCTTTTTCGATGCAAGGCTTAAAAATGCTTTTAATATTTAATAATAAAAAATAAACATAGAATGTAAAAGAAACTACATAGAGTATGTGTCTATGCTACATATAGTTCTCCGAGCACCCTGAGACTTCTAGATGCTGACGATGCAATTACAAACAGAAGAAACCTCCACACGACAAATTAACATAAGTGAAAATATAAAATAAACCATTTACAATATTAGGGAACTAAAAGAATTAATTACCGACCTTGAAGGACAAGTTAATGTCATTCTAGTCCTGCCAAAGTTTCCTGGGACAGGACCCATGTCAGTAACCTCAGCTCGCCTATGAGAAAGCGCTTCCATTACTAACCCCACATGCTCTTCATTCACCTGAAGTTAATTATCTTATAAATGATTCCTGAATAACGGATACGATACTTGGAAGGTAAAACACTAACTCTACCTCCTTACCTCAATAGTTACTTCCTCTATTGGCTCTAGCTTGACACCTTTCTCAATTTTGTACCTGACACAATATGCAAACATCCTTAAGTAGGGATTAAGAGTAATAAAATGACGTATTAAGTGGTTCATCCTACACATTATATATTCAAAATTAAAGTCTATCAAAGAGACTTGTAATTTTGTTCCTAAAACCAGTTAATAGTTCACACATTAATTTCTTTGACAATTTTAATTCTTGAAGCAGTTTATCAAGGTATGACTTCTTTAACTGTAATCAGTTTTGTGAAACAAGGATGAAATGAAAAGGCAGTAAATAATATCAAGAATACTGGTTGTAATTAACTGATTACAAAAGTTGACATCAAAATCCACAAGTTTATTATTGTACAGCTTCTGTGAATAACAATAGTGCAACTGTCCAGCAGGAACACTACTTGGGACCAACTAAATCCTTACTCATAATTGTTTAAATCTCAAACTATAAAATAAAGTAAAAAGCAATGAAATGACCAAGAAAAACGAGTAGTAGATCGATCAGAAAAAATGGGAAATTCCGGCAGCAGGTAATGGTGAACCAATTGTGAAGGCAGCAGGTCGTTGTGGTAGTCAGGTCAACCCACTCAAGCACCAATAATACACAGGTCAGAGAGACAGATGTACGCAACAGAGAGATTTTAAACTTTGACTGATTTATCATTTCTTCAAAGAAAAACTTAAAAGGGTTTTTCAATTTATCATATGCAAGTTCATAAAACCAAGTGAGAAACCCTACATAACTTTTGGTGGTGAGACAGAAAGCTCAAAATTTTCACGCCTCATATTCTCGAGCAGGATACCTGGTTCGTCAACACATACACACAGTGAAGAAAGTCAAAATACATAATGCCTCAGAAGTTACGTAAGGAACATGGTGACTTTAAGGGCACATTACCTAATTGAAGTTCTCCTCTGCCTTGAACCTCATAGGACTCTGCTAAACCAGGGATTACATTGATGGCCAAATTCGTTTCTGCTTCAGCCAATAGGCGATCACCAATCTTTCCTCCAGTTAACTAAAATACCATGAGACATTAGAAACTGTGGTGAAATGACATCAGTCATGATTGCAATTTGCAACCACACGTATATTCATTCTTCTTATGGAAATTCGCTCAGGTCAAACATATTAATTGGCATGTGAAATGCATAGTGGCATGTCATTTGCAGCCAGACAACATATGATAAAGAATTTTTTTATTTTTATTTTAAAAAAGAAAAAAAGTTATTCAATGATGAGATACGGTGCCTATTAATTATTTAAGCTGGGATATAATTATGGAACTCTACGTTCATATTTTCAGCATATTGGCCGGGCAAGCTTTTATCAAATCCTTAGCAGAAACTAGATGAATTGCCTATAAGCATAACTACAGATATACGTTTGATCTTATGCAGGAAATACTAAGAATGGGGTTGTTGCAAGCTTGCATATAACATACCCAAAACCTACGTTGGTTTGATCAGTTGTATTAAATCCAGTAAATTCTTTTTTAAAATTATTACATAAATAAAAATAATAAATAGACCAGTATAGTTCAGCACAAAACCAGATCGTCTTGATCACATTCATTTTCACTGTATATGTATAATCTATCCTACATAACCATTTCTAATTTTAATTCCTATACCAAATAAAGTTAAATTATGAACTGAACAAACTGAAAAAAATATATATAGATTAACCCTCATTTAACAACCAAAGCTGATTATACTAAATGAAAGGAAATCATGCCTAACTTGAATGTAAAAGTGTACAAGGGAGAGGTCGATAAAAATATTACGTTCGCAAAAAGCTAAACAAATTAATAAAAAGTTAATCAGAAAGGCATATATGGCTTCGACTCTGCACAGTCAGTAAAGTTTAAATAATTGGATTAAATTTAAACAAATAAGTACAAAATACAAGCAGAAAAGCTATTCCTCTTACTTGAGTACCATCTTGGCCAGCCAATGGAGAGTCATTCACACCAAAAGTCATTGAAATGGTTGGAGGATCCAGCTCAACGGTGGGCAAGGCCGTCATGACCTAGCAGATAAATGGTCAGTAAAAGAAAACATCTATACCAAAAAACAAACATGCTCAATCAAAAATTTGTGTTTCTTATAGTACTAGAATCACTGTTTAGTGGCACTGATATTATCTTAACTATAGGAATAAGCCCCAGCCTATTCATATTTCCCAACCTCAATCAATCAAAGTATAGATAGACGCAGCAATTAGGGCTTTCATCCGATAAGCAGTCTCCAGAATGTTTAACTTTAAACTAATATGTACAAATAAAACAGATGGTGGAAATTTAAAGTTGCTCACAAGTATACCAAGAAGACATATAAACGAATGTCACGAAAATTTGAAATTCCTCTAAAAGAGCATTTTAAGTTAAAAAAAAGAGAAACATTTGCATCCTATATTGTTGCTAAGTTCAAGTCTAATACCTCCACATTTGCTATTGTGTGTCCAATTGACGGACTCTTCAACCCTGCCATTGATATTATATCACCAGCACCAGCACTTTCAACGTCAAATGAGATCATCCCTTGTTTTTTTCTTAGCTTCACAACCTAATTAAATATATATTGATTGAACAATCAGAAATCAGAAGCATCAAACTGCATCCAGCTATTACAAAGAAAAATAGATTACTAGTTGAAGATTGGACCATAAAGAACAAATGAACAATCACTACACCTGATATGCAATCTTGAAACCGGCAACTAATTTAGTTGGGACAAGTGTCTTTTAGGTCTTATTAGTACGAAAACAATAAATTTCAAGAATTTAAAACCACGGGCTTTCAACTTCATTTTTCACTATGTTCCTTTGCAGGTTTCTCATATGGCTTTGCATAATGTTTAATACTAGAGGTGCCAATTTCGACCCATTTACTTATGAGTGGGTCAGTTCGGATTGTGTTTTATCTCAAACGGGTCAAGGGTCGTCACTCGTCACAGCCAATTCTAATGCCTACAACCTCCCTAAATCATTTTTACTGAAAGACTTGGAAAATTGTTCTGATAATATTGTTGTTGTAACGTAGGTAACATACCAACTATAATATATATGTTCTACAAAATGGGCAAAAAAGGGTTGCTGGGTCAACCCAACCCGGCCCAGACCACTAAAAATGACCTGTTTCTACCCAAGCCATTTTGACCCGTGACCAACCTGCCTGACCCACCCCATATTGGCACCTCCATTTAATATCACTCAAGTTACACAAATAGAACTTTCTTCTTCCATTCACGTGCTGTAAATCTGGAAACCTTATAAGGTTAACACCAATTTATTTGCAAGAAACCAAATTCTAATTGCAGATCAAAGTACTACCCAACTTATCTCTAAAGGGAACAGTTGGAGATAAAAGAGCAAAAGAAAATGAGTGCCATATGCAAATAAAAATCAAGCACACATAGCATATGACCACATACTTTCCCATCTTCAATTTTTACAGCCCCGGAATCAGTGTCACGTAGTCCATGAACCTTGTCATTAATACGAACAACACCAGATGTAATACGTCCAGTCAAAATTCGGCCCACGTAATCATCTTTTTCCATCATGGAAACCTGAAAAGAAAACAGTTCATCCTCTATCTCAAAGCTCAATCTTGGAAAAGTGCACAAAATTGACCAACATATGGAATGTTCAATTGTTCATAAACGGAAGCAATCGCTGTTAAACAGAAGACCTATATGATGGTAAAATCTCATTGATCCAAGCTATCTCATGGACAAAATACACATGTACACTGCCTACCGCTCCTTTGTCATCCTATGATACAATCAAATTAAAGAATGTAGTAGGAAGTATTATTTGTGTCTAATACAGCGAGAATATAGAAAATCTCAAGAAGAACAAATAACAAGATTGCAATTTCACATCGATATTTTTCATATTTTTCTTCATCTCTTTCATTTGTTCCTGTACTAGAAGGCCAAGTCGTATTGATATCGAAAAGTATATATTTACATAGCAAGAAATACATCTAGGGTGAGAATCCTGTAAAAGAGCTCTACGTGTAAAAAGCGCTGAAAAGGCAATGATGAACAAAATTTATACCAATGATGAACACCAATGTCCAACTTCTATTTATTTCGTTCATCGGACACAGTTGCTGAGTCAAATTGCTAAATCTCGGTATTTACTATCCAATAGTTCCTTTATTTGTTGTCAATTACTGTGTTTTTGTGGGACATTCAAACGTAAAAACATAAGAACACGATAATGGTCCACAAACCTATTAGATACTTACGTTGCTATTACTAATTGACATATTGCCTCCATCCCAGATGAACTACGACACTTTCCTATTGAAGGGAATACAACGATTTTCCAAATTTTGGCAAGTACGATATCTTGTTCTCGCTATCTTATCTACTACAGCTGTACTTCAGGTTCATTTTGGTCCACAAAACTTGGTTTAATCTCACAGAGCAAAAACAAAACAAATCCAAATTAAGGCAGAAGGAGAAGTACTGAATCAAGTGCATTGTTCATTCTTCAGTAGCTCGGATGGTTAAAGGAATGACTAGACAACACTAACAAGCAATGCTCAAAAGGGCATTAGGCTAACTAGGCAGTCAAATAAAAGTTTAGCACCTAATAGAGTATAATGCGGATTGAGCATACCTTTCACGAGACACGTAAGCAAAAGCATAAGAAGCACATTTTGGTATATAACATTTTACACGTTGTCTGTGTTATAGCAACATATGTTACATGTTTGGTACAATGTCATATTAATGCAATATCATTCTTGAAATTCTTGCTTCAACATTCCCCTGACATAGTTGTGTTGCAAAGATTGGTATTTTTACCTCCAGATTGAGAAAGCTGGATTGATGACCCAAGTCGAGAAGAATCAGTTAATCCCTACTTTACCTTTTAAGACGCTTATAAGGAACAAGTATGTAAATATGTAAAATACTAAAGAAAAGGCAAAGAAGGGCTGTACAATTTCTTCAACTAACATATACAGACACCATCTAGTTTGGATGATATCCATCATTTATGTCAGTCATTTATGTCTTCATATATGTAAGGAGGCGTGTATAACTCTTACATGAATAAAAGCATACAAGCATTGAATGTACAAGGCACTAGGAATTAACCAACCAGCATTCGGAAAGGCTCATCAAGGCTTGCTTTTGGTGGGGGGACATATTTTACTATTGCATCAAGCAACTGTGACATATTCTTGGCATCTGCTGGAGGATTCTTGGTGTATGTTGATGAAGCCCATCCTTCCTTAGCAGAAGCATATAAAACCGGGAAGTCAAGTTGCTCCTCTGAAACGTTAGTTAGATAAATGATTTTCAGATTAGACAAACATCATGAATATGATAACAAATATTCACAAAACTTCTTTCCTATATTTGCACACCTGTTGCACCAAGGTTTGCAAAGAGGTCGAATACCAAGCTCTCAACTTCATCACACCTCTCCTCACTAACTGCAAGGAATATGATTGTTAATATGGTCTTTCTTCAATGAAAAAAATTCACAAGAAGTTAAATACAGATTTTGATAGTGGAAGGTGAAAAGAGATAATAAGTATGATATATTTCAATATCTAGAAACATAACAAATGCAAATAGAAGAATCAAGTAATGCATAATATCAGCAAGTAGGGAGGTACCTGAAGGTCTATCTACTTTGTTCATGAGAAGAATAGGTCGCAACCCATATCTTAAGGCTTTAGCTAAGACAAATTTTGTCTGAGCAAGCGGCCCTTCACCAGCATCCACGACTAATATTGCTCCCTCAACCATGCCAACAACCCGCTCAACCTACACACTCATAAGAAAGAGAAAGAAAAAGGTGACAAAGTGGCAATAAACATATTCTACTAACAAATAATGAAAGGCAAGGGACCAAACAAGTAAAAGTTGCAAAAATAGCACTTCCCGCAGTTTAAGATTAGGGTTCTTTGTGATGCAGAGATTTTTCACACAATTAAGTGAGCGCCAGAGATACTGAAAGTAGTAGTTCAATCCCACCACAAGGGCATCAATGGGTTCTCTTGAACCATCAAAAAGGGGGGTTTTGAATGTGTGTTTTGAAAGTGATTATATGATTGATAAGGATTCAATTGGAATCCAATAGAAGATCTTACAAGAACAGCTTGTGAATCTCAATTTGATCATACAAAATCAGCTTGTAGATGATCTCATTTCACAAAGAGAGCAGCTCTCGATTGTATTCAATTACTCAGATGATCAAAGATATGACTTGTGTTACATGGACTCCTTTATATAGTAATCCATACATGTTATCATCTAACAAGCTAGACGTGTGCCTAACTAATTAAAAGCGATCCTACCACTCACAAACTGCCACGTGGACACTTGTGTAACTAACTTGAATGAACTATATTTTGACCCATATCAACTTCCCCACTCATCAAAACATCCTTGTCCTCAAGGATGGTAGCTGATGAAATTATTCCCTCATGTTGTTCATCCACGCATCTGAAGTGGCATGTACAAAGGACCCTTTTATTGAGATTAATTCTCGAGCGGTAGCGAACAAGTTGCCTGAGACAATGATCTTGAAGCTTATGCACCCTTGAAACATCCTTGATCTGCAATCTAACATCACCCCTCTCACCTTTCAGCACACCAATTAGATTTGTGGGTATATCATAGCAGCCCCTATGAATCTCTTCACTCATAACTATTTCTTGTTTGTTTAGTAGACGATTGTTTGTCCTTCTTAGTCCCTTAAAAGGCCGAGAGCTCATCTCCCATGTTGATTGAATATCCTTACGTGTCCAAAACACATGTTGCAGGGGATATTGTTGAGTATAAAATGACAATAAAGAATAACCCCTATTAAGTCCTGTAGTAGCGATTATAGACTCCTCGTTACTGAAGTAGTACCACAAATCCCGCAACAGAAATAGATGAAATATGCTTGAAATATACACAGGTAGTAGCTCGCAGATCCAACACACATATTGTTGTTTGCTTGAACACATCACAGAAAATAAGGATCGAGCATAACTCTTTAAGTTTTGCATCTGATATATGTGCTTATAGCCCTTACCATACCAGCAAAGAATATCGATCTCATCCCAATATATCCAATTAAAATGAACAAAAACCACTACAGAAGACTTAGCTGATAACCAGTGGTGTCCATGTACTAAATTCCCTGATCCATTTGGTGAGGTGTCATACTTGCTCAGTAGGATATGATAGCAGGATTTAACAATTTTCACAGCCCAACAGTGTACATATATATTGCAGCAAGCTTTGAGAGAAACTAATACCCCTTTAGATTGACGATACCCCTCAATTCCTATTTTGTTGATCTGCAAACCATCAATTTGACCAGCAAGCTTCTTTGACGTCCTTTGGAAATCAACAACAAGACATGTCTCAACAACTTTATTGACCATATCGTTCATTATCTTTGAAAGATCATTTATCATCTTCGTCAAAACCTTACCATAATAGTGCTTTATCTGAATTGTAAGTTTACAAGTATCTATGAGGCTCCTTGTAGCAGCAACTAAACAAGTATTTGGATAAGACCCACAACTATGGGTATAATCTAGAGGTTTATGGATGATTTCGTTGGTCTGAAATATAGGATGTGTAGTGTAATCAGGAGGTTTAGGTGGTTTCCGACCCCAACGAGCACACAAAGTACCTTGTAAGTAAGTATACAAAAGTTGACCCGTCCACTTTATTTCAGAATTTATGACAAGTCGTGGTGTTCTCCTGTCCTTGAACAAAGCATCAGTAAGACTATTATGTTCTCTCAAAACGCTCCAGATATATCTTTCAACATCTTGAGTATCTTGCACTTTAATACTCAGATTATTTCACTCTTTTTCTTAACTATCGATTCTTCCTTTTGTTCCTCCTCATCTTTTAGCTCCAAATGTATTTCTTTAACATCTCCATTCACTTCAGCTTCTTTAATGTCTACCCATGTAATATCACTAGTTCTATTCAAAATTCAATCATCCTCATGCCTTTTATTCAAAGTATCATCACCAGATTTCCCTTCAGGCATTTCGTCAAACATCTTGTAGGCAACACTATTTTCTACAGCTTGTATTGCTTCCTTTTCGTTCTCCAATTCCATCTGTTCTGCCTTTTGTGTATTAAGTGTAAACTCATGAATTTAGTAGAAGAGTATGCATCATTTAGAGTTTCAGGGTAAAACATGTTCACATTGCATCGAATTTCTTCATCCAAACCAGCAATGAAGCAATACAACTTATAGTCATCTGGTAATAGCATTCTACTAGTAACAGTATTAAATTCATAATAATACTCTTGTACAGATGCAACTTGTCTCAACCCTTTCAATCCAGTCATGAAATCATTATCATCATAATCGATTTGCATATTCGAATTAGCTAGTTAGGATGTATTCATTACCTCCAATTGGTTGATTTCTGAGTTAGGGCTCGACGAATCACTGCAATCTTTCATTTCACGAATTCTGTTTATATCATGTAGATCATTGATTGATTCAGATTCAGTCTTGAGAAACAGCGACTGATTTGACCTAATTTCCCAAAGCATTAACTTGAGCTCTAGATTCATTAACGTCAATTGATCGATGTCCATTCTCCACAGTTAGAGGATTGATTACTCTGATACCACTTGATAAGGATTCAATTGGAATCCAATAGAAGATCTCACAAGAACAGCTTGTGAATCTCAATTTGATCATACAAGAACAGCTTGTAGATGATCTCAGTTCACAAAGAGAGCAACTCTCGATTGTATTCAATTACTCAGATGATCAAAGATATGACTTGTGTTACATGGACTCCTTTATATAGTAATCCATACATGTTATCATCTAACAAGCTAGACGTGTGCCTAACTAATTAAAAGTGATCCTACCACTCACAAACTGCCACGTGGACACTTGTGTAACTAACTTGAATGAACTATATTTTGACCCATATCAATGATATTGGAAAATCAGAATCCGATCAACTGTAACGGAACAGGTTAAGGATGATAGTGTTTGGATGTGCTTCTGTTGCTTAAACTTGTACCAATAAATTAGATGTTCGAGTGTCTGAAATTCAGATTGTCTAAGGAATTGATAATATAAAATGGCCAAACATAATTTTTTTTTTCTTTTTTTTTTTTGTACAAGTCCCTTAAACTGGTACATAAAAATGGGTAGATAGGTGATTTTAGTTTACCTTTACGCCCTAAATAATCAGTGTACCTTTACTCCCTTAGATAATCAGTTCATATAATAAAAGGCGTTTCAAGTCTGAGCATCAAAGAGTTTCAAGTTCGGTTTAATTACTTTATTGCAAGTACATATCTATATCTTTTCAGATTCTTTGGTACATCTGAGCAATTAAAACAAAAAAATGCATGTGTAACTAATCTTTGTTAGCAAAGACATACCTCACCACCAAAATCTGCATGTCCAGGTGTATCAACCATGTTTAGCTCATTTTCTTTCCATGAGATGGAAGTGATCTGCAAGTAATGGAAATAACATAAATAATCTGGCAATTACAAGAAGATCAACACAACAAATGTCTTCAACATGGATGCATTATTGTACATTAGCTAGAACAAATGTAGAAATTAATTATATTGCTAACAATGTGCAACTGAAATATGTGGCAATTTGAAACAGAATCTACAATTGAATTGCTTATTTAATGGACACTAACAAAGTTGAGCTAATTTGCTTAGCTGAGTCCCAATATTATGTAACAAACATCAACGCTGATCTATCAGATACTATGAATTAACGAACAGTGTATGTAAACGTATATATGTATATATGAAATATGTATATATATACCTTAGAAGCGATGGTAATTCCACGTTCTTTTTCAAGCTGATTAGAATCAAGTGCACGTTCATGTGGAATATCAGCACCACACTGACGAAGCAAACGATCCATAAGAGTTGTTTTACCGTGATCTACATGAGCAATAACCGCCACGTTACGAAGTCGGTTAGGATCAAGCGCACCGCCGGGAGCGGTTGCGGCGGCGGAAGCTGCAGCTGTGGCGACGGAAAAGGAGCGTGAGATTCCGGTGGCGCGTGCATGAATGAAAGGTTTGAGATATGAAGAAGAAGAAGAAGAAGATGAGGTGATTGATTTTTTGGTGCTGGACCAGAGAGCTCGAACCAGAGGTCCGACCATTTTTAGGGAGATAGAAATGGCGTACGGACGGAAGTTGTAAGCTATTGGGGGTTTTAGGGGTTATGGTCCTTATGGATGGTTACCGGTTAGAATTGGAAAATGGTCCGGGTTGTACCCGAATGGGTCTGGAATTTTAGGTAAAAATACACCATATGAAATGACAAAACATATATATATATATATATATATATATATATATATATATATATAGTAAATTACATTCCTCGTCGAGCTGTTAGATAAATTCATCTGTCTCTCACTCATCGTTTTCGAATCGAATTTTTTACATATTCAGTCTTTTGACTCAAATTTTCGTTTCACTCCTCATCTCTCAAAGAGCAAAAGAGTCTTAAAATTTTAAGGGCATTTTAGTCATTTCATGAGCTATGAGTGAAACAAAAACCCGAAAGATTGAATCTGTAAAAAATTCAATTCGGAGATAAGGAGTGAAATGTATAACAACCATAAAAGATAAGGAATGTAATTTACTCATATATATTTAAATAAATATATTTTTATATACTTGGATGGGAAAGAACAAAAAAAGGTAAAAAGAAAGTGAATTTATTATTACATTAATTAACAAATTTATACTTCTTTACTTTAATATGTAACGCATCTTGATATTTTACCTTTAAAAAATCATAAAATTAACACTCAATATTTACATATTCAGTTATCTAAATCTCATTTTACAATATAACCCTATCAATTTCACATATTTTTTATTTTCACCAACTGTGTCCTGAATCTCGAACTCTACATACGAATAAACTACCGTTATCAACTCACAATCACGAGTAATCACTAGCGAATAACAAATTAAAATAATATAGACAATCGTTAAGTCATTGTTTACAACAAAAATAATAAACTTTGTTGCATGGCGCAAATATTATGCTGGTATAAATTTATGAATTTTAGTTTTCATCGATCGGCAGTCCAAAATGGTGATTTTTAGTGTAAAATTTTATAGTTTCTCACCTCATTTCTTTTCTCTTTAACCCATTTCAGTCTTTAAATAAATTTAAAAACAAAAAAAAGAACAATGAAGAACACAACTTTTTTATTGATTTCTTAATTACTTCCTTTTTTCCCATTCAAAAACAACCTTCATAAAACGTTTCACGTTGTAACATGTGACTATGAATTCTGTACATTGTGCTCGTTGAATATTAGATAGCATGTGACATGTGACTATGGTTCATGTTGTTAGCCTTTGTTTGCTTCATCTTGGAAACACATTTGTGGGTCGTAATTATGTGACTCAATTCGTGGTCCAATCTAGCATACACTTCCGTTGGGTGCTGGGTGCTGGGTGCCACCAACATAAGCTAGTGGGTCAACACATACTTGTACTCAAGATTCATATCAAATTAACAAGAAACCCTCTTTGATATCTATATAAACTCCATTAAAACAGCTGAAGTTCTAATTGAGTTAACAAATAGAAAAAAAGGAAAACAAATGAACGTTATACATAGAACATTAGAAATGTAAATGCTCACGAAGCATATTTATAGGAAGACGCAAAGTCGTTGCTTGCTTCGCCTTTTCTTCAGTTTTGGAGGTTGTAAAACAACTCTAATAGCGGCATCAAAAACAGCCTTGACATTCTGATAAAAAATCCAATCAAACAAATGAGATATCAGAAAAGATTAAAAGACTTTTCCTCACTCTTGATATGAAACCTGATAAATATCATGTATTTATATACTGAACTTTGTTTCTTTTTAACAAACCTGTTGAGTCTTGGAGCTACACTCGATGTAAACAGCAGCACCGATAGTCTTTTTGAGTTCTTCACCCTGAAAATTGAGTTTTAGTTGATAATCGTGAGCAGAATGGTTCATACAATGTTTTAACATGATACAACTATATCATACATGATCTAGACGTACCCATCATATCTTTGGCAAACTTTTCTAGAATTCATTATGAAGCTTAAAAACATTAGGGGCATAAATACAATTCTTAAATTCTTTAAAGATGGATGATTTACCTGAGAAGTTGTGATTGGTGTGGCATTTGGATGATCACTCAAATATTGTTTATCTTCGCGAAGATCTGATCAATTTCAAAAGGAAGTACATGGCCTTCAGTAAAGCATCTAACTGATCGATAATTGAAATAATATTTTGTAAAGGGAAATAAGACATTCTGATGGCATGTTCATCACAAAAGACTATGCTCATTACCATTGCCACTATAATTCGTTCAGTAGTTTAACTTTGATGTTGAAGTTGAATTTACTTATAACTCTTTATTAAAATTGGAAATGCAGGATTACGAAAAACAAAGGATGTCAATGGAATGTTACCTAGTTTGGTTCCAACCAACACAATAGGCACAGTTGGTGCATAGTGTCGTAGCTCCGCGATCCACTAAAACCAAGCACAATAACAGTATAGTTCAATGAATGTAGATGTATTTATGAATTGAATATAGAATGATGAATAACCTTCTTGGAGATGTTTTCATAGCTGGGTCTGCTAATAAGAGAAAAGGCCAATAAAAAGACATCTGCACCTCTGTAACTAAGTGGCCTCAGTCTGTTATAGTCCTCCTGACCTGTTTCATCATGCATTTGCAGTTTGTTTATCACTAATTCGTTAAGTTATAATTAACTTACCATATAAATTATGTCATTTGGCATCAATGATTGTATTAAAACACCCTGTAATCTTAAAAAGGGTAAAAAAAAAAAAACACCCTGTTATTGTACTTAATGGTAAAAATGCTAGCTAATTTATTACACTACTAATCTACAAACCTTATAAATTGTTTGGCTATTTTCTTAGTAGGCTTACAATATTAAATATCGAAAAATACTATGATACCCCTATTTATATTGTAAACGACAAAACTACCCTCTAAATGATTATGGAAAGATAATTAATAACTATCACATTCAATTCTCAGAATCATTTAGAAATTAAATTCCATTTTGTTAGCTATCACCGTCAATCATCATCGATCACTAATAAAGCATTTGACATTTTTGTGATCTAAAAAAAAATGAAATCAATCATTTAACTAAATTTTCTTTTCAAAAAATCATGAACAAATTAAGCGTACAGTTATGAATAAATATAAGAAATGAAAAGTTACCTGCAGTATCCCAAAGGCCAAGATTAACAGTGCTCTCTCCCACCACCACATTAGCACTAAAGTTATCAAACACCGTAGGTACATAATCCTACATGTACATAAACACACATCTCAAATTCAATCACATAAATTGCAATGAAATAAGGAGAGAAAAAAAAGATGATGATGATGATGATGATGATGATGAATGCAAGCATACAGTGGGGAATGTATTGCTGGTGTAGGAAATGAGCATGCAAGTTTTTCCAACAGCGCCATCGCCAACGGTGACACACTTGATGAATCTCGCGGCTGCCATTAGATTAAAATCCTGTTTTTGATCAAATTAGAAGGTAAAGAGATTATGTTATGGTGGTCGTTGTAAGGGTAAAGGAGGGGAAGATAAAAAGAAAATATGAAGAGTGGGAGAAGTATGTTTAAATTTTGAATAGAAATGGAGGGGACCTTTGCTTGCAATTTATTAATGCAACAAGTCAACAACAATTCTTCATTTAATCAACTTTTTTCTTATTAAAAATTACTCATAATAACGGCTTAATTGCAATATTCGGGGTCTAGGTTTTTTTAATGTTAATTCTATATATTATATTTTGTTAAATGATGTTAAGTAATGTAAATGATTGGCATGAAAAAACTTGTTTTTGAATAATAATTTAAATATAATAAATTACAAAAAAAAAAAAAAAAAAAAAGTTAAATTGATTTAGAGTTTTTAATTTACTTGGTCAACTTCAAATTGGGATTACAAAATAAGTAACACTCTTGATAGTACGAATGAAATTTAAAGACTGCAATAAGTCTAGTATAAAAAAATAAAAGTGTTATAAGTTATGTAAAAAAAAAATTAAAAGTTACAAGTAAGAGATGAAATTATTTTCTTTTTGAACTTATGCACGCCCTTTTTGTAACTTTGGTGTCTTTTCTTGACTTTATAATCATTGCATATCGGGTATAATGTTGCTTTAAGTGGAAGGACAGATTTTAAAGAGTAAAGAAGATTTTGCGGTGCTTGGTTTATTTAATGGAGTTTGGTGTTAAATGTTTGTTGGATAATGTAATCATGGGGTGACCTAAACGTAGATTATTGCTTAATTAAGCCCCTTATCAAGTACTCGAGTTATAGAAATACAGTTAATTAACATCTAAGTTAACATGTATTATTTCATGTTTAGTATGAATGTACGTTATTGATGTTACCATCGATCACTTCCTACGATCTATTTCAATCTTAGTCTCTATACCATAAGAGTGATTAGTGATGTCTTGTTCAAACAAATGTGAAGATAAACTCGATTTTGTCAAATTAAGTTGCAAAGATTGAGCGGACGCGACGTTTTCAAAACTAGTTATTGTTTATGTAGTCCATATTAACTATGTGAACTAACGGCAAGGTAAGAATGAAGCACATAGCATTGAAAATTTAAAAGCATTCATAAAAAATTTGATGACAAGCCACAATTTGGTAGTTGAGTGGTAGAGACTTGGGAATCTTCAAAGGAGACCTAAGTTCAATCCTCGTTAACTGTAATTTTGAATCAACCTTCAGATGTATAGTTCTGTTGATTTTGGAGGGGAAGCTTAAGCAAAAAAAAATGATCATGTTTCTCAAAATGGATAGATACTCTCTTTAGCGTAGTCCAGTTGACTTCAGAGGAGAGGATTTTACAAAAACATGAAAGAATAAAAAAGTGATCATGTTTCTCAAAATGGACGTAGAATCTCCTTAGCGGGCCAGTGGGTGATCTAAAACGTATGTTTATCATTGTCTCTCACATATTATCTTCAAGAATGAGTGTGTGGGCTGATCAGCATTATCGGTTATTTAACATTACGCAAGAAGAATTTAATGACAAATTAAGACTCCGGAAATATCTCCATCATAACATTTGTCTTAAATGAGGTTAAAATGCTACAATTTCAGTTACTTTGTTAAAAAATAACTATTCTATCTTCATATTATTTTCACATGATCAAATTTAACGAACAACACTAACTCTCATTAGTGTAAAAGACTACCGATGCAACAAATTTCAAAATAAGGACTTGCAAACTTAGAGGACCACGAATAATTAGTGGGCAGCAAGTGTTTACTAAGGAGTAAATTAAATAAAAGAAAAAGAAAAGGTTTGTCTTCTTAGTGAGAAGGTTGATGTAAAGGTTAAAGAATAATGGAGATATCGCATGACCTACATGTGCAACACAACTTAATTAACACGTCATCATCCCACTTCCATCGATGGGTAAACTAATATAATCGGTTGAGATCATGTAATCAATCAGTTTGGTAATTAATCACCGTGGATATGATTCATTAGTAATCGCAAATCCAATCACTATTTTTCTACCGTAATATTTAGGATGCCGGACTTGGGGATTTTTGATGCTTTGGTGTTAAACCGGACCGAACCGGCTTTAATGACTAATTTCAAACCTTATGGCTTAGGTTTTGTGGGCGGGAACTTTTTTGGGCTTTTCAAGGTCAGGCCTAGGATCAGGGTCAGCTTAAGCCCATTTGTTAACCTTTACTAATTGATAATACAGCAAGTTGCCATTTTTATATGGATTTTTATATTAAAAACAATAAAAAAAAAGTGTAATTATGTAGATAAAAAGTTAATTCAATCTAAATTCTAGTATTTTCGAAAAGGTTGAAATTTCAGCAATTTTAACCGGTCAATGTCTGTCGTAAGAAGACTATTCACGTGAGAAGTAAATCAAGTTTACTAGCGGCCCGTTCAAATGGTGGTCTAACCAACTTCTCCAACTGCACCAAAAGATTAAAAAACTAGGTTCTTCTTTGGAGTCGGTGGGGATTGAACAAGCCTCTATCTCCGGAACCAACTAGATTACACGTTGACAACGATTCTTTGCTTTTTATCCCTCCGTATTCTATAAGACTCGCTTTTAGTTGTTAGTTGGTTAATTGTGATTATTAAACATTCATTTTAACTTGTTTGTGTTTGACCATTTGACATAACTCAAACAATTACAATCGTACGACTTGCAAAGATTTAGGAACCAAGTACTCATAATAATTTAAATGAATTAGGGAAAGCAAATGGAGTATTAATTATAAGAAAGAAAAACGAAACAAGAGGCACGTTATTGCCAGTTAGATTGTGAAAACAAAAATAAATCCCAGCAATTTGATAGCTGTCCCTATCCCCCCCTTCACGTGACCCCAATTCTCCACCACTATTTATCTCACACACAAATTCATAAGTTTTTTATTTATTTATTTTTATGATTATTATTATTTAATTATTATTATTATTATTATTATTATTATTATTTAATTTAATTTAATGTGAAGTGATTATAGATCTTCAGTGCATGCTTAAATGTCGACTAGGGTCCTTAGATTATGTTGATTTCTTATTGGAGTTGTATGAGACCGTTTAAAACTTTGACTATTGTTAAGCAACATTTAACGTGTTTGGTTTAATGCAACTTTTGGACGATTTTGACATAATCCATTGACCAACTATATATGTGTTGATTAAGAAACTCTTCTTTCATGTTCTATCGATTATGCATGGATTGGTATGACGTCATACAATCTTTTATCAAATGAAGCACGATAACGATGAACTCTTAACATTGAAATGTTGCAAACTATACGTAATCAGTTTCATATACCGTGTAATACAGTATAAAACTAAATAATTATGAAACTAATTAACACCGTAAATACTAAAATACACATACGAATATATTTTTAACACTTTATTTATATAGTAATATATATATATATATATATATATATATATATATATATATATATATATGCGCTTTTAGAACGCGTTATGGGCATTATGAGTTTGTAGTAATGCCATTTGGATTGACGAATGCTCCGGCTGCATTTATGGATTTAATGAATAGGGTGTGTCGATCCTTCCTGGATAAATTTGTGATTGTGTTTATTGATGATATTTTGATATATTCGAAACCGAAGGAGAACATGAGATACATTTGAGACAGATGTTGCAAGTATAGCGGAAGGAGAAATTATATGCTAAATTTTCAAAATGTGAATTTTGGCTTCGAGAAGTTCAATTTTTGGGGCATGTGATAAATCAAGAAGAAATTAAAGTGGATCCAGCCAAAGTGGAAGCAGTAATGATGTGGAATCCTCCTAAAAATCCAACAGAAATTCGAAGTTTTCTCGGATTAGCAGGATATTATCGGAGATTCATTCAAAAAATTTCAAAGATTGCGACTCCACTTACAAGGCTTACGTGTAAAAATGCCAAATTTGAATGGAATGAGGAACAGGATCGAGCCTTTAGTATTTTGAAAAAGAAACTGAGTCAAGCACCTATACTAGTACTTCCTGAAGAGAATGATGATATGGTAGTATATTGTGACGCGTCTCGCGTGGGATTGGGCTATGTGCTCATGCAACGAGGTAAGGTAATAGCGTATGCCTCGAGACAGCTGAAAACATACGAGAAAGGATATCCCACTCACGATCTAGAATTGGCAGCGGTGGTGTTTGCGTTGAAAATTTGGAGGCATTATCTCTATGGAGTAAAATGTACGATTTATACAGATCATAAGAGTTTAAAGTATTTCTTTGACCAACGAGATCTTAGTATGAGACAGAGGCGTTGGCTTGATTTGGTGAAAGATTATGACTGTGAAATCTTATACCATCTTGGAAAGGCAAATGTGGTGGCAGATGCTCTCAGTAGAAAGACTATTGATATTGTGTTAAAAGTAAAATCTTTTCGACTGATTGTGGTTACCGATTTAATTGAGCAAGTGAAAGAAGCTCAACAACAAGTGCTACAGAGTGGTGATCTTCGAGCAGAACGAATAAAAGGCCAAGAGCAAGACTTTATCGATGATTCCCGCGGATTAAAGACCCGTTATGGAAGGATTTGGGTACCGAGTTTTGGGGAAATGAGAAAACTTTTACTTGATGAAGCTCATAAATCCAAGTATTCGATCCATCCTGGTGCCACGAAAATGTATCATGATTTGAAAAGAGATTATTGGTGGCCTGGTATGAAAAGAGAAATTGTCAGATATGTGAAAAAGTGTTTGACATGTTCGCAGGTTAAAGCTGAGCATCAGAAACCATATGGAAAGATGAAGCCTTTAGACATTCCGATATGGAAATGGGAACATATCACGATGGATCTTATTACGAAATTGCCGAAAACGTCAAAGCATCATGATGCCATCTTGGTAATTGTAGATCGATTAACTAAGAGTGCATTATTTTTGCCGATAAGAGAAGCTTCGTCTTCAGAGGTGTTGGCCAATTTATATGTGGAAGAAGTGGTGGCAAGACACGGTGTACCTGTATCTATTGTTTCTGATAGGGATAGTAGATTTACATCTAGATTTTGGGCAAAGTTTCAAGAGGAGATGGGTACACGTCTTAACTTGAGCACTGCTTATCACCCTCAAACAGATGGCCAAAGTGAACGGACAATTCAGACCTTAGAAGATATGTTGAGAGCTTGTGTCATTGATTTTGGAGGGAGCTGGGATGTATATTTGCCGTTGGCCGAATTTTCTTACAATAACAGATATCACTCCAGTATTGGAATGCCGCCATATGAAATGCTTTATGGAAGAAAATGTAGAACTCCAATCTGTTGGGATGAAATTGGGCAACGTGAATTGGCTAGTACCGAAGTTGTACTGAAAACTACTGAATAGATAGAGTAAATCCGAGCCCGTTTAAAAGCTGCGCAAGATAGACAAAAATCGTATGCAGATAAAAGAAGGCGTCCGATAGATTTTAATGAAGGAGATTATGTTATGTTACAAGTATCTCCGTGGAAGGGTATTATTCGATTTAGAAAGCGCGGGAAGTTGAGTCCTCGTTTTATTGGACCATTTAAAATCTTAGCGAGAGTAGGTGAAGTGGCATATCGCTTAGAATTACCGGATGAATTGGCAAATATTCATAATACTTTTCATGTGTCATACTTGAGGAAATGTTTAGCCGATGAGACAGCCTACGTTCCAATGAACGAAATTGAAGTAGATGATAAATTGAATTATATTGAAGAACCAATCGAGATACTGGATGAGAAAATAAAGAAGTTAAGAAATAAGGAAATCCGAATATTTAAAGTCCAGTGGAAGCATCGTAAGGGATCAGAGTTTACATGGGAACCAGAGAGTGAGGTTCTTCGATATTATCCCTCGTTGTATCAAAAGTGGATTGTGAGGACACAATCCTGAGTAAGTGGGGGAGAGTTGTAACACCCCGAAATTTGTTAAATTTAAAAGTTGTGTATTGTTATGCGACACAAGGGCTAGTGTCGCAGGTAGCGACACAGAGCCCAGTGCGACACAAGGCTTGTGTCGCAGTGTCGGGCAGAAAATCGGTTTTTAAAGGGCTAATTGTGTAATTAAGTGTGAAATTAAAATAAAAATATGTTCCAAATTATTCCAGAAACCAGAATATATCTCCAGGTTCTTTTATGTGTGTGTGTGTTTGGGTGTTTTAGAGAGAGAAAGTAAAGAAAACTAGAGGAGATCAAGAATTAAGCTTGAAAAGTGATTGTTGAAAGTGTTTCTTTGCAATTTCAAGTAAGGAACCTAAACCCTCTGTTGAAATTGAGGTTAATTCGAGTAATAAAGGATGAAAGATTGAGTTTTAATTGAGCTTAAAATTAGAAATTTGGGGGTAAAGTGTTTATGTGGGTTAAAATGAGTTTGAATGTGTTTTGAATGATTGTGTGTGTGTGATAATCATTTATTGAAACTGATTCGAATTTGGGGTATTGAAATCACCCAGAAACTTGTTAATCTCAAAAGGTTTCTGCTGCCCTGTTCGTCATTGCGACACAAGGCTTGTGTCGCAGCTTGTGTCGCAAATTAAAATTGTTGCTTTAGCGACACATTCCACTGCTAGTTAGTACTGTTGCTTTAGCGACACAAAGAGTTAGTGTCGCAGCTTGTGTCGCTAGTTTCTACTGTTAGTTACAACTGTTGCCATAGCGACACTAAGAGCTAGTGTCGCAGGTTGTGTCGCAATAGTGTGTTGTGCGACACTAATTTAGTGTCGTCAGGAGGTGTAGCGACACTAGGGGTAGTGTCGCAGGGTTAATTGATATTTTAAATAATATTAATTATAATCAGAGTTAATTAATACGAACGTCTCGACAGGTATTTCGGGTAGCAAGTCATAAATATCTGAACGTCGTCCTCGAGGTAACTAATAGGAAAGGGAAGAATTCAATTGCCTAATTTTATTAATACTAATTGTGTTACGAGGTTGCACCAAATAACGATAATTAGATCACGTGTGTGGTTAAGTATCGTATATCTGAGCTGAGTGGCCAATTGCTGAGTGATCAATTGTGCCCATGAGATTAAGTCGAATGGCCAATTGCTGAGCGATCAATTGTGCCCATGTATATGTGAGTTAAGTGACCAATTGCTGAGTGGTCAATTGTGTCCAGCTGTATGAATTGAGTGGCCAATTGCTGAGTGATCAATTGTGCCGATTGAGTATATGTTGAATGTAATAAATGTATGATTGAATGATAAAGACATGAGATGTCTGGTTTATTATATTACTGTGAATGCATTTTCCTTTACTAACTAAGCGATTTGCTTATGTATTGTTGGATGTTGTGTTAATAGGTATGCCTAAAGGGATGAAGGGCTGGGATCCGGGCAAACGACCCGAGAGCTACTAGTGATGGACTTATTATGGCAAGATAGTAAGGAGTCGATCTTGAAAATCATGCTTTGTGTAAACATATGATATTTTGTGAAAACGATACAAGTAATGTCAGATAATGTTAATAATAGTTATATTAATGGATGTATAATATGTTTTTGAGAATTGTATAAAAAAATCTGGGACGTTACAATCCTACTAATATATATATATATATATATATATATATATATATTCTTTATATATATAAAACAAAGATTTTAAATCCTTAGTTTTTAGACACGCCACATCATCACATTACCTTTTTCTTAGAACCTCCTAACTATGCCACATCATTACATTATTTTTTCCTTGAAAATCTTAATAATTCCTAATTATTTATCAATTATACTTTATTATAATAGTCTTTAAAATTCCTATATTACATTTAATAAATGACAATTTTATTCCTACATAAAAAATGGACTCATTCTCTTTTTCGTATTTCATACATTGCAATTAATTAATTTTATCATCATCAAATACCATATTTTAAGAAATCTGGTTTTAGTAAAATATAATAGGATGCTACAAATTTTATGTATTCCGATTATATTCACGTAGACTATAATCACGAATCTGATGTAAAAAGATGGCAATACCTAATTTATACATGAAAACGATGATTATAATCAAATTAATTGAAAAGTCATATCACATAGCCACTAATTGAGTTGTAACTCAATTAACGTCATATTTTTCTCTATTTTTACTAAAACTAATGATCATATAAAATCTCGACATTTCAACGATATATACTTCTAATAAAAATCCGTTGACTTTGCATCTCTATATGAACCCTACATATTACTGCAAAATGTAAATCTTCTCCTTTATAAAAACAAATGACCACCATTTTTATTAATTCTATAAATATAAAACGGTTCACAGACCACCATATAAGTAAACAAAAAATTGATGAGCGCATTATTTATATGTTTCTATTACTTATTGTATTCATCTTTAACCTTTTTAATCTTTCTTATATTGCACTTTTGAGAGTTATAAGCAAAAGTGAATTAAATGTCTTGATTTGCAACAAAGTCAACAACTTCACAACCAACGTCGTTTACAATAAGCAACATTTGTGGTTTTCAACTTTTCATAATTTGACTTACACTATTTAATTATTAGTTTATTTAAAACTTAGAAATTCGTTGTTAATCTATCTATATAGTTTGGTTTATGTTATTACTTATGTTCATTTTCAATGATAATAACACTAATTCCTTAGGCTAATTACAAATAATCATGTAAGTGTATTTTTGATGAGACAGTGCATCACACGGGCTTAAAGTCATTTCTATCTATCTATTCACATATAAAAAACGAAGTTTTTTTTACCTTAAATAACTACATCATTAGCTTAAGCAAATCTTACATATGCCACATCATTAGTTACCATAAATAATTACATACTAACAATTTTTTTTTTACATACACCACATCATTTATGCCTTAAATACCTAATAAAATAAAATATTTATTTTAATTGATTAACCTCCCTCATACATGGGATGAAAAGGATAAAAAAATTTATATGTTAATTAATTGTTATAATTTTTTTAATATTAGTCTAAATAGTAATTAACAACACTGTTAGAACAACTTTAATCCCACTAATGTTAATATATCCTTCCGACAAGTAAATATTGTTTCGCACTGACCGTTAATTCGAGCCAATGACAATCATTGTCTCATATCATTATGTTTCTTTAACATTCAATTTTTTACTCATTTGATATATTTAAAGAGTTAAAAGTAAAAATGAATTAAAAATTACAAATAAACTTTATAGTAAAACTAAAAGATATAATCGTTGTATTACTGTAAGAAGCTAGCTAGAAGAATATATTTTCATTTAAATAATAATATAGAATAGATATAGATAGATATAGAATATTGATTAAAAAACATATACACATGGGAAAGCCTTTAGTGTCTGTGTAGTATATATAATTTATAATTAATAAATATGTAACACGTAATGTAATTATACATATACAGTGATTGCAGGCTAGCTTGCTTCTCTTTGGTTATTGCTTCACTTATTTCTTCAAATTTCTACAAATTAAGAGAATTGAAAATGGCACACCTGCCTCCAAAAGTCCCACAAAACTGGCCGGAAAACTATCACCATCTCCAAAAACCACCACCCACCACCAACACTACTGATCCTTCATGGGTAGATGATTTCCTTGACTTTTCATCAACCAAACGTGGGTCCCACCGTCGATCCATGAGTGACTCTGCGGCGTTTCTCGATATCCCAATGATGGCTGATGACAACAACTGCAGGAGGTCATCTGCACCTGGGTCAAGAAATGGGGGTGGGCCCGGGGATTTTGACAGGTTTGATGAAGAACAGTTTATGAACATGTTTATTGATGATGAGAATGGGACGGGCCCCACTGTGTCATGCTCGAACCCTTCGTCACCTTCGGATCATAATAGTTTGAATGAACAACAACAGATTGAAGAGGAAGAGAGTTCATGGAAATCAGAAACACAGTTTAATCCCCATGCAACGAGTATAGATAATTCTAGTGACAAGATTTTTGATCCCAAGAGGATAAAAAGGTAATTTAAAATTTTATACGTATTACATATTACATTGTTTTTAATTCGAAACCAGTTCCTACGCAAGAGTACATGTACTGTTACACATAGACGACACACAGTTTAGAACTATAAAATTGTGATAGAAAACCGTGCGTATATGGTCAAATGTGTAACAATACCCAAAATGCGTACGACTAGCTAGCCGTACGAATCATATCTCTTTTCTGTTTATATAAACTGAAAGTAAAATTTTGATATAAAACAGAATTCTGGCAAATCGACAATCTGCACAACGATCACGAGTGAGGAAATTGCAGTACATATCAGAGCTAGAACGCAGTGTCAATTCTTTACAGGTATGTAACAATTATACACAATTATCCTATTTCGTTACTAAGATATATTATTAATTAATATAAATATAATTATAATTTGGTTAATTTATATAAAATTGCAGGCAGAAGTATCAGTGCTGTCACCAAGGGTAGCATATTTAGATCATCAAAGATTGGTGTTAAATGTGGACAACAGTGTCCTCAAGCAAAGAATTGCTGCCCTTGCTCAAGACAAAATTTTCAAAGATGGTATGTATTTAATCATCATCATTAAACAACATGAAGTTTTTTATGATGGTTTAACTTGTTCTAGTTTTATAAATTTTGGAATATATATATATATATATATATATATATATATATATATATATATATATATAATATAGAAGAAGATATAAAGTGCATATATATTGTCATGCATTGCATGTTACTCCATGATACAATTCTGATTCCATATACAATATCCAATATTTTATTAACAAAAACAGGCTACCATATCAACTAGTGTGTATTTAATATACACGCATAGGATATGATAATTTTTGTATTATTACTTCAACAAATTAATAAAGCAAATATGAGTTAGATTAAGTTTATCGCGCTGCAAACAGTGTTGCCGGTTATCAATATTTTTTACAAGAAAACATAACTTTCGATTCGAAAAAATACATATATATTTAAAGAAAGTAAAACTGGAAGTGCTTTTGTTTTGTAAATGAATATACATATACATGATGCGTGCATGCAGCTCATCAAGAGGCATTGAAAGGAGAAATAGAGAGGCTTAAGCAGATGTATTATCAACAAAACATGCACAAGAAGATGGAAAATGGATCAAGTAGTGCAACTACTCATCATCATGATTCCCCTATTTCTGATCATGCTAATACTCAAGAGCAACTTATGATCAACTAACTACACCTCACATTTTGATCTGCCTCGACAATAGTCTTATCGATCGGTAAGATCAATGTATTCATTTAAACGTTACGTACAGTATTGTTACGTACCTTACTAATTAACAAGTAAAGTTTTGTAACAATATATATATAGAATCATTAAGATATTTATAATGCAAACTTACTAATTAACAAGTAAGTTTAAATATTGCTAAAAGGATGTTGTTAATGAACCTGCAGGCCATTCCAATCATGTGATCTAGCTACAAATGGATCGATCGAGCCCATTGCCCGATGAAGATTGTTTTCTTATCTTTGTTAATTTAATTAAAGTGTAACTAGTTCGCCTCCATGATTTGTTAAATTTCTTTCGTTTCAACTTTCAATTGTTTATTTATGGAACTATTCACAGATATTGGGAAAAAAATGATAGACATGTGTGCTCTCATCACATATAAGTTTCAGAAACTATTTGCCTTGAAGCTTACATCAATGAATTTTTTTTATTTATTTAGGGTAGTTTAAATTTTCGTTTTCTGTATAAAACGATATTAATTAATCTAATTATTAAAAACAAAGATGGCAATATATTTCTTCAACTGATCAATGTTCATTTCTCAAAAGTCATTTTACAAAAGCTTTGCTAGGATTGGGAAACAAAAGCGTTGTTTATAGACTGTAATTTTCCTTCTGAGAAAAACATTAGCTCCTTTTTGCTTTAGACTCGGACCAAAATCACTTGCATTCGACTACAATAGTATATAACGGAACAGTTTTGTACTTAAACGTCGAGGACTTGAGATTGCAAACTAAAGTTGTATCTGTTCTAGGAAACATGTTTTAAGAGAGATTACTTACAAACCAATGTATACAAAATGATGTGGAACCATTAAAACGAAGAGATAAAGAAGAAAAATAAAATTACATTATCATTTTGTATACATCTTATTACTATTAATTTCTCATTTTTAATTATATATGTAACACTTGGTGGTCAAATAATTGGGTGGTGACCGGATCATGTTCTCGTGGAATGATTGATTTAGTGGGTTTCCACAAAAATTGTAAGATTTCCCACATGGGATGGGCAAACAGGCCTCAGGGAATGGACTTTTGTGAACATCTTAACTATCATCTCATGTGCATGTGCTCTACCCTTTTCTTTATCTTAAATACATTATTTATTCTCAATGTTTCACACTACACATGGTTGAACATATATATATGTGTGTGTATATATATATATATATATATATATATATATATATATATATATATATATAATTACTATTCAGATTGTCAAAAAAGAAAAAAAAGAAAAAAAAAAGAAACCCTCAATACGAATAGAATAACACTTAATACTTATGGTCCGCGTGTTCGAATATATAAAAGAGAAAATGTGTGCAGATGCCCCAACTCATGTACCTTTTTATGTACCTTTTTGTATGCACGTGTTTAAGAGTATGAGAAGTGCCGACACTATACTGATGCTCAAAAAGTGGAGAAGTAAAAGATATTAAGTTTACAGTGTTCTCAAAATTTAGTTTTTATTTTTCAAATCAATGTCAACTTTTGAAAAGAAAAAAAAAACTAATTAAACAGCATCGCATACCGAACGTTGTTTGAGAACATTGTCAAGAAAAATGTCTAGAACACTGCGGGGGAGTGGAAGAACGTTGTCCATAGTGTTCTGGAGCCAGAATTTTATTGAGGGCGGCACCACTTCGTATGCTTACTAGGATGTATATACAGAGTTTTGTGTTTATAATGCCCTGTTCTGTCATATCTTCAGTGATAAACTAAACTTACAAATAGATAGTTTAAAGAAAGAATGTACAGATGAAATGTACAATTACAAATGCAATTGTAGTGTAAACATACAAAGAGAAAACATACCCCGTTGGAAGATTAATGATATTAACTAACAAAAACATTGAAAATTAAGTTAGCTGGTCTTCATAACATCATGCAACTCATTTTTCGTGCTGACCTATGTGACTACGTCTGAATGAAGTAAAAGAGTGAAGAAGCACAAATCAAGACATCCGTCAATAGAAGTCCTACTACATCGAAAACAAATTTTGGAGCAAATAAACCCCATACCTGCACAAGGACAGGGAGATCAAGCAGTTGAGTAACCAATTAACTTGATTCTAATATATTTTACCCATACATTATGACTATTCAGGTCAAAGTTATTATTTTTTGAAGTCAATTGATTTGGATTGTCATGAATTTAGCATCCAAAAGTGAGATTTGTATCGAGGTTAGTGTGACATAATAAATCTCTAAAAGAAATGTACAAAGCATATAGCTTCTTTTGGTAGAGGTTCGGGTACCGGTCAAAACAACTCACTTGGAATGGGTTAGGGTCGGGTCAGGTTGACCCGCAGGCCGCAACCCCTTCCGTCCAAGTTTACAAATTGTATACCATTTAACAAACAATCTAATATTTTTTTTACAAAATGCTTTATAGGAGGCTTTAAGCATTTATAAAACACACTCTAGGTGACTTTAGACTAGATCAACCCATTTGGCACAATTCCTTATAAACTATTTTTTTGAAAGATTATACATTTGACCCATCAATTATAAAATATAACCTTAATAGACCCACCCATTAGTAAGTAGATGGGTTGAAATTGCCACCTCTATTTTTTTGGAATATAAATTCAGCTAAACATATATCAGTATACCATCAAATGCCGTCTTTGGATTATGACACAGAGAACTGTGAACGTGGTTGTAACAGACAAAATAAGTCCATATATCAGGTAAACCTGTAAGGAGATAATTAACAAACTATTAGTTATTGTGGATTATAAAGTGGTCAACTACAAAAATCTAAAACAAATTAAAAGTAACCTGAAATAATTGGATTAAGGACTTCCTTGTCTGCTTAGGTCCTGTGGATGAGGATTGGTACGCGACAAGAAATGGAAGTCCAAGAGTTGGAAGAATGTGAGAAAAGCCATATGTCTCGACTGTTAGAAGAATGGCTTGGGGTGTAATAGTAAATTCGTCAAACCTGATACACAATAAAAGAAGCTTGTTTCAAGGGGGTAAAAAAGAAAGAGATTTAAAGCCAATGATGCTTTCAACTTTCAAGGTAGCCTTGACTACCAACTTAGGAATTTTGTAATGGTTTAACAAATGAAGAAGAAAACGCACTAACCCAATGAATGCAGCAGCATACCGAAGGCCATCAAAAGCACACCTGCATAAAATTTCGTAATATAAATTCATAGAGACGAGATTGTGATCGTTCCCTTCCACCTTGTAAGTCCTTTCTGTTACTTAGAGGTGGCAAGATGGATGGGTCCAGCATGGGTATGGGGTTGGGTTTACATCTTTTTAGTACTTGTCAAAATGGACGCGTTGGGTTGATCGAAGTTAATGTGTTAGAAGTGATTACAGAAACTATGTTAATAATCTAATATCTGAAATAAAATGATTTCAACCCATTTGACCCGCTTCCTTTTTAACTAAAGCTTTTGATTTTGCCCATTAGGGATAAATTAACCAAATTAACTCATTGATTGATAAATGGGTCAAAATTGCCCTCTACCGTTACTCAACCAAAATAACATTATCAGTTGCTTCACTTCCTGAGTCCTGACTCTTCACATATTCTCAAAGACGACCAAATGTGTCAAAAGATTTGATATTCTGGCAACCCCAAGAGGCCGCTTAAGGCCTATAACGTAAGAGGTCAATCAACCTCACCTAGTGGACCACTCACATGGTCACCCAACCAACTAATCCATCCTGACCAAGGAAGTTTTCTAATAAATTAGGTTCCTCCTTGAGTCCTTGGTGCAGGTAGATATCGGACCTGGGATACTTCCAAATGCTCCCAACTCCAGATCCAACTCAGCTATATATGCATTCCATAACAAATAGTCTAAAAATTAAAAGAAAACTTAGTATCTCGGATAATTGCTTACCAGTGACCAGTACAAAAGAATAGACATGATGCTAAAAGGCTCCACTCCGTAACAGAGGAAGAATACAGAGCCAACGTGCCATTTGTGCCCTTATCATCCTGGTTCAGATCTTTCAACCTCGATACCAACCAGCCTACAAAAAATTACAAAGATATTATGCACCAAACATTAGACATCGGAAGGCGTTCAACCCGTTTGCCCCATCCCCCTCCTAAGCTATTTTTTTTTTTTTTGGACCCATTTGACCTGTTTGAGATACAACACAGCTCGATCTATTCATAAGTATATGGGTTTATATTGACACCTCCAGAAATCGTCGATGTAAAGGAAAGGTGGGGTACCTCCGGTAACTAATGCCAACGCAATCCAGGGTCCTTGTTTCCCAGACAATATCATGAGAGTAGAGCTCCATACAGATAGCATAGCTACCGCTTTCATCACTGTTGTTTCTTCCCACTTTGAACTTTTGACTTTTTCAAAGAACTGAAAAGCTGCAAGGGACAATAGTTGTGCAATACCCATAATGTATATTACACGAGGAATGAAATTGCCTTTAATGCCATCAAATATGGGTGGTGTCATACTTGATAAGCTACTTTCTAAGGCCCAATATAATGCAACTAGAATATAACTAAATATACTTCCAGTAATAACAAATTTTAAAGGCCAGTTACAAGATCTGCGAGTAATGCTTTTATACAGCAGGTAGGCCAACATGATCAAAGGCAGTATTGGCACTAAGTCAGCTACATACATCCAACTATTGAACTTCAATACTTCATGGGAACCTGGCTTTGATAGCCCAAGTTCAATCGTGAATCGGAGGATGGAGATCAGGGAAACAAATGCGCCAGCCTGTAAACAACAAAGAATGATGCTCACAAAACATATTTCACCCATACACAAACTAAGACAAATGAAAACTAGAGGTGGCAAAATGAGCAGGACTGATAACGGGTAATTTGTAAGGGATGGGTTGGCCCCAAACATTTCGATTTATTATTATATTATCATATTATTTCGAATATTAATCCAATTTTAAATCAAATAAACTAGGAGGTTCTATGTATAAAATATAGACTTTGGTGACTTTCTAACCGTTACCTTTTAAACGAATATTTTTATTTTACCTATTTAACCTGTTAGAGATCAAACATAATCCAAATCATCATTCATAAATAGATGGGTGAAAACAAATAAAATAGGAAAGATCATACGTTATTTTTAATACTTACTTCGGATATCATCTTCTTTGTCATGATGGAACGGCGTAAGCCTAGCATGCCAATAGAGGCCAACAGGAAACTCGTCATCTTTCCTTCTTCCACTGTCTCAAATAGAAACCAAAATGCAGAAAATTATTGGACAGTTTGTAAAAGAGATAATACAAAAGCATAAAAGAATTTCACAATCAGCACTTACGTATGTAACTATTCGATAAGAAGCTACACGCACGTGCAGCCACTATAGTGCAACTCACAATCAGCCCAAAAGAAAACGTACTAGTTTTCTGGAATCGGAAATTGGTTATGTATATGATATCCACCCTTTTGATAACAAGTAAATGGATGAATATGGATGTCAACAAAATACCAAAACCGATACCCATCATCTTTGAATTAAATTCTGTGAACTTGGTTCGGGCCAGCTCAGCAACACTTGCCAGGAAATTAGAATATAAATCTATTTGCTTCTTGAGAGCAGCAAATGATGCGCTATCATGTAAGGAATCTGACCAGTTTACTGCCTGAGTATACATCTCTTCTACATGCTTCAAATCATCAATGGAGAACCCTATAACTGATGAAGCTGTATAGACATCTATGTATCTCTTCACCTACATGTGAGCTGAATATCAGAAAGGAGAATGAGGGACAATAAACATACTTGGAATCTGCAAACTGAATAGCATGTAACTTTGTTAAATTTCAAAAACATGAGAGGGTATTCTTTAGATGCAACTTCAAACAAACCCTATACTCACACCGTCATCCCAAAAAAATCAGAATAAAATTAAAAAATACATTCATAAAATAATATTAATGATACGATCCTTATTATTATTAGCATAATATTATTAAGTTTATTATTTAATAGTTTAGTTATGAATATTATATTAGATAGGCTTTATTATTATTAGGAAAGTATTGTGAGAATCTTATCTAATTAAGGGTAGTCTTTGGGAGCAAGTTAACTCTTATCTATATATAGGGTCTTATCATTGTAATTCGGGGCATGCTGAATATTATGAATGGGTGATTGAATATCATTGGAGAGTTAGTTTACCTCTCGAAAGTAAACTGTGGGAGAGTTGATCATCTCTCGAATATCGATTATCACGATACGAGCATTGGGTTCGTATCAATTGGTATCAGAGCATTGTTTCTGGGCCATTATATCTTTGTTAAAAAAAAAAAAGTTGTTTATCACCGGAAAGTCTTTATCTTTCATAATCTATTATTTTCAAAGAAGAAACAAATCATGACTAACAAGAGGATTGGAAATTTAGAGTCGAAAATCAGTCAGTCAATATCAAACTGAAGTTACGGAGTGGTTTTCTGCTCTAGAGAAGACGATTGTTCCTGGAGTTTCTACACAGCTACATCTCGAGGTATTGTTGTTTAAACAAGAATTTGATGCACGAATCCAATCTTTCAAGTATAAGCTGAAATTGATTAAGGCAGAGGTAGAAGAAGAGAAGAATAAGTGCCAAAAATTCTGTTCGCCTAGTGTCCACCGAAGCTTACGACAGCAGAAAAGAGTGGTGAAGGCGGCAATGTTCTGGAAGAAATTTGTGGTTGCATCAAGAAGAAAAAGAAAAGAGGACAGTAGGGGTCATTGCAACAACATTCGTAGTGTTGAGAGAGCCAATGTTGCTGCTGCAGAAATCATACTGAAGACAAGCAACAGGCCTGAAATTGGGGCTGAAACCCATCAGGTGGATAATGTGATGCTTAGACCCTTTAATGGGCCAATTTTTGGACAGCCTAAGACTCTTTTTAATCGGCACAAAGTGCCTACTGCTGCGTATGATTGGGGACCTCTTTATGAAAAGTCTATAAGTAGACAGTCTCAAAGGAAGATTTGGGATCCGGGAATCAAGATCGTTGAAAGCAACACCTTGAGGACAAGGTGTTTTTTTCGGGGGCGGGAGTAATGATACTATCCTTATTATTATTAGCATAATATTATTAAGTTTATTATTTAATAGTTTAGTTATGAATATTATATTAGATAGGATTTATTATTATTAGGAAAGTATTGTTAGAATCTTATCTAATTAAGGGTAGTCTTTGGGAGCAAGTTAACTCATATCTATATACAGGGTCTTATCATTGTAATTCGGGGCATGCTGAATATTATGAATGGGTGATTGAATATCATTGGAGAGTTAGTTTACCTCTCGAAAGTAAACTGTGGGAGAGTTGATCGATCTCTCGAATATCGATTATCTATCTTATATATTGTTTTATTAGTATTTATCACGATACGAGCATTGGGTTCGTATCAATTAAATCTCATGAAAAGCCATGAACTAAGGTTGTAAAATTGAGAAGCTAAAATTGTAAGTTGGTGTATACTAGCACAATGTATATACAGTTATGACATTCAAGAATGTATAGTATCTTAAATTTCATGATTTATGGGATACTGTAACAAGATGAGAACTCGTGTGTAGGCCTAACTTTAAGGAATCTCCTGCATCAGATTCTTCTAAATTGTTTCCCTAAACTAATTTTATGCCCTCAAAAGTATTACACGTATTAAGGGACTCCAGATGTTTATTCACGAAGAATAAAATGATATATTTGAAAGACAAATAATACATCGAATGAGGATGACCAGTGAACAGATATCTTTTCGGGGTATCTTTTTAAGAAAATACACCATCTACCCTGATATGTGATTTCAGACCCAACACAATGAGACATGATGCCCAAGCAAAAAGGTGGTTTGAATGGGGTATTCTCGCTCTACTGATGTAGCTTCTTAGCATACTGTCCCTATTTCATCCTCTATCCCATGAACCCACCAAGTCAATCTGATCCATCGATCCTTGAGTATCCTTGTGCCTTGATATAGATTTCTCCTATTGCACCAAGCGGCCCATCAATCAAGTTGTCAATATACTGACAAAGCCACTGTAGTATCCACGGAATGAATGAATGATACTAAATGTGACAAGATGTTTTATGCTATCCGAAATAAAAAGGAGCTAGCACTTGCAAAACCTGAGCTCAATGTAAATCCCTGACGTATTAAATATGTTTCTTATTCAGAATCATTATCAACGCGGTGGAAAGTCAGAATGTGGTTAACATTTATATCTTTAACATATAAATATAAAATTTTATTATGATATTTTCATGAATTTATGATCATTATTAAACTGAAAACCAAAGAATGCAACGAGCGAGAATGTGAGGGTATTGGCCGCTCATACAGAAAAGTGAAGGTATTGCCCAATTAGATGTCCACCTTAGCCAATTGTTAAAATTGTTAATACCCATAATAAGTTGCATCCATCACAAGTGACTATAAGCTTCGAACCCAAAAAAAAAAAAAAATATTAATAATGGAAGTAATTACCTGCCAAGAATTGATGCAGAGTACTTTGGCATAATTGTGCATCCATTCTTCCAGTTTTAATTGACTGTTGCTACTGCTTATATCATTTCCTTCAAGATTCCATGTGCCCGCAACTAAAGCATATAGCATTGGATTAACACGGCCAATGCTGTTTAGAAAATCAACCGTGTGTCATATATTGCAAAAAGAACCAAGGGTTGCAATCCAGACGATAAATGTAAAATTTTCCAAAGAAAATGCTAAGAGCAATTAGATGATCATGTGCTAATACTTCTTATGGGAGCTAAGGAAGGAAAAACCTAATGAACAACTTTGATTAGTTAAGCGAAACATTTTGATGCAACAACCTTTTGGATACAAAATTATAAGAACTTGTACCACACCTTCCATAAGGAACTGGGATTCCAAGCAATGCTGACACCGTTGCTGCAAAATCAAGCTGCAGGCACGCTTAAGTGAGGTTACTACATAACTAAAACTGAAAATCATTCAGCAAAGAAGAAGAAAGAAAGAAGCCAACAAATAACATGAACTTAGAATAGACCACCGAACCTGTTCAACAGAACTAACGCACACCTTTCTTCCATCCTATGAATACAATATAAAATGAATATCAACAAGAAACGAATTGCAGAGATAGCAGCAGCAATTGCCACAGTACTGATGCTGACATAATTTTTATTTTTTTTAATTATCATATAAAAAGATATAGATAAGCTAAAATTACATGTTTGTATGTGTATGTGGCCCTTTACCAGATCTAATTCACATGATGAGGAGTCAAAATCTGATGGAACAGAAAGTGGAGGCTTTCTCAAGCTCATTGCAAAGATTGATGTTTCAACCTGCATATACGCCACTATTTATTTAGACTGGCATACACTAATTTTAGAGCACACTAACTTTGTGAGTACAAAGATTATATACCTCTTCAGCGGTTCCACCACCATGATCGCCATTTACTGTCTGTCCATGATCACCCATAACAAGGAGTAAAGTATTTTCATGCAGGCCTCCTTTACCCGATTGGCTCTGCAGCACTTCAGCAATTTTCTGAAGTAGAAAGTTGGCACCAATGCCATTGCCATTGTCAGGGAATAAATTATACAGATTATAAAGATACTCATGGTAGTGCTGATTTGGCAGAAGGAATCTGTAAAGACATACCTCGAGTTGCTCATTGTATTGCTGCAGTTTATCAATCATTTGAGCCGAATCAACACCAAAAATATGACCAGCATGATCCTGGAGGACCCAAAACAAATCAACACCATGCTTATTGTCATATCATACAGAATTCAGAGAACACCTAAATACTGTCATACCAAGCATGTATGTATGTGTGTGTATATATGACTTAAACTTTTAAAGGGTGTCTAGAGATCATTAATTTTAAAAGAAACATCAGAGAGTATATAATCAGCACCATTCTTATTGATATATCATATAGAATTCAGATAACACCTAAAACTGTTATACCAAGCATGTATGTATAAGTGTGTGTGTATACATTAAACTTTTAGAGTGTCTAGAGATCATCAATATTAAGAAAAACAGTGCAGACTATATAATCAAATATCATCAAACCTTATTTCCCTATTGAGACACATACCACACCGAGAAAATGAGCAATAAGAACATCCCAATCATCATCATACAAGGTTGGAATTAGGTGAGTGATACAACCATTATCTACCTGGCAAAGAAACCATGATATGAAAACCTCATCAGACAAGCACCAAAAAAAAAGGGAAAAAAATAAATAAAATGACACTCATAAAGCATACCGTATCCAAATCTTTAACATTGAATGAGGGGTAGGGATATGATCTATTAAAGTGATGAGGAAATAACTGTGTCCAAGTATCATCTCCCATCATCACCACTCGTTTTCCATTTTGAACAAGCTGTAACGAAAAGTCATTAACAATTCTTAAGATAACCGATTTGAATCCGTATAAAGTTCATGTATGAAGTACATCTCCAATTCATGATTGATTGAACCAAACCTGATGTATCAGGTTGTCTTCAACAATTGCTGGGGCGCCAAAGCTATTCCCTATGTCAACAAAAGTTGGAAGTCCACCTGTTGTCAAACCCTGAAATAATCACATTGGCCCAGAATCCATTGTTACGTTAAAATGTGTGTCAAAAACCTGAAAAGCACATAAGATGATAAGATAACTGGAAATGGTTTCTTATATTGATCATTTCTTCTTCTTCATCTTTTTGTCCATTGTAGTGTACATTTTCTACTGAAGTCATATTTTCTTAAATTTAACACACATGACACATGTATCTATATAGCTTATGACTAAAAATATCCGTAGAGATGTCAACAAAATGATACTGGATATGTTTTCTTCTCTATCTATCTTAGGTAGACACTACACACAGCCTCGTCTAGGACCTAAATTATGCTCACCTTAAGACGCTGCAAACTTGTAGTAGGTGGATCCGCAATTGCTTTAAAAATCCTAGCAGATAATTCATTTTCAGATACAAGTTTGTGTAGCACTTGCAGTTTGTCCATCCATGGTTTTTTCTCTGTAACCATTCATCAATTATCACACACAAGTACACAACCAATACTATATACATTAAAATCATTCTATATGAATACTAGCATAATCCTATTAATACAGTATAATTTCATTATTGTGATTTATATCAACAATATATAACTGTAAACTGACAACCTAACCAATATTTTTAAAATTAGTTAAGTAACTTACCTTCGAAAAAAGTACTCGGAGCCACAAAATCGAACCTATAAAGTACCAAATGTCAAATTCTACATGAATGCACGTAGTAAGTGTGAAATAGAGTTAGTGTGTGTACCTGAGAGCATCAAGAACGATTATAACGATGCGATTAACAGCAGGTTTAGTCCAACAAGTAGCATTCTGAGGATTATTCGTTTTATGATATGGATCTGTAGGGCCGCAAGGTGATTGAGATACATCGGAACAATGACTATAGTACGGTAATTCGGTTCGAGTGAGGAGGAAACCGCTGGTGAATAAAAGTATGGCTGTAAAATGGAGAATCAAAATGAAGAAGAAAACTGTAAAAACGGATCCACGGTTGCCACAAGACTTGCTGCTCCACAATTCTGTCACAGCCATTTTTGAACTGTCAGTCACAAAACGAAACCCCAGCCTGAAATGACGGATATTTAGCACGACGACTGCACAAGCGCTTTTGTTGTTCCTCGAATAAAACTGGTTGCTAGATACGAGTGACGCGGGCGTTTATGATTGGATTTGATTTATTTGGATTTGAGAAATGTTATGGTTACAACTTACAAAGAGTTTATGAAAACGGGATATGGATCAGTTTGTCACTTTTTAAACAAATATACGAACGATAATGATTTGTCCTTCGGAGAAAAAACTTACGATTTACTATATCCGGAAACAAGTCGCGCTTGCGACTTGCGACTGAGATCTTGTAACTTGCAACTTGCAACCCTGATACAAACAAGATTGTGTCGGAGTACGTGTCCGAGAATAAACGATTTGCACAAAGCTTGTAACTTGCAAATCGTTTATTCCCTAACACGTACTCTGACACGATCTTGTTTGTATTAGGGTTGCAAGTTGCAAGTTTGCGACTTGCTTTCGGGTAGGGCAAATCGTTAACTTTTTTAAGGCAAATCGTTATATTCGATCGAAATTTGTGGCAAATCGACCAACTTCCCCCTAAACATCTTGATACAAACATAGATGTCACCAATAGATAGAAGAGTGAGGAAAATAAAATTGACAAATTTGTTTGTAACTTTTCTTTGTATAACTTGTTTGTAACTATAACATCTCTTTCGGTTCACTCATATTTTTTATATTTGTTTCACTTTTTATTGATTTCGAGTTTGATCCGACTAAAATTTGTGGTATATAATAAATACAAATTATTTTTATTAATTAAATTTAAGATAAAAAAATACAGAAACGGTAACTTACTCTACTCAATTTCCTATTTAATGTACAAACCTATATTTTTTTCAATTTAAAGTGGGGTGAGCACAAAAATCAAAAACCCGAATCGTAACCGGAATATTTTTGATAATGCAATAACCAAAATTTTGTCGATTAGATTCGAGTTTTACCTAAAAACCGAGCATTAAATAACCAAATCGATAATTAATAATTATATATTTTTATTTTACATTTACAATACAAATTCATAGATTATATTAAGTTTTCTAATGATGTTATCGACCAATGAACTTTAAAAATAAATACATAATCTACTACCGCTACCATAAAATTGTATATCTAACTTATTTATTTAGGTAAAATTTTGAATTGTTGCATTATATACTTGACTAAGTATTTAGTTAAAATTTTAAAAATATTTGTTGACATATATTAATTTACATGATATGATTATGCTTACTTTAGTGTGGTTATATGCTTTCAAAATACTTCTTAATACATTTTTATTCAATATTATAACCGAATTATTTTAATTACCCCATTACGTAAAAAAAGCAGTTATAAATAAAAAAATAATCGATAAGAAATCGAAACCGAATAGTATAAAAATCAAAACCCAAAATCGAACGATTTTGATTATTAAAAAACTAAAATATTAGATCCGATTCGATTTTCGCCAAAAATCAAATCGAACCGAACCGTAAACACCCCTAATTTAAGGACTTCAGGGACAATCAATTTGTCATCAAATTAGGGACTTTACAAGCACTAACATTTCGGCTCAAAATTGAGTCTTATGGTTATTAAAGTACTAAAGATTGATGGGTACATTAAAAATGAAACTAAATTATACAAAATAACCTGACATTGCCTTAATATTATGGTCAAATTTGAGTAACTTCAAAAAATCTCATAACCACTTTAAATTTCAGTTATTCTCTTTTTGCTAAATATTTTTTTATAATTGTTGAGAAATATGAATCATTTAATTATATCTTCCCTATATACTATTTGTCTTTCCTCCTAACTCACATGGATATTTTCTATAAGCTTGAATATGATGTGGCATCATTTGAAGCACTCTTTAAAGTTGGATGTGCCATGTAAGAAAATTAGATTTGTCAAATTTTTAATAAATACATAATTTAAATAAGACCTTTCACATATAATGTACATTAAATTCTCCTATGGTTTTCACTTATCCCTCATATACCCCTATTTTGTTACTATTAACCTTGAACTGATACAAGCCAACAAGAATCAATCAATCAATCCTACTTAGGAATACAAAAAGGCTTGATGTCTCACACTTGAAGTTGGGTGTCTAAGAAACGTACATATATAAATTTTGGATATTATGCAAAATCTTTTGCCAAAGAATACTCCATGATATCAAGTTTCACAAATCATGTTTGTTTTTAACTATATGTCAATGTCATACAACATGTCTAGAAGTTGAGTCAAACATCGTTGCATCTTTTATTTTCTTAATGAGTTAATTTTATTCGGAGTTTTATTTTTGATGCATTTGTTTCTCTGTGATTCTTTGTGTTTACTACTATAAAGGAGAAATGGGGGACCACATTGAAATGTTATACATGTAATTTGAACGGTGATTTTATGTTATATTGACAACGTTTTAGACGATGAATATTAAGTGATAGATAAAATATTCCTATTGAAATTTATGTTTTATAATTATGTCTAAAGTTCTATAATTACAATTCATACTTCATTGTCCTAACAAGTTAAAGTCCCCATTTGTGAAATGACAATTAAAAATAATAATAAAGTTTTGTACCTTAAATTGAAATAAAATTTCAATTTGATGATGATTGATATTTTAAATTGAAAACTAGGTAAAGTCCCGGCCATTTAATGATTTCAAGCTCCTTCCCTGCATGTAATATCAATAAGAAATTAACTGTTTCAACTAACCACGTTGAATAAGAGCGGTATCACTTACCATCACGATAATTAAATTTTATGTTCCGCTTCATAACGTGAAAAACTTACCAGTTATACATTAATGCTAGTTCAATGATATTATACATAAGTTCATGAAATATTGGCTTTTCTAAATTGTAAATCTTACATCTTACACACACATATATATATATATATATATATATATATATATATATATATATATATATATATATACTCTTATTATCATAAGAGTTAGAAAAGTTACTATAGTTAAAAAAAAGAATAAAAAGAAAATTAACATAAAAATGACTATAAACTATGGGTGTTCATCGGTTTGGTCTACAGTTTTCTCGGTTTAATCGGTTCGGTGTATTCGGTTTTGAAAATTTTGGGAGCAAAACCAAAAACCGAATTCAAATTGAAAATCGAAAACCGAACCGAAAACTGAATTCGGTTAGGTTTCGGTTAAAACCGAAAAACTTATCATTTTTTCAAAAACACCTTTCAACATACAAAACTAAGAAATATGCACGATAATATGATACAAATTATATAAATCTAACTATTAATAATTGTTATGTGTTAGCCAAATTTGAGTTTAGAAAGCGTAAAATTGTCAATGTACGTTAATTTTAATGTCCAAACAAAACATTTATTTTTCACAAATACATGGTAACTAAAAAAATTAAGTTTTTAAAATGTTAAACTCTTTAATTCTTCAATCGAATTCGAAAAATCACATATACATATTAATATATATATTTATATATATGTATTACATATATATAATGGGATGATCCAGGGGGAAGTGTTTATTTTTTGGGGAAGGAGTAAGCAGTTATTATTCATCAAGAAGCATATTACCCTCGTCCATACAAATCTCACAAAAAACAAAGTGAAATTTAGAAAATGTTAATCAGAATTGATGTTATTAATGTTAAGCTTCCTTGATAAATTATCTCTGCAGGTTATAACACCGATTGATGAATATTATATCCAAAATCGTTAATATTCATCGTGATGAATGTTAGTAAACATTCATGGTGATGAATATTAAAATTAAAAATATTATGTGATAGTGTGATGTTTTAACATTCATCGTAATGAATGTTAGTTAACATTCATCACGGTGAATGTTAACTATTTATTAAATAAATATTTATCAACTAATGTTATGACTTAAAGGTGAAATTCATCCGTTAATATATTCATTATAGCATCAATTTTGATTACTATTTATTAGTAAACATAATTTTTTATTGACGTTTTGATTGGTAATTGTAAGATGCTTTACGATGAATAATAACCATTTTCCCCTTCACCAAAAAAATCACTTCCCTTTTGATCACTCCTATATATATATATATATAATATTTATTAAAAACCGAAAACCAAATTCGAATTCGATTTAACAAAATTCTAAAAGTAAAAAATTAAAAACCAAATCAAAAACCAAATTCAAATTTAATTCGATATTCAGATTAAACGATTTTAAACCGAATATTGAAACTCCGTATAAACTGCATCTAGAAAACTAGAAATCAGAAAGACTCATTATTTGTTAAGTTTTAAGTTTTTAACCTCCTCAAAAAAACATTGACTTTGATTTGAAAAAAAAAAAAGAGAGAGGGGAAAATGGTGTCTTCTCCGGTTGCAGAAGTGGAAGCCAAAGAAAACCGACAGTCATCCATGGCTGCCGATGCTACTGCAATTTCCTCTCACTCTGATCAACATGACGATCATAAACAACAAGATATACACAAGCAAGATCCAAACCCTACTGAATTACCACCATCACATTTCGAAACCCTAGATCCTCCAAACCCTAATCAATCAGACAATAAACAACTAGATGATAACATTAACAACGCTCTTACGATTCTTGTTGAAGACGATCAAGCTCAACCTCCGCCACCACCACCGGTGACGTCACCAAGGCCACGTCAGAACAACAAACGCAAGAAAGGTAATCCTCTGAAACGTAAACACTCGATGAAAAAGATGAAAAATTTAAGCGATATACTGAATCCCATTCCCTTTAGACCTACAATAGCATTGGACTTTGTTAAGCATGAAGATGCGTTGAAGCGATTAGGGTTATATGAATTTAGCAAAATCGAGTTTGACCGTACTGTTCGAAAGGATTATATTGTTCAGTTGATTGTGAATTACGATGCTAAGAAACGGTGTAGTTTCGTGAATGATTTGAGAGTACCTGTGAATAGGGCTGATTTAGCTAGGACTTTGAAACTGCCTGTTCTGAAAGTTGATAAAGGGACTAATAACGTTGATGAGGTTGATTTGGATTCGGAGGTTTTTCCGGATGAGGCGATTGGGTTTATTGAGGATTTTGTTATGAATTGGATGTTATTACCTGAAATGCCGTTGGTTATGCCTACTGAGATTGTGAATTGGACTAGGTGTATTAGGGATGGGCATCCTGAGAAAATGGATTCGGCTAGTTTGATTTGGTATAAAGTTGAGAAAGAGTTGGCTCAAGGAGATAAGCTAACAGATTGTTACTACGCGTCTCATTTGCAGTACTTGATAAAGGCTTGTCGTCCCGAGCTTTTTGTGGATAATGGCGGTGATGTAGTTGCTGATGAGTGCGAAGAAATTACGAATGTTAATGATGTGGTTGATAATGATTGTGAAGAACTTACAAAAATTGATGATGGGGTTGATAATGATTGTAAAGAAATTACGAAAATTGATGATGAAAAAGAAGAGAAGGAAGAAAAGGAAGAGAAGGAAGAGAAGGAAGAGAAAGAAGAGAAGGAAGAAAAGGAAGAAAATGAAGCAAAAATAGTTGGGAAAGTTTCAATAGTTGAAGAACATGATATTGAGTTGACTTTAGGACCAGATGTTGACGAAATAGTACATGAAGAGGTTAAGAAAGACGATGAAATGATGGTGGATGCCGAGGAACTTAAGGCGGTTGAGGAGGAGGAGGAGGAAGAGGAGGAGGTGGGGGAGCAGGGGAATTGGGCTTTGGGTGGGCAGAACGTTTTGGATGATCATTACTTGCAACGTTGTCAAAATAGTGATTTGAATAGTTATGAGGAAAGACAGGTTGAACAAGTTGAAGATGAACAAATTGAACAATTGGACTGTGAAGATGTGGAAGAAGAAGAAGAAGAACAAGAAGAAGAACAAGAAGAAGAACAAGAAGAAGAAGGTGAAAGGGTGGATGAAGGGTTTGACATGGAGGCGAATGATTCAATGGATAGAGATGGATTGGCTGATAATTATCTTCAAGGAATGGAAACATCTCATATTCCTTATAATAATTCTCATGGGATGTCGTCCATGGATTTATTTGGATCAAGAGATGAAACGTTTATGTCTCATGGTGGTCCATCTTTTTTTAATAATGCTGGTAAAAGAGTGATGGAGCCTGATGAAGAAGATGTACTCCATCTTGATGGAAACAATAAGAGGTTAAAAACTGATGAAATGTGGGATGAGAAATCGAGTGATCTTGGTTTTTGCATGGAGCAAATGCAGCAATGGATGGAAAAAGCGAAGATGATACATGAGTCAAAAGAACAAAGTTACGCGCAGTCACAATATAGTCACCAATACGCTATGAGTCAGCTGCAAGAACGTCAGAATTTATTGGAAGACATCATAAAGTCAAAAGATGAGGAGTTGCAAAAAAAGCATACTGAGGTGTTTCGGCTTGAACGTGAGCTCTATCTAATGGGGGATCTTGTAAAGGGTTATAGAAAAGCGTTGAATGATACCCGGGTTAAATTTTCTGAGTATAGAAAACGTTATGTTCTTCAAGAAGAACCACTGTATAAGGATGCTGGCCCTGGTGGTCTGGTAATGAGTACACGTGAATTGGAGAAACAAAGATTAAAGCAAGAAGAAGATAAGATGAAGTTTATGATGATTGCGAAGAATCTAGAAGATGAATTTGTTTATGTTCTTAAAATGCATGATGATAAAGTTTTAATGTGGGGTGATAAATTGATGTCTATTGAAAATGAAGTGAAAAGGCTCAGGGAATCTTCTTCACGACGAAAAGAAACTCAGAAGGTTCAGATTGAACAGGAGTTATTAGCCGAGTTTAAAGAGAATCAGAAATTAATGGATCAACAGGAGTTATCTGCTGAACCTGAAGAGAATCAGAAGTCTGTGGATGAACACGGGTTAAATGCTGAGCTTGAAGACAATCAGAAGTCGGTGGATGAACACAAGTTAACCACGGAGCTGGAAGACAATCAGAAGACCATGGAAGAACAGGAATCAACTGCTGAGCTTGAAGAGACTCAGAAGTCTCAGGATGAAGTATTGTTGAACAATGCTACCATAGTATGCGTCCCTCTTGATGCTGATGAATCAAAGGTTTGAATTTTGGACAAACCCTTTTACATTACTATATTGGAATAACTAACCAATTGAATCACTTTAAGAAATTGATTGGTATTGTTCAGAGGTGGCAAAATGGGCGGGTTGGGTAACTGGTCAAAAAAGGTAATTTTTTTTGTTATAGGTTAAACCGGGTGGTGTTTACTTGAATTGCTGCAGCAATTTTTGTCAAAAATTAGCTTAGTTTTTACCCATTTTCTTTTAAGCTACCTTTTTTAACTTCACGCTTTTCACCAGTGGAGAGATATAAGTATATAACACACCCCTATCAATTTATTTTTTATATGCAAATGGGTTGAATCGTCGCCTTTGTTTTATTATCTCTATTTATGTTTAGTGTATGCTATTTTATTCACTTTCATCTGAGAGCACTATATCGAACATCCATCTTGGAACACTATGGGGATCTAAATCTGATTAAATGAGGAACCATAAGAGATTACCAAATGGTTATTACTGAATATCCTAAAGAATAACAAAACCTTAAATTCTAATAACTACCATATGATCATATAACATGTGACATGTCCCTATATATCATCTGTCCCGTGCAAATTGCAACACTCATGTGACATAGTCATAGTTTAGAAAATCCTTAATTGTTTTCTAACATACGAGTCTCATGGACTCAGATCTCATAACGCTAGTTTGTTGTAATGACGAAATTGTGCAAGTAGAATTTCCAAGAAAGGGATGTTGCAAGGTCATAGGGTTCAAGCAAGTAAAAAGTTATAGTTATTAAATCTTATGACGATGCCATTAAAACAGTTGTGTTCCATGCCATTCTCTTCTGTTGCCATTTACCTTACAATAAAAGCTTCTTCTACCTCATTAGTTAGCAACTAGCTTTTGAGTTTAGCATTTCATAACTTTAGCGTCGGTTCTTTTACTCCCTTGACTCAGAAGCGAATGGGACTGGGACATGGACCTTTTTAATTGTATCTAAGTAATTTTTCCAGTGAAACATGAAACTAGTTACTCAAGGGAGTGGTTGGATCGTAGTAATATGCCAGGCGCTCACATATACTCGATATACTTAAGAACCATAACATTTCAGTGAATCGTTATATTGATGTTAAGTGTATGCTAATTAAAAGGACTTGATGTGATTGGAAATGGGTTTTAATTATTTGTTGCACCAAGTAACAAATGATGCTTCATCTGTTGCAGGAAAAGGTAGATGGGGAAGAATGTTAATGATTTTTGTGCAGGGTTGGAACTCTGCATACCGATTCTCTAATCTGTCAGAAAATGGTAGTTCCCATTGGTACATTATGCTTTTGTTTAGCGCCCCTATTATTGAATGTGGGTATGGCTTAGGGACATATAAACAGTTCGTCATCTGGTAAACAAACAATATTATGGTAGGGTTCATATCAATCTAATCTCCTCATGCATGTTGTCTGATGTTTCCAATATATAGCCAGCATATATCAGATCGTAATTTGATGGTTGATTTACCATCCTTCAAAGCTTTACTCTGCATACTTCTTTGTTAACAATTCCAGTGCCAAATGGAGGGTTAATGCCAACATTGTTTGTGCTTTAAAATGATAATTCTGGTGTGGTGTTATTTGTTTGTACAATGCATAATATCATCTGTATTCCATAGAATGTTTTGTATACATAAAGCAGAATTGATGTACTTTAAGATTTCCAAAAGTAAAACCACAGACGTGCAATGTCGCTCAGCTATTGAAACCAATCAGTACCTGCCGTTATTTAAGATCGGCGTAATTGCTCCTACAAGTCTTTTAAAACTTGTCTTGGCAGCCCTCCAGTATGCAGGTTTCCAGAACTGAAATTTGTTAACAGGTAGGTGTATCAAATCCTTAACTGAACTGACCCGTCAATCTTGCATCTCAGCCAATGAACTTGCGAACCTCATACACATTTCTGTAACAGTTACCGAATGATAAGCTGACAAAAATATAGTGGTGTAGTGATGTGCATGCATTGATCCATTGATCATTGATTCATCCATTGTATGGAGCCATGAGAACATACCAAATACTTTCTAAAACACGCCGATTGTAAGGTTCAAACGCACTAACAATTCCATATGCCTTCTCATTTCTCGACTTCTAAAACTATTTCTCCGTGTTCTTATTTCGACTTCCCAAATATGTCCCTAAGAAAAGAGAAGCTACATCAAACACTGGATAATTAATAGTATTAATCACAACGGTATATATCAAGGCTATACAGTTACAGCCATATGCACATTAGTTAATAATAATAAATGAGCAACCATATAAGCATGTGGCTAAGCTCTGGACCCTCCCTCCTTGATCACACCATAAAGTGATTTTTTAAAGTTCTGTTATAAAGTTAGTTGAATTAACTAACTGTTATTTTATTTGGCCAGAGTGCCAGACAAATTAACTAACTTTTTTCATAGAATGTATGAATCAACATATATCACTAATAAACATAATTTTCTGGATCTGTCACATATCATTTTTCTTATTAGAGTGTAGCTATGGGTTCAAAATCATTGACCACTTAACTTCTTCAACATGGTGAAGATTTTACAAAATAACTTCAACATTATTAACAAATTTTGTTTAGCTCGACAATTACTACTATGGCTAATTACTGAAAAATGAACAACTAATTCACTTTTTTGCATTTTAGGGTATCGATTACTTTTTTTTTTGTCTGAAAGGAATCACTAATTTAAAACAATATATTAAAGTGTATATGTCCAAACTATTAACAACCTTTAGTACTATCATATCTTTTCTCACATATCGAAACTAAGACCCGTATCTTGGTTCACGACACATATGGACTATTTTCATAATATTGACTTTTCGGGATAGGTCTTTCATGTAATAACAAAAAGTACTTGTCTTTGTGCCGATTACAAATCAAATTCTCAATCACTAGAAACGATGACGCTATGATGCTCAAGATAAAAAATGATTCATTTTGCGTCCAATTTTTTCAATGGAATTAGCAATCACTTTTTAGTTGTTTTGTGTTCCAAAATTTAAAATCAAAACTTTTGTTTAAGCTGTGTTCCAAACTTCTAATCAATTTAAGTTTCAAAGTTCATAAGATGGTTCCATAAACTATGGTTAGGTCAATGCTTCACATGGGTATACCTGCCACCCCTTTATATTTTACCAAATAAATACAACGTACATAAAAGTCTTCTTTGTAAGAAATCTCACTTGCTAAAATAATATCTTAAACATAATTGTTGACGTTTAAGTTTTGTAATTTGTCTTTATATGCACAAAAAGATTAAACAAAATCATACAAATTCTAACAAAATTTATACTTCTACATACAACGAATCAATATTAATCAGTTCATTGTCTTTCAAGATCTTCAACCCCATCTTGTGTACAAGAATTAACACGTCTTGAAGAACGATCCATACTAAGCATCCTTCGAAAGGAACTCAATCTCGAATTTGTCCCATTAACTTTTGCAGATGATTGTACCATCTCATCAGACGTCCCTTCCGTAGTAGTACCTAAGAAAGTTGTAGTAGTACCTAAGAAAGTTGTATGTTCTAAAGGTGGAGCAGAAGGTGGGCCCACCCTAATCACTAGCCTAGTACTAGGCTCACGAGGTAAGGATTGGATGGTCTCACCTGACTCCACCTCGTGGCGACAAATGGGACAACTAGACTGTGAGCCTAACCATTTGTCAATGCACTCAGCATGAAAATGGTGCTTACAATTGGGTAAAGCCCTAATCATTTGACCATCCTCAAACATGCTTAAACAAACCGCGCATTCAGGGCTCGACCCTGAATGTTCTGGTCCATGATTATTCTGTTTATAAATGAGTATCGGGAGAGAGGCAATAACCATGGGTTCAAGACCCCTTTTGGGTGGCTCTTCAGAGTGGATACGTGTCACGAACCCGATCTGTCGAAGAGTCGCTCGTTGTTGTGCTTGACGACGAAGCATGTACCTTGCGTATACGTGTAGCATGGTTACAACTATCACGACCACCGATAAAGATATAATCGCAATTAGTAATATCCTACTATTGACGTCCGCAGAGTTCGCACGATAGAACGATGGATCATCATGTGGATGGTCGAAATCGGGCATGGTTCGGGCTCCGGTGCACCACAGAGAAAATAGTGTTTCTAACTCGAGCCAGGTTTGTTTTGAAGGTCTTAAATGGATACGAAAGAAGTGGTATATAAATGGTGTAGGTGTAGATTGGTTTATGGTGTGTGAATTTGACTAATTATGGTGAATTGCGTGGCCAGTTGGTTTAAGTTTTTCAAAGATGAAACTGTAGGGAACTTTGTTTCAAAGAAGTTGACTTTGAATGTTGACTTTCTCTCTCTCTCTCTCTCTCTCTCTCTCCCCAATAGCTTCATTTTCTCATATTGAGTTGTTATTTTAATTTTTATTTAATAAACAAAAGTTGTTATTATTATTAGAGTATATTTCTTTGATTTTGTTTACATTAGATCGATCGAATAAAAATATATGAAATATATTTATTATTATATATATAAATAATTTAAAAGTAATATGGAATTAAAAATAAAAAAAGTCCAGCCAATTCAAGTGTTTCAAATCGTTATAATCGAAAACTCATAATTAGTTATAGACTTCATAGTTTATTTTACGGTTGATTAGTATATGTCACGATGGAATTGACTAGTTCAAATTCAAATAATTACTATTTATAATTATAATTCATTATGTAGTTGTTTAATGGCTACTTATTTTAGACCATTAAACATAGATAAATTTTAATTTTATTTTAATATAATATATATCAGTAGTCATTTTATATCTTTTTACAATAATAACATAGATAACTTAATTAATTATAGTTTAAACTCATCGGCCTACATTTTTTGTCTAATAAAGCAACACAAATTTCATCTACTTGGTTATAGTTTTCTATGTCAGTGGGAACGTGCATAACTTAACCACGAATATATATATTTATATCAATATTATAATTATTTTAGCGTAAATTATATTGTGGGTTCCCGTGGTTATTCATGTATAACACTCTCAGTCTCTGAGTTGAATATTGTGCGGATACAGTTTCTTAACCCCGATTTTTGTTTCACCGCCGGTCTCTGAACCTAACGAGTGTTAATTCTGTCGGTTATCTCATGTCACGTCCGTTATCTCAGGGAATGACGTTGAAACAAAATACCCTCGTATACGATGCACGTGACCTTAGATAATGAAAATAATTAACACTTGTTAGGATCGAGAATTGGCAGTAAAATAAAACCTTAGATCAAGGAACTGCATCCGCACAATATCCGACCTGGAGATTGGACATGTAATATATGGACAACCACAAGGACTGACAATGTAATTTACTTTTATATTTAAGTGGTTACGTGTATAATGCTTATCTATACTACTATATAAAATATTTGAGACAAAATCTTACTAAAATTATGATAAAATTGAGAGTTGTTTTTTATGTTATTGATACTTTTAATAATTCATTTCTATAATCTAAAATTAGCCAATACTTCGTTTATATTTTAGATAATTTGTCTTTCAAGTAATCATAAAAGTTAATCTATTACTTCTATAAAATAGTTTGACCGTTTGAAGCAATGATTTGTTTTCTTTTGTAATGATAATGTCTTTAACTATCAAAGTTAATAGTCAGATTAAAAGTTTATAATTCAATATTTTAAATTATTGTAATTTGAGGTTATAATATGAGTCGAGTCAAGTTAACAGGTTTGAAATTTGAGATACAAAGTTCAAACTCTAAACTCCAACTGATTTTATAAAGGGGTTGACAAGTCAAAAGTATTCAACTCGAAAACGATTTGCATAACCCATTTAGGTAAACGAGGCAAAAAAGTTGATGGTAGGATTATTTTATTTAAAAAATAAATAAATTATTTTTATGGTTGATTGATCGACCCAATGACACAAACTTTAGCTCAATTAAAAAACAAAAATGGTTGACGGGTTTTAAGTTAATAGATTGATGAACTGAAAATTCAACTCTAACATATAATAATGTATATAATAAAGTAAGAAAATGATGTGTTACTATGTTCCTTTCAATTTTCAGTAAATGACGACATATAATTGAAGGAAAAAATGCTGCAAGTAAATTTTTTTGATGTCATTAATAGCGTGAGTAAAATGCTAGTATAATTAAATGTTTGAATAAATAAGTAATATGTGGTACTGGTTATTGAAAGTAACATCGTAGAGTATAAACTATAAATTATTAGACACGAAAACAAAATTTCCACCCTTTTCTAACCACATTATTGAAACAAAAGTAAAAGACTCTAGACATGTTGAGAAATCACCATATATGTCCAAATATCTTTGTAATACGTTTTAATATATTAAATTATTATTACTACCGTATAAGAAAATATTTTTCATAGGAATCTTGACAACAATTGAGATAGTAAATGAGATGCATTTGTGTGTGTTTATTGACAAATAAACCACTGGAAAATATTATTTGACGGGAAAATATTATTTACAGCAAACAACACATAAGTTCAAGTGCTGTTCGTTTTAAAAGAGGGGCTAAGGTTTGATTGATCAGCATTATCTACGTTTTATATAAATTTTGGTAATGATTTGGATGTAGGACGCATTTATAGTTTAATATTTATTATATTTAATAATAATAAAATAATTAGCATTAAACTGTATTGAACTTTATGGATGTGTGAAGTATGAAATATTCATAATCACGTCCAAGTGAAATTTAATGGCGAAAGTTTTTTTCCACATTAAAAGTAACCCAATCCACACGTTAAAATGACTTATTTAAGCTTATATGTGGGGGTGACTCGGTCATATACACAAAGGCTAAGAATATCTGACAAAAGTTCAAGGTGGGTGCCAATGGCTTTCATCGATTTCAACCGACGAAGTCTTGATAAATTGACATGATGGCACCGTTTAATCAGTTGCGATTCTTCAATTTTTCGACGACGAAAAGAAAGTCGGGTCCAGTGGGGCCCATTTCCCTTACTTTTTTTATTATAAACTAGCTGCTGAAAAAAAAATAATTTAAAAATAAACAGTAATATAGCCGTTTTTCTGAAAAATATTTTTTTTTTTTTAATTTTTAACCCTTTTATCTAACTTCAAACACACTATAAATAAATACACAACTAAACTTCAATTCATACACTTTCTCTTCCATTGTCTTATTCTATACATTACTCCACCAATTTATTCTATACAATTCTCCCGTGACTTCTGTCGTCAAAAATGTGCTTAGTTTATTTTATTGTTTTTAATAAATGTAATGTTTTTTTTTTAATTACAGTAATGTTTTTATTTTAATTGTTGTAATGTTTTTATTTTAATTAATGTAATATTTTTTAATTTTAATGAAAGAGTTTTAATTTAATTTGTATTTTAAAACTTATATTAATAGTCAATGGGTCACAGAAATCAAAGCGATGAAATGACTGTTGGCAGTGTTTAATCAGTCTTTTATCAGTTTTGTGTGTGCTGACGTGGCGCCGAGCCAACAAAACTGAAGAAGCAAGTGACGAAGCAACTGTTGGGAGTGGTCTTATGGGATTTATGATGTTGTTCTTGTTGTTGTTTATAAATGGGATTTGTTGTTTCGTTATGCGCTCAACTTCACACTCATTACTATTGTATGCGTCAATCTTTCATACCCTATATTGTATAAGGTGAACATTCTAAAAACTTTATTGTATGCTCTAACTTTCATACCCTTTATTACTATATCGCTGCTATGGTGTCGCCTTTTTACTATATATCCGTCACTACTTATGGTATGATGTACATACCTACTAAATTTTATCTTAAATTATCATCATGTTTGATCTTACAAATTGTCATATTTGTTTTGGGCTTAATGATACAGGTAAAAATTGTTTCACATGGATGGGCCGAAACCTGTGGTACATATCTCTGGACCAAATATGATACCAGACGTTTTGGCTAACCCTGATAAATTCGAAGGTGCAGGGGCCGTAATCCGTTTGCAAAGTACTTATTGTCAGAATTAGCCAACGCTAAAGGTGATAAAAATGGGTTAAACATAGAAAGATCATCAATCACGCCTTTCGTGTCGAGAACATCAAGGTTTTTTTTTTTTTTTTTTCTTCTAGTTTTCTATTCAACTCAAGACATATCATATTGTATGCCCTTTTAAATATTACTCATCATTTTGATTTATTTATTTTTTTGGTAGCATATGGTACCTGCATTTTATACGTGGACGTGGTTAAATTCTCCAACACAGCCACACCAAACCACACCCACACATAAACCAGAACAAAAAGACAATAATAACATAACATATTCCATGAAAACAGAAAATTAATGATTTTGAGATGCATCTTCATATTTACAATCAAATCAATGGCATTCATGACTAGTTCCAGAGTTTGTTTTCAACCCACCAACACCAAGTATTATTATTCATTTTTGGTTCCTCATAAACCCAAACAAATCTTAAACTTCACTTGTTCCGCTGCTCTATCGGAAAAAGGAACAAACGAAAGCTCAGGTGACGATAATCGCCCTAATATTTCAGGTAATATATGTTCGTTAATATTGGGAAAATAACTTACTTAACGAACACATTTGGCCTCAAACGATTTTAACACAATTGATTTAGTACCTAATTTCGCACACCGGACATACACACCAATTACCAATAGGTATAAAGACTACGTACAAAGAGGAAAATTCTCGCAGAATAAGCCTGAAATTTCGCATAGTAGTATGTTAGTTCTTCCTTCTTTCGCATAAACTCCTAATTTCGCTTACACTCAGAAGTAAATGCTAAATATCCGACTGTTATACCTTTTTTACGAATCGGCTCTTATTTGCATACCGTTATGCTATATTAAGTGCTATATCCACAGCTTTCCAAGAACTATCTGAGTTTGTAAGTTTAGGAAGTAACTGGTTTTGAATTCTTGAAAATTAAGCATCATATTCATATTCTTATAGGCATATAGGAATATAGCAAAGTAATTATTCAATTTAAAGGTTCTAATAAATTATCTTACTACTTAGAAAGAAATACAACGATAGGATCAAGTCATTGTAAAAACATAACTTAGTCTTGATTTTCAGCGTTCGAGACACTAACTATTTTGGCAGAGATGTCAAATATGTTATATTAGAATGGTGTTAGTATGATCAAGGAACTACTATTACTTAGTTATCAATTTCCAAGGTTGTACGACATAACACAGATATCGGTCTGACCTAGTTTCCTACTTTTTGCCATGCAGCAGCTTCACCTTCTGCTCGCACACAGCTCGATTTCTTGGAGCAACTCACCACAAATGCATCTCTTACTGGTATATATCTTTGATATTGTAATCTAATTTCATTTGAGATTGTAAATATTTGCTGTCAGTATATAAAACTTGTTTGGCAGTCTCCGACAAACTCTAGTTGTGCTTCTAGTAGAGATGACATAACCCAAAAATGGGCCGATTTAGGTTGTACTTGGCTTGAACGTGTAAAATGGGTAAAGTGCTATAACTTGGTTAAAACTTAAATAATTCAAACGGTTGGGCAGGTCAAACAGGCAAAAGTCAGCAGAAGTGTTGTTCCATGCTTAAAACCTTTAAATCTGTTTTATCAAAAGAGAAGTTAGATTATGATTTTAATGTGTATTAATTATACTCTTGATTAATAAATTATTATTTTAAATAAGAAAATAACAGACAACAAGTCAACAAAAGGTATTCACACCTTCACGGGTAGCCCAACCTTACCTGACCCAGATTATCAATTACACATTTTGACATGTTACACAACCCGCCCAGCCCACCCGTTTTGAGACCTCTAGCTTAAAGATATATATAAATTATGTGCTTGTACCTGAATTTTATGTCTTGACTATGTTGTTATCTCATATTCAAACTGTGATTTGGGATGTTCGCTTCATAATTGAACTAAAACCGATCACTTCCATTCTTAGTTTTAGTGTATGTGATCTTCATATGTATGTAGAGAAATGTTACACCCACGAAAAAAGTACAAAAAGTTGTATATGATCCTCTCTTCATATAATTGGTCTATATCATTTTGTTTACTCTTTTTAGTAAATATAGCATATATCATGCTTGTATAGAGAATGATTGATATGTATGTGGTCTCCAGGCTATGCAAGTGACGGAACCTATGAAGATGAACTCACAATTCGTGAGAAGCTAATTCTGTTAGTAGGTGAGCGTGATGACGATTTTACCCTCCGTTTGGGTAAAAAACTAAAGGTTCCAAAGCTTTTAACCGTGTCACAAAAGAGAAATATAAAAAGACAGGCTTACCTAAATGAAGTATCACGGCGAAATGATTCAACTTTTTTCGCCACCATTGGAGCTTTTGTGCTTTTACCTCCTATAATCATATTAGGAGTTGCAATAGCAACTGGTTATGTACAGCTTTTTCCTTGATATATACTTGAAATCATGTATAGGGGAAAAAGAACAGAACGGGTCAATGTCAGGTTAACTTGTCGACATTTATCTGTTTGTTTTGAGCTTTATCTATACTCTAATCACTTTTGAAGGTACAGTTCACACAGTAGTATAAATAAATAGTTTGATACAATGCGAAATAATTAACCGAGAAATGAAATAAATAAGGTAGTACCAAATGAATAAATTGTATTCTTCTTTCTAAATCTAAATGGTTTTCAAGAACTAGAATAACATATTCCATGTATATTGATACATACATATATTTTCATCTAAAATTAAACCTTGAGGATTTGCAGCGTCCCTACTCGATTGGTATACGATTACTAGCCATCGGCTGACAAATTGAAGCCGATTGCAAAATAGGAAACAATGGTGAAGTTGCTGGGGATGGAATTCGAGAGTGGACAATGAGATTCGTAATGTCCAAAAGGGGCTTCCGGCACTTGTGCTGCTTCTTCTTCAACTTCATCTTTGCACCGAGCTTATTATTACTATTATTGATGGAGAAATATGGCGGAATGTTCTCGTTATTACTACTATCATGATGATTTTGGAATAACAAAGAGTTCATTCCATCCATTTTCCCAATGGTTACAGTTTGCACAGTGAGATGGTGGATTGAGATTGAGATTGAGACTGAGACTGAATTGGAGTGTGAGAGGGAGATATAAATATGAATGAAGGTTACTGATTTGGAGGGATCGGAATTTTGGTGTTTTGAGATTGGTGGAGGGAAACACAGAATTTTTAGAAAGTGTCAAATAATTTTGATTGTTTTTCTCAAAAATCAGATTCGGCGCCTAGGATTTGTATGTTTTAAAATTTTCAAACCATGTGAGTAATACTTTAATTCTGTATAAATGAAATACTTTTTCACCTGGTACCAACTCTTCACTAAATTACTCATAATAAGCTCTGAGTTAGAAACCTTTTTTTTAATTGAGATGCAATGGCTATAAAAATTTACAAATACAAAATGATGTGACATAACACGTGAATCGACCAAATCATCTTATTGGTCAATAGATTAAAATATTATGAACGAATTTGGATGCTCGTGTTGTTGTCGTTATTCAGTCAGTTGTATCGATGTTCTACGGGTGAGTAACAAACATACCCCCTCACATGCGTGCTATTTACATAGTAACAAACCTTCTTATAGTTTCTAATTTATCTTTAAAATGCTTTTTCATTCTCGTCCGTCAATAATATCCTTTTCAAACTAGTATATCATTCTCATTAAAATGCCACTAAAAGCGACTCGGTGAATCTAAATTAACTCAACATAGTTTACTAAGTATTCTCTTCAATTCATTAAATCCAGATTTTCATATGAAAATGATTTCCATGCCACCTTTGTTCATATTTGCCATGTTGATAATAAAAGGGAAGATATATGGTTTTCTGAAATTGTATAATGCTTCTGTATTGATATATGGGTCAAAACACTTATTAGCTTGTTTTTCCATCTTTCCAGCCTTTTAGGATAAAAATGGATCATTGGGCCTTAGCAATAGGAGGAAGGGGTCTGAATATGCTGTGCAATGTTTTAGGTTAGGGTTGAATGTTACAGCGAAATTAAACAGTAGTGAGGGTATGTATAACCCTATGCGCATGTCACACTTAATATTGCATTATTCTTGCTGCTGCATGCACAACTTATTCAATGAGAAGGGGATATCTTACTAGCAGTCAAAATTACACCTGAGAATGGTCTAAACTTACAAGATGCTAAATGTTGTCCAAACTAGTATTCCTTTTGAGCTGCAGTCTTTGTTATCAGATGAATATGCAACTTCAAGCAAAGTGACTGGAGTTCTGAGAATCTGGTTAGTGAGAGGTGTACTAATGGAAATCTGATAGTTCAAGCAAGATTAATTTTATGCAGCAGAAGTGTCAAAACAATCATGCATGGATCATCTAGATGTGGATGTTTACCTTGACTAACAAATTTAGCTATAATATGTGGAATAAAGGCAGAGATATCAACAAGTTGTAGTATACCTACGCAGAAGTTAATAAAAAAAAAAAAATTGGAACATATTGTAGCTTGAACAAATTATCAAATAGACAAATCGGGGAAATCATCATTAGTAGTTAAGCATGGTAATACCATTACAGACTTTTACAACCAGAAAGACGTGCTTACTATCATCACCTAATAGAAAACACTAAAGAATGTTTCATTAGGTTTTACACAAATTGAAACACCATATGAGGTTAATGGTTGGAAACAGTTGCAGGCATGCATTGGAAAATATAAAGTCTAAAGAGCCCACTATATTATTATAAGAGGAGAATATTACACTACGCAGATAGATAACACTCATAAGCTACAAAATGACTTAAACCAGATCAAGTTGGCCGCTTTCAATTAGTGGTTTAATCGACTTGTAACGTAGTGCATATATGTCCCCTGCATACATGTCCAGTGGGTTTTCTTCTCCACTGTCATGAAAAATAGTTCAGGTCAGAATATAGTTTAAGCAGTCTTCCTTATAAGTTATAACATTAACTTAAAAAATTAATTAAAAAAAGAAGAAGAAGATTAGTTGCCTGTCATCGACTGGGAGAGCTCCTAAAAATTTCCTGGTTCTGCAGATGACAAATGCATCTAACTTTGGCTCTGGGACTAAAATTCATTCAGAGGAACTCATAAGCCACATAAAGAAATATGAGACTGTAAGTAACACAAGGTCCATTGGTTGAGAAAAAAATCATATCAAATTATCAATAAAAAAAGATTCTTGAAAATTTATTAATCTTAGATAGTTTGAGTTATTGAGGTTGCAAAACAAGCAGGTCATGTGGGTTGGGTAAAAAGTCAAACAGATAACTGTCATATGGGTTGAAACATGTTGAATTAACACGAATCACTTTTCGTTCAAAACCTTTGACTTCATATAAAAATAAAAAGTCAGAACAGATGATAAAAACTATACTGTGCACACAATAACTTGTTTTTTTTTTTGTTTTTTTTTAAGAAAAGCAATTGTGCAAACAATAATAAAATGAGTTAGGAGGCTTTATGCACTGCGTATACACTTTTGACCCGTTCAACCTATTGGACTTGTCTCCTCCTACACTAAATTATCTTTTAGGGTTGAGACATAGAGGATAATCTCATAATCCAAATCAACCCATTCACAAGTAAGTTGTTTAAACTACAAAATCTATTAAGCTTACACAAATGCATACATATAAACGCACATTCATATACATACAAACTTACGTAGTTACGTATATACAATTGAGATGAAAAAACAAAATTACCCATGTCATCCTCTTCGCTTATAGAAGATTGCTTCAAATGGGATTCGTAACGCTCAGGAAATTTAGACAAAACAGATCGATCCAAATGTTCTTTCATAGCTTTAATGGATCTGAAACAAAAGACTTTGACCATAAATTCATAGAAATGCTCATTGAAGTAGTTGCAGATTAAAGTCAGATAAAGAAACGCCTTCTTACTCGACAGCAAAATCCTGCTCTTGTTTAGACAGTCTATTCCAAAGATCAGGAGTTTTCTCAATGTGAAACATGAACTTCTCAATCTGTAATACAATGTGAATCAGCATGCAGGCTAATTAGAGACTGAACCAAATAAATGTCTATCAGAGTATCAGGTTAGAGATACATCCCATAGAGTAGAAAATCTCAATCAGTTGGTGATGGCAACAATGTTTTAATCTTCGTATATCTCTGAATAATAAATGCATCGTACAAACTATGGGAAAAAACAGGCATGACTTCCTTACAACCTTCCTACAGCCTACAGGATACATTCTTGTATAATCAAAGGGTGTTTGGATATGCATAGTGGAACTGATTATTATTGCAATAATTGAGTTTCAATGTTTGGATAAACAGTTTCGGCTTCAGATTATATGTTTTTTAATAGTGAAATAATCAATTTCATGCCAGCTGCAACAGAGCTGATTAACTACTTGTCATAACCATATATGAGAGATCATTTCGCAATAACGCATGCCCTTTCTTCAGACGTCAATATCAACTACTTGTTACTTAAACAATTAGGATGTGCCAAACAAACAAATAACACATTATTGAATTATTACATCGACGTTGACTTTTAATTATTACTGAATATCAGTAACTTTGACAGCCTCATATATAATAATAATAAATTAGATAAGAAGAGGGTTTTTTATACCTTATGAAGACGAGTCCTTAGATAGGATCTCAAGAGAAACAAAGTCCTGTCAATATCCATCTGATAAAGAGAAACCGTTAGTGGATCTTCACCATTCTGAACCAACTCTTCCACTGTTTCTTCCTGCCCATCAGATAAATATATATTTAAACCCCTTTTATAACATTAATGAAAATTAGGGCAAGATTGAAGTGCTACCATCAATTGTATCTGTTCTCTGGACCTCTGAACTAAAGAAGACTGAAATTGAAGAATTTGAGGGGCAGCCTTCTCATTACGCCATGAACGTTTGAGTAAATCAGCATCTGTTGTTGAAATTAAAGTCTCGTAGTCGTAGTCCGACAACCCCTCGCCTCCCGCTCCTCCTGTACCCTGCCCTGAACTACCCGACTCCATTTGATTGATCGATCTTAATCACAATTATTATCTGTTGAACGAAATATCGTCAACACTTTTCTCTAGCTGCTCGAATTCACTGGATTTCTAGTCCAGTGAACAAAACTATTGACGGTAATTTAGGGTTTGGCGCCAAATTCCATTTTCACAGGTGTTTTTACCATTTTTGGTCCCACAAACTTGGAGCATTTTGCATTTAGATCCTTTTAGTTTACGACCAAAACAACTTTTAACGTCGTACATCTTTACCTAAAATCTTACCAATAAATTTTGAAGTCAACCAGGATTTGTATACACGCGCATTGCGCTGAGTTTTTAAAGCATACCTTCTTTTACACAAATTATTACTGAGTATACACCTTATTGTTTATACTAATCATAATTTATTTTTAACAAATAATATTAAAAATAGAATGTTTTATTTACATTTAGTAATTGTATTCATGAAGGTAAATTGTTAGTCAAGATAATAGAAAAACCTCATTGATTTATAATTTAGGATAGGGTTTAAATGACTTTGTTTTATTGAGTGGGGGTCATCTAATCAATCTTCCACAAAAACAATCCATCTCAATTACAAAGTCGGTTTCATATAAATTTTTGACTACCAAATCATACCGGAGATAAAACCTTCCTTGAAACACCTTTAAAAAACTAAACTTTCTGATTTTACATAAAAATCCCTTACTATTTGTGTCTTCTAGCATTTTACTAAGAAGATGTTTGGTTGGTTGGTTTGTGTGGGCTTAAAAATTGAAAATTAAACTTACAAAATTAGCTTTTCATCAAACTCACCAAATATGCCTTCACCAATTTACTTTGATACCCACTCCCAGCTTGGATGCTAACTTTCCCAACCTAAAAAGGCTTAATTTTGAGGGATGTTAAACTTACAAAACGATTGGATAAAATTTTGTAATATTGTGTGATGCTTAACGTGTAACACTCTTTTTCTCTAACAAAAACCCACAGGCAGAAATGTTGTTTCCGATTATTAGAAGCCAAGCCAATGTAGTCAGTCCATTACAACTACAACCATGCTCTCACCAGCTCTACTACGGTCATCATCATCATCATCATCCCACCCAATTTACTCTTTCAAACTCAAACTCAAACCCCTTTCATTTTCCTCATTCTCACCACTTCAACAACAACACCAGCACCCAATATGGTCCGGTCTTGAAACCTGGAGACACACCTCTATTAACCACAATCGCATCTGGGGACCTTATGGTCCCCAACCCCAACCCACAATTTCCCACCCAGATTACCTCAATTCACAACTGAGTTCGCTTACTTCTTTAGCTGAAATGGGTGCTATGGTCTTATCAACCCCTGACCCTTTGAAAAAATCATTACTTTCTCATCTTGCTTACACTAAATGGCGCACAGATAACCTTCCTATTGGGGTTTCTCAACCGCCTGTTACACCTGCTCGTCCCCCAAAACCACAATTGGTTCGTTTCTTATTCGCTTACAAGATCTTTTATTTAATGGGTTTAATAAAAATCGAATCTTGATGTTGGAAATTGGAAATTAGAATGATATTTTATTTGAAAAATTGAAGGGGTGCTTTTTTGTTGAATTTTAATCTGTACAATTAGGTATCCCCAAAGGAGATCCCTGCTCCGAAGAACTCAGGGTTGCCTCTTAATGCCTATATGCTACATAATCTTGCTCATGTGGAGCTAAATGCAATTGATTTGGCATGGGATACTGTTGTTCGGTTTTCACCATATAGTGAGCTGCTTGGAGATATGTTTTTTGCTGATTTTGCTCGTGTGGCTGATGACGAAAGTCGGCATTTTGCTTGGTGTTCCCAGAGACTATCTGAGCTTGGATCCAGGTTAACTATTGTGATACGAGCTTTGTTATTTTTTGATAATTTGACTGGTTCGGTTATAAATGTTACATTTTTCTTGATGCTAGTTATGGAGACATGCCCGCCCATAATCTACTATGGCGTGAGTGCCAGAAATCTTCAGACGATGTTGTTGCTCGTTTGGCTGTGATCCCACTAGTTCAGGTGATCCAATATATTTGTGATGTAATGACGATGTAAGGCTTCAGCTGTTATGCTACTTACTTTTACCTTTGGTTGTCTTTATTCTTCATCCCATAATATCCAGATATATTCCATCTTATATTATGTTGATGTTTCTGTATAAGCTTTACTAAATGCACTGAAACCTAAGTTCCTCTTGTTTTGGTGATATACATGAAAAGGTTGAGTGTGTTATGACATTTTTGTTAGGGTTTGAGGTCAATGACGTCGCAAGCCCTAAAAATGTTCTATCAGGTCTATCGTCTATGTAAAGTCTTTCATGTTTCCCCTTCAGAAAGAATGAATTGGATGAATTTCAAGTATGTTCTGTAATATATCTGTTTTTTGTTGTGATTCCTATGTTTTGTACACTCCACTCTATTAAAACTAAATCGCTTTCCTTTCAGAAATGTCATATCGAAGTTGCAACATTTATTTTACAGAAAGATTCCAGCTTAAAATTACCAGTTTCGCCTATTATCATCATTACATATAAAAACACTGGTAATTGGATCCATAAGATCTCGTTATTCATGTGTGCCAAAAGAGCATGTTAGATATGTGTCAAATAGTCATACCTTTAAGGTAAAATATATAAATTCACCACTATACTCTCACACTTTCTTCAATTACATACTTGTATTATAAGCTTCGTTAGTAATATGCTTACAGTTTCACGATAATATCAAATCACAGCATTTTCTTTCCTTGCCTTGTCTTGATGAATTTCTCATTTTCCACAAGTACACATCAAAGTGAATGGTCGGTTTTTGTGACAAGAGGATGAGTGAGAAGGACAACATGCTTGAGAAAACATTAGTACCTAAACCATTGTTGATGATTAATGTTAAGTAGCTTTATAAACGTTGGAAGAAACTGAAGTAATGGATATGATTAGAAGAGGAAAGATTAACTTTTAGTTTTGTATGATGCTCATAGGAGGCTAGAGGACTTGATGCCGGGCCTCGTCTTGTGCAAAAACTTGTTGGATTTGGAGATCTTAAAACATCAAATATTGTGGCTAAGATTGCTGAAGAAGAGGTGGCACATGTAGCAGTTGGTGTGTACTGGTTTGTTGAAGTTTGCCAGCAAATGGGTCGGGCCCCCTGTCCTACATTTAGAGGTTATCATCGTCCTTTATGTCCAATAAAAATAATATTATTTACTTGGCAAAAGAGCAACGGAAAAAGGAAACGTCACTTTATTTTTTGTTGGGACAGTGGGAGTACTTCTTTGAATTTTCTTAGCCGTGTACGCATTTGATATTCCTAATTATGTCTTCTCATTCGATTATTTTCATTAGCAGACTTACTTAGAGAGTATAAAGTGGAGGTGAAAGGACCATTTAATTACAATGCTCGGGAAGAAGCTGGACTTCCACGGGACTGGTAAGGGGTTAAGTTATTTAAAAAGTTATTTCTGCCCCTTTTCCGAGGCTTGGAAACTTCTAGTAGTAGGTTAGTCACATGAAAACTGCAACATATTAGACAAAATGTTAAAGTTTTCTGAAGTTAATTTTTGTATTCAGACAATAAACGAGTCTTTGTTAGTCGTGCATAACGATTATAATGGATAACTACATCATTTTTAACTTGAAATCTTTCCAAAAAGGGATATGTTGCAGCTTTCATGTGACATTCTGATTATGAAAAGATGCAAAAAGGTAGAAAGATTTTTTTCCTTTTCTCTATGTTCTTCATTATAGTGATGTTACAAAACATGGTATCTAGGTACGATCCGCTTAAAGAAAGTAAAGTAGATAAAGAACAACTTTCTAAGGTACGTAAATTGTTACATTTGGAACTGAATATTTTGAGTTACTTACATCAGAAAGTTTAACCTTATCCTGTTATAATGTTAGTCTACTATTCAAATGCCTAAAGTATCCTTTCATATGTTGGAACTAAAGTAGGACCAAAATTAATTTTACGGGCTTATGGGGGAAAACATGCTACTTTAGCTGTTAGCATAAGAATTTTTCGAACATCCCAGAATGGAAATTGTTTTCAGTTTTAATGGGATAGGCAAGTATAATTTTAATAAGAATATTATTTCTTACGACATACATTGCGGAAAATGGCAGGTTCACGATAGGCTGGCTCATATAATATCCATGGAGAAAGAGAATGCAAATTTGAACCCAGAAAAGTGATTCTTTTAGCTTTTACATCAACACTTGTAAGTATCAGTTGAACAATGCATTTTGTTATAAAGGTAAAATTTAACACAGCAAAATAGTACTGAGATAAGTGTGTGTCCGGGTGTTTGGATTGACGATTTAAATTTGGTAATCTGATTATTTCAACCTCAAATTGCAATAATCAGTTACATGTTTAAATTTTTTTTCTTAAGATTAAATGATTTTTAAGGTTCAAAAACTGGTGCTGGACTGCTGGCCAATCATTTTCATACTAAATTATCTTATAGGTAAAATAAAATTACTTATATACCCAGTTTACTAACCTAATTTCAACGTGTTTTATTCTTTAACTAAGGAGAATTTACAAAATAATATTTTCTTCAATCCCTGTTTAAACACAGCTAAATATCAGTGTGATAATTCAATATCACATCATCACTATCAAGACGCATATCCAAACACTAAGGGGGTGCTTGGTTTGAGGGGTTTAGAGGTAATAGTAAGATCATTGGTTGTTGGAAGGCTATATAATACAATGGACCAATGGCCCATTACCTCAAAGCGGATTGTTGAACATTACCTATAAATCACTTAAAATATGAATACATACAACAAAGGGAGATACAAATCACTTTAAATCCCCCTGTTCGTTAAAATCCTTGTGCGTTGAGGGCCTTGATTTAGAATAAAAGATTGAGACGTTAATGGTGTTCGTTTTCGCCGGCCAACGTGCTTGGGTTTAATTTGACTCTATCTATGACGTCTTCTTCATCCGTGAGCTTGTGGTGGTCCTGATCATCGTCCTTCTCTATAGGGTAACCCTTAAGCTCGAACAACTTCCAAGATCCATTGGACTGTTGACTCATTCCCTTATTTTCCTGAATCCACCAATTTGAGGGTATCATATACTCTTCTTTCAACAAGTCCGAACGCTTATTTATAAGTGCGAGATCCCTCTCTACCTCCAACCGAAACTCACCATCGATTCCATGTGCCCCCGCAAGTCCATGCAAATAAGAAGCCTCCATATTATGTCGCTTTGCATATTTGTCAGTAGCGTTCAAGTACTGAGATTTTTTAGTATTGATGTATAATTCAGTACCAACATGTACGTAGCCTAGAAGTGGGGGTAACAAAGGTATATAGTCCATTACATTTACAGTTCGTAAGATACGGAGATTATCTTGCTTGTTAAGAAGTTCGCAAAAACACCTGTTTCCAAGTTTGGGGTTTCCGTAAGCAAAGACCGTTATGGGAAGTGTTTTTTTAGGTTGCGATTTCATCACGTTGTAGCCATTGACTGCTATATCGCCTCCAGTTAGTGTCGCTAGTGCCCCGCCTAGACTGTGACCGACTACAGTTATGCTCGTTTCTTCATCCTTGTATTTTTCAACTAGTTGCTGGAGTGTAGACATAACCTAAAAGTTTTTCTGGAATTTGTTAACGAATAAATCTACTCTTTGAACCGTTTACTTGATTGTTGTAAAGAGACCATATTTCTTGAGAGAATGTAAAGAGAACGTTTGGGTCAAAATAAGAACGTGTTTGTATGTAATATGTATCGATTCAGGTGGGTTCGGGTTGACTTGTAAATATTACTACCTAATAATATAAAGTTTTCATTTTTTTATTTTTAATAAAATGATTCAGAAGGTTTTATGCTTTTATAATATACCCGGTAATTTTAACCCGTTTGATCCATTTTGACGTGTATCTCTTTAGTTTTAAACTTCTCATAAGAATGATAGTGAGAACTGTTATTTACTCATGTATTGGACTAACCTGATCTCGAGCACTGGTTTTATTGAATCTAGAATCTGGATGACTCGAAGTATATATCGCGAAATAACCCGAATGCACTTGCACACACGTTGCATCCTTAAACACCTTGGACGCTGACACCAACGGGAAATCAAAATTCTCAACCCATTCCGCGATTTGTATAGTCCCTCTCCAAGAAACTATAATATCTCTCCTTCCCAATAAACGCTTCGACTTATTTGTAGACACTGCAACGTACCCCATCCAATTCGACTGCCCCATCCACGGGTCCTTTGCAAGAGACTTCAAAAGGAATGATTGAGGAGCGTCAGGAGTAGTGGAAGTCGCGTAAATGTACCTAACGACATTATACTTTATAGGGTTTCCCTTATCTATACCTACACGCGAAAACAGTTGTTTCTGTGAGAATTTGCTTGCGCCTGCGAATCTTGACCGGCGGTCAACACAGAAAGTGTCATAGTTGGCCTGAACCCTCTCTCCGTAATGAATGAGGTAACGTCTTAAGTCAATGTCAAGAGGTTCTAAGAGGGAATTCCAATTGTCTTCTCCGCTCAATTTTCGCCAATTTTTTGAGAAACTGTATCCTGTCATCTTGTTCTGCAAATTTGGTTCTTGAAATAGAAATGTGATGGAAGAAATTAGTATAATTTGAACTTAAAACTTAAGGGATAAAGTAATGTGGGAAAGCATCACACAATTTTTGTGTGATGGACAACTTTGTTACATACATCAGAATGAGAGTTATATGACCCGTAACGTAAGAAACATGATTAACTTGATGTAGTTATGAAATAACATATAGGGTTGACCAGTAAATTTCTTAAAAAGAACTTTTAGCCCAAAAAATAATGGAAACTTTAATTCAATGAACATAACTCAAAAGTCATAAATACTTACTATATAAATTTTAAATAGTTAAGTTGTTAGAGTTTAACAATCAACATTAAACGTTGAACTAAATATTAACTAATCTATACTTAAAAAGGTAAAAAAATATATATATTTAAATAATGTTTAAACAAAATGTAAACTGTATGTAAGGTAAAAAAACCCAGTAAATATACGTTATGCAAAGGAAATATGGCCTAAGAAGATGATAACTGGTGAATTGGTGTTACAAGTTTAATTTTAAATTGTTCGATAAAAACGTCACACATAACCCGCTCATAGAACTTAAAACAATTGCAAATCGGTTGTATTGATAATTTATTGTATTACTGTTAGGTACTGTAACAAAATTAAATTTGAGTTTCACTAAGATTCGAGAAAAACAATATAACCTAAATTTGAATCACTTACTTGAATAAAAAAATATTGGTTACACTGAAACATAAATAATTCGAATTCAATGAGTCAATTTTAGTAATAAGTGTAAAATTGCATATGGTTTTATATAGTAGTTTAGTTAGTCTATTTAATAAATGAATGAGTAAATGCTAGTTATTTGTTCATGTTTGAATTATTTATAGTCGGATGCATAACTCGTCGAGCCCAAGCATAACTTGCCGAGTTGACACAAATATCTGAATATAAATATTCGATTTCAAATAAGAAGAAGAGATAGACTCAAACTCGTCAAAAACGGAGAAGATAGGAATGAGTAACCGATTATGAAGAAAACATTCAATGAATCTTAACTAAGAAGAAGACTAGATTCATCGGAAGATATGATCGAAAGAAGAGCGACTCGCAGAGTTGTTGAAACAGTCATAATTAAGCTATAAATAGAGACCTCATTTTCATTAATTCATATCACCTCACTTTTCACTTATTATAGAAAACACTCTCAATTCTCAAATATTATTGTTAGTTTAGTTTGGCATTTGTAAGGAAGGCAAAAAACATTCATTCATTCGATTAGAGAAAGTAATAGTATGGTTTACAATTATCTTGTACTTTGAATTATGATATTCTTTATATTGACTGATTGTTTGTTTGTTTGTATAACTGATTTTTCTATGAGTTAGTTATAATATTCAAATGTAAATTGATTACTACAGCTCGAAGTCTGGAACAGTGAAAATGATTTGTTAAAAGAATTGTTTTATAAATTTTCTCAATATTTACTTATATGAATTATTATTTTATGATTGAAACATAATATGTGATGTTTGATTGGAAAACAATCTCATGCAATCCCCGTAAAGATAGGATATGGATTAGTGAATTGAAAAATGCTTTATTTTAAGTTTAATTGTTAAATGGAAGTTTTTGTGACAAAAAACTAGCGAGTTCTGTTTTAACTCGACGAGTAAACTGTACGGATTTTATATTAATTTTGGTTATGCATTTGTTGTTGATTAAATATTAATAGGTTTGATTTAAGATATATTAGTAGTCACATATACGCTATTAATACTGTGATCATTTATTTCATTATATCTTAATTGAATTATGGCTTTAAAAGTTGTTTCAGGAAAAATATATCATATATATGTTTAATATCTTGTTGGATTTACATTTGTTTATTTGTTTTCTTTATTTTATATTATGTTTACTATTACAATTATGTGATATCATTTTTGGAGACAATTTTGGTCAATTTAGTATACTATGCTATTAATTGATAGGTCATCTTGCCTATGTGTGTTAATTGATCATATTTTTATATGCTTGCTGAGATTTTATTTAAAATTTGATTTGGGTTTAATTGACACCTAAACCATTTTGATCCGCTATTTATATATAGGGTAGCACATCACTTAGTGATTAGTCAAGCTGTCGGGTTGACAAAAATTACACATATTTACATTTTTATAAGGTAAAAATAAGACCGATCAACTAACCTAAATAATTATTATTCTCGAGCATCTAAACATGTATATTTTTAAACTCCGCTGTAATATGCGGATGAATACAAGTTGCTAATGACATTTACGAATGAGATAAATGGTAACTTCACCGATAACTTTTTGGCACATGTTTAAAATATATAAGTAATAATGCAAGATTTAAAATATACGGAAGGTCTACGGTCCAAGTGTTTGCTGCAGCAATTATTTTAAAATAAGTTTTATATAAGTTTTTAAAATTGATGAGTTCACCCCCCTTAACTTTGTTTCTTCAAAATAGCTAAACTAGGTTTTCAAAAATTACCACCTCATCCCTGAACTTTAACATTTTCAAAATAAGTCATTTGCTAATTATTTGCTCCTTAATGTGTTACAACTTTTCTTTTTCTGTGTTATTATTATTTATTAAACCTATTATTATTATATTCTTAAACCAATGATGTCTTGTAATATTTTAACTAATACATTTTCTTGATGAATATAAATGTTAAATGTCAATGCATACAAATTTTCTAAATAACCTTTCAAAAAGAAATTAAATCAAAATCAAATATATAAGATTTTCATTTTCATGTAAAACGTATATGTTTTATAGATATGTACAAAGTATTTTATAAACGTGAATGTGTTCATCTTAATGTGTCTAGATGACTTATTCCAAATTTGTTGGTGTATAAAATATATCAAAAATGTTAACAATTTCTTTTTTTTTTAAAGTTTGTCCGACATTCTATTCAGAAAGTGTTGGTTTGTTAATTGTTAAAGGGCAGTAAAAGTGAGATATGTTATTTTAAATTTTTGTTACATCTTCTAAATGTTAAGAGTGATCTTAAGTTAGAGTTTTGTTATATTTATAACTTTTAACTTTTTATCAAAGTATGAGAATTTTGTAGCTTAATTATTTATTTACTTTTTAGTTTTAAAGTCAATAATATATATATATATATATATATATATATATATATATATATATATAGGGTTGAGATCCTGTGAAAATAAGGGGATAAAATAAAAACGGTGAAAACAGATCCCAGCCCTTAAATCAAAAAATATATATATAAAAGGGTGGAGATAAAATAAAAACGGTAAAAACAGTTGACCTTTACAATTTTATAAAGTGTAGTTAATTTTTTTTGGCTTCACACTTAATTTTTAAATGTGAAGCTTATTTTTTCGATTTCACATAAAATTTACGAATTGTGAAGGTTGAAAATTAAGCTTCACACATTTATAAATTTATGTGAAACTAAAAAAATTAAGCTTCATAGTTAAAAAATTTCTAACTATTTGTGAAGCAAAAAAAAAATAAAGTTTCACAGTGAAAACTTTTTGGAAATAAAAAAAATGTAAGGGTTCACAGTAAAAAAATGTATGTGAAGCGAGAAGCGAAAAAAATAAAAGTTCACAACTAAAAGAAATTGTGAATACAAATTGAAACCGTTTTCACCGTTTTTATTTTAACTCCTTGTTTTCACCAGAACCCAACCCTATATATATATATATATATATATATATATATATATATATATATATATATATATATAACTCATAGGTTAAGATACGAGTTTTTAGTCATAATTATCTCAAGCATTTTACTTTAAGGTAATTTCAAAATTTCATTTCACATGTAAACTCAATCTAAATTAAGTTAACAATGATTAGTTATATATATATTTCTCAATACTGCTACCATTATAGTTTATTTATTATTCTTAGCGGGGTATCATTTAAGTATTTAAAAAATTATGATACAAATAAATAAATGGCAATTATGATATTTACTTGACAAAACTATCAAAATTATCTTAACAATTTTGTTTGTTAAATCATGTCGACGAAAAAGTAACGTGAAAATGGAGTATCGGTAAAATATATTGAGCACGTTCTAAAATAAAAGATGATAATGACTACATTAAAATACTATAATAAGATGTTTTGTTGTAAACTTTTTTCAAATGTGTTATTCAAATTGTGTCAAATTTGATATAATAATATTCAAATATGAGGTAACTTAAAATTTATATTAAAAAAAAACCCCAAGCAAATAGACAAAAACAAATAAGAGGATCTTCAGTGGAACATCTTTTAAATAAATAAAAGTATGAAACATTATTTATCATCTTATTTTATGCCGAATATGATGTAACAATATAATTCAATAATATTTGAAATTGAAATATTTTACGCCGAATATGATGTAACAATATAATTCAATAATATTTGAAATTGAAAAAACCTATTATCGCGAACAAAATAAATATCAAGCTTATGTATTCTCTAATTAATCAATATGAGTATATGACCTATAAGTATTAACGAACGAAGTCAACTCCGCTTATGCGATAACATTTTTTATTTTGCTAGATAAAGATCGATTAAAATTTTTAGTTTTATTTAACATGTAAGATTTATAGTCCCCGCTGCGAAGTGCGAATATAAACTCCTAGTTAAGAACATAACAAGAAATACTTACAACTGATCTCGTTATTTCAACACTTAACAGTACAAACAAAAGAGGCAAATTTACAACCAACACAACATTGCACATAACTTTACAACTGATCTCATTTATTCACCAAGTTCGTGCTCTACGTTACACGCCTCGCCTTACCATCACATGCTTCGTATGTAACCTAGCTATACCAACGCTTCCACATGCTTCGTATGTAACCTAGCTATACCAACGCTTCTCTGTCACCCGCGTCACACCAGTAATACCTCCTTTATTATCAAGACCAACTTGAGCTTGCGTTGCAGCACCATTCCCTCGACACTCAATACAACGTTCTATAATCAAAACCCCAGCCCCTTGTGGTCTCACGCCACCTTTCTCCATCACACTGCCAATCCCTTGACGTTCATAATCTTGTTCTTGTATGCGCTTACCGCAGGATTTACAAGTGCCTTGGGCTTGATTCTTGATATCCAACCCAACATTTCCTACCCCTCGGGTCTCCGATTTGTACCCACCACCTAATTCACCTTCAACCTGTAAATTCAAATAGGGCATATCATCATAAGAACTCCCGTTAAGAAAAAAAAACTTAAAACTGAAATCGCAAAACTCGGTAAGAGTTTACCTTAAATTGACCATAATTCTTGCATTCCGGTTGTTTCCCTATTTCAGTCGCTGCACTAGCTAGGACATCCTTATTTGTACCAACCGCTTCACTAGCAAACTCGACTGCACCATACCCAGCTGATTTCGCTACATCTGTTGCCATACCCGCCGCCTTTCCGACATACTCGGCGGTGGCCTTTCCCGTTTCCAACGCGATATCTGTTCCTTCAACAACCGTTTCTCCCAAATAACTCGCTCCCTTTTGTGTCACATCTGCCGTTGTATCTACTAATCCCACAACTGCGTCTTTAGCTAAACCAGCTGCCTTTCCGGCATACCCGACGGTGGCTTTTCCCGTTTCCAATGCAATACTTGTTCCTCCAACGATCGTTTCTCCTAGATAACACACCCCCTTTTGGCTCACATCCGCCGTTGTATCTACTAATCCCACAACTACATCTTTGGCTTGACTGGACACATCTTTCGCTACATCCTTTGCCATACCGGCCGCTTTCCCGGCATACCCGACGGTGGCTTTTCCCGTTTCCAATGCAATGTCTTTTCCTCCAACAGCCGTTTCTCCCAGATAACTAGCCCCTTTTTCGGTTACAATCGCTGTCCTATCTATTAATCCCTCAACCGTATCTTTCGCTTGACCAGACAAATCTTCGATATTCTCCGTCACACCCGTCGCCGTATCACTAGTTAAGTCAGCCGCCTTCCACCCTGCTACTACACCTACGTCTTTTAAAACACTCGCTGCCTTGCCAACATACTCGGCCGTTGTTTTTCCCGCTTCCAACGTAACATCTTTTCCCACAACAGCTGTTTCTCCAACGTAAATTGCCCCTCTTTTGCTCATATCCACAGTCGTACCGATCAATCCGGTTGTTTTATCGACAACCGCATCTTTAGCTTGACTAGAGACATCTTGTAACGTGTCCGACGCACGAGCCGCTTTATCACTAGCAAACTCAGCCGCACTCCATCCCGCTACCACGCCCACGTCTTTGATAACACCTGCTGCCTTGCCAACATACTCAGCTGCAGTTCTTCCTGTTTCAAGCGTAACATCTCGTCCAACAACCGCTGTTTCTCCAGCATAGCTCGCCCCCTTTTTACTCACATCCACCGTCGTATCTATTACTCCGCCAACAACATATTGCGCTTCACCAGAAACATCTTCTAGATTCTCTTGTATACCTGTTGCTGTACCGCTAGCCAACTCAGCTGCCTTCCACCCGGCTACCATAGCAACATCTTCCAACACACCGGCCGCCTTTCCAAGATAGCCTACTACGCCGACATCTCTCGCTGCACCAGCCGCCTTGCCGGCATACTCGGCTGCCGTTCTTCCGGTCTCCATCGCTGTATCTGCTAATCCTGTTCTTTCTGTAACCACATCTCTCGTTTGACTAGAAGGGTAACCTTGTGTCCTGCCTTTTTGAGTGGTTGTAGAAATGGTATCTTTTGTTTGTTGTGTGCCCTCCTCTACTCCAATTTGGAACTTTTTCGTTTGTTCACCCATCTGTTGCGCACCTTTCTTTGCTGTTGTTTGGGTTCCACCAGAAATGTTCGGGTTCATGTGCTCACTGATTTGTTGTGCACTTCTCTCTGCTGCAGTTTGGGTTGCACCCGAAATATTCTTTTTTGTGTCATCACCGGTCTGTTGTGCAATCTTAGTAAGACTTTGGGTTGCGCCATAAGGGGTCTCTTTTGGTTGTTCAACAGTTTGTTGACGACCTTTTTCCATTGTCGTTTTGGTTGAACCACCGATTTGTCGACCCTTCTCCATAACTGTTTGGGTTGCACCCTTCTGGCCTGCAGTTCGGCTTTCTTTCGCTTGTTGACCAGTTTGTTGTTGACTCCTTTCTTTCGCTTGTTGACTAGCTTGTTGTTGACTGATCTCTTTAGCCTTTTGGTGCGACTTTTCCTCAGCGGCTCTAATGGCTTCCATTGAGTTTTGTTGTGCAGTTCCTCTTAACTTTGAGATCTCTTCAAGAGAAGGACCTTTGTATTCACCTTCTTTTTTCTGCTTCATGCTTTGTGCAGTAGCTGTTGTACCCTTCTGTTGCTGGCCTTCAAGTGTTGTACCTTGCATTTTACTTTGATCATGTTGTTTTCCACCAGCTGCAGTACCTTCAATGGTTTCGACAACCTGGTGAACTACACCGGGTGGTTGATCTACAACCGTAAATGACTCAAAATGGCTAGTCACTTTTGGGTTCTCCACTTGATTAATCTTTTTCTCTTCAGACTTGTCGTCTCTCCTTAGCTGTTGTTGTGAAGCCATGATTTTACGTTTCTGAATTGATAATGATTAGGTTTTTTTAAGTAATATATACAAATATTATTCTGGGATTTCGATCGATATATAGCTGTAGATAGATATATGTTTGAGTTTCGTGTGTTCGATTTGATGATGAATTGAATTGTTGTTGTAGGTGACGGGTTTTAACTTTTAAAGGAGAAAGGTGTCGGTTTTAGTTAAATGACGTGGAGAGAAATGAGACAAGGAATGGGTGAGTCAGCAATTTGACGGTTTGTCGTTGGTGCATCTTTTTGGGTCAAGCTGATCGATAATAGCGTCCGATTAACAGAAAAAATCTACCGGTTTACCGGCCGTTTAATTGTCTAATATACATACACATTAGTATGCTTGAATATGTAGTAAAGAAGATTAGATCACATAAACACTTCTTAAAGACCGTTAAGTTATTTTATCTGCAAAAAGACGTATTTAAAAAAAAAAAAAATTTATCTCAAAGTTTGACACTATATTCTTTACTTAAATGTTACGTTATCTTCTATTTTTTCTTTTGTGGTGTTTAGGAGTATATACTTATATATTAGTGTATATACGTCAAAATGTCAATTATATTGTTATTTGCTATTATGCTATGGGGTCATTTTGTTAAATAATTTGGTTAACATTAATGTGATTTTTTTATATTTTAATTAATATCAATGTTGGTACCGTGACCTCTGTATAATTTGAATGTTAATTGTAAAAAAAAAAAAAAAAATTAAAATTGATTGAATTGCGATAAAAGAATAATAAAACGTTAGATATCCTTTTACAATTAATCAATTTTTATTCGGGATCTCTCAAATTTAAAGACGATCCTGATTAACTAACATACGTGTAACATGATATTATTGTTCTAATGCAGTTAAAAATGTCATACTTTTTTCATTTTAATACAAATGAAGTAAAAGTAGTGTTGATTGAATAGATGAATTTATAATGTGTAGCAACGTGGAGGGCACGCAAGCATGGACCAGGGTGAGTAAGCAGTTGGACAGTGGGTGTTAGTCACAAACGGTGGAGATCTTGGTTCGTATTTCTAACACTATCAAATTTGGTAATTTATCTTGTTATGCAATTGAAAATTTTACACGTATTTAAAACTGATAAGATGTTGATCCACATTCCAATTCGTGTATAAAATAACTCAAACAAAGAAATGTGTGGATACGTGTCACAACTTAATCTTAATATGTATATATATATATATATATATATATATATATATATATATATATATAATATAATATAATACAATCCTTGAAAGAAAAATCATATTGCTATATACATTATGTGCTAACTAATGAAATCAAATACATAATTAATGACTCGTGTCTAGTTTACATACTGTATGACCTATAAAAATATGAATGAAAAAAGGATATAAATTCATCATCAACAGGAAGCTAGTTCAACTAACGACCTGTTCAAATCTAACCATACAGTTTTTGCAGTATTTAAAATGCACAAGAATAAAGTAAGAAAAAAGAAACCTCGTCGTGAATCTAGGTCTGTCGAGAAGTCTAGGGCGTGTTTAGTTACGAAAAAGTATCTTCATTTTTTCTTTTTTCTTTTTATAGAGTTTTTTGTCCCTTGAAAATCATAAGGGGTTTAGAGAACGCGTTCAAATGTAAGGGACATGGTTTTTATATTTCAAATTGTGAAAGCTAGAAAACCTGGGTGTGTTTAGTTGTAAAAAAATTTCACAATTTTTTTATCTTCAATTTTCTAAGAAATGAAAAGAGTTTTTGTTTTCTAGAAAAGTGATAAAAATTTAGAAAATGTGTTCAATAGTTGATGATTACTCAATTTGAAAAAATAATGTTAAGTGAAAGTTTTTGAAAATTTTTAAAAAAATGGAGGAAGTAAAAAGTGGAAAACTTGAAATTCATATTTTTCAACTCCTAGTTATAATATGGAAAAGTGAGTTTTCTATTTTCTTGGAAAACCTTTATGAAAAATATCCATTTTGAACGTGTTTTCTAATTTTTCATTTTTCTTAGAAATTTTTTATAGAAAACACCCAATTTTTCCTACAACTAAACACACCCTTAAATCATATATTTCATTTTCTTAGAATACTCCTCCGAAAAACTCCAACTTGAACGCGTTTTCTAATTTTTCAGTTTTCTTAAAAGAATTTCAGAAAAATAAAAGATTTTTCCGCAAGTAAACGTGACATTCTTGAAAAATTACGTTGTCCAACACATTTTTCTTCCAACACTACGGAATTGGAGTTTTCAACATCAAATTGCATTATGTCTTGACAGAAAATACATAATCTTGGCTTATGGAGTTATGGTATAAACGGTTTGAGGTCAAGCCAAGCAGTTAGGCCCATCATGTGGACCAGCAAGGCAGCAACTCTTGCAACTCAGCCACTGGGGCTATGTTCAGGCCCACATATGGGCAGGCTTCTTCAGGCCCAGTTTGGACATAAAATGGCTTCCAACGTTCTTTCAGAATACTGTGTATTTTTTAGCCTAAATTTTTTCTTGCAAAAAATTATTTTCATTCACAGCATCCGTAAGGGATGTTTAATATTTGATCATAAACGAATAAAGTTCCATATATGTGCACATTTATTAAATTAATTATTTTTGATAATTATACATCACAAAAATCTCGTCTTGCAAGAAATCACAAATTTTTTTCTGAATCAGTTTTAGTCCAAATGATCGGTTCATTAAACCTGACATATAATTGAAGACATATTGTATAAGTCGGTAGAAAATTGAAAGTTCGTTATTCATAAAGTATCTGATCAATAATTTTAAAAAGTAAAAAACTTTTAAAGTGACCAATTATACTGAAAGTTCGTTATTAGTAACGTATAATCTAATCAATAATTTTAAAAAGTGAAAAACTTTTAAAATATACCGATCCGATCAGCTAATAACATATTGCTTAACTCAACACAAACTATCAACTTCATTAGTTGCATTGAACTTTCATTAGTTGAATTAGTACGTAATAATTTGAATTCATTACCTAGTTTGGTAAAAAAAAATGTACTAAATTGATTCGTTCTAATTCGATACGAATATAATGTTGCCAACACATTCGATACGAATATAATGTACGATTAACCCCCTGAAACATCAGAACTAGCTAACCAACTTAACCCTTTTCTTTGTCCACAACCTACGGACTTCCTGAAAAATCAGAACTAGCTAACCAACCTATTCACGGCAAATATGACCCAACTTAATTCAGCAGAAAAAGAATCAGAAAACAACAAAGTCTTGCAACCAGAAAAAGAATACATACATAACTTACTTCCCAAAAAAAGAAGATCCAACATTTACACTAGAACCTAAAACAGCATTAAAACACAAAACTACATTAACCAGACTTGCACATCTATTTGCTTTCACTTTCACCAACTCTGTTTTTTCCCTCATAACCACCTTGCCCCACAAACATATCCTTTGTAGTTTGCCCTATTTCTACCAATGTCTCCCCTATCACACGCATTACACTTCCGGCACCACCACTCACTTGATGCTCATAACCACCTTCTTCCACCAATTCACCACCCCTTTGAAACTCAAACTCACCACCCTCCTCCATCGAACCACGTATTCCTTCATGGTCAAATTCACCACCTTCCACCATGCCACCACCCCCTTGATGCTCAAACTCACCACCTTCCTCGTATCCTTCACCACCCCATTTATTGTACCCTTGGTTGCTCTCACTTCTCTGCCCACCTAATTCACCTTCACCCTGTACATTTACATCTGTAAGTATTATAATCAGAATAAGTTCAAAATCGAAAAAGGTTGATCAATGATCATACTAATTACAATGTATATCCAACTTTCACCATTTTGCTATTGTACATATCGAATCGAAATAAAAATATATGGCTTCATGTAATTATTGCACCACATGCATCTTTTTAAAGCATATAATAAAGTGATCTAATTTCGGTTTCATGTTCCCTAAATTTGGCAACACCTACGATGATCCAAAAAGACCACCTAATTATCAATAACAGGAATCATACACAAGTTCAACATGTATAATGCATTTTCTTTTAATTCGGTGTATACAATAAACATAACAACCGAGAAAGTCTAAATTACGCAATTATAAAATTAACTAGTTACTTGATCGAAGGGCAATTTTTACCTTAGAATTTCTAGCTTCCAATTCCCTTTGTTTCTCAGCCTTCTTTCTTGCAGCATAATCCTTAACACTCTCTTCAGTCGAGACAACCACATCTTTAGTTCTCTTCCCAACATCCGCCAAAACATCCTTAGTCGCCACAACAGTATCTCCGGCAAACCCCGCAACATTCGAAGTCACATTCGCCATCGTTTCAGTCACTCCAACAGCTTTATCACTAGCAAACTCAGCCGCACTCCACCCAGCTACAACCGCCTTATCTTTCACTGCACCAGCCACCTTTCCCACGTATCCAGCTGTCGTTTTCCCCGTTTCTACCGCTACGTCTTTTGTTGCAACTGCTTTTTCTCCAATATAACTCACACTCTTTTTACTCACGTCCACTGCCGTTCCCGCTATTCCCGTCGTTTTATCCACAACCACATCCTTAGCCCCAACAGTTTTCTCATAAGTATAGTCTTTCGCTCTTGCTGCCTTCTCAGCTGCGGTCTGGGCCGCGGACGAAAGACTCTCCTTCGCTTGTTGACCAGTTTGTTGACCTTTTTCAAAGGTATAGTCTTTCGCTCTCGCAGCCTTCTCAGCAGCGGTTTGGGCTGCGGACGAGAGACTCTCCTTCGCCATTCCACCGGTTTGTTGACCTTTTACGAGCGTGTAGTCTTTCGCGCTTGCCGCCTTTTCGGCGGCGGTTTTGGCTGCGGAAGAAAGGCCCTCTTTGGCTTGTTGACTTTTTACGACCGTGAAATCGGATGCTCGTAATGCATTCTCAGCAGCAGTTTGTGTTAACTGTTGACCAATTTGTCGACCCTTTTCCTTTACCATTTGTGTCGCACCTTTCTGGCCTTGTTGTTGACCATTTTGACCAGTTTGTTGATGGCTCACTTCTTTATTTTTTCGGAACTGCTCTTCTGCGGCTTTAATGGCGTCCATTGAATTTTGCTGTGCAGTTCCTCTATACTTTGAGATCTCCTCAAGAGAAGGCCCTTTATATTCATCTTTTTCTGCATGTTTTGTGTAGCAGTTGTACCTTGCATTTTATAGTCTTTATTTGTATCACTTTGATCATGTATGCCACCCTCTGCACCATGCATGGTTCCGATCACATGGTGGACTACCGCAGGTGGTTGATCACCGGTCTCTTTAAGTGTCATTGACCCAGTCATTTTGGGCACTTTATCTTTCTCCACGTGTATCTCTCGTTCATCGGTTTGGTTCTCTCTTCTCAGCTGTTGTGAAGCCATGATTTTTCACTCTCTATATTTTGTGATATAAGTTTGAAGTTTCTAGAAGAATGCTGTGTTTGAATATGTATGTGTAAGAGTATGTTTGTTTATGAGATGCATGAAAAATGTGACGATAGATTTAAGGAAGAAAATGTCGGTTTCAGGATTATGAAGCGCAACGTGGAAGACAGGGAGAGAAAAGAGGTGAGTCAGCAATTGAACAGACGTTGAATATGGCTCCACGTGGAAGTGTACATTATCTTGGTTGGAAGACGCAAAGTTTATCCTGAGACAAAAGATTCATCGTAATGAATTTTGGATTTCTTTGGTTAAATTTCTTTTCTTTTCTTGTCGGTCATTAGTTGGGTATCATTTGGTCCAAATGCAATCGATCCTTACATCTCCTACTATTCGGGTCTAATTGCAAATTCTTATCCATACTTGACGGGCCTAGTAGAGAAACACAAAAGACTTGAGGCCTAAGGCCTAATAATTTGTAAGCCTAATTCCATATCCCTTTATCCTAGCCCGATGGCCCAGATCCTAACAAGACTTGTTAAAAAAGAAAACACCTGATCCTCACACACTAGCTTTTGATCCATACACACTAAATTATGCAAACTACCTACTTTAAATAATGTGTGCCCAAGGCCCCAAACCTTACCTCGAGCAACAAAATTACAAATTACCTGGACTTTCTTTAGCCCTTTGGTTAATACTTATGACAATTTAAATCAACTCTATTATTTTTTGGTAATTTCGTTAAAAATCCTGATTTTTGCTCTTACGTAGTTTCAGTATTGTCGATTATCAACATTTTGCAAGAAAAATATTAATTTAGTATTTTAGACGGCAATAACAAAACCATCAACTGATCCCTTTGACAAACCTCGACAAGGATAAGTAAACTTGTACCAAAGGATGCCTTTTAGGTATAACCAATCCTAAACCGATAGAGATTAAAAAGTAAAATAAATAAATGAATAAAAAATTAAAAGAAATCAAAACCAAAACCAAATAGAAAATGTTCTGGTTCTAACTTCTAACCACAGTTGATGCGTTTCGAGATATTTTGAGTCAGTTCCTAGATTATGCTCATACCTGGTCCAGCCTTCCTGTTTAGGCAAGAGGTCCGGACCCATGAGGCGACAAGTCAACCCATAACAAACATGATTGTATGTATAAATAACAAAGTGGTGATGCAAGATGACATATGGGAAATAAGAAAGTTAACTATCAGACAAATAGCATGCTCAAGTGGGATAATATAGCCACCAAAGATCCCGTCAAAGATGGCATCTATGACCATCAGTTGCCTTCATCTATGCTATTCTAGAGGTGGTCCATAATCCTTACACCTAACAGTACCCCCACCACTATACCATATGTTTGTAAAAATAGTCACAAATTTCAAAATGGACAAATGACATGTAATGTAACAAAAATATTGGTTATCGTCAAGGCGAGTAATAAACAATTATAACGATCGAGTTAAGAGTTAAGACGAGACTGGTTCTGTTGGATGGGACTAGGATGAATCACAAACCTTTTGTTTTTTTTTATCGCTTTTTGATAGTTAAGTTTTAAATACAGTTTAAGAATATTCTTATAATGTACACGACCTAACCAAACATGCTCGTAACCGTTTCCGACCTTGTTCCTTATCATCTCAAGATGTTTACCTAGAGAGATACGAACCTAAAATCTTTTGTGAGAAAATATAACTTCTTACCAAATAGTCATTTCGGTGATGGCTTAAAGAATAGTCTTATTAATATGAAATAAAATAATTTATGAGGTTGTTTCAAGTTTCAACTCATTTTGTACTTATCTAAGTACATAATGGTAGCAGCCCAAATCGAACAATTAATACATAATGAACCAACATGTTGATTCATTTAAATTTTAACCTACTATTTAGGTGTCAAAAGCTTTATCCAACTTTACAATGGATTAAAGTTGTGTTGTGGCCTTGTGGGGATGACAACTTACCCTCTGTAAATTTGTACAAGAGTTTTCAAATATTTGTTTATTAACCACAAAATATAGGAGTGGGCCCACATCTGCTAGTTACTCCAAAATTGAAAATTCTACTGCTAGTTGTTAGTTACCCAACGAAACAAACAATCCAATAGGACCTCTATGAATATATATTCTTATTCTTACATAAAAATACCATATGAATAGAAAATGCAATAATTCTTTTATCGTAAAAAATATAAATATAAATACAATCAAATTTGAAGCTTTACAAATGAATCATCAGTGTGCTTTCTTTATTTGACAATCAAATAAGAACCAAAATGTATAAAAATGGAAACTAATGAAGAAGCCATTGAGACTATGACTATGAATAATTAACAATAAATCACACCCTCTAACTCGAAGAACCCTAAGTAAACGTACGAATCATACCTCGTCCGAAACTATCAATCAGTCTCGATCCTCAACTTAACCGGAGAGAGCTGCGTTAAGAAGTATGTTCCAAGTATCTGGCAAACCAGGAAGACACCAATGGCTACAATCTAGACCAATGTGGTTGCCACTATAGTATATTGGATGAGCATCTTTTCGGTATTGTGAAAGTGTGGTGATATCTAGTAAGTAGACGGGCTTTTTAACTCGAGCCAATACTTTATTGAGCACAACCGATGCCATTGGTGTGCCAGCAGGATACCTTAAACCGAAGAATGGTTGAGTTTCGCTCTTGCAAGACTTTGCGGGTTCATTCCAGTCCTTTCCCCTGTTTGATTCAAAACAAACAATGAGTAAGATTTAAAAAAAAAATACACTTTTTATCCTTCAATATTTAAGATTTACTAAACCAGTCCCTCATTTCGGCCTAACAATACTCAAGATTTACATGTTGTCAACATTTCTAAGTTATAATTCCTACAATCGAAATAGGGAGGAAAAGAGGCCATACTCATAATGAACAGGGGAAATGCCTTGAAAGAAGACCTTAGTTTTCGAAGGGTCAACAAAGCGATTGACCCATCTCGACCATGTTGTCATCCCTTTATAATACGCCATAAGTCTGTTCATGTCTTTGTACAATTTTCCTCCTTCTCCCATGTAATCCCATCTGCATTTCAATTTTTTATGCCAATTTACGATCATAAATAACACGTTTTAAAACATAGTTTATATCCCTTTACGACTATAGAATTAATGGTCTTACGGTTGGTCACGACCGGTGTGAGTCCACCAGTGCCATGAGTTAAAAATCAACATGTCATTTCCCTTCCACGCATTTCCTTGACGTATCGAGTCTAGTTTTAGTATTCGATTCCCGTTTTCATTCACAAGGTCAACTATAGTCGTTGTACGGTATATCGACAGTTTTAATCCATAATCCTGTCAATTAGTAACGACATACGTCAATTCTATATTCATAAACTATCAAATATGTTTATTAGTTGATGTTAAAAAAAAACAAAAAAAAAGACGTTGATTAGTTACTCTTTTTGCAAAAAAATAAATAAAATAAAATTACCTAGGAGTTGGTAAAATCAAATAAAAATGAATAGAATGTTAATTGGTGGTAACGTAACTCGTGAGGTTTGGGAATAAATGCTCCCAAATAATGGGTATTAATTACTGCAGTACATCTACTACATCTGGTCTCGTGAGGCTATCCCACTCCCACATGCGAGTCACGTGACGTATTTTGACCTATGCTCCATTGGGACAGCCTTTTACTTCAATTTCCTACTTAATTTTTGTTTCTATTGTTTATAAAAACAAACAATAAAACATGATTCGAGATTCATATTATTTATGATATTATTGTTAATTTTCCAACATGATAAAATAATTTAGTATTCACTTTATTAATTAAAATGTTTATGAGGATTTAAGGCTTTCTAGTTTGGGCCTAATCTACAATTTGAATTTTCTTTTTTTATATACTCTTCGTTTATTCATTTCTTTTCGTTTTCTCTATTTATAGACAAATAGTATGATTATGAAAATCAGTTGCATTTTGAAGGGAAATGATGACGGAAGATCAGTCGTCGATTTCTGTAATCGATTGCCGACGCTAAAAACAAATTTCTTTATCATACGGAGTTTTATATTTAAATTTTATAGAAAGAAAAATAATAATAATAAGGCAAGAAGATGATTGGAAATTAAGCAACAAATCAAGGAGTAGTGTATGATGATTGGTTAATGAATAACTTTTTGTGATGTGGTTTAGTCGAAATTAAATAATACGACATGCTTAATTGGTGGTACCTTTAATTTGTTAGGTATGAAGGAAGACAGCTCAAAATGACTTTTCGAATCTTACTCATTTTCTCTCCTAGGAAAAAGTTATATTTTATTTATCTCAAGTTACATCGTAAACAAAAAGTACTTATATTTCCGTGACTTTTAAAATTTACTTTTTATAATAGTTATTTAAGATTACTTCTTTGAGTTCAAATAGTCGTTAGTCTAGCGTTATTCGTAGATTAATGTATATATTCGTTACTTATCTTTCTAAAAAAAAGAATTATTTTCTATTTAGGCTCGATTGAAAACTAAATATTTTTTTTCTTATCAACCCATCATTATAAATTTTTGTGTTTGACAATAGTAAAAGAGAGAGAAAAAAAAAAGAAGTCAATCACTGGTTTGAATGTTTGACTCCTGGAACTATTATATGAGCAAAGGTCAACAAAAACAACCACTAAAAATTGCAATGCTAATTAAGCAAAATAATAATAATAATAATAATAATAATAATAATTGCTTAATTGATAGTTTGGTCAACACTGTATTGCATAATTGATAAGTAGTTTGGTATAGTACTAACTACTTGTTTTAATTGATATTTATATTCTAAAAACAATTTACATATAATTTTATATATATATTTACCCAAAATTTAGGAAGTGTTGTGCTCAAAATATGTTATTGATAACAAATATAACGGTCGATTTTACCCTTTTTTATATAGTGATATTTGCAAAACATAAACGCTTTTGAACATAAATCATAATTATAAATCGACCTATTGAATTTTAAATTTAAATTAATTTATATTATATATAAAAAAAAACTAAAAAAACATTTATCTATTATAGAAATTGAACCAAAAAAAAGACATTTGCTTTTGTAGCTAACGTAGACAAAGGGACACTAAAGGCGTGCACCAATTTCCAGCCATCATTATTAACTCAAAATCAAATAATTACATAGATTTAAAAGTGAAATTTACCTTTTTTCATATTATGGTAAAACTAAAAAGTAAAATTTTACTCCGTACTGATATATTCATGTTAGCTAGTAAGTAGTAGTATTAACTAAGATTATTTATTAACCTCAAAACTAATAAATAAATAAAATTTTAAATATGTAATCTTAAATTGGTTAAATATGCTGTACTTGAAAACTTGGCTATTATTAATCAAATGAATCCAAATACTTAATTAGGATTCGAGTAGAAAGCCTTCCCCGCTGTTAGGGAGTTAATTAATTAATAAGAATAAATTTCAATTTTATAAAAAGAAATATTCATACAATTTAAATTCCCATTTGATTGATAGCCCAAAAACATACGAAAATAAAATTTTAAACATTCATATTTTGGTTGCTTTATTTCATCAAAAGAAGTGTTAAATGATTTGAACTTGGACCAAAAGGAATAATAATAAAACAATAACAAAGAAAAAAGTGGAAGGTAGTTGGATTGATAATAATAATTGACCACAATAAAAAAAAGGAAGAAGAAATAAAAACTAACCAGAAAAGTAAGATCAGTAAGAACATTTCCAGTTTTGACAAGTGTATACTTAGCATTAGGAACCCATGAATGAATCATGCAACTCAATGAGATCCACATATTAAAACTCAAGGAATCACCAACGAACATAATCTTCTTCCCCCTCCATTGTTGCAAAAATTGTGCCCCATTAAATCTACATAACACAAATTCTCTCAAAAACCCAACCAAATCGGACATGTTCATGGCGCATAATATGCACCTGAAAGACAGAACAAGAACAAGGTTAAGGTAGCACGAACCTTGGGACGTTGCAGCCGAAAGGCTGCCACCTGTACTTAAGATACGATTTATCGGGTCTACCGTACTTGACACAATCGAATTCAGGATCTATAAAAGGACAAGAAGCAGGGTTGTAAAGAGGGTAAGATGGATCATAGACCCATTTGCCTTTGAATAAGTTGCAGGAAGTACTGGCCTTTGAAGAATTAAGAAAAGAAGTGGCATTTATCTGGTAAAAAGATAAAGACAAGTATAATACTAATATTAATAATAATGAGGGTGATCCCATTATTTGTTTCTTGGTTTTCGATCCAAATTGGTGGTGCTGTACGTACTGGTGTGTTTATGTATATATAGTCACACAAGAGGGAAACAAACAGGATCAACTCTGCCATTTAATTTAATTTAATAATAATGGGCTCGTAACTAAAAAAATGAAATAATTAAATGTAGATGATGGTGTTTCGAATCATCAAATACAAATGATGAAATTTGTTGTTACAAACCGTTACAAGAGCTGGTTTAACTAATGGGGTAAAATTTTGAGCTGGAGTTCCTATACGTTCTATACGAATAAATTGTAATTTCGTTCTTTAGAGAGATCTATTTATTCTCAGTCGCAAGATAATAAAATTTTTTCCTATCTTTCTTTGATTACAGGATCAAGATTAATTTCTATTTATATCTATATAATATTTCTATTAGATTTGATTTATAGCTATAGCTATCAGATCGCGACTTGATGTACCAAAAATTTCAATTTCGTTGCACACAATATTTTTAATCATATGAAGAATGGATGTGAGATAAATATTCTCATTTCCAGTCTCCTATTTATTTTATTGAATATTGTAAATTGTTATTGTTATGGATGTAATATTGAAGTGAAGTAAAAACTTAAAAACTTTCTCTTTTCTAACAGAGAATATAAAAATATTAGTAATTAGTAATTTTAGTAATATACATAATTAATTAGTATATACGAGATGGGAGTGGGATTCTCTAAAAGTGTGAAGTAATAGTCAAAACTGGCCATCGGCCTCAAGTTCATAACTTAACGAGAGAAAAAAAATGGACATATATAAGAGCTTTTTATAAAAACGTCTTGGCCTCAAATAACAAAAAGCTTTTAAAATCATGCATCTTAAACCTATCTCTTGTACTAATTTAATGTAATTTAGTTAGAATAGAGCTTTTAAAATGTTTTTAATATTTTGTATGCTTTTTTTATTGTTAAATGTTTTTTATGTTCTCAAAATACATGTTAAGTTGTGTTTTTGTTTTTTCATTGAGTTGACGTGTGTTAATAAAATAACTTTTTTTATAATAAGGGCACATGGCATGTAACCATAGGTGCTCCTATTTTCATATAATATAATTTTGTGAGACTATGGGAATGTAGGTGCCTAGGTGGAATTTTAGTATTTTGAAAGCCCCAAATAAATAAATTATAGCTAATTTTAAAAGTGTTTATCTTCTTATAGATAAATCTTAGTATGTAAAAATTGGGGTTAGTAAAGTATATGCATTTTTAAAATGAATGGAGGGAATATCAAAATACTTATTTTAGAATATTTATTTTCTAAAGAGCATTTGAATATTCTTATTTGCTATATATCCAATCCACATAAGCATAAAAACAAAATAAATAATCTCAAACACACCCTTACAATATAAATATAAATTGTGATATTTGCGTTTACATCAAGCCATTATAGACGACAATGAAAGCTTTATCAAAAGTCCAAAGAATAGTGGGATTACAGGAAGACATTTGCTACATTTGGAAACTAATGTTTTAATGTCTCAACCATCATTTTCATGTTTACAAACCACTACTACATGTAACCATATATCAAGTGTATTGACTTCCATATTTTTGTGCTTAATTAATTAATCAATCTGACACTAGTTTCTAAAACCGTATATATACGGATCAGGCCAAATTATTTTTTTTGGTACTTATTTTAGTTTAATTAAAATAAAACAACTTTAAATTAATACATTTGCATACACTATATGTGTTTTCTTAACTTCCAAGTAAGCTCCCTCTCTATACGTATGGTATAAAATATTCTTTCTTTTCGGAAGCGTAGGTCAAAACATATATTTCATTAATAACATTTACAAAAGGTACATATATATTGTTTAAAACATCATACATAACTTCCATTTAAGGTACATATTAGGTATTACATAATTTCAATTTCCATTTAAGTTATCAAAAACATAACTTCCAAGTAAGCTAGCTAACTCAAATAAGAAAAAATTGAAATAATTATTTTGAAAAGAGCCTTTCTAAATAAATTGTTTGGTTTCTAATTTATTTGGCATAAAATCAAGTATTAGGACGTTTTATGAAACATGAAGATCGCATGGCTATAGTTACTTTGGGATTTTCACAACGAGCCTGAAGTATAATATAGAGGTAAATGCATAAAACATACTCGTAATAAACTATGGTTGAAAACTTACTCTGTGAACTTTTAAATTGTCATATCAAAAAAACTAAACATACAACATGTCATCTATACAAAGCTACCCATGTATCATAAACACATCCGGTTAGCCTTTTGAAGAGTACAAAAAGTAGCAGAGTACAAAAAGTAGCGACGCTAGTTTATCAGTGTCATGAAAACACCAAAACTCAGTGGATGAAAATCATATATCTCAGTATTCTGAGCAAAAGAAAAGAGTATGTTTTCAACATCTCAGATTGAACGCCAATCGAGTGGCGAATGCCAAACTTCTGACATTCTCGAAGCTGAATGTCGAATTTTTCTTATCCACTTCGTTTGCTCTAAAATTTTAAAATGAATTGTTTCGAATGAAAATTTAATATCTATCATCGAGAAAAGATTTATGTAAATACAAAAATTTAAAGTATATATGTATTAAACAAAAAACCTCAAACTAACGGGTCATTGGCCTAGTGGTATCGAGGTGACCCTCAAACTTTGAGGTTGAAGGTTCAAATCCTAAAGGCAACACTTAATGTAAATATTCGTGTGCTATTGTATATATTCGTGTGATATTAGTGATAGGATACTTGACGTTCTAACAAAAAGCCAAAAAACCTCAAAATGAAAAGCTTGCTAAGTGATTTTTAAAAATTGACTAAAATATCTTAAAATCTTAGTGACACATGGCATCTCTTTAGTTATTTACTTTTTAATATCTTAATTTTAATCTCATTTTGTATCTTATCTTAAACTTATTATTAATACTAATAAATCTTTTAATCTAAAGCCTAAAAAATAACTATTATATATAAAGAATCCTTTCATTTAGTTTTAGGACACATAATTATTTACATATTCTTAGTTATTCTCAATCACTTTTTTTTAATATCTTAAACTTAATTAACAACCCTATTAAGTCTTGGAAAACATAATCTTCTTACAAAATCATGTGTCATTAGTTATATTTTCTTGGACCGATCGTTTATACTTTAATTGTGTATTCTTGATTTTTATAATGCATTATTCTTAATCTTTTTGGTATCTTAAACATAAGATGAACACTAATATATATCTTAATCGATCTTAACTATTATATAATGCAATGTCATGTGTCCTAATTAATTTGAACTTACTCATCATTTTTAATCTATATTAATATATCCAATACATATACATATGAAAACATCTCATGTTTTCATAAAATAAACATTTATACATTTTGATACTACCTCTGTCCCATTATAAGTGTCTTGTTTTGACTTTGTAAAGTTAATCATTTTCAACTTTGACCTTAAATATTTTTGTTTGTGTTATATAATACCTGATGAAAATTATACCAATGAACATACATTTAAAATCCTATACATTCATATATTTTATATCAAGTATTATATAATACAAACAAAAATATTTAAGGTTAAAGTTGAAAAAAAAAAGACTTCAAAAAGTCAAAACATGACACTTATAAAGGAACGGATGGAGTATTATTCTTATTCTTATTTTATTGTCACTATTTTTTACTCCCACTTATATAAATCAACCCTAAAGATACTTGTTAAAAGAGTTGCGAGAAGCATTTATAGACAAAGACTCGATCAATTTTATGAGTGATGATTAATAAATTGGTTACATATATTATCTCGGATGTATTATATAATGGGTCGTGTTTTGCACGACCCTTTTCGTGCCTCTTATAACAATAAGACAACAACCATTGAGTATAACTTTTCAACGCGTGATTTATTTATTTTCTATGGTCAAAACACGTATAAAAAATGCTAAATTTTAGTTTAAGAAATAGATTTCTTCAATAATATACATACATATACATATCAAATGGTCATTAGCCTAGCGGTATTGAAGTAATCCTTCAATTTTGAGGTTGTTGATTCAAGTACAGAGTTGGACATATATAAATTTTAATAAAAAAAATATGATAGGGTATTTGAGTTCATTGCATTTCTACCGGGAAAAAAAAGAAAGGTGGAATATCAAGTCAATTAGTCAATTATTATTTAATAATGTTAAAGTTGTTATCGGACATCACTCACATATACAATTTGACAGGTGATTGCTTGACCTAGACACTAATAGTGACTTATGCATTGTCACTATTTAATTATTGTCAAGGTGGCTAATTACATTATTATTTGTCGTTAAGAAAACATGTCAATAATAATACCATTATAAATTCTAATTTTAATAATAATAAGTGGCCCTCGACGTCCGTTTGATGCAAACATACGATCGATACTAAGAAGATAAAAGGACAAAATGTTAACGACATTTTGAAATAGATATAGAGTGGAGCTTATGAAAGATTAAAGTTATTATTTCTATTACTTCAAACTTCTAACATTATTTGGTAAATAAAACTTAAGAGCTTGTTGAAAAAATAAGCTCTGAAAATTAAAAGCTACTTGAAGTAGCTTTTAAAAGTAAGTTTCAAACTTATTAAATGAAAAATTATATAAATATCCCTTTATCATATACTTTTTGTTTATTTATGTCAATTACATTTCTAAATTTCAGCTAGTTTTACCAAACTTATAAAAAATAATCTCATACTTTTAAATTCAAATATAAGATTCAACTACCAACTCTAGCGGTAAGCTTACAGCTTCAGCTACTAGCTAGTTTTGAAAAATACAAATCTAATAGAAATTAACACTAGTCTAGTAAAAAAATGACATAATTTTTTATTTTTGTTTTTTAAGTTTTGGATCGTTGTTCCAAATATTTGGGAGTGAGAATATATCCGAAATTAATTAATAAAAAAAGTTAGTACGTAGCTAGGAGAATATGGGTTACGTGTTACATGATATTGGGTGGACAGAAGGTGGTCATGTGGAAGATAGTTGTGGGTTCGTATTTGCTACAGACAATGATGCCGGAAAGTACGCTCCTCATGTGAATCACTTATATTTTACGTTACAATTCATCATAGTTCAAGTGATACTGTCACTGTAAACAATCAAATTTTTTATGTATGATAAATAGATTAGGGGTTCGAATCCGTGCCTTCACAAATGTGGGTGATCTGTGAACATGTGATTTGTCCGACGTCGATGCTCCTTGCGGACAGTACGGATACATACCATTGCACCCTCCAAATTATCCCACTTATATTCTACTTACTGCAAATAAAAAAAACTTTTGCAAAGGGTACAAACTTTTGAAAAAATAGTATCTTCTTATGGTAATACTAGTCGGAACAAATTAAGATATTTATCCTATAAAAATGATTATTCTTTTATGTTATGAACTTAAATAACTAAAATAAGGTACAAAGTAATGTAAATTACTATTACTATTTTTAGAAGTTATATTATAGTTGTCCGATCTAAAAGAGAAGGTATAAAATAATAGGGTTTATTCCGGTTAAGGGTACATGTTTAGTAGTACTTTTCTTACTTGGTTTTAAGTTATATTTAATATTTTAATTTACTGTGCGAAATTTTTTTTTTACTTAATATTAGTTTTTCAGAAAAATATGATCGTTGTAGTTAAATAATGGTAGATAATTTTATTGAAGTTTCTTTATGTAAAAAAAATAAAATAATAACGGTAAAGTTTTGAGTAGAATGTTTCTTCTGAGCAGAAAGAGAAGAAAATCCTTTTTACTGCATTCTAAAATAAAATTGTAAAATTAAAATGCAGTGAAATTTTTAAGTATAAAATATAATATTATTAAAATGCAATAGTTATAGTAAAATTATAAAAAAATTATAATAAAATACAATAAAAAATGATCTTTTTAAATAAGTTAAATTCTTTGATTAAAACTTTATTAATTAATATAATTAATATAGATAAATCTAGGATGCCTTCCCCAGATGATACCTTATCCAAAACAATACTCTGCACATTCTCACTACGACTATCAATCGTGATATAATTAATTGAATAAAAAATTGTCGCAATCATCATTGAGATGTTTATTTATTTATTTATTTTAAGGTTAAAAGATGATCGATTATATATCTTCTCTCAATCGATAACCTCGTTAAAGGAAAGAGAATTGTCACTTGACCGCTTTTTTAAAAAAAAATAATAGATACATCAATGCATATTATTTTCGTATTTAACTCATACTTAAATTAATTTGAGTAAATAATCTGATATATACCGAACTTTCTCAGAAATGCTTTTGTATGCATGGAACTTTTAAAAATGATATTGTATGTATCGAATTTACTAATTATTTCTATATATGTAGTTATTAATACTAATGACGTTTGACCAGTCATAATTACCATACATAGCATGAGTATAGTTGACGTTACATTGCCGAGTCAGTGTAAAATCACGATAAAGTTGGATACATTTTTCCACTTCATCATCTTCATCAACTTCATCATCTTCAATTTTCCGGTTATACCATTTTTTTTCGACAACACTACCATAACCAATTTACACCTCCCTAACTACCAACCATTATCATCTCTCTAACCACCATCTCTAAAATTTCACTCCTCCCCCTCCTTAAATTACCTCAAATGGCACTTTCAGCCCCCTAAGTTTTATCTCATATACATTTTCAACTCAGCTAATTATAATTCTGATTTAAATAATTCAACTTAATAATACATATTTTATATAATACAAACTTACAAATTTGGGGTATTACAAAATGACGAAGACATGTTGGCTTTAATGGGGTTGAAGATGATGGTTTTTGAAAATGAAATGAGTTATGATATAAAAATATAAGTTTGATACATTTTACATAAGTTCACTACATTACAAATCCTGCGTGAAGGCTGACATGTCAAAAAGGTGTTTAGTGTTAATGAATACATACAATATTAGTAATTGGTAAGTTTGATACATACAATAGAAGTTTTAAAAGTTAGTTGCATACAATAACATTTTTTGATAGTTCAATACATTTACAGACCATTTGCCCAAACAACTTTTATCTGTACTGATTACACTAAAAATTGAATTCAAGTTTAAATATTTTTTTATCTTTATAAATAACTACACACACAAAATAAATTAAAAACAAATAGAAGCTACCACTCAAAGTGGTAGTCATCATCTTGCCCTAGAGTTGTAATCGAGTTGAGCCAAGCTCGAGCTCGACTCGATAAAAGTTATGCCTAAGTTTTACCAAATCCTAATCATCATATATGAATGTTTACGGTTAAAAAGAAAAATGAAATAAGAATTAACTAAAAACCTAACAAAGTATATTGTGACTATTAGAAGAAAGAAAAACCATTGTTTGCCAAAATCCTAACCAATATTTCCTAAATGTGAACATAGAGCCCTAATTAACTCTAAGAATTTTGAACTCTTTAGAATTCTGATGTCTAGAGTGAAGGTGGTACCCATGGCTATGAAAAGTTAAAAAGTTAGCCTAAATTAATTAATATGTATAGTTTGGTCAAGGATCACATCCTTAATTTAATTTTGTAGCAGCCATTGGCTATGGACTATAGCTCGCTAGCTCATGTAATGCCAACCAAACCATGTGGTACGTATAGAAGTCAACCATCAACCAATAAGATTTGTTTAGCGTTTAGTTAAAAACATTCGTTATATAATTAAGGTATTTATATATCCTAATTATTATTAATTAAATAATAAGTGAATAAATAGACTTGTACATATTATGATTAGAGCTCTACACTGATATATTAATAATGATTATAAAAGATAAATAGACATGATCAAATGGACGTTGTAAAAATATCCGAGATTAGAACTTTGAGCGTGTGTTTAGATGGAGGGCTTTCGTAAACATTATAATTTTCTGAATTCGCATTGTAAATCGGTCACGATTTTTGGTTTGTATTTCTTTGACATTTCATAAAATATAATCATGAATGTAATAGTAAACCAATTTCTCAAAAATTTATACCATCAAGATATAGTATGTTTATGAACTAAAGCTTCAATTTTAAATTGAAATGAGAGTTCAAAATGAATGAAAGAGGCACTTTTTAATGTCATTTTTTACAAAGAGCACAGTGATTCCTCGATACGTCATTTATCATTTCTAAAAGCGCCAAAGGAATTGGAAGATAACAAAATGTATAAATGATTGTCAAACGATGAATGGATCTAATATCTTGTATGTTTATCATCGCCCGTTTTGTTAATTAGTTGAGGCCTTTGAGATGTGTTTAAGGAATATGTGCGGGAGATTGTTTGTTAACCTTTATTCCATGGACAAACGAGTACAAACTCACCTTCTTTCATGGCGGGCCCCCTTTCTATTCTTAACTTATTGTCATCTTTATTTTTTATGTTTTGATATGAAATAAAAACTAATTGGAATATTTAGAAGTAAAGTTTTCCTAAACCCTAAAATAGTCAAGTTAATTACTACAACTTGATAGCATAAACATCTGTAAAGTTAAGATCCATCATTAGTTATAAAACCAAATACAACATATTCAACATCCACTTTCTTATTACTTGTTAATTACAATTAAGAAATGATAGAAACTACCTAATTACCTAATCTTTTGGCATTTTTCTATCAACTATTCTTTTCTACACGACCAACTATATAAAAAAAAGTAAATAAATATTAAAAGAATTAATTATACTCCAAGTTAAAATTAATGAAATATCTTTTGTAAAGTGTATATATACATATACCCAAATAAAACCGGCCAATGTGGGTCCCATTTAACTTGGTTATACATACTTATTGAAAATAGTTGATGTTCAAGTCCTTTTTGTCGTTTGGGTGAGTTGGTGGCGTTAGTTAGCATATGTTTGGTGGATGCCAAGGCTTTCTTTGACTATAAGCATTAATTAGACTACCATTCGAGTCAAATGCAATTATCCAAACAAGACTACTATTCTTATGTGTGAAATAACCCCTTGTATTACACACAAATATAGAGCAAAATACATTAATCTAACAAGTTCATTTCATATCCACATAAACTTTGTGCTTGGTTGATAAAATTTGTTTCCATTTGATATGCGATTTCCAAAAAAAGTTATCAGCTTGTGCATTTTTCACGAACGTATACAAGACGCTCTAAATCTATAACGATTATTCCAGATATTTTAGACGGTTAAGTTTGATTGGGTATGAATAACTATGGCCGATTTTCTTATGTTGTGCACAATAGAGTTACGATATTAATGCATATAGTACAACAAGTGTATAAATCACTTTCCACCTCTGTTTTTACAGTAACTTTCTTAAGCCTCATGCTTTACATATAATTTAAAAGTGGATACAACTAACTCGATCACTAGTTTCAGCTTATAAATATGCAGTGTATCGAGTAATTATGTTTGTATAATTTAAGAAATATTGTAATAAACTAAAGTACGAAACCAGTAATTTGACATAACCACAAGGACCAACCGTGTAACTTTCTCAAATATAAAACGGAGTAAATAAATAAGCATTGAATTCAAGAAATAGATTCGCAAATTTCTCATTTTACTCTTACCTTCTGTAATTATAAAAACATGTCAAAAAGTTACACCAACAAAAAACCATAAATTGTCATTATCCGTAAAAATGAACAAAATTAATAAAAACTAATCCAACCAATAGAAGAACAATTTCATTAAGACACGTAAACTATTGGAAATTAATTACACAGATTAAGACATTATGATTGAATAATTTCCTCATTATATTTTGTGATATGGAAATGATTATAAAGTAAATATGACTTTCCTTCTAATCAAATTTATCATCATGCGTGTGTGTATGTATATATATATATATATATATATATATTATAAAAAACACCTTTGTGATATCATCAATTTATAAATTTTTAATTATTCAATTGAGTGCCTCAATTTCACATAATTTTTAAAATAAAACCCACATTTGTAATGTCATCAATTTTATAAATTTTTGATTATTCAAATGAGTTCCTCAATTTCACCTGATTTTTAAAATAAAACCCTTTAAAATTGTCAATTTTTAATATAAGAATTTATGGTTTAAAATATATAGAGTATAATAATATATGTCGACACTTTATATATTTGATTTTAAATATAAAGTAAAACTGATGATCTAATATGTTTTTCTGTCGACATCTTAACTTGGTAAATGATAAATAAGTAATTTTAACATTAAACCAAGGACACCTATATGGTTTGACCAAAAACTTATATTATATAGTTGGAATTTTTAACTTTATTAAATACCTTAATAAGACTTGCACTCGAATAGAAAAACAACCGAATGATTCACTAAATTTACTTGATAAATTGTGTTTTTTCCTTAACTCTATTATAGAACTTAACTCGATATAATCTTAAATTCTTTGAAAATGTTAATTATTTGGCAACTCAAGCAAATAACACCATATCGGTTCAAATATTAATCAAACAAATGTGTTTACTATATTATATTTAAGATTTTTTATATAATATTTAGTAGTAAATGCTTACAACGCCGTTGAAAATTAACGATCTACACTCTCAATTTCAATATAAACTACCTAAAAATATTTTAATTCCAAAATTCCAAACAATATTGAATATCTCTTAACTCATAAAAACGTTCTAATATATCACATAACATACAAGGATTCTTTCAATATTTTTGAAAAATAATTACAAATTTATCAGGCCGTGTATATACACGGGTTTTATAGGGCTAGTATATATATGTATATATATATATATATATATATAGGGTAGAGATCAAGAGGGAAACAAGTTTTTGAGGGAAGTAGGGAAGCTAACCATTCATTCGCGATGAATGATAATCAAACGTAAAAAAATATATTTTTACCATAAAATATTAATTAAAAGCGATGTTATACCTACTAATATTCATAGATAAACTACTTTTTATAACTATTATATGATGTATATTAAGAGAATTTTCTAGCAATAATCATTAATGAATGTTAACTGAAGTGGATATTATCAGTTTCTTTGAAAAATTATTCGTTGACATTCGTCTACGATGAATGATAATCAAAACGTATAAAAAAATATTTTTACCAATAAATATTAATCAAAATCGCTGTTATAACTAATAATATTCATCAATAAACTATTTTTATAATTTATAATATCATATGATGAATATTAAGAGAATTCGGTAACAATCATCGTTGATGAATGAGTAACTTCACTGCTTCCCTAAAAAATTGTACTTCCCTCCAAATATGGGCACCTAACACAATATAAAAGTGCTCACATGCATGTCACTATTTTAAGGTTTTTCACATAAGTTTGTTAAAACTCAAACATTACAAACTGGTGCATCATTATGACCAAACATAGATGCTAACAGTAGTAATTTGGTACTGAAACCGACATAACACGTTGAAATTAATTTACTTAAAGAACTGAATATTAACCAAACTTCCCTTGCATTCTATGATGAGATTTATCAAAGGACCGATAATTTTGTGTACAATATAATTATTATGGCATCAAATAGGAGCTTAAGTCAGCTCAAAAGTAAGATTAAACTCTCCACGATGAACACTACTAACAGCTCCCTTGCCTAAAATCAGGTGATCATTGGACTTTTTCGAACACAAAACAACTTAGATTGTGCTGAAAAAGGGGCCGAATGTAGACATATATAGGAATTTATTTACAGACATTGATAATGGCATCTAGAGAAGCTCCCACTCTGAGTCTAGAGAGTCGAGAGTTGCTAACTTCTTTGCTTTTATGTTTTCCGAAAGGTTGGTTGCAAGTGGAACAGCAGCGTCGCCTAGTATGTTTGGTTCTGCACTGCCATATTGTACTGCAAGTTGTTTGTACTCCTGCTTCCTTGCAGATTTCTTTTTCAAAGAAAAAGTGCTCTGAATCTTTTTCTGCAGTAGTACAAGTAGAAAGTAAGAAAGAGTAGGGGTGGCAACTTCGACCCATTTTCTAGGTTTTACCGGCAGGTAAAAAAGTAGCAACGGGTCAAGTGGGTCAAACAGGTCGAAATTCGCTCAAGGTGTATTGTTAATTTTTATTAAGAAGATTAGACCATCATTGAAATGTAAAATTTCAATTTTTTGGACAAAAAATGTTCCAGGTCAACCCAGCCTGAGTTGACTGGGTGTAACCAGTTAGCGTAAAACTCCTCCAATACCCATTTTGTGTCCTCTAAGAAAATCTAAGCTTCAAGATAAGCCTAGGAAAAAAAAAGAGGAGCGTAATACTTTGTATGACCGTCTTATTTCTTCTTTATGGCTGTCAAGACAATAATCACTTCCATCCACCAAAACGCAAGTTTCTTCAAATCCTGATTCTTCAAAATCATGTCCAATAGGTTCCATCGTTCGCACACTAGTATCATTATCCTCTTTTATATCTGGATCACAGTCTGCTGAACTTCCTACAAATTTTAAACTCATATTTAGCATACAAACTTGTGTGTAAATAACAATGATCTGAATAAATATCACAGTTCTATGAAATAGGTGAAAAGACTTTGCAAGTAGCCCATTTGGTTAGGCTTGTTAGAGTTGATATCCATCCAAACATTATTTCATGTTAATAATAGCTAAATCTAGGCCAACTATGCTCTTGGAAATCTTATATAAGTTATGATCCAAACACTACAAGCTTCTTCTCGTAAGAAAACAAAAAATGGATGCTTAACTTTGAATGAGATGTCAATAAACAAATAAATTATGGATGTAAGGAAAACAACAAAGTGTAAACTTGCAGAAAGGAGTAGAAATAAGACTCAAGATTCTGAGATGGAAATGAATCTCATATTCAGTTTTTATCACAATATTACATATTGAGATGAACATAAACCACAAGGAAACATAACAGTGTTAATGAGTACATGTGGCTTAAAATGTGAATCAGTTGGGTTAGGTATTTAGCCAAACGAGTAATTTTTTAATAGGGGCGAAACAGGCGTTAAACCGACTTCTTTATTTTACCTGTTTGAACAAGAAATGAAACACAACCTGAATACCCATTCAGTGATTCGGTTGAATTGCTATCTCTATGAATGAGGATCAGTGCACAGTGGATGAACAGGAAGAATGCAGAAATGAGATATTTAAAGAATGGGAATGCAGCTTCAAGAGTTTCAGTCAAAGATATTTGTCACACCTTTAAATCAGAAATATGAGAAACTGAATTGCCTAGTCCCTACATGTAACTTTACGAATCAAATTTTAGGAAAGTAAAACGATTAAAATTTCACTAAAACGGATTGGTGTAACATTACCTGTATGAGACTGAAAGGCCTCGTCAAGAACAGAGTGACCACACTGAGTGTTAGAACTAATGTTTGATCCTGTTTGCAAAGAAGACACACACCTGCTATCTTCACATGAATCTGCAAGACAAATAACATGAAATTGAAGATTTAGATTACTATCAAGTCTCAACAATATATCCATAGTAGAATCTGATACTTGATCATGCTGGTATTATATGAATAGTAGATACATGTTGCAACAGTTATGTTAGGGTTGAATTGAGCATCATTAGGAGAAAGGGCTGCAGTTCAAGAGCAAGGCAATTTTGGATTTCTTTGGTATTTTTCATCATTTTTTTAAATAAAAAAAATAGGGCAGTATAAAGTTAATAATATACCTGCATGTGACACATCTCCATTAATGGACTGACAATTAGATGTATCAGAAGTAACCTGTGAACCCATCTGAGAAACCGGACCTCTACTTTCACTAGTATCTGCAGTCGAAAGCAGATAACTTGAAGAATATTCAAATACGTAGATGTGCAAAAAGATGCAATTAATGAAAAATTACCTGTACATTCTGCTTTTATGATATTACTAGTGGATATACGTCTGGATCGTTTCACTACCTTTGAACTGGATTTAGTAGATACAGCCGTGCTAGGTGCTGGTGAACCAAATGAAGTATTCACAATCTGATTACATATTTTCCGTTCCTGCTCTCCTTTTGGCTCAGATCTTAAAGCTTCATTTGATGCCATCTTGTCACAATTTGCTTCATCTTTATCACTTATTTCCCAATTAAATGATGCTGTAGACCAGTCTTCCCACGCATCATTGCTAGAATTTGATTTATCCTCAGAAATACCCTTAATACGCACAGGATCAATAGCACCTTCTTTAATGCTTGATATTGACCTCTTGTGTATTCCGAACTCAAGATAAGGGTTCAGCAATAATTCAGCACTGGCAACTCGATCAAGATCCTTTGAAGATGGAGGAACCAAATCCTGCATCACATCAGAACAGAACCTTTTCATACTTGCGCCGACTGTCTGAACTTGATTTTCAACATATTTAGCTGTTTCCTGAGAAAAGTGGGGATGCAGGTTTTACTAGAGAAATGAAAGTAGGATTCTAAGATAAGAGGGTCAACCAATTAGGGGTGTTCAATATTTGGTTTAAAACCGTTTAATCCGAATACCGAACCGAATTTGAATTCGGTTCTCGGTTCGATTTTCGGTTTTTTATTTTTCAAATTCGGTTAAACCGAAACCGAATTCAAATTCGGTTTTCGGTTTAGAATTTTTTGAATTCGGTTAAACCGAAAACCGAATTCGATTTAATAAATATATTATTATTTATATATTAATATATATACGTGATTTTTCGAATTCGATTGAACACTTGAAGAATTTAACATTTTGAAAACTTAAATTTTTTAGCTACCATGTGTTTATGAAAAATAAATGTTTTGTTTGGACATTAAAATTCACATACATTGACAGTTTTATGTTTTGTAAACTCGAATTTGGCTAACACATAACAATTATTAATAGTTAGATCTATATAATTTGTATCGTATAATCGTGCATATTTCTTAGTTTTGTATGTTGAAAGGTGTTTTTGAAAAAATGTTGAGTTTTTCGGTTTTAACCGAAACCGAACCGAATTCGAATTCGGTTTTCAGTTCGGTTTCGGTTCGGTTTTCAATTATTCGGTTTTTCGGTTCGGTTTTTGGTTTTGCTCCCAAAATTTTCAAAACCGAATACACCGAACTGATTACACCGAGAAAACCGTAAACCGAACCGATGAACACCCCTGCAACCAATTAAGTTTTATAACGTGAAACAGGTAAAATGTACCCATCCACATCAGGAAAACATGGATTGTGTCGAACCTTTTTCCCAAGATACTCTCACAAGGTTCTACTTTTTATATGCTTTACATTATATGCAGGGGATGGAGATAATCTAACCACCCCACCCCTCTGGTCCTATTTTAAAGTAGTTAAGAGTATAACTTGGGTGCAGAAGGCTGTTAACAAAAACACTACTTGTTTGACGTGTTCAAGAAAGAATGACAACTGGTTATACCTGACACATAGTTTCTTCGACCTCCATACACATTGCTTCGAACTTTTGGTATATATTACCAACCCATGCAATGCCTTTAATATCCATGGAATCCATATATCAACTTTATCAGAACTGGCACTAAACCTTACTGTAGCTTTGCTTGATAAACCTCCAAAATAGTACCTGGACCAATACCAAATTTTCCCATTAGAAGGTTGTATATGTAGAATGAGCACACCACATTAGTAAATAATTATACAAGAAAAGCATTGAATTTATATACTTGAAATAAGGCTACCAGTTACAGATTCGCAACATGCACAAAAGTTGAATGCTATAATAGTTCTGAACCTTTTCTGCAAAGTAATGCATCCGGCCAAATATCACGACATAGAAAGGTGGTCAGGTTGAAATATTAAATCAAAGTATCAAACCCTCTCATTAATAGACTATGATCATTTACACAGTTGAAAGTGAAAGCACAACAGTTGTACATGGTGTGACGTGGTAATTAATTTGGCTACCGGTTTTATCTGGTTAATACATATCCCTTTTGGAGAATAAGTTAAGTTTTAATGCATTATTTATGCAGCTTGGTGTCAACATAATTCTAAGTCGCAACTCACACAACAAGATACCATACATACATCATTATTAACCATCACTTCATTCCTATAATGTTCTACAGATACTGCAAACAAGACACTAGGTTTACATTTTTAAGTAAGAGGCTCACAATAACTTTGAAATCTTATTTACTTTCACCATGTGACCGCACAATCCTGTCATCAATACCTTCGAGAAGAATCAATGAACAGCCACTTGGAATGAGATTAAAGACGCATTATTGGCAGCACTGCTTTAGAATTTCTCATGTTCCTCTATGTTTAGCATGTAATTAATAACTACTTCGATGGCATTCTAATACCTCGAATTATCAGTCATGGAACCATAAAAAGACCTGGATGACTGCATTAAATTTGAAAATCCATTTTACATTTAAGTAACTCGGTAAAAGCATAGCCACAACTGAAGTTCTAACAGAATTTACTTTTCATTTTCATCTATATTCGTTCTTCTTTCTTATCAATTTTTCGCCGTTTTGCCACTCAACTACAAAACCTTAAAACCTCAATTTTCAACTCCGCGCACACATAAATACACTTACACTAGAAATAACATGCACAAAGTTTACACACGGAGCTGCCACAATCTCATTATGTACTTCCATATTCCTTAATATTTACTACTTCGTATTTTTAAACCGCAGCCATTTAAGCAATTCGGTTAAACCTCAGCCACAAGCTGAAGTTCTAACCGCTTACTTTTCTTTTTCATCTATCTTTTTTTATTTATTTCTTATTCGCTGTTCTGCCACTCAACTACAAAACCTTTAAACCTCAATTGTCAACTTAGTGCACACATAAATACACTTATACTATAGATAACATGCACAAAGTTTATACATGAAGCCGCCACAATCTCATTATGTACTTCCATATTCCTTAAAATTACTATTTCTTTTTTCTTTTTTCCTATTCTCCCTTGTAAAACATAAACAAAACATAATATTTCATACAGTAACTTGTTAATAAACCATAAACTCAAAAGTTACATTGCTTTGTAATATTTATAAATTCATCAAACCCTAAATACACCTATAAAAATGATATAAAACGAATATGACTTGGGAACATATATATACACATGACAAAATTAAAGTCAAAGCATGATCATCAATTAGGAGTATGTTTGACAAAACTAGCCGCAAGCTGAGCCGTGAGCTGTAGCTTTTAGTCAGATTAAACATATTTATTTTGTTTCTAAAAGCTCTGACTAGCTTTTCGTTTAGGAGCTTAATATCTCACATTAAAAACTAAATCTTTCATTTCTAAACAGAGCTTTTGAGCTAAAGGGTTGAAAGTTGAAACGCCTCAAAGCGCCTTTCTTGATGGTCATGAAATCAAAATAAAAAACTATATGTATGTGTGTGTTCTGATGATCATAAAATCAAGGCATGGAAACAGTAAAAACGTGGATACCGAAAGTGAGTAGATAAAATTGGGTGAAAGTACGAGGACAAAAGGACTTACGTTTTGCAGATGATGCTGATGATGATGAATATAAACCCTAAAAAGTTAGAAAACGGATGATAATGAATTTATGAATATGATGATGATGATGATATTAAATTAAAAATTTAATAATTAAAAAAAAAAAAAAGAAGAAGGAAGGAAGTTGGAAGGGAGAGAGGGTTTAGGGAAGTAGTTTGAGTAAGGGAATCAGAAACGTAGATACGGAGTTAACCCTGGTTTAGTTATTTATGTCTCAAAAATGTCCATGTCTATTTTCTTGTTTATTGGCATATAAAACATCTTCAACTCAATAATATATAAGACTAAATTACCCTCTTAAATTAATTAATTATCTCAATCATTTCCAAATTAATCATTAATTTATAACATCTATTTATAATAGCCTTCCATTTTAAACTTTATACATCATACTTTCAAATATTTAACATATCATTTTGATAAAACTTTTACAAAATAAATAAAAAAAATGACCAATTCATTAGACGCTATCATTTGAGTTTTAAAATTGAATGTTTGATATTATCGTCCTTTCCCTTTCCACGCAATGTCAAAACTATTAATAGTCTATATGATCAAACAATCTATTATTCGTTGTTGTGCACGAGTAGATTGCTAGTGAGTATATATATATATATATATATATATATATATATATATATACAAAAAGGATAAACAAGCGTTTAACATTAAATTGAATCGAATTTAAATATTAACTAATAATTAATTAATTAATTAATATTAATCTTATAATAATAAAAATATTAATAAAAGAAAACTTCTCCTAAAAAATTTCTATACAAAATTGAACCTTATTAACCGATCAAATTTTTTAATTTCATCAAACATCCAATTGACCAAACAAATCATTTAATTTTCTTAAAAAATCTAATCAATTAATTTTTCTAAAAAATCTAATTAATTAATTTTTCTAAAAAATCTAATTTCGAAAAAAAATCATATCAAAAATAAATCCCCATAAACCTTATCTTTATAATTTATTATATATATTAACAATAACAAGCTTATATCCTATCAAACAATATAAATATTAATTAAACGTTATTTGCTACACATCATCGAACCATGCAAGTGAGTACATATTCATGAGCTAATTTAATATATTAAATATTAATTAATTAATTATTATCATTATCATTAGAACTCTATGAAATAAACAAAAATATTTAATTAATACATTACATACTTACAATGAATGAATTACGTATTAATTTTACAATAATCGTGTGCATACACGGGTTTAAAATTATATATTAATAATAATTAAAAAAATAATGCTTCAGTATCACTGTACATTAATTGTGTCATGTGTGTATACGGTTTAAATTAAAACTTTATATGTTAATTACAATGAATGGATAAAGTATTCATTTAACATTTTTCGTGCACATACACGGGTTTAAAATTCTATATTAATAATAATTAAAAAAACTATGCTTAAGTTTCATTTTACATTAAATGTGTTATGTGTAAACACGGGTTTAAATTAAAACTCTATATATTAAATACAATGAACGGATGAAATATTCATTTTAACAGTTTTCGTGTTCATAAACGGGTTTAAAATTTAAACACTATATTAATAAAAGAAAAATTATACTTAGTTTCATTTTACGTTAACTGTGTGTATACACAAGTTTAAAACTCTATATTGATTAAAGAAAAACTATGCTTAGTACAATCAAAAACTAAAATATGTATTATTTTTACATTAACCCGTGATTACACACGGGTCTTAAAACTAATATAAATATAATATAGTAAACACATTTGTGACGTCATCAATTTATAAAATTTTAATTATTCAGTTGAGTCCTCAATTTCACCTAATTTTAAAAATAAAACCCTGTAAAATTATCAATTTTTAATATAAGAATTTAAAGTTTTAAAATATTTAAAGTATAATAACATATGTCGACAAATTACACATTTTATTTTAAATATAAAGTAAAACTGATGATCTAATATGTTATCATGTCGACATCTTAACTTGGTAAAATGGGAAATATAACATTAAACCAAGGACACGTGTTAATTATAATTGCAACCTAGCATTGTTACTTCAAACTATTCATTTGTTTATTGTATAATTAGATACTTTTACAATTAAATGTATTTTGACTTATATAAAATGCTTATCATCGTTGAAAATTTACGATCTACACTCACAATTCAATATAGACTACCTAAAATATTTTAATTCCAAACAATATTGAATATCTCTTAACTTATAAAAACGTTCTAATATATCACATAGCATATAAGGATTCTTTCAATATTTTTAAAGGATCATTACAAATTCATCAGGCCGTGTATATACACGAGTTTTAGGGTGCCCTAAAACCTGTGTATATACACGATCCGATAAATTTATAATTATTTTTTAAAATTATTGAAAGAATCCTTATATGTTTTGTGTTATATTGGAACATTTTTTATGAGTTAAGAGATATTCAATGTTGTTTGGAATTTTAGGTAGTCTATATTGAAATTGAGAGTATAGATCATAAATTTTCTATGGCGGTAAGCATTTTATGTAAATCAAAATACATTTAATTGTAAAGGTATATAATTATACATAAACAAATGAATAATTTGAAGTAATAATGATAGGTTGCAATTATAAACGATTATGTTGAATACGGATTATAAATTATATCCCTGTAAGACCTCTTTATATACCACATTTGTCGTCTTATTTGTTTGGTGGCTATCCTTGTCACAAAAGAAACCATTTACCGCGTTTGAAATTATGTGTTTCAATTTTCACTCTAAAAAAGGAATCTCCTTTGAAAAAGAAAAAATTCTTGTCTATGTGTAACACCCCGAAATTTGAGGTATTATTTTATTTGATATAAAATATTTATTATAAGTTGTATAAAATATTACTAATGATATATCATATAAAATGATAAAACTTTAGGGGTTAGAATTACAAGTATTAAATTAGTTTGAGGACTAAAATATAATAATTATACATACATACATACCTATGGATACATAAATACACTTATCCTATGTTACACCCCACTTTCTAAATATCATTTTATATTTGAAATATCGGAAGCGTCTGGTCAAAACATACTTTTACAATATATGCTAAAGTTATATCATTTAAAAAAAACATAAAACATACATCAGTTTGGGTGTTATACAGTACAATTCCCATCATTATGTATCAAAATAAAATCAGAGTAGCTGGTCGTCAAACATCCCATTAAACCAAAAGCTTCTTGCCCATCCCCTATTCAAACATTAACCTGCAAGAAGTAGGGTGGTGGGATTAGCACACGGCTAAGTGAGAAGAACTGTAACCAACAGTCTAACTTAGAAATAACAAATCTGTTTACAGCGAATAATCGTAAACACACAACGTCAAAGAGGACCGGTGGTTTCTAAGGTATCCTCCAAGGAACACTTAAAATCAACTGCAGGCCAATACAGTGATTAACCGATAGCTTGTTACTATCTTCACCAATACAGTTCCTATCAACTATGTGTATAAGGAACCCCTGTTTGGCCAAACAATAGTAACTAAGCCCACCAGTGTTGACCTCTGAGTATACATATCACATATGCCCAATGGCCAAATATCACATAATCCATAATCATCATGGATAATATAAACAACCCAGACTAAACAGTTTATCAACAGTAGTATTACATTACCCGTTGTAACCAAACATGTTACAACTAAATCACACTGAGGATCACAGATCCACTCACCTGTCAATCTCAATCCAACAACTCAGAAGTCTTATATTACTGAGTCTTCTGCTGATCTGAGAATACAACAAATAATGAGTTAGTAACTCATTTCATAATCATATAACATATTTAAACAAGCAGGTAAATTCCTGAAGTCTAAGAAAACAAACGTTCAATCCGAAGCGACATCAGAAAGTCCCGAAACGAGGTTTAAAACTGAAAAATGTCATTTTCGACCCTTAGATGACCCCGAAAGGCCAAAAACTGCCTAGGCGAGCCTTGATTATTGGGTCGTTTCCAAGTGACCATGCGAATTTCAACCCAATCCGAGTTAGTGAAATTTGTCACTCAGTCACTACCCTGAAAACACTTGCGCAATTTCAAATTTTGCAAAAAAAATTTTAAAAAACTCAGTTCGCAAGGTACATCTCGGTTCGCAGGGATTCTCGGTTCGCAAACCAGCTCAGTTCGCAGAACCATAACTCGGTTCGCTTCGCAGCTCAGTTCGCAGAACCACTTGGTTCGCAGAGTTCAGTTCGCTAGGTTCACTTCGCAAGACAATAACTCGGTTCGCAGGGCAACTCACTTCGCAAGACATCTCACCTCGCAAGATAACTCGGTTCGCTTCGCAATTAAGCACTGCGAACTGAGTTCATCTTCAAGCTGCGAAGTTCGCTGCTGAACCCAGAAACTCGAACTGAAATCTTTCAAAACTTACGAATTCAACTTCCTAACATTCAATTAAGCTTTCTAACAGTTTATATGCATCAAATAACATCATATAACATCGTTTAAGCTTAATTTTCATATCAATTCGTGAATTAACTAATTTTCATAAAAATACAATTATAACACAAATTACTTACAGAAACAAGGTGACGACTTGATTATGTTACTGGAATTCCGTTTTTGAAACAAAAGATGATACGAAATGATTCAAGAATTCACAGAAAGTTTCTTTCAATTTTGGATGCTCGGTTCGGTTCGCAGGAGCAGGGAATTCTCACGGTTTGTATAGAAAGTTTGAGAAGTTCTGAGAAATTGTATGTATAAATGTGTATATATATATTAATCTTACCCAATACCATTACGTTTTAGTTCCCTTCTTAATCTATTGTCGGGAACCTAAAACCATTTTGCGAAAATCAAATATTTTATTTTACCGTTAACTAGTTCGGTTTAAATCAATGAATTATTCATTAGTCATAATAATTAATTTATCCTTTTAACAATGTTATCAAATAACATAATAATACTAAAATATTCCTAACACATTAAATAATAGTTTTAAGTTTAGGAAAATTACCGAAATACCACTAGGCCCTTAAAGTGGATGTTACATCCTAGTTCCAGGAAGCATTTTCTAGAGAGATCGAGAGAGATTCGGGCGAGAGAGAGAGAGAAGGCAGAATAGAGAAAGAAGAGTTGAGTTCCAAATTACTAAATTGAAGTTAGGGAAATAGATTCAAGCCTCCCTAATTATCTTTAACCTAGGTATGATTTTGTTCTTCATCTCTTTTAACCTAGAAATTAGTTTATGAGGGTTTTGAACCCAAGTAATGTGTAAAACGAAATTAAGATAGAAAATGTTTGATTGAGGTTAACTAAACTTAGAAAGTGTTGTTATTAACCTCAATTCGTACTAAAAGTTGATAAATTGATTGTATTCATTAGTGATTATGGTGGGCTTTATCCAAATGTTTGTAAATTATTGTTAACCTACCCTAATTACTAGTCAGTGAAGTTGTTAGGATGCTATTAGTGGTAATCAAAGTAATAAATCAAGTGAATAAACACTTGAGTTAATTATGATTATAAAATGTGAGAATTTTGTAAGTTTGACTAAGAGTCAAACCTGGTCAACCCAAGGGAATTATGGGTTGGTGATGTTGATTAGTTGATTTTGATGTTTGCTAAATGTTAAATGTGTTGTTACATTGTTATTTGATTATTCGATAGGTGCTAAAGACGGGGCATCCTTTGTTGAGCATTGAGTTAATATTGCTTAAAACATCAAGGTGAGTGATATAGGGGTTAATTGGGTAACGGGTCATGCGAATTCCGGATTGTATACGTGCAAGAGGTTTCACATAATCAAGTGGAGTTACTTGTTTCATATTTATATTTGATTGTTATTGTTGTTCATGCATTGTAGAGATTAGCTAACTACATGTTAGCCTAAGTGGTTGCACATTGTGGAAGTTGTTACAAGTTGTAAATTGATAGCGGATCCGCTTAAGTGGTTTAAAATCTCTACATTGTCCAAGTTGTTAATTGTTGATTACTTGTTGTTTGATGCCCCTTTTAATTGCCTATATGCTCACTAAGCTTATTGCTTATTCTATAAGTTGTTTAATGTTGTAGGTACTAGTGGCTCGAAAGACCAAAGCGGACAACGGGAGGGCAAAGCAATCACAAGGGATTAACGTGGATTGTAACTTGCTATATGTAGGTTTGGCAAGCTACCCTCTTTTAAATTCTCGCTGTGATGACCATGATGAGTTGTAACACCCCGAATTTGCTAAATTAAAAGTTAAGTTTTATGTTATGCGACACAAGGGTTAATGTCGCAGGTAGCGACACTGAGCCTTATGCGACACTAGGCTAGTGTCGCAGTGTCGGGTTGAAAGGCGGTTAACAGGGGCTAATTGTGTAATTAAGTGTGAAATTAAAATAAAAATATGTTCCAAAATATTCCAGAAACCAGAATACATCTCCAGGTTCTTATATGTGTGTGTGTTTGGGTGTTTTAGAGAGAGAAAGTAAAGAAAACTAGAGGAGATCAAGAATTAAGCTTGGAAAGTGATTGTTGAAAGTGTTTCCTTGCAATTTCAGGTAAGGAACCTAAACCCTCTGTTGAAATTGAGGTTAATTCGAGTAATAAGGGATGAAAGATTGAGTTTTAATTGAGCTTAAAATGAGAAATTTGGGAGTAAAGTGTTTATGTGGGTTAAAATGAGTTTGAATGTGTTTTGAATGGATTGTGTGTGTGTGATAATCACTTATTGAAACTGGTTCAAATTAGGGGTATTGAAATCACCCAGAAACTTGTTAATCTCAGAAGGTTTCTGTTGCCCTGTTCGTCATTGCGACACTAGGCTAGTGTCGCAGTTAGTGTCGCAGTGACATACTTCTGTTGAACCATTTTTTGTTGTTGCGACACTAAGACCTAGTGTCGCAGGTTGTGTCGCCATGATAAGTAGCGACACTAGGGGGTAGTGTCGCAGAGGTTAATTAATATTTTAACAAGAGTTAATTAATACGAACGTCTCGACAGGTATTTCGGGTAGCAAGTCATAAATATCTTAACGTCGTCCTCGAGGTAAGTAGTAGAAAAGTAAAGAATTTAATTGTCTGATTTTGTTAATAATGATTGTGTTACAAGGTTACATTGAATAACAATACTTAGATCACGTGTGTGGTTAAGTATTGAATAACTGAGTATATCTATGAGTTGAGTGGCCAATTGCTGAATGAACAATTGTGCCCATGAGAATGAGTTGAGTGGCTAATTGCTGAGTGATCAATTGTGCCGTAAGAGTAACGAGTAGGCCAATTGCTGAGTGACCAATTGTGCCAATTGAGTATATGCTGAGTGCATTAATTGTATGAGTGAATGATTAAGACATGAGATGTCTGGTTTGTGATACTGTTGTGAATTAAATTGCATTCCTTTACTTACTAAGCGATGAGCTTATGTTTTGTTGTATGTTGTGTTGATAGTTATGTCTAAAGGAATGAGAGGCGGGGATATGGGCAAACAACCTGAAGGCTGCTAGTGATGGACTTACTATGGTTGGATAGTAAGGGGACGGACTCGTAAATCATGCTCCGTATAAACTTATGATATTTTGTGAAGATAATGTACAAGTTGTGTCGGACAACATTAATGTTTGTTTATATTAATATATAAAGTGTTTTGTAAAATCTAATTGAGTATATAAAAAATAAAAAAAAATCTGGGACGTTTCATGAGTAAATCGCCCTTAATAGTGTCTTTTGATAAAAACATGTAAAGTATAATAAGGTTGTCGTTTGTAAGTAACATGGAGTTTAACGTAGTTGGTAAGGTTGAATATGTTATGAATCTGGGACGTCCATGAATTTTGGTTAAATTTCTAAAGGGGTTAAAATGGATTTCTCAAACGGGTCGTTTGGGAGAATTGGTTGAAATAACAAATCGGAAAGTTTTATTGTGTTCCTTGACGTCAATAGGATGTTGTTGTAGATTTTGAAGTGTCAAAAAGGGTCATTAGTTGTAAAAGGAAAAAGGGGTGCAAAAGTACTCAAATGGTCACTTTTCGACTCAATATCTAAATCGGTTATTATTTGAAAATTTGAAAAAAGTACCAATCGGGAAACCTTCACTTTATCATAATGAATGTGTCTGCAAAATTTCATGTCTTGATTGTAAACGAGTCAAAAGTTATGCGCGTTCGATTTTGAGTCAAAACTTGAGTTTTGCTGAGTTCAGGTTCCAAGTATAGTTACGCGATCTCAGAAAGTGGCTAGGATCGCATAACATAAAAATAAAATAAAAAAAATTGGGCATTTCAGTATGTTATGGACCCGAGCCGATATGGTGTTATTTGATTGAGTTGTTAAATATTTAACATTTTCAAGAAAAATATTTTAGATTATATCGAGTTCAGTTCTATAATAGAGTTAAGGAGAAACACAATTTATCAAGTAAATTTCTTAGCAAATAGTGAATTAATCGGTTATTTTTGTATTCGAGTGCAAGTCTTATTAAGGTGTTTAATAAAGTGAATAATTCCAACTATAGAAAGTTCATTTTGTATATAGTTCGGGTCGTCGGATAAGTGTAAGTCTAAATTTTATAAAATTGTTGTTATTATACGTTGTACGCCGCCAACATTTAAAGTTGGATTTAGTGCGGCGGAACAAGTAAAAACCAAAGGCAAACTACCAAAATATTTTATAAATTTCTGTTTTATAGCTCTAACCATTTTTCTAAACATTGGATATGTCGAGGATTCAAATTCTTGTAATTTTTCGGTCATTATAAAAATTTGGTTTAGAACTAACGAGCTAGTTGGGTAATATACACCCGATAATGTAGTAGTAGCCTCTTTAAAAACTACTAAAAACGGAATTAAATCATTTAGTCGATCCCATTCATAATCGGTTATAGCTACGGACTTATTTTTAGCAACTAACGTATCATTAAAAGCACTTAAAGTAGCACGCTATCGTAAAATATTTTCAAACATAGTGTGAGTAGAATTCCACCTAGTATTATTATCGTAACAAGGTCCTAGGGGAGTTTCACCACATTGTGCACGAAAACGTCTATAATTAGTTTGTCGTTCGTTACTCGAACTATATATAGTTACTAATAAACTCTTAAATTTTTCACGTATATTAGCACATATTTGTAACGCCGCTTGCGCGGACAAATTTATAACATGAGCAACATAACGAGAATGAAAAAAAGCGCCATTTAAAATTGGTTTTATACGTAATTTTAGTAAATTCATAGCTCTAGTATTATTTGACGCATTATCTAGTGAAATTGTAAAAACTTCATCGTCTAAATTATATTCAATTAAAGTGTCATTTAAAATTTTTCGCAAATTGCATCCCGTATGCGAATAACCAAACAATTTAAAAGCAATTGTACGTTTCATCAATAACCAAGACTCGGGATGAAATCAATGGGCCGTAACGGCTAAATAAGAATTTGTCGTACCATGTGGTGCGGTCCAAACATCACAAGTAATAGAAACGCCATATTTATAGTTTTGAAAACCATCAATTATATCTTTTTTAGCCGTTTTCCATAATTTATACGCATCGTTTCTAAGGGTAGTACGACTTACTTGTTGGTAACGCGGTTGTAGTCTCTTTTTGATGATATTCGTAAGTCGTTGGTTGTCGAAGTGGTTGAATGGAAACGCCTCTTGGATGACAAACTTCGTAAAATCTTCTCGAAGCGCATCATTATCGTATATAAATACGTTACCATCCGAATCAAGTGTCGATTGTGACGCATCTTGATTAGCCGCCCTACAAGACCCGTTTTTGTGACTTCTTAATGTTGAGTTTGATATGGGGTTATATAACCTCCCACATCTTTTGCAACGGACCTTTTCCGCCCCATCATTCATAACACACAATTCGTAATTCGACCAAATTTCCGGGTTCCGATTTGTTGATTTAACTTGTACTACATCAATGTTTGTGTAAACTTTGTTGCATACATTGCTACCAACGGAAGCGGAACCGGAAGCTTGTAATTGTATGCTTTCCATTTTTCGCAAACAAAAAGTATATAAATATCGAGATTTAGAGTGTTTTTGAGAGAAGAAGAGAATGTTTGTTGGTGTGTTTTGAACCCAAACCAACTAGGGCTATTTATAGGGATTTGGAGGTGCCAAAATACCCAAAAAAATTCAAAAAAATGCTCCCCCATAGCTCCCAACGGCTACTGTCCGGTTATGTGCATTTTTTCAAAAAAAAACCGGTTAAAAAACCGAAAAAAACCGATTTTACTAAAAATTGAAAACCGATCAAACCGGTTTTGGTTTTATAAAAACCGAACTGGTTTTTTAAAAAACCGATTATCCAAAAAACCGATTTCGGTTATTTGACCGGTTAAAAAAAAACCGGTTTTTTTTTCACCTCTAGTCTTAGGCAGATTCACATTGATTCTTAGGGAGAGATTCACTAACTGTCAATTTCATTTTAATCGTAGAGATGCAGTATATGACATGTCATCATTTTTTCGAATTTCGAGGTAACATATTACTAAAATTATGATGAAAAATGATAGTTGATTTCTATTATTGATAACTTTGATAATTGATTTCTAAAATCTGAAATGCAGAAATCGTTCATTTCTATTTTAGGTAATTTACTCGACGATTAACATTAACATTAATATCTAACATGCCAGAGAAACGATATCACGGTAAAGATTGTATATTGATATTGATAATTGATAATTCATTGTAAAGAAAAAAAAAGAAATGAAACGTTTATGATTTACTATTACAAGCACTTGATTAATGTTTCTTTAGTTGCGGCTCTTGTAAGATTTGTAGGATAGCACCAAAAACGATAGAAATCTATACCCAAAGATGAACACTATCATCATCCCCAAATTATGCCATTTTTGTATCTCTTTTAGTTTCTGCCTTTTCAAGAAGTCTTCACCGTAAACCAAACACCCCTCTTCAAATCTCTCTAAACACCTCAATCTTCCCTTTTCTCCCCCATATTCATTTAACAAAAAGGACTCAAATGGGTACTTCACAAGGCTCAAATAATGCATAAACATCCAATATTTCGGTATGTCATTTTTCGATATAAAGTATCCGGAGAAGAGAAAAAATAACCCCATTAGTGAATCAACCATAGCGATCCCCGTCATGAAGTTAGACACAACCGAACTAAAACAAACCACGAATGAATTCGACATCAATAAAACCAACCACACGACTAGCAAAAAATAGAGAAACCCGTCTATATCTCTACGTAACCCGACTAGCAAATAGGTTGGGATTGAGTACAGAAGAGCCACTATCAAAAGAAATGGAATGAACACAAGAGTGTTTGCTAAAGTGTAGGATGAAATTCGATAGGCGCCAATTGAGGTCTCTTTCATTAGAATTTTTTGTTCTTGTAAGAAAATTGGTAACGCTTCGGCTGATGAATAGATCAAAAATGATAAATTGTATGCAAAGAAGCCGATTTGAGTTTGCATTCCAAACCTGTGAACGTTCATGAAAGTTGTCCCTAGTAAAGTTCCAAATAGCATTGAAAGAACCATTTTCGCCAAGAAAATATCTTTCGATCTGAAAAGGCTGTAGCAAAATCTTTGGCTTAGAATCAATACCTCGGTTAATGGCGAATTTGCATACATCAACTGATCATGATTTTCGTTTACTTGTGATTTAGTAATAATAAGATCAAAAACCATCTCTAATTCCACTTCTTTGATTAGCGTTTCAACCACGTCGATTGAAAACTCGAGCACGTTGACTTGACTAGGAATAACATGACCGGCTAGTTTGAGCCGGTAGTCAAGGAGATCAAGGGAACCATGATGAACCACGGTTCCGTTTACCAACAACACAACTTGATCAAAAACTTCAAGAATTCTAAACCCTGGTTGGTGTATAGTTAAAACAATTGTCTTCCAATGATCTTTAGCCATAGATTTGAGCATCGACATCAATTGTAGAGCTGAAGCTGAATCCAATCCTGAAGTCGGTTCGTCCATAAGTAGAACCGCAGGATCATGGACCAACTCAACACCAATTGACACCCTTCTTTTTTCGCCACCTGAAATCCCGCGGTGCGATCCACCCCCAATTCTTTCTCCAGCAACATGGCATAACCCGAGCTCCATTAGCAACTCGCTGACTCTAGTTTTAACGTTTTCCAGCTCATCGTGGAGCCTTAAACGAGCGCTAAAAAGGAGGGTTTCTTCAACAGTAAGAAGTGGGAACAATATGTCTTCTTGGGTGACATATCCAGACACCCTTCTGAAAACACTGGGATTCATTGGACGACTATTAACAACCACCTGACCCCAGAGTCTGTGTGGACGGATAACGCCTGCAAGAATCTCGAGTAATGTTGTTTTTCCGGAACCACTTGGACCAGCAACTGCTGTGATCTCGCCTGGTTTTGCTTCGCAATTAACATCTCTTAGAATTTGTTTTTTAAAAGTGTTGTTTTGGCAAATGAATTGAAGATTGAAGTAAGTTGGCGGCACACCATAAGAAACACCCTTGGTTCTAATTGTATATTGAGTTTTTGGGTGACCAAGTTCACGTGACACCGCCATGAAGTTTGTTTGTGATGGAAGGAATGGTGAGGAGTATGGTCTGAGGAGATTAGATTATATAGTGAATCCTGACGATGCACTCAAGTTATTTTTTAACATGATAGATGACGTTATCTGTTTTGTGAAACAAAAATAAAGTAAGTCGTTTGTTGTAAAATTGTAGCGTCAAGTGTGTTGAAATATAACAAAATCATAAATATATTGTATACTCCTTATATCGAAATTTATAAATTTGTATAAATGCTACTTATGCTAGTTTACACAGTTCAATGTCATTCGAATTACATAAAATAACAATAACTGAAAGTTGAACAACATACTTTTTTTTGTTATAGGTGATGTTATGTGATTGTTGGAATAGAAAATAGGAAGACAATAAAAATTTTCAATCATCTCGGCTTCGATACGCATGGTATGGAACCCGGACAAACATTATTAAGGTATCGAGTAGAGAATAAATGTTTGAAAACAACTAAAATTAACTGCGTTACGGGTTTTAAGGTGATGTTTTGTTGGAGCTTTACATTGACTTGGTATTAACTCTAAATATAAACTCTAAATAAAAACTGAATCCGACAATAACCCATCGAGTCTTATTTTCGTGTTGGTTACGATCGTATCTTAATTAATAAATGATCCAGTTAATTAGTTAGGTTAACCTAATAATTAAATTGGTATGTTTTTGTTTTTATTTTCTAAATTTTGACTACCCCATGAATAACTCGATCTGATCATTTCGCCAAGTCTCAATTGTTTGAAAAGAGACAACTCTCTTTCCAGTTCCTTAAGTAAGCCAGTATTAATGATGATTATTTAGTTAGGTTGGAGTTTTTTTCTCTTTTGACATCAACTTCGAATATTTCAGGAGATATCAAACACATTACACAAACTCACATGGTTGTGTGCAACTCGTACGATCGTATAGATGGTGTACAACTCGTAGGGTCGTATAGGGCTCTCAAAATGTGCGTTTATTACTAGTGTGATGTTAGCAAAATGTAGTATAAACATAAAAAGCATGATGACTACTAATGTCTCAAATAAAACACAAAATGCAGTAACTAGAAACAAATAAAATGCAGTATCACATAACAAAACATCATAACACTGATTATAGAAAGAAAACAACATACCAACACATAAAGCAAATAAAAAATTTCAATCAAACACCTACATATTCGCGTGTAATTTTTGACATATCTTCAACAAAAAAGGGTCGATTATGTAATAATTTTGTGGTTTTGTGATAATTTGCCGACTCAAAATGATCGAAGTGTGTGTATTTGAATGAGGAGTGTGTGTGTTTGAATGAGAAAGAGAGTGTGTCTTAGAGAGAAAAGAGGGAAAAGATCTGACCGCCTAACCGAAGTTGATTGACATGATAAAAGGTGTCGTAACAAGTTAAATTACATTATTACCCTTGATCTTATTAAAAGAAGTATCAATGTTAACACTCAAGTTTCATTTTTGGCAAAAAGCCCCCGTATTTGAAACGCCCAATTTTTTATTTTTTTTTACTAATTCAATTAAAGTTTATATTTTAATAGTAGGAATTAATCAGATCCTCAAGTTTATATAATTTAAATTGAACTTACAATGTGAAATACAAAATTTGGACCATTACATGCCGGATAGGAAGTCTACCCGTCGGATAGACTTCATGGCTAAAATCCCTGTTCTGATTTACAAAGGGATTACCCATTTTTAAACATATGTACCCGCCGGGTAACCAGTCGGGTAAGGGTAGTACCCACCGGGTAGTTCATCCTGAACAACAAATTCAGATTTTTGACCCAAATTTAAACGTGCATAACTTTTGACTCGTTAACAATTAATCTACCAAATTTTGCAGACACATTTCATATGACATTACACTTTTCTAAAATTTTACATTTACAATGATTTTGGACGTTGGTTCAAATTTCGACTATTTGAACACTTGTTGCAACTAAACCTTGCAACCATCTCGAACCAACTTGATGGAACCCCTTCCTGAAATCAGTACCCATTTCTTGGACTTAAAATACAAAACAAAACTATCCAACTCATTATTTCGACTAAGATAACAAAAACGACCCGTTTGGGTAATAATTGAACGTAAAATCAAAACCATCATAATAGACAATTTATAAAAACTAGAGTTCAACGTTACCATCAACATTTCATTTACCAAACTGATTCACCACTCTATTACTCCTTAAACATTTGACTCCTTATCAACATTTCAAGTTAACATAATATTCAAACCACATGTTTCCACCAAAAAGTGTCAAGTTGAGCGATTTACACAACTAGGCTTTCATAGCAATAATTTAAAAGGAGGAGCTTCCCAAACCCGAGATTTTGCAAGTCTTTGATCCACGCTATTACTTTATAATCGCTTTACCCTCCCTTTGCCCACCTAGTTCACTTGAACCACGCGTACCTACAACATCAACAACTAACCAAATAAGCATTATGCTTAGCGAGTATATAGGCAATCATATGAATATGCATAGCAACAATTACTGACAAACAACAACTGAGCAATTGTAGAGATTCTGACTACTTAATCGGATCCGCTGACAACTCACAATTGTGCACAATGTGAAACAACTGGCAACAACATAGGCTAACATACGTTAACCCATCTCTACAATGCATAATTAACAACATATAACACATAAACATCAAATAAACAAATCCACTCGATTATGTGAACCTCTTGCACGTATGTAATCCGGATCACACAACCTTTACCCATATAACCCCCATATTACTCACCTTGATGTTTTAAGCAATTCAAGTCAACGATCGATAGTGAATGCAACGTCTTTAGCACCTAACAAATAACACATAACATAACAACGCATTTAACATCTAACCATCATCATAATCAACTAATCAACATCATTAACCCATCATCCCCTTGGGTTGACCAGGTTTGACTTTTAGCCAAACCAATTAAATTTCTCAACTTTCATAATCATAATTAATTCAAGTGTTTAGCTACTTGATTTACTATTTTAATCAACACTAATAGCATTCTAACAACCTTTTTAACTAGTAATAGTGTGGGTTAGCAACAATTACAAGCATTTGAACAAACCCACCTCAATTATTACACTTACAAACCAAATTGTCAACTTTTAGATTGAATTAGTGTTAACCATAATATTTTTCTACTCTTATATGTTACTACTCAATCAATAAGAGGTCTAATTTCGTTTTATATGCAATCATACCCTCAAATTTATGAAACTCAGTTTTTAGGTTAAAAGAAATATAGATTCATGCTTACCAATTGTTGAAGATAATGAACTAGAGTTAATTAAACCTTCTTGATGTTTAATTTGATGGTTCTGAGCTAAATTCTCCCTCCCTCCTGTCTCTCTCGCGATTTCTCTCCCTCTCTAGAATTCTTCAGGAACTTTTATGTATGTATGTATATGTACATCGTATATGTATGTATATGTACATCGTATATGTATATGTATTTTATATTTTGGTCCCCTTATAATTGATCACTTATAATTTTAACCCCTTTTTAAGTTTTAACATCTTATAGTTTAACACGTAACCAACCATTTCCAACTTAATTATTTGTACCACTTCAAATCTTTTCTAACTACTAATATTTTATACATTAATTAATTAATAATAATTATTTTATACTTATTAAAATAATACTTCAATTTTCGGGGTGTTACAATATTAACCGAAACAATTTGAGTGGTAGACGAAAAAAATCAACCGATAGTTTTTCCTTTTTTCCCGGGACTACCCTCTTAATCATTTATCTTTATTTTATATTATTATATATTATATATTATATTATATATTATTTTATATTTTATATTATTTTATATTTTAGCATTAATATTATTATCATTATTTATCATTTACCATTTTTATCATTATTATTATTATATAATAATTATTAATAAAAAATTGTTTGGAGTAAAAAAAGAGAAGCCTTTCGAGTTTCGACTTGAGATGCTCTAGTCTTGCGGCCACAAACCCCTTAATTTACTTGCTATGCATCAAGGTATAATAAATTTATTCGAATTACTCTGATAAAATTTCATTTAATTGTGGTCGATTTTGATGTGCGTTTTTCGATTGCGATTGCGATTGCGATGCGATTTCATGCATAGATTTATGTATATATATAATCGTTGTATCTATTGATCGAGTGATAAAGGTGCGGTCTAATTGTTTTGAATTGAAAGACCCTTACTGTTGATTAAATTTTTGTGTAATAAACAGATTTGGAATTTACAATTGTAAATTCATCAACTGAAATAGCTCATTGTTGCCAAAAGGACTTTGCTTACTTTATTACATTATTTTATTTGATTGATTGATATGTGTGTATATGGTCTCTGGCATGCTCAAAAACTCCTTAATTTAGGGGTCACACCTGTTCTGTTATATGATTGAGTTCACACTTGTAGAATCTTGAATTGGAAGACTTCTGTACGTGTGCGTATTTATGATCTTAGGTATGCTATTAACTTGTTAGCGGCCACACCCGTAGCTAATTTGATGTACAATTGTGTAATCTTGAAATGGTTTAGTATAATGTATGTGCGTGTGTGTGTTTATGGTTTCCTGTTAGCTGTCAGTTATGTAAGGGTCACGTTCGTTGGTTAAAAGGTCTAAACTTTGCTTGGTTAATTTGATTTGATTATGTTATATAATGGGATTTACAATTGTAAAAATCTTGAAGTGAAAGAGTCTATTGTGTATTTGTGTGCGTGTTTGTTTATTGACAAAAGGCCTTGAATTTTCTTGGTTTGTATGTAAAGAGTGTGGAATTACGAAGGTGAACACGTCACATTCCATGACAAAGAAAATATATTGCCCATTTTTCAAAATGCTGCATTGGAGCTGTTACTACTGATCATTGTAGTTAATGTTGAATGTAGTTTCACTATTGACCTTTTTTCAGGTACCTGTTAGTAGAGATAAGAGCAGTTAAGGGCCACTTTCTACATAATTATTGAACCCGGTTTACCTGGTTTATCTGTGTGGGAGAGAGAGGTAGAGAAAGAGAGGGGAGAGATGTACCTGAAGAAGGCGTTTTGGAGTGATAATAATAAGAAATCATCAGGATCAGTAGAAGAGAATAGTAGCAGTAACAATGTTGATAAATGGTCGTCACCTGTAAGTGATCTGGTGACATCACTGGATGATCAGAGGCTTTACAGAGAGGTAACTCTGGCACTACGAACAGGTCTCCGTGACGCACGATCTGATTTCTCATTTCTAAGACTACATGGTCTTCGTAACATTCTTAAATTCCTTCGATCCGTTGCCTCTTCCGATTCATCTATTAACCTTTTCTCTCACACTCAATCCATTCCCGCCCTCCAAGGTATTTTATCTTCTTATTATGTAATCTAATTCTATTGTAGGTTATAAATCACAACTCTAGTAGTATTAGTTATTTCTCATTTATTTGTCATATCACTGGTTGGATTAATATCCTTTGCCTTTCTTTACTAAGGTTATTACTTTTTTTGGTTAATTGTTGACTTATCATAATAATAATAATGTGTAAATGTTCATATTCATCGTGTTTGTTAATTGTCATCCATACCAATCAAGGAATTGACTCGTTGCTATTCAATTTGCTCATTCGTGTTCCACTTCTAATTTAATATCAAAATATCTCATTTATTAGGTTCACATAATACGGATAGCTGGAATGATCTTTCCTTTGATTTAATATCATCATTTCTGTAGGTTTAAGGTAGGTTTTATGATAATAAATAACTTAAATCGGTCATGTGTTCTTTTTGTGCTTCCTAGTGGTACCAGTTCTGTTTCAACACTCTTTACAAGATTTCGAGGATCAGATAGTAAACAATCTCGATCACATTTTCAGCGTTGAACCCTTGAAGATTAAAAGTCCTTCAACTGATGCTGAAGTTTCACTCGCACTAAGGGTCCTCGAAGGATGTTGTTTACTTCATAAGTCGAGCACCGTACTAGCCCATCACTTTAAGGCTATTCAGGTCGATCCCTTCAATCTTTATATATCATATGCATCAACTGACTGTCGATTCATCTTTTGCAACCTATTATTATTTTATTGTAAAATTACCAGGCCAAACTGGTACAAGGAAATACAAGTCCGTGTTATATCTGCTTATTTAACAGTGAATAGCTCATGCTAGGCACACTACTTCAAATTTTGTGCTTTGAAGTTTACAAGTGTATGAAAAATATTTAAACTACAATTTATGTTATGGGGATATGGGTGTGTGATGCATATAATATGTAGGATGCGTATTTAAGGAAGGACTTATTTATGATCGATGCATGCCACGTGTGAAATAAATATACACCAACACCAAACTGTCATGATGCCCTTTTATGTTACTTATGCTATCCGTTGGTCAAAATTATAAAACAAAGTAACTTCTTGCTATCTCTTGTTTTTCAGTTTTAAATGTTCCTTTAAAAACTTAATCAAAACTTCATTTTGTAAGTTCTGAATCTTCATTAAAGTAATAGGGGTTAGTGTCTGGGAATGCATCCAACTTTTATCCGATGTCTATTGTGTGTATCCAACTTAGGTTTGCTATTTTTAATGCATCCAACTTTCAAAAACGTGTGTTTTAATGTATTATTTAGTACTTTTGAGGATGTGTCAACCCCTACGGATGCCACGTGGCACCTTAAACAGATGACACATCATCAAAATTCTTTAAAATGTGTTTTTAAAAGTTGGATGCATTGAAAATAGCAAACCTAAGTTGGGTACACACAATAGACATCGAGTACAAGTTGAATGCATTCCCAGACACTACTCCCTAAAGTAATACCTCACTCCCCTTATGAATCCCCATGAATTCTTGGTCAATGATTCGAGGATATTGTCAATGGTGCCACAACACCCATGTTGGTTCTGATTCATTATTGTGATTAGTGATTACGTAAACACGAAACTAATTCTACATAGCTTCCTCATCACTATCAAGCAGGCCGACCATTTCGATCTCCCCTCATTTTTCTGTCCTTACACTCACCTCCTTAATGGCAGCCAAGTCCTCAAACTTTTTGTTAAAGAGTTTTTTTTTTAATCTTAGAATATTTGCTTATACATATGGAGTATGCTAAGGTTTGGTACTACTTTGGGGAACCGCAGGGTTTGACAATTAAGCATATTAGTAGATTCTGTTGTGAGGTTACTTTAGCAGCATCTTGGTGGCAGCAATTGATCAAAACCATTACACTTTTACCGCCCTTATATCAGCATGTACTATCTACATGTTTTTTTAACATTTTTGCTTACTTTTGGTTATTGTTCAGATCATATGGGATATTATGTTATGCATGGGTACAATATATCGTGGAGTTTGTTTTGTATTCTAATTAGCATAGCAATTGAAAGTGTGACACTTGATGTGTTTTTTTAATGCTCAAAGGAGTACGTTTCTTACTGCTTCTTTCTAGATACCTTTAGAAGATCAAGCTTAACAAATACTCAAGATTCAATTTCATGCAGGTTTTGATGAACATATTAGCAACACGAGGAGTGCTTGAGCAAGGGGCATGCTTGGATGCCCTCATCTCAATAATGCTGGACTCATCCGTCAATCAAACAGTATGTTTCTTGTTATAAAATATACAAGGGGTTTTAGATCTCTAACACAAGTAATATAGTCCCTTGTTTTGCTTAATCCTTCAGTAAGCTGTATTATCATTCTTATTTTGTCAAAAAGTGATTTTAGTTCTTACATCTGATTCTTTTGAACTTCTTATATTTGGTTGGCTGATGATATTAGGATTTTGAAGAATGTAATGGCATAGAAGAAGTTGCATTGCTTATAGGTGATAAACAAGTAGATGAAAGTTTGAGGTATGCCTCCAATTTTTAGATGATACTACTATAAATGTTTATATTTATTAGGGTGGTGATTTGTACACTACCAATTTTTGGCCATGCACCCCTAATTTGGCACATGTACAATACAATTAAGCGCATGTACACACCACTAAAGCATCAGAAGTGGTGTATTGCTAAATTTTTGCAGTGTACACATCACCACCCACCTATTTATTACCCATCCTCTTATTTGGTTGTGCAACCATGAAAGTATGCAAATGGAAGAGATTCATGATGACACGAGTGTATGTTATAATTATTTTGTTAGGATGAAATGTGGAGAGTTCTTGTTGTTACTAATTGGGCATGTAAATGGGAGGGAAGGAGCACCCATGGCAGCCATACATGAAGACATAAGGCGTCTCCTGGGTGAGAAATCAGCCTCTTTGATATGGGCTGCAAGTCAGTTTGGATCAACGCTTGATCCTGACCAACGACTCACAGCTCTTCACATTCAAGCTCGCAGGGTGCTCGAGTCTCTAGACCTGTACTGACCAAACAATATCTCATTTTGTATTTATTCAAATTAATTTCCAAAACACGCATTTATTATTAGCTACTGCAGTTGTAGATACTTGAATGTTAAAACCACCATGCTGGACAGTTGCTACATAAACTGATGTCTGTGTTAGGCTTACGACAAATTGGAAGTTAATCTGTTGTATTTGCCAAAAGGATATGTAAAGAGTTGAAGGTGTGTCCATTTAACTTTGTTGTATGGACTTATTTAATATAATTCTTTCGATTTGATATAATAATTACCATTATCAAACCCTCATTTTCCCCCTTTAAAACCCGTGTTAGGGAAAGATGATCATTCAGGTACCTTATGTCATAAGGTCACATAAAGCGAAATTTGTAGTGAAAAAAATTGTTCGATATGATTGAGTCATTGCAGCTTCATGAACTGAAAGATTAACTTTCTCTGCCATACACAAGCGGTTCAAGCTCTTACGGGGACCCTAATTCCAACTCAAAAGTATGAGACTTTTTTCAATTTGATATAATTACTATTTTTCTACCTTTAAGATTGGCATCATTGTTATATTTCAAAATTTTGTGGATCAAAAGACAACAAACAGAACGGCACAACAATAGTTAAGCTTGAAAATCCCTATAGTCTTCACCAGCAGTGGAGCTAAGATTACAGATAATCGATGAATTTTTGTACTGCATTGTGATATTGTGGGCCCTGCAATCCAAACAAAGCCATTAGTCGAGCGTAACACAGTTGCTGACAAACATAAATCAAAGCAACACAATATCGGCATCATGCATGGTCTCTCAACTCCCAAGGCTAGTTTTGCCCCCTCGAACTGGTTTTAGCCTACCCAAGATAGTTTGGTTTTGAATGTCTGAGGTAGGGCGACTCTATAACAGTCGACACAAATAAAGATTAAAGGAATATTGTAAGACGGCATAGACAAAAGTACCTCCTAATAAAGTTAATTGCAGTATGTACACTGCCAGAATTCAATGTTCCTGTCAACCAAACAGTTAGGGATCACTTGAAATCCTTTTGCTGCTTCAATCGCCTCTTCCATTGACAGCGGCTTCTGGATGAATCTGCCATTGCATTTAGTGCACCTTGACATCAGCTGATCCTCACAAATTTTCAACTTGAAAGTTTCAATCACCTACGAACATAAAGGTAATGTACCATTCCAGATATAGTTTCCGAGTCTCAAAAGACTAAGGTGGCGTTTGGTTCGTGTATGGGTATGGTAATCGGTTTGGCAATGAGTATAGGTTTGAAAGAAAAGTATGAAAGAGAGGAATGGTTGTTTAATATGATTCTTTGTTTTACTAAAAGTTTGATATGGATTTCAATTAATTTTAATAAAAAATAACACAAAAAGAAATTATATAGTTATTATTTTAATTTAAATTGATGAGATAGAAAGGAAGGTAATGGCACTGAGCCATTATTAAATAGTGACTACTGAGAAAGAAAGAATAAAAGCAACCGGCCCCACAATAAGCAATGAATTTTTGTAAACCTCCCACTCAGGTCAGGTCTAAACCCATGTTACAAGGTCTCGTGAAACATATTCCATTCAACCAAACAATGTGTATGACTTTGAAACCTATACTTGTACACAAAAACGCCTAAAGCAAACGGCTCCTAAGACTTCTTAATCTAACCATGACATCAGATTAATATATACTGCAAGTTTTTAGCCAAAAAGGATGCCTACATTTTGAACTTACTCGACAAATACGGGAATACAATCTCACAACTCACTAAGATAAACAAATTTGACTTTGAACATGGTAGTATCCACAGGGGACCAGCTGATCTCTTCAACAAGTATATTGGCTATCTTGTAGTCTCGTTTCTAAAATAATCAATACCTCAAATAGCTGGTCCTTTTCTAATAGACGCTTCACTCTATATATCTGATTTTTTAGCAGATATTCATGTCTCAACAGCTTGGCATCTCTTGTCAGGAGAACTCTCTTCTCTCTTAAAAGGTTTGATCTATTAACTGCCTGAAGATGAGAAAGACAAGAAACAAAATCTTTAAGAAAAAAAAGTTAGAATGTATTTTTTAGCGATTCTGGTTGTAAGGTACCTAATGGAATCTTCTTTACACTTCTATCATTTCAGAAAGCCCCAAGAAATGATTTATATAAAACTGAGACGTTAGCAATCCAGTGATGGCGGTAGGTTGTGTAGAGTAAGAATGATAGTGAAGAAATTCATAGCCCATCACTCAAAACAATAACCAAGACTGATTATTAACCTGATTGAAGAATAGTCCAGTTATTTTTTAAGAATGATTGTGTGCATTACAGAATCAATACCTGGTTTCTGGCTTTCTTGAATAGGGAATAGCTGCATCAATTCTAACATATCTTAAATGTTTTGCCAAGCCCTCCACCTATGAGCAAAAAATATATAATGAAACTACTAGGGTGCTATTAATTCTGAATCCTACCACAATTGAATCATTGATGAGATGCACAAGAAAAGAAAATTAGGATCGAACACCTAAATCCAATCATAGCAGACTGATCATCCATCAAAACAAATGGTGGTAACAGGAACATATGCTCTCACCCATTGCTACTAAATGCCGATTTATATCATTACAGATATGTCCATATTCCATAACATTGCTCTTGTTTTTTCTATTGTTAAAGGTAACAATAGCAAAAAACTTCTCTTTAAACTATGTCCCGAACCAAAACTTGAAATTAGTATGGTATAGAGGGACTGACATTTAGCAAGAAACCCGAGATAAACTAGAAAAAAAATAAAAAAAAATAGGACATGTGATGCTTACCATTACGTCACAGAGAAACTTTGGGCATCCATCACCACCCAACAAATCATCCCAAGGTACTGGTCCGTGCCATCCATCATCATCATCTACTCGGTTTTCTTTGCTCGTAAACCCAGAGGAGGACTTCCTTTTTCCTTTCTTTTTTGATGTTCTCGGCTTTGTATCTGATTCAGTCAATTCTAGTTTATCACCATATTTTCTTACAATCTGCAAGAGAGTGTAATCCATATGTATGGTATCCCTACTTAATTTCCTCAGACTTGCCTCCATTGTAGTGTGCAGCCTTTGAGGGTACTCAATTATAGTAGCTCTGACCATCTCTACAGCTTCATAAAAAGTGGTCCTCAATATTCTAGTAGAATTAATAGGTTCCCTGAGAATCAGCTTCAACCCAAGATTAAAATTTGAACTACCAAGTTCAGCAAGATTTCGAAAGTCTCCTGAAGTGAACATAACCTACATCTTTCAGTACAAACAACCCGGGGAGACAGCAAAATTTATGCATATATATTGCAACAATATGTTATTTTCCACAAATATCTTTTTGTGGGTATGGTGATTCTTCCATACAGTGTAACTATATCCCAAGTAGCCTCTGTTTCCAGTTAACCAGAGTCTATCACATACACGTAAGAATGAATCTACAAGTTAAAGGTTTAGTGCTTTATTGCCTTTCATCTTGTGCAAATAGTTTAAACTGACTTAAACCACTAAGCTCAACTATACCCATACTCTGTATATCTGATTTCTAGATTTGTATCGGTGTCAAAGTTCCTTTCATTTAAACACTCAAAATCTCGATGTAGCCACTTCTATTTCTATACGACAAGCTTAAAGGATCAATAAGAAAAGGTCATACATGCTGACAGTAAAAACTTTGCTCCGTGTTTATCAAATTGAAAAACAGAGGAAAACTGCCGAGCAGAAAAGAGGAGGCAAACAGCGACTAACAGGTGTATGCAGCCATATACTTTCAAATGTAGAGGGAAAAACATCTTCACGGTGAATAAAATTGTTTCTATTCAATGTCGATAGTGAACTTTTTTGTAAAAGGATTACATTTCCTCGATGCCTAAGTTGCAATGCAAAAGAATAATCAGTTTATAAATCTAACCAAAATCTCAAAACAAAATCATGTGTGTAAAATCATATACAATGACTGATTCTTGCAGCTTTGGATTATAATGTGGAAAAAGAAATAACACAGATGTCTCATGAATTAAAATTATAAGTGATATAGTCTATGGATTTCTCAACCCCATCCACTGGCCAAGGCAAGCACTATCCATTGACACTTTGACAGATACATAATGTAGACGTAGATCTTAATCTTCTTATGTGGCTATGACACGTATCTACTCAAGGTCATTTTACGAGACCTTTATAAGTAAACCACCAAGTGGCAGCAATGAGAATTGTGAAAGTGAATGAGAAACCTTGTTTGAGGAGTCTGTGCAGAAAGACGTTGAAAATCTGAATCAAACAAAGAACATCTAAAGCAGCGCAAGTCTTTTGGGCTTGTGTAAGAGGACGATGTGACCAATCACTGCATTGAAGTTCCTGAAGAAAGAGTACACCTTTAAACTTGAGAGAACAGCACAATGACTACATTTTCAGAGAGTTATAATAAGAAGAAATGATTGGTGATAGGAAAGAAGAGGAAACCTTTGAAAGAGACATGCCAAGAAGTTCCTGACATATGGATGACTGGCTCTTTGTAGCTTTTGCCTTTCTTCTGGTTTGTGTATGATGTACTAGATGACTCGTATATATGCTTGCAATATCCATATATGGCTCCGCCTTTATTAATTTATTGAAACTTAACCACAATAAACATTAATACTTACAGCCATACATGAAGACATAAGGCGTTTCCTGGGTGAGAAATCTGCCTCTTTGATATGGGCTGCAAGTCAGTTTCGTGCAACGCTTGATCCTGACCAACGACTTACAGCTCTTCACAATTAAGCTCGCAGGGTGCTCGAGTCCCTAGACCTGTACTGAACCTATATCTCATTTTGTATTTATTCATATCAACTTCCAAAATACATTTGTTATTAGCTACTGCAGTTGTAGATACTTGAATATTAAACGACCATATGTATGTCTATTGATCTTGCTGGACAGTTGCCAAATAAACTGATGTCCGTGTTAGGTGTACAACAAAGTGGAAAATTTTTCGTATATCCAAATTCTAAATTAAATGGGAGGGGGTTGTGGTATTACAAAAAATAGTCTCACAAACAAAAAGAAAAACAAAACATATTACAACCAAAGCAGCACCATCATGGCATCATCCAATGAAGCAATGTCTTGGGCTAGAGATCCAATTCGACCAGTCCACCACTAAGTTCTTATTTCTATTCGAGATCTAAAGTAATGAAACTCTTTGCACATGAGGAAAAATATCATGGGAGATGATATTATCCCTAGCTGCTTATTGCTATGGTGGGCTTCCACATATTTGGGTTTTAAACAATTGCTTATTTTCTTATTTTATTTTTTAGTCACATGATTTGAACACCTGCACTAAACCCACCGTCATATAAATTTAGTCCAGATATAGCTCTCTTTAATAATACTAATTTGAATCTCGAACCAACCCAAATGTGAGAGTTAATTCTTTCAAATTAACTACTTAATCCACTTCTAAAGGTTAATAATCACTTCTGATTTGAAGATGAAAATCCAAAACAAGTGTAACATATGATTATTCATCAAACCATAATTAGTTCATAACAAAACAGTAACTAAATGAAGAGAAAGAGATTACTACAGGATCAATTTGTTTGCAATGGAAAAATAAACAAAGGCAAATGTTTATATTCTGCTGGTTTGCTAAACCAACGTAAAAAGTGCCTTTTAACGATCAAGTTTTCGTACACAATTGAGATATACAAGTGTATGATTCATAATCCTTTGTTAACTATCTAACTGAATCCAGAGTTTCAAGTGCTGTCCATCTCAAAAAGGTGAATCATATCAGACCATTCTCATTTCAATTCTTTGTAATAATTGATATGCTTTTACATTTAAAATTGGAGATGGGTAAAGCATCAATCAAGTATATATAATTTATAAGGAAGAGTCATACAAAATGCTGAGTAGGGTACTCATGTTCATATGCATTGTAGTCATAGTACAATCTTTCTCCCTTTGTTATGTCCCTGTTTGCTACTAGCAACACCCTCGCCTCACCATCAACATCAAATCTCACACACTTCAAATTCTGCTTCTTTCTACCCTCCCTGTGAACAATTTATCATCGTCATTATACAAACACAAAAGACTAATTAACATGCCACAACTTTTGTTAGGTAGAAGAATGATCACCACAAGGCAGCAAAGAGGACTTACGGTGTGTGATTATTAATGCCATTGATGAATCGGGCAATATTACTGCGTTTATCAGGACAAATGACAAGACTTTTTGAAGGATCAGCGGCAGATAGAAGAGTCATTATACTATCTCCGTCATCATTTTCACGACTTTGTAGGTAATCAACATCTCCAACATACTCGGTAATGATTGTCAAGTCTTTAATAAACTTATCAGCTTCAACAGTAAAACTGTAACATAAACAAAAAGGCACTCAACTTACCAATCTACAGTAATAATCAAGCAACAAAGCAACAAGAACAACAGAACCTTACGTAAGCGTGATTAAAAGTAAAAAAACATAAAACTGCAACACTCACCCTTCAACAGGATCAAAAACAACCATAAGAGGTGGGCATTCCCCTCTCTTCATCATAGTCTTGCATAAATTCAATGCATCAGTGTCTTCTCTTGATGAAACCTAATCAATGATTCATAATCCAGTTTAAGGTGAGAGAGCCTTTTAAAAACATAAAACATGTAAATAAAATACGAGTATGTTTTATTACCTGCATTCCCTCCTTTTCATAAGCAGGACAATTAGCAGACTTAGGAGCCATGCCACGAATATAAGTAAGGTCATTACTAAAGTCAGCTCCTATTGCAGTCAAAGCGGTGGCTAGTGATGCCATTTGTTCTAATCTTCTTGCAGGATCCTCGGTTGGACTAAATGGTAACAGCCTCCTTTTCTTCTTTGATGTTACTAAGCTACTTGTTCTTCGCCTTTTCTTACGGATTTCTACACCAACATCCAAAACAAACTGTAAGAACTCTAGTAATTCTGTAATGAAAAGCACAATTATACATACATAATATTTTAATACCTCGAGGAACATTTTCAGTTGATTGTGAGGACCTTTGAATACGGAAAAAGTCAATGATCTTGGTTTGAACCAGTGGAAATCCTGTGTAAACAACCAAAATTGACATCATTTATTATAAGTTTTTAACTATAACTAATAGATGTATACTTCAAGCATAACTATAATTTTATTTTCTTCTTCTCAATTCAAGTAGAATTCTATCATTTCAATGTATCAGTAGTTTGTATGTATGAATTATCAAGTGACTCAGCATTTTCAATAATAAAAAAACTGAAGTAACATAAATTAGGGCAAAATGGAAATAACATAAAGTACATACGTGAAATGGTGTTTGGATTGGTGGAACAAGAAGGACAAAACCAAGAGCCGATGGGAATAGAAGGAAGGATAGGCCTGAGGCAAAACAAGTGAAACCCACGGTCACACTGATCGCATAATAGGAGCTCAGATCCAAACTCACCCGACCCACATTTCTCGCATACTGTGTCTTCGTAATCAATCGAACTCTTCTTCTGCTTCTTCTGAATATTATTATAAGATGATAATTTGATGGAATTGGTAGCTCGGGTCCTCCGTCTAGCTGCCACTCTTGGCGCAGAAGCCATCGTTATCGTTAACTAATTAGATAGGTCTCATACCAACACGTGCCTGGATTCAGATATAGGTGAGCACGCTTATGAAAAAGGATGGGCCTGTATATGTATACCGTGTAGGGTTCGCGGGAAATTCCCAAATCATTTGGCGCCCTAATTTTGATTCTTAACGCACCGCGGGTGCCACTGGTTAGTTGTGCCACCAGCTGTCAACAGGTGACTAGTCACTTAAAATTTTTTTAACCTCGTATATTAAATTTAAAACAAAATATTAAACAAAGCAATTTCATTAAAACAAATAAATTATCTTAATTAAAAAAAAATAGAATAATTAAAAAAATACACTACAACAATAATAGTATGTAAAATAGTAGTATAGTGTTCGTCTTTTTTTATTTTATTTTATTTGTCGATTAGTTGATTTGTAATACGTTTCACCTCAACTTTAAAGTTGTAGTTTTTTTTGTATAGTTTCTCAAAAACGTTGCTTCCGATAGTAAATTCTCCATCAGACAATTTTTTGAAGCTCCGAGTCACTATTCGCTCAAGATTTTGTATTCATTATCGGTTCATTTAATTTTTTCTTCGCTAACCGACGGTGCTGTTTGGATATTTTGAAGATGATTTTCGGAAGAATTGTGTTGATGTTTAGACATTTTTAATGAGGTATGTGAAAATAATTACTATGGTGTGTATATATATATAAAAAAGTGTGTGGATTTGAGTTTATTGTATGTGTATTTATATTGTGTTTGTGATAGAAAAAATGAGTTCTAAAAATAAAATAAAATGTATTTTTATTAAAAAATGATAATATTACCATTTTCAATTTTTATTTTTTAATGGTAAATGGAAAAAAGCAAAAGAGAGACAATTTTAATACCCGTGGGACCCACCCCTTCGTTTCCACTTCATCGGATATTCGACGAATTAAATCGGTCAGCATAAGTTGGAACCGACCAATCATCCGACGAATTGTTAGCTGTAGTCTTACTAATTTATTATGTTTATGAAAATTTACAATTTGGCACAGTTCTTTTGTTTCTTATTTTTTTTCCAATTACAATACTCTATTTAACCGAATTAATTATTATTATTATTATTGTTATTATAATATTTATAATAATAATAATAATAATAATATATAATATAATAGTATAATAACAATCATTTAAAAATAGTTTTGGAGCTTGATTCAATGCCGGCTCATTTATGAGTTTTTTTATAATCTCAGTAGATAGTGATAATGATAATGATAATATAATATAGATGTATAGATTTTTTAATAACTGATGGTGTGTGTTGTCAACAAATTAGCTAGGGTTCGAGATGATGGTTAGAGTTTGTGAACAGAACATGTAGTAAAAGATTGTGGATGAGAATTCTCCTTAAAAGCTAATTAAAGAAGTCTTTATATTAAGAGATTTAGAGAATTATTTTTTTTAACAATTCTCATGTATATTTTATTACCTAACAGAAAAATTTATCCATTAGGTCAAATAATTAAAATTATAATATCAATTTTCGATTTTAAAATCCCTTAAATTCCCCTGTATCAAACACACTCATAAATTATTATGTGGATTAAAGAGTGCGAGAAGGAAAAAAAAATACTTCGATAATTTCTAATAAAATTTTCTTCATAAAATATAGTGCAAGACTTTATTTACAGCTCATCTCTTCTTCATCTAAATAAAACTTTAGTATGTAATCACAAAAATATATATATACTCCGATATATTTTTATTGTTCATCTTACTAATTTTGTTTGTCACAAAAAGACTGTCTACTCATAAAAAATTAATTATTAAAAAGTATTAAAAATCTAAATTTATCCTCAGTTATTTATTTCACAAAAATTCAGTCAAACTTGCATTGAATATAAGACAAAATCGACATTTATCCAACATATCTTTAATTCGACAATATTTACAAATGAACAATAAAAGTTGACCTGATGAAATAGTTAAAAAGTTTTTCTTTTTGAAACCGCACACACTTGATAATAACTAGAAGAATACATGCGTAATGTAGCGGATAATAATTTCGTTTTGATGGTATATTAGTTCATTTATCGATTAAGTTTGTTTTATACACGCACAAAGTTAGCTAATAGTAGTTTTAAATTTTAAAGGAAAAACATGTTAAATTATAAAGTTGTAATCGGCATGAAGATATATTAAAAGCAAAACGTGAAGACATTTTAAGAATTAGTAAGTCAAATTACTACGTATTAGACTTGTAGCATGATATATACAAGCGTCACAAGTTAAAAGTTTTCATGTATAAACGGTAATGATCAAGTCCTTCTTCTATAAAAATTTGGAAGGTTTATTGGAAGTAAAACTTAACCAATTTAAAATATATTTATTCTAAAAAAGAGTATATGTATAAGTATAATGCCAATATGATAAAAATTTATAAAAACATTTATTGATTTATATCAAAATAACTGTAATCAATAACTTACTATCGATTAAAATATATCATTTCAGTTATGTATGTAGTAAAAGAAATCAAACTATCATGAAGTTACATATTTTGTAACCAAAATTGATTATGATATATTATCATTAATTGCATTAATAAAGTGTTAAAGTTGTATTAAATGTCAAAAAGGTATAATAGTCATTTGTTAGTTCTCCTTGTTAAGATTATGGTCCAAACTCCTTATTATTATATTATACAGTAGAGATATTTCACCAAGACTCGACATTTTTCTATTGCCTAAAAAACGATCGAATAATAAAAAGGTTTTAAAAGGAGATTTTCTATAAAAAATAAATAGCAAGAGTCTTTCAACTTTAGATGCTCTTGCGGCTACAAACCCCTTAATTTACTTTCTAAGCATTATGGTATCATAAACTTCGAATTACTTTGATAAATTATCATTGAATTTTTGTCGATTTTGATGTGCGTTTGATCATCATGATCGTGCGATTGCGGTTGCGATTGCATTCATAGCCTTATGTATATGTATGATCGTTTTATCTATTGATCGAGTGATAAAGGTGCGGTCTAATTGTTTTGAATTGAAAGATCGTAACTGTTGATTAGGTTTTTGTATAATAAACAGTCTGTTGTATGATTTGGAATTTACAATTGTAAATTCATCAACTGAAATAGCTCAGTGTTGCCAAAAGGATATTGCTGACTTTATTATATTATTTTATTTGATTGAATTGAATACACAATTTAATATGTGTGCATATGGTCTCTGGCATGCCCAAAAATTCCTTAATTTAGGGGTCACACCTGTTCTGTTATATGATTGAATTCACACTTGTAAAATCTTGAATTGGAAGACTTCTGTATGCGTGTTAATGATCTTAGGTATGTTATTAACTCGTTAGCGGCCACACCTGTTGCTATTTTGATTTACAATTGTGGAATCTTAAAATGGATGAGTATAATTTGTGCGTGTGTGTGTGTTTATGGTTTTCGGTTAGCTGTAAACTATGCAAGGGCCACATTCGTTGGTTAAAAGGTCTAAACTTTGTTTGAATAATTTGATTATGTTATATTCTCGGATTTACAATTGTAAATCTTGAAGTGAAAGAGTCTATTGTGTATTTATGTGCGTGTTTGTTTATTGACAGAAGGCCTAAAATTTTCTTGGTTCATATGTAAAGAGTGTGGAATTACTAAGGTGAACACGTCACATACCATGACAAAGAAAATATATTGCCCATTTTTCAAAATGCTGCATTGGATCTGTTACTACTGATCATTGTAGTTCATGTTGAATGTAGTTTCACAATTGACCTTTTTTTTCAGGTATCTGTTAGTAGAGATAAGAGCAGTAAAGGGCCACTTTTGTACATAATTATTGAACCCGGTTTCAGGTAACAAGGGCTTAATGAGTGAATTATCAAGAAAAAGACGTCCAATTGAGGAATCAGTTCTTCCTTATGACTTAATTTTCAAGATTCTTCTTCTGCTTCCTGCAAAAGACCTCTCAAAACTAAGTGTCGTATGCAAGACATGGCGTAGGCTAATTAATAGTCCTAATTTTGTTCAACTTCACATGAGTCGCTGTGAGACAGTTCTTACCTTTGTGAAACATGCCATTGAGTCACATCCTAATACATTATCTATTGATGATACCAGCAACAGTCAATTCACACTGTTTGACCCATCTTCGAGAAAACGAAAACGTCACATCTATTTAGTGGAGTTTAAAGATAAAAAAGTTGAGATTAGTGATCCACACATATGCGGATTTGCTCATATTCTAGCAGCGTGTGATGGCTTAGTTATAGCGACGAACAAAAATGGAACTTTACTAGTGGTGAACCCAACAACCCGAAAGCTTCTTCCACTCAAACAAGGAACCATAGTTCGAACGCGCGAGGAGTCATATGGGTTTGTGTTTAGCCGTAATGCACAGGAATATAAAGCTGTACACTTGTTTCGTGATGAGTCAGGTCATATAGACAGTGAGATATTTAGCTTAAAGACAATGTCATGGAGGGGTTGCAATGTGCCCTCTTCTGGACTCTTTAGGGACTTTCATCATAACGCAGTTGCAGCCTCTGGGGTCTTGTATTGGCTTCCGGGAAATCATAATGTCAATTACATTGTGTCAATGGACATCGATGATGAAAAGTTTGTTAGAAAACCTTTGCCGATTAATAGTAGCGGTTTGAATGATAGACTAATAGAATATGGAGGTTTGTTGACTTTTGTTGGTCAAATGACAGTTTACAGAATCCAATTATGGACATTGAAGAGGAACGAATGTGAGGACAAATGGGTAAAGATGCATACAATTAATATGGATTATGACATAACTGGTTTGGTTCCTCTGTTCATGACAAAAAACGGTAGATGTTTAATTTTCCAGTCGTTGAACGAGGCAATTCTTGAATATGATATGGAAGAAGAGGAATTGGAGACAGTGATGGAAAAGGGGGATCTAAAATTCAACTATAGGATGTCATTTCCGCATGTGAATACGCTTGTTTCGTGGGATTATTCCAGGCCACTGTGGTAGAAACTGGGCTCAGTCTGCGGATTATGACTGTATCTGGTACATTACTAGTATAAAAGAATATGATGTTTATGATCTTTGCAACTATTGTTGAATATTTAGTGTGTTCAGTATAATATTACTAGCTAAAGTAAGCGTATTGAGCCGTTTGGAACTTCATAACTGGATGATTTGGTAATAGATTTGTCTACTGCTGCTTGTAAACAAAGAAATTATTATAATAATTTTTTAGTGATTCGAGCTTGGCGCTCCATCAAGTTAAATTTATGTAATTAGGGTATAAATATAACTGCTCATTGCGTAACAAGTGGACCCACTACATTAGACTAGGTTGTATAAATTTGTTAACCAAGCATCCTCTAAATCAAGAGCTTTTTGAGCCCAATCTGTGTGTCAGTATGTATGTGCTTTTAGACTCTTGAGTATATATTCTTTGGGTGGAGCACGAATAGACATTGCTTTGTTGAACATAAAAAATTTGAGCCACTCACTCTTGGTTTTGATATCCTCGAAGAGATATGAGGTTTGAACCTCCTTAGATAAATATCTTGGTGGTGGTCTCTGAAAGGGTCATAAACAATTATGGGATACTCCGTTAGGCTAAATACATATGAGTAAAAAAAAAGAAGATTCGGCCTCCTCGAGTAGTCTGAAACGGAAAAAACATCGTCTGTTTAGCCATTTACTCGTGCTTTTGATGGATACTTTTGAGTATTTTGTAATCCACCAAAACTGATGTACACATAACTCAACTGATTTAAAATTACAATTTTACCCGTTACTTATTTTGTCTTTTCTTTATGGAAGAACGTATTCATTCAATATACGTTGATGACTAATTTTGATGATGAACATGTCACCTATCTTAGCCTACTATGTTTACAATTGACGTGGTGTGTTTGCTCAAATTGCAACTCGGGTAAAAGACTTACTTCTGACTAGAGGTATGGCCATACCTCATCTTAAGTAAGATGATGGCTACTCCTAGTGAAAACATACGTTTGTACTTTATAAGGTGCGACTATACTAAATAACTGACTATTCGTTCTCTTCGGATTTAGGTGCTTTTTCCTCTCTCAAGATATGGTTTTGCATGGCCGAAGTTTGTCCAGTGAGTCTCAATGCATGTTGCTTTTCTTAAGTAAAGGAACACACCAAATAACTTAGTTTCAAGTGTGTTTATGATATTATCCTTAGAGAGTATAAGTAGCTTTCAAAATAACTTTCTTGTGTATACATAATTGCTACACATTCATGTTACATCGATCCTCTTGCAAGATCTAGGACAAAATCGGTTGAAAGCTAGCACTTATTGGAGGCTCTTGGACCTTGTTTGGGATCTGGATACTTATAAAGGGAAACTCTTTGGTTTCCTTACATCTCAGTTCATCCTACATTGTCTATATCGTTTCAAATGGTCTATATGTCAACCCCTATGGTTATGTGTTTTATTTCCTTATTTAGTTTACATGCATGTAGATCCTTGGTTAGACGTTTATAATCATTTTAAAATGTTATAGATCTCCCGTTTCCCTAGTTAAAACCTTAAAACAAACCTCTATGTCGTTGTTGTATTTGTGACGCAGTAGTAGTTTGATCTAAATCAAATTTTATCTTGATGACGAAGAATATACACCTTTAAGTGCTACAAAAAGGTATCATTAAATATGTTTGAAAATGTTAACCATAATGTTAGTGTAACAACTAATGTCTGACAGTTGTTATATCTGTAGTAGTTAGGATGTGTTTGATAACACTGAATAATTTAGTACCCAATTATTCAAATTGTTAAATGATTCAAACACTCTGAATAACCATAACTATATATGAGAAATATGTTTTATAAATACTATAGATAAGTAATCTGAATAAGATAAAATTATCATTCCATCCTAATTTAAAGGGAGGCACTTGAAGATGGTGATGTTGTTGAAGAGAGAGAAAGTGAAAAATTTAAACATTAGTTTCATGAAAGAAACGAACTTGAAGGCAGAAAAAATTGGTTCAAGAAAGAAGTTGGTGTTAGGGGCAAATCGGGAAATATCGGTGCTGAATGGGAAAATGCGCCATTCAGCGTTTTCTCTTGATGCTGACCAAATCAGAGCTATAAGTCCGGTGGCCATTCATATCATATGGAGTAACAAACATCCTGAATGCAAACAATTCAAACATTCAGATCTGAATAGGACTATTCATCATGTACTTAATTAAAAAGGTTGTATTATTGAACAACTGTTGAAATATTTTCACATCATCACTCGAAAGATAACGATAAAAATGTACAAAGTTAACCCCTAAAAAAAGGAAGCTTCTTCTACATCAGATCAACAAACAGTACCAACAAATTGAACAAACAAACAAACAAGCAAACAATCATCATAACTTTTTTAATTTGCTTCACCTACACAAATTTAACCCTAATAATCCATTTGCGTTGTTAAACTCTGGCTGGATCATGGAAGAACAACAACAAAAACAGACACAATTAAATGATGATACCGAAGCTATCGAAGCCGCTGAGCTCGTTCTGTTTCAAGTCTCTGAATGCTACGTTTATCTGGTAATATTCTCAAGATCTACTATTTCATTTCCTTTTTTTACATTTCCTCTTTTTTAAATCAGATTACATAATCTTATTATTTTATAAAATTGGATGTGGTAATTGTAGATAGGTTATGCAAACTTGATTTATTAGGTATTTGTTTTGGAATATGCTGAAATGTTTTAAGATTGGACAATGCACACATAGTGTTGAACTAGTTGCTGGAACAATTTGTTGTAGAACTGATGATTATTTGGGTACTATCAATTATAATTGACTAGGGTTTCATATATCTTAATTTCAATCTTGGGACTTGCATTGTTAAAAATATCATTTATACTAATATACTATTGCTTTTTGTGCAGATACCTCCAAGGAAGACTGCAGCTTCCCACAGGTTCTTATCAGACGCTCTTAACTCGTGTTTTTCTTTTCAAAACAATCTATTTTAGATGTGAATCTCATTTCTTTTTTAACTCGTAAAATACGCCTCTGATAATGTGCATGCTTAAACAAACTGCAATCGTCTGTCCTATAGATGTAGTTGAGCTGTTTCATAAACTTTTGCTAGCAGATCAGATGGTTGAATGAGGTTGCATCATGAGTGAAAGTTACAGAAGTCGAAGTCTGATATGTTTGAGGGTCTACATCTTCTTTAGCATGCCGATGAGAAATGTCCATGTTGAATATTGTCCATTTGCCATGTTCTAGGTTTTTTAGTGTTTTTTCTGCTCTAAAAGGTGGTTATTTTTATGATATGTGTTGGAATGGGATCTAATTTATTTGGGGTTGCCCAAAAGGATGGAATGCGTCCTGTGAGTTAGGAACTGTAAAACATCAGTTTTTTCATCACTTTGTTTCTTTCTTTTGCATTGTACTTCTTAAGAGCTAAGAACCTCCTTAATATAATGCATGTAAAAGGCATCCTATTTTATACGTACTCTGTTTTGTGTTCAGTGTTTATATAACAGGTTTCCTTTTTTATATGTACTATTCAGACATATGATTTGAAATTGTGGGAGTACAAAAGTGATAAACAACGTGAATTGTTATCTTGATGTTGAAACTATGAAGTGTTATTGAGTAACTGGAAACTTATCTTGACTTGATCCCTCGTGTGATTTACATAATGAGAACTCTCTTCAGTATAGGCTATGCTGGTCATGTGACTTATGCTGGTCACATGACTTGTAGTCAATTACATATTTACATTTATAGTTTTAAAACCATCCCTACATCTGTTTTGCAAATGCTGGAGATGTGGGACTGATCAATTTGTTTCTTATTGTAGGGCTGATGAATGGGATATAAACAAATGGGCTTGGGAGGGAACCATGAAAGTGGTAAGCAAGGGAGAAGAGTGTATAATCAGACTAGAAGATAAGACAACAGGTGACAAATTTCTGCTGTTCATTGTTTACTATTCAAGTCAGTAAAATGGGTGGGTCAAGTAAAGGATCAGACGGGTAACTATATGTGTAGGTCAAAAGAGGTCTGATGATAGACCCACCAACACTTTTTGGTCTTTTTATTTATTTATTTACATTAAATAATGTATTGAGTATGATTCAAAATGTATTATAAGAATAATATTTTCCTTGGAATATAACGATTTTGGAAGTTGTAAACATTTGAATACATGGTTAGCAACTTTTGACCCGTTCAACCCAATTTATCCATTTCTTATCTAGCAGTTAACAATTTTGTAGCCGTTTGAGTGGGTATCAATCCATTACAACCCCAACTGATACGTTTTCATACAAATGGGTTGAAATTGCCACCTCTTTTTTTGCTACTCTGATGGATTGTATGACTACTTATTTTTGATATGTAGGGGAACTCTATGCTCGGGCATTTTTAAGAGATGGAGAGCCTCATCCTGTAGAGCCTGTAATTGATAGCAGCCGGTAAATCATTTTTCTAGTTCACGACTACTTTTGAATGTAACTTTATTAGTACATAGCATGTGTTTATCAAGAACTAAATTATGACTTATTCAGTGTTCTTTACTATCTTTTGTAGAAGTTATTTTACAGCCACAATCTTGTTAATTTCTGTGATTTTGCAACTAACAGTTTTACTTTTTGCAGATATTTTGTTCTACGTGTAGAAGAGAACATTGGTAAGCCTACATGCTTTAATTAATGATATTGTACTACCCATTTCTAACAATATGATATGCAGTTATAGGTGACAAATCTTCACCTACATACCTTAGGGGTCTATTTGAGTTATGTTTAATCTTTAACCCATGTAGCGGATGAAATAGGTCGAACAGGTTTTCAGTCATCCCAATATTCAACACATAAATTATTCTAATAATATAGGTTTTGATATATTGTTCAACTCACAGAATTTATTTATAAAGTTGAAAGATGAACAAAAAAGGATTTGCATGTCAGTCTAACCTGAGCAAGCTGTTTTAATCTGCACTAAATAACTATTCATTTTTGTCCTCTAACTTATGATTCCTTAAATGAAGCTATAACCTATCTGAAAATGATGCAGGTGGCCGTCTTCGCCATGCCTTTATTGGTATAGGATTTCGAGAAAGACCTCAAGCTTATGATTTTCAAGCTGCTCTTCATGATCATATGAAGTACCACTTTTAGTTCTATTACTTTTCTCATTACACCTGTTAGTTTCTTTAGAAAACTTATCTAAACTCAGAAGTGGTTGCGTTCCTATTCCTTAAAGATGTTTCAGTTCATCACCCAGTTCTTTATGCATTGATCACCTATCTAAGATAAATTTCATATATGGTTTGAAGGTACCTTAATAAGAAGAAAACTGCCGAAGAGATGGAACAGCAGTTCCAGCAAACTTCATCAGTTGATTACAGTTTAAAAGATGGAGAAACCATAGTGCTTCAACTAAAGAACGTAAGTGAACTTCAACTTTTCTGGTCTACTGTTTGAACTAGAGGTGGCAAAATGTCTAGTCTTATTCGATAATCAGTGTGTGTTGAATATGATTATTAAAAGTGTATTATTTCAATAGTAGTCCGATTTTGAATATAATCATTTAGGAGGTTTTATACATTAACAATACAGATAATTCCAGCCCTTTTTACCCGTTGGAGAGAACATAACCCAGATCGACCCATTCGAAAGTTAATTGTTTGAAATTACGACATTTAGTTGAACTGATTTCATAGCTCAATTACATTTTTAATGCTAGAGTTCCTGATATATGACATTCCGATTCAAATCTGACATAAGGTTTCGTCTTTGAAATTCTTTGGTTCAATACTCCATCTATTGTATGAAAGTTCTAAAACAATTTATTTTTGGGATGTCCTATTATGAAACTTGCAATGTTTCTTTTCTGGTGAGTCTTTTTGACATGTGAAGTTAATATTATTGTTTATTCACATGATTGTACAAGTATATTCTTATTAACTAGCCAAAAAATCCCTATATTTTGTATATTGAATGGTTAATTGGAAAATTCAGTAATATTTGAACAGTTTAGCTATGTGCAAGGCAATTATTTTAGTTTTCATGGGATGGAGGTACTACATATTGTCCTGCAAATAATTTACTACAGAAAGACATGGTTTTTGTTCTGAAGTTAAAATATAACTGATTTGATTTATTATGGTGGGCAAATTGCAAAAATTAGCAAGGTACTAGTATATATTTTCTAATCTGGTCTGGATTTCAAAAATGAGTATAAAAACATTCTGCTCTCGAATAACCGTTAGCAAAATCATTTAGCCATGTTTGCAGAATATCAGACTACAGGTTTCCTTGGTTGTAAAGCACCACGGTTTTTTGGAAGTTCACAGACAAAATTTAATTGAAGTGAATTGCTATTTATTGCAATATCTCTATTTCAGTGAAACTTTTGTCTGACTTTCATTTTGGTGATAGATATAGCAGTTTCTAATGGTGGTTCATGTGTATTATGATTATAGAAAGGTGGTAGAAGCGTGAGGTCCAAGTTCTTTGAGCAAGGACTAAATAATGTCCAAGATCAAAAAGAAAATAGTAAGAAGGAGGTTCCAATTACTAGCATACCCCCACCTCCACCTCCATCTCCACTTTCACCACCAGTTGGTGCCGTGAAGACCCCTGTAGAATCGCCCTCAAAGCTCTCTCTTGATGGAAGTCCTAAAGAAATGACGTTGACCCCTGTTGACAAGCAATCAAACGAACCCCAATCTGCTGAACAACTGACTGCTCAAGATGTACCCGATGATGATTTTGGGGATTTTCAAGCAGCTTAGTGTTATGAATGTTTACTTAAAACTCAAAGAAGTTTTCATTGATCTTATTTTGGTAAATATGGCATTTTCTTTTATATATCAAACACCCTGTCACCTAGTTTTGTTTGTTCTCTATTATTTTATGCAGTGTATTTGCTTAAAGATGTATGTCTAAAGATTTCGGGTGAAGATCCCGTTGACAAAATACCTACTAGATATCTGACTTTTGGGTCAAATGCCCACCTGGGTTGTTGACTTATTTTTTATGTTATAGTTTTTGTGTTTCTATGTAAACTAGACATCGAATCAATTTTACTAGTGATGCCGTATGCATGTCTTAAGATTGCGAAAACTTTTAAGAAACCGAACTATAATTATTGTGCAAATAATGTACTTTCATACTGAAATAAAAATAGACTGAAGTTATTTTTAAAGATAATAATTGGGCAAATCTACGTTTAACGTAAAAGCAACTAATTATATGTTGAGTAAGGTTATTGAAATTCCAGTTGTTTGCAGGCCGAATTTTATTTTGGTTACGTCTTCAAATATTCATTTTTCTAATAGAGATTGTTTTGGATTTTATGTATCTATACATGTATATGTATGCATAATTATGTGACTTGAAGGAATACTATATGAGGGTTTTCGGACCCAAAACTATGAACACAACTTAATATATGTTGAAAATTCATAAACAGTGAGTTGGTTAAATAACTATGCCATTAAAAAGACTTCGTTACATCAATAAAACATTATAAACCGAATATAACTATAAGAAGAAGCTTTTGTAATATTGTTAAATACAAATTTAGTTCAATTAGAAATTAAAACTTTGCCAATCTAGGTGACAATAAATGAAAATTAAGATATAAGAAAAATCATAACTCTCAACAACAAAATTGGATCAACTTATCTTAAATATAATATAGTAAACACTTCTACGATGTCATCAATTTATAAATTTCCAATTATTCAATTGAGTCCCTCAATTTCATCTAATTTTACAAATAAAACCCTTTAAAATTATCAATTTTTAATATAAGGATTTAAAGTTTCAAAATATATAGAGCATAATAACATATGTCGACACTTTATACATTTGATTTTAAATATAAAGTTAAACTGATGATCTAATATATTTTCCTGTTGACATCTTAACTGGGTAAAATGAGAAATAAGTAATTTTAACATTAAACCAAAAATACCCATATAGTTTGACCAAAAGCTTTTATATTTTAAGATAATTTTAATAGTTTATTTGGGATTTATGCAACAAAATATGGTCAACATCATAACCCAATTGTTGACTCAATGCGGGCGGGAACATCTCGATCATCATCCAACGACATAAATATAAATCCTTATAATCAATTACTTGAAGATGCTACAAAGCGTCAACGAACATCGGCTCCAACAAGCGAGTTGGGACACTATATGTCTACAAACTTTTTAACCACTTTAAGTGTTGATGAGTTTCGTAATTTTGACATTTTGAGTTGGTGGAAATAACGAGAAGTACAATTTCCCATTTTATCCGCTATGGCTCGAGATTTATTGTCCGTCCAAGCTTCGACGGTAGCTTCCGAATCGGCCTTTTCTACCAGCGGTCGAATAATATCGGAAAGAAGGTCAAGACTAACCGCTCAATCCGTGGAAGTATGTGTATGTTTGAAAAATTATTTGGACGAAGTGGATAGGATACAAAATGTAACAACCTTGGAAGGCCCATTATTAGATAACGTTGAAGAAATTATTGAAGATGAAGAAATCGAATTAGGGATATCATCTCCAACGACCGAATTAGATAAAGGTGAATTTGAAGAACTTGAAGTTGAATCCGTGGATGAAGATGAAGTTTGGGACGACATAGCTAGTTAAATGTATTCGGGTGATGGCAATGCCGAAGCTCGATATACTTTACTATACGATTACGTTTCCGGGTGATGGCCATGTCGAAGCTCGAAATGTATTCGTATTTGTATTTTATATTTTAGTGGTAATTTTGTTTAAATAAAAGTTATGTTTGTATTTGAAGATATTTTTAGTTGTAATTGCATTGTTTAAATAAAAGTTATGTTTGTATTTTATATTTTCATTTGTATTATTTAAATTTTGTTATACACTTATACCGAATTCGAATCCGAAAAAAAAAACCGAAAAAATTAACCGATTGAAACCGGATCAAAACCGAAAAAAACCGATTCCGAACATTTAAAACCGAAAAAAACTGATTCCGAAAAAACCGTTTTTAACCGAAACTGATTTTTCAAAAAACCGGTTTTTAAAAAACCGAAAACCGGAAAAAACCGATTTTTTTGCACCTCTACCTAAGACGACTCACATAATCCGAAATTAAGAAGTTGAGCGCATTAATTAATATATGCTATAAAGTAGTAAAAGAGAGAAAGACGTGTTTTTTTGGTTATATGATGTAAATTAATTTTATAAACATCGATATGTTATAAAAAGAAAAAGAAAATGATAACGACAACTTTATTGATCGTCATTAAGGTATTAAAACATACATCAATGCTTAACTCGGACAATAAAGATTCACTGTCACTAAATCTAAGTTGAAATACAGTTAACTTATGCATGTTCAAATTTTTTAATAACAACGGTAAAAGTTCCCGTTAACAAAATCTTAAAATAAATACATTATTATTTAATTATATCAACAAACGGTTCCAATTATGTTAAATTTAGAAGATATGTAAACGATCCCTTCTCCTCTCATTCAATTCCGACTTCTGCATGTTCATACCAACAACATCCATACATTATGTAACTAACAAGATATGAGATATTTGATCCTCTTTTTGTAAGATCTAGATAAGGAAAACCCAAAATATGGAATATGTTACAAGAAGAATACAAATTGATCATCATCATTCAATAATACTAACCGTAAAACAACATTTAATTTAGTACCAGGGTAGTCTCATTTTTCAGAGGCCCTGAGTAAACTAACGTTAGTTACCGAACTAAGACTCTATAATAAAAAGCTAAATTACGGTTATGGAATGTAGTATAAAAATTGGCTTAAGTATATGAAAATGTAATTATTTATACGCTGATATTCATTGTATGCAACAAAGTACTCGGGGTTACATTGTGTGTAATGAACTTTCAGTTTATTGCTATTGTATGTATTTTGGTGACGTGTTAACTTGTGATGCTGTCACGTGCCACTTCATACAGCTGACACGTAAGTAAAAGTACTAAAACTTACATACAATGACGATGAATAACAAGTTTATTACACACAATGAAAGCTCAAATAGTTCGATACACACAATGAATACAAGACTATAAATAATTACATTTATGTGCACTTAACCCTATAAAAATTAGCTAAGGTGTTTTTACCATATACACATACACACACGTTTTTGATACCCCTATAAATTGGAGGTACTGGGCTTTGACCAACTCGCTCATCCTCAAAGACGGGCGTGTTTATTAGGTGTCAAAGAAAATGGCATCGTACATTGCACTTGTACGATGGTCTGTGAATTTGTATTTTTAGAAATGCGAGACACGACATTTTTTCCATTCCCCCTTTTCCCATATTTTGACTACCAATCACATCCTTAAATCGTGCAATTTTGGGATGAAAAAAATGAAAAGAAAAAAAAAGAAAAAAATCAAAGATCCCAAGATATCTGGAAACTTAATAGGAGTCTATATAGCAATAAGCTTTATTGAAATCCTTGTGTGGTAGAACAATGTGTGCGGAGTGAGCGATCAGTGAGGAGTAATCATGTATATATGGGAAAGTACAAGGAGTGAAACTGTATATACTTGGTAGTGTAAATTTTCATAATACTAATACAATCTATTAAATTAGCAATGACGATTTTATTTAGAATTTTCTCGAGTTATGGTTTCAAATAAGGCGGATGATCAGAGACGAAGTAGAGTAGACCAGATTTGTTGTATTTTAGAAAAAATTTGTTTGTGATCTACGCTCAAATTCACTGCATCTTATAAACGGCTGCATTTTAATAATATTGTATTTTACTCATACAAATTTGTCCTAAAATGCATCAAATCAGGCTTGCCTCTCCTTCCTCTCATTTGCGCGTTCTTATTGATTTCTTTATTCTCACAGAAAGTTGTTGTACTCATTTGAACTCCACTCTATCATCAAAATAATAACAATGATCTTTAAAACATATATATAAACTTTTGTGATCATGGGAAACTAATTGGTACACCTACTTATCATAATGAGATAGATAAGAAGGTGTATAAGATTTTTAGATGAATTAGACCAAGTTAGAATAACATAACATATTTAATACAACGAGAATGAGAAAATCTTGAGTTATAATACGAAATTATATATAGTAGAATATTAAGAGTACATATACAATATTACAATATATATTTTATAGTGGGATGATAAATAGGGAAGTATTTTTTGGAGGAAGGAGAAATGTAATATTTATCACGGAGCATTTTAACTTCACAAATACAAATGTCAAAAAATAAAAAGAGAAATTTAATATATGTTGATCAGAATCGATGCTATGAATGTTAAGCTTCCTTGATATATTTATTTTTGTAGGCTATAACATCAATTGATGAATATTATATTTAAAATCGTTAATATTAATCGCGGTGAATGTTAGTTAGCATTCTTATGATGAATGTTAAAAATAAAAATATTTGTCAAAATGTTATGTTTTAACATTCATCGTGAAAAATATTAGTTAACATTCATTATGATGAATGTTAACAATTTATTAAATAAATATCCATCAACTAATATTATGACTTAAAAATGAAATTCATCCGTAAATATATTTTTTATAGCATCGTTTTTCATTACAATTTATCTGTAAAAATAATTTTTTGTTGACATTTTAATTGGTAAAGGTAAGATGCTTCTTGACGAATAGTAATGCTAAACTTTTCCAAAAAAATGATTCCCTCTTGGATGTTCCCCTATTTATAAATATAATATTTATTTAACTCATTTTAAATTATATTAAATATAACTTGGGTATTAATTTTGATACTCGATTAATTTCCCATCCGGTACGGACTCGATTGGGACCCCGAGGGGTATTCTCATCCCCGGTTTCCTCTCCGGTCTCATCCCAGTTTTCAATATCGGGAATTCGCCGTCCCCAATCAACACAGAGATTTTCCGGTCGGATTGGATTCGGAATGCATCCTTAAACATATCGTGTCATCACAATTGTCAGCATATTAAAAAGTTTAAAAGTTAATCATCAATAGTTTATTACAAAATAAAAATCATGTGATGATTTTGATGCAATGATTACTAGATATCTTCACAACATTTATCAAAAACATGAACATTAACATTTTTAATACACTCGATCCTCACGTATAATGTGATAATCATGTATGCCTCACATGCAAACCATTTTTTTTAACTTTGTGTTTTTCACCAAATACATGACCAACACTCCAACAGCTAACCTAAGCTAAGCCATGTTACATTATAACCGTGTTTTTCACATTTTCTGCAAACCCATGTCACCAAATAACTAGTCTCTTTCCAGACCAAAGAATAATAAATCCAGAGAAAAGGTACAACCTTAAAACATAATTTACAACTCACTGAAGCATTACTGTTCTGGAGCAATTACTGATGCTCTGGTAACATAACCAACCCAACAAAATCCATGTTTTTTCTCCAACACTTGCCATGTGCCTCATGCATGAATAGTAAGTTCAAAATCACACCCACATCATTATTATCACCTTTTGATCATCATTTTAATCCAAAATATTACTCATTTTTTCCAATTTTATTTTTGGGTATGCAAAAAAATGCATTAATTATTAGATTACATATATAAGAATTATATTATATAAATTAATAATTTTTTTATTTCATGAACAATTCAGTCCAAACTGTATTTATATATAGAGATAATAAAACACATATATCAGTACAATTCATGCATACAATTAATATATAAGCTAGATACTATTCTTTACACCATTTCTTTCATCAGAAACCATCAATAATGGGGTCTCTGGATCTTGTTAAACAGAAAACACAATACACAATCAAAACCAAGAGTGTCTCTTATGGTGTATCTCCACCAACTTTTGGTTGGCTTAATTGCCAGAAAAAAGTGAATCCCACTTTAAAAAAGCAAATTTTACGGGATGTTAGTTGTGAAGTTAAGCCAAGAGAGATCACAGCAGTTGCTGGTCCAAGTGGTGCTGGAAAAACGACGTTACTCGAGGTTCTTGCAGGCGTTATCCCTCCCTGCAGAGTCTCGGGTCAGGTGGTGGTCAATGGTCGTCCGATGAATCCCAGTGTTTTCAGAAGAGTGTCTGGATATGTCACCCAAGAAGATCTACTTTTTCCTCTTCTTACAGTTGAAGAAACGCTCCTTTATAGTGCTCGTTTAAGGCTCCACGATGGGCTTGAGAACGTAAAGACTAGAGTGAGTGAGTTACTAGTGGAGCTTGGGTTATGTCATGTTGCCGGAGAAAGAATTGGTGGTGGATCCCAACGGGGGATTTCAGGCGGCGAAAAAAGAAGGGTGTCGATTGGGGTCGATTTGGTCCATGATCCTGTGGTTCTACTGATGGATGAACCGACTTCAGGACTGGACTCAGCTGCGGCTTTACAGCTGATGTCAATGCTCAAATCGATGGTTAAAAATCATGAGAAGACGATTGTGTTAACCATACACCAACCAGGGTTTAGGATTCTTGAACTGATTGATCAAGTTGTGTTGTTGGTAAATGGAACCGTGGTTCATCATGGCTCACTTGATTATCTTGACCACCGACTTAAATCGGCTGGTCATTTCATCCCTCGCCATGTCAACGTGCTAGAGTTTTCAATCGGCGTGATTGAAACATTAATCCCGGATGTGGAGTTAGAGTCGGGTTTTGATCTCACAGAAGATAAAAGGCAATCTGATTATGTAAACGACGATTGTCGTTTGATGTATGCAAATTCGTCATTCACCGAGGTGATGATACTGAGCCAAAGATTTTGCTACAACATTTTCAGGACCAAACAGCTATTCATGGCGAAAATGGTTCAAGCGGTGCTAGTTGGGATTCTGTTGGGGACGATATTCAACAACCTTAAGAGGTTCCAGATGCAAACTCAAATTGGGTTTTTTGCGTTTCACTTGACATTTTTACTCTATTCATCATCCGAAGCTTTGCCTATTTTCTTGCAAGAACGAAGAATTCTAATGAGAGAGACCTCAATTGGCGCCTATCGGATTTCATCCTATAGTTTAGCCAACACTCTCGTATTCATCCCATTTCTTTTGATAGTGGCTCTTCTATACTCCGTACCGACCTACTGGTTGGTCGGGTTACGTAAAGATATAGACGGGTTTCTCTATTTTTCACTAGTCGTTTGGTTGGTTTTGTTGACGTCGAATTCTTTCGTGGCCTTTTTTAGTGCTCTTGTCCCCAACTTCATGATGGGGATCTCGTTGGTTGCAGGAATAATGGGGTCGTTTTTTCTGTTCTCTGGGTACTTTATATCGAGTAACGACATACCTATATACTGGTTTTTCATGCACTATTTAAGTCTTTTTAGGTACCCGTTCGAGTGTTTTTTGTTAAATGAGTTTGGAGGATCAAAGGGAAGATGGAGGTGTCTTGAAAGATTTGAAGATGGATGCTTGATATATGGAGAAGAATTCTTGAAGAAGCAAAACATAAAGGAGATACAAAAATGGAATAATTTGGGGATGATGTTGGTGTTCATCTTTGCATACAGGTTTCTTTCGTTACTGATGTTATGCTATCGATCTTATAGGAGCAGAAACTAAAGAAAAATCATTCTTTAATTAAGAGTTTACATCGAGTCAAAGTATCAAGTTGGTTCTTTTGTTTCATCTCTATCGTCGAGATTTCTGTGATCGGTTTTCTTGAAGTCCTAAAGGTTTTTGAGTATTTCGCAGTAATACTGTTTAGAATGTTTTATACCTTATTACTTCATGGGTTTGCTAATGAGGTTTACATAAGGAGATTTGGCAACAAAACAAGCTATGCCTGAAAATGCAAAGCAATGACTATAGGGGTATTAGATTCTGAATTTTGGACTAGATTCTACTTCTGATTATCGATCATACTATTACTACTATTATTATTATTATCAGTTGCGATAAACATTATATGTATCTCTCCAACAGCAAGTTTTATCATATACTGTAATATCTCTGATTTTTATTATTTGGTATCGTAGTTTCAAAACGCACATCAAAACGTTCCTACTAAACATCTAAAAAAAAGAAGCAAAAGCTACACTAGTCATAAAGGGGTAATAATGAGTTCATATCTGATGTGAGATGAGGTCTTAGTTTGATTTTCGTTAGGTTCGATGTTCTTTTTACAACCTTAAACTTAAGAGGACAGATAAAAGGAGCAATAAAGGTATAATAAATGAATGGTTCCAAAAATGGCTTCAGAAACATCATAAGGTAGATAGAAGATGAAGTTAACACAGTACTGACTACTGAGGATTGAGGAACTGTCTGTCTATCTGGCATTACAAAGTCAAATCTGTTCGGTTTGACTTTCATAGTCTTCATTATTTGACTTCCCAAGTTATGTTCTCACTGTTTTTAGAATCACATTCAGGGCATTCATCTATCCTACAATTCACTAATGGACTAGGGGTAAAATCTTAAAAACAAATCTACACAAAGTCTCCTAAAAGCCTTAGATTTCTTGAAAATGTAGCCAGTATTCGGATGTGTATTTATAAAGGATTATGACAACTAATATAATTGAAATCACAGAATTAGTCTCAAATTGATAATTAGATTTCTTACAACTACTCCTTATCTATTATCCATTCTTGACCCAATCACTCAAAACTGCTTATTGCAACTTGAACCACAATATCAAGTTTAACAGCACATCGAAATAAAATAACTGATATAACATTCATCAGAGAATAAGAATGATGAACACGGATCCATGTAAAGAATTCATTATATCTACAAATAAACTTACAATAAGTTGTTTGACATACAGATTATGTAAATCAGAAATGAAATATGTAAAAGGATTTTGTATGCCCAAACATATAAACAGACATGAGCTATTTAGATTAAAAAGATATCACCTCGTTCACCAGAAGTCTCCTAAAGAAGATGAGTTTGAGGGGGTAAAAAACGACACCCTCCGCCTTTTGTTTGAAAGACTATTGCTTTCAGAGAACTCTTGTGAAGCGTAGAATTTATCCAGTACAGATTTGAGTGCTTGGTGAACAGAACTCACGATATCTTTGATATTTACTTCATCTTTGCAACCCGAAATTACAAAATGATTCATCATCCTGCCTCCTAAAGTGGCGATTTCTGAACGAATTGTTTTCAAATGCAGGCCATCAAGAGCTTCTTTCAAATCAGATAAAACCTCGTGTTTATACTCGCAACATAGAGATGCCCTTATGGAGTATGAGGATTCATCCATACTGTTATCATCTTGTTGTTCAACTTTTACTTCATCAATATCCATCGGTATAAGAACGCCTTTAGTGGATTCAGTGGAGTTGCGCCTCAGTTGCTTCAAATGGGTGATAACTTCAGCAAGTAATGAGGCTTTGTCCATCTGTTTGTTCATAAAGGAACTTTAGCTACAATCCTTTTGTATGACAGTTAAAAAAAACATTTTAATGCTACCCAGAATTACTTTTAGACATAGCTAAAGGAGTCAAAATAATGGGCAGGTTGGTTAATCGGACAAGTCGAATTGGGTCAAAACGACTGAAGTTTGGCCGGTTGGTCAAAGTGTCAAGATGACTATAAAAAATATACATCTAAATAAAATGATTTAGAAGGTTTTATACATTAAATCACACTTTGTGGTATTTGAGTCTGATTATTTTTCCAATCGATCTAAACTGATTATTTCAACTTACATCCAAATTATGGTATCGAATAAACATGAAATATTGCATCCACCACTCTTTGCTAAGGTAAATTCTTTCAGAATCGCTCTTTAATAGGCCAAGAGTCAGTTTCCATTGCTTGGCAAACGTATTTTAATAGTAATTAATAATAATCTTGTGGTTATATAAGGTCTAAATAACATGACTTAGCAGAGTAGGTTAGAAGTTGTTAGAAAACTAATTATTAAGAAAAATAAATAAATTATCGTATTTCCCCAAAATAAAGTTTTCAACGGAAAATTTATAATGATTTTGATGCATGTTTGAGAAATGTGTCCTAAGCTTTGAAGTCAACGTAGGCCCAAACATAACAGGTCCATGGGCTTGCCCATTTGGCGCAATCTCATCCTATATATACAAGGACATGCACACTAACTAAGAGGCTCCCTCTCTTCCCTCTCATTTTCTAGCTTGTTTCAATGTCTGCTTAGCAATGGGTCCAGCTCTCGGACCTGTGGCGTAAAACTGCACTCGCGCGTTACCAAGTGGGAACCGCCACCCAAGTCATTAACCATACCATCTCCGTTCTAATACTCGTATAATCTTATGCACAATCGGTGAAATATGATATTTTGGAGATTTATCAGAGGGATATATGAAACTGCCCAAATTACAAACTATCACTAAGCGACTTTTTTTCTGATTACAGATACTAAATATAATTCTTCAAGTCTAATATCTCATATATTACACACAGAATATATTACTCTCATAAAAATTCTATTGATCGAAATTGACAACAAAATCATTGTGTGTAAGAGAAAAATTGAGAATCTTTTTAACTTTTTCATACATACTAGAACTATAGATGTACATATCTATCAATATTCTTAAAAAAATAAAAAATAAAATAGCAAGATTTGAGCTCCACTTCTAACTTCCAAGATAATTAACCATGTTTCTCATCCTACTTGTACTTAAATTATTCACAAAACTACCTAAATTCCTAAAGAGCAAAGTACTACTAACATTTTAGCTACCTAAAGACAACATTAATTGAATTTGTACTAGCATAATCATTAATAAAAAAAAAAAAAAACATAAATTGCAATAAAAGGAAAGAGGGGAGAAGGTAGTGATTAAAAATGGACCTTAGTAGTGCCTGGAATGAGGCTACGAAGCATAGAAAGATGACCATTAATTCTTTCTCTTCTTCTTCTTTCAGCTTCACTATGATTCCTCAACGCCATTAAAGCTTTCTCAGCTTTTGCCCCTTTTTCGTTATGAGAATAAACATGATGATGATGATGCATACTACCAGGTGTCACTAAAGCTCTCACAATCTCTCCTTTTTCATTGTCTAAAACCAATGAAGAAGAAGACGACGTCGTTCTAACACCTCCTCCTCTTGTCATCATCATCATCTCTTTCAACGCATACTCTTCTGATGAACTAAACCCCTTGAAACAATTTGGAGGGAATTCCATTTTTATTATTATTAATTTTTAATGGATGGATTAATGAGTGATTATTGAAATGGACTTTTTTGGTCGTTGATGATCAAAATAGTTTGTTAATTTCATCTTCAAATAAAAATTGAAACTTTTTTGGTGTTGAGAGATAGAAAAACGTTGAAAAGAATTGAGGCTTTGGGGTTTGAAGCGAGAATCACGTAAATTAGCGCTATTTAAACACTTTTTCATCTTCTTTTTTCGTCCTTTCTTTTATTTTTTTATAATTTAATTTTTAATATTATATTATACTACTTTTTTTATTATTTTTTAAAATTATTTAGCTTATTTATAAGACAAAGTTTGGTCAACTCTTATTACAACATTTATTCAATGTTTGAAAAATCTTAATTCCCCTAAAATAATAAATATTATATATTATATATTGCATATTGATATCTTTTCAACATAAATAACTAATTTCATTTACTTTTTTCCTTTCTTAAACCACCACATAAGTAGAAAATGCTAGTTGAATTTAAATCAACATACTTTTATGTATTATAATCTGAATAATTAAGCATCTAACATGCTATATATACTAATTTTATAATAACTTTCTAATTTACCACTTATTGTAGCAACATTAAACCTACACTTAAACAAACTTGTACATAGGTTTATAAACTTATTACTTGATAATTGTTAATATTTAAATTTCATTTTAACTTGCAACTCGCAATACGACCATCGATGCAACTCAAAACCCTGCCATCGAGTTTGCAACAGAACAGTTGTGAACATGGGTGAAACGTCCCAGTTTTTTTTTTTTTTTTTTTTTTGTATTCTCAAAAACAGTTTATATATTAATATAAAGTAATATCAACATGGTTCAACACAAAATATACTTAATTTTTACAAAACATCACATATTAATATAGAACACGATCTATGAGTCCGTCTTCTTACTATCTCGCATAGTAAGTCCATCACTAGTAGTCTTCGGGTTATTTACCCGCATCCCCGCCTCTCATTCCTTTAAATGAACCTATTAACACAGTACACAATAACACATAAGCATATCGCTTAGTAAGTAAAGAAATACAAAATGAATCATATAATTAAGTAATACAAGAACAAGATGATGATGATGATGTTACTGATTCTGAACTTTGAAATCAAAGATGATCTAGATGTTAGCTTCAGATTTGAGCTTTCTTTACCTTGAAATTTCCTCACAAAATTTATGAATATATGTAGAATGTCTTAGAAATCTTCCCTGGTTTCATAAGTGTATGAATGTATATATATATATATATATATATATATATATATATATATAGAAGATTTGAGAATGTTTATTCCCCTCTTAATCTATTGTCTGGAACCTAAAACCATTTTGCGAAATTGTCAAATTTTAATTTCTCATATAATTACATAACTAACCCTTAATAGCCGACATTTCACTCGACATTGCGACACTAGCCTAGTGTCGCTCAACTGAGAACTTAAACTTACTTTAAAAATTTTTGAGTGTTACAATGGGGCATTTTTTGAAAAAACTTTTTTTCTTCGGTATTATTGTTTTACAAAATTTAAAAGTAGGTAAAGGGTAATGCTTCTGTTAATTTAATAATAATATTGAGATACATATCAAATCAATGTTAAATATAAAAAGGTGCAAAATTGCTTAATAACATATGTGAGGGTAAAATTCAAATAATAATTCAGCTTTTCATTTAAACTTGAAAATTACCTTAACTTAAAATATTTTTTAAATATTCAAAACTAGTTTATTTATAAAAAAATCAGGAGCTTCTTATTTTAATAACTTCTCTAATCTATTTTTGAAATAAAAAAATTCATTCAATTTCTAGTTTTTATTTTTAAGATACATGACATTTTATAAAATAATTAATAATCACATGTGATTATCAACTTATCACAATTATTTCAAAATTTTTATGATCAATTTTTTGATCGAATAATCATAAGAATTACATATGATTATCACAATTTATTATATAATTATAATGAATAATCACAATAACAAAAGGAAAATTTCTTGAATAAGGAGTTTTCTTATTATCAAAATTAGTTTATAAAGTTATTCATATGAGAAGTTTCATTATACATTTGGAAAATATAAAAACTATATTTTTGATAATTAACAAGTGTTTGTAAATTAGAGTTGAGTTTAAATTAGAATGAAAATTTTGATAAGAATGGAGTAATCAATCACAGTCATTCATTTTCATTAAAATTCACTTTTTCTCCCCTTTTTAGAAAATAAAATTTCAAGAATGGCTACTAGAAAAAATTATAAAAATTGCATCATAAAAATCAACATTTGTCCTCTTCGATTAGACATCTCACGTGATATACTTTCGACATTTTTTAATGAGTTTTACAAATTGTACAATATACTATCACATGCAATACTCATTGGTACACGTGCGATACTCGTTGGTATCATGTGCGATACTCGTAGGTATCACGTGTGATAGTCGAAGGGAAAAAAATTGCTGATTTTTATAGTGCAATTTTTATATTTTTCGACTTATCGTTTTTGAGATATTTAATTGGATTTTTCTAAGGATAGCCCTTAGGGCTATGTTTAAGAAAATATGTTGTGCATAAATGATACTACACTAAGGTTAGTGGGGTGCTTATTACAAAGTTAGTGAGGTGGTTATTTTCATAGTGTGACAAAATAATGTGTGTCCAAATATATTAAACATAGTCCTAAGGGCTGTCATTAGAAAAATTTTATTTAATTTAAAAAATATGTGTAGTTTATTTTTATTAGTTAATTCATTCTCACTGAAATTTAATATAATCATTTAAACCTTGATCTATTATTATTACCTAAAAACATTATATTTAGATTAACTTTCTACAAAAATATTTGATTTTTCATTTTTAACATAGGTATGACTTATGAGGTCAAGTTAGGGCAGCAACAAAGATGTTTGGGTCCACCAACTCAAGAACCAGCTCATCACTTTTTCCCCTCCCTTGCGATGGCCAATAATTACCTCCGAAGAAAAAAGAAAAATTAAATTAAATATTTTCAGTATTTAACTAATTTATTTATTATTGATTATTGATACGAAAAGATGATTCTCTAAAGTATACTTCATTCATCCCAAAATAATTGTCCACTGATAAAAAATATACAGTTTAATAAAAACATAATCATTACTGTTTTCTATCTCTTACTTTTTGTACGATGACAGTTTTACCTTAACTAATTAATTATTATTTTCTTTAAAGTTTATAATAATATTTTCAAGTAAGAGTAATATAGTAATCTCGATCAAATCTCATTATATACTTTTAATAGTGGACAATCAATTTGGGACAACTAAAAAAAATATGAACTATTATAACAGGACAGGACGGAAAGGAGTAAAAGTGATAAATAGCATTTTAGGGTGACCATTTGCGATTGCATACTTATCACTTATTATCTTTTTCTTAAATCCTTTGGTAGGTTTTGTTTGTCATTATCTAAAACTTTGATCAGATGCTTCTCCCAAATCAATCCAAAAAAGATTTGTCCCCAACTGATTTTCCATCTTTGACCTTTTTTTCTCAAATGATGTAGTATTTTTTTTAATAAAACTACATGTTTAATACAATGTAAATCAATTTTTTAAAAAGTATACAAGTAAACAGAAAAGTTTATTATATAACAAGGGTGAGGTTTAAATGAGAATGATAAAAGTGTTGAGAATAAGGGAATCAATAGGAATGCGTCACGTGTCACAAAACACACTTTCTCCATCTTTTTAAAAACTAAATATCTCACAAACGACAAGTCAAAAAATTATGAAAATTGCACCATAAATTTAAGCGTTTTCTCCTCTTCGATTTAAGATCTCACAAGCTATACTTTCGAAGAGTTTTCTTTTTTCATTTTTCTCCTCTTCGGTTTGCACCCGAAACCCTAAACCCTAACCCCTATTCTCACACAAAGTTGCTGTACTCATTTGAACCCTACTCTATATAGCAATAATATCATTTTCATTATTTCTCTCTTTTCTTTTTTCCTTCCCTCTTTTATTCTACGTTTCATCCATTTTATTTAATAATATTGTATTTTTCAATAAATTTTTTAACTTTTTGATGAAATTTTTTTTTAATCTCTTTTAAAAATATTTTAATAATTTTTTTACTTTTTTATTTCTTTTTATTTTTTTAATTCTTTTTGTTTTGTTGTAACCATTTAAATAATTGACTTTACATTTTTTCCCCGATAGATTAGCAACTACTTTTAATTTTTCATTTTTTTTTTTTTTACTTTTTTTTGTTTATTGAATTTTGTCTTATATACTTAACGTACAAGTTTATAACTATCTTATACTAGATTTTGATATTGAAAGCATTAAAATATAAACAATTTGATACCTGAAACTATAATATACATTATGATACATAAAAAATTATGAATTATGATGCACCAAAAATTTAAATTTAGTGTATTGCTATAGTGTAGTTACAATGCGCTCTATTAATAACGTTGATGCACTATAATTATTACTAATTAATTTATTATGATGTAGTGTCATTTTAACTATGATGCACCACTAATTTTTTAAATATTGTGCACTGCATTGTATGATGATGCACCATTAACATATGAATATGATACACTTGGGTTTAACTACGACACAATATTTTTATCATTATGATGCACTTGACTTTTAATGACGATGCACTTGACATTTAAATATAATGCACTTGAATTTTAACTTGACGTTTAGCTATAATGTATCTAACATTTAACTACCATTCACTTGACATTTATCTATGATGTATTTGACTTGTAACTATGAATGCAATCATTACTGTGATGCATCATTGGCTACAAATAAGTAGATTACGATGCATCAAAAATTATATTTAATGCTTCGTCATTGTATAGTTAAGATACACGTACTCTAATTTTAACTTGAATGCACTGCAATTATTACTATTTAAAATATTATATGATGTACTGTACATTCAACTATGATGCACTGATTTGTGGACATGTGATTTACCCGGCGTTGATGTTCCTTGTGTAACACCCCCACTTTCTAAATATCATTTTATATTCGAAATATCGGAAGCGTCTGGTCAAAACATACTTTTATAATATATGCTAAAGTTATATCGTTTTAAAAACATACAACATACATCAGTTTGGGTGTTATACAGTACAAATCTATCAAAACAAAATCAGAGTAGCTGGTCGTTAAACATCCTATTAAACCAAAAGCTTCTTGCTCATCCCCTAATCAAACATTAACCTGCAAGAAGTAGGGTGGTGGGATTAGCACGCGGCTAAGTGAGAAGAACTGTAACCAACAGTCTAACTCAAAAATAACAAATATGTTTACAGCGAATAATCGTAAACACACAACGTCAAAGAGGACCGGTGGTTCCTGAGGTATCCTCCAAGGAACACTTAAAATCAACTGCAGGCCAATACAGTGATTAACCGATAGCTTGTTACTATCTTCACCAACAACAGTTCCTATCAACTATGTGTATAAGGAACCCCTGTTTGGCCAAACAATAGTAACTAAGCCCAACCAGTGTTGACCTCTGAATATACATATCACATATGCCCAAAGGCCAAACATCACATAATCCATAATCATCATGGATAATATAAACAACCCAGACTAAACAGTCTATCAACAGTAGTATTACATCACCCGTTGTAACCAAACATGTTACAACTAAATCACACTGAGGATCACAGATCCACTCACCTGTCGGTCTCAGTCAATCAACTCAGAAGTCTAATATTACCGAGTCTTCTGCTTATCTGAGAATACAACAAATAATGAGTTAGTAACTCATTCCATAATCATATAACATATTTAAACAAGCAGGTAAATTCCTGAAGTCTAATAAAACAAACGTTCAATCCGAAGCGAAACCAGAAAGTCCCGAAACGATGCTTAAAACTGAAAAATGCCATTTTCGACCCCAAGATGACCCCGAAAGGCCTAAAACTGCCTAGGCTCTTAGAATAGAGCCTTGATTATTGGGTCGTTTTCGAGTGACCATGCGAATTTCAACTCAATCCGAGTTAGTGAAATTGTCACTTATTCGTTACCCTGAAAACTCAGTTCGCTTCGCAGCAAACTCAGTTCGCAGCCCAGCTCAGTTCGCAACAATCTCGGTTCGCAAGACCAAATCTCGGTTCGCAGGAATTCTCGGTTCGCAGAACAACTCAGTTCGCAGGTCAACTCAGTTCGCTTCGCAGTCAAGCACTGCGAAGTGAGTTCATCTTCTGCAAACTCGCGAACCGAACCTGCTGTTACGAGGAAATCGAGCTTTTCTCTTCCAAAACTCAGAAATTCGACTTCCTAACATCCTAACAAGCTTTCTAACAAGTTTAATACATCAAATATCATCATATAACATATTTCAAGCTTCTATTTCACAACAATTCATGAATTGGCTAATTTTCATAAAAACACAATTATAAACTAAATACTTACAGAAACAAGATGGCGACTCGATTATGTTACTGGAATTCGTTTTCTTTGAAACAAGAAGATGATAATACGAAATGATTCACGAATTCACAGAAGGTTTCTTCTTGTTTTTGAATGAGCTCTCGGCTCACTTCGGTTCGCAGGAACAGGGAGAGTGAATTTGAGAAGAGTGTATAATTGTGTAGAATGTTACAGAATATACGTGTATATATATTAATCGTATCCAATACCATTACGTTTTAGTTCCCTTCTTAATCTATTGTCGGGAACCTAAAACCATTTTGCGAAAACCAAATATTTTATTTTACCGTCAACTAGTTCGGTTTAAATCAATGAATTATTTATTAGTCACAATAATTCATTTATTCATTTTACTAATATTATCAGACATAATAATAGTAAAATATTTCTTAACACATTAAATAATAATTTAAAGTTTTTAGGAAAATTACCGGAATACCACTAGGCCCTTAAAGTGGATGTTACAAATCTACCCCCCTTAAGAAGATTTCGTCCCCGAAATCTCATCTCGGACAAATAACCTAGGGTATCGAGATCTCATACTCTCTTCAGTCTCCCACGTAAGATTCGGACCTAGACTATGCTTCCATTTAACTAACACCATAGGTATCTGTTTCTTACGCAATTTGGTCACCTTTCTATCTAAGATCTCAACAGGTTCTTCAACTAATTTTTGATTCTGATCGACACGCAATTCTTGAAAAGGAAGAACTTGAGTCTGATCTTCAACATTGCATTTCCTCAAATAACAAACATTGAAAGTATCATGAATTCCAGCAAGTTCCGGTGGAAGGTCAAGAGTAACTGTCTGATTATTAACAACGCGTCGAATTTTAAAAGGACCAATATATCTAGGAGCCAATTTTCCTCGTTTTCCAAATCGGATTACACCTTTCCATGGGGAAACTTTCAAATATACCAATTCACCTTCGACAAAGGAAACGGGTCGTCTACGCTGATCAGCATATTGTTTCTGTCTATCTCGAGCTGCTTTTAATTTCTCGCGAGCAATAGCTACTTTATCGGCTTTAATCTGAACAATATCTAGACCTGCTAATTGTTTCTCCCCAACCTCTAACCAACAAGTTGGTGTTCTACGACATCGTCCATATAACATCTCATAGGGAGGCATGCCAATACTCGAATGATAAGAATTATTATACGCAAACTCAATTAATGGTAGATGTGAATCCCAAGACCCACCATATTCTAATATACAAGCACGTAGCATATCCTCAAGAGTTTGAATGGTACGTTCTGTTTGACCATCGGTTTGGGGATGATAAGCTGTACTCAAATTTACTCGGGTGCCCAACTCATGTTGTAGGCTTTGCCAAAATCGAGATACAAATCGCGAATCTCTGTCAGAAACAATAGATAATGGAATCCCATGCCTCGAAACAATCTCATTAATATACAACTGGGCTAACTTGCTTAAAGATGCTGTCTCATTGGTAGCAAGGAAATGAGCACTTTTCGTTAATCTGTCTACAATCACCCAGATCATATCATTACTTCGTGGTGTCCGTGGAAGTTTAGTTACAAAATCCATAGTTAGATGCTCCCACTTCCATTCTGGAATCTCAAGTTGTTTCAACAATCCGTACGGTTTCTGGTGTTCAGCTTTAACTTGAGAGCAAATATGACAAGAATTTACAAATCGTGCCACGTCTGTCTTCATTGTAGGCCACCAATATAAAGATTTCAAATCATGATACATTTTATTACTTCCAGGATGAATCGATAATCGAGATTTATGAGTATCAGTCAGAATTACATCTCGAAGACCCCCTATCAATGGAATCCAAACACGAGACTGAAAAGTTTTTAATCCCCTCGAATCATCAAGTAACAAATCTTTTCTTTTCAGCAGGATTTCAGATTTCAAGTTATGATCCATCAAAACCTCTAATTGAGCAGCTTTTATTTGATTCATTAAATCAGAAGAAATTTCCAAACGCATAAAATAAACTTTGTCAGAGGATACCTTTCGGCTCAAAGCGTCTGCAACCACATTAGCTTTTCCCGGATGGTATCGAATTTCGCAATCATAATCTTTTATCAATTCCAACCATCGTCTCTGACGCATATTCAATTCTTTTTGTGAAAACATATACTGAAGACTTTTATGATCTGTACAGATAACACACTTGGTATCATAAAGATAATGTCTCCAGATTTTCAACGCAAATACGACAGCTGCAAGCTCTAAGTCATGGGTTGGATAATTTCTTTCATGAGGTTTAAGCTGACGAGAAGCGTATGCAATAACCCGATCTCGCTGCATCAAAACACACCCTAAACCAGCAAAAGATGCATCACAATATACAACAAAATCATCAGACCCATCAGGTAATGCTAACACAGGAGCCTGACACAACAACTGTTTCAAAGTCTGAAAAGCTGATTCCTGTTGTTCATTCCACTGAAACTTTACATCTTTACGAGTCAATTTAGTCAACGGGCGAGCAATCTTAGAAAAATCTTTAATAAATTTTCGATAATAACCCGCTAACCCAAGAAAACTCTTAATCTCTGAAGATGTTTTAGGTGCATTCCACTTCATTACAGCTTCAACTTTAGATGGATCCACTTTAATCCCATCTTTACAGATAACATGACCCAGAAATTGTACTTCCCGAAGCCAAAATTCACACTTTGAGAATTTAGCATAAAGATGTTCCCTTTTTAAAGTTTCAAGAACCGTTCTCAAATGTAGTTCATGCTCAGATTCAGATTTCGAATAAATCAAAATATCATCAATAAAAACAATGACAAATTTATCAAGAAAAGGTCGACATACCCGGTTCATTAAATCCATAAAAACTGCAGGAGCATTTGTTAATTCAAATGGCATAACCAAAAACTCATAATGACCATACCTAGTACGAAAAGCAGTTTTAGGAATATCTTCCTCACGAACATGAACCTGGTGATATCCTGACCTCAAATCAATTTTAGAGTAAAAAGAAGATCCTTGCAACTGATCAAACAACTCATCTATTCTGGGTAAAGGATATTTATTCTTTACTGTTCTTTTATTCAATTCGCGATAATCGATGTACATTCTAAAAGTGCCATCTTTCTTCTTCACAAATAAAACTGGTGCACCCCATGGGGAAGAACTCGGTCTGATAAACCCCTTATCTAACAATTACTGAATCTGATTCATCATTTCACGAATTTCTGCAGGAGCTAATCTATATGGAGCTTTAGCTACAGGTGTTGAGCCTGGAACAAGATCAATATGATATTCTACCTCTCTAACAGGAGGCAACCCAGGTAATTCATCGGGAAACACCTCCGAGTATTCAGAAACCACTCGGACATCAGACACAAATTTCTTTTCTTTCTAAGCATCAATAACATAGGCCAAGTATGACTCACAACCCTTAGTTAGAGATTTTCTAGCTTTCATCAAAGAAATCAAAGGAAAACAACAACCCTCCCGTTCTCCTCGAGCCACGACATATGACTCCTCAGAGATAGGAATTTTAATCAATTTCTGATGACATACTATAATTGCTTTATTATTACTTAACCAATCCATACCAATAACTACATCAAAACTAGAAATTGGCATTAACAGAAATGAAACTGGAAAAGTCTGACCCTCTATCGATATACTAGCTCCTGTCACCGAGGTGGTAACAGGAACCAATTTTCCACTAGCTATTTCTACTTCAATAGGATTGGTAATCACAATAGGGGTCACATTCAGTTTATCACAGAAATGAACAGATATAAAGGAACAATTTGCTCCTGAATCAAATAAAACACGTGCCGGTACAGAATTAACAAGAAAAGTACCAGTAATGACGTCATCTGTTCTGACAGCTTCATCAACTGTCATCTGGAAAGCTCTGCTTGCTGCTGGTGGCGGATTCTTCCGCTTCTGCCAAAAGATGACGACCCACCGACCATACCAGAACCCCTGTCTCCCCGCCTCAGGACACTGACCAGCTCTATGCCCCTCTTTCTTACAATTCCAACAAACATTATTATGATACTTACAATCATTAAAATAATGTCCAAGTTCACCACATTTGATACACCGGGCTGTTTGAGCAGTACATGGTCCGATATGCTTAGCTTTACACTTGTTGCACCAAGTGGATCGATCAATCATATTACCGCGGTTACTTTGTTTCTTGTTCTGTTGGTTACTCTGCCATTTCTGTTTACCTTTTCCAAAAGAATCACCTTTAGGTCTGGGAAATGACTTATCCTCTAACTGTAGGATATACTCATCTCTGTCTATTTCTTCACCGGCTGAAAATGTAGTACCAGTATGTCCAAGTCTGTCATCATGATTACCAGGAGGAGGAACATCAGTCCTAAAGGCATTGTTTGGGGTAATGGTCGGGTGCTCATTATCTGCAATATCTGTTCTCAAAACAACATATCATAATTCATTAATCGTTAGTACCTAACATACTACCCGATTTACATATCATACTAAACCCCACAAAGGAATGTTTGACTAAACAACTCCGATTTGTGGTTGAACACTTTACCCATGTTCAATTCACACAAATCTATGCTCTGATACCAACTTGTAACACCCCCACTTTCTAAATATCATTTTATATTCGAAATATCGGAAGCGTCTGGTCAAAACATACTTTTATAATATATGCTAAAGTTATATCGTTTTAAAAACATACAACATACATCAGTTTGGGTGTTATACAGTACAAATCTATCAAAACAAAATCAGAGTAGCTGGTCGTTAAACATCCCATTAAACCAAAAGCTTCTTGCTCATCCCCTAATCAAACATTAACCTGCAAGAAGTAGGGTGGTGGGATTAGCACGCGGCTAAGTGAGAAGAACTGTAACCAACAGTCTAACTCAGAAATAACAAATATGTTTACAGCGAATAATCGTAAACACACAACGTCAAAGAGGACCGGTGGTTCCTGAGGTATCCTCCAAGGAACACTTAAAATCAACTGCAGGCCAATACAGTGATTAACCGATAGCTTGTTACTATCTTCACCAACAACAGTTCCTATCAACTATGTGTATAAGGAACCCCTGTTTGGCCAAACAATAGTAACTAAGCCCAACCAGTGTTGACCTCTGAATATACATATCACATATGCCCAAAGGCCAAACATCACATAATCCATAATCATCATGGATAATATAAACAACCCAGACTAAACAGTCTATCAACAGTAGTATTACATCACCCGTTGTAACCAAACATGTTACAACTAAATCACACTGAGGATCACAGATCCACTCACCTGTCGGTCTCAGTCAATCAACTCAGAAGTCTAATATTACCGAGTCTTCTGCTTATCTGAGAATACAACAAATAATGAGTTAGTAACTCATTCCATAATCATATAACATATTTAAACAAGCAGGTAAATTCCTGAAGTCTAATAAAACAAACGTTCAATCCGAAGCGAAACCAGAAAGTCCCGAAACGATGCTTAAAACTGAAAAATGCCATTTTCGACCCCAAGATGACCCCGAAAGGCCTAAAACTGCCTAGGCTCTTAGAATAGAGCCTTGATTATTGGGTCGTTTTCGAGTGACCATGCGAATTTCAACTCAATCCGAGTTAGTGAAATTGTCACTTATTCGTTACCCTGAAAACTCAGTTCGCTTCGCAGCAAACTCAGTTCGCAGCCCAGCTCAGTTCGCAACAATCTCGGTTCGCAAGACCAAATCTCGGTTCGCAGGAATTCTCGGTTCGCAGAACAACTCAGTTCGCAGGTCAACTCAGTTCGCTTCGCAGTCAAGCACTGCGAAGTGAGTTCATCTTCTGCAAACTCGCGAACCGAACCTGCTGTTACGAGGAAATCGAGCTTTTCTCTTCCAAAACTCAGAAATTCGACTTCCTAACATCCTAACAAGCTTTCTAACAAGTTTAATACATCAAATATCATCATATAACATATTTCAAGCTTCTATTTCACAACAATTCATGAATTGGCTAATTTTCATAAAAACACAATTATAAACTAAATACTTACAGAAACAAGATGGCGACTCGATTATGTTACTGGAATTCGTTTTCTTTGAAACAAGAAGATGATAATACGAAATGATTCACGAATTCACAGAAGGTTTCTTCTTGTTTTTGAATGAGCTCTCGGCTCACTTCGGTTCGCAGGAACAGGGAGAGTGAATTTGAGAAGAGTGTATAATTGTGTAGAATGTTACAGAATATACGTGTATATATATTAATCGTATCCAATACCATTACGTTTTAGTTCCCTTCTTAATCTATTGTCGGGAACCTAAAACCATTTTGCGAAAACCAAATATTTTATTTTACCGTCAACTAGTTCGGTTTAAATCAATGAATTATTTATTAGTCACAATAATTCATTTATTCATTTTACTAATATTATCAGACATAATAATAGTAAAATATTTCTTAACACATTAAATAATAATTTAAAGTTTTTAGGGAAATTACCGGAATACCACTAGGCCCTTAAAGTGGATGTTACACCTTGCGAGCGGGGTGGACGCATACCATTGAAATATGGTACGGGGGTCTGTAGTACCCTCCAAATTACCCTTTACATTCACTTATAATGCAGTACATAATTTTTATATCCAGTGTACTAAATTATTACGATGATGCATCATTAGAGTACATACATGATGAACTAGACTTTAACTACGATGTAATTGACATAGTGTATTTATTATTATGATGTACTTGAATTTTTAATATGATGCACTTGACTTTTAAGTATGATGCATACAATCATTAATGTAATGCATTGTAGTTATTACCATGATTTACTATGCTTGTATTAAAAAAAATGCATCGTACATCAACCAAACGGTAGAAGAGTTTTTCGATAGTAACACTACATTATCATTTAAATAAAGGTAAAATAAGTGAAATAAATGTTTGAATAAATTTAAATAACATTTAAACAAATAAGTAAAAAAAAATATAAAATCAAGTTTAAAAAGGTTAAATTCATTATTGAAAAATAAAAAAAAAGGTTTAAAAAATTAAAATAAATTTAAACTGTGAAATTAAAAGTTAAAAATTATTAAATGAAAATATATACAAAAGTGAAATTTTAAAATTTAAGGGTATGTTTGGCAAAACGAGTTGTAGGCTGTAGCTTTTAATTGAAGCTGTAAGATGTAAATATATTTTTCTAAATGTGTTTGGTAAAGTAGCTGTAGCTGTATTTGAAATAAGTAAAATGACAATAAAGGACAGTGATAAAATAAAATTAAATTAAATTAAATGGTATATATATATTTAACGTATATAACTCATAATAATATAATATAAATAACTAAATTATTTATATTTTTATTAACATATTCATTTTCTTATAATTAAGGTAACATTATAAAAAATATGCATAGTTAATAGTTATAATATGAAACTACTTTATAATAATAATATGAAATAATATGTATAGTATATGTGTATATGAATATAAAAATAATAATAAATATAACTAAATATAAATTTGACAAATAATATTTTAGTGTAAGAAAAATGATAATGATTCAAATATCACCTCTTAATGTCAAAATTTATGTATATGTATTAAATATTTGATTTAATACAAAAATGATTATGAGTTAATGTATTACATACTATATTTCGTGTAGTACTAATATGAATATGTCCACCGTTATTTTAAAAAGTGTTTCTAATATTTTGAGGGACATCAGGTCGTCAGTATTGTTAATAATTAACTAGGTTTAATTCCTTATTAATTTATTGAAAACAAAAAGGACAATAACTTCGAAAAATCATTTGGAATACTAGTGCCGATAAACTAACTAGTCTCAAATTGTAAATATAAATGACGAGGGCAATCATGTAAATATATTCACTAAAAGTTTTTTTCAATTTTCAAAGCTTGTAGAATTAGCTTTTCATTTATAAGCTTTTTGGAGCTTTTTTTAAAAAAATAAAAACTTAAAGCTCTTTTATTCAAACGAAGCTTTTAGAAATGAGGTAGAAATGAGGAGCTTTTAGAAATGAGGAGCTTTTCAATTTGAAAACAAAAAGCTAAAGCTTCACAGAGATAAAAGTTGTTCGCCAAACACACTCTATATGAAGATTGAAAAAATAAGTAAATAAAATTGTGTCAGAGAGAACACATATCATTCTTACATTGGCTTCAATCTTCGTACATAATTTTCCATTTTGCTTTAAACCGCACCAACTTTTATATAAATACACGTGGTCGGCTTACTTTACCCGTACCATCATTTATTAAACTAATAAATGAAATTGATTATTAAATTTATATTTATTTTGAAAAATGGTCAACTTATGGTTGACTACTAATATTATAAGTGGGCAGGTTTAGAGTTGGTTTAACCTAATTAGGTTCTAAATTATAAACTTCCAACAAGCCGCTTTTGGTCACAAAATGTGGACGACAGTCATTTTCCACATTATAAAATTTATTAAATGTGAAAATACCAGAATAGAATATATAGCTTTTCGGGTCTTCAAAACATTAAACCCCTAAAGAAGCAATTACTGCATTGATATTCCTAATTAAATTGCATTTGATCAATGTAGTCTCTACGTTGATTTTATTATCTAGAAAAAGAAAACCCGAACTAGTCATCAAATAGTACCCGTAGGTTTTTAGAAACTTATTAAAATAATAAGCTCTAGAAAAAAAACTACTTACGTAAGATTGTACTTTATGAAAATAAATTACATAAATAATCCTTATGTAATTTATCATTTTTTTCCTTTGTCTTTTTACATCAATGTACACCTTTAAACTTCAACTCCATATAGTTTTTTTTTTTAAAAAAAAAAAATTAAAATAAAAATAAAATCTCGCTTCCAATTTCAAATATTAGCTCCAATTATCGGGTGTGTTTGAGGAAAGGCTAGGGAATTATATTCTAGGTGATTCTAAGGGATTGATATTCTAATTTTAATAACTTAAAGTTTTATGAATTCGTTTGATAATACAAAAAACATGAGGATCGTTAGAAAAAAAAGCTTTTACAAGTAGCTTCTGGAAAAAATTCTTAGCCACTAGAATCCTTAGTCACAATTTTCATCTTCAGCTAGTTTGTTATCAAACACACCCATCAGCTAATTTTTCCAAATACAACTCTCACATGGAAGATACGTGTAAAAAAATTTAACTTTATTTTATGTTAATAAAAAGTGTATGCAATAGAAGTTAAAAGATTACCAAACATCGTAAAAGAAGAATATAACTTTAGTTCCCTGAATCGGATTAAAAGAATATATAGATTTGAAGTCAGATCGAGTATTCATGCGAGGAAGCTTCTGAATTTGATCACAAAGGCGTTTACGAGGCTATTTTTGCTAAGTCGTCCATAACTCCATATAGTGTATTTTGGTGTCATTCTAGGGTCACATTTGTTTATGTTTTTAATTTTTTGATGTCGTATTGTTTTGTGGTGTCTTTCAAGAGTCGGGATGAATTAACGTTGTGTGCATTAATATGATACGATACACGTTTGTGGTGTGCTATATCACTTTTCGAATAATACAAATCAGCCAAAATACCAAATGAGAACTCTTTGGTATAGATAGAAAACATGAATAGCCCGGCACTGGCTGGTGTTCACGGCTCGATCTTCGGACACTGCACAATTAGCTGTGTACGAAACTGAAATGTCGGCCAAACTCAAAAAGCTCGGCTCAGGAACAAAGGTGTCATTTCAAGCTCACATCTTTACATGGTTCTAATAAGGATTTTTTGTCGAAAAATGAATCAATAGTTCTCTTTTTCGCATTTTCGGGTATCAACTAATTTTGTTTTTAAAAATGAACCACTCATTTAAAATCGAACATTTTCGGGTACAAAAAACCGTTTAAAACGGTAGCCGGTCCCAACAAAATTAGTTGATACCCGAAAATGCAAAAACGGAAACTATTGATTCATTTTTCGGCAAAAAACAAAATTATTGATACCCGAAAATGCAAAAACGGAAACTATTGATTCATTTTTCGGCAAAAAAACCCTTTTATCAACGAATGCAAAACTCGGTTATTTATACCCGAAAATGGTTACCGTTTTAAACGGTTACTTGTACCAGAAAATGTTCGATTTTAAATTAGTGGTTCATTTTTAAAAAACGAAATTAGTTGATACCCGAAAATGCAAAAACGGAAACTATTGATTTATTTTTCGACAAAAAACCCACAAAATTAAAAAAGATGTATACACAATTAATAACCTTTCTTCAAAAAATAAAATAAAATAATAATAATAATAATAATAAATAAAATTAGTGGCGGGAATCACACAGGCAATCATGTGGCGAGATTTTTTCTCCAAAAGTGCTCCCCTGTTACGCTAACTAGAACCGTGTTGCACCATATATGCGAATCATATCATATAAAATATCTAATCTATATCTATTTATAATAATTAACACTACCTGATTAATGCATTCTTCTTCTTCTAAGTCAATTTTCAGTCCCATTGAACGATGAAAGACTCATGTCGCATCTCCGCAGTGATTTTCGATTTAGATGGCACCCTTTTGAACACAGGTATTCATTCTACTTTACAAGTTACAAGGTTACATAAATATTTTTGTGTGTAAAATATAACTCTTTTTTGGTGTTCATGCATTAAGAACTAGTTACTCAGGATATATTAAAGGAATTTCTTGTTAAATATGGAAAACAAGTGGATTTGGAGAAGGAAAGCAAAAGGTTTGGGATGTTACACCGTGAGTCAGCAATCGCAACTGTTAAAGACTATGATCTTCCAATTACGCCTCAACAATACTCCGAAGCCATCATGCCCATGTATTATGATAAGTCAGTTCTTTTTCTATGTAAACTCTATATTATATTCAACAAGCCTTAATTTGTTTAATTTCTCATTTCTCGATGACATATATGTTCTTGTAGGTGGCTGCAAGCCAAACCACATCCTGGTGTTAATCGCCTCATTAAGCATCTATATAAGCATGGAGTTCCATTTGCACTTGCTTCAAACTCCAGAGGAAAGAATGTGGAATTCAAATTGTCTTCCCAAAAAGGTATATATATTAATTGTTCTTTAAGTCTTTCCAACCCATACCCATATTAATTCAATAAATTTTCATCATGTTATCTTAAAAAGTAGAGAGGTGGCAATCTGAAAACAGGTCGAATTGAGGTGTACCTCGCATATATAGGATTCTATATATTAGATGTTAAATCATATGTGAAATATTAATTGCTTACATATATCTTGACCATATGATAAAACACAAAAACTGTTTGTGGACCTTCCCCGCCCCACCCATTTTGCCATCTTTGCTTAAACAGTTTATTGGCATGCATGGTTACATAGACGTATCTAAGATTGGAACTACTACAGCTTATTTCATTTTATGCACCTATTTTTATAAAGCAAATCTGCAACCTCCCTTTTTGCACTTTCACGAAGTATCAGTTATGATGTGCGTCATTTCTCTTGGTTTATTTGTAACTTTTTAGTAACTTCAGTTTGATTTTGTTGCAATAGGTTGGAAAGACTATTTTTCAGTAGTTCTTTCAAGTGATCATGTCAAATCAGGGAAGCCCTCTCCAGACCTGTAATCACTTCATGCAATAATTACTTATACATTCTATAACTTGATTTCTTTGTCATTTAGCCCACAACTAAAATCATGTTAATTACTAATTTTGTGATGATGATGATATCACTTAAATATCAGATTTCTGGAAGCTGCAAATAAATTGGGTTTAGATACAGCTTGCTGTCTTGTGATAGAAGATTCTATGTAAGTGAATCTTGGTCTTTTTATTATTTCTACAAATGCTAGAAAGTAATTATGAACTTTTACGTGTTATATGACCAGGGTAGGCATTATAGCTGGAAAGGCTGCAAAGATGCAAGTGGTGGCGGTTCCATCTATTCAAACCGAATCAGATGAATTTTCAATAGCTGATTATGTGATTCATTCTTTACTAGATTTTCAGCCAGAGTTATGGGGACTCCCACCGTTTGAGGACCGTATGTTACCTTATTAAGATTTCATATACTGTTTTTTATGTCTATAGATGGCAAAATGCAGGTCGGGTTTGTCATCCAAAATTTGTAATTTTTTTATCAAACAAACAATGTTTCAAATATGATTACCCAAGTTTCATATTTACAATAATAATTTAGTTTTTGAATAAAATGATTTAGGAGGTTTTGTCCATAAACGTACACTTTGACAATGTTTGGTACATTTTGACCCATTGCCTTGTAAGCCAATTTCTTTTGTTATATCCTTTTGAAACCATAACCAGGATCGACCTATTGATAATTAAGTTGCACCTCTACTCAAATCAGACAAAATAGTTCAAACAGCGTATTTGTGATTGCAGGGGTGATGGAATCATTGCCAATTGAACCAATTCACTTTAAGGGATCATACACAAATGGATTTGTGCAAGAAATTTCAGGTTTACAATCTATATTCACCATTTTAACCACATTTGGTGCTATACAAGCATATTATAATCTTTTTTATTGCCAGTATCGATCCTCAGTTAGAACCTTCTTCGACATTAAGAAATATGTCATGCTTGACTCAGGAATATAGTTACACATATAATTTGATTAATGCTTATTCTTGTTTTATTGATTATTCAGATGATGGAGCTTCTGACCTTTCTTGTCAAGTCTGGGGTGTCTATTTTGGTTGGGTTGACTTTGACTCTCACAAGAGGTTTAAGATTGTTGTTAGCATCAGATGGGACCGTAGCCGTGGCACTTTCGGGAGAAACATTGTAGGAATCTTGTATATTATTCTCAGTTTGTACTTTTAGGATGTGAATTTTGTACTATCTTGAAAGAAGTTCAAATAATAAATGTAGATACAGATGGTTGTTAACTCATTGATTTCATTTCAGCAAGCTTGTTTTATCAACAGAAGCAATGAGCAAATCTGTGATCAGCCAATGGAAGTAGCACTTGTTGGTTACATCAGAGGATTTCATACCAAGGTAACTAAATATAAAAAATTGCAAAAGTTTTCCATTTCCATGAAATTGCAACACCTCTTAATTTAGTTGCAAATTCGATAAGATGTATTTTACACTTATTCCTGGTATTGATTGTTGTCAGTTTCCCTTTCTGTTAGTACTGTCGGATACTTCAGACATTTGACTGATCATATATGTTAACACTATCACCGAAATCTGTATTTGATTGTATATTTAAGCTTCTTACAAACATATGTGTAAATGATTTACAGCCAACGCCTTCAGCTGATGTTCAAATACTTGACCAAGACAAGTCAATTGCAGAAGCTTGCTTGAACTTAGCAGAATATAGCTATCCAAGGTGAACCCCTGCCTAGATTACAAGAAGTTGCATGGTTAGTAAAATCAAACTTTTCGGTTTGAGCTTGCACTTCAATAAGTCACATTGACACGAAAAAAGTATACAGTTCCCACATTTGGAATAACATTGAACACTTGTTCTACCTTTTGCTGTTTTCCAACTTCAAAGTGTATTAATGATTTATTGTTATGTTTATTTTATTTTTTCCTCAAAGTTTAGTGAAATATTCAGTTATGAGTGCACTAGAAGTTATTATTACATATTTGAAAGGCCTAAGGGCATAAGTTAAGACTTAAGAGTGTTTAATGAACAATAATTGAAGTGTAAAATTCTATAAATATTCATAAAATTTAACCAATAAAACCTTTAACATAAATATTGTCAACCAAAGTCTGATGAGAAATGTCATTACATAATTTTAATAGTATATATTTGTAACAAACTGGCTTGTACTATTGTTATTAAGGGGTACTTTTGAGGCTCACATATACTCCATCCTGATGGGCTTCTTAATGCCTCTTTTTGGTCTGTTAACCTGATCCGCTTGTTCTCCATAGTGGGCTTTGGGCCTGTTAACCGGTTCCACTGGTTCTCATAGTGGGCTTTGGGCCTATTCATCTGATCAACTTGTTCTCCATAATAATAGATTATTTGAACGTTCCCACTAAAAAACAAAAGCACCAACCCATTTCTCAAAAAAATAAATAAAAAAATACTAATAATCATGTGGCGGGAATCAAACATATAAATCAAATTCCTATATAATAATCGAAATCGAAAGCGCGAATCACACTTGCGAATCGTACCATCAAATCCCTTTTTAATAATACTATAATAATAATAATAAAAATCAATACCAATGCGTTCTTCTGCATCTTCTAAGTCTCCTCTCAATCCCAGAACTCTCCCAAACCATGAAAAACTGTCGCATCTCCGCTGTGATTTTCGATTTAGATGGCACCCTTTTGAAAACAGGTATTCATTCATGTTACTTTACTTGTCTACTTTACAATTTACATATGTTCAATATGTGATGGGGTATTTATATGTATTTTTGATTTAATACAGGATACATGTAAATGTTTATCTTGGGTACTTTACATATATATATATATATATATATATATATATATATATATATATATATATATATATATATATATATATTATATGATATATATTTGTTTAATTTAAAGTATAACTCTTTTTTGGTGTGAATATTATATAAAGAGCTAGTTACTCAGGATATATTAAAGGAGTTTCTTGAAAGATATGGAAAAGAAGTGGATTTGGAGAAGGAAAGCAAGAAGTTTGGGATGTTACACCATCCAGCAGCGATCGCTACAGTTAAAGACTACGATCTTCCTATTACGCCTCAACAATATTCTGAAGCCATCATGCCCATGTACTATGATAAGTCAGTTCTTTTTCTATCTAAACCTACTCTATAATTTATGCAATAAGGCTTAATTTGTTTCCTTCCATTTATGCACCATACTTTTTTCTTGTTATTTTACTCCAAAATTTGTTTTATATGAAACTTGTACGATAAGCAGTTCGATCCTCATTCCTAGATTGATAAAATTGTTCATGATGCTTGATAATGCCCAACTTGTTAAATAAATATTTATATGTTGCTGTAGGTGGCTACAAGCCAAACCACATCCTGGTGTTAATCGCCTCATTAAGCATCTCCATAAGCATGGAGTTCCGCTTGCAGTTGCTTCAAACTCCAGAGGGAAGAATGTGGATTTCAAATTGTCTTCCCAAAAAGGTATATTATATTGTGCAATTGTTGCTTCTTTATTGGTGTTCCTTAAGTCTTTCCAACCAATTTCCACATTTATTTAATTAATCCAATTGTCATCATGTTATCTTGAAAAGTAGAGAGGTGGCAATCTGATCGAACCCATATACGGTGGATAAAGTGGTCGAATTGAGTTGTAATTCGCCAAATATACGATTCTATACATTAGACTTCAAATCATATGAAAGTTATTACTTGCTTACATATAACTTCGCAATAAGAAAGACATAAACTGTTTGTGTTTATCGCCCATTTTGCTATCTCGTTAAACGATTGATTGGCATGCATGGTTACATAGACGTATATAAGATTGGTACCACAACAGCTTATTTCATGTTATGCACTTATTTCCATAGCTCGATTCCCCTGTAGATAGCAAATTTCAACATCCCTTTTTGCATTTTCTTGAAGTATGAGACCATGAGTTACGGTGAAATCTTTTATTTGTGTTTATTTAATCTAAACTTAACTTTTTGATACTTCTGCATATAATACTCCTTTAGGTGCCTAACTCGAGAAAACAAAAAAAAAAAACAATAACATTGTTCTATATATGTTAATTTCCATCTGGACATGATTCCCGTTTCAAGCTGAATCCTGGAAATTAAATTTATATATATGATCTACCAATGTACGTTATTCTTATAAATTCCTTCATATATAAAGATATTTGTTTCACTTGCTATAGTAATTATTTATCTGGTAGTTGAACCTTGCACAACATTTTCACCTCTAACTTTTTTATGCATCATTTCCCTTGGTTTATTATCTTGTGGATCCAATAGCTGTTAAACTATAAATGATAGCTTTTACTAAATTTAGTTTGATTTTGTTACAATAGGTTGGAAAGACTATTTTTCAGTGATTCTTTCAAGTGATCATGTCAAATCAGGGAAGCCCTCTCCAGACCTGTAAGCACTTCATGCAATGATTACTTATACATTCTATAACTTGATTTTCTTTGTCATTCAGCCCACAACTAAAATCATGTTAATCTTTAATTTTGTGATGATGATGATATCACTTGAACATCAGATTTCTGGAAGCTGCAAATAAATTGGGTGTAGATACAGCTTGCTGTCTTGTGATAGAAGATTCTATGTAAGTGAATCCCGTCTTTTTATTTTCTCTACAAATGCTAGAAGGTAATTATGAATTGTTACGTGTTATATGAACAGGGTAGGGATTATAGCTGGAAAGGCTGCAAAGATGCAAGTGGTGGCGGTTCCATCTATTCAAAGCGAATCAGATGAATTTTTAATAGCTGATTATGTGATACATTCTTTATTAGATTTTCAGCCAGAACTATGGGGACTCCCAGCATTTGAGGACCGTATGTTACCTTACTAAGATTTCATATACTGTCTTAACTCAACGTAACTATCTATGCATGGCAAAATGCTGGTCAGGTTGGGTTTGTTGTCCAAAATTAGAAAGTTTCGTCACACAAGAAATGTTTCACATATGATTACCAAAATTTCATAATTCATGAATAAAAGGATTTGTGAGGTTCCCTTTCGACCCATTTCCTTATAAGCTATTTGTTTCTGTCAAAGATGAAACATTTGACCCGTTAGAGATGAAATATAACCAGAATCGGCCTATTAATAAGTATATGGTTTGAAGTTACCCCTGTACTCAAATCGGACAAAATAGTTAAAACAGCATATTATGGTTGCAGGGGTGATGAAATCATTGCCAATTGAAACAATTCACTTTAAGGGATCATACACAAATGGATTTCTGCAAGAAATTTCAGGTTTACAGTTCACTTCACTTTGTTTCATTTGCCATTTTAATCACATTTGTTGTTATAAAAGCATATTATAATCACATTTGTTGCTAATAATGATCCTCAGTTAGAACTTTCAACATTGTAATTTGTCATGCTTGACTCGTGAATATAAGTTATACATATTTTGATCAATCTGTATTCTTGTTTTATTAATTATTCAGATAATGGAGATTCCGATCTTTCTGGTCAAGTCTGGGGTGTCTATTTTGGTTGGGTTGACTTTGACTCTCAGAGGAGGCATAAGATTGTTGTTAGCATCAGATGGGACCGTAGGCGTGGCACTTTCGGGAGAAACATTGTGAGAATCTTAACATGTGCAAGATTTGTAATTTAAGAAATATGAAGCTGTATTAGACAGTACTGCATAGGCCAAAAATATGATAGACTTTTAGGAAACTGTCTGACTAATAGTCATATGTCTACACTAGTCTTAAATAATATGAACCCAGAATCTTGTTAATCAAATTAGAACCATCAATAAATTATAATGATCAGAATAGCAAATAGGTTACTTATAGCTTGAAAGTTGCACTTAGATTTCAACAATACTTTTCTAATCAATAATTGTTCATGATCAAAATTGAGCAAACCAAGTGGGTCTGTAAGCTTTTAATTCAGCAGAAAACATAAAAAGAGACTTGTGGAACATAAAAAATGTCTGCTGATGATTTTGAACTTCACTTAGGGTTGATGATACTGTCAAGAGGTTCTTTACTTTTTTTATATTCTGAAAATATGCTCAAATGGTACATTTTATGTATATTACTCTTTGTTTGTACCTTTTTAATGTAAATTTTGTATCTCGAAAGAAGTTCAAGTAAAACTAAGATAAACATGCTTGTTAAATCTTACCTTTCATTTCAGCAAGCTTGTTTTATCAATGGAAGCAACGAGCAAATCAATGATCAGCCGATGGAAATAGCACTTGTTGGTTACATCCGAGGATTTCATACCAAGGTAACTAAATATATAAAAAGTGCATTAGTTATGTATTTATATATATATATATTTTAAGCTTCTTTTAAACTTACGCTTACATGATTTACAGCAAAATCCTTCAGCTGATACTCAAATACTCGACCAAGACAAGTCAATTGCAGAAGCTTGCTTGAACTTAGCGGCATATAGCTATCAAAGGTGAACCCTGCCTAGGTTACTAGAATTTGCATGGGTTTTGAAAATTAAACTTTTCGGTTTGAGTTTGTACTCCAATAAGTCGCATTGACTCAAAAAAGTGTACTAATAATGTTACAGGTCCCCACATTTGGAATGATATTGGACGGTTTATACCTTGTGATGTATTCAAACTTCAAAGTGTATTAAAGTTATGTTTTTTTAAGGAAATGGTAAATCTTTTCCGTAGTTTGGTGACATAATCATCATTAATGACTGCGGTAGAGCTTATTATTACATATTTGAAGGAGTGAGATAATAATATTTGATAACTTGGTTTTTAGGATCTGGACCAGACTAGATTGAACCGCAACCGAAAATAGAAATAAAAGAAAACGAACTGACCCAAAGCATTTTGGTGTTTGCTTAGAAGATAGGGATCAAAATATCCAGAGAATTAAGAGAAAAGATAGGACCAATAAAACTTTTCATAACCATGTCTGAAACTGAGGTAGCCTTATTACAGATAAGCAATATTCTCAACCCAAAATCTGATGACAAACGTCATTACATCATTTGCTATGGTATATATTTGTAACAAACTGGCTATTGGGATATTAACAACTATATGAAACAAATCTTGTGTTAATGGGCACTCTTGAGGCTCACATATACTCCTTCATCCAGATGGCTTCTTAATACCTCTTTTGGGCTTCTTAACCGGATCCGCTTGCTCTCCGTCATGGGCTTTGGGCCTGTTAACCTGATTCGCTCGTTCTCCGTACCGGGCTTTGGGCCTGATAACCTGCTCCACTTGTTCTCCGTACCGGGCTTCAGGCCTGTTCATCTGATCAACTTGTTCTCCATAATAGGTTACTGATGTGTTTTCTTTAACTGTTCCATTCAAAACAGCATAACAATATGATAAGGTCAACTTAAAGGCAAATTAGATTAAAATATTGAATTGACAATGAGTCATGAACGACATTAGTTTGGAGTCAGTTAATTTAATTGGTTTTTTTTTTTATCAGTATGGCTATTAACAACATATAGCTTAACAGTTTAATTCTATCATTCGGATGTATTAGCCTTTTCGTTTAATAGGAGTGGTGATATATAAATGCCAAAAGAATACCATCTTGCATCTGCAATTTTAAGTAGTCAAGCTTTCCTAAAAACAAATAGTCAGAAAGAGAATTAAGCTTACTTTTCTTTAATGCCTGAGACTGTGTTTCGTGATCGTAAGAATCCTCCGGTGAGTTGGAAGCCGTGTTGCAGTTCCGTTTTAAACTTTTAGGTGATGATTCATCAACCCCAGAGCTAAAACCGCTTACAGAGTTGATAGTTTTAATAGAACTGATGCAGCATTCTTGCCAATGGAGAAAGGAAAGGTCTTTGATTACATCATTTAGACCCAGAAATGCATTTGAAGAAACATCACTTAGCAGTGTCGAGTGCTGCGCATCCATCAGGTTGATGGACCTCACTGCGTCCAACAAATCACCCTGCATGTATATATCTCTTTTAAATGTCAAACATACCTAATAAACAAGAAGTGATAAGGTGTGCAGGTAGTGCGGGTTGTGCAACGAGTCAAAATAGGTTTAGGTTGAAAATGGTCATTCATTTCTTTTGGTACGGGTGGAATGTATGCCATCAAAGAAACCACATTTTTGTTTATTTTTTTATTAATGCATCGCTTATAATTAGAGAACTTTAATATTACAATAATAATCTAAACCTTTAAGTAATACGAATATACAATTAAGAATGTTGTTAGCATAAAAGTAGACATTTAAAATATTTGACTCGTTCCTTATTAGCTGACTTTTATGATTCAACTCATTTGACCCGTTCGAGATATAACACAACCCAAATTGACCCACTCATAGTAAATGGGTCAACTTTCTCACATCTAGAATAAACGAATTCACAATCAATTCACATCAAAACTGTTTAAGATTAAATTACCTTTTGAACTTTGTAGCTACTGAATCCATGCATCATAATGATCTGTAAACCAAATTGAAAGATGTGAACAGTTTTGATAAAAGTTGAAGCAACTAAGCAAGAATTGAAGGTGTGCATGTACAAAATCATCAATGTGGATCTTGGATTAACTAGAAATATTAAATCTAGCTAAATTAATGAAAGTTTCAAGAGAAAATGATCCAGGGCCTCACCTTTCGAAGAATAGCAGGAGCTATGACGTCCAGATGCTCCAAATTAAGGTAATCTTCAAGTGTCAACTTGGGGATCGATGGTTTTCCCTGTGTTCCCTCTAACTCCATTGCTGTGTATTGTATAAGTTCACTTTAATTTATTGCAACAGTTTCGTAAATAGGAGAGTTTCTAGTGACAACATAATGGTAAAAGTGTAATGTAATAGGCCTGACTTTTGCAGATTTATCAATTCGCAAATGGAGTCCAAGTAGTGTTGAAATTTGACTAATTATTTCCTAAGCAATTGTAAATTTTAGAAGCTGTTTTAATTTTTCAAAGTTAAACTCTCCTGTAAAACGATTAGATTATGCCATTATGGTGGTAAAATGCACAAGTTTAATCGAATATCGTAACGGATAATAGAAGGTTTTAAGTCCAAATAGATAAGTTTGAATGTTGTGAAGCAAATTAAAATTGGTTTAATGTCCAGCAAGTCATGTCTGGGTACCCTTGACCACGATAGTATCATATCAAAAAGAAAACGCCATAGAAAAGCAAATCACAGTAGTCTAAGATCCAGCAAAGAACAGACAACAGATGAGGCAAATTGTAACATCCATCATGTTCTCTTAAAGCAACCGTTTTATTGAAGCATGTGTATGATTGACCACAAAATGCATCTTTAACAACTACAAATTTCAATTTCATGTTTAATATCGACTAATTCAAAAAATTACAATTCCATGATTCAAAATCACTAGATTAGCCAGTTTTTTTATGTACATCTAGAGTGAATATTGTGATTTCATTTGAAGTCACAATAATCAATTCTGAGTGTTACTTAAGTCATAAGTTGCTCAAAGAAAAATGACAAACACCTAAAGTTAACTATCAATTCGATATCTCTTATTCTGATTCTTCAAGTCACACTAATTCACTTTGAAATCACCACATGAACTCACAAACAAACTAGCTTAGAAGCTAACATCCCTCACTAAACAAATCTAAATCCTTAACTGAGTCCCAAACTATATATATTTAGGTTTTTGGGGATCTCTACCTCAAAATCAATGTAACAACTGAATCGATTGAATAGATTTGTGCAAAATAATGAAATATAAGGATTGCGAAATTCCTGAAAACCTAACTACAAACGGTATTCATCCTGTTTTAATTAGTAAGCAGAAAATTAAAATTCGAAGAATCTAATTGAAAATTTTACGTGAATCACAACAGCAATAATTAGAAGGAAAATTGATTAAATAACAGCAACAACGATATAATAGTTCGATTGATATAGAAATAGTAATGATAGAAGCAAATGCGATGATACCTGAAACGATCGCTACGCTGAAGTGAGATGGTGTGATTTTGGAATTTGGCGGTTTGATTTAAAATATATTCAGTGTCACACACGTTTGACTGAGGCCGTTGATATATACAACAAATTTTTGTGATACATACACAAGCATTACGGTATTGTACAGTACTGCATGATAATGCATAAAAGTTGATGTATGAATCAAAATATTTATTGTATTTATCATTATCCTTTGATTGATGTTATAAGCGGATTTTTAAATTCGACCCTTGTAGATCAATAAATTTACACAAACGAGCCCTAATATTTTATTTTTATTTTTTGGTATTTAGATAGTTTAAGAATAACAATATGTTACATGACATGAGATGTTTGTATATCATTTGGAGAATGACATAATGGCATGGCATTGACATAAAAATGTAAGTTGAATAACCTCTTTATAAGCAACATTATCACACATGTTTTTCGTCGTAGTTGATGGACCATAATCGTGTGATTATACCCGTGTTCGCCGTTTCAACGCACGCTACTCCAACCCTTCTTTTAAGGTTTCAAATATATAATATATCAATTTTCAGTGTGATCGCAATGAGTAAAAACGAGTTAAATGTGGTTATAAGTTTGTTGCTAATGTGACAGTGTTTTCGGTGTGGTACAAGTGACCGTACATTTTGCTCTAATGTATTTATACGTTCACGATTATTTGATTTATTTTACACCAAAAGGATTCCACATAATAAAATTTAAGATTTTATAACCAATAAACCTTTGGCGCTTACTCAAGCATCACATATTCATCTCTAACACAAATGACGCATTTGTCAACAGAAATACAAAATAAATAACATGAAACACTAGATAAAAAATTTAGTCTCCCAAAAGAAAATGTATCAATCTTATTCGTTCCAAAAATTATGGCACATACTATACAGCTGGAGTGTGGTGGGTTGGAAGCATGTTCTCATGGCATGCTATTGCAGTATTGTTTTACCCATAACAATCCTAATTCCACTGTCTACGTCACCCATGCTGCACTCTCATTATTGTATCTATCTTTTGAACTAATATCATTCTACATGTCAAAGACTTAAAGGTCATACAAGGGGGAAGTAAAATAGAATGCAAAAATGGGCAAGAAAGATCCATGAGTATAGGTTTGAGTGAAAATCCATTTGATTCACCTTCGAGTATATTCGTATAATAATCTGTTTAAGTACGTTTTTAACAACACCAAACAACCAAGAGAACCATATGAGTATGATATATTCAGATTTTTGGTAGTCGGCGTCTTCTTATTAATCTGTTTAAAGTGTACTGGATTTTTGGCAAAGCTTAAATCTAGATGCAGAAAGGAGTTTAGAACAATATGGCAGTTCTTAATTATACAAGTTTTACACAGACGATATAATGAAATGGCATTATATCATTTCAAAGTAAAAGAAAAAAAGACGGTTCGGATTTTACAAGGATCTCACAGAATTCAATCTTTTCTTTCCCAAAAGGGGGAAACAAATAAATAACTCCAATGATCTTGGAATCAGTGGAATATAAAAAATAAGATGTAATCAACAATATTTTGTACTAAAATAATTTTAAAAAACTTATTATATATGAATTTATTTCCGTAAAATCTCCTTTTGGTCCCTTTCTGATATTAAGGGAAGGTGTGGCAGTGGTATTTGAAACTTGAAATAAGGCACTTGTTCCTCAAACTGTACTGTTTGCACTTGTTTTTGAAAACATCCTTAGTCAAGAACTGAAAAATGTCATGCGGCGTAGGTCGATTTCACAAGAATTGCCAAGCGTGCGTATGTCAGGTACTCAGGTCCACATAAATCGTCATGTGGGTAGAGGCTCAATGGTTCCGACCCTTGATGCTGCTAGGCTGAGGCTCTGCTTCATGCAGAAAATTGAAAATTTTATGGAATTTGACTTTTTGAGGTCAAATGTATTACTTTGTAAACCAAACTTCAATAAATATTTAGTACAGAAGTAGCAGTAATATTTCTTCACTAAGCTCTAACTGCAGTTATGCCCCAAGAAGAAAATTCCACATCATTTATACAGTTGATGTGATTTTTGAAGCTGAAAATTGGTCCATCTGATCTCATAAGACATAATTCTCAGGTACCTAAAACCGAAACTTACACCTACATTTTGGTGCTATATATGTCTCATCTTATTTTTTAATTTAAAACAAGGAATATCATGTGAAGTACATAGTACGTATCGTCCCTGTGTCATTAACAATGTTATATGCTTATAAGGCATATAGTTCTATCATTTATGAAGTTGTTTGACTATTACTCAAATACCCTAAATGCCATGTAATTATGCCAACGTAAGAGAAGCATGTAGGTAGTAATAATGGCAGTGGACAAACAGGCCTTAGCTCTAAAATCTGCCAAGAAAAGGAAATGTTGCAACTTTCATGGGATGAGTGGAATAAATAATAACAACCGACACATAAGTCCAAATATTTAACAGTTACTTCTAATAAATTTGTGAACTTCTTGAGGCATTTTCCATTTTATCTTCATCTGTGATCCCACTTTTATTTATCTTCATCAATTAATAATAGAGAACCCACAACGATTTCCAAATTTTCACATGATATAACGTGGGACTCCAAAAACAGATATGTAAATCAGAAGAATCAAAGACCTAACATGTAAGATTACTAGGTTAGTAACTGTATTTTCTTTTTGGCCCTACTAGCATACATTGTTCATGCAAAACATCCCCTATGTTGCTGGAACTTTAACAATAAGACAGTTTCTAGTAGAAGGGGCAATTTCAAAGCATTTACTTACGAATGGCTCGAATTGGGTTGTTTAACTGCAACGGGTCAAACAAGAAATTTTTCTGGAAGGAAACAGGTCAAATGGGTAAGACTAGGACCCAACCCATCTCGTTATGATCTTTAGTAAAAAAACTAACGTGTTTCAATTTTCAACCCAAGCCCATTTTGACCCTTTACCCAATCCGTCCATCTTGCCACCTCTAGTTACGAATAAGAATAACATATGAGAGATCGAGGAAAGTTTGGAAAAGTTACCACATGAATATTCCGTAGCTCTAACACGATCAACGCCGGAAGGTTCCCCTCGGGTCAATCTTAATGCTTCTTGAGCTCGCAATAGTGATTCTGCCACCTCATTATCTCCTGGAAGTTCTTTCCTCAAGATTTCATAGTCTTTCACAGCTTCACCCCATCGCTCGAGCTACATATAATATATAAACCATATTTCCTAAATTAAATAGAGGTTCCAGTCTTTGACCCTTACACTTATAAATAGGTTCATCAGTTCATGTGGCTTATGTTTTTATTTCACACAGATCAAACTTCAAACGGGTTGAAATTAAAAATTGCCAGACAAAAAAAAGGATAAATGACTCAAACAGGCCAAGGGTCGTCCAAAGTGCATTTTTTATGCATAGAAACTCATAAATGGTTTAACTAAAAAATTAGATCGTTATTGAGACAGCTTGGTTTTCATAATCATATTAAACACGCCAAGTATTTATCTCTAGAATTTTGAAAACGGCAAAAACGGATTCTGGGTTGACCCGCTCATACTAAAAACTGCATGTCTTGATCAGAACACAGTTTGACCCGATACCTGTTTTGCAACATGCAGACAAAAATGGTAAAACACGAGGAACTGAATGACCCTAATTATATCACCTTTGCATTTGAGACAGCCCTCCTCATAATGGCCTTTGTGTAATTTGGCTGGATGTTAAGGGCTAGATTACAATCCTCAATAGATTTCTCCCACAAACCAAGCTTTGACCAACAAACCGCCCTATTACAATAGAGGACTGCGTTTGACAAGTTGCATTTGAGCCCTTCACCATAAGCAGTACATGCATCCGAAAATCGGCCAGAGTTAAATAATTCTTTGCCTTGAGCACGTGCTCGGTTTATCAATTTCACATTTTTTAGTAACATTGCAACTTCCATGTTTCCAAAATCGATCAAGCTGGCCTTCTCAACAAATGCAGTTGCAGTTTCGAACCTGCCATTACCATGAAATCATAGTGTTGTTTAGCTGATTATATAATATATATACTCCCGAAGACATGAAAACCGTAATAGTTCCATTTGAGACATCACATAATTTTACTACACTTCCTTTTTTGAAATATTTAAAGATGGTATCAACTAAACCCCACTGTCAGCATAAAAAGAATTTTTCTTTTAATTTTGATCCATAATCTTCCAGTACATTGTCATTATTCATAGGTATTTTGGATGTATAGCAAGCATAGTATACAGTTCAAACCAAACCATGAAAGCTTATGACGGATTTTGCAATTGAATTATCTGGATAAACATTATTCTTGTACAAAATACATGAGTTTCTATACCCCTAAAAAACAGTACCTGCAAACAACGTACAGATTAATCTTACCATCAATAATTTTAAATTTTAAAGGGTTAATGACTTAACAAGTTAATTGCAGTAAAATGTACAGTACTCTAAACCCATTTTTACATAAGCGTTCATACTTGAGTTCTATTTCTGTTTGAATGAGTTAAATTATCAGAACAGACGAAAATCACATATCATAGCTTATTATGCAGAAATAAGAGACTACACCTATTTCAGGTTTTTTCTATTTAAGGGATAAGGGGCCATGTTATTATGTTAGCGGCTAACAGTGGAACCAATAAGATGGTCTCTTGTCAGAAACAGAGAACTTTCTGAAAACTGGAGGCCTAAAATAGAAGTCTTTTTACTGAAATTAATATTCTTTTAATAACAAAAAATATCAGATTATTCTAATAAAAGGAATTATACAATATTGAAGTCCATTAAACATGCATGGTCTAGAAAGCTAACCTTCCAAATGCCATGTCTACATGAGCTCGGACGTAAAGCACATATGCTTCACAATACATTCCAAAGAACTTGACCTTGGAGCACGTTACTGGAAAAGGTTCTATTTTTGGTAACTCAACTAGAACAGAATCTGCATCTTCGAGTCGATGGAGTTTCAAAAATGCCTCCGCCTTGCAAGCAATTATCTGTAGATTCACATCATTAAGTATACACAATCTTAATTACAACCATAGAAATTAACAATTAAACGGAAAATCACAGTTAAGTACTTGAGGAGACGACACAGCTCCTGCTAATATGGCTGCTTCACATTCCCTAAGTGCTCCTTTCCAATCACCGATCTTTCTAGCATCTGAGCATCTACTAATATGTTTTTCAAGAGTTTGCAACTTCTGCAACTCGGTTAAATCGTTCTGTTGACCATGAGAAAGATGATGTGAGGCATGTTCCACCTGTCCTAACCTGTAAAAAATTGATTATCATTATAATTTTCTGACTATGTAGGGCCAAAGTTATCAGAAAGTGATTATCAAGCAAGAATAATTACCGAATATCCCTATTTATAGTTGCCACAATAATCACTTTGATTATGCATATCCAAATATCAAGTTTTAGCAATTCAAATTGGAGCAATTCACAATAATGTAGGAGAATACATACCATATATGGATTGAAATAAAATAAATAAATAAAAGCGTTGATGCAATTGAATGTATATTATTTGCAAATCAAGTCCAGATCTATCAAACACCCTATACATGATCAAGTGAAAATCAAACTTCTAAAGATATCAAAATCCATCTATAAAATCAAAAAGACTGATTGGATCATGGTTTTGTTATATTACCTGAGATAAAGAGATGCTAATCTTTGATGAGCTCTCTGATAACCAGGGTTCAACCTTACAGCCTCCTCACATTCCCTCACAGCCTCCCCTAACCGCCCTAACATAGTCAATGCCGCTGCTCTATTACTCCGGCAAGCTGCATTTTCCGGTGATATGGCAATAGCACGATCATATAACGATAAAGCTTCCGCAAAATTCCCTCTTTTATATAACTCATTACCAGCATTTTTCACTTCTTCTACATCATGACTAATCATTGCCTTCTTAACATTAATCCCAATTTCACCATTTGATTCAACTGATTTTCCCCCACCTTTAATTATACTTCCATGACCATAATTCCCAGTACCCATACCCAATCCTAATTTCTCGGGCCGGGTTGGGGGATTACGAAAATTCATATTAGATTTAAGGACTTTACCTGATGGACAGATGTTTCCAGTTGGGTATAATAAGTTTGCGTTTGGTGAATTTACTGAGCTTACATTACCACCACCACCAACACCGCTGCCACCACTATTAGTGGTCGTAGAGGTGCTACTAGTGCTAGTGGTATTAGTAGTACTACTTCCATTAAAGTAAGTTGTCCCACTACCTGAATATATCAACGGAGCACCAGTAGAATACGATCTCCGGTGACCCATCTTCCGATTCAAATCACCAGACCCAGATCGAAGCTTTTCCGGTGTGTTCATATTTGGGATGCTAGTCGCATTTAACTCACCAGAATGGGATCTATTAGATCTTCTACGAAATGAGTCTTTATCTTTATCTTTCTCAGTTAAACGCATTGAACCCAGATCGAGTTCTTTGAAATCAGGCTTATTCTGCTCAAGTAAAGATGAGTTCTTTCCAACTACATTTGGTTGAGACATTTCATCAAACACTTTCCGAGCATGCTCCATTCCTCAAAAGTTTAACTAATTACTTACAACAAAAGGCTGAGTTTAAGATTATGTAACAAGATAGAGATACAAGTAGTGTATATGTATATGAATATGAATATGAAAGAAAACGGGGAAAAAACAAATTATAAAAATGGGAACTATAATGGAAGAACATAGAAGGAAAAAGCTCGGTAACAGTACATGAATACAGGGAGAAAATAAAAGAAGAAGATGGGGATCTCGTGAGTGATATATGTATAAAAAAGGAGGAAGCAAAGAATGAATATGAATGAGCTGGTGGAGAGCGATATACAGGGTTGTATCTATTTATTACTACAATAATTATTATTTTTAAAAATTATTTCTATAAAAATAAATTATGATTCACTCTATCACTGGAATCAGCTGTACTTGTAGTTATTACATTACATTACATCACACCTCATCACAACCGTTCAATTATCAACCTACGGTTAGTTATTTGCCACCTCAGACTACGTGATTTTCAACCTTTGTTCACTCACTTTTTTTACTAAACAGGTTCAAATCAAGATTCGCCACATAGATAAATACTAACGTTTATGATTTCCTACATTTAATTTAATTTATGAAAGTTAATGATTTTTTATTTGCCAAATAAGCTCCTTAATTATACGTTTTAACAATAATAAAGTTTATAAAAATTAACTTTTGAAATTTGAACATTTATTTTTAACGTTTACGAATTACCGTTTATGGCAGACCATGCTCTACTTGTTTCGTTTACAAGCTTAAAATGCGAAGGGTTTATGAACTACCATATAGCATGTTTCTTTCACGATCGATGTTGCACGTGATTTGTCATGGTCGAATGATGAGTCAAATTTTGAATAGAAAGAAAAGAGAAGGATTGAAGCTCGTCAAATGTAATGTTAACCCTAACATATTGCACATGCCGTTAACGGTACCTTTTGTTTTCTAAAAAACAATTATATAAGCTCGAATGTATCTTGCTTTTTGGCTTGAAAGAATTACTATGCAGATAAAGGATGTTTAGTGAAAGGTCAACAAGAACATATGAAAGTAGTCAACTTTTCTCACCTGCAATATATTTGTTCTGTTTTCTATCGAATCCACAGGTGGTAAAATGCACGTGGGAACATCATGTTGAGATAATAGCTTGCCTTATTTCTTGATCTAATCTACTTCCTTCCTTATAAGTATGTTACTATGTACATTTTTCATAATAATACTATGTCAAAATCATTTTTATTTTCAACAAACTATGTTATGTTATATGTTACTGTATGTTTGTACTTATTTTAAATTAAAAACATAAAAATAAAATAAAATAAAAACAAGCATGTTCTTAATTTATTGTGTGTTTTGGGACTAAACCTATTCAGATCAGTTGGGATTTAGTTTCATTACCATTTTTGGTTTCATTTTGATCACGTCTCGTCAAGTAGTTCCATTAAATATTACAGAGTACATACCACTCGAAACTGCTAAATAGTTTGTGTAATAGGTTATAGGTGATACATTAATAAGAAAAAAAGTAATGAGCATAATGAAAAGCATATAAAAGATATATTTCATTTCACCCATTACAATACTGTAACAAGTTATACAGTACCACGATCATTAATGTATAAATATTGCCACTAAATGTTCGTTATTTGGAATGCAGGACTTGTTAACATTTTCAGTATACTTTTCGAGTCAATGTGGAATAAATTCAAATGTCATTGTCAAAAACATAGTTTGACTTTTGTCACCCAGGTTCTTGAATGCTATGCAGTGCAGCACCTCTGATAGCTATATGCTTCTAAATTCAAACAAGCTTCTGCAATTGACTTGTCTTGTTCAAGTATTTGAGCATCAATCGAAGAATCTTGCTGTTGTAAATCATGTACATATTTGTTTAAAAGAAGCTTAAACTATATGATTAGATAAGAAAGAAAAACAAACATATCGGATAGGTACCCAGGTGTACCAATGGTCACAGCTACAGGTAGCCAAATGGGCGGGTCCGTTAACATGTAAAAACATGTTTTTCAGCAAGGGCCAGGTTGACATGTAAGTATGATTACATAAAACTATGTTATTACAATTATACTTGAGATTTTAAAGAGAAAACGACCTGCTTCACCTGTTAAGGATATTGGATAAAGCATACCCTAGATGACACCGTTCATCACTAAAGGTTATCGAATTGCCATATCTAGTTAAAATTTTCCAATAAGACTATTTACGCAACTTGTACTAGTGTCCTTCTGATATTTAAGGAGTGAATTTACACGAATATAGGATCCAACTATCCAAGGACGTGGCCCTTGAGAGTTACACTTGCATATAAACAAAATTTTCCCTATGTTCTTCTAAGCCACATGGAAGTGATGCACATTATCATATTTTGGTAAAAAGTGTTGCATATTTTGGTAAGTGTGTTCTCATATTTTGGTCGAATGTGCAAAATACCCTAAAGTACTAGTAAAAAAAGATGGAAAAATCAATATCATCAATAAGTATAGATAGTGATAACATGGAGATCATGAAAATTTGCAAATAATGAGGTGACAGCAATCAACTAACATCATGTAATGGAATTTGTTGCAAGTGTTCTGGCCGAAGTACTATTTCGTGAAGAAAATCAACAGTTTCCGAGGACCACAAGGTGAATACTGAATTTAAGAACCACTGGCGGAGTAGAGAAAACCACTTAGCAAGTAGAGTTTGTTTATTTAGTTACCTGGGTACGAAATCCCCTGATGTAGCCAACAAGTGCTACTTTCATTGGCTGATCACAGCTTTGCGCACCGCATCCATTGAGAAAACAAACTTGCTGAAATAAAAGCTGCAAGTTATCAATCATGTTCATTTTCAATTTCCCTATGTTTTTATTTTCTTTTCTCCAAAATATCAAATTTAAACCCTTAAAGCACACATACAGAGAAAACGAACACAGTGATTTACATCAAAATGTTAACTTTCAAACATATTTTCGGAATGTATAAAAATAAAAGTAGCTATTGAGAACATCGGCCCATTCTAACTACTGAAAATTATTAATCATGTTGATTTCTTCGACAAGATTCTCCTAATTTAATACGGAGTACTCAAATGGGCAAAGTGGTTAGAAGGACCATGGTTAAATAAACAAATTTGCTTTCCTGCTTAGTATCTTATCTCATAGAAGTTGGAAGTCTTGAAAATGTTTAGATTCTTACAATGTTTCTCTGGAAAGAGTCACGGCTACGGTCCCATCTCATGCTAACCACAATCTTACTTATCTCCTTTGACTGTAAGTCAACCCAGCCAAAATAGACACCCCAGGTTTGAGTAGGAAGATCAGAAGCTCCTTTATCTGAATTAAAAAATAAGACATGCATAAACATAAATCTTGAGGGAAGCTATACGAGAGTCAATATGATAATCAAGGAACATAAGAGGGGATGTATAGAAGTGCTGATTTCGACCCATGCACTCATCTCTCATGGGTCAAAAGGGAACAGATAAAAAGTAGCCTAAACGGACCAGCTCGAAATTCGCCTAGTGCTTTTAATTCGTATAGCCTCTTAAATAATTTTATAAAAAAAAAGGGTTTAACTTTTAAATCATGTTTGACTCACTATTACATAAATAAAGTTACCAGTCTTGACCCGTTATCCAACCCGAAATTGGTAGCAGGAACTTACCCATTAGGGACATGGTTTCGATCCAGTAAATTTTTGACAGAGAATTACCCGTTAGAGACATAATTTAAAAGGTGAAAGTAACAAAGAGGAGTTAAGTGTGAACCTGAAGATTCTTGCAGAAATCCATTTTTAAAAGAAGCCTTAAAATGAAGTGGTTCAATTGGTAATGCTTTCATAACCCCTGCAACCATTAATAATATATTCGAATGTAAGAAGGTCATTGCTTTGGTGGAGTAAAGACAGTGGACGACATATATATTAGTAGAGAAACATACAGTCCTCAAACGGTGGGAGTCCCCATAGCTCTGGCTGAAAATCTAGGAATGAATGAATCACAACATCAGCTATTGAAAATTCGTCCGATTCACCTTCAATAGATGGCACAGCCACCACTTGCATATTTGCAGCCTTTCCAGCCTTAACCCCTACCCTGTTCAATTGTATAATTACCACAAATACTGATCAAACAAGTTTGAGAAAACTCAATTTATTGTAATAACTGCTAATGAATAGATATCTAAAATAGAACAAAGTTATTAAAGATCTAAAAATAACAAAAAGAAAAATCAGAACTAGCCTATGTAACCCTTCAGAAAAGACTTGGATTTACTTACAGGGAATCTTCTAACACAAGACAGCAAGATGGATCCACACCCATTCTGTTTGCAGCTTCCAGAAATCTGATATTCAAATAATTGTTGTTCAAGTAAATCACATTAATTATGATGAGCATTTTGGAGATATGTAGAGGAAGCAGAAACATAAAGATGTATAAGGAGTAATCATATTAAGGGCAGCTTACAGGTCTGGAGAGGGCTTCCCTGATTTGACATCATCACTTCCAAGAATTATAGAAAAGTAGTTTTTCCATCCTATGGTAACACTAACAAGATACATTAAAACTTAGTAAAAAAAACTTGAATATCGAGTATCGACGTATAAATTGTCAATTACTTCTTCCGAAATTAACTTATATCTCCACTTTGGTAAACATGCATGTCAGAAAACATATGAAGATTGAAAACACCAATAGTAGAAAAGAAGGAAACAAGATGACCTATTTGGCCCAAGACTTTGGCTTCTACATGCTTCCGTGCAGAGTTTGAAGCAACCGAAAATGGCACCCCGTGTTTATGGAGATGCTTGATGAGGCGATTGACACCAGGAAGTGGTTTGGCTTGCAGCCACCTAAATTAACACAAATGGTAAGAATTCAAAGTGATTGCTTTTGGTCAAAACTTGCAAACCTAAAATGACTAGCACTTGAAAATCAAGAAGGAAGTTTATATCTTATGCACCATAGCTATCAAACTGTGGGCCATAGGAGACTAACTAACTTTCAAATTTCAACGTGTTTGTTTAATATGAAGCTTAAAAGTTCTTGATAAACATATATGATAGTATGAAACTTAGCAATGACATAAGAGAGCTGACTTTTCATAAAACATGGGCATGATGCTTTGAATGTATTGTTGAGGTGTAACTGGAAGATCGTAATCGTTAACGATTCCGATAGCAGCCTTAGCTTGTATCATCCCAAGTCTTTTTTCTTCCTTTTCCTCATCCACCACTTTCCCATATCTTAGAAGGTATTCACCCAATAGATCCTTTGTAAGTTGCTCTAAAAATTAAAAAAATTAAAAAAAAAAAAAAAAGTTCATAATAACAATATGAGATACAGAGTTACAGTAATTGATTATTTAACAACATCAACCAAATCTCATACCACAATAAAGTGATAAACATTGAAGATGTGTAGCTGTACTTTATGCTTAGATAGTTATACATAGTATTAGAACCTTACTAGTGAATCAAATCAAAAACAGTATAATGAATAAACAAAATGCAGGAGCGTAGTTGCAAATATTATGATTATTAAAAGTTGAACTAGAAATGAATTAGGTAGGTACCTGTGTTCAAAAGGGTGCCGTCCATGTCGAAAATGACGGCGCAGATGGGATTATAGCCGTTCATGGCAGTCGCTGGTGTGTGTGAGAGATCAGATCGTAAATGTGATTACCGAAAGGGCTTATTAGTGTTAATTATAAAATAATTAATTAACCGAATATATGTGTGGTCTCAGAGCAAGTGGACAGGTCGTATGCTTCCCGCCACTTTTGTTCTGCAGCATATACTTTTATTTTATTCTAATTCTATATTTGAGAAATGATATATTTTTACAAAAAATAATAATAATTATTATAAAATGTTTCTTTTACTTCCAGCCACTTATTTTGTTGCTTTTTTGGAGTAAAAAGTGAAATCCACAGCCACTTATTTGAAGATCTGCACTTTCAAGTTTACAATATGGATGGAGTATATTGATAGGGCCCACCAATTCAAGGTAACATTCGACGTATTAACATACTGGTCCACCTAGGTTTTCACCTTCATCAATTAAGTTTTTAAACGTTCTTTCAGAGATTTACTTAAGGAAAAAGAAATGTTCCGGGTGTGTTTGTTTTGTTGATGGATTTGGTAACGCGTATTGTTTGAAAGAAAAGTAGGAAGGGGGAAATGATTAAATATTTTAATATAAATGATTTGTCTTTTATTTTGAATTTAATAAATTGTGTTACTTATTTTCGTAGGTACGAGTTTCTTGATTAAGTCTTGCTTTAAATAAATGCTAACTTTAAAATCATTACTTATCTAAAAAAATTAAAAGAAAAAAACACAGTTGTTTGTATCACAGTTAGTCTATTACATAGGTCACCATGACAGTGTCAATGTCAACAAATCAATGTGGTAGCCTGTCCACACTGATCATGTCATAACACTGAATGCTCTTCTTACAACTTATAATCCTATATTGTATGACAATTGAAAGATACGAGAAATAGTCACCAATTCTTTATTTTTTTAAAAATGAAGCGCTTTATTCTTTTAAAACTGTTCCAAAATTACCCTATGACTCAATGAATAAAAAACTATAAATATATATCCTTAATTAACACATCAATATTCAGCAAAGTTCATTAATATTGATGAAAACAGTAATACAAACATTAAAAAATATATATATATATATATTAACTTCTCATGAAATAATTTCATGAAGCTAGACACCCTATTCATTTTTATTCCCATAACCAACACCTTTTCACTAATGACCCACATCACATGATACTATGATCTACTTAACAAGCCCCAAATTGATAATCCCCCATGCGGTTTTTGGCCAAGACTTCTCCTTTGCCTTATTCAACAACACCCTACTCCAAGCCACCCACCCTTCCCATGAATTCCTTTTGTCCCAAGAACACCCCCACTCCAACAAGAGACTCAAACCCTTTTCAACCTCTTTTTCACCCTCCTCAAACCTCCCTTTTCCAAAATAAAACTGACCCAATAACACATGTGGCTCACCAACAAATGGGTTCAACTCAATACACTTAACCAACTTCTCCTCACTTTTCTCTTTCTTAGCCGCATCACACCCATCATCATAAACCACCTCCCAATATAAGTCCCTAGCCTTAATCTGATCACTTGCATCAAGAATCTTGCTACACTTTCCGAAAATAGGTGGGACCACAAGCTCGATATCTTCGTCTCGTTCAACCTGACCACCAACAACCCTTTTACTTTCTTTCATAAAAATTGCTTCTTCTCGCACCAAAAGCGTATAAACTGCACCCATTCTCGAGGCTGCATTCATCCATAAACCTGGCTTCCCATTTCCAGGATACAGAGTATCATAACTACTTCCTGTTAATTCAAGTCGACCATTCGAGTTTTCATATAGAACGTCCTGAAAACCGAAATATTGTTCACTTATATCAGCCAATGTCATGAGAAGAAACACACCAATCATTCTTCTTGAAACCAGAATCTCTTCATTTGTTACATAATGCTTTCCAATGACCCCACTTTCTGGAATGAGCAAGTTAACCTTTTTACGCCATTTTTCGTCACTATCAAACACACCTTTTTCGTTAGCATTCGCTAACGAAACCTCAGAAGCTTTTAGAAACTCTACAAGCTCTGATTCAGTAAACTTGCACATAATATCTTTATGGACAAGAGACTGGCGATGAACAACACAAAACAAGTGAGCCAGTCTTTCTGCATCTTCTCCAATAAGACTACGAACTTTGTCCCTTTCGGTCTCTGGGTTAAACAGGACAATGTTACTGTAGGAATTCGAGTAAACCGAGTGAAAAAGCGCGCAGAGTGCGACCGAATCTGGGGCATTCCAAAGCTTAATGATGTGGTACACGTGGCGAAGATGGTCTAGGAAAGTTCCTAGGCGATGGAAACATTCGCCTGCGCCTGAAGAGCGTAAAATGGCGATTAGGGACGGAAGTTTTGGGTCGATCTTTTCGAATTCTTCCCGGAGAAAAGGCTTAGCGGATTCCAAAAGGGTTTGGAGTTTTTGGTTTGTTGAAAATGAAGGAGACATTTTTGATATTTTCTGTTCAAAGTTGATGGTGAAGGCGGAGATGCTTAAGAAGATAGATAATTGATGATATTTATGGAGTGAATGATCAAAGTAATGCGAAAGAAACGTGTCCAGAGAATGACAAAAATTCAGTTTGGATTTATATATTATTTGGATGAAACATGTGATGCATGGATGAACAAGTGTGAGAATTTAAATGCGGTCCTAAATGGGTAGGGAAATTATTGATATTTTTATCAATGTAAATCGTATTTTAGTAATTATAAATTTTCCATGAACTTGATTTTTTCTAATAAAATCATCATATTGTTTACCTTACAAGTTCATTATTTACTTAATTAGGCGAATATAGAAAGAGGAGAGATCCGTACGCCATTGATTGACTGTACTTTTTATACGTAAACTGTGAAACTTATACGGAAAAAAATTTGATATAAAGAAAGAGTTCGAAACAAATCACCATTCACCATTTCCTATTAAGAGACAGTTAGAAACAACACGTGAATTTTTTTTTTTGTCTTCATATTATTACACTTAATTTTCCTCCATTAACGAAATTGCCAACAGCCACCGATACAGATACCCGACTTGAGGAAGCAAGCATCGGCCGGAGTGCCCTCGAAGCTTATTTCTCAATCTATTCCTTATGTGATGGCTCTCGACATCTGTCTCAGGTACCTAACTTTGGACGGATGATATTCTGTACCCATCTATGGAACCATCTTGGCTGACTTCCTCGCAGCACATCCTATCCCCGATGATTCACCTCTGGCAACAGACTAGAACTCAAAGGCGAACTCCTGGCTTGGCTCACTTACTTACACTCAGAAGCCTTGCTTCCCGATCCTTACTCAGTCCAAAAAGGGGATATGAGATTACTTCTTTAGCAGCTGATCCGTTCCCCGCCTTAGTTAGTCCAAGAATGGCAGTTCCCCTCCTGCCTACCTAAATAGTAGAACTAGAAATAGAAGTCAGAGCTCGGGATCCCTAAAAGGACCTATTATTCTTATTATTATTAAGTATGACCTCTTTTACGGGTATCGGTAGTTATAGTGAAGTCCTAACCAGACAACAGATCAGAGATCAGGTCTTTTTTTTTTTCATACGGCTTTTGCCCTGTCAACAGTGTTCCGCTCTACTTGCTACTTACTACTGACTAGCGCCCTTAACTTCTCTAACTTAACTTCCAGCTTATTCCGAAATCAAAGCTACTTGCAACTAAGAGCAAGGTGCGTAGCTGGCTTGTTAGGGGAAGAGGTTAGTTTACTTGCTTGTTAGAGAAAGGCTTTAGAAAGCACAGTAACAGCTATGAGATAGCCGCCCTTTTACCCGCTATTCTCAATCTCTCTTCCGGCTCTTTTTGTCTTGTCTTCTGGCAACCTTCCATGTTGGAGATAATTTATGAAGGGGGCTCGCCAATCTTCGTCTTCCCCTCTTGCACTGTTTTCAGGTTCAACATTTGGGATTTGGCCGACTGGCTGTAACACTCTCCTTTCTCTAGCTGTTATCGTGATCATTTTGCTGTCAGGAAGTGTCATTGAAGCAGCAAGGCTTGAAAAAGAGTCAGCTCGGGAGTTGGTCTACATGAAAGATGTGCATTTTTCTGAACTGAGAAAGCAGCCGGTTTGCCCTTTCATGATAAGGGATCAAGCTCGTCTTTTTGACTATATACTTACCACGTAACTCTTTCACAGCTAGCTCTGAGTCCCCTGTAAGCTCTTTTTTTTTTTTTTTTTTTTTTTTTGACTAACTACAAAGATGGGTATTTCTAATATGGAAAGATAAAAAAAAAAAAAAAAAAAAAAAAAAATATTGAAGTTGGCCTTAGGTGTAATAGGACTCCCAGTTACTGTACACGATCGTATACTGAGGTGCTCCCCGCCGGTTGTTGGAACGACGCGAGCCGGGCCGGGTCTCGATTCAGAAAGATGAAGGGCCCAAAAGTCTAAATAGGGAGTTATAAATTCCCCATCTCTTTCTCTTTTGCCTATGAGGTTTGATGACAGACCGTGGTAACTTCAGAAGCAGAAGAGGAGATGACCTTAGAAGATTCTATTAGAAGTAGGAAATCAACACAACAAGAAAAGGAGACCCAAGCACAGGGCAAACCCTTTAAGAAAAGAAAATTTATAAATCAGAAAGCAGCATCCATGTGTAAAATCAACACTTAACATATATGTCACGTGTGAAGATGTCAACGCCGAACAAGTCACCTATTCACAAATCACCCACATATTGTCGCACCCCCAAGACACGTGGCAGCGGAAGGTAGGGTGTTGCGTTGGGGGCGCCGACCAAATCAAATATCACAACACAAGAATTACAACAAACGACTTCTATATGAGACGTTTCAAAAATCATTACATTTCGTAGTTAAAATGTTTACATATGTTTTGCCAAAAGTAGAGTACTCATCTATTACAAGATTACAACATATCATAATGCAAGCTAATCTCTGTTGTTTGTGAAAAATATGCGACTCGAGCTATCTCCTTCCAAAAGCAAACCTACTGCGGTTGATCTCCTGAGAAATACATACTAAAAGGTCAACATAAAGTTGGTGAGTTCATAGGTTTGTAAACAGTTGATATAACATCGTATGGAACACAAGATTTCCGTTTGTATCATTCAACAATGATAGGTAATGTATTACAAAAATGTAAAGATAGTGTATATTGTTGTCATGAGCTCATAGTTCGAGCTTAACTGTGGTGTCGGGTCACAATCAAGTGCCACGATCGGGGTGCCTCCCAGCGAGTGCCTAATCCAACACTCGTAAGAACAAATGATAATGCGTCCATTTGACCAGTTAGCGCGACTAACCCGGACGGGGGGAGTCAATCCCAAATAGTACTATTCATTAACATTCACGCTATAACGATACTAACAAACTATGATGTGGGGGACTTTCAGGATTAGTAAAATAACTCGTGCAACCAATATATCGAGTTTAGTACTTGTGTTCACATGAAAATAGCGGTATAAAAGCAGTTGTATGTATTCTCACCCCAGTTAGAAAACAGTAAAAAGGGGCTACGAAACTCACCTGATATTAGCAAGTAAGTAGCAAATGGTAAGCAAAGCGTGTTTTTCGAATGCAACCTTCTAACGTCCTAAACATATAAGACTGTGTAAGTAGATGTCTCAAAAGACCATCTATAGTGATTGTATAAGTGGGGGTTAATGTCCACTTAAGCCAATCATGTAGGTGGAGGGTTAATGTCCACCTAAGTTAATCGTGTAGGTGGAGGGTTAATGTCCACCTAAATAAGTTCACACAATTAGAAATGTCCAATTGTTCAGTTATCGTTTGTGCTTACAAAAACATGTACAGGCCGTTAGTGATATTTTGTGAAAACACAACTTTTGATTAATTATGTTACGCGTATTTCTACTTTCCAGTTATGGGTAATTAATCAGTGTGGCAAGGGCGAAGCCCATTAATGACGGGGGTCCGGGGGCAGCGCCCCTGGTAGCGGGGTCTAAGGGGTGGAAACCCCTAGCGGGGTCCAAGGGGCAGAGCCCCTGGCTGGGGTCGAGCTGTCAGGTCAGCTTGGAAAATTTTTATTTATGCTTATATTGCTTTAACCAAAAACGTATGGATTCTGTGTTTTTAGCGCCACTGGGTTAGTGTCGCTATATGCGACACTAAGGTATTATGCGACACTAAGGCTTGTGTCGCTAATGTGTCGATTCGGGTGTTATGGCGACACAAAGGGTTGTGTCGCTAATGTGACGATTTGGGTGCTATAGCGACACAAAAGCTTGTGTCGCTAATGTGACGATTCGGGTGCTATAGTGACACAAAAGCTTGTGTCGCTAATGTGACGATTCGGGTGCTATAGCGACACAAATGCTTGTGTCGCAGACTACTGGGCTTCTGCGACACAGAGGCCTGAAACAGATCAGTTTTTGTGAATTTTATTTCGGGTTCCAAATGTTCAAATAAAAATTCAAGAAAAATAAATGTTGTTCCTTAGTATGTTAGCTCTCTAAAATAATTTTTCCAGAATTTTTGGGTACTCCTAAGTATTTTTAAAAATTTCGTTTGTTCTCTAAGGTCAGAAAGTGACCAATCCGGACACATGCAACAAGATCGGATTTCTGGGCAAAATCTACACATTTTCCGAAAAAGTTATATAAACGACATTTGTACCTAACAAATTTTGTGAACTTTTGGCGGTGGTTTCAGGTCATTTGGAGGTGTATATCTCGAGTTATGATTAAAACAAGAAAGGTGAAATTTCTGTAATTTTCGACAGCCCGTATACATGTTTTTGTAAAAATCATTTCGGGTATCAAACGAACTCCAAAAATTATGAAACCACTTGGAAATGAAATCTAACTTCCTAAACTTAATTTTTGCCTTTTGAATCGTCCATTTTGGTCAAGTTTTGAGGGAGAAACAACCTCTCAAAGTCGAGCTATTTTTCTGCCCAGAAATGCATGTGTTGTTCTTGAACATTTTAAGCCATGAAAAACGTTTTTATGTTATATTTTGGACATTTCTTTGTTATGTGAACCTTTTAACATGTTTTTAAGGATATTTGGATAGAGAATAATTTTTCTTACAATTAGGTTGGTGATTTTTGAAGAGAAGTTGTTGGAAAAGCTTGAATCTTGAGTTTTTAGCTTGATTTTCTTCTCGGAGATGTGATGAACACTATGGTGGTGGTGGTGGCCGATTTTTGGTGGTGTTCTTGGGCAGGTTGTTGGGAGAGAGGAGGAGGGGAGGAGAGCTTGAGAGAAAAAGTGTGATTTTTGTGTGTGTAAAATGAGGAATGGGGAAGAAGATACATATATATACAATGGGCCAAATGGTGGCATGTTTGGGCCGGTTCTTGAGCTGAGTTGGGCCGAAGGTTGGGCCTAGCCCAATGTGGTTTTTTCGGGCTCGTGACTTGTTCCTCGATTTAGTGTTATTTTACTTGTTCGGTTAGACGTTAATCGCGCGTGTAAAAATTAAATCATTAACGTTTAATGTTTGTATTTTATTTTTGATACGAAGTCACTATTTTAATTTGACCAATATACTTAAAAATACTTTATTGAACCTTCTTAAAATATTTGTCAGTTTTGTTCGGGTGTCGGGCGCGATTTGCGCATTTTCGTTGCGTTTGTTACGTTTTAAGCAAAACGTCTAGGTTTTTCGTATATTATTATTTAATAACAATAATATAGGGTAAATAATTACTATTTAATTTATAAAATAGGTTTACATTATTTATGAAAAGTTATCACCAACGCCGTATAGATTGTCGGACCTCGTCCGGTTGTTTCGCGTAATTACAGATAAACACATAATCACGTAAGTGTATATTCAAATATACAAGTAATTACAGATATTTAGCCTAATACCAACTAAATACAAGTAATTAGGGTTTTTAGCTAGGTTTAACAATTAACCTAAAGTGTCGGGTGTCACACATATGCTGAGGAAAAAATTCAAACCTCTGACATGTCGGTCACACATGTGAAGTCTTGACGTTTGCGGTTGCGGTACCACTTGAGCTATACCCAATCAATTAAAATAAAATATATATTTGGTGTATTTTTAGTATGTTTTTGAAAAATATCAAATAGAAAAATCAAATAAAAGGAATATAATGGTTGCCAAAGATTAACACAAAAACAAAAAAAAATAAAAAAAATTACAACAACAGCGCTTCATCAAATTACGAAGTCTTTACTTAGAATCACCGATAATCACCGATGCTCATAGCACCAAAATGGCAAAATCATACCTCTCAGGGTGACACTAAAGTGTGATCAACGGATTCACGATGTGATCCAAACTCCATACAAGATGATATAGGTATTGGGACCTCTCTTCTTAATACAAAATGCAATGTCGTGTTTTCTAATAAAACAGATAAACTCATTTCACATAATTTAAGATAACTACCTTTTAATTTGTTAAACATTTGTGGGTAAGTTAAATTGATCTCAATCCATGCTACACTGATACAGTAATTTTAAGAGTAAATTACATTTCTCGTCCCTAAAACATGTCATTAATTTCGCCCATTTTCTGCGAGTTCAGTCCGTTGACTCTGTTTTTCGTTTCACTCCCCGTCCCGCAAAGGGTAAAAGTGTCTTAAAATTTTAAGGGTATTTTAGTCATTTCATGATGGATGATGGAGGGGGAGTGAAACGAAAAACCAGATCAAGAGACTGAACCTGTAAAAAAATCGACCCGGAGACGGGGAGTGAAATTAATGACATACTTCAGAGACGGGGTGTGTAATTTACTCTATTTTTAATGCTAATTGTTATCACATAGTATTTCATGAACTTTTGTTTATAAAAAAAATTCGTTGATCAAAGATATTATTTTGCTCTATCTACTTGTAAAAAAGTTCATTTGCTAAATGTTGATTTTGTCACCGAACATTTTAAATCCACCCAAAACGAAGTAGTTTTATACACAGGCGTTGCCCAAATATTTTGATTGCTATATAAATATTATTATCGTTCAACTTCCGTCATCGGACAATTTCATGAATATGCTATGTGGTTTGTTGTGTATGTAATGAATTATTTATTTTCTAATAATGAGCAAAACATGTAATCAATGAAACAAAGTAAACCTAAAATAATTACTCAAATGATACATAGCTTTTGCTAATAACAAACAAGGTCTAAACATATATGGGTTTCCACTTATCTGTACCAACATTATTCGATAACTTTGCAATTATGATTTAACAAATGGTTTTGCATTTAGCTTTGGGAATCATGGATCCATATTTGAGCTTCATACATCTGATGCAAATGCAAGTGGTATTTCAGGTTACATAGAAAGTGGCTTATATGTCACTGCTGGTCGATAGACTAAAACTTGACAGTAACATACTACAATGTTGAAAATAAACTAAGGAGAAAGGTGTGTTACACATCTTCCTCTAATTTTCAGTCTACAATTTCCAGTGCTAAAATCAAGTAACTCCCCACCTGTGACATGAACTGGGTCAACTGTAAATTAATTTTTGTAACAAAATATTAACAAATTTAGATATATAAAAAAAGGCATGGAACCAAATAAAGAGAGAGCAACTTAGATGCAAATAAATGTAATATCATTGCCATGGTTGATCCCAACATTTGGAAAGTAGACGTGGCAAACTGGTCGGGTTGGGTAATGGGTCGAATGAATTAAGTTGGTTCGTGAACCCTTTTATGTCCATTTTTTTATTTTATATGTAATTACTAAAATAATAGCAGTATAAAATAGTTCAATTATAGTTGTAAATATAACCTCATTCTGTTCGAAGTCTTTGATGCATTACCTATCAATGGTTAGCTTGTTAGGCTATGAAAGGTATAAGTCCCTCGAAAGTCTATGTTGCTGCAGGACCAAAACGTGCAAGTCCCTCAAGAGTCTGTGTTGCTGCAGGACCAGAAGCCTTGACCGCAACTGAATATGCAACAGGACCAAGACCCAAATGGCAGAGTCCCTATACCCATAACAGCAAAAATCCTGCAATTACCTAAATTGTATTATTACAGAAAATGGTCTAAATCTCTAATTAAACGATTTAGTAAAAAGACTTTGGGAGACTCTCAAGCCGTTTGACCACTCATTCAACCCATCCCCTTTTTAGATAATATTTTTATTTGACCCGTTTTACAACCCATATAAAGTCATTGACAAGTAAACATTTATTTTGCCAACTATGCTTGTGTTCCAATCTCCCAAGGAGTCAAGGACCTCGATCTCCTTCTGAATTTATTAAGACAACCCATGTAAAGCCATTGACAAGTAAACATTCGATTTTGCCAACTCTGCTTGTGTTCCAATCTCCCAAAGAGTCAAACACCTCTATCTCATTCTGAATAAATCACTTTTGAACTCATTTCAATACCCTAGATTAAACAGTCAAACATCATGTAGAGGACATAAATATATCTCCTTATTTTTCCCGAATTCAAAATGATACGACAGAGCTTCATATAGCAAGTTTGACTATTACATTTGACATTTGGGTCTTTAAAGACACAAGCAGAAGGAGAGTTTCTCCATTGCTGCAAAATCAAAATTCAAGAGTTGATACTCAATAACCAATTGAAGTCCAATGTTAAAAAAATGATTTCAATAGCAATATGATTATTTAAATACAACATTTCAATTGGTTACATGAATTGAACATAAAGTTTGGGCGACTTTCGACCCGTTACCTCTTTAGCTAAATAATCTCTTACCCATTTGAGCCATTAACAATAGGATCCTAACTGACCAGCCCAAAATTAGATGGGTCAAAAGTCGCAGCGTATAGCTGTATAGAACTTACCATACACATACTGACTTTCGACCCATTAAGTTCATTACACAAGTAAGCTACTATCATCCTTCCCTGCAAAATAGAAAATGCCAATATGAATAATCATCACACATTTTTAGTCATTTGTAGTCACAGTTAATAAACTAAATATAGAAAATCCAAAATGAAAACAGTTTGAAGGTATAGTCATCTTCTAATCTTACCATGATGGACCGAAATGCTAGTACAGTTCCTGTCAAACCATTTACGGAAAACAGAAAGGAATTTCTGTACAGTATTAGTCACATGCTACTATGTGAGTCCAGTTTCATAGGGTATGGTCATTTAAGGTTATTTGTGTTGTTAATGAGTCAAATGGGTAAAAGTTAAATAGAGAAAACCGAAATCTGGAAAAATGTTCAAGTTAATCAAAGTGTACTTTTTACTGTTTTAGTATTAAAAAACTTTGTTATTAATATTTAATATATAGAATATATTATTATATTTATTCAATAGTCTTGACAAAATAGTGTACGGTCAACCCTAAATGCTCAGAACAAAAAGTTACCTGATTGACATGACCCGTGTTGTCCCATGACTCAATCCGCCCATTTGGCCATCTATAATATCAAACATGTCTTGTTCATTGTGTACCCGATAATTTCTTAAACCAAAAAGACATTTCCTGCGCCAATCTCCAATGGGAACTCATTCATCAAGTTCAAATCCTTTCCAAAGTAACCTAAATTCAACAATAGAAACATAGACACATCAATTTATTTTCATTAACCAAACTCATCATAAAGCTTACTATTTTTACACCTAGTCATTCATCTCCACCACCCAAATCAGAGGGAATTAACCATTTTCTACCTGATTCATTTGAGTTGAGCGATCTGATCAATGAGGTTGATTTAAATGAACTACCAAATGCGTAGGTTATAATCTCCCTCAATGGAATGGTGTTTAACCACCTGCAATAATAAAGTGGTTCGTCAACGATAAAATTGAAACACAATCAATTTTGCTTACATGGTTGGAAACACTAAAAGCAGACGACATGACTATTTAATTGTTAAATGTAAATTAAACTGTAAAAAGTAGACATGTAACTTAAAAAAAGATAAATAAAAATCCTTTTTTTGTAATGGATTGGCAGAAAGCATAATCTGTAAAGTTTTATGGAACATTTAATGTGGCCAACTATATACAATTACTTCATTGTACATAGCATTAGGTGAAACTATTATATAGGTATTTCATCAAACACTTGATATGCATGTGACACTATACAATTATTCACTTGAGAAATCAATGATGTTTATACTGAATTGGAGCTGGAGTCACATATAGAAAGTATATTGATGAGAGACAAAAAGAGGTGGCCTTGATCTCCTGCAAAAACACAATGAACAACCAAGCAACTCAGATTATTAATCAAAACGTATACCATTTCATTAGATGTAGGGGCGGAGCTACGTTAACGGTAGGGGTACCAGTCGCTACGAGTCCATTATGATATAGACAGTGTAAATTTCTTATAAACAATTAAATTTTTTGTTGCATTCCTTGTTTGTGCTACGGGCTCACAAAGAATGAAATACCAATGCTACGGGTCACGTCAAATCCATAATCCGCCACTGATTAAATGGTTCAATTACGTTACATTGTAGGTCAGATTATAAGATTTAATAAGAGCTAATAAGATGGAGAAGAACATATGAATCATAAATTGCACCTGCATGCTCATACGTAATGAATTCTCAAAGTACTCAAATATAAATTATGTGCCCTAGTTTATTTTAACGAAAGTGAAATAAAAGAGGTTAAAGAGCATGACGACCTTTAAAAAACCTAGGCTGATGGAATTATTTTGCTGAGTTTAATCTGGTGAAGATTGCATAGAACGTGTTTGACGGTTACATATTTAATTCAACCGCTGTTATGTAACCAACCTCCACCTAACCGCCGTTATATACAACTGGAGAAGAACATATGAATTATAAATTACACAAATAAAAAAGTGAAAACTACAAATTTCATAGGCAAGACAACATCAGATTATGCAACATAGGGTGAGAAACATTACATACGTAGACAATTATAATATTCGTGGATGAAAACTGTACAATCAAATAACAGCAACAAAATATATGGGTATAACAACAAGAATTTACCAGTTCTGAGAAAACTGTACAATCATAGATTGATGAAGAAGACTTTAAGATTCACATTTGATTCTTGATTTTGAAATCCTTTACCCAAATCTCTGACTTGTGATGTATTTCTAGGATAAAAGAAAAAAATACAAGCAATTTCTTTTCTCCATTAAACCATCTGCTCGACTGCTTATATAAAAAGTCCTTGATTATATTAATTTATTTTATATTTTGGTGATTACTTGTATAAATGTCGTTAGTTTGAATTTACTGATACGTAGGTTTTATGCTTTACATAATTTAAGTGTAACTTCTTTAAACATCTACGAAATATTAGTTGGATTACTTTTAAGAGAAACACAAATTTGGATACATAAAGGTAAAATGAAAAGAAGAGCCGAATTTATATCTACAGAGGACTCATTTTTCTTTTTAATATCGTACGGGACCTCCAAAATAATTTGTCGCCCGTCAATTCGGATGTAGTCTCGGAGGGATTTTACTATTTTAGGGTGTGTATTGTTGATTTTGAAGGCGGTTGTGTAAGCAGTTATAACTTACAATAGTAATCAGGCATTTAAAAACCGCACCATAAAAGTAACCAACAACGTTAAAGTTGCGACGGTCAGATCAAAAAACTTCACATGATCCGATCCACACGGAGGGTCAACGCGAAAAATTTCAGTCAACCCATAGTTATGGGCCATGTATATGGAAAATAGGTAGAAAAAAAATATGAAAAACCATTGCGACACTCTCAAGTCTCAACTTCCATCCACACAAAAGATCATATCAAATTCTTGTCACATCTCACAAGAAGATATTTTCATGTCTTTCAATCTATCTATATCCCTATAACCAAACATCCCAAAACACACAATCCATCCGACCCAAATCCCAATAATGGCAACAACCATTAACTGCCATTATCTTTCAGTAACCTGCACATCAACACCCATCAATCAAGACTCTTCCAATTCTATTCAACAACCAATTTTACCCACCAAAATCATCTTACCCAACAAAAAGCCCCAAAAATGGTCCACCGGTGTTGCTCCCGGAGATTACGGCGGACCACCCACAACCACCAAGCTGAGAAAGTACTGGGGTGGTGAAAAAGAAGACCCCATCACATCTGATGAATTAATTTGGAATAGAGACTTTATGCCACATATGAAACGATTAATTGGAGATACTTCTGATAATGAGTCTTCTAACTCTGACCCTCGTTTATCTACTGTTAAGGTTTCAATTATTCTTTTTTTACTGAATTTGATTTTTTGTATGTAACTATGTATCAATAATTCAATATCTCATCATGGTGTTTTGCAATGTGAAATAGGAAGAACCATCTGGATTTCTAAGCTTTAATAGAGTCATGAGTCTTGACAGGCATGAATCTTTTTCGTATTATATATCTTTATCTTTATTATTTTTAGTGAAAGTTCGAATCTTTTTTGTTTATTCATTTGATAAATGTGTAATCTTGATTTATATAGTATGGAAGTTGATTTGAGCAAAGAGCTAATAAAGACTTCAGTTCCAATCATAGAGAAGCAAGTTGATGCTGCTCAAGTAAGATACTTTGCAATTAGTAACTGACTAAATGTATCCATTTCCTTTTTTTTTTTTTTGTTTATATATTATCGACGATTGCTATGTTTTTATTTTGATGATTTATCTGGGATGAGATGATGGTAGGCTACAAACATTCCCTCAGTAAAATGGAGACCTGCACCTACAAGGCGTGAACAAGACAAATGGGCTAGAGCAACTAAAGCCGCAACTGGAGGCAGTGTATGCCTTTCTCTTTCATTTTTGCTCCCCATTTCTCTATTTGTTCTTCTTGAAAAGTTACTTAAATTGCGGGTATTCCATCTTAGAAGATTTGACAGGTTTGGCCACTTTTTTGGTGATATGTATAGGTGGTAAAATGGCTGGGTCAGGTGGGTTGGGTAACGGGTTTAAACAGTTCCAAGCCAAAACAGTTTAATATTTGCAGTGACTCTCAACGGGTGGAGTTGATTTATCATATCTAGTATGTTTAGAAAACATTTTTTCTTTCATAATAATTCAATTTATTTGAATAGAGTACTTTCAGGAGTTTATAAATCCTTGAGAAATATTCAATCCTTTTACCTGTTTCTTTTCAGCTAAATAACTAGTTTTATCCAGTTGAGTAGTCATTTTCACATAAATGGGTTGAAATTGTGACCTTTAGTAATCTGATAGTATTTAAATAAATATGTGCTAAGGTTTGATATTGTAATCTTCGTGTATGTAGGACGTAATGTTCAGAGAGTTAAGACGTTCTAAAGAGGACCCTAAAGTACTGGCAGCCAAGTCAAGAGAACAATATTTAAAGGTTATATCATTTGAAAGCAGTGCAAGTAACAGTAACCTATGAGCTATGAAACTTACGTGTTCTTTTTCTCTAATTGAATCGAATATACAGTTAAAAAAGAAGTTGCAGACTCTAACAGTGGCAATAGGTGGTGTTGGGCTAGTCTCGGCTTATATTTCCTACACTCCAGAAATTGCAGCAAGGTAACTTTGCTATTGGAGGTGCTTACTTAACTTAGTTTTTATCTCTTGATCCAAAGTTAGTGTCATCAATGTATTATAGAGTTTGCAAAATGGGAGTGTCGGTAATAGATTATAACAAATTCAAATCAAAACGGGTCACCTTTTGGTATGAGCAAATATGGGTTGGGTTAGGTTGACCAAGAAGACGTTTTTTCCAAATTAAGTAAATGCTTGATGTTGATTGTAATCATATGTGTCCAGTTATGGTGTTGGATTAGTTGGTTCTCTGGTATATATGCGTATGCTTGGGAATAGCATGGATGGAATGGCAGGTGGAGCCCGAGGTGCCATCAAGTAAGTTCATTTTCCCTCCTTTTGTCTCATACATCAAGCTACTAGACGTGGAAAAATAGGTAGGTCAGATGCCGGTTTGGTGACGGGTCAACACTGGTTGCTCCAACCTACTAACACTTTTTCAACTACTTTCTCCAACTTCATTAACTAATTAATATCATTAATTCGTTTGCAAGAACAATATCGTTAGAATATTTTCATCATAAAATATCTAGGAGGTTTTATGCATTTGGATACATTTCGACACACAATATTATTGGTGTATATTTACTTATTTTACAAGAGGATTTACTTTCAGGGGAGCAATTGGGCAGCCGCGATTATTAGTTCCTGTTGCCTTGGTCATGATCTTTAACCGATGGAACGGGTAAGTCTTTCTATCTTTAAGGGGTCTTTTGTTTTTTCTGATTACTAAAAGATGAAAGATGAAATCTGAAAACCAATTCTGAATAATAAGAGCTGACATCTGAAGTCTGAGTTGGAATTATTAAGACTGTTTGGTAAATAAAAAATACAAACATCTGAATACACGTGTTTTTACTGTTTATGACGTGAAAAAAATCATCCCTTTACATGAATATCACAATGAGTTACAAACGACTCAAACTAGAATAGAACACTAAACAAGTTTACAAGAGTTCCCAACACAAAGTTCTTTCACCAATATTAATTTCAACAAATAAATCGCAATAAATAAAAAAATCAAAATGGAAGTGCTTAAAAAAGTAATAAATATTGTTTAATACGTAAATCCATTTATGCAAGATAACCACATAGAATAGGGGATTTTTTTATTAAATAAGAGTTTTCAGCTATTAATAATAGCTTACCGAATAAGACATTTTTCAGCTGATTCTAGATCTGATCAGAAAAGGAAACCAAAATAACTTAATGGCTAATGTCTTGCCGAATAATACAAACAAAAGACCCCTAAATAAAAATTGTTTTCATTTGAAAGTCAATCATTTTCTACGCACAACAATTGCCACACCCATGAACATATATAATGGGATAGTAATTTAATCTACATATTGCAATTTATGGGACATGAGAGTTTCCATTGAGGTGGCAAAAGAGAAGGGGCGTAGGGGTGGGTCGGATCGGGCCAGGTCGGGTCGGAACGGATCGGGTGGGCCTCTTTGAAAATAATGTTAATCCATTTTTGTGGTTAGTTTATAAGTAGTTAATGTTTTCAATATAATTATGAAACTAAAATTGTTTTATTTATCATCTTAACTTTTTTTAAGTAATGCAATTTAGGAGGTTAGTAATACGTTTTAGGAGGCTTATGCTTTAAGGTTACACTTTGGATGACTTTTGACCCGTTCAACACATTTCCTTTTTCCTTGAGTGTTTTAGCATAACTCGCTTTTACCAAATATGATCCGAATTGACCCATTTTATATGTAAATGGATATAATTTGCCACCTCTAATTTTCTATCTACTCGAACATAATTTTCTTTTTCTGCAGTTGCTTTTTCATCATGTTTCAGATTGTAATGGGGTAACATTATAAATTAATTAATCCATCATCACTGAAATGCTGATCAACATTTATATATAAATATACTACATATGTTAAAAAGAATGGCTTGTAGAATTGCATGTTGCACAATTCTTTTGCATTAAAGATGAGTAAATTATTTAAATCGTCCCTGTAGTTTCACGTTTTCTCCACTGGTCGTCCCTGACTTCTAAAAGCTATTTTAATAGTTCATTTTTTGAAACTTTCGTTCACTGATAGTCCATTTTGGACTATCAGTGAATCAAAGTTTTACAAAAAAATATATTTTAATAGTTCATTTTTGGACTACCGATGAACCAAAGTTTCAAAAAATGGACTATTAAAATAGCTTTTTAAAGTCAGGGACGAACGGTGGAGAAAACGTAAAACCACATGGATGATTTAAATAATTTACTCATTAAAGATTGATATGATTCTCACTCATTTTATTGTTATTCCCTTTTGCAGAATTGTAGTTCCTGAATATGGATTGATGCACCTAGAGTTGATTCCGATGTTAGTTGGATTTTTCACATACAAGATTGCCACTTTCACTCAAGCAATCGAAGATGCAATTACTGTTGTGAGTAATGATGCTCAAGTTGAGTAAGTTGAAACCAAACGAGTCTTTGTTCTGTAATATTTGGTCAGAGCTAACAAGGAACTGTACATCTTTATCGACACATGGTGGCTCGGTCCCTGGTTCTCACATCCGCAGGCTAAGCGAACATATGGTTGAATTAAGCGAATTCTTTGATATGATCTTATGGGCAACAACAATGTATAGGGCACAGTTTGAATACCAAAATATATGTGGTTAAAGAGTTTGGTTCATTGACTATAGGTACAACTGTTTATGAAAATGTTACAAACGAACAAGGCGAGACTAATGTACTTGCAAGTCTTGTAATGGTTGGGGATCACTGTGAGTATAATGTCCCAATTAGCATGTAATATAATATTTTCTTTTATGGATTTGGTAATCACTTTTGGGAAGTAAAAATTCACAAAGTTATAACTTGTCACGAGTTATAAGTTATTGCTTGTAACCTAAGTGTGTGTTTGGTACTTTAAAAATTAATTATCTTCCGACTCGGAAGAGTCAATAAATGACTTGTTAGAGTTAAATTCATTTAAGAGTTGAGGTTTGAGTCGTCTCGTTTTTTGAATATTTGAATTGACTCGTAAGAGTTGACTCGTGATTCGTAAGAGTTTAACAACTATGGTAACTAATTGATATAATTGTATATAATTTAAAAAAGTGGCATGAGGATTTCATATAAAGGGTTAATAATGGTTCAATACTCAAAGTTTTACATTTTTTCTCATTTTAACCATCAGAGTTTTTATCTAATGATTTAATCCTTCAAGTTTGCATTGAGTTATTGATTTAATCTTTCAAATGGTTAACCATTAAACTTTTGAAAGTTAGATAATTAAACTGAATAAAGTTAAAAGGGTAAAATCATTATAAAACTTATATGGTTAAGAAAATGTAAAGAATTAAATCATTAAAAAAATTTATAAAACTTATATGGGTATACTTAACTTTTGAATTCAAGTAAGCTACTTAACTTATAAATATTAACACTAAGATCATTATACTTGACTTTTGAATTCAAGTAAGCTACTTAACTTATAAATATTACAATGCAAAAAAGTCTAATTTAGATATGAAAATAATTTAGTAATCCAATTGAACAAATTAATAGTACATTAACCCCTTAAACATTTTGGCAAAGTACATTAATATATTTGTCTATTAACCCTTCTTTAGAATACAAATTTTGTTAAATAAAAATGAAATTCTTTCACGTAAAAATAACATTTATTTTAGTTTAAGATTAAGGATCAGAGGAGAAAGCATCAAATGAGGGGAAGAAGGGGCATGTCGAATCCACTGTATCTTATAAATAAATTTGTAAGTGCAAAATGCAGTGTTGTTAAAATGTAGTCAAATTTTATAGATGTAAAATACAGTATTGTTAAAATGTATTGTTTCATTGGTAAGATGTAGTAAATCTGGATGATAATTTGTTTCTAAAATGCAGTAAATTCGACCTGATATTACTTCCCCTCATTAGAGGTCTTCACCTTAGAACCTTACCCTTAATTTGATTTCATTTAATAACTTTAAAACTTGTAAATCAAAAGAATTTAAAAGAATAATAAATACAGAAAATGTAGATCATAGCTATTATTATATTCAGATTTATTATAATCAAATCACGCAAAACTAATATATATATATATATATATATATATATATATATATATATATATATATATATATATATATATATATACTAAAGGAGTATAAAAGAAAGCTTCAGAATTTGTCACCTAAGCATGTATGTCACGTGTCAATATCTTAACTTCAGTTAATAAATTATTTAATTAATATTATATTATTACTTTATTATTTTATTATAACGAGTAATAAGTAATAAATATAAATACTACATATATTATAATAATATAGAAAGAGGAGTCACATACAAAAACAAATTCTTAGTTTATCATTTAATTAATATTATTTATAAATTATTTTATAAAATATGTACTACAATTATCATTTAATCACATAATATCTAAAATAATTCTAATAAATTACCGTGCATTGCACGGGTCTTTCACCTAGTATATATCTATATATATACTAAAGAAGTATAAAAGAAATCTTCAGAATTTGCTACATAGGCACAAATGCCACGTGTCAACGTATCAATTTTAATTAACAAATTATTTAATTAATATTATTTTATTATTTTATTATTTTTTTTAATAATTAATAATTAATAAATATAAATACTAATATGAAAAGAAGGAGTCGTATACAAAAATAAACTCCTACAAATTATTTAATTAATATTATAATTTTATTATGAAAAGAAGGAGTCCTATATGAAAACAAACTACTATAAATTATTTAATTAATATTATAATTTTATTATTAATAATAATTAATTAGAAAATAAAATACCATTAAACAATTTGACATATATTTAGTTACGATCTTATATTAGTGTAATGACAAGGACTTTGTATATAATATTTATCATATTACGATGAATATCTCACAATATAATAATAGTATGTACTAAACACGATTATATTTAGCAAATCGCTTAATAATTAATTGATTTGATTAATTAAATTAATAACAATAAAAATTGTATGCTTTAAATTGCCGTGCATCGCACGAGATTAAAAGTAGTATATATATATATATATATATAGATAGATAATAGATAATAAATAATAGATTTAATATATAGATTTAGGAGAGTAATTGGAGGAAAAATATTTATAGAGTTCGGCTATTGAACTAAACTCGTCGATCTTCGTTTACAAGCCTACAAGTGAACAATCAATTAATAAATAATAAAAAAAATGATAATTACAGCCTTTAAAACGGTAATAAAAAAAATATAATGTATACATTAATTAAACTTAAAATAATTGAAAGAAAAGGAGAGGGCTTTTTATAATATTTAACAAAAATTCGGACAAAATTCATTCAAAAAATAAAAAACAGTTCCTCGAGGACTCGGTTTGCCCCTCATATCATCGTCATCGGTCACCGCCGGCCCAAACTCATGCCCTCTCAATCCAACAACTACTCACCTTCTCTCAAACGCCACCGTTCTTCCGACGTCAACGTCACCACCACCCACCAACCACAACCATCCATGTACGACACGTCACCACCACCTCCTAAAACCACCTCATTCCACATCAGAGAAGACTGTTGGTCTGAAGATGCTACTTTCACCTTAATCAAAGCTTGGGGTGATAACTTCCTCCTACTTAACCGCGGTAACCTCCGTCAAAAGCACTGGCAAAACGTCGCTGACGCCGTTAACTCTCTTCACGCCAACGTTAAAAAAAACCGCCGGACTGATGTTCAGTGTAAAAACCGTATCGATACTTTGAAGAAAAAATATAAACTCGAAAAAAGTATAACAGCTCTCGATCCTAATTATGTTTCTTCATGGCCGTTTTTTGAACCGCTTGATTCGCTCATCGGAACTCTTTTCAAACCCTCGTCGCACACACCGACACCGGTTTCGTTACGGAAAAGGATTCCGGCGAGGTCTTCGATGCTCGCATTACCTCCTCCGCCGTCGTCGGTTCCGGTCGGCCGGCGGTCGAAACGGCCGGCGCCGCCGTTGACGAAGCGTTCGTTTTCCCGGGGGAATTTCTCGGTGATGGCTGCTGCGGCGGCTGCAGTTGACGGTGCCGATTCGGATACCGATACGTCGTGGTCTAGCGGAGGCAATGCGGACGGGAAAGAGAATGGGAGTGGAGTAGGGTGTTTGCGAATGGAGAAGGATGACAGCGATCCGTATCGGCAACTGGCGCAGGCGATCGGGCGGTTTGCAGAGGTGTATGAAAGAGTTGAAGAAGCGAAACAACGTCAGATGGTAGAATTGGAGAAACAGAAAATGCAGTTTACTAAGGATTTGGAGCTTCAAAGGATGAAGTTGTTGATGGAGTCTCAAGTCCATTTTGAGAAATTGCAACGTTCTAAGACTGTTTCGGAGCCTGGTGAGCTTTTCTCAAAATCTAATGTTTAATCTTATTCTTATGTTATGATTAATTGGTGATTGGAAATTGATATTTTATTAATTGTTTACCTAATAGTTATCAGAAAGAGAATGGTGTTTCATAAGCAATAAATTTGAAAATTTATATAATTGGATTATGAATTTTATAATTTATGAAATTATTTGAGTATTGTTTTATGGATTCATTGTCAAATATTATACTAGTACAAAATGCTCAACTTTTCTTATAATGTTTATGTTTATGTTCTAGTTCTTTATAGCACTCATTTTTTGTATTGTTTATTTATTTTGTTTCTAGATGTTATACTTTGTTGTTCCTTGGCCAAATTGTTTGTTAACCTTGCCAAATTTTAGATCGACTTTAAATATGTTTTTCTTAATCTTGTTTGTCTCTTTTCTGGCTATGATGTCAATTGGGAATCACTGAATTTAATTATAAACCATGATGGATCAATGCTGGACTCACATGAAACAGAAATATGAAAGGCTTGTATTAACCTTATTTTTTTAAAAAACTGTATACTTCCAATAATTTCTTTCATCCTTTTTCTCGACTACAATTTTGATAATGGGCTTATGGCCATCAGGCCACGGTTTTCTGTCTGTGTGTGGGTGAATTCTAATTTGAAACGTCACTGGGCTGGGTAAGATTGTAAATCCTTTTGTGTACGTAACTTATCTTCTGAAATAGGTTATACATTATGTGAAGGGTATAATAGTCTGTCTCACTATTACTCCTAGGATAACATGTTTGTGACCTGCATCAAGTTCATATATCCCATATATTTAATCCCCAATATGCAGACTGAAATTGGTATATCAATTTGTGTAGTCCTCTGTAAATATGTCTAATGTGCTCAATCTATTTGGTAGAGGTGGCAAGATGGGCGAGTTGGGTAATAAGTCATCTTCTGGTGTCGGTTGAAACTGGGTGGTCCAAGTTGACCCATGAACGCTTTATCCCTTTTTAGAAGTATTCATATATAGTTTGCGTGTCACTATGATTATAATAAAATCAATAGTATTACAGTTAAGTTCAAATTCATTAAATTAAACGATTTATGAGGTTGTACATGAAAAATAGATTTTTTTGGACTTTCAGCCCATTTCACCCGTTTTGACACATTTCCCATTTAGCTTTGACCTGTTAGAATTAAGTAAAAGGCTCAAAATTGTAACCTCAAGTCTGGGGATGTTCGTTAATGTTGTTATGGATCATGTTTATATAAACTGTATGCTTCACCACTTTGGTTACTTAACTTACTCTATGAAATGTCATAATTTATAACATTGGTATGATTGAATTCCTAATGTTGTCATCTTATCATTGTCGATCTACAGACTTTTGCACAAGTGATGATGGAGATCGTCGTTCTGATAGCATCAACTGAGGATATCGGAAGATTGGATAGCTTTTGTGTTTAGTTCTGGTTACACATAGATATGGCTTATATGTAAACAAAATGGTTCATGTGGGTCACCTTGAGTTCAGTGTGGGTGCAGTGCTAAGTAGGTGAGTAGAAGGTAAAGCGTAGCTAGAGTTTTGTGAAGCTTCTGTTTATGCTATGTTATGAAGAAACGATATTAGGAGATGAAAATATTATAAGTAATCTAGTACCTAATTCTTATCACTCTTGGTGTTTGAGATCAGTCATTTTGTCACTTAGTGTGTGACATCATATTAATTGCATTATATATTTCCTTAATAAACTCTAGGTCGAATTTGGTTCCAGAAAAAAATTAGCATAATATATTTCCTTCGAATAGCAATTCTATCAAAAACATTCCGCAATGAAACGCGCCAAAAAGAAGAAAAAATTAGCAACATTAATTTCATAAAGTTCATGTGGCATGCATCCAAACTCGGTTAATTGATTCCCCTTGCAAGTTTATGTTCCCATTATGCAATTTCAAGATTTATACGAGTATATGCTCCAGGGTGTATTTAGCATCAACATTCTAAGGGATTATACTAAGGGATTATAGGGTATTACAAGGACGTGAGCTTCTAAATTTAAGAAGTTTAATCCGTTATAAAATGACAATATTTGTTTGGCAAGAAAAGAGATCAGGATCTTTTAAAAAATAAGCCTTTAAAATAGAAGCGCTCAAAAGTAGCCTATTTAAAGAATCCTCATCATCTAATTATAAAATTACTATATTGTCCTTCGTTTATTTATTAAAAAACTAAGATTATAGAATGTCATGTCCATTTATATCATTTTACATTCACAAGCTCTAGCCACAATAAATTTACCAAACACTTGTAAAAAATAAAATATTCGACTGCAGCACTAAAATAATAATTTCATCTTCAAGCTTCTATCTATATCTCCAGCTCCATCTAATTTTGCCAAACTTCCTTCGATAGTTAATGTGTAGTGTGTTGCAATATTTTAGTGGTCTAACTTGTTTATGTTTGTAACTTTGTGTATTGACAATGGAGATTTTCTTAATCTCTTAGATGGCTTATCTTCTCTTTTGAAAAAAAAAGGGAAAAAAACACGTATCGACGTGTATTTTGGGTACCATTCATTTTCATTTTTCATATAAAATAAAGATAAAAATAAAAATAGTTTAAACGAGGATGTTTGTAGAACCACGTATGGAATCAAGTAGATAGAGAGAATCCCACTAAAATAGGGACTCACTTACACGTACCTTAACCAAAACTAACACAACTCAAAAACAACTCTCCAAACAAACTCACTTATATCACGAGATTCATTCATATTTTTCATCTGCAATCTCTCTCACACCCCGTGATTTTGCATGCAGTTGAAAAGATAGTATCATATCTGAAAGCAATAACACACAAACAGAAACACAAACCAATTGGTGATCGAGTGAGCTAAAAACAGAGGAAAAAAAATAAGATTTTGGAATGATGGGAAGTAGAAAGTTGGAGAAAATGGCATCAATAGATGCACAATTGAGGTTATTAGCACCTGGTAAAGTCTCTGATGATGATAAATTGGTTGAGTATGATGCTCTTTTGTTGGATCGATTTCTTGATATTCTTCAAGACTTGCATGGTGATGATATTCGTCAAACGGTATTACTATTGATTATTGGATTTTGTGTTCTTTTTTAGGGTGATTTGAAAGTGACTATGAAAATTTAATGTATTCATGTAATAATAATACTTGGTGATGATGCCTGATTTCACATGGTTTTTATTAAAAATTGAATAGAAGGAAGCTGCAAAAGTAAATATGAATTGGGAGGAAGTTGATCCCATGCAAATTTTAGTACCTTTTCATGGACTGTTCATATGCTTTGTAACCCATCAATATTTTTTTCTTTAGGTGTCAATACCAAAATGGTTGATTTGAGATGTGTTTTTCTCTCTAATAGAGGATTAAGCTACAAGATTGACCTAAAAAGGATACGTCAATAAGGGTCGACAGGGCCAGCTTAACCCAATTAACCTGTTTTGATCTGTTACCACCCAACCAGCCTGTTTTACACTTGATCAATTCTCTGTGTCTTATCTTTGCTTCTTTATGTTGGGATAGGTACAAGACTGTCATGAACTTGCTGCTGAATATGAAAGTAACATGGACCCGACCAAATTGGATGACCTTGGAAGAGTGCTAACAAGTTTGGATGCGGGTGATTCAATTGTCATGGCCAAGTCCTTTTCCCAGATGCTTAATTTAGCCAATTTGGCTGAAGAAGTTCAAATTGCTTATAGGCGAAGAATTAAATCAAAAAGAGGCGATTTAGCTGATGAGGCATCTGCACCAACTGAATCAAATATCGAAGAGACGTTCAAGAGGCTTGTGGGTCAACTGAATAAATCCCCTCAACAAGTTTTCGAATCCTTGAAGAATCAAACGGTAGATATTGTCCTCACGGCACATCCTACTCAGTCCATTCGTAGATCCTTGCTTCAAAAACATGGAAGGTTTGTAGTAATTCCCTACACAAATACGAAATTATGAAAACACCTTATTTATAAGTCCCTAGTATTATAAGACCCTTTATGTTCATTCCATTAGTATAAGTCTGGTTGTATTTATCATTTTTGGCCGGATTTTGATATATACAACAATCGTTACAAGGTTGGGTTATCTTTTTTGTGGTCTTTGTAGTTGGTGGCCTCCGCAGACATTTTTCCTGTTTTCTATATATCGATTTATACTAATCCATGATATACTACTTCAATCTTAAATAGAATTCGGAACTGTTTAGCACATTTGTATGCCAAAGACATTACTCCAGATGATAAACAAGAGCTTGACGAGGCTCTGCAGAGAGAGGTACAAGTAACATTGTGTTTGGGAGTTATATTTATTAAGTTTTGTTAGAATAGGATAAACGATCATAGTTAGAGGTGGCAATTTGTACTCATTTACGGATAAATGGGTTGATTTGGGGTTTTATTTTCCCATTAACAGGTCAAAGGTGTAGAATTAGACAACTTAACTATCATAAAAAGTGGTAGAAAGTTGCCCAATGTATATTCAGAATGTATAAACTATACAACCTCATTAATCAATTTTTAGAATAAAAAGAGTGGGCCCAACCCAGTCTGACCCATTTGAACATGTAGTAATTTACCCGTTTTACCTGAACCCCTTTTGACTCGTTACCCAAGCCCACCAAATTTGCCGCCTCTAGTCATTATTTTTACTTGAAAGTGTGTGATTTGTTTTATTGTGTTGTAGATACAAGCTGCATTTCACACTGATGAAATCAGGAGAATGGCTCCAACTCCTCAAGACGAGATGAGAGCAGGAATGAGTTATTTCCATGAAACAATATGGAAAGGTGTCCCGAAATTTCTGCGTCGTGTTGATACTGCTTTGAAGAATATTGGGATTTGTGAACGGGTTCCATATAACGCCCCTCTTATTCAATTCTCTTCTTGGATGGGTGGTGATCGTGATGGTTACTATCTTTAACTTAAATATCTCAGTAATATGCTATTCTGCATTTAACTTGCATTATAAGTTTAAAAGAAACTCGAAAAATGTTGTAGGAAATCCAAGGGTAACTCCTGAAGTTACAAGGGATGTATGTTTACTCGCTCGGATGATGGCTGCAAATCTATACTTCTCTCAAATAGAGGACCTCATGTTTGAGGTAAAAAGGTCATTTATTTTATCTATTGGTTTCTAAATTTGATTATAGCTGGATTGGGAAACGGGTCAAAAATAGATAAACTGTTAGTGTGGGTCAATTTAGTTGAGGGCGGGTTGGTTGAACCGTCTACACTTTATGTTGCGTATATGTTTCAATAGTCTGTCTATGAGCGCCTATTCTTGCAAATTCTTTATGGCGTTATACAAAAGCAATGATTAGTTTTGTAATGAGAATCCGTATACCATGTTTATCACTTGTGGCAGCTCTCTATGTGGCGCTGTAACGATGAACTTCGTACTCGTGCCGATGAATTACATAGAACCTCAAAGGGAGATGTAAAGCACTATATCGGTATGTAACTCGAACTTTTTGTTAATTCACTAAATATATATGCTATTTGTACATGCTTCTTTTCATGTCTTAAAAACACATGATTTTTTGTCATGTTGTTTACACTTATAAACGTGCAAATATTTTATTTATATTCATTTTAAAGGTGTAAAAATAAATAAAAATGGAGAAACGGATCATGGAATTTTAAATGTGGTGAAATGTGAAAATTTCTACAGTTAAAAAGTTAGACATCAATTGGAGACAACCAATCATATAAAAGAAAGAGCTTCATAATCTTACACTTTTAAGTGTGGGAAAATGTCAACTAAAGTGCTTTTCTAAAATAAAATAAAAAGTCAACAGAAGTGTGTAAATTTAGCTAGTTGGCAGTAGTGATTGTAACTAGTATCTGTAAACAATCGGTCTTAAATACATTTGTCTAGCTAGTCATTTACAAACCTTATTGTTATAACATTAACATATTGGTGTAAATGGTGCAGAGTTTTGGAAGCAAATTCCTGCAAACGAGCCGTATCGCATTATCCTTGGTGACGTGAGGGACAAATTGTATCAAACACGTGAACGCTCTCGTCAATTGTTGGCCAATGGTGTCTCTGATGTCCCCGAAGATGCAACTTATACAAACGTTGAGAAGGTCTGCAAGTCTTGTCTTGTAACTTTTTGAACTCTTCTCTTAGAGGTGGTAAAACAGTTGGGCCTGCAGGGTTGGGTAAATGGTTATAATGGGTTAGGGTGGTCAATAGGGTAACTTTAGGTTCATGTCAAAACTTTTTGGTTGGATTACATGCCCATACTTTTTGGTCCACTTTTTTAATTTCGTAAATAGTTAATGTATTGATTATGAGTACACAAATACATTATTAAAAGAATATCATTTCCCTTAAATAAAATATTTGAGGACATGTAAACAATTGAATGCATAGTGACTCAAGTAGTTTGACCTGTTTCATATTAGCTATTTTTTATATTAAACCCGTTTGACCCATTAGGCATTAGCTATTGATCAAATACAACCTGCATTGACATGTTTCCTTGTAACTTTTAAGTATGTTAAAAATTGTCACCTCAATCTTTTATATTTCCATTTCCAGAATGCTAAACGTTGTATATCGTTTTCTTGTAGTTTCTAGAACCTCTGGAGCTTTGTTACAGATCACTATGTGCTTGTGGTGATCGGCCTATCGCTGATGGAAGCCTTCTTGACTTTCTACGTCAAGTTTCCACATTCGGACTTTCACTTGTTAGGCTCGATATCCGCCAAGAATCCGACCGTCACACCGATGTTATGGATGCTATAACAACCCACCTAGAAATCGGTTCCTATAGAAATTGGTCCGAAGAACAAAGGCAAGAATGGCTTTTAGCCCAACTTAAGGGAAAACGCCCTTTGTATGGTTCTGATCTTCCCAAAACCGAAGAAATTTCTGATGTTTTAGAGACGTTTCGGGTCATTTCTGAACTCCCATCAGACAACTTTGGTGCTTATATCATTTCAATGGCAACAGCCCCTTCCGATGTACTTGCTGTTGAACTTTTACAACGAGAGTGCCATATCGAAAATCCTTTAAGGGTTGTACCCTTATTTGAAAAACTTGCTGATCTTAAAGCTGCACCGTCTGCCATGGCCCACCTTTTTTCTCTTGATTGGTATAAAAATCGGATCAACGGTAAGCAAGAGGTTATGATCGGGTATTCGGATTCTGGGAAGGACGCAGGTCGATTCTCGGCAGCTTGGCAGTTGTATAAGGCACAAGAAGAACTAATGATCACGGCTAAACAATTTGGTGTAAAGCTCACCATGTTTCATGGGCGTGGAGGGACTGTGGGCCGAGGTGGTGGTCCAACCCATTTGGCTATTTTGTCTCAGCCACCGGATACGATCAATGGCTCTCTACGGGTCACAGTTCAAGGTGAAGTTATTGAAAAGTCGTTTGGGGAAGAGCATTTGTGTTTTAGAACACTACAAAGGTTCACAGCTGCTACCCTTGAACATGGGATGCATCCACCTATTTCACCCAAACCCGAATGGCGTGCACTTATGGACGAGTTAGCGGATATTGCTACTAACGAATATCGTTCCATAGTTTTCCAGGAACCCCGTTTTGTTGAATACTTTCGCCTAGTAAGTATTCTGATCACTTCTTGTATATTTATTGCTTCGTAACTGAAAGTGGTCCCTAATTTGTTTGATTAATTACCAAATATTCAGGCAACACCCGAGCTGGAGTACGGCCGTATGAACATTGGGAGTCGTCCATCAAAACGGAAGCCAAGTGGTGGGATCGAATCACTTCGAGCAATACCATGGATATTTTCATGGACTCAAACAAGGTTTCATCTACCCGTTTGGCTCGGATTTGGAGCTGCATTCAAGCATGCTATCCAAAAGGACTCAAAGAGCCTCAAAATGCTTAGGGAGATGTACAACGAGTGGCCTTTCTTCAGAGTAACAATTGATTTAGTCGAAATGGTGTTCGCCAAGGGGAACCCGGGTATCGCAGCCTTATATGACAACCTCCTTGTGTCTGCAGAACTTTTACCGTTTGGTGAGCGGTTGAGGGCCGATTATGAAGAAACTAAAAACCTTCTCCTACTGGTAATTCAATCTGCACAAAATGTCTGGTATAGATTAAATTATTAGATAGAGGTGGCTATTTCAACCCATTTACTTTGAATGGGTCGATTTGGGTCACTTTAGATCTGAAACGGGTAAGAAGAGTCAAACAGCAGATAATTATCTAAAAAGGGAACGGGTTAAATGGGTCAAACGGGTTGAGCGTCGCGCAAAGTGTATTAATTTGGTAAGTAATTTATTACAAAAAAAATGAAAAGAAAAAAGGTGTTTCCGGATCTAACCGAATTTAACCGAATCGTCCCAATTCGACCATACAATAAAGTGATCATTTTGACCCAAATCTGCCCATCTTTAACTACTTACTGAAGTGGGTTTAAAAAAATCAAGCGTTTTCGTGTCTTTACGAACTTAACCATAAACCAACCCACCCATCTTGTCACATCTACATATCAGCATCTTGGTCTTTTGTAATTATTTATCTTGCTGCCATTTGTGTAGATTGCTGGGCACAAGCATCTTCTGGAAGGGGATCCTTACCTGAAGCAGAGACTTAGACTTCGTGACTCTTACATCACAACACTAAATGTGCTCCAAGCCTACACCTTAAAGCGGGTACGGGACCCTACGTATGACGTGAAGGTGAGGCCACATTTGTCCAAAGAGATCATGGAATCAACAAAACCGGCTGCTGAGCTCGTGAAGCTTAACCCTGCTAGTGACTATGCACCTGGGTTGGAGGACACACTTATCTTAACCATGAAGGGGATTGCCGCTGGAATGCAAAACACTGGTTAAGCCCCGCCTCTGTGTGGGACCGTTCAGTAGGGTCCGCCGGAGGGTCGGTTTCTCTTTTTTACTACCCAGCATTGTGTTTATTTGGCTATGTACAAGTAGATTGTAATCTAGACAGTTACGACTAGTGGTTTGTAATTACTCGCCAATCATATATAGTTTTAAAAAGCCAAGTCTCGAGTTCATGTAGTATGCTTATAGTAGTACTTTAGCTTAATCTGTAGATTTTGATAGATAGCATTGCTTACTATATGATGTTTAATCAGTGTTCAGGGAAATTAGTTACTGAATGCTATAATGACCAATAAAATGTCAGTATTTAGCTTAAAGAACATATTAAACGACTAATGAACATATATATATATATATATATATATATATATATATACATACATACTAGTGTTAGAACTTTAACTTGGTATTTATAGCTTGATATTTTCGATGGATATCATTAGAGTTGAAATAATTGTAATATTGAGTTTAGTTTTATAGATTATGTCAAATGTCAATGAAAGTGTAAACAAACATTTGTAGACTTATTTTCGTAGAACTATTTAACGAATATATTGATCCATTTGGTCCTCGTATAGCCCGATCTTTCTTAAAATCGAAACTCTCAAATACTAATCTTGTGAGTATTTGTTCCAACTTCAAGACACCAAAAACAAACAAGTAATAACTAATAGGAACTCATACATTATGACGTCTTTTTTATATACAAAATTTTAAATAAATGGAGCAAATGTAGGCATAGGTATAGATATATTATCCTAAAGGCCTAAACAATTCGATAGCTGCCGTGACTATAACTTAGGAATAGATAGAGGGATTGTGAGTCTCCTACCTTAGTTATAACTTATAGGATCCTCATTCGTGTGATTTTGTAGCTTATATATATAAGGTGAAAAATAAAAAAAAGACTCTTAGTACCGTACGTACATACATAACAATCTACTTTATGTTTCGTTCAAATGAAATTGAGGAGGCTGATCTTTTTCTAAGGTTGCAATCGTTTTCAAGATGGTTGATTTCTTCGCGTAGTCACTTAAAGTCTGCTAATTGGAATTGTTGGATGACTGATCTGTTAAGTATTTTTTCTTAGTTTTGTTGTTTTGCTTAGGTATTTTGTTGTTGGAGTGCTTCGTTTTTTCTAGTGTTTAATTTTGCTCTCCTTCTTGGAGATGTTGTTTGGCTTGTTTCTCAGCTTGGCATCCTTCTATTTTGAGAGTTGCTTTTTCTAATATAAGAGATATGTTCAAATAAGAATGCTAAAAAGTGAGGAATAAGAGAACCAATAGGATTGCTCCATTTCATTACAAAACCGACTTCCACTACAACTTTTAAAATGAAATATTTTACGAATGGTGCGTCAATAAATTATAAAAATTACATATTCGGAATCATCGTTTTTGTATCTTTAATTAGAGATTACACAAGGTATACTTCTGACACTTTTTTTTTCTTTTTTTTGTCGGGTTTTACAATATAATCACATGTGATTATATTGTAATTAACACGTGACTATAGTTTAATATTCATTCACATTAATAATTATAAATAAAATTTTAAAAATTACATTTTTTTCATCAAAAATCACATGTGATTGTTAGTTTTGTATTGAATCACATATGATTTTCTTTTTAAAAATTATTACTTGATGAGCAATTTACCGATATATGAATTTCAACTTGATTTTTATTTAATTGTATAATTATAGTCAATGATTTGAAATTCGTATTTGATTACTCTTTAATCACACGTGATTGATATTTTTATGTTCAATCACATGTGATTATAGCTTAGTTTTTTATGTTCAATTGTTTTTAAATCATCAATTACGTTAATTTAAAGTTTGATTGGAGATATAATCATGTGCGTTTATTATTTAATGTTAAATCACATGTGATTTAACATTATAAATTTTTAAAACCCATTAAAAATGAATTATTTTTTTTATCAAAAGTATATCATTTGACATCTCTAATTAAAGATAAAATGACGTTGATTCTAACGATGTAATTTTTATAATTTTTTGATGTACGGTTTGTGAGATATTTAATTTTAAAGAAAAAGATAAAAATGGTTATTTGAAATGGTGTATTCTTATTAGTTCTCATATTTTTTAGTTTTTTGTCATTCTTATTTGAACTTTTCTCTCTAATATTATTGTCTTGACTTAGAGAAAAAAAAAGAAGAAGAAAAAAAGTAACAATATTCTGATTTATATATAAAATAAAAGTAAGGTTCAAATAAGAATGAAATTTTTTGTGAGAATGGATGAACTAATAGTTTTGCGCCACGTGTCACAAAACTTACTTTCTCCTACGTTTTTAAAAATTAAATATCTTAGGAATAACTTATTTAAAAATTATAAAAAATGCATTGCATTTTTTCTCTTCGATTGACTTTTGTTTTTGGTTTTACAAATTATACAATATTAGTATCACATGTGTTACTCGCTGGTACCAAATGTGGTAGTTATTTTCAAAATCCACTAAAAAAATGAAAAAAAAAATCGTCGAAAGTATACCTTGTGATATCTCTAATCGAAGAGAAAAAAACGCTGATTTTTATGGTGCAATTCTTATGATTTTTCGAGTTACCGTTTGAGATATATTTAATTTTTTAAAACGTGAAGAAAAGTGAGTTCTGTGACACGTGATACATTTTTATTTGTTCTTTCTCACGAAAAATTGTTGTAATCATTTGAACATCACTCTATAAAATAAAGTGATTATTAGTTTAAGGTGAGAATCAGATGGGATGATAGTTTAGAGAGAGCAAGAGTGGCATACAATACGATCTCAGCTTTTAGTTTTGTGATCTAAGGTTTAGATTTTCTATGTACAATGTATAATAATAACATTAGCAATTTAGTCTTATAAATTTAGGGTGATGATATATCCACCAAAATTTTTAATAAATTCACCATAAATGTGCAGTATTAGTTTGTACAGTGCAAGCTTTGATAGTGGATTTAATATCACCGCTATAAATTTAACTGCATCGTGAGTGGTTGTTATTCACCCATTTAAGGTTTAAGGTCAGTGATGATGGATGATTTATGAGGTGATAATGATTGAAGCCAGCAACGCGTAATTTTAGGTTTGGATAGAGATACGATAAACTTGCTAGTTTGCTAGTGTCCACATCTAACTTAAGAAAAATGACGAGGAGCGGGGTCCACTTGAAAACACAATTTGTCCCATACCCACGTACCCATCACGTGACTCACCACCATGTCACATTCTCCTCCCCCTTCAATCCAAATACTACTATACATCTATACGCCATTTGATTTGGTAAAAACAAACCTATGTGCTATCATTTCACATTTTTATCAAAGTATGTCAAGTGTAAATTTGTCTAGTAAAATACGAAAATGTTAGCTTCCTAGTATATTTTATTATTTTGACTAACGATATGGTCTATTAGTTAAGAAATTATGAATTACAGCCTCGTTTGAGACAATGTATATATGTGTTATTGTATATTTAGTGTGAGCGTAATAGCAGACTCAGTCTGTTAGCATTTAGCACTGGGTCACTTGACCACCTTAATCTCAAAATTATTTACACATATATTATATATATGGTAGGAAGACCTTCATTGTATTTTACACTTTTACTTTAAGTTTAATAAGATATACATTTGAAAGTTGGACTATTATTTAAAACCCATTCGGTAAATAATCATCTTATATATAGCCCACAAATCACAGCACAAATATTCTTATTAAATTAACAAAGAAAATAGGGCAAAAGGCCCATAACGATCCAACTATTAATCGCGGTTCTCAATTATGTCATTCTAAATCTTAAACCCTAAACAAATGGTATGTTTAGAAACTGATTAGATTTTGATAGATTATATATTAAATTCCAATTTTGTAATTTTCTAAAAAGTTGATTGGTTATTGTTATCAAATGAGATAGTACTTTTAATTTTGATTATAAAGTCTATATTGTTATTTGTGTATGATGTTTTAGGCTGTAAATTTGATTAAATTCCTAATTGTTTTGTTTAATTATGAATTCTCTAAATGTTACTATTGTTTATCTCCAAATAATCCTCAAAGTAGATGATATTAATATTGAGTCACTATAAATTATTTTCAATTTACGAACTTGTCGAGGAAAATTGCAACAAGTTTCACTCTTTAATACAATGAATATATTATATATTTTGTATTGAAAATCCGACCCGTTTTTCTTTTCTTTTACTTTTTTGTCCCGGTTACAACAAAGTGAGTGGGTCAACATATCAAGGAAATATGTGAAGCATAGATATTGAACGTAACTCATGATAAAAATAGATATGAAGCATAAATAAATAAATACTTCGTAAATAAATACAATAAAATAAAATAATAGTATTATACGTGAAAATACATGTTGTACTCCGTATTTGCTTCACATCAGATATTATTTTTAGAAAGAAAAAATGAAAAGAAAAAAAATTATTTATAGAAAAAAACATCCATCATCCTCTCATCCATATCTCCAATCTGTCTCAATTGACGCTATCCAAAACAACCACTATCCACCACCGTACCACCACCAAAATGACCACCACCATTAACGATCTCCCTGACGTCATCCTTTCCAATATAATCGCCGCCGTTTCCGACATCCGTACACGCAACTCCGCCTCTTTAGTCTCCCACAAATGGCTCCTTTTAGACCGATCCACTCGCACCTCCCTCACCCTCCGTGGCAACGCACGTGACCTCCACATGCTACCTTCATGTTTCCGATCAGTTACTCACCTTGATCTCTCTTTACTCTCCCCGTGGGGCCACCCTCTTCTTTCTTCCGTTATTGATCCCGCTCTTTTCGCGCGTCTGTTATCCCAGTCATTCCCAAATGTTCTATCCCTAATTCTCTACTCACGAAACCATAACGCAATTGAGCTTTTAGCTTCTCAGTGGCCCACACTTCGTAAGATCAAATTAGTGAGGTGGCATCAACGGCCGCAGCAACAGTTATTTGGAGCTGATTTAGCTCCGTTATTTGATAACTGTAAACACATTGATTGTATTGATTTATCGAGTTTTTATTGTTGGACGGATGATATTCCGTCGGCGTTAAAAAGTTACCCGTTAATTGCGTCGAAACTTACGTTGCTTAATCTGCTTAATTCGTCGTTTCCTGAAGGATTTAAGTCTCAGGAAGTTGAGGAAATTACTAAACTTTGTCCTAATTTGAAGGAATTTATGATTGTGTGTATGTTTGATCCTAGATACATTGGTTTTGTTGGAGACCAAACCCTAGTTTTGATTTCGGTTAATTGTCCGAAATTATCGGTGCTTCATCTTGCGGATCCGTTGGCTTTAGCGAACGCTAGAGCTGATCCGGGTTTTAGCACCGATGACGCTAGTATTACGGTTGCGACTTTGATTGAGATGTTTTCGGGGCTTCCGTTGTTGGAAGAACTTGTATTTGATGTATGTAATAATATTAGAGACGTTGGCCCTGCTTTGGAGATTTTGAACTCGAAATGTCCTAAATTGAAGCGTTTGAAAATTGGTAATTTTCATGGGATTTCGATTCCTGTTGAGTCGAAATTGGATGGAGTTGCGCTGTGTCAACGGCTTGAATCGTTATCTATTAGGAATGTAGCTGATTTGAGTGATATGGGTTTGATTGCGATTGCTCGAGGGTGTTCAAAGTTGGTTAAGTTTGAAGTTCAAGGGTGTAGGAAAATCACGGTTCGTGGTATGCGGACTTTTGTTTGTTTGTTAAGCCGAACTTTAGTTGATGTCAAGATTTCCCGTTGTCAGAATTTAGGTGCAAAGAGTTCGTTAAGAGCATTGGAGCCGATTCAAGATCGGATTAAAAGGATACATATAGATTGTGTTTTTGATGACAATGATGAAGCTGAGACTGAAAGTGGATGCAATTCTGATGATGAGTTGGGTCATATAAGGAAAAAACAAAAGCTTGATATTGATTTGAATGATTTGAGTAATGGGTTTCAACACAAAACATGGGAGAAGCTTGAGCATCTATCACTTTGGTTTACAGTTGGTGAGCTTTTGACACCATTGTTATCATTAGGACTTGAAGATTGTCCAAATTTAAAAGAAATTTTCATCAAAGTGGAAGGCGATTGCAGGCACTTTGCAAAACCTTCACAAAGGGAATTTGGGTTGAGATACTTGGCAATCCACCCGAAACTAGTAAAGATGAAATTGGATTGTGGTGACACAATTGGGTATGCGCACACTGCACCATCGGGTCAAATGGATTTAAGCTTATGGGAACGGTTTTATCTGTTTGGGATCGGGGATTTGGGCCTAATTGAACTCGATTACTGGCCACCGCAAGATAAAGATGTGAATCAGAGGAGTTTATCATTGCCTGCAGCTGGGTTGCTGCAAGAATGTCTCATGTTGAGGAAACTGTTTATTCATGGAACAGCTCATGAACATTTTTTGATGTTTCTTTTGAGGATTCCAAATTTAAGAGATGTTCAGCTTAGAGAAGATTATTATCCTGCACCTGAGAACGATATGAGTACTGAGATGAGAGCTGATTCGTGTAGTCGTTTTGAAGATGCATTGAATAGGCGTCATATCGAAGACTGAAACTAATGCTACAATGTTTTAGAATAAGATGTAGCAAATGCATAATAAGATGTTAACTGTAGTTCTAAGATTTTCAACTTCAATAATTGTTGGATGTTAACATCTAAATACTGCTTTGCCAATTCTATACTTCGTCATCTTTCAGAATTTTAGTAATCGTCAATTTCGATTACAAAAGCAATATTTAATACAAAAATAACATGAATGAACTTTAAAAGAAAATTTATTTATCATGTTCTACGGTACTCAAATCTAACTTTTGAATGACTTATTATCCGTTTGAACGAACCATTTCTTTCTAAGCTAATATTTTGATTTAGTAAATGTTTGGAGATACAGCACAATCTAAGCGACCCAATTATAAATCAAAGTTACCAGCTTTAACATACACTATGTTTCACTATTCCTGCACGAGAATCATGAACCTTCACGGGTTGAGACTGCCTTGACAGTGACTGACTCGGTGACATTTGATTGACGTACTTATGAAGTGCGTGTGAAAATTTACAGACGTTTAAAACCTTTTAGTAAATTTTTGAAAAGAAAAAAAGTGAGAGAAGATGTTGTGAAGTCTTGAAAGAGTTCTGATATATAGAATTCTACCAGTAACGGTAGATTTTTTCCAAGTAACTGGATTTATACAGAAAGTAAGTAATCGAGCCGATGAATGTTATGTGAAACCTCTACTATGTCTTTTTTTTCTACTTTATATATGATGTTCTCTTTTCCAATCTAAATAGATCAACAGGCTGCGTATTCGCAGTCAAGTAGACGAGTGAGAATGTCCTCACAGCTTGGTCGCTCATGTGGTTCTGCCCAGCAATCTGCAAGATTGTTTATACCCAATCAAAATATAACACGGGCATAATTCATTTTAGAGATTTAATTTAAAAGATTTTGGACATTCACAAACCCATATACAGGGGGTAGATTTCAACCCATGATAACAATTCAATGTGGGTTATATTTTAATGAATATGTGTCAAATAAATAGACTTATAACTCTTAGCTAAGAAGGAAACAGGTCTATGACCTCTTAAATTGCTATATGAGATACTCGAATCATTATTTTAATAATAGCTTTTCCTAATCATATTTAACATAATAAATAACAATGAAAACAGAAAAGGAATATACATCTATTGATTCAATAAATTTGTATTTTCGATTCACAACTTCACATTTAGAACGAATCGTCAATCGAAGTTATAATTTGTAACTTTAAATCAATTTTTAGTACACCTGCAGGATCAATGTATAAATGGATCTTACCAATCAAATGTGAATCAATGTCTTGTCACCCTTAGTTCTCACAATAAAAGGGAATTCTCATCGGTTTAGACCCATTACCCAACCCACCTGTTTGACCTAGACTAATAGTGACTGCATTAGTGTTGTTTCTTAGATTCGAATGTTGCAACTTTTACGAGGTTTTTTACTTTTAGATCATAAAAAGGCAAGTTTTAATATTCGAGAATGAATCAAACAACGAAAAGATAGAAAGGTACCAGCAATTAGCCTGCCAATGGGACCTTCCGGAAGCTCCAATCGCGAACCTTCATTGGCGACAGAAAAAACGACCTAAACAGCGTAGTATTGAACATTAGGCTCCCTTGAGAACATATGAGATCAACTTCATAATTAGAATTTTACAATGAAAACAGAGATGCATTTGTTTCAAAAGGTTACATAGAACAATATTTTGCTTAAAAGTTTTGCTTTCACTGATAGAAATTCGTAAAAGGCGACCATTGTGACCAATAACTTATAGAGGTGGCAACTTCGACATACTTACATATGAATGTGTTGATTCGGGTTATATGCTACCACTAACAGGTCAGAGTTTTTTTTTTTTTTTTAAAGTAGAAAGTCAACCAAAGTGTATGTAAACCTCATAAATCATTTTATATAAGAAAACTACATCATTATTGAAATAATATAATCTCCGTGATTATCTTTTTGACACTTTTATTGATTTTAAGATCTGCACAAAAAGTGTTTCGTTTCAACACGGTCCTGTTTTACGGGATACCAAACCTAACCTTACCAACCCGCCCATTTTTCAACTTTATAAACTTTGTTAAACAAATAATTAAGTATAACAATTCAGTAAGCAGGTGATGAAACTAACCCGCTCAGGAGGCAAACCTTCCCATGGGCGATTCAAAGTGCACAATTCCCACATGATAACTCCAAGACTGAAAATATCACATTTCTCGGTGAAAGGTTCATTTCGGATAAGTTCTGGAGCCATCCATTCAGGGGTGCCAGCTGATGAGGTATCTTTCATGGGCGATTCTGTCATCATTCTTGAGAGCCCAAAATCACATATCTTGACGGTCCAATGCTTATTCACAAGACAATTTGCACTTTTTATATCACGATGAGCTATCTTCATTCGGTGAATGCACATCAACCCTCTTTTAATTTGATCAACGCAAAAAGGGACAAATATAAGATGAAGTCAAGTCACAAGTTGGCATTGATGCAAAGATATATGAATCTGACATTCCCTACCAAACCAGCAAACTATTGTGTGTGTGTGAGAGAGAGAGAGAGAGAGATGACACCATCCCCATTTCTCAGAAAATACCACAGAAAGCTGAAAGCTTTTGATACATGAAATCTAACTTAAACTCTATGAATTACAGACTGCAAATCAACCCATTTACTTATGCATGGGACGATTCACGTTATGTTTATCTCTAACGTGTCAAAAGGATCTAATAAAAATAAAATACCTTAAAAGTATTGGGCAAAATGTGCCAAACAGGTTATTAATTTGCCCAAAATATACTTTTGATGCATATAAAAACTTAAATCATTATATCAAAAATCTAGATTATTATGGGTATAAAGCAATTTTAAAATAATATTTGATGCACTAAATTTTTATATAAAAAGTAAGCACGTGAACAAAAAGTGCTTCGGAACAACCCAACCCCAGCCTGTACCAAAATAATAGCTTTGTGGCTTTGTTCGACTGTACACGTTTTGAGCCGTTACCCACCCACTTTGGGCCACCTCTACTATAAACTTATAAAGGGTTATCCTTCTAAACTCATTCATCCTGTTCTCAGCGGCTATTGGGATAACCTTAATTTCATGCTTCAACTATTCACTATGATGTGTTCTCAAGCTGTCCTTAGTGTCGTCATGTATTAAATATAAGATCTAAAGTCTCTATATCACCCATTAGATGGGCTTCAGATTAATATCATACATAAATAGTCTGCTACTCTTTAAAAGTCTACCAAAATGTCAAAATTTCATTGCCATTGAAAAAGCATTAAACTTTTCATAATATCACTGCAAAATTGACTAACCTGCATATATCACGAAGCATTTTCAGCCTTCTTCGCCAGCTGAGCTTCTTTTTCTGACCACTTAAATGGATCAAGTAATATAATGATCCCATCTCCATATACTCAGTAACCATCGATAAGCGTGGCGGCCTTGTGCAGGCACCAAGAAACAATATAACTGAAAGAAAATCATCAACGTTATCAGCAGAATGCAATTGCGAAGCAGTATGCACTCGATTATTTAATCAGTTTATTGCAAGTATTCTACATTTCATTAACTTGAATTCGGTGTTTAAACAGTTGGGTGGCCTGTTTGGTATGATAAAACGAGAAGAAAAGGGAATGGGTGCGATAATCAGAATCTGGTTTTAACAAATGGGTTCATTAAGACTTCGAAAATATTAAATTATTTTGTTTGAGATTTCTGATGGATTTAAAACAAATTCTAATAATTAATGCTGGTTTTTCTTAACAAATTATCGATATGGATAAACTGGTCAAATCATTCTTTGGATCAACTAAATGAAAAGAAAGAGGCCTTTTACGAATAGAAAATGTGTGTTTTGAGAAACTGGTATTCACTCGCCAAAGCTCCAATCCTTTACATGACGTAATACAAACAACTTTCTTTGACAGGAATGGAGTCATCTTATCATTCCTTCCTCATTTCAGCATAACAAAAAGTATTTACATGCATGTTATTTTACATCTAAACTACAAATAGTTGTACCCTTCTCCACTAAGTAGTTTCCTGTACTTGAAGAGTCAGAATTTAATATTATGTGGTGGAGCAATATGAGATTATATACCACAATGGTTTTACTCAATACATAAAGTATATACAGAATAAGAGAAAGACATACCATTTGGATGTCGAAGACGACTGTCAAAAACCAAACACAAAAATAAAAGTGAAGTTAGAATTGTACAAATAAATAAATAGATAGTCAGAACCATCGGTTACTAATAGATACCTGAGAATGGAAATTTCATTGCAGAAATCTTCCATGTTCTCCGCTGTTAGATCTTGTTCCAGAAATACTTTTATGGCTACCTCTGTTCCATTCCAAATGCCACGAAAAACTTCACCAAAGAATCCTGAAACAAAATTGAACAACACAGCGATTATGTTAACAGAGGTAAGAAGAAAATGCAAAAATCCTCAAGTAACGATCTTAAAATATAAAAAGCTTGATCGTGAGAGTGGATAAGTTCCTCCGATTTGCTAGGGACATAAAAGAACTAAGATAAGAAGCATACCACACCTACCAAAAACAAGCCTATCAAAACAGAATTTTGGTTGAAAGTGCTTCTTATACAGTTATACATTACACAAGAAACAGTGGATACAACTCAAAAGCTTACAGGACACTGATTTAAATTACTAAAATTGGATGCCTTCTATGATGATGTTCTTTGATGTAAAAATCAAAATTGCTTTCAATATCCACCTGAACCAGATATGTTTAGGCATCCATCACACAATAAACTCCTAGCTGAACATGTACCGACCAGCAGGCACAATAATAAATTGTGTATATAATTGTGTCCGCATGCATGCATGTAGATTTTCATGAAGGGATTACAATTTGGCATGTCAGCCAGGTTGGTTAACTAGGTAAAGGTCAACACGGGTGATAGTCTGGTTTAAAATACAGCTTATCAAAAAAAGAAATTACATGTGGAAAAATGAAATGCTAATATGGAGAGTAAATATATAAAAGAGTAATTACCAATTCCGACTCGAGTGCCAACTGTAATTTCTGAAAAATCAATATTCCATTCTTGATAAGGCAAGAGAGGCTTATTTTGAAACATGGGGGAATCCAAAATTTTATTCCACGTTGAGACTGTTTCATCACCAACTATGCCATCTGAAATGCCAGGTCTCCTAGAAGAAGCTGGATGCCTGAACTCATGAGGAGATGTAGGTAATGACATCGCCTTTTGAGTAGTCACCTGCTCCCTTTTAACAGAATACAGAGACGTTCCATCATGCTCATTCGACTCCTAAACATTAAAACATATTACTAATTATTATTAAGTCTCAAAAGATGATATCCATAAAAACTCAAAAGAATGTAGGTAGGTAACTCAACAAAAGAGGATCCTTCTATTCAAACTATAGAACATGAAAAGAACACGGAAGTATATATGTTTGTTGTTTTAGAAGTACGCTTCCAACCAATATCATGGCCATGAGTGACAGTATGTTATTACTATACTGTTCAGTTACAATCGACATACTACTCTTTGAAATTTTGGTACATATAGCACCTTAACAGCTGATGCTTTGCTCAAATTAATGCGTTTTGACTTAGAACCCAGTGTTAAATTGAGCAACAAAGAGAAATCAAAACTATGGAGACAAATTGTATAGGAACTAGGAAGTAACCCAGCATCATGAGTTACATAGACAGCAGCAATTACAACCACATTTTAAGAAGGTTGAATTTAATTTCGAATAATAATCATGAAAAAAATTAATAAAGTCATCATCAGACATTCTCTAATAAGGAATGGTTAGAGAAGTCATGGTGCCCGCTACATATAACAGCTAACTAAGATCAAGTTAGCTATGCAATGGCAAACAAGGGTCATTAGTTTCCATTTTATGTTTTACATAAACATACACACACACACACACATCTATATTTTTATATATGTACATATTTTTCTAGGGGTGGGTTAATTTGAGAACAATAACACGGAACAAAAAAACAATTTCTTCACATTTAAATGCGCTTTATTCAAATGTGTAGATAAATGTGATCCAATCTGGGCATTTCAACTCAGATGTTTTCTTTTGTTCTCTTGATATTTAGTCTTCTCAAATGAACTTCGATTTCCCCCAAATTATACATCTATGTAGGTGTATAATGTATATTATAAAATTGGAGACATATTCAGATAACCAGTGGTCCTCTCTTCTATATCAACCTTACTTTCCACTTGAAACATATAAGTTCCTACACTCATATGAGTAACTATCTTCTGACACATTCATTGTCAATAAAGTGCAGGTATTTGACATCCTACAACAATAGTCACCGTCAATAAGTTCACTACCCACAGTTGTACAGCTGTTGTTATAAGTAATTTGAGTGGATAGATTAATAAACGTACGACAACAGATACATAAGCTGTATGAATACAGTCCACAAAAAGTAAAACAAATACTTACATCTTTCTTAATGTCTGTACTCTGCAACCTACTCTCCACCTGTTCTCTCAACAGTCGATTCTGCTTTAATGTTTCATTCATCGCCCGTACAGCCCTGCATGTTATACAAGAAATAATTATCAAGTTGTTTCCAGAAAAAAGCACCTCTGAAGTGAGCTTTCAAACATCTGATATGTTTCTTCAATCGATTATGCAAAATTAAATCACCGAACTTGTAGAAATTCTATCTTTAATCATGGTTCCAGAATACAGTAACTGTGTCTTTACTTAATTCAAGGATTCTATTATGTCATTGATGTACCTGGCCATGTACAAATATTGCAACATATGTATTCAACGTTTGTCTATTAGATAAGATAGACGGATAGAACCAATACTCAGCTGATTCATTATAAGCTCTCTCCAAATTGAGGGCAATTTAGTGTTAACAGTGTTATATGTTATCAATTAAGCCCCCTCAAACATCTTACATAGTGAACAAACATACCTCATCCTCTTCCCTTGTACACCTCTTAATATTGTTCCATCTCTAACATTTGGTTGTATATGTTATTTGCACAACTCTAAGCCTTAATGTAGCCTCAATTACATGTTACGAAATGTATTTTTGCGGGATGATCTATATAATAAATTAACTAAAATCATCTTTACAGCTTGAGATTTAGATATCCACAATTATTTCTCTCCTGATTTTCAGTATAATTGCTCATTATGCACTCCACATACATAGGTTTCCCAGCACTAAAGTTTTACCCCCGATATTAAAAACAATAACTGAGTTCTACATACATGATTGCATAGTCCTTACTCACTAGAAACTCACATTTATCAAATGGCATGAACACCATATATGGAATAAAGAAACATAGTGAAGAATTATATAAATCTATATTAGAGAAAAGGTTAAGCAAAATGATACAAGTACACAGGGAGGAGCACGATATGCAGCTACTGAAACTAACAGCAGGAAACAGCAGGGATGGACTTTAAGTGAGTTGAAACCGGAAGATTTTGTTATTGTACAGACAATGCGAGTTCATTGATGGTTAGCTAACACTATCCTTTACGAAGTTCTTTATGTACTAGTAAACTTGATGAGACATAAAATACTCTAACTAATCACTGGAACTACATATATAATTACCTAAAAGATCTAAAGAAAGTAACAACATAAGAACATAAGTAAAACAAAGGATCTAATGTAACAACATAACCTCTCGATAAAAAACTAGGATATACCAACCTTACGATGTCATCGCCGATTTCTGGAGTAATACTAATGCTTCTTCTTCGATTTCTACGGTGTTCAGAAGTTGATGTGCCTTCTGACCTGCCGCATGCACACAAATAATACTTTGGATTAGTTTGTTTACTGATGAAGGATATTCCTGCTTCAACTTTAAAAAGTATCACACAAAAAGTATTACATGCAATTGCCAAAAATAGCAACAATAAAATAATATTTCTAGCTCTTTATCATGTAGCATAATTGGGATTGTTGAACAATTACTACTTGAAAGCACTTACAACCACCTGCTACATAACAAAATGATGTTTGAATGTCATCTGTTGAGATGTTTTATCATATTAAGCCTTTCGAAAATTATAGGCTGCAAACTCTTTTTACCTAAACATGCACCACCACAGCTATTTGATTACCCATCTTTCTACCACCAGAATATCCAGCCACTTCTTTACTTAAACCACACTTTCACTTAGACTGACAATCTCTTGCACATAATGTGTTTATATCGATCGACACATTGGTGGTTCAAATCTGGAGCAAAGTCCATCACTTGATTTATATTACTAAACCCTGCACATTAGTCTCTAGTGCCGATCAGGTAGATACAACTTAAGGAAAACTATTGCTTAATGAGCATGAAGTTCCGAACATATCTGTTTCTATAGAGAAAGGGAGATCTGGTATTACGTTTTAGTAACAAACACCTTCCATCCACGAGAAATTTGGTAATGTTTCTTAGTAAAGAGTATACAGATTTCATTGAAAAGTTGAAAACACTAGACGACACACCAACTCTTGAACACCCTTTGGTTTGTTGTAGTGGTAAGTCTTTTAAATGATGCATCTACAAACACATGGTGCATCTCCAACGTATGCACTATTTTAGTGTGGCAAATTACACTATTTTAGTGCAAAATGAAAATATTTTGGGAATATTCTTACACTGAAAAAAAGTTGCTCAAATGTGTAGCACAAAATCTTTTTTAATTGATTTAAAATACATATTTCAACAATATAGTATTAGAATATTTATATAATCATTAAATTCTCATAATAAATGTAATACCAATCATTGTATTTACTAATTTCAAATATAAATAAGAATTTTATAGAAATTATAGACTTTTTCTAACAAATATGATAGCAGACATCATATTTAGTAGTTCTAAAAAAATTAATGCCAAATTTATAATCGATGCATCATATTAATAAATTTTAATTATTATATATATTATTCTTTAATGTAAATAGTGTTTAGTGCTACACCAAATTTAGTGCAACACTAAATACTATTTGCCATTGCACTAAATTAGAGCAATGTTTAGTGCTAACATTGGAGTTCATTTTTTTTGCTCTTTTACACTATTTTAGTGAAAAAATGTACTTTTAGTGCTAACATTGGAGATGCTCTAAGACAAAGGTATAACATAAGGTAGTTCTTCCTTAGAGATATGTCTGCAGATACCCATAAAACACTCAAGGACAATATAGCCTTTAAAGACTTTAGGTGTGGTATAGATGTGAGTCTCACCATGCCTTTACGGTAACACTTGGTAGAGAGAGACATAACAGCATCACACACCAGTAATATTAGAAATAATAAAAAGAAAAAAATGTCAAATCATAAATGGTAGCATACTAGCATGTGCATGTCAAGTAAGCCTAAAAAATATACAAAGCAGATATAGAAGTTGTATAAACCTTGATGGACCGACGTCATCAGGATAGTCTCTAAATGATCTCCTATCACCACCAAGCATAGACCGTCCGCGTGCTCGAAAGGAAGGATGCTCTGGACTGCAATACCCAAAGCATGTATAAAATATCTAAGAAAGGCTTACTGGGGATTTTAAAAGCAGTGTAGAACTAGAATACCAAGGCACTTATTCCTTAGCAAAACTAGACAAGTACACTTGTGTCGATTATGGGTCCACTTAATAAATTTTGATGTCCTTCACATTGGAACACTAGATGTATGTTATACGTTAATGCATACATGAGCATATACAATTATAACTATTCCGTAACTAATATTAATCACACTTCTAAAAAAGTTATGATTTTTCTTGTTGGATTTTGTTGAACCATTGCATATATAACCAAGGCATGAATATCATACACCTACATTTATTGTTTCATGTTGTTGGCCAAAAGACCAACATGGTAAGGTTGACGTAAGTTTCAGAACTCATATAATAAGAGTTATATAGTAACTTTACTTTCTTATAATTAGAAAAATAATAAGAAAAAAAAAAAAAATTTAACCCACCAAATGGTGATAATTAATTGGCAAAGTGGATTCAATTCACTCCTCAGAAACCATTGTTTGTTTATTAAGAAAACCTGAGATCCAACAACAACAAACTATGATAACTATATTCCAGCGGAAACAAAGAAAAAAGCCAGATGCAAATCCAAAATATGACAATGTTATACTTTTTCCTAAATAGCAAATGCAATATTTCAACAAAAGGTTGTCTAAGATCACATAGATGTATACAACAAAACCATAAAGCACGAGAAGTGAGTATTACCTTGAACTTGCAGTCCTTGGTTCATTTATCACCTTCCTCCGGCTCCTTCGCCAAAATGTAGCAGCAATGTCTGGTTCACTACGGGACAAACTAATGCAGATGAAAAAAAAATAAGAAAAATAAAAATCCAAGCTAGAATAACTCATCAACCCAAATACAAAAGGAAAGATGAAAAGGCAAACAGAGAGCAAAACACACCATCTTATAATGCAAACCCAGGTCAGTTTCTGTTTAGTTAGGCTACCTGATACTCTCATTAGTGTCACTTAGAAAATAAAATTTACATAATTAACTCGTCTTGTTACCAAACTTTAGTTACATAATCTGTTACATTAGCTAAAACGTAACTCATTAATATAAGATTATAAAAAATAGTTTATTTACCCCTTCTTTTAACCTAATTTGAAAACTATTATTTCTATACATCCATATCATAGACCATCTATACTTCTTCAACAAGATTGTCCGTATTTATTATATTATCTATACAAATTGTATATTATCAGAATCTACAAAACATTCAAACATCTGATTATTATAACCCCAACCATAGAAGCACATCCAAACACTATTTTCTACAATCCATTTTATTACCGCTTATTATCTGATTCTTATTATTCAATATAACATAATCACTTTTAGAATGCACATCCAAACACTGCCTTAGTATACTCTAAATTCTGTTTGCCATTTCACAAAAGGAAAACTTCAATCCCAGATGAAGAGAAGTTGTTGAGAATAGAACAATGAACCTCCACGTTCCGTCAATGGACGAAGCAGAACGCATCATTTTACTCCTCAATGATGGTCCGGGCGCATTCAAAGAAGATTCCAATCTCCGCTGGTAATGTAGATTGTCATCTTTCTCAGAACTGCAGATTCCAGATAAATAAGAACTTTGCTAGTTATATGGAAGTAAAAAAAGAAAGGAAAAAAAAGAACGGGAATACAGGGATATACTAAAAGCATCTAACCTCTCATTGTCCATCCTCTCTGAAAAACCATATAATGGGCTGTTTGGTTCTAGTGGTGAATCACACGAGTCATTTTCTGCAGAATCACTTTCTCCCGCTCCAGAAATATGGGTCATAAAAATTGCCTTTGTTGATTGAGGTACAAGTTGGCCCGGAAATCGCATAAGATCAACGAGTAGTTCTACTGAATTTAGAACAACTACAACAGACATATGCTTATATGAATCTGCACACTCACCAACTCCTTCATTAGGTAATCCCTGAAAATTTAAGATAAAGTTTATGTCTAGATAAATGAGCTGCATAACTTTCTTATTGCTACATCTTGTTTATAATCATATACGCCACCAAGTAGAGATGCGAAAATAGCAGGTTTATGATGTAAAAAATGAGTTACGGTTGGTCATTTTTTGGTGCAAAAAGGATTGTTTCTGATCATACACCACCATGTATAGGTCCAACTGTTCGAAGATGGTGGGTTCATAACACGTCAAACAGTTCCAGTTGGGTCCTTTTTTGGTAAGGGCAAGAACAGGCTAAGCAGAAAGAAAAAAAAAATGTTCATTTTTAGATTGTTATAATTTTATATAAGGTGATATTTAAATAAATACAATTACAGTAATAATATAAATCAATGAACAATGAGACTTCACTATTTAAAAGAAAAATGAATAATGAGACTTTGGAGGTTGAATACAAGAAAATACACATCGGGTCACGAGTGATTTTCATCCCATTCGACCCATTTGACCCATTCCCTTTTTAACTAATTAATTATTTGACCGTTCGAGATAATACACAACCCATGTAGAGTCATTCATAACTAAGTGGGTTAAAACAATACCAAATCTGTCGAGGGTAAGTAATATAATACATACGTTGAGGTATAGCAGCCTAATGAATTATAGTGCTTACCACTACTAGCTTACTGTCAAAACCTACAGTATCAGCAAGAACTTTAAACAGTATCGCTCGAGGACGGCATGAACCATTTTTAATATGCCCCAGCAATTGAACACCTCGAGAAGCTTCGTCATGTGTAGCTTTCATTGGGCTATCAAACTGTTGCCGCTTATAGACATCAGCCACCTGAAAAGAAATTTCATGCACTGTATAATGAAAATTCGTGCACCTTATAAACCACATACGAAGCATTCAAGTATATAATATAATTAGGACATGGATTAATGAAAACATAGTACTTCTCACAATCAAATTTAATATGAATTGTTCCTTGCATCTTCACATCCTTTCCAACTAGCGTTTTTTGTACCGTATGATGCAGTTCAGACATTATTTGCATATGTATACATATACATAAGTTACCCAAGTATTCAAAAGCTTAGACTAAGGCCACTCAAGTATTGATTTGGCTTCGTTTACTTAAAACAATGAATGTGCATTTTCTCTTAAAATCTGGGCACCTGTGAAAACCTATTCAGTTAGAAAACTAGGGACGCGTGATGTCCATTGAAACAGTTTTTACCATTCTAGCAGGTACTGCACTCAATTGGCATATGTGTAACCATATTAATACTTTGGTGGCCTGAAGCTGTTTTGCAATTTGGGTAGCCTTCGTGCAATCTTTTTAGAATACTTGGGTGGTGTATGCATACATTATCCCAACCTCATTCATTAACTACATAGATTTTGTACAAGACTTGGAAACTTGGGAGTGGTTTGTAAGCATAAGGAAGTCGTATCAGCGTCCGTACTATGGAATGGGGAGAGTTATATGTTTAACTTTCACGGATAAACATTAATCATCATATAAAAAAAACATTTAGACAATAAATAAACGAGCTAATTTAACTCTGTTAATACATACTGCAAGATAAATCAAACACCAAGAACTCACCAATCCAGCGATCTTTTTTATAATTGCCGCAGGATTTGAGTTCAGGCCTTTCACTAGTGTGGAAATGAGTTGCTTTAGCATGGAAAGCTTCTTATCTTTTTGGAAATCAACAAGTATAATATCGGCTTTCACACCCTCAAGTTCTAAATCATGGAGCTCCTCCAGCGTGGGAATATCATCGAAAAGATCTTTGAGCCTCTTATCCTGTACACAATATAAATCAATGGACGTACAGCAGCTTCATCTAGAAGAATTTCCATCATTGTCACATGATATATAAGTAATTTTGGACATTCATGCATGATTATACTTAGAGATACTAACGATATTAGCAAAAGTGAAGCTTGCAATTATTATTTCATAATTAAAGTCTAACAGAATATAGAACTATAAATATGTATTAAACTAGCTATCTGTCGCATAAAAATATTGCGCCTTCTTGTTGTAATATAATTTAGTCTCCCAAGAAACCTCAAACATTAATATCACATCCATTCAATGTTACAACTTTAAAGCTAGATCATTCATTTATTATCTTCCATTAGGATTTTCTTTAAACACCCACTACAAGACAATATAAATGTTCGACATCCAATTTACTTCACTTGCATAATTAAAGAATCCCCGACCGTAACGACTCCGTACAATTTGTATGTCTTATTGAATGAGCTTAATATTATATGCACTCTTGTTGAATAAGAATATCGTAGAGGAATGAAATTCCTAATCAAGATTCAGCACCATACATTCAAATTAGCAAAAGAGGACATCTTGGTATCATGCCCACCCATTCACAACTACTCATGATCCAACCAGGACACTGTGAAAGACTGAACCGATGGATTCTTTAATGGAAACTACCAACATGAGCTTTATAAAATCAAGCCAAATGTCACATAACATTTTCATATAGGGTTCTTGTAAACATGAGCTCAACTCCTTCACCGTGAGCATCACATGCATGTTTCAGCCTTAGGTTAACATGCCTAAGAACTCAATGAAAGTGTAACATCCACTAACAAGAACATTCTAGTACCACAAAAGAACATTTCCATAAATCATGAAAGCAATATATCCAGCATGCAAAGAACCAGTAGGAGCTGCGATAGTGGTATTCCTAAATAACTATCAAAGTCTAAGTGCTTACATGTATGACCGAGTAGAAACCATTTGGAATAGGTTCAGAAAGCACTCCAGTGCTCCAGAGGATTTGTGATGCTGATTGGGATTGTGATAGAAACCTATCATATGTAGTGCTGCTCATAGATCTTCTGTGATTTGGTGTTTCTTTCTTTGACTCCAATGAAACAGATCCAAATTTATCAACGAACTCCGAAGGCCACCATGTATTGCTAGAAGACCCTTGCTCTGAGGTCCCTACTTCATCATGTGTCTCTTCCGTGTCCATCTATGGATGAATCACATTACCAACTTAACTCTGCTTCTTATTTCATTAAAAAACTGTTCAGTTCCGTATTAGAAGAAAACACTCGTTCACTAACACAATTTCATCATTTTGACCCCATATTTTAGATGCCATATGACCTGCAATAGAATACAGGGGATTTAACCTTCCATCAATTTCACTAAAGCCAATTATATAAATGGAAACATAAATAATTTTTTAGATATGAGGATATCAAATAACAACTAAAAGCAGTATTTTGAAAAAGATAAGAATGAAAATTTTGCAATAGATACTAATGTTTGGTGGATGAAGTTAGACAACTTTTAATGGAGCTGGAACAAGCGACGTAAGATGCAAAAGAGTTTTCACAATTGACACAAAACAAGTTACAAGGGAAGTCAAATCAGTTGTATGAAAGAGGGTTGCAAATAGAACGCAAAATCTAAATATCAAACCTATGGAAATTAACTCTCAACATAATAAATCTCAAAAGTTCAACCAGCAAGTGCACATGTTCCTCATCGTGTGCTAAGGTGGTTGATTTAAAAGAGATTAATCACAACACACTAGGTGTCCAGGTCTACAGCACTTGACTGCAGCCCTAGGTAGAACCGGCAACTTCAATAAAATTAAATAACTGTAAAATTATATTATATATTAATATTATATCTATATAATAACATCACCACATTGCACAATACAATTACAGGCAAGTCACATTCCATAATTGGGCATTTTAACCATTAAATACGGATAAACCATCACATTTTAAATCACATTTTAATCATCATCAAAAATCAGGAGCTCAAAATACAATTTGCATCTTTCAATCATTAGATTACAATTCAGCCAAAGCATTAATTCGATCAATCATATATTCAAGTTGAAATGAATTTACGGAAATCAAGCAACAACGAATCTGAAAGTTGAGAATAAACTTACATAATTAAAACCCTAGGAAATCGTGAAATTATAGGGAGATGCCGACACACAAGTGAAGTAAACAGAAACAAGCAGTTGGATCCGATTGCAAATTGAATCGATAGAAGAAAGAGTTTGAATTGATGCGTAAAAGTGAGATTTGAATCCACAAATTCCGGTAAATTTGTAACAACGATTTGTGTGCGCGTGATGAAGGTCTCGTGACAAAATGATGAGAGAGAAAACGTAGAGATTCAAACGATGAGGAAATATCAGACAGACAGAAAGAGAGAGAGAGGCGGGGGATGGATTCAATATTTCTTTTTTATTTTTAGCTAAATTAATTTAAATGTTACCTAGACATTTGTTAAGAACACTCCCAACTATATATTGAAATTAACTCAACCTCGTATTAGTTATTTTCAAAATTGACTGGAATTGACTTATCATAGTCAACAATGATATCATTATTTTAATTTTTGAGTCTCATATTTAATAATATAGATTTATTTTTATTTTTATACACTAAACAAAAAATAAAAAACAAAAAAACTGACGACGTGCCAAACTTTGTCGGATATCCGATAGGAATCGGCGTACCGTACCAATTGTGTCGGTTCCGTCGGTAGAAATAGACAGTACAAGGGGCATACGGTTGGGAGGAGTCTAATACAACTGTCTTACAATACATCAACAACAATATATAATTCTGTCATTTACAGAAAAGGTAGGACGTAAACACTTATACCTCTACTCAATGATGAATATATTGGTGTAGATAACTGATATGTTTGCTTTTCTAAAAGAACATATGATAAAACTAGAGATAATACCTCACATATCTCTTATCAAAATAAATTTTAAACTTTTTTTTCATCCAATCAAAAATTAAATCAATAGTACATTTTAATTTCGACTGTTGTATAATTACATTTGAATTTTAAAGTTTGTACGATTAAGTCGGTGTGACAATGAGAATAACTTGTGTGTTCATTATTCTTCAAGCTTAATACAATTAAAAATGTTATTGATTTGATAATTATCACTGTCAATCGAGACTAATAAATGAGTGAATATATTAAGGTCTAACTTTGTATTTATTAAAACAACCTAAACGATAATTCTGACCGAAACAAAAACAATCAAAGGCCAAAACTTACTTTGAATAAACACGGCTCTTAAACAACTACGACCCTAGACTTACTTCGAACTATCACAACCTGCGTAAAAACCTACAACTGAATGAGGACTTTCATCAACTAAACTCAACACAACACGCACCACGTAAGCGCAATCACTCGATATAAAGCATGTAAATGGGTGAAAAACTGACCACGACCAAGATAACTGAGACGAGACCCACCGGAACATTACCAAACAGTTTCGGCCATGCAATCAAACCGAATGATGGTACGAATTAGTATTATTGTTTTATTCCTTTAGTATGTTATTTCTAAGAAAACCTTTATACAATATACTTGCTTTCACATGGTCCCTTATAAATATAAGAATAAGAATAACTTTAGTGAACAGATAGGAAGCTTCCTATAAGCAATAATTTTATTTTAATTTGATCTATGGTTGTAGATCAATGAAGATTAAAAAAAACAACAAATTATTAATCCCAATAAAATAGCTGAAACTGATTTACATCATACATTTTATAGTTTTAATTACTCGATGATTGATAACATTATACTCACATTATTTGCTTCAAGAGGGTAACCTTATTGGTTGATAAGTTGAAATATTTTCGGTTGAGAGCTAAGTTAAATAGTCTTATTCAATTTCGGGGTTTGTCATCATACGTGTACTTTTACTCCAGATTATGAACTTCCGATCAGATTTGTCAAAAAATGAGTCAATGACTACGTGAAGCGGCTGACTGCAGTCTCTGAGTTTAGCTCGTATATATCAAGCCAAAAGTTTGACTTGAGCCTACTTTGCAAAAGGAATAGAGAGAAGGAAAAGACAGACGGCAGAAAGCAATCCTTACAATCGCAGAGTTGAACACAACACTGACTTCTGTCAGTTTCTTTCATCGATCTCTTGGCCCTTGATTAACTCCTTGTTTCGTAAACCGGTCGCTGGTTGATCTGATCGGAGTGCAAATAACATAAAGAAATGTAGCCAACGTTTATTAGAAAAAGTAACTCCGTAGATTTGGGACCAAAAGTGATTAGGAGTGACCATTGAATAAGTTTCTTCAGCTTGAGTTGGGTTAAAAGCACAGAATGTATTTAGCGCATTTCATCCGGCAGACCAACCATACATCATCTTGATTTACAAGTGTTATCGTGACATAAGCCGGTTCAATGACAGGTCCGACTTTCAAAATATTGATTGCATTCCACCTCTTTTTTTAACTCACCAACTTAACATATTTTAGATGTGCATTTGAATTACTCAACGTTTTTTAACATGTACGTCTATATCTTTTATCTTCTCAATCGATATTTCTTTTTATATTGTCAAAAGTAGATATACTTTAGAATGCACTATTAGATTACTCTTTATGAACATATTAGCACGTTAAGAAATTGACACGAGATTGACACATAATTTTCTCAAAACAGCCAATTTTTTACTTTATCATAAGAAACACCAAAACTTATAGCATTAGATTAACATGATATGATTTACCATAATTAATTAAAAGAGATAAGTTGTTAGCTTCTTAGGATAAAGGGTGTTAGAATATATATATATAAATTAACTAACTTAAAAAAGATTGCTTGCAATTAAAAAAAAGAAAAAACTTTTAACAATTATTTTCATGGGGTAGATTTTTGATATTGTATCAAATTTCTAAGTTTATTGTGTTTTTTGTTTATTTATAAACATCCTAGATTTTATTTATCAACTGACTTGGTTAGCTTTTAATTAATTACACTTAATTATTGTCATAATAATAGATTATTTCCGTCTTGCTCAAAACATAAAATACTAAAGATAATATAATGCAATATTGAATAAAATTAATATTAATCTTTTTGAGTGTGAGACTCGATACAGAATTTAGATTTACTAGTTTACTAGTATCTATCTATCTGTCTATCTATTAAAAATGATATCATGGAGCATTCTCACCATTCATTAATCTCCTTCATTGATTATATTACGGTTTAAATTTATTTCTACCTCCAATTATGATATTTAAAAAGTGTGTCCATGAGTTTCGTTAACGACATTTTTTATCCTTACTTTTTTATTAATACGTGTTCAAACTATAATTAATTAAACATATAATAAAGAAGATTAGGGACCTTAATTAGGTTACTTCATTAACGATCAACGATCTAAATTAGTCAATCATATTACAATTTACCCCTCTGGTTATTTGTAAACTATTTAATTTAAAATTGCTTCCAATATTTTAAAATATAATTGCCGGATATATATTAGATTAAGATTATTAAATAAATTAAATCAATAAAATGAGATAAAATTAATTTAAATCCTAAAAATAAAAGTTATATGTACAACAATTTCAATTTAGTCGCTACCGTTGTCGCAGGTGTCACTTTTAATGAATATTATATTAAATTAATTACCTACAACATTCAATCTTTTTTGCTATATAATACAAAATAAATAAATAAAAACTTTTCAATTGTATTTTTATATTAACATTATACATATATACAATATGACACTTTAACTTTAAGACACAAATTAAAATATTCATTTGATCTGAAAAAATTTAAATTTAGTCGTCCGCGTTATCGCGAGTAGTTTAATATATATGAAAATGTTGAATCATCATCATAAAGAAAAAAATTAGTTGCATACATTATATTATATAAGTTTTATAAAGCAAGATAGTATTCGAATTGTAACATTTAAATGTTATGTAACATTTATGTTTGTATATAGTCTTTACGAGTAGATAAAATTATAAGACATGTGATATATAATGAGACTAATATGAAACTAACGCAAACAAGTTATTGCATTTTACCCATTTTACTTTCACCTGACAAAATTCAAAAACAATTATTTCTATCTACATAGATATGTCATATGTGAAGTGATGGAACGATATAGAACTTATGTTTCCTAATTGTTATTTACAGTTTCTTATAACATTAATCTTTATATATATATATATATATATATATATATATATATATATATATATATATATATATATATATATATATATATATATAATATAATCCTTTGTACATTATGTTTACTTAAAATTTAATTGTTATATTTACAAGGTCAAATGTGGTAACTCGTGTTGTCGCGGGTCTTTCACCTAGCTAAAAGCTACAAAAATAATAAAAAAAAAGTAAATAAAAGATAATTAATAAATAAATAAATAAAATACAAGACATTGACCAGATGAACCCATATATTTAAGATTATGATTATGATTTACGATTTATGGTATGATCCAACATGTATATGTTGAAGAGCCGAAAAAGAATGCACAAATATTAGTAAAAATACCGTTATATTAAGTTATTAACCTTTTTAAGTATATAAAAAAAAACAATTTTAATGACAGCCTTTATCAAAATCTTGAACAATATAGGTAGGTAGGTAGGTTTGGAGTAACCTAAAAATATTTCTGTAATGTTTATGTTTCTCAAATGATTATAATTAATTTATATGATCACACCAATGTAACTAATATAATAACATTTCCATAGTAAAACGTTTTAAAAGCTTTTAAGCTATATATTGGACGTATTTTATAGGTGTATCGAATCAATTTTTCATAGCGGAGGATATTGAAGGACATATGTTATACGCTAGGCCATCAATGATTTTTGCGGGTGTTTGATCGTTTAAGAATATTTACTACTCTATAATTAAATAGTCGAAAAAACTATCGTTACACTTCAATATAAAGTATGACTTATATTTTGTTATACTAGAGAACATTGATTGATTATAAAGATTTAATCAACTAAATAATTCAAAGAATGGTTGAGAAATGACTCTTCATACGTAGAACAAAAATAGTTATCTTTTTCAATATGCAAGAAATAACATCATAATACTCTTATATTTACGATATATTTTAAACGACTACCGAATCGTTAGTGTATCATGGGGCCTAGCTCATTTATAGCATCACACAAAGCCTCTCAAATTCATTCGCCGACTCGAATTTTTAGTATATGGAATATCTTTACATTTGGCATTCAAGTTACCATGAAGTTACAAAATTTTGCAGTTATATAAATATGTAAATAAAAACATGAACGTTAACAGTATAAATTAGATGTTGACTATAAATTTGGTTGTCAATTTTAATGCTACTAAAACTTAATTAAGACCACGATAAACTTTTACATTTTCATTTATTTTTCATACATTTTTTATTGCGACTTTTGGTGTATGTCATATTACACGTGTTAGAAAACACTTATATTGACCTAAGATGGCTGTATTGCCATTTGAACCAAAATTTTTGACATATAGAGAACTTATAATGCCACAAGAACTAACAAACAAAATTCGGCTTTGACCCATTTTGACACAGTTGACTCACCACGTTTGACCGTTGAGTGTTGGTTGGCAATCGACCGAATTTCTAGCCCACCTCACCCCATAAGAAGTTGGCACATGACTAGTAAGTCCATCAAGTTGGAATTAAAAATTGATTTAAATGTAATCGATAAACAAGAAAAATTGCTTCATAGACATACAAACATATTAAACATAACATGCACCTAAATTCATGCCTACCAAAATTATTCATAAAAATGTTAGAGGTTATTGCCTCACTGTTGAAGATTAAAAGAGAGAATAAGTGAAAAATATGTATAAATTATCGTATGGAGTATGCGTAATTTTAATTTTAAATTTAAGTTTTAAGCATATTTAAGGACACTCGATACATAATATAAATTAACCCTACGAAGAGTTATCACGAGATTATTGACGGGGGACAAGTATCACGGTTCAATCTCCATTGATAGTAAGAAGGAACTTAATTTATTAGAAAATAAATTATAGTGTTATTTGACTAGTTAGTTGGACCAACATCTTAACAGACTACTATGTGAACTTAATTTACATTTCAAATGATGATCCTAAGGCGGTCTGGCATAGACCGTTTGAATTATCAAAATTTCAATCTTTTCAAAATTGAGATGTAATTTATTTATTGAGATTAAAATCATACCTTAAAGCTAAATCGAACATTATAACACATATTTAAATTTAAAATATCTAAGTATTTGTGTATAGTCAGAGAGGAAATGAAAATGCTTGTTTGTGATATTAATAGATCAAGAGGTTTTTACCATGCTCTAGCCCTCTCATTTTCTTGTGTATTCTTTTTTATTTATTTCTAATGTACTGTTAGTTTTTCAAAAAAGGTTTTTATGAAAGTCGAAGAGGATCGATGGCTCATATCTCATGTCATTATATTGTCTGGCAAACAAGTCAGGTTGGATCGTGAGTCAAAACGAGTCACGGGTCAAGCGAGTCACTTTTTTAATTGGGTCGAACGGATTAAGTCAAAACCAGATTGGTCGGGTCAGTCAACTCATGTTTTTAAATTGATTTTTAAACTTTTTTTTCTTCTTTTAATAATAATACAAATTTAAAAATAATTGGTAAAAGTAAATTTATTATATATAACTATATTACTGTTATAGTACATCAAACTTCAATCTTTTTTCTCTCTTCATTATATTTATAAGAAAGTGTTAATTAGATTTTCAGTACTCAAATAACCTCCTTATAAGTTAATCCTAACTATTTAATAAATTAGATTTTTTAATTAGGACTTTTGATTAGTTCTAGATTCAAAGACTACTAAATAGTGGATTAGATGTGTTCAAAATACTAAATTGTCCCTGCTTAATTCAAAATTAAATAAAGACACCGGTTTAAATTTTTCAATTTTAATTACAAACCTACATATTAATTCTATACATAAATTATATTTATGTTTACGGTTCTTTTCTATATTTCTACATATAATTTTGATAGATCCACCGCAATGTACAATTATTTATTCAATTATTTATTCATATGGCAAAATTATTTATTACACATGTACGGTAAATCCAACAGAAATGACGGTAAAAATACATTGCCTCGTTTAAACACCTTCTTACAACGTATTTCAATGTCAAATACCTCGTAAACCGACTATTGATCTTAAAAACATAACCATATTAGAAGACTTTTATTTAAAAATGTTGGTAATTATAGTGTTACCAGGGATAATTAATTCGCCGTTGACGTAATGGCACCGGTCCACGAGCAACAGCCTGAATTTGTCACAGATTTCCCACTTTTAACTCCCCATTCAATGAGACAACGACATTTTACATAAGTTCAACTTAGTCCTTGTTCTTTATCAGCTTTCCTCTAACACCCCCTATATTTTATATTTTATTTTTTGTAGCTCTATGTTGCCAAAGGTTAGGAAATATATAGGGTGTTCAAATGGATGGACCGGTTTAAAACCGATCCATATATATGAACCCAAATAGATTATGGTTATGAATCCGATCCGGTAAAATAAATTCAAAAATCGAACCAATCCATCGGAATTATTATTTGGATAGATCGGTTTGGTTTTTCGATATCTAAATACATTCACAAATATATATGCTAAAAGTATGTTAGATATTATAACAAAAATATACAAAATGGATGATACTAAGTTTTGATTTGTACAAGTTCAAATCAATATCATATTCACTGTATATTATAGTGTTTGTGAAATTATTTATCACATTTAAATATATATATATATATATATATGTATGTGTGTGTGTGTGTGTATATAGGGTTGTGTTCTGGTGAAAACAATGGGATAAAATAAAAACGGTAAAAACGATCTCAATTTGTATTCACAATTTTTTTTAGTTGTGAACTTTTATTTTTTTCGCTTCACATACGTTTTTTTATTGTGAACCCTTACATTTTTTTTTATTTTTCAAAAAATTTTCGTTGTGAACCTTTATATTTTTTTTGCTTCACAAAAAGTTAGAAATTTTTTAACTGTAAAGCTTAATTTTTTTAGCTTCACATAAATTTATGAATGTGTGAAGCTTAATTTTCAACATTCACAATTCGTAAATTTTATGTGAAGCCAAAAAAATAAGCTTCACATTTAAAATTATGTGTGAAGCAAAAAAAAAAATCAACTTCACACTTTATAAAATTGTGAATGTCAACTGTTTTCACCGTTTTTATTTTATCTCCACCCCTTTTTATATATATATTTTGATCCAAGGGCTGATTTCTGTTTTTACCGTTTTTATTTTATCCCTTTGTTTTCACATGATCCCAATCATATATATATATATATATATATATATATATATATATATATAGGAAATGTTCGAAAGATTAATATTTATTTCTTATTTGGTTTTTTTGGATAATCCGGATTGTAGTTTACAAACCAAAACCAATCTGTAATCCGAAATAATAAGTTTGGTTCTGATCCGAGCAAATCCAATTATCCAAACTATATAGTCCGATCCGAATTATCCAATTGGATAATCCCGTTTTATTCGAACTGTGAACAGCCCAAGGAAATAGCAAGGGAAATATGAAATTTAATATGGTTTAATGAAAAAAGCTTTATGAATGATGAAAAAAGAACAGCTCTTCTTCCAAATATTCAAAACAAGCTCGTAATTAAATCAAAAACATTTTTTTAATACCAAGGCTATTTATTATTAATGTAAAGGATGACTCAATTCATTAGTAGGTGCATTTTTCTACCTATCAAAAAGTTACATACCTTCTCAATGGAATCTATACGCATGATACCATGGTTTTGCGTTAGTATTTTTTTCTTTCTTTAATTACCACAAAATCTAAAATCTTTACGGAAGTAATTATTATGCACATCACTTATAACTATAATGTACCTAACTTTTAATTACGATGCTGACTGACCACCAGCCACCGCCTCACCTGCTGGCGTCGAATTCCGACTGTCACTGTAGTTGCCAGATTTTAACGGCCGAAAAATATACTATTATGTTGCACTTGATTTTTAACCATAACGCATCTGATTTTTAACGATGATGCATATTCCTCTTAATAACTGACTTTTCTTTTTCTTTAAAATCACACCTGTAATTAAAAGAGAAAAAAAATACACAATTTATATATTAAATAAATAAATAATAATTGTTACCTCGTGTTTAGCATTACTCTTTAATCATTTGTAACACTCGGACCAACATAAGTAAAGTTTTCCGTTTTGCACAAATCGTGACTATGACTCACGTAAATTAATAAAAGGTGGGGCCGGGAGCATGTGATTAAATATTTTGAACACTTGTCCAATCAAAATCAAGGGAGTTGGAAAAGTTTGACCACAAGAAGCAAGTCAAACGTAACCACTTAAACAGAGTATGAAACGTATCGATACTTATATATTAATTTCCAATTAATTAGCTGAGATTCCATTGACAGACATTTGTGTGTTAATAAAAACAAACCAACTGAAGAAGGAATTGAAGAAGAAGCAATTTTACTTGACAAATAAACGTACGGTTTGGTTTATTCTTTATCTTGTCGTCATTTCACGTTTTCTTTCGTTAATTTTCCGTTTTCTGATTGATTAATTAACGCATTTTCTCCACCGTTATTAACTTCGTATTGATTGATTCGTTTTAGCATAACTTCATCTGAATTCAAGCTTTATTTATTTATATTTTTGAATAATATTCACTTGTGCAGTTTTGTCTAATGATTCATGGTTTTCGCGCTTTTAATCTGCCAAATTGGAATGCCTTTTTTTAGTGTTAGTGATTTAGAAGTTTTTTTTTTTTTTAAATGAAATGATAAATATTTAAGTTTTTAGTAAAAATGGGTAGAGATTTTTTATTTGGATGAAAGACAGGTATTATTATTGTTTTTTCATTAACTTAATGTGCTATTATAGGTGTAAAGCTTGCAATTTTAGGAAAAAATATTAACCTGTATTTATTCTTTTCATTTCTGCTATATTTTCTCACCTTCATATGATAACTTGCAGACTTTGAACTCTGAAGTAATGATTTTTTGTGTATGCAGGATTGCAGGTTGATGGAAGGCAAGAAAATAAACTTTAATCGGCCACTTCTTTCGGTGAGACGTAATTATGGAACAACAGCTGCTAACTCACAAAAGAATTATAGTTCTAGAACAAAGATTGAAACTTCGGTCCCTACTTTACTTCCAAGTCCATCGAATAAACGTGATATGTATTCTGGCCTGTTGAGGGACCCGGGGAGTGTTCCTTTCGTGTGGGAACAAAGTCCAGGAAGACCAAAAGATGAAAGAAAATCACAAAAACATCCTGTTGTTCCAAAACTTCCTCCAGGTAGAATTTTGAAACCTGAAAAACAAGGTTTAGATAAAATTACCCGTGATTCCAAACCAATAACGGGTCCCAGAAAAGACTCTTTTGAGAGATCAAAAGACTACACGAAAGATATATCTCATTTAAGTGACGTATGTATGAATGCTGATGAGCCACCCCAAATGAAACCACGAGAGGTGAAGAAAGTAGTAGTAAATAGGGAAAGTGAGAAGCCACAAATTACATATGGACCGAACTTTTTACAGTTAAATGATGATGATGGTGATGATGAGGAAAATACGGAGTCTGATTATGATGAACATGAAAATACGTCGTATAAGGTTTGTGGATTGCTTCCATATTTTTGTTTAAAGGGTTCTGTTGGTCTTCTAAATCCAGTACCAGGATTGAGTGTGAGGAGTAGATTGCCAGTTTCGTCTGCAAATACAACTCGTGCAGGAGTCTCATCAGCTACCCCTCCTGCTCAGGTAAATATTGGTAGTTTCAACCCCTTGCCTTATGAATAGCCTTATGTCTTATAAATGGGTATATTTTGGTTATGTTTAACTCATCCAGGTCAAAAAGGTAAAATAAAATAAGTTAGCCTATTTCGACCCAATCCTCCCATTTCCTCCTCCTCTTTGTTAGATTTCCAGTTTCTTTTGGCTCTACAAAAGTTTATTGGCTAAAAAGTCAATGGGTTGAGTGAGTCAAAAGTCAATCACATTGTATTTTAATGCATAAGCTCCTTTTCAGTTCATCTAAAACTTATTTTATACGGAGTAATTGAAATAATATAAGTTCTGTTATCAAATTTGGCACATTGAGTGTTTATTAAAAGAAAATATATAAAAGTTTAGCGAGTCAATGCTACCTGACCCGTTTTAATTGGTACCAAATATATACACAGTTTGACATGAGCCTGTTTTGACCCGTTACTGGCATCACTTCTAGTTCTTAGCTCAATTTATAGTTTCTTTTGGTTAACTACCATTCATTATGACTTCAAATCTTGACATGTTTCTTTTTTGTTTCCGGATATCATTAGCCTGCTAGAGTGACTGCATATGAGCACAGATCGCTAGTCAAGAACCAAAAACAGCAGTCTGTTTTAAAGAATGAGTCAACTGAAGCTACTAACCAGAAAATTCTCCAAAAGAAAGATGGATCAGGACTTTATGATCGTTTACAAAGTCATGAGATTTCAAATTCTAATTTTACTGAATCATCTCTACCTCCTGTTTTAGAAAGAAAAGAAGTAAATTTACAAAAGAAAGGTCTAATTAGCTTCAAAGAATTACTAGCTTATGACAAAGCACAGGAAGCAGATTCTCAAAATCTCGCACTTGAGAAGACTCTTTATGTTGATACCATACATAAGGTGGAATCTGTCAAAGCCGATTTCAAGGAAAATGATGTGGGTATTTTAGGTATTTCATATATGCCCACTGAGCCATTCAAGTCAGATTTGCTTGCTGATAAGCTGAAAGAGGATAAAGAAATGATCAAACAAACAGACATCTACAAAGTTCCTAAGGTTGACCAAAAAGTCAAGGTTTCTCGACAAAGCAGGTTGGACTTGCCTGCTCCTCCACCATTACCAAAATCTCCATCAGATTCATGGCTTTGGCGTACATTGCCTTCTGTTTCGTCAAAAACTGCATCTTTACGGTCAAAACCAAAGTATCCTTCTAACACAACAACAATATTGGATAAAAACGTCCAGTCACGATATCCCCAGGTAAAATAACTAGCTTCTTGCAAGTAATATCTTCCGACTTCTGAGAACATGTGGCAACATTGGGTGGATCGGGTAATGGGTCAAAATATAGTTTACTGGTATTGGTCAAAATGGGTTGGATTGGGTCACTTTTGGTGCATGTTATTGTATTAATAAGCACTCTGGTAAATATGATAGTAAAATGTATTATTTTGGTAACAATCTGATATTTTTGAATAAAATGATTTAGGGGTATTGTGTGTTACAAATACACTTGGGGTGAATTTCGACCCGTATCTTATTTTATTTTTTATTTATTTATCGTCATGTTTTGTTTGATCCGTTAGAAAATAGAACCCGTAACTTGTATAGACACCTTCATTTGTTATGAGCCATCAACTTAAAATTTACATACTTTCTAAATCTTTTCAGGGACTATTGCTTCCTATACCAGAAGCTTAGCCTTATGGCTCTTACTAGTCTACGTGATTATGCATATGTTTCGGTTTGTTATACTCACAAAATCAATCAATCAATCAGTGGTGAGCTTTGCAGCAATTGAAGATTACTAATTTGTGATCAAGTTCAGTGGTTATGCCCCCTACTCAAAAATCAATTGGTTTAGATAGATTAAGTTTCTTTTGGTGCTCATACCACATTTTTATCTTGTAATTAAAAGTGAATAATAAAGAAAAGTTTATTGTAGCTTGTATATGATATATGATATTTAAAAGAAAAGAAATAGAAAAATGGTTGTGATAAGGGAATTGGCATAAACTTGTCTGTAAAGATGTACGTCTCCATGATTTTTTCATTATTGGAAAGCAAGTGGGTACCCCAACAAAAGATGGAAAAACTTTATACAACATTGTCACCATATCTAAGTTGGAGGAATTCAGCTTTATGCTATGCTTTATTTCCTTCTTTTTTCTTTTAATTGATGAAAGTCATGTACTATTTAAGTAGAGGACAATACTTAAAGTTGTAACTTTAAAGTAAATGCTTAGCATTTCAAATTATAATGAATGAATGTGAAATAATTTAAGCATATGAATGATTTTGAACCACCAATATATGTTTGGGCAAGAATTGGTCTGGACAAACCCTGGCTATAATCGGTTCGGTTTTAAGTTGTATAGTTCTAAAACTATCTGGTTCTCGTTCCAACATGTCTTCGAAATTTCAGTTCTTTAACTATATATTCTTCAAATTAGATATTCCAAGTTTGTATACTCTTAATGTTTTGGATTGGAACTAAACCAAATCAATCGATCTTGTTTACAGTTTCGCAATCTTTTTTTTTTTTTTTTTTCCAGTTCTCGCCCGATGAAAACCCCTATGGCTCACCCCTTAAGTCCCGTATAATGATTACGCCGATACCAAATAAAATTATATTCGCATACACTTTAATCTTTTTTGATTGGATGAAACTGAAAGCGAACAATTTTCGTGTAACATACTAAAATGAAAACATGAACAAATAATAGAGGACAAATGAAGTGATTAAGTAGGTGGCTAAAGTGGCAAGTCAATTGAACCCCTCATTGTCACTGTCACCCACCCCCAAAGTGCCCATTTGTTACCATCACATGCATCAAGGTACTATTTCAACACACTATACTTCCATTTTTTACCAGATAGTAATAAGTATGGAAAAAAACTACTTAACTAATGTCTAACGTACTAATCAAATTTAGAAAGATACTGCATGCAGTTAACCAAAATTTTAAATTAGAATGGTCTTAATTACTGTAATTTCTGTTTTGAGCATGACACAGGTTCCCTCGTTTCTTCTTTGACTTGTAATCATCTTTTTTTTTTCTTTTCTTTAACATGCATGTTATATACAATCAGGCACTTGAACTAATCAACTTATTTTTAAACACACCCACACACACACGCATATATATATATATATATATATATATATATATATATATATATATAAAGGGTTTGGATCCAGAGGGAAGCACTATTTTCTGGAGAAGTAAGGAAGCTACACATTTATCAACGATGAATGTTAGCGAATTCCTTAAATATTCATCATATGATATTATAGGTTAAAAATAGTTTATTGATGAATGTTAGTAGTTATAACAGCGGTCTTGATTAATATTTATTGGTAAAGATATGTTTTTATACGTTTTGATAACCATTCTTCGTGCACGAATGTTAACGAATAAATTTTCAAAGACTCCATTTCAGTTAACATTCATTAATGATGAATGTTAAAAAATTCCTTTAATATTCATCATATGATATTATAAATTATAAAAACTACTTTATCTATGAATATTAATAGTTATAACATCGTTTTTGATTAATATTTCTTGATAAGTATATATTTTTTTACGTTTGATTATCATTCACCGCGAATAAATAGTTAACTTTCATACTTCCCTCAAAAAATTATTTCCCTCTTGATCCCTACCCTATGTATATATCACAATACTTAGAACCTTTTTTGTACAAGGCCACGGTATCACATAGCTAATTTTAGGCTCATTTAGCCATACACATTCATTCCTATGCCAAATGGCCATCTGCATAGATCTTCTTAATATCATAAAAACTTCATTGTGTCCGTTCTGCTTATGATAAGAATAGTGATTTTCCATCAGAACGAAGATACATACATCTAATAACAAAACATCACAAACAATGGCAATTGATTTCCATCTCTATGGAACACAAACCAGGTCAGCCTCTAGTACAATCAACATAAACATAAACATCGATAAACTGGTGACTCGGGTTGGTTTTAAAGTGATCACATTTTTGTGTATTACAATGTCAACACTGGGGCATTCTATTCAGGATACTTGATTGATATATAAAATGACAACATCTCAGTCTGACCGGCAGCACAACTCACAGCAGACAAAGCCGCCTCAAAAGGCCAAGGCACCACAAAACTGTGTGACAAGAATTGCGCATTGGTCATTCATCTTTGAACAGGCTTGAATGCAGCACACACAACAGCACTTGTCACATACATTGACACAACAGTTGCCAGCTGCTCTCACTAACATTTCTGCTTGGCCTGGTAATTTTGGTTCATAACCTGGAGGGGTGTTCTCAATTGTTGCAATCAAGTTGCCAAACCCCACACCCAGCGGCTGCAACACTTTTATCGTTTCTTTTTTTCCCTGCATTGTATAAAGTTTGTAAATCAATCAGGTTTGACAATCCTTCAACTCATCCTACTTTTAGCCAACCATTCCACCTTATATTTTTATGTTAAAAGAGAAACTTGTCAAAAGATTTCAAAGTTATAGGCTACCAATCACAGAGATGTCAATCAATGTTATAACCACAAATGCTAACATAGAAATAGGTATGAACTGCATGACCAGTCAGCATGAAAATTTGAAAATTCAAGGTAATAAGAGTTTACCTGCTTTACGCCAGATGACGTTGCATGCTTATCTTGCACCGTCTCCAACAAGATTATACATTTATACGTGTATACCCACTTACAACACCAGTCTGCATGCTGACTTTTTCTACCTGCACACAATAGAATGTAGCTCAGGCAATTTGTTTCTAACCCAAAATAATTTGATGAGAAAATGATGGAAGCTCAGACATATTGGCAAGTGACGCGGATTCAGTGGGTCCACCTCACTCTTATCCTTCAAAAAATAAGTAGAAAGATTTTGACTCACCTTCTCAAGTTTTTTGTCTTGTGAAAACCATGCTTGCACTGTGTATTGTTCAATTTGTTGTTTCACCAAGACCTAGTGACCAGGACGATATCAATAAGCATAAAGACAGCTAAAGAGGGAAAAACTAAAGAAAAAAAAAGAAATATGGGGATATGCATAAACATTTATATGTATGTAGTGTATTCACTGATATAAGTTAGAGCATAACAAGAACAGTTGAGATAAACATGCAACTGGTTGCCAATATCACACCAATATTGTAATTTGTAAAAAAGATAGAAAATCGCAGGTAGTTTGGTCATAAGACCTACCTTGTCAAGAGGTATGTCTTTTGCTCGTTGCACCTTCAGTTCAATAGTGAATTCACTCACATCTGCTAGGATACCCCTAGCTTTCAGTGTGTCAGGAAAACTGTGGCCCTGTACTGCCCAAATATGATAAGTGGCCCTTCGGAACAAAGATCTGGAGCAACTAAAGGATAAACGTGAAAAAGATAGGCTATAATACATCTCTTGAAGAACAAAATGGAATAAGAATATCTTTGTAAATTTCAATAATGGATATGAAAGATTAAATATTTTTGCAATGAACTAGTAAATCTGTAGACTGTTTTCAAAAGAGAGATGCAAGAATAGGTTAATAACTTCACCAAGCAAATGCAACTTGAATTTGAATAGTGTAAATGAAAAGTTAAAAGTTATTCAAAATGAATCCTGTGTCCTGTGTCTTATAATCCTTTCAGCTCCATTCATGAACAAGTAGCTGTTTCAGGGAAAGGTATATTGTAAAAGTAGATTAAACGATGTTTGACTCGAGCCACAAATGTGTACTTTTTACGATACTATTTGGATAACCGTGCAGGAATAGAGGAATAAAGTTTTTGGACAAAGAAATAACCATGAATCCATAATAGGGCAGATACGTGAAATCATACCTCAAGAGTATCAAGATTGTCTAGACCATCAATGGAAATGTTTACCAAAACCGTAGAAGCAGCTCTAGAAAACAAAGCTTCCATCTGAGCTACAATTGACTCTGAACAAACATATTTACAGCAAAATATCAGTAACTGTGCAATATTGACCTTTATTCCAATGAATAAGGAAGTTATGCAACTCCTATAGCATTAAAACAGTGAACTTTTTTGCACAAATTCTCTCTTGAGAGATATGGATTACCAGGATCAGATGCAGCCTCATAATGTCCTCTGCCAATCATTGCAAGCATTCGCAAGAAGTAGTGATTGCAGAACGAACCTACAAAGAAATTCATAGAACAGGTTAACCACAAAAATTCTTGATAAACGACCAGAAAAGCTAATGCAGTTGAACCTTCAACTTCATTAAAGAAAAGTTGCTTCTTCTTTTTTTCTTTTTTCTTTTTTTTTGTGTGTGTTCCAAAATCTGTCATATAGGTCACCTACAGTGGCATCATATTAAGTATCACAATTCACCATTTCCTAAATAGAAATGTGTATCAAAATTCAATCACTGTAAAATATCTACCACACCCTCATTAAGTAGAAAGAGAAATTATACTATGTACTAGTAACAACAAGCAGTAGGAACTTAAAATAAAATCATTGCCTATACCAAAGGTGTATATTCGCGGACCGAGATCCGATCCTTGATTTCTTAGTTGCTTGATCATAACTTCACAAATTTGTCTCTCATTTTCAACAGCCCCGTCAGTCACAAAGAAGATCATTGGAATTGATTGCTTGGCCCCAGATAACATCTCTATGGCCTGATAAAGCATAAAATCACAATGAAGGACCCATTAACACGGGTATCACGATCATCTTGTACGCAAATGGATGGTGTGTGATAGCCATCAAACAAAAGGCATTTCATCTCATCATGTAAAGTTATAGTCACAAAATCATTTGGAGGTCTTCCACATGTTAAAAACCAATTCCAATAACATCAAAATTATTTGAGAATCATGATAGTAATAAAAAAGCATTCATTTTGTTGCTAGGGTGTCATGAAACATTGAAACATCTTTGACTGACAACTAACAGAAGAAATTAACCTGATCGAGAGCAATCGACATGTTAGTACCACCACCAGCAACGAAATTCACGCCAATCCATTGTTTGCCTTTTCAAGCGCTTCTTTGGTTGCCAACTCCAGGGTTGAAGAATACAAGTAACTCTTGTCATTGAATGCCAAATGAGTCCCTTTGATCCAGTTTTAAAATTGCGGCAACAACCGCATTTTTTGTAACCTCGATTGTCCTTCCCTTCATGCTTCCACTTATATCGACAACAAAAAGCACTTCCTTCTTAATAACCTATTATACAGAAAGCAAAAATTCAACATTCCAAGAAAACTAATGTTGTATTCAAGCATCTGTTCATCACTTTCAGATGTACCGAACAGAAACATGCAGATTTAAAACGTAACCCACCTTTTTGTTTAGACTAGGCCCTGGAAACAAGAACAAAGAAAACATCTCCCTTTGGTCTATGCTGAGTGATGATGGAGACTGCAAAAGGATACCACCAAACGCACTGCTTGCAGGAACCTGTAACATGGTGAATATCCCTCTTAATGCAACTAGAGAATGCTCTATGAAGATACAATCCATATCAAGTAAACCAGTATGCTTTACAATTCGCTTGATACGTAGTAAAGTTTTAGTCAAAACTTACCAAGTAAGTAAACACAAAATCAGTAGTTGTCCATGCAAGACCTTCTGCTTCTTACGAAAAAGCCAGTTTCCCTACTTCCCGCTTTTGTTCTGGATAAATGAGTGAAGTTTGTTCACTAAGAAATCAAACATTATTGAATAGATTTGTGAGAAATGAAGGGTGATCCAAGTTGCACCTTTAGAGGATGACTAGCCAATGTTGACATTGAGTTGTTTCTTTTCCTTTTTGGAGAGTTTGTTTCCGGCGGGAGTGACATAGTCTGGGAAAGTGAAAGGAATGCGTAAAGTGAAGTCGGCATCTTTATAACTAATTTTCTGAGACCATCTTACTTTGACTGAAATATTTGAACCACCATCAACCTGGACAAATTAAGTTCATGTTAGTCAAAAGAACGAAAATAAATATAAAAATGATAAAAAAAAAAAAAACTGCGGTATTTTTAAGGTGTAAATATGTGAATAAAGTGTATGAGCTTAAAGGTAATTCAAGTAAAGATGAAAGTGTAGCTCCAAATCAAACAATAAAGTGCATTGTTGAGCAAGAATAGAAGATGGTGGTCAAGTAAATTTCATTTCCATGAGGTAATCTTCTTAACTGAAATTGAATATATATTTTCTTAAAAGGTTCTTATTATGAAAGTTTTTGACTTAAAACGGTCTCATGAATTCCTTAACAGTAGGGCATGGATTTGTAAATTGGAAGCAGAAAAATTAAATAAAAAACGGTTCCAGGAATCCCTTTTAACGGTAGAGCGTTGAGATGAAGCCTGCTATGGTTTCTTAGATTTGAAATGACAACAATCTTTGTATATATACACTTGATGATTGATATATATTGTACCCAGTTCATGCAGCTTATACTCCTTTTATATTGTATGATGATAGTAGCACAACATTAATTAATATAATATTAAATCAGTAGCCCAAGGGATATCATGTATCTGCTTCTGACTCATCCTTCTTCCTTTTTTGTTATGTACATTCAACATCCTAAGGAATACATCATTTCTTTGCAAGCTAATTGCATTCAAAATGTTAATTAATTATAACAAGAAAGAGATATAAGAAAAGCTACATACAAATACAACCTAGTGGGAATGCACTATGAGCTAGAAATCTGGTCCGAACCAACATCTGCCTGAAGTGACGGGCTCTCGACGTTAAACACAAACGACTCGGCCAACCTAGCAGCATCTTGAACCCCAAGTCGTGTCCCTTGCTGCGCAACCACTGTGGCTGCAACACGTGCTGCCAATGAGCCCATACCCTTCAAATCTGATGCACCCCTTAATAACCCATATAATATCCCCGAAGCATATGCATCACCGGCCCCACAAGTGTCTACTGGCATGCAGGGTGAAGGAGGAATATATAAAGCCTCTCCCTTTACTCCAATGTATGACCCTCGTGGTCCGTCTGTAACAGAAACTAGTGGAACAAAATGACTTAGATATTGCGTGGAAGATATCGGGCTTTCCTCTGAAGAGAAATGACAAAAGGCTCTGGCCTCGTCACTATTTGCAAACACAATGTCGGCATAGTTTTCCATGATTTCCCTGGACAAAGATGAGTGCAATGTTAATACAAGGCGATCAAGACCTTCTAATTAACATTCCAACGACAAGAAATCAATCGGAAATGATTATTGCCCAATAAATAACCAGATAATCAAATTCTCTTTCAGCAACTCTTTACCTGTCTCTAAATTTGGTTATTCAGGCTTAATAAATTATAGATTCATACCATAATCAGTTAATGAAACATTACAATACTAATTATTACGCTTTTGAATTGCAATAGTCACTTTTGCAGCATATTCAAACACCCCACACTTCAAAATTCGATTTCTCAAGAAGGTCAAGAAAACTCTTTTTTAGTTGGTGGATTATATACTAATAAATTGTTTCTCAAGGAAGCCACTGACAGAAACACTAACCTATTCAAAAATTCAAAAGACAACTCAGTATCGCACTGGTGGCAACATCGACCCATTTGACTAAAAAAGGAACTTGGCTTGTATTTTTTCTTGGGATTAATGTCTGGAAATGCATCAAACTTGGACACGGTCTTAATTGTGTGTACCCGACTTTATTTTTTTCTATTTTGTGTATCCAACTTTGAGAGAGTAAATTTTTTATGTATGTTGCTGATGTATCATTTGTTTAAGGTGCCACATGGCATATGTAGAGATTGACACATCATCAAAAGTAGTAGATAATACATTAGAATACACTTTTTGAAAGTTGTGTACACACAATAGAAAAAAAAATAGTTGGGTACACACAATTGAGATCGTGTCCAAGTTGGATGCATTTTCACACACTAATCCCTTTTTTCTTCAATGGGTCATGTGAGAGTTTATTTTAAAATGGAAATGGGTCAAACGGGTCGAATGTCACTCAAGGTGTTTTCAAATGATGCTTAAACCACCTAAATAACTTTATTAAATATAATTAGTATTCCTAATCTTATTCAAAAGACTGATAAATTGAGAAAAACTAATGTTGACAGGGCGGTCGAACCCAGCTCGTCCATTTTCCCACCTTCTACATTAAAAGAGTAAGGAAACTAATGATAAACCTACCAAAAATCATCGTAATGTCTCTCTATGCAGGTGACATCCGAGGCTGTAACAGCTACCAAAGCACCACTATCACGAGCAACTTGGCAGATTTTTTTAATTGTCTTGATAGTGTCGGGAAATTCAAACAAATATCCTTCAACAACCAGAATATTTGTCTTGGAAATTATGCTCTCCATACTCGAGTCATAGTTAATGTAAGAAGATGTGCCCTGTCAAATAGAAGTAAGAAGACCATATTAGAATTATGACTGGTCACTGGTCATGAATACTTGAACATGTACTAAAATGGAATTGAATACAAGGTTGAATTAAATTGAAAGGACATAACATAAAAGTCATGCAGATGAATATGTACTTACCTGATATGCAAGCATCGTACGCTGAGCATCTGAGGTTGTCAAAACAATAACTGTCCCTGTTGTCCCATCCTTCACCGGTGCAGAAAGAAAGCTCACATTGGCCCGTCTGAGTTTAGTTCTATAAAACAAAGTAATACAATTTCAGTTGTTAGGAATTAGACTTATTAATTGAAGAATTATAGTTACTATGCAAGAACTTCCAGCGGATCATGGAGGTCTTTGGATGTGCTTAATGGAAGTCATTATATGTCGCAGTAATTAGTTTCTAGTGTTCAGTAGCCTACTCCCACTTACGATTGTTTAGTAAAATAATCAGTTTGACACTAGCTAACAAAACTAATCATCAGAAGTAAACTGAAATTACTTTTGCTTAATGATTATTTGGGAAGATAATCAGTTTGAAACTAGCTAACAAAACTGATCATCAAAAGGCACAGTAAACCCTTGTTTTACCTATTACTAGATTCGACAATTGAGAACTTGTCAAACACATAACACTGCCAAAATTGATTATTACAACTCGAACTAGCAAAGGCATATATATACATATAGTATCTCCTACTCCACATTTTCCTACAGCTCATTATGCTATTTCTAGAGAAAGAATTAAAACACAAACCAAATTGCTCCATTCATAAGTAAATGGGTCAAACTGTCACCTCTACTTCAATAATTCGATAATTCAAAATTTCACAAATCGCAAACCCCCTTTCGAAACTCCAACAGTCCCTCAAACTAGTACTTAAGTGTGTAGTAGACATATCAAAGAGGAGGGTCTATTATACCTGTAGAAGCCGCCTAATGGATCACTACCGATGCTACCAGCCATAGCTACGTTCAACGCAGGACCTCCCATGGGGTGAGCACCAAGCCTCGCCAATGCGACTAGCGTATTAGATAAAGAGCCACCAGCAGCGGCCTTGTAGGTGCATCCATCCATTGCTTGCAAAACTCTACCTCTCTCCTCATGATTCACAACCTTTCTTGTACCCTTTTCTAAACCCAATCTCATTAGAAACTCATCATTCACTATCCCCGAAAAATCTACCTATCAAACAAACAATTATAACTAAATTAACCAACTTTCCAAAGTCATTAAATATTATACATTAAGATTTATAGACAAAAATCTTTATACATAAACAAATACACAACATATTACGTATGTACAGGATCTTATTATACACTATTAAATTAATTAAACTATATGAAGAACATTTATCATTATCATCATTATCATTATCATACATAAAATAAAAGAAAGAGGAATTGTACCATGGCTTGGCCAAGACCTAAAACATCCCAACGTTCAGGTAAATCAGGAGCAAAGAATTCATCATTAGCAGCAGCATCCTTATCCAAAACTACGTCCACGTCATCGTCATCTTCTTCATCATAAATACTATTATTATTATTATTAATTGTGGAAGAAGAAGACCTAGCAAATGAATATGTGTTGTTGGTGAAGACAATGTTAGTTGAAGAAAAAGAGTGGGTGAAATTAGTTTTTGAAGGAATAAGAAGAAAATGGGAGGATGAGGTAAAAGAAGATGAAGAAGAAGCCCTAATAATGAAATTAGAAGATGACAGTGAAGGAAGAGATCCGAGAGAAAAAGCTGCCGCCATATGCAATTAATTAATTAGCTGGAAATTGAAGAAGAAGAAGAAGAAGAAAGAAATGAATTGAGGAATTGAATTATAACAAAGTTTTCTTCATATTGAATTCAATCTGTATTATGTGTGTTTTGTCCAATCTCAATCTCAATCTCAATCTTGTTCTTCAAAACAAAATGAATTGATTTGTGGATAAAATGGTGTTGTTTTGTTTCTCTTTCTACCTCTATCTATCCAGCTCTCTCGTATCTTCCCTCCTCGCACATTTCACTTATTTATCTCTGTTTTAGGAAAAAAAGAAAAAAAAAACATTTATTCATATTTATTATATTCATATAAGAACATTGCCCTTGTAAAAATAAAAGAGGGACCTCTTCTCTTCACCGTTGATCAAAATATGTTATAGTATTGATACAGTTTTCGAGTTTTCAACTAGTTAATATAATATTATTTTGGAATCTTTTAGCTTGTTCTTTAAGTGATATTAATGCTCTAAATGTTTATTTGATAGATGGAAAAATCCATGTACATTTTCTTACGGAGTGTTTTTTATTCACAAAAATCATACGAGTCTAATAATATTATTTATAGACAGATTAAATTAATCAGGATAATAAGTGTCCTGTTAAAATCACAAATTTCTTTACTATTGACTAGAGTCTTCATCGGTTTGGTTTACGGTTTCCTCGGTTTATTTGGTTCGGGTTGCTCGGTTTTGAATTTTTTTTAAGCAAAATCGAACTGAAAACCGAATTCAAAGTGTAAACGAACCGAAACCGAAAATCGAAAAAATCCGAATTTAACCAAATAACCATAAAAAATCGATTTCGAATTGTAAATGTTAGTGTGTTTGGGTTTCACTAGTATGGAAAATTAAAGATGTCAAGTTAATTTACAGTTGAAATGTGAATAAACTTGTTTAAAAAATTAAAATATCATATATATAATACATATATTAATAATTTAATATATTACTAATCTGAAATCGGTTTTGAATTAGGTTTTGGTTTAACCGAATTCAAAATTTTAAATCGAAAACCGAATTGAACATAACCGAAAACCGAATTCGAATTCAGTTCAAATTTTTTTCGGTTTTAATTTGGTTCAGTTTGCGGTTTAAACGGTTTCAAACCAAATATCGAACACCCTTACTGTTGACCAACTAACAAATTTTTCTCGTTTCATATTCTTACCCCTCAACTTTCACATATTAACAACACAAACTGATACTAGCTATTTTAATATAAAGTCAATGTAAACCTAATTTTCACAATTTTAAGTTTATGATCCTTCATTTCCACGTTTCGCAACGGAGGTTAACGAAATAACCTAATATGAAATGTTTTCACATACTTTATTTTTATTACGGTTAACGAAATAACCTAATATGAAATGTTTTCACATACTTTATTACGGAGTAATACTCCGTAATATGTTTATAATTTTTATTTAACTATTACATGAGTATGCAAACTTATGTCAATGTGACATTGCATTACACTTTTAAGGAAGGATGTTATTATAGAGAAGCATTTTGCGATTTTTAGCCTGCATTGATCCACTGCCAAGTGAAGGCTCGTTTTAATAGAAACTTACTAAATAATACTCCCTAATGGCCTATAGCGAAATCACAAAAGAGAAACAGAAAACATACTACTAGATTGGATCCACCATGGAATGTGACTGCATTGGATAAAGCTATTGAAGAACCTGAACATTAGAGTGCGAGATGCAGGTTACATGCTTTAGTGTAGCAAATGGATAAAGAGAGATATAATAATAACCAAGTGCAATGCAATATATCTCACATTCTAAAATCCATACCAATTCATAAAAATATACCACACCCCTTACTGCTCAACATTCTTTTTTAAACATTCGTATAAGAACACCCCTTTGCTGCATTCTCATAACAAGAGTTATAAAATTTATATTCTAACTAACACAAACCACCATCTAATTCGAGCAACAATCAAATCTCTTTGGACCCGATGATTCATCCTTAACATCAATAGTGGCTCCTTTATTAGGAACAGAAGCACCCTCATCGCCAACTTCAACCGCTTTCTTGCTCACAATTTTGTAAATTTGTGTAATCACTTCACTAAAAGCATTTTCAACATTAGTTGCTTCCAATGCAGAAGTCTCCATGAAATACAGGGATTCAGCTTCGGCAAACGTTTTGCCATCTTCGGTTGAAACAGCAAGTAGGTGACGGAGGTCGGATTTGTTGCCAATTAGCATGACCACAATGTTGGGATCTGTATGGTCTCTTAATTCCTTTAACCACCTCTTGATGTTTTCAAAAGTAGCATGACGAGTAACATCGTATACCAGTAAAGCACCAACAGCTCCTCTGTAGTAAGCACTTGTAATTGCACGATACCTGTTAACAGAATACGGGCAAAACTAAACAAAGGTAGTGTGATAACTTAATATTAAAGTTGGCAAAGAGGGTGTTGTCTAATGGGTCAAAACAGGTCGGGTCGGGCGGACTCACAAACACTTATTTTTCTTTTGTTTCATTGGATTTATTTATGTATATTACAAATATTTTGATATATGATTGAAGAAAACTAGATTGCTATAGTTGTAATCTTAATTCTGAATACAATGATATAAGCAAGTCATCTGCATTGTAAGTACACTCTGGGTGATTTTTGACACATTCAACCGGTTTTCATTTTCGCTAATTAAGTAACTTTACCAATTGGACCAGTTAGAGATGAGTATAACCCAAATTCAGTTGATCCCAGATGAGTCTAGACTACCATATGTACTTATTATCCCGTACGTTATAGTTATTAGTGTTTTATTTGGATACATGAATATGAGGGATGCTATGTCCTATTACTAAGAAAAAAAACAACACATCTAATGTGGAGCATAGATATCAAGCTTGCACAACTTATCATGTATATGATTGATTGTGCATAGATATACCCATCACAACTACCCCAACTTAAGCACATGACCTAACGGTATAACTAAAAAAGACCCTGCATATAAATAATCACGTTTAGAACATATAGTTGTTTCCATCGTAAGCTGTTACACTAGGAGTGTCTAAATGGTCGTTAGAAAACTTATCTCTTTCAGCTTTAGATTCCAATTCATGTTTGATGTGCCTATCATAAACTAATATGGGTATTTACGCAATTATTTTAGCAAAGTCAATTCTTTATCTATAAAAGTAAGTGGTTCTCTTTTGCAGACGTTTCTAGCACCTTATTACTACACCTTTTCACTGGTCCCCGTTTCACACAAAACACTAATGCTCCCTTTTATATAAGAAAGATCTACACTTTGATGTTTGATGTCATACCTAGTATCTTTAGAACACAAATTCATATGCTTCGTTAGGAGTGGATGTAGCGCTAAGTTTTTCTTTTCTTAAGTTTCGAAAGCCATATCAAAATTAAAGTCAAGATGCATCGTGTTGACACTTAAAGCCAATTTAAGTATTTTGGTAAGGCTATCTGAAAACATGTGTTATTACTTATCACTTTAATAATAACAATGATTTTATGAATACCAAAGTAATGTAACCCCAATATTCTATACATGCACAACTGGACCATTGGTCAGCTCATTATGCACGTGAAATAAACAATTTTTGTAATCATATTTGACAAACCCGACCCGTAGACAAGTCGTATGTTTCTACCTGAACCAGTTGACCCATTACCCAACCCTCAATTTTTCCACCTCTAACAGTGGTGCACAGTGCATACTCTCATTAAAAAAAATCCCCAAAAACACCACTATACACTAGGGACATCGTCACAAAAACAATTATCGAGTTTTCAAACCAATAAAACACATCTCCACAAGCACTTACCGCCCCACCAAATAGGTCCTATCCTTATATGTCCCTGCCCCCAAAAGGTAGCATTCATTGTGTAACAAGAACTACTTGAACAATTTTTCTCTATACAAATACACAAAAACCAGTTTAAAACATGGATCACAAACTCAATTTCAGTAAGTAAATATACAACAATAAAGGGGGAAAAGAAATCTGCAAGAAACCCTAATAATTAAAAATTAGTGATCAGTTAACAGAATACATGTAGCAAAGCAATAGAAATTTATTAACTGAAAGTGAAACAAAAAAAATAAAAAAGGGTTGACCTTTCTTGACCAGCAGTATCCCAAATCTGAGCTTTGATGACTTTGCCTTCAACATGAATACTCCTGGTAGCAAACTCAACACCAATTGTGGATTTTGTTTCTAAATTAAATTCATTCCTAGTGAATCTGGAAAGAAGATTTGATTTACCAACACCAGAATCACCGATTAAAACCAATTTGAACAAGTAATCATACTCATCGTCACCTCTGTATCCAGACATCTCGGCCCCTTTTAATTTTCTTTTTCAAAGTTTTTTTTGTTTAGTTTGGAAATAGCAGCGACTGTTGTCGTTGTTTGCCAAAAGATGCTGGGAACATCAAGGTGATGTTGGAATTACAATTATAACCCTCACCCACATTTGCCAACCCAAATCAGATCCATCACACCTGCATATCTTGTAGGTTTTTATTTATTTATTACGATTGGGATTAGGATATCAACAATAATAATACTATTCATATTTTATTTTATTTTTATTTTAATGTTATAATAATAATAACAATAATAACAAGAATTTTGTTAACAAGAGTCCTAAATTTTCTAATTAATTAATAAGTTTATGTATGTATGCATTAATTTATTGTATTTGAAGCAGTATTCACAGATATTGTGTTTGTTATAATTTGAAGTATAAATATAAATTTTAATGTTTTTATTAGTACGAGTTTTTAAGATTGTCATCACCTTTGGCTTGTCATTTGTTTTATAAATTTTAAAGATCATTCTATTTGTGTTTAGTAATGAAAATAAGTATGACTTTAAATAACAAAGGAGTCATGGGATGATAATGTATTTTAATTTATATTCTCCCTACTCATGAGTATGAAATCATCACAAAAGTGGCATAATGTTAACACAACTTAATGTCCATACATAAGATTTGAGGTTCAGATTTTGAAAGGTGACTAGAAAAATAGTCGAAAACGATAAAATGATACTCAAATTAGACCACATATATCTGAGTTAAAGACTCGCCCTCATTGTGCAACATAAACGATGAAACCCTTATTCATTTACTCATTAATGAGTACGGAGAAAACTCCATTTAGTGAGATTATTCAGCAAAACTATTTATTTCATACCAATTTTCATACCTTTATCATCAAACTCACAATCCACACCATAAGCTACAAAATTCTTGTTGCATGTTTACGTTTTAGCATGTTATAATAATTGAAATGTAACGTTACAACTTACAACTATGTGTTATTTCATAGTTAAATAATACATAGTAATGTATATGACGTTAGTATAAAGGGACTCATATGGTTATCATATTGTGGCACTTATATTTTCAATATTTAAGATTTAAGATGAAAATCATTAATTACTAAAATAGACTTGTACTATTGTGACTTTAATCCAATGATATTCAGTACCGACTTTAATCCAATGATATTCAGTACCGGGTTGTCATAGTTGCCTGGATGGATTGGAACGAAGGGATGAAGGAGGGCCGGCCTGCCCAATTTCTTAACATAACTTTGTGGTCTACGAAATAGACGATTTAATGAAATAGGTAATGGATTTGATCTCAACCCTTTACAATTTTGCAGAAAAACATTGAACATTATTTAAGGTGGAATTATTGAAGAAGGGTTATACCATATCCAAATGATTTGGATCTCGAGTTATAAATGGTTGTGAAAACAATTTCTTTTCTGACTAAAACAAACTTGTAAAATTGATCTATTTTATATTGATGAATTACTTTCTTTTCATGATTGTGAGAATGATAGAGATATCCTTATTTTACGATGCTTTTCAAAGTTTGAGTTATGTTCTATTTTATATCACCACATAACCCCATAAATTGCTAGATCTTTTGATGTAGGATTAGAGAAGCAACCCATATATAAGGTGTAGGAGGGGTATAATTAATCCCAGCCTTTGATTTTTTCGATCAACAGTTCAGATTCACTGCATTTTAACTTTACTGCATTTTAAATTCACTGTATTTTACGCAGACTCACTGCATTTTAAATTCACAACATTTTACGTTTAAAATGTAGTAAATTTAAAATACATTGATATAGACAATTGATCGAAAAAATCAATAGCTAAAATGGAGAGTTGACTGACTCTCATGCCCTTCATGTAGGGGCTGCCCTCTCCTTATCCGATTTTTTTTTTATCATCGGTGTAAGTATACCCATTTTGCACACAATTTTTTTTTTTGGCCATGCTACAAAAGCTCTTTCTGTACTAGGAGGCACGAAAGTACATTAAAGATAGTATCCTTATGCTGTTTAATTAATTATTAATAAAATTAAAATTAAATTAAATAATGTACTTTAATAAAAAGATGAATGAATAACATTTGGTGGTACTTAAAAGCCACGTTTTTTGTAATCTAAAAAGCCAAAACTTCTATCCCCTCCACTAACCCACCTTTTGTTCTGTGTAATGAAAATCATTTTCTCCATTCTTAAAAACAAAATTTTAATTAAATTATTTATTTAATATAAAGTAATTATCATAATTAATAATTAATTAATAATTAATTAATAATTAATTAATAAATATTAAGTATAACTTTTAATATGCGAATATGGACTATAAATTCTACAATTATTATTATTATTATTATTATTATTATTTTTATTATTTTATTATTATGATGAATCAATATCCTCATCCATATATGACTTTACTTATATACATATTTCTACATCATTCATTTCATATAAAACTACACTTTATTCATCATCAAACCCTAATTGTCTATTTTCCCTAAAACACACACACAAATACATTAAAATGTTGAAATCCTCAATTTGTTTCTGAAAGATCAAGCTTCACGAAAGATTGGAAATTGCTAAAGGTCAGTCTCGCAATTCATTTTAAGTGCGTTCGATTTAAATTGATTCTGTTTATATTGATCGATTTTATGATCTGTGATATTGTTGAATCAGCTTGTTTTCTGTTATCAATATGCTGGTTGTATATACCGATCGGTTTTATGATTCGATTGCGTTGTTAATTGCAATCAAAATGATATGATTGTCGAATTTCTGTTGTAGGTGTTTACTGAAATTGGCTCATTTGTTAGGGTTTTTTAGGACTTTTCTAGGTTGGGATATTTAGGGGTTTTTCAAGACGTAATAATAAGGAAAGATGCAGTCGAGATCGTATACAAATCTGTTGGAGTTAGCTTCAGGGAATTTCCCTGTAATGGGGCGAGAACGGGAGAAAAGAAAGATGCCGAGAGTAATGACTGTTCCTGGAAGTATTACAGAGCTTGATGATGATCAAGCTAGTAGTGTTGCATCTGACAATCCTTCTTCACTTGCTATGGATCGAATGATCATTGTGGCGAATCAATTGCCTTTGAAAGCTAAAAGGAGAGCTGATAATAAAGGGTGGAGTTTCACTTGGGATGATGAATCGTTGTATTTGCGACTCAAAGATGGTTTTCCGGATGATATGGAGGTCTTATATGTTGGATCATTGAATGTTGACGTTGATCCGATTGAACAAGATGATGTTGCTCAAGTTTTATTGGATAGATTCGGGTGTGTACCGACTTTTCTTCCACCTAGTTTGATGGAGAGATATTACGATGGTTTCTGTAAAAAGCAATTATGGCCTCTTTTTCACTACATGTTACCGTTTTCTGCTGATCATGGAGGGAGATTTGATCGGTCAATGTGGGAAGCTTATGTTGCAGCAAATAAGCTATTTTCCCAGAAAGTTATTGAAGTGATAAATCCAGAAGATGATTTTGTTTGGATTCATGATTATCATTTAATGGTCTTGCCTACCTTTTTAAGAAGGCGGTTTAATCGTTTGAGAATGGGTTTTTTTCTTCATAGTCCATTCCCATCTTCTGAGATTTACAGGACACTTCCTGTTAGAGAAGAAATCCTCAAGGCTTTACTTAATTCCGACTTAATCGGTTTCCACACATTTGATTATGCACGGCATTTTCTTTCTTGTTGCAGCCGAATGTTCGGTTTGGAGTATCAATCGAAACGGGGCTACATCGGGTTAGATTATTATGGAAGAACTGTTGGAATCAAGATAATGCCCGTCGGAATCCATATGGGCCAAATTGAGTCAGTGATGAAACTTGCTGATAAAGAGTGGAGAGTTGGCGAACTTAAACAGCAATTTGAAGGGAAAACTGTGTTTCTTGGAGTTGATGACATGGACGTTTTTAAAGGTATCAATTTAAAGCTTTTAGCAATGGAACAAATGCTTAAAGTTCATCCGTCATGGCAAGGTAGGGCTGTTCTTGTTCAGATTGCAAATCCTGCGAGGGGTAAAGGCGGGATAGATTTGGATGAAATACAAGTCGAGATACAAGAAAGCTGCAAACGGATAAATGATCAATTTGGAAAGCCTGGGTATCAGCCTATAGTTTATATAGACACTCCTCTGGCTATCAATGAACGGGTTGCTTATTACAGTATAGCTGAGTGTGTTGTTGTGACTGCCGTACGGGACGGGATGAATCTAACTCCTTATGAATATATTGTGTGCCGGGAGGGAATATCTGCTTCAGCAACGGAGTCAGATTCAAACGGGCCTAAAAAGAGCATGTTAGTAGTATCAGAGTTTATCGGGTGTTCTCCTTCTTTGAGTGGTGCAATTCGTGTGAACCCGTGGAATGTTGAGGCAACTGCTGAGGCTATGAACGAGGCAATTTCTATGAGTGAACCTGAGAAACAATTGAGGCATGAGAAGCATTATCGTTATGTTAGTACTCATAATGTGGGTTATTGGTCTAGAAGTTTCTTGCAAGATATGGAGAGAACATGTGCAGATCATTTCAGGAAAAGATGTTGGGGGATTGGTTTGGGATTTGGGTTTAGGGTTGTGTCTTTGGATCCTAATTTTCGGAAGCTTTCTATTGATGATATTGTGTCGGCTTACATAAAGGCTAAAAATAGGGCAATATTATTGGATTATGATGGGACAGTGATGCCACAAAATTCGATTATCAAGACACCAAGTAGAGAAGTTATTTCAATCCTCAATAGGCTTTCGGGAGATGAAAATAATAAAGTATTTATCGTTAGTGGAAGAGGTAGAGAGAGCTTAAGCAAGGCGTTTTCTCCTTGCAGGAAGCTTGGAATTGCAGCCGAACATGGCTACTTCATGAGGTGTGTTTGCTAGTTTACCTGCACTTGTCTTTATAGTTGTTCCATTTTATAATTAGAGGTGGCATATAATGGGTGGGTAGGTGACACGTGAATCTTCCACCAAAGCTTCAAAGTCTCATTTCAGGATGACTTAATGTCTTCACATTTATACTTTCATTTAATGTTATGTCTTCTGTTCTAACCTTTCAAGTTATGTTTCCTTTTGGTGTATATTTCCTTGTGTCAAAGAAATTCACTGCTAAAAAGGGCTACATAGTTGCTAAAAGTTTGAGATGCCAATTTCTACCCATCTATTTATGAATGGGTTGATCTAGGCTGTGTTAATTTGAAATGGTTCATTTATATCATTACCTTGACGTCTTGAAGGGGAACATGTCAACTGGGTCCAAGGGGTCAAACACGTTGAAAGTAACCTAAAGTTTACTTAACTGCGTACGACTTAAATCCTTTTGTTTAAAGATTCAGATTATTGCTGTACTAACATTGTAGCTGTAATTATAATTGACGCACTAATTATTTATAATATTTTAAAAATGAACATAAAATATCAATGGGTCAACCCACCAGGACCTTCCCATCTCAGTTAGTACCAAAATTTACCCCGTTCTAACCCGTGTGACTTACCATTCTGCCACACCTAATAAAAGTTGATGTTTTGATTGGTTCACACATAGCTCTATCCATTTACTACATTTTATAACTTATGTGAATGTTATGTGTCCTTTCAGGTGGTCACAAGATGTGGAATGGGAAACCTGTGGTCAGAATAGTGATTTTGGATGGATGCAAATGGCCGAGCCTGTGATGAAACTATATACAGAGGCCACTGATGGTTCTTCTATTGAAACCAAGGAGAGTGCATTAGTGTGGCAGTATCGGGATGCAGACCCGGGATTTGGGTTTGCTCAGGCAAAGGAGATGTTAGATCATCTTGAGAGTGTCTTGGCAAACGAACCTGTTGCTGTCAAGAGTGGTCAATATATCGTTGAAGTCAAGCCTCAGGTATGCCATTTTACATATTCAGCTTTAGAGGGTCGGGTTCACCCAGAACACTTATGTCTCAATTTGTTACATTTTTTAAAACAAATGATTTCAAATTACATTACTTCAATAATAATGTTGTAATTTTAGAAAAAAGGTTTTGGAGGTTTTATCATTAAGATACGTAGGGTTGACTTTCTACCCATTTGACCTTTTACAACCAAATTTTTTTTTTTTTTTTGAGCTGTTAATATTTGATTTAGAAATGTACCCGTCATAGATAAATATATGTGATCCACTAATAGGTAGAAACATCAAAATGATACCCTATTGTATAACCTCAACTCCGTGTTTTGCTCTTATTTTGCTAATCAAATCACCTGCTAGTCTACTACATTTCTAGATATTGGAGGTGGCACTTTAGCCATTTATACAAAGGGTTGATTTAAGCTATATTTTATATCTAACGGGTCAATTGGGTGAAATCTTTAAAAATAGCTTATAAGGAAATGGGTTGAATGCATTGGAACATGACGCTGGTGTGCACAAGTTTTTACAACCTATAAACATTTTATTAAAATAAAATAGAGGTCATTGTAGTTAGATGTATTTTTTCTTGTCATATGTCATTAGATATATATAGAATAAAGATGGACAACAAACTGTTGATGGAATGATAGGTCATCCCAACTTTACCTGTCCTGTTTTTACCTCAATGAAAAGTTAGCTTTTCTTACACAATCACCCTTCCTGCATATTTTGCCACCTCTACTAGAGATGGATGAACCAGCCAATGTACTTTACTCGGGATATAAAGCCTTGGATAGAAAGGTCTAATCTTGGGTGAGCACTTGCAACCCACTGAAGTTAAAGTAGGTAAGATAAGTAAATCTCAGAGAATTTGCTAATTAGGAAGTGGACCAAGATGGTTGAAAGTCGGCCAAAGATATACTCAAGGGTTTACAACCTTTTAAACTGCTTTATATTAAAATTCGGATGAATTATGTACTTAATGGTTTTTGTAGATGATATTAGAATAAATACGGCTTGAAAGGGTCTGTGGGTCACCCCAGCTTCGACTTCTTTTGAACCGTGATGAAGATGTGCCCTTTTTGAACTGTTACTGAAGCCACATCCACCCCTTCCCCCTCTTTTCTGCTACTGTAGTCTATTCCTGTGGAAACTGTGACTTGAGCCTGAGATGCATGAGGACCGGTTCTATCTTGTACTTGTTGAGCCGAGCCCTTGTTTAACCTTTTGGTTGGTTGTATATAACTGGTGCTTGAGCTAACATTTTGGCCTACTGGTCCTAATCAACCCTCTTATCCCGCTATAGTAGAGTTTTTAACATGTTGATTTTATTGACTTATTTCTTATCTTCAACTGTTCAAGATAACCCCCCCCCCCCCCCCCCCCCCCCCCCCCCCCCCCTAAATATGATTACTTTTCTGTAATCTTTTCTTCCGTATTTTGATGAACTAATTTTTGAATATATCGAAGCTCTGTTTTTGTTTCTTTTTTTCACCCTCGAGTCTCCAACTGATCGTTGGGCGGTCCTTTGATCATAAGCAAGCCTTTCCTTAACCGTTGTTCCTTGCTTAAATTGTTCGGCCTGTTTGACGACTGGGCCTAACTTGTGCTTGACCATGTCTCCTCAGACCAGACCTCTGTGGACTGTTACCGGCTGCTGTAGGTTCTTGAACCATTTATGCTTTTGGGTACCCCACCCCCTTTCTTGATCGAATAAGTTACACCTTTGTGTTGTATGTGTCTATTATCAGCAAAAGAAGTTTATATACTGTTATATATAAAAAATTTAGGTGCTTGGCTTATGCAATTAGTAAGGTTGATCCTCGAGGTCAAGAGGTCATGCATTCAAGGCCCGCAAGTGACCTTTTTGGCTTTTCCATTTGTGGTATGGAGGTCTGTAACATGTAATCTTTTCCACACTATATGTTTACAGGAAGCCAGTAAAGGTCTGGTAGCAGAGAAGATCTTCACATCAATGGCTGAAAAAGGGAGGCAGGCTGATTTTGTCCTTTGTATCGGTGACGACAGATCTGACGAGGATATGTTTGAGATTATTGGCAATGCAATATCGAGAAACATGCTTTCAGTCAACACTAACGTGTTTGCCTGTACCGTTGGACAGAAGCCCAGCAAAGCCAAATATTACCTGGATGACACGAGTGAAGTCATTTTTATGCTTGAAAATTTAGCTGAAGCCACCGACTCCCCTGTTACATCTGAAGATGAAGATGAATAGGTCCCATTCAACTTTCTCTCATAATTTTTTTTTCTCAAGTGAACTCTGTTAAAAAATATGTTCCATGGCTGCTAAAAAGCTTGTTATTCTTAGGTCAGGTTTTAGGTTTTAAGGCTATTGACTTTTTGACCAGAAGGTCATAGGTTTGAGTCTACTGGTTACTCATTTTAACCATCTTTGCTTTTGGTGTCCATTCTTCTCTTCATAAAGATGAAAATATTAGGCTTGAGGGTTATCTAGTGGAAATTACTAGATTCTGGGGTGGCCGACTTATGGTTTTGCAGCATGAGAATAAGTTGGCGTTGTGCCGAGGTGTAGTAAAATGGTTGGGATGAGGAGTCTGGCATGACCTTTTCATCTTGTTTGATCTGCTTTTGCTTTTGTTATGTTTTCATTGATATGCATGTTTGGACATAATCTGTAAATTCATTTGTTTGGGGAAGGGATTTAGTTTTGTAGATGTTGTACCCCTAAATACATATTTCATTTTCCTAAGATCCAATTGTATACTGGCATGTTTTTAAATGACTTCCGTTTGTGTGTCATCGGTTATGTGCACGTAAAACTTTCCAGGGAATTATACACCCAAAACACGAGCTAAATATTGTCTGAATGATACAACTTTCACCCATACATTTTTTATTTCGTAGTGGCTTCCAAAAAGGGTCCGTCTTAGAGTAGCAGTGCATTTCAAATGGTGTGTAATGTTTTTATGGCATGGAAGTTCGTAAATGATTTTAACAAGAGCTGTAATGAAAAATTGCAATCAATGGTTTATCCCAATTTGGAGATTTCATGTTTCGATTTCAAGTGAGATACCTCTGCTGAACAATGAAGATTCTCCAGTTTCTATCAGACGATCATTGAGAATTTCCAATGCATCTCTTCCAGAAGATGTTGGTTGACAAGATCAACCCGACATTCGGTTGTGAGTTCATTAATCAACGATCCAATCTTGGATCAATATTAAATCCGTGACAAGTGAACTGCTACCAACACCACCTTGATATGGGTTTGTAAGGGCAGTTGTGTGCAAGTAATAATCCCGACCTTGATTTCACAATCTTGCTATATTACGATTTTGATGGAAGAAATTGTATTGACTCTGCATAGAAATTTTAGAATCATAGGGTTTCAATCTGGACCGTACGATTGTAGTAGGATCTCAATCCAATTTTGCTTGACTTGTGAGTTAAAGCTACAAAGAGATCGACTTCAAAAACTAAAGGTGGCAGCTAACTGATTGTAAGATACGATGTAATCAATTTTTCGATTTTAGTAAGTTAACAACTTCAAATCTAAATTCTTGATAACATATTTAGTAATCTAAATTTCTGAGTTACTATGTTGTACTATTGTTATACTAAAATTTAAGCTATGAATATTTATTGAAATGTGATATTCTCCTAATATCTTTCGGTAGAGATCTACTGGAAATTCTCGAGCAACCCATTAGTGGATAAATTGATTTGGGTAAGTTAGTTCTTAAATGGATTTGATCTGGGTTACGTTTTGTCTGTAAAGGGTTATGTAAGTAAAACTATAAAAGTTAGCTTATAAAGAAACATGTCACAAGTCGTCCAAAGTGTGTTCTTAATGCACATATAACCTCCTAAATTATTTTGATCAAAACACCGTATTGTTATTTATTAATCATATTTGACACACTAATCAAAAGGTGTAAAAGTTATAAACATAACTTATTCCAGGTCAATCCAACCCAACTTGACTGGTTTAGACATGCAGCGGAGAATTACCCATTTTGACTCGGTTACCCAATACACTGTTAGTAGAACCAGATCACGGTAGCAGAAGTCCGTGTAACATTAGGAAGAAGGAGCAGCTATCTTTTCTATGTATGAACCACTTGTAGTTAAATATTACAATTTACTACCAAATAACCAACAAAAATCTGTAATCAAGAATTATATTACATATCACAGTGTAATTTAATTTTAAGTATTCTATCATACACTTACTGGGCTTGGAGAAGCAGGAACCACCCGATTTTCAACTGGAATTTCAACGAATTCAGAAAGGATTGCCCGAAACTCATCCCCGCTCATTGTTTCTTTCTCAATAAGAACCTCCACTATCTTGTCCATAGCTTCACGATTGTTTCTGATGTGAGTCAATGCAATTTCATATGCACTGTCTGAAAGCTTTTTAATTGCGGTATCAATGTCTTCAGCTAGCTTTTCGGACATGGAGTTTCTAGCCATCATTCTCATTATAACATCTTGACTTTGACCAGATCCGTCCATAAGTGACCATGGGCCAATTTCCGACATGCCAAATGTAACAACCATCTGCATGGTCAACCCCCATCAAAATTTTAGTTGGGCATAAACAATTAGAGCTACAGGGATATTAATTTTACATTGATCTCGATAATCAGTTTCCTTAAAACAGACAATCAGAGGTGGCAATATCGACTGATTTACTTAAAGAGTTAAGAGTAGGTCTATCTAGTTATGTTTCATCTTTAACGCGTAAAAAAAATTGTAAAAGGGTACATGATGAAAGTCGTCCACAGTGTATGTTTAACACATACAGCTTGCCTAGGAAACATTATTTCAAAAATAATTTTTTCCTTTTTTGCACAGAAATGTTACTTCCATCCAACCTGACCCATAGCAAAAGTTGCCCTTTTTTACTGGAACCTATTTTCACCCATTACTCAACTTGCCCAACCCGCCCATTTTGCAACCTCTACAGAAAATCATAATAACTTGTACTTTCTTTTCTTTTAAGGATTTTGAAAATAGAAGTTACAAAGTGAAAACAGACTAAATGTAACGGGAGTAAAGTTCTGTATGTTACATAAGAAACTCTAGAAAAAGATAAAATAAAATGATTACCTGTTTGGCTAGACCAGTGATCTGTTGCAGATCACCAGCTGCACCAGTAGTCACCTCTGGCTCACCGAAGATGACTTCTTCAGCAGCTCTTCCACCGAGTCCACCAACAATTCGTGCAAACAGTTGCTGTTTAGAGATCAATGTGGGGTCATCAGATGGAATAAACCAGGTCAATCCTCTTGCTTGACCACGTGGGACTAGGGTCACCTTTTGGACCGCATCATGCCCTGGTGTTAGAGTTCTGCATCATAAGGGACAAAACAGCAACCTCTATATTAAGTACTAGAGTCCACATTTAGTTTCTTTAGGTTCCCAAACTAGCCTTAAAATATTATGAAGAGGTACAATTTAATATAAGAACTAGTTAATATTAATATATAGATATAACAATATAATTAAGACGTACCCACAAATGGCATGGCCGACTTCATGATATGCTACAAGACTTTTGCTTTTCCCATCTGTCATAACAGTTCCTTCCATTCCGGCCACAATTCTATCAATGGAGTCGTCGATTTCTTTGGATGATATTGCAGTTTTTGCACGGCGACCAGCCAATATAGCTGCCTCGTTTAAGAGATTTGCAAGATCAGCTCCACTAAACCCAGGTGTTCTCATGGCAATCACCTCAAGAGAGACATCGTTGTCAAACTTCTTGTTGCCAGCATGAACCTTCAAGATCTCTGTTCTTCCTCGAACATCTGGAACATCAACAGATACCTAACACCACAATTCAAACGTCATCAGTTTATATACTAGAAAAAAAATTGTATGAGTATTCATGTTATTTCTCCAGAATTCATGCAAACCACAACCATAAATGTGTAAGAAAAAAATAAAGTTCACACATGTATTTATTATGAAACAGTTTCATGCTCTGAAGTGGGTATATTAATGATAATATCGATTGAAATGAAGTTCATGCTCATAAATGATTAACATAATAATCAACAAACAATAGCAAAAAATTGTCCACAACTAAAGCATGAAGACTAAACAAGTGCATGCCTGAACTATGAAGATTAGGTAATCATATTCTTTTCGTAATCGTATCTGTTTTTTGAAATCATAATAAAGTCATTACTAAATGAAGAAAAATAGTTACTTTATTGAATAGAAAAATTAGTGTTTGCAAGTGAACCTACTCGCACACCCATTTTCACGCCTCTATAAATTGATGATGTAAAAGTACCTGTCTATCAAATCGCCCAGGTCTCAATAATGCGGAATCGAGAATATCAGCACGGTTGGTAGCTGCAACGACAATAATACCCGTGTTCCCTTCAAACCCATCCATTTCAGTCAAAAGCTGGTTAAGGGTCTGTTCTCTTTCATCATTCCCCCCTCCAATACCGGTCCCTCTTTGCCTCCCAACGGCATCAATTTCATCAACAAACACAATACAAGGTGCATTCTCTTTGGCCTTCTTGAAAAGATCCCGAACTCTTGAGGCACCAACACCAACAAACATCTCAACAAACTCCGAACCCGAAATTGAGAAGAAAGGGACACCAGCTTCACCAGCAATAGCCTTAGCCAGCAGCGTTTTTCCGGTTCCTGGTGGGCCCACAAGAAGAACACCTTTTGGAATCCGAGCACCAACAGCAGTAAACCTCTCGGGTTTCTTTAAGAACTCCACAACTTCCATGAAATCCTGCTTTGCTTCGTCCACACCCGCAACATCATCAAATGTGACACCAGTGTTTGGTTCCATTTGAAACTTTGCTTTCGATTGACCAAAAGCAAGAGGGTTCCCAGGCCCACCAGGCCCACCCATTCCCCCCCCAGAACGTCTCGACAAAAGGAACAAACCCCCGATCAAGATCAAGGGAAAGGCAAGATTCCCAATTAAATTGAACAAAAATGAACCAGAATCCTCTTGAGCATTATGTGCTGCAAAGTCGATGTTTTTCTCCCTGAATTTTTGTAGGAGTTCTTGGCTTAGGCCAGGGAGTTGGACGCGAACCCTCTGAACTCGGTTTCCCAATTCAGGTGAAACGGCCTCAACGATTGCTATTGTTCCATTTTCAAATAAATCGACTTTGTTTACTCTGTCTTTGTCCAAATACTCTAGAAATCTAGAATAAGACATCCTTGAGTTAGAAACTCCTTGTTCATCATCAGCAGCATAAGCTTTACCACTACTTAGCAAAGCCGGAGCTGTAAGTCCTGCATTACCGAGTAGCAATTTCAGGAACCCTCTTCTTCCTTCAACATTATTCTTGTCCAAAGATGCTCTCACAACAGTTTTTGGAACCTTCTGAAGAGAAGGAAGGCTAGGGGATAGTATTTTGCACACGTCTCTTTTAGTGGATAGACCATTTCCAACGATACATGCGGAGGATGCAGCCATTATAGACTGCTGCCAAACAAAAATGACAAGATATTAGTAGCGAATTAAAGAGCACACATATAACAAATTCTGCATATGAAATTGCAAAAAATTGGCAGCAATTTGGTCCAGCACAAAATCTAGAACTTTCTACTGGCTTTCAAACAAACTCTCGATTACCATGAGAGCTACTAACTAAAACTTACATACTAATGACTTTTAAGTTCTGATTCATAACACAACTACAAAAATCAATGAATATATAATTATGCCCTACGTCATTCGACCAGAGTATGCACTATTCCCAAAGAGGTTGATTTTTTTATAACAATCTCTTTCAGCGGATTTTTGTTTTTGCGTTTACACTGCAAAAGACTAGAACTTTTTCCACCCTTGTTGTAAATAGTAATGTATCAACTGATTATCTTCTGAAGACATTCAAAGAAAGTTGTCGTGACTTCAAAGGGGCAATATCTTTCAAGGCACAAAACCAAAAGATAGAACTAATGATTTCTATAGTGAGAAAATCAAATAAGCTACTCTTCCATTAATTCAACTTTAACAGGCCCCTCAAAACTTTATATATTTAATAAAGCAGTCTGGAAGTTGTTTTAGTACAAAAAATTATATCATAAAGAAAAAACTACAATCAGTGGCAAATATTCACCCACTTCATATACTTTCAAGCTCAGCTGCTGCTGCGGCTTTCACACAATAAAAACAGCAATATTCTACGTTGCAACAGTAGCATTTAGGTTCCTACTCTAAACATTAATCGAACATCTACAACCATATCTAAATTCACACAATTTGGAATTGGAAAATGGGTAACTTTTTTAGCTTAAAGGATAGATCTTTCTAATTTTGTAGAAATAAAAATCCAAAACGAAAAATCGTTGAGGTGGACTTGAATCATAGTATTGTACAGCACGAAAGTACAAATCTTTACTTATTAGGGTTTAATTTGGAGGATTGAGCATATGCAGCAAAACAAACTATAAGTAACATAAAAAAAAAATGCATACTTGGCAATCATAAAACTAAAACTGATGACTGAATCCAAAGTAAAATTGAACATGAATCAAAAGCGATTTAAAAAGAGGTTCGATTGGTACCTTGTTTGAGGGAAGAAAAGTGGAAGTTGATTTTGAAAAGATGGAGGAAATGAGTGATTATATAAGAAGAGGGAATGAATGAATGAATATCAAAAAAATCATATGGATGTGGTTTGCAATGGTATACGTGTTCTTCTATTCTATCCATGTTTAAATTTCCATCTTAAATAAATTAAATTAAATAAAAAAACTTGTTCACTTTCACGCCTCTTGTTTTTCTTTTCTTTGCATTTTTCAACTCAAATATTGCTTTCTAAATTCTAATGATGGTAGTGATACTTAATAAACCTACAAGGTTTCATATAAATCCAATCCAATTATATGAATCCATTAAAATTTTATTTATGAAAATGTGAATTCGATCCATCCAAATAAATATCGAATCAGATCCGAACCGAACCAAAATACTATTTCAATGACTCGATTTTAACAATTTGGTTTTTTCGTTGACTGCACGAGTGTATCGTTTTGACTCGTAAAAGGGTAATGTCATCAGGGATATCAACAGTTACATGTTTTCGTGTTGCGTTAAGTGTTTAAAAAAATGTAAAGTTTTTAAAATCAAAACTTAAGATTTTAAGTTATACACAATGATATATATTAACACTACTTATTATCTAATAAGGTTTTATATATAAAAGATAATCAATAAATATTTAACATCTATTTTAACAGATAAACAAGAGTATTACATATACTTTTGTTACTATTTGGTTTATGGACTATCCGGCTTTGATAATAGTAACTGATACCAATTCAAAAATTGAAATACTAATTTGGTTCTAGTCCAATTCGAACCGTTGAATCCAAATAAATTAATTGGATAATTTGATTAGCTTTCACTTTTAACTTTTAAGGACTCCCACTATAACTATGATCTAATTCCTAATTATTTAAAAATAAAATAAAAAATAGCTTGGGTCTTGATTGACTTAATTGTGTTATAAAGTTCACCTGAAGATGATAGTTACTCAAATATTTCTTCTTCGTGGAATTTAATCGGTAAACATGGAAAAAGATAATTGCAGCGTTTTTGTTATTGATAGAATGTTTTTGGTTAAGCTTTTAGAAGTGGTTAATGATGTTTACATCACAAAAAGTTAAGTGCACGCCAAAAATACGTATGTAACATGTTGTATTATATGCGTTAAGATTAAGATTAAGATAATATATACTATATATTTGTGTTCTACAAATCATTACTCGAAAAATACTTAAGGGGGCGTTTGGGATTGCTTAAATAATGCTCATCTGCTTTTCTTGACAGCAGATTAGCAGATTCAAATACCTTTCTGAAAACTGTTTATCTGCTTATAGACTAAAAAATAACACTTAATAACAAGCAAGGTGACACCTACTTATTTTTTATGCACATAAGTATTTAAAAATAAGTAATTCCAAACACCATAGCAAGGATAAAAACCTATTATTCGACTATAAGACGCTAGAGTTTACTTTTTCTCCTTTTATTACATTCGAATGAAGGTGCTATTTATTCGATTTTTTTTTTATTTTTTTGAGTTTTTTGAATAATATAAGTCGATAAAAATGAGTTTTGTGCATTAATACGGTATTGTATTATTGTTTAGATATCTAGCTGTAAACACCCATTTATGCAAACGTTGAAATCCTAAACAAAGTTTTTTTTATAAAAATTGAAACAATTAAAGGCTTGTACAGTAATATAAATTTCATCATAGCCTCAAAAATTACCCAACAGCATAAGAATCATGTCCCAAATATAAGTTAGAAAATAAAATAAAAAAACTATAAATCCAATAATCTATCTAATAATTTGTTGTGTTTGATTTCCTTGAAACATCAGTATTTTCTGATATAGACGAACCGAGACTTAACATAAGAGGATAAACAGGACTAAACTCTTTGTCACCTCTCGCTCTCACCTGAACCGCATAATCATCAAGAGTCGCTTTAATACCTTTCCATATCTGGTCCTCCCCCTGAGAATCGAGCCATAATGAATACTGTACCGGGGTAAGTTTGTTCCTCTGCATTGGCGACTGCAACTCATCGGGGCCTCGAGAATAGAGATGATGAAGAATGACACTAGGAGGCAAGTCTTGAAGAAGAGGTGATGAACCAAGTTGTGATGTTTCAAGGAAAATAACGGGCCGTAACGCTCTAAGGGCTCGATATGGTGCACCAAGTTGTTCAACTGGGAACAAGTTCTGACCCACGGCTAGTTCCAACTCAGCCATGTCTCGAGCCATTCTGAGCTTTCCTGATTCAGATAAGGGTCTAACCAAAGATGCGTGTCGGATGAAGAATATTAGAACCCGAGAAGCCATGCTTCTTACCAGCCTGCTGCAAATGGTTTCGGTCCCTATGGAAATGACTTTGGCTGATGAAGGTAATAGTTTTGAGAGAAACTCCGTACGGAAATGAGAAATGTGTTTTTGTAATTCTTCCATGTAAGATGATGAGTTGTTGTCCATTGCAGCATCTGCACCTAATGGTGCGAAATTCTGATTGTGAATTTGGAGTATGCATGACTCGAGACGGTCAAGCATGGATTGGAATAAGGATGTGACAGAATCGCAGGCGACTTCATATATGGTGTTGAGTGAGGGGGATAAGACATCTGATGCAATTGTAGGTAATCGTTTTGTCATGGTAGATATGTTTCCGTGAATGTCTTGTAAATGCTGGCATAATGTGAAATTTTTGACTTGAGCTGGAGTGGCGGGACCAGATATTTGACGTGCTTCAGGGCCCGTTGATATCTACAGCAAATGAACAATTATAACTAGTTAAATATAGCAAATCTTCAAATAAAAATAAAAACATAAGCAATTCGTTTTCAGCTCTAGTGTTGATATACTTTAGAGGTGGAAAATTCAACCATTTATTGTTTATCGGTTGCCTTTAACAAGTCAAATATGATAAATTTTTCAAATGAGCTAAAATGGGAACAAGTTGAATATGTTGAAAATCACGAGGCGTATTCACAAAGCATAAAAACCTCCTAGATCATTTTATATCAAACACTGAATTATTGTTTGTGATAATATGGTTGAAATCAGACTTCTAAAATTAATTGTTTACCTAATTTGAGAAAAGTAAAGATAAAAGGTGTTTGTAGGTCAGCCCTGCCTGTATGAAGCATTACGCATTCTAACCTAAACCCGTTTCGACCTGTCACCCAATCCGCCTATTTTGCCACCTCTAATATATGTTATATTGGTATTGAACTCCCAACTATATAAACTCTAATTAATTTTCTGCTCAGTAGAAGGTTGAAATAGTTGAATTAGGCTCATAAACTCGATTCCAGATTTTGTAAATTCAGTAGATGTATTCGGTTTAATCCTCTCCAGATATATCTATATATATATATATATATATATATATATATATATAGTAGGTGGATCAAAAAAGAAGGAAACTTAGGAAGAGAAGAGGAAGAAACAATATGATTCAGTATTTTATTACTATAATTATACATTTTATTGCTTTGGTTCAATATTTTATTAATAAGATTTAGTCCTTTGTTTCTATGATTCAAAAGTTACAGGTAATAAAAATTTGAATCATAGTACTAAAATACTGAATCAGATTGCTTCTCCCTCTTCTCTCCCTAAATTTTCTTCTCCCTGGAACCGACTCCTATATATATATATATATATATATATATATATATATATATATATTTGAAATACCTACCACATGATTTAATGTGTATTTTCAGGGGAATAAATCTCATACGAGAAACAACTCTAGTTAAAATCTGAAATTAAAAAGGTAATCACTTGACACTAAATGTCACCTATTGACTTTTTCTCAGGGCATTGAAGTATGTCATTTCAGATTATATAAATTATGCTTGGAATGCAGAATTGAAGTACATCCTGACAATATATAGTAAAGAAAAACTACAAAAGAAACTGAAAGAGAATAATAAAATCGATAACTTTGATCAAGAGATTCCTGATTAAAATGAACATATGAACAAAAAACTTGCAAAGAGCATGTAGGTTCATTTTCATGCAAAGAAGCATTTAGGGTTCTCTTTTACACATTTATATACTTCCATTGGTATAGACTATAGACTATAGCCATATATAGAGCACCCTGGCATTGAAGTCATCTCTATAACATAGGCACTAAAAGTTTTATTTGAAGTCTTCTATATACTTAATTAATATATCTAGGACTATTATCATAACTTATTACCATTTTGTGTGAAAAATGGAAAACAGGAACATGCACAGCACAGTGTCACAATTTAGTCCTAATAATGAAAGGGTCAAACGAAAGTACCTGGTACTCGGCTCGTTGAGCAAGTAAAAGCAGAACTTTGCTGATCTCACGCAGGACAAGAAGTGTCAACCTTGCATCTAACTGAACAGCTTCAATTTCTTCTTGGATGCGTGCTATAATTCTCGATATATGTTCTTTGGAGGGAACACTACCACGGTTTGACATAGGGAATACACCGTTGACAAGATCTGATAGGCGACTCAAGCATAAGGCCAAGAAAGCTGTCTGAAACATTTCAATGGCACTGACCATTTGATCTCTACCTTCTACTGTTATAGCAGGTAAAACCCCTTTAACATCTGTGTCACGTTCAATTCTTTCAAGAAGATTATCAATCATAGAAAAGAGCTTTGGATAACCAACAGTAAATATCTCTTTAACAAAGCTCGATGCAGTGAAAGTAGATTTCATTTGGTTTGCAAATGCTTTTACAATTGCCTCCCAAACCCGAGCAGTTAAGATAAGGTCACCTTCCTACAAAGAAATACACAGACACAAGCATCTAATGGTAAATATGAATACTAAATTAATTGTATAAGAAGAATGATATAGTAAAGATATACACTAACAACCTAATGACACATGCTGCATCATGATCCGTAAACAAACAGATCAAATGCAACTCAGTCGATGTTCCAAGAGTTCGTAGGCAAAGCAAGGCAGTCAGTCAAACCATTAGTGCTTGCTTAATAGGTTAAGCAGGAATTTAGCCATATACCTTAAACACAGTTCTCAAAAGCGCTAGATGGTGCCAGGAGAGAAAGCAACCAGAAAGTACCAAATAAATTGAGATGTTCAGCATTTCCACATTTTCTAGAAAATAACCAGTGTATACTTTCCTATTAAGCTTTAAAATAATGTACATCCCAAGTTCCTATAAGAAATTATTTGCAGTTCACGTATAACATATTCTATTTTGCATTGCAAGTGTAAAGGTCAAATTTGATCCATACTGGAGATTATAATAGTGAAGGGTATGGCTAAACACTAAAGGCTATGTTTATATTCATGATATAAGCAATAACAATATGTCAGCACACGCAATTACTGATACGAAACCTATTCAAAATCCACAATCTTGGATGTTATGGAAGAGGAATTTAGGTTGTCTTTCCATAAAAAGCGACTACTATAACCTTATTGTTTATTACTGATGATGATGATTTTACAGTACCACATAATCACTTACAAAAGAGATCAACCGACATGCATTGTCAGTTCGTCATAATATAATCTCCATTGCATCATACATATTATACACATCAATTAGAAACAAACAAATTTTTTTGAAAAAAACCTAGATGTATATAGAGCTTAATCGTGCAAGAACAATCTATGGGGAGTGATGTAAACTAAAAAGCAGACAACTAATAAAAGTTTCAAACTTTCAACGCACCTGCATAACCTCATCAAGTAGCAAAACATGCGTAAAAGGATCCCTTTTCTTCGATAACACTCTCTGCAAATGCCAAATCGCAACAACAACGGAATGCAACTGATCCATACAAGTACCCATCCTCTGCCACAACGCCTCCTTTGCCTTTGCCCCACCACCAATCTGTGGCGTTCCACTTCTTTGTATCCCTCCAGGACCACCAAATCCACCACCACCACCGCCAGACGAAGATATCATCTTCATATCCAAAGCAACACTGACACTCTTGACACCTTGACTTTTATACTTATTAATCAAACCGTCAACCGTCAATTTCAACTCGCCTAAATTATAAAACACCTGTAAACCAGCACCAACTTCAGCCTGATTAAATCCTTCAACACCTCTTTCCAACACCTTCATTCCTTGAGATCTCAACCTGTTTCCAGCATCATACACTAATTTCATTTCCTCATCAATCACAGAAATTCCAGATAAATCATTTTCATTACACAAACGTATAATCTCATTATGCAACTGAGCAGCTTTCGATAAATCTAATTTCTCAACTTCTGGTTCCGCCATTACATCTCGAAGCTTCTTCGATAAACGAATAACACGAACAGTTGATTGAAGTAAATCAACGGTACAATGTAGATTAGAAAGCTGTACCGTTTTAGATCTGATCTGACGGTTAGGATCAGCGATTTCGGATCTGACGCGACGTACAGACGATTGAAGAGATGAAACAGCGGAACGAATTGAAGAGAGTGATGAATCAGCATCTTTGACGGATGATAACTGTGAAAGGAGATCGTTGTGACGTGATAATACTTCGGAACGGAGCTGTTTTTCGAGGAAATGAATGCCGTCTTGGATCTTTTCAGCGCGAGCTGCGGCGGTGCCGGAAGAAAGTGCTTCGGAGGAAAATTGAGTTGAATTGAAATCGGAGGTGAGGAATTTGGAGAAAATTGGATCGGATGCGAAGGAATCGAGGAGTGACGACGGAGTTGTGGTGGTTGTTGGTGTTGCTGATGAAGTGGTGGTGGTTTTGAAGGTAGGGAGACGTTGATTAGATGAACGTTGAACCGCCGGAGATGACATTTTGTGCTCCGGTGATATTTGTGAATTTGAGAACAAGGTTTATGGAGTTAACGATTGCAACCACCGACTTATGACAGTTTACGTCCTTCCTCTTGTCAGTAACATAAACTTTTTGATGGAGTAACAAATACTAGCAGAATTGTATACATGCGATTGTTAAGTCTTTAAATGTTAAATATGCTCAGTTAAATTTTAAAATATCAAATATATTATTTATAAACTTAAAAAATATCATATATACCTAAATATTTATTTTAATCGTTAAAAGTTTTTCTTAACTTCATAATAAATTAAGAATGGATTATTGTACCCTTATTCTATTAATTTCACATATGCACTTGTTAAATTATCATATATCATAAATACTCATTGACAATTGAACACAAATTGTTCAGCATACCATGTGTTCAATTGTGTTCGAGTATGTATTTGATCAGTTAATATGCTGAGCAATTTGTGTTCAATTGTCAATGGGTATTTATGTAATAATTTAACAAGGGTATGTGTGAAATTAATGGAATAAGGGTATAATGGTCCATTCTTAATTTATTATGAAGTTAAAAAAAGCTTTTAATGATTAAAATAAATATTTGGGCATATATGATATTTTTTAAGTTGACGAATGGCATATTTGATATTTTGAAATTCATATGGGCGTATTTGATATTTAGAGACTTAACAATGGCATATATGCAATTCTCCCTAAATACTAATCAACCAATTTTATATGAAACAAATTACCATTTCTACATAAACTTTGAGATGGAGTAAATACTAATCACGAGAAATGTCACGTAATTCTTTACATGTATTGGTCTCTTAATTATCATATTGTATGCGATTATTAACCGAAATCAGTAATAAACTGAATTATGTGGTTTGAAGAGGTTAGCGTGTCAACGCCAGCTCATCGTCATGTCTACTAAAAGTTGAATTATATTTTTTTTAATGACAAATAAGTTTCCACATCATCATTTTCATCAACTTCATCATCTCACATCATTTTGTCTGACAACACCACCTTCTAAAGGACAATATCATGTTTCTCCGTCGACATCACGGCACCCACTTTACACCACCTTGACAACAAGTTGAATTATATATTTTTAATGACAAATAAGTTTTCACATCATCATTTTTATCAACTTCATCATGTGACATCATTTTTTCTAACAACACCACCTTCTAAAGGACAATATCCTTTTTCTCCGTCGACATCACGACACCCACTTTACACCACCTTGACCACCAACCCCTATCACCTCCACCTCACAATCACCTCCGAACATCACTGCCACTTTTCCGAACAATATGAATTGAATGTAAATCAAAGAAAATAAATTTAAATATAAACCTTGATACATTTACTAAAAGTTGGATACATTTTTGTTCTCCAACATGAGCTCCTAGGTGGTGGGGGATTTGGACAAAACATACTTAACCAGTGACACATAAATAAAAAACCGATTTTAGGTTAGTACATGCATACAATAGGGACAATTAGTAACTTCGATGCATACATTAAGTAATATAAATATAAAAGAATTACGTGACAAGTTCGATACATTCCTAGACGATAAGTTCATAATGTTGATCTCAAATTTTATATTTGTTAGGTCTTGAAGGTCCCAAAACTTAGATACAGATTAAATAACAAGTATTTAATATATTAGTTTATATCTAAGTTATATCAAACAGGTTAATTAATCAAGGCGGAATACAAGATTAATTAAAGCACATAATATATTATGAATTAAAGTCTTATTCACAATAAATGGTTTGTCTTACAAGTAAGACGGAGTATTCAAACACACAGATTGTTTGAATACGATCCAAGTAGTATACTATGATACAATTATCACTACAAACTTAATCAGTTAGTGTGGTAATGCTTTTAGCCTAAGCTTAAAGGTCTTGTATACTAATTGTCTTGGATACTAATTTGAAGTGCTTTTGAGCTGCTATTTATAGAGTTGAGTATATTATCCAGCTCAGTTAGTTGTCCAAGGGATAACAGCTCCATCTTGGGCAACTTTGCACTCTTTCCTTTTTGCTTTTCTTGGAAATAGAAAAAGCAAAAGGTAAAAGGTTTCTTTGCTGAGAAGAAAACCATTCTTCAATGTTTGACTTTACTCAAACATCTCTTCAGTTGTACCGTAGCCTAGGGAAAGAAGAACTTCTATTGTACGATTGTACTTTTGTTCTTCAATCTGTGCTCTTTAGTCTGTGCTCATCAGTCTGTGATCTTCAATCTGTGATCATCAGTCTGTGATCTTCAGTCTGTGAAGTCTTCTGTCTTCAATCTTCATTATTCAGATGATGAATACATAAGTCTTCAAATAGAGCACGACTTTCGGTCTGTGAGAATTCTTCAGTCTGTGAAGCACAGACTCAGAAACACAGACTCAGGAAATCACTAAGTTTTTTCTGAATACAACTAAGTTAGATTTTGACTCCTCAGATTTATAACTTGGGTTTGATCATTGTTTTTCCCAACAATATCATTTCAATTTCTTGATTGGAGATGAACTACACTAAATTCTTGAATCATTTTGATATTTGATGCATACATTGAAGATTATATAAGCATCACCTCTCGTAAACGTGCGGTGATCCATACAATCTAATATTTTTGATGTGTACGCAATAAACGTATGTATAAACCTATAACGTATCGGATATCGTACATTAATATTTTGCTATACATAATAAAAAGTTTGGTATGCAAATCACTTTTATAATATATAATAATATCAACAGAAAAGTTCATTAGAGTACAATATTTTTTGAAATAATGAAACTACCAATGAGAATGCTCCACGTGAGCACGTGTACAAAAACACATTTACCTCCAAGATCTTAAAAATTAATTATCTCACAAACGGCAAATTGAAAAATTATGAAAATTACACCATAAAATTCAGCATTTTCTCCTTTTCAATTAGACATCTCACAAGGTATACTTTCGACGATTTTTTTTTTCGTTTTTTGATGGGTTTTACAAATTATTAACACATGTGTTAGTGTTCGATTGTATATTTGATTTAGGGTTACGGTTAGGGTTTGGGGTGGTTTATTAAGATTTAGGATTTTGTAAAGCGTTTAGGGTTTAGAATTTTTTGCAAAACTCTCAACCCTAAACGCAACATGTTAACACATGTGTTAGTAATTTGTAAAACCCACCAATAAACGAAAAAAAAACTCATCGAAAGTATACCTTGTGAGACTTCTAATCGAAGAGGAGAAACGCTGAATTTTATGGTGCAATTTTCATTATTTTCTGATTTGACGTTTGTGAGATAATTAATTTTCAAAAAGATGGGATAAATAGGTTTTTATACAAATGACACAATCTCATTGGTTCTCCCATACTTTAAAAAATTGTTGTAATGATATCATCTCATAGTATCAAATAAAGCGAGAGTCGGATTAAATGCAAATTGGATTCAAAGAAGGGGAGAAGGGTTTTCCATTCCTTAGCCGGAAAGATATATGGCCATGAAAGGCGAAGGGGTACAAAAGTTTATCATAAAACCAGTTATTTTATGTAGTAAAATTTTACGGAGTTTTTGACCAACTAATTGTGTGGTGGAAACATATTTATCAACTGATTGTGTCTCACAAAATATATTCATAACCTATTTGTTTTTATCTTTGCCCTTTTTCTTTTCTATTTTCTATTTTATTATCAAAATAAATTTATTTCGTTTTGTATTATCACAATCACAGTTTTGTATTAATATTAAGTATGAACAAATTAGAAAGGCTATTAACATACCTTAGTAACAAGCTAATTACAAATCAACTTCTCTTCTAGGCTTAGAGGGGCATTTTTTTTATTATGACTACTTTGTTTACATATTCCACAAAGGTTGTCTTTTTTTTCCTTCTTTGATGTCCATTCTATTTTGTAACCTTGTCGAGCAAGAACGGCCCTTTTCTGTTTCTAAATCAGTCACCAAATCACGTAAATCAGTCACCAAATCATTATTACCTGATTAATAGTGAATTTTTGAGACGGACATTGACGTTAGAAGAGCGGTGAAGTTCGCTTCGAGGAAGGTGGGCGACGGATGGAATGGATGATCAGAGGAGGTGGCGTTTGGGTTTCTTGTTTCTAAACTTTTTTTTTTTGTTTTTATTATTTAAAGTAGAAAGGAAAACATGAGATATTATAGTTGAGGATATCTTTTGTAAGACACGAGCACTTGATAAATATGTTTCAACTACACAATTAATTGGTCAAAAACTCAAATTTAACGAGTTATTTAACTGACCATTGTATTTCTAGAAAGTATTTAAGAGACTATGGTACTCTTTAAAATATTTAGTATACATGTTTCCTAGTTCAATTTTCTATCTGTAGCGGCGATAAAGACACTCTCCTTGTTTCCTCCGACCATCAGCTCTCAGCAGCAAGAAATCAAAATTGTCATCATTCTGGGTAGGGGAGTTACCCCTTAAGAAACTACAAATTATGTAAAACAAACTTGTATTAAAGTTATTATTGGAATTTTAATTTTTTTGTTCCTTCAAAACTATAAAATAAAATAAATAAGAAAAACTTTTTTGCCTTCTATCTCCGCCTTTTATTCACCGTATTATCAAGTTAATCAAGTATAACTAATAATTAGTCTCGGCTCTGCAACAAATGCGATGGCATTTATATCATTGAATGTCATCTATCAAGTCATCGAATTACAAATTATAAGAAGGTTCAAATGCAATAGCATTTATATCACTGAATGTCTTACAAATTATAAAAAGGTCGAATATGCCACAACGAATTCAGTTCAACCATATTAGACTTTACATGAAACTGTCTTCCTTTTCATCAAGTAGCATACTTGCATTGGACTGTTCCTTTTTATATGTTTATGGTATCACGGTCAAATGGTCAATGTCTCCTATAAAAGAAACCAACTCTCGTGCAAACAGATCAACCCCTACCTTCCATGTCTCTTATAAAAGAAACCAACTCTCGTGCAAACGGGTCATTGACCAACTCATTATTATCAGTAGTTTGAGTTCCTTCACGTTCTTTATTCCAGTCAATAATCACAAACCGGCAAATTGGGCATTGTCCATGGCTTTTGACCCACGGTACAATGCAGTTCTCATGAAACATATGATTGCATGGTGTAAGAGTCACCATTTCTCTTGGTTCGAAGTCATCTAAACAAACTGCACATCTCTTACCATCATTATTGTGTTGTTTCTCGTGTGATTTGGCTCTAGAATCATAATCCCTATAATATAGGCTTATTTGTTGTATTCCGGGGTTGTAAATTTCTCGCCTAAGCTTCTCCAGCCCTTTAAATTGAGCATCTCCCATTAGTATGCGATCAGCTGCTATCGATGACTGGCTGGTAAATCTTCGCCTTGGGTTTGCATCTGTTGGCATATTGGAATTGCGTCCTAGGATTTGCATTGATGGTTGAGATGTAACCCTGAAAACATCCCTTAGATTATTAGCTGTGGATGTGGTCATTTAAACTCATTTACTTAGTGATGAGTTGATTACTTGATTTTGGTTATGCTTTACCTCTACTGGGTCAAACCAAAAAAATAAAAAATATTAACTATGCAAGGGGATCAAACGGGAACATGTAATTTTGATCCACAAAACCTCCTAAGCGCGTAGATGTCTTTAAAAAAGATATTACTCATGTCCGTTTTGACCCAAACCATTTGACAGTTAACCCAACCCACCCAACCCGTTCATTTTGAAACCTTTAGTATCAAGATTTAAGACACCAGGGTGGCACTTTAGTGTGTTTCCGTTAGTGCTAACTCTAGTAATCACTCAAAGTGTGAAATTTGGGCCAAGTGTCTCTGATCTTTGGCAAATGTAGAACCCTTAGGCAAGTGACCAGCGCAAACTCTTATAAATCCAACATTAGATTACCACATGTGGTTGAAATCTTACCTAGCTAAAGCAAAGTGTGGAACATACGCTCTGGGTCCAAATGGACCCATTAGACCTACGACATCCTGCAATTGTTTGTAGAAGTACATAATAATTAATAAAAAGATACAAGCTTGATGAAATTGAGTCACGTGTTTCAAAATTATCAAGGACGGATGTTTTCGCTGTGGATTTTGAAAGTGATTATTGTCACTTCAAGAACTATGATCAAAATCAAATAATTACTGCTACGAATAGGCAAGTCCTTTTGCAATTATTTCAATGACCAGTTTTCTTGCAATAACTTCTTACCTACTTGAAAATGACATTATTTCCCCCTAAACAATCATAGGATCAGAATGAGAATGAGAATCATTTCTACCCGAACGCACTCAAATCCAAAAAACAGTTTGAAAGCATGTCTGAGTCCCCCCTAAACTTGATATAATCCAAGATTTGGGAAATTAAGAGGATAGCAGTTACTTACGAATGTAGAGTCCGGATGAAGTGATATTGAAGAAACATGGATCCCGTTGAGGGAGCCATCATCATATGGTGCACTGGCATGCTGCCAACAGTCCATGTGCAAGAGATTGTTGCTGCGGTTGTTCATGTTGAAAGAATGCTGCTACTCAATAAAGTAATGTGCATGTAAGACCAGAGTCCCGAATTTGGGAGTACGAGCTCTTAAAAGAAATTATAGTTATTTCTATTTTAGAATTTATTCCATCCATTTTCTTATAGCTTTAATGAGATTAAAGTTTGGCACTTTTCCTGCTTTATTCTCTTTTCATAGTATTGCCGTATTGGATCAAGCTGTAAACATTTACGGTAGATTGTATTGAATTAGTGATGGTATCTTATTCTTTTCTTTGTGGAAAATTAGCGATTTATATGGCAAAAGAATATTGAGATGTCATTATCATATCTTATTATCTTAATTTATATATATTATATTATATACCATATATATTTTAATAGGCTCAACATGGTATTATTACGAGTGTTTCTCATTAGTTTATATGTTTTCCATTGCAATCCAAACAGAATCATTCTTAAATAATTAGCAACTTCAATTTTAGACCCACTCAAGAACTGAATTTCAATATGTAATCAAGACTTTACTCCCTTTTTTATTTATTTACTAACAACATAAACACATGTAAAAGGATATGCTTCGTTGTTATATATTTATTCTATCGACTTATATTTTTATTTTCTAAAAAATAGCTATAAACAAAATGAAACACACTCACAGCTATGTAAAATTCAAGAAGCAACACTAGTCGTGCACAAAGTAAGTCGCAACAAGAGGCAATATGAGAAAATTCACTCCTTATATATTGTTTCCATTAGTTTATTTTAACATACAAAGAGGTGCGTGTCGTTTTTTCAGAACATGATAACTTACACACGATAATTCTAACAGTCACAAACAACATACTGCATATGAAATAGATACAACACCTAAAACAAAGTAAGTCTCCTAATAATCTAAAAACAGCAACATTTAAAGATTAGCAGTGAGAGGATTACTCAATAGTCAAGTCCATCTTTCGAACAAAGAATGCGTCAGGAACCACAGACGATAAATTAGTCTTTTGGGCAACCTTCCCACCATTAATAGGAGTTAAACTTCCAACATGATTAAACACCTCAGACCAATAAGCAACCCCATGATTCCCCAAATTCTTAACCCTTTGTGAATCCGAATCATACACAACCAGCTGATTATTATCCTTCTCCAACAAAAATTCACCTTTTAATCCACACCCCAACGGTCTAGCAACCTTAGTTTGAAGTTTAAATGACCTATATTTCGTCCATGATGAAACCACCCCATATTCTTTCATCACCCACACCTCAAACATCTTCCTAGACCCAATCCCAGCTGAACCGATCACCACTAGTGATTCCTTCATCGCTACAACCGACCAACTAACTTTAAAATCCTCACCAATACGTCCACTAAATTCAAACTCGGGTGGCATTATATAATTAAACGCCTCCTCACGAAAATCAAAACACACAATCAACTTCTTCCCATGCATCTCCTCAAATCCAATAGCAGTCCAATGAAACTTCCCATTTAAAAACACACTACAAGCTGACTCAAAGATCAGAAATTGAATACGAGTCCTAATCTCCCTCCATGAATTCGTACTCAACGAGTACATCTCAACTTGATTCAATGGATAACCGTAATACACAATCCTCAAAACCTTATAATCCTTAACAACATCATCAAATCCAAACCCTAACACAACCTTAATTGGACCAGCTCGAGGTCGATCAATAGAAGAAATAGGTAAGTCTTTAAAAACCCTAGTAGCAGGATTCCATAACAAAATAATCGAAGCAATCGGCAAAACACTCAAACAAATCAACCCGTTACCGCTCCCGCAAACACGTAACGGTTTCGAAATGGTAAGAAACGGAATGTCGATTTCGATTGGGATTTTAATTGATTTATCTGATGAATCAGATAAGATCAAACCAACGTTACGATCAGATGCGGAGGTTGAGGTCGTGGATTTTTGAGGTGTAAAGAGGAAAGATGGATCTGAAATACTGGATTGATTTTGAAAATGTTGGGAGATGAAATTAGGGTTTTGAAAAAGGGCGTACCATGATTTGGAAACGGATTTGAAACGGAGGATGTATCTGACGGGAACACGAGACAGGATATCGACGATTACATCTTTGGGTAGCTCCTTCGACATTGAAATTGTTAGATTATTTAGGGTTTCTGATCAAGTGTTTACTCAGTCAGTGGAGTCGAGTGGAGTGGTGTATGTATAATTGACCGGTTTTTTCAAGAACTGAATAACTAACTAATTATTTATTTGATGAAATATTTAAAACACAATAATTAAAATAAACACATTTTATTACAATAAATATATTACAATTAAATTAAAAAATATATTATAATAATTTTGAAAAAACAAAAAACTTACAATAATTAAAAATTAAAAAATATTAAAATTGAAATAAAGTAGTCTGATTCGAACTCGATTCTTCGTCATCGTTCGCGACTTCGAGTTCGGCTGTGACTTCGTCCGAATCTTTTCCTCCAAACACCGGCTCATACATTGTTACCACATCTTGCCGAGCGTTTTTGATCATTTTAGTGAATGGTTAAAGGTAACCGTTGATTTCATTTTTCAAAAAAGATATTTATTATTATTTTCTTTTACAACGGCTAAATAAAAAGCCATTAAAATATTCACGTGGAACCCAGACACACTGACGCGTCGTCGAATATTCGACGGAACCGACGACGACGACGACTTACCATCAAATCGGTTTTCCGTCGATTGTCGGTTTCAACCCATGAAAACCGACCCTCCAATGGGAGTAGTCTCTATAGATAGAGAAAGTAAAGTAAAGGATAGCGTTTCTTGTACGGACGTGTTAGGGAACACTTGGCTTGATAATTCGTATCTGGGCTCGAGTTTGGGCTCAGTACCTGTGGCCTGTGGGGGCCGTTTGGTTTACTTAGCTTATTGTTTGGGATTACAGTTAAGCTTCTATATGTTTGAAATATATAAAATAAAAATTTGGATAAAGCTAATTTTGATGGTTTATGAGCTTATTTATTTTCATTTAAAATTAATTAATTATTAATTAAATAGTATAAATTATTATTATTATCATCATCATCATCATTTCATTATTATACAAAGAAAGCTCTCCTTCATCGTAAGGTGACACCTATACACTTGAAAAGTTGTGTACACACAAAAACAACATAAAAATTAACAAAATTTAAAACAAAAAAAAATCATATTAAATAATTACTTGGACAAAGAGAAAAAAAATCATATTTTAGTTAGCATAAATTTTCTAACAAGAAAATTGTAAGAGTTTTCATTTTCATTAATAAGACATAAACAAATGATCTAATCGACGTTTGAACATATGATAGAAACAATTTTATCATTGTGTTTTATTCATGAAAAAATATTATAAATAGTATTGATGACGTATTATATATTTTTCTTGAATGTCTATATTAACATGCTAAAGAAAAAAGTTTTAAAAACCGGATCGATGATCAAACCGGTGGCATTAGCAGTTTACTGGTTCAACCGGTTCGGTTGAACCATTCTAAAAACCGGTATATATGTTTATATTTATATAATATTTAATAGAAGCATACATACATACACATATATAAATAACAACATTTGTTTCAGTAGATACTAATTAATTAATATATTTATGTATGTAGTGAAGTTAGTACGTATCATATATAATTAATTAATTAACATTTGTTATTTATTAATTAATAACAACATTTGATCAAGTGGTTAACGTGGCAATCATTCATACTAAAGGTCTTGTGTTCGTTCTTCTTGTTTACATTTATTTTAATATTCAATTATTCACTATAATCTGACTACAAAATCAATACCACATCGATTAAGAAACTAACTTGAAGCACTTCTCACCACCTATATAATAGCCTAGCTGCATAAATTCATCAATAGTTTAATCTCAACCCTTGGTTGAGTGAACCGGTTTATCCGGTTGTTGACCAAACTGGCGGTTCTTGACCGGTTTATTTCTAGCGGTTATATAATGCAAACCGAACCACTGGATTCTTCGGTTTCCGGTTGAACCGGTTCATCCGCCCTGTCTGATCCGGTTTTAAAAACCATGGAAAAAAGTCAAAAACTAAATTGTAAGACCAAACTAGTCAAATAGTAATTTGGTTTGACTTTGTCTGGTTGTTAGTTTGAATGGTTTACTTCAAATTTCTATATACAAAAATTAATTGGTTTCATTTATTTGGCTTAATTTAAATTGATTGGATCTATCTATCCAATATATTAAACAAGGATTATTATTAGTCTAATATCTGCCCATCTATTATGCTTCCACGTATCAACATTCCGGAAAAAAAAATCTTAATTACAATTAATTAATTAACAAATTAAGAAAACATATTATTGATTAACATAAACGTCCCTCTCTTTTATAACCATCACCACTATTCTTTTCTTTTTCTTTACAATATAACGATAACTGCTTCATCAATTTCATGTTACTTTTTTAGGGATATATTCATTTGATTTTTTTTATTTCATTTTTAATTATGGAGGATTCTATTTGTTTTATGGAGTAATTTTAATTTATTTCTTTCATGGTTAAATATTAAACAATATATAAGCGCTCGATCACTCCATCCCAACAAATATTTTATTATGATCCAATCTTTTTTCATTCTTGAATTTTACGTTTAGTCATCAATTTTATTTTATTTTGAACGGCATAAGATTATATTAAAACACTAGCGAGAAGCTAGAAATATTACAAAAGATTCACTAAGGTACATTTAGGGTTACAAATCCAATCTATCCAATTAATTAAAACTTTCTTTCTTCTGCTAGATATCCAAGTGAAAGAGAAAATCTTAATGTCATCACATAAAACATCACATTGAGTCACATTATTCATACATTGATTTTTATGCCATCATATACTCTAAATAATAATATGGGTAATTTTCTTCTTTTCAATACCATGATATTTACAACCATAATTTCTTTATCGTCTAATTTGTTTCTCACTAACCATCTAAATTATGGTATGATTGATTATTTGTCGATTCTTCATATAATTTGGTACTTTAACAACCAATTTACTCAATTCTCCCTATTACATATTCCTCATCGATTATTTGTCGTTTTTTTCACAATAACCATACACTACAATTTTGTGCATCTCCTCATCTACTTCCCTTCTCATTTAGTGTGTTCATTGCATGCTAGATGAGAGAACACATTTTTCTTAACTTTTATTCTAAATGATCGCTTATTTAGGCTTAAGATCTTTAATGTATAACATATCTTATAACTTCTAGATTCGAAACTAATTTGTTCGTAGTGTGAGTCAATAAAAATTGTTATTCATTTTTTGACATCCAAAATGTTTGTGAATTTTTCAAATCCAAAATGTTGATATTGAGTTTCTTCTCTACGTACGAGGACACGGGTAATGATCTAGTATCCTTATAAACATCAATTTTCATTATAGACGTCAATTTTCAAGATAAACATATACAATATATATTTCATATACATAAACATTGTGAGCGGTACTCATATATATATATATATATATATATATATATATATATATATATGCTAAATATCCAGTGTTATTAAAAAAAAGAATAAACTAATAAGTTTAAGCAATAATAATCTTACCTTTTATATATATATACAAAAGGCTAGCCCCTAGCTTACATGACTACTCTATATTAAAATAAGAAGAAAAAATCCTACTTGGCAAGCTCATATTTACTCTTCAAAATTTCTTTGTCATGTGTCATACATAATACATAATGACCTTTTGACAAATGGTTATGAAATATAGAAAATTTGGATAATAATAATGACAATAAGTATGTCATCGCTAATAATATATTTCTTCTTAATTACAAACTTTATTTGGATTCAATAGTTTTCTTTGGTTTTAAAATATGATACTTTATTTTTGACATTGTAATTAAATTTAAACTTGACTTCAAGTTGTTGAATATCATTAGTAAAGATCTAGGTTTGTGATTTGTGTCCGTCAAGTTTTATCATCAAACATTAAAACAAAAAGGAGATTTATCACTCTTTGAACTTGCTGCATTGCTTAGTAGGTATAATATTATGAGTATTTATAAAAGTTATATTATATTTTTGCATCAATATGTATAGAATTGTTCATCGATCTTTAAATTCAACTAATTACTAAACTCTTAAAGATATTTACTTATATATTTCTATGTCACCATTCAATTTTAAAAATTAAAGTACACATTTAATTGTCGTAGGAGAAACTTGAGCTTAATAAATCTATAGATAATCATCGAGAAGTCTTTCTTATTAGATCTAACAATTGTTTAATTGAAAGTTTCAAAACCTTTGAAACTTTTGTTAATTTTATCGTAAAAGTGTGATCAATAATTTTTGATTATCCGAAAAAATTTAACAAATATATTTTAGGGTTTTGCTAACAGAAGCTCTTAGGGCTTTTGTTAAGGCTTTGAGACATATATACATAATTTGTATCTTTTATCAGAATTCAGGGGGTCAAAATAAATTTAAGGGGAGAGAGAAAGTTTGTTATGGTTATCTAATCTAATCTAATCTAATCTAATCTAATATAATCTAACTATTAATAAAATAAAATCTCTCCTAAAATTTTTCTATACCAAAGTTTAACTTATTAACCAATCAAATTCTTTAATTTCATCAAACATCCAATTGACCAATCAAATCATTTAATTTTCATAAAAAAACTAATCAATTAATTTTTCTATAAAATATAATTTAGAAAAAAAATCATATAAAAAATAAATCCACATAAACCTTATCTTTATAATTTATTATATATATTAACAATATTAAGTTTATATCTTATCAAACAATATAAATATTAATTAAACATTATTTGCTACGCATCAGCGAACCATGCAAGTGAGTACGTATTCATGAACTAATTTAATATATTAAATATTAATTAATTAATTATTATTATTATCATTAGAACTTTATGAAACAAACAAAAATATTTATTTAATACATTACATACTTACAATGAACAAATTACGTATTCATTTTACAATAATCGTGTGCATACATGTGTTTAAAATTATATATTAATAATAATTAAAAAAATGATGCCTAAGTATCATTGTACATTAACTATGTCATGTGTATATACGGTTTAAATTAAAACTTTATATATTAATCACAATGAATGGATGAAGTATTCATTTAACAGTTTTCGTGTGCATACACGGGTTTGAATCTCTATATTAATAATAATTAAAAAACTATGCTTAAGTTTCATTTACATTAAATGTGTTGTGTGTAAATACGAGTTTAAATTAAAACTCTATATATTAAATATAATGAATGGATGAAGTATTCATTTAACAGTTAATAAAAGAAAAAATTATATTTAGTTTTATTTTACGTTAACTATGTATATACACGAGTTTAAAACTTTATATTGATTGACGAAAAACTATGCTTAGTACAATCAAAAACTAAAATATGTAATTAACCCGTGTTTATACACGAGTCTTAAAACTAGTAGTATAATATTTAATGCATATATGAAGACTTTAATAAAAGCTCTAAGAGCTTCTGTTAGCAAAATCCTATATTTTATACTAAATTTTTTGTCAAGAATCAATTACAATACTATTAAAATACTGACTTTAGTGGTATAGGTCAAATTTTTATATTTGATAATTACAGTAGCAATCATACATGACTCACTAATTATGTGTCTTATACGAGTATTTGTATATTTTCAAAGCCGTCCATCGAACAGAATTTACATTTACACTAGTAATTAATATTTAAGTTAGATAATTATATCGTTTTTTAAAGTACAAACATTTATTGCATAAATTACAATTTTTGTTAAAGCATGACGTGAGGAAATATTAATGAAATATGTAATTATCCACTTGAAGCATTATTTTAAAGTTTCTTTTTAATGGATTCTAATTCTAATGCTTTTTTTATAACAACAATCTTAAATTTAAATGAAAGTTTTACCACTGGAGTCATGCTAAATTTAGTCGTTTAAGTCCTCTTCCTTGCACATTTGAATTATTTATTTATTTATTATTCAAAACTTACTTTCTAACTTTTTCAAAATTTCTTTACTATTATATTTATTTTTTATTATTAATTATTATATCATACAGTTTTTACTATATATTTTATTATTATTATTATTATTATTAATTAATACTAAAATATCATTCTCTTAGACTTTAAAGTATAACAATATTATTGAGGATGATTATTGTAGAATCATTCCTTATGGTATGATTTAACATCTAATAATTTTGATATGATTCTATTATCTAAAAAGTTAGTTAATGTTAAAATAAAAATTTTAAATGTTCGTTATCACCATTTTTATCATAGCAAATGTTATTATTTGAACCTTGCATAAATATTATTATATTTTACTTATTTTACCTTACATTCGTATTTTATCTCATAGTTGATTTTTATTTCTTTTTCACCCGGAGTAATGATATATAGGCCTAATTAAATAGAATTACATCTACATCTCTCATTGGTTGAATTTTTTCTCTCTATTAATCTCATCTAATCAATTTTTCACATCTATCAATCAAATTTTTAGACATATATTTAATTTACAAGTTTAAGTCTATCAATCATTTTTCTTTCACTAGTTTTATAGTTTTGCATTTAAGGTATCACATCACACTCGAGATATATTATATATTATTCTAATTATATCATGACATATATTTTTTAAAATATCTTATTTAATTAATTAATTAAATAAAAAACTTAATTTTAAAAAAAAAATCTATATTAATAACATGGTTAAATGGTTTTTTAAGATTTTGATGAGGTAATTTAAAAGACAGCTATTTAAAGAAGCTGGCATGGAGAAAAAAACGGTAATTCTCAACAAACTCCTGATTCAATTCGTACAGGACTCTAATTCCTCTCATAATCCAACAAGGATTCTGATCCTTCCCATCCATCTCTATCTCTATATATATCTATCTACTCATCCTCATAATAACTACAACAACAATATAATTCGCTCGCTAGGGTTTAATATAATTTACGCACTTAATGGCGTCGTCGAAAGAAACCAAAACGACGTCCATTAACAATGAAGAAGAGGAAGAAAACAAGCGGCAGACTGATGAATCTGAAGAAGCAGCAATGGAGCGAGTGTTCTCAACTAAAGAAGTTCCGTCGTGGAGAAACCAGATTACGTTTCGAGCGATCGTTACGAGCTTACTGCTTTCGATCGTGTTTAACTTCATAGTTTGTAAGCTTAATCTCACGACTGGTATTATACCTTCGCTCAATGTTGCTGCTGGTCTGCTAGGGTTTGCCATGCTGAAAGGATGGACCGCAATGCTCGATAAATGCGGTTTGTTGAAGCAACCTTTTACGCGTCAGGAGAATACTGTTATTCAGACTTGCGTTGTGGCGTCTTCTGGAATCGCTTTTAGCAGTATGTTTTTTTTTTTTTTTCTTTCTTTCTTTTTTATATATTTCTTATTACTTATGTGTTTGATATATGTAACTTAATATTGAAATAAATCGTATAATAAGGTTAAAAGTACCAATATAAATCTCAAAATTTGTTAAGACTCGACTATTTAAATAAAACAAATCAGATTATTGTATACGTGTCAATTACGTTAAGCCTTGTATCAAACTGGTTAATTATTTGATAATGGTATAATTATAAGAAAAATTAGGTTATGGATCAGATTAATATTTTAAAAACGCACAATGCTGAATTGCAACTTTAACGTATAGCATAATTTTTAGTTGTTATTCTTGTTGATATATGTAATTAGTGTAATGTAATAGCAGGGTTGAATTATGATATAGATATGATATGATTTAAGAAACCTTGTTGGCAAATCAGATTGTAATCCAGGCCATACTTTATATTGTTGTAGGGGAATTATAACTAACTTCTGTTAATGCTGTAATTTAAGTCCATATATATTGCATCTCTATTAAACAAGTACTCTTTCACATCAAACAGGTGGGACAGCAAGTTATTTGTTAGGAATGAGTTCAATGGTTGCTTCCCAATTAGAGACTGGAAACGATCCAGCTAATGTGAAGAAACTGGCTCCAGGATGGATGATTGCATATCTCTTTGTTGTCAGCTTTGTTGGTCTCTTCTCGATTGTGCCACTACGAAGGGTATGCGTCGTTTTTGACATTAACTTTTTGTTACTAAATTTTCTCAGCTTCATTGTTCTGTTACTAATATTAACTTTTCCTTAATTTTTTTTATATCTTTCAGATGATGATCATGAAGTTAAAGCTCACTTATCCTAGCGGAACTGCTACTGCATACCTTATAAACAGCTTCCACACTCCAAAAGGTGCCAAGTTAGCAAAGTAAGTAATCGACTTATATTGTAGCTTTTAGAGGGGCAATTATGTACCATCTATATAAGATAAGGGTCAGTTTCGGTTATATTTTATCACTACTAGCTCAAATCCTGAAAAAAATATGGGGTATTAATAATGGATTCTAAGGGTTGAAAGCTGTTCAAGGTGTATTCCTAATGTACACAACCTTCAAAACATCTATTTTTTTGATAACTTAGATATATGTTTACATCATGAAATAATTTTGATCTGCTACTGAATACTTTATTATTGGAATTTTGTCACAGGAAACAAGTCTCAGTGCTATTCAAGTCTTTTTCCTTTAGCTTTGTGTGGGCGTTTTTCCAATGGTTTTTCGCTGCTGGTGATAACTGTGGGTTTGCTAGTTTCCCCACCTTTGGTCTAAAAGCCTTTGCTCAAAGGTTAGTCTTTTGTTTTCAACTCCAAATTTCTGTTATCTTTTTGTATTGGCCCATGGGTAGACAATGATGGTCCATTATTTGTTTTTCTAATGCCTTTCGTGAAGAAAAAAATATGTCTGTTAGGGAAGTGTATACCTTGTTGAGAATTCCAAATGCACCACTCTTACATGTTAATATAATTCTGTGTCTTGCAGGTTCTATTTTGACTTCTCATCTACTTATGTTGGTGTTGGGATGATATGCCCCTATATGGTTAACATCTCATTACTTATCGGGGCAATTCTGTCTTGGGGTATTATGTGGCCGATTATCGAAGCTAAGAAAGGAACATGGTACTCAGCCGATTTATCAGCAAGCAGTCTTCATGGCATTCAAGGATACAGGGTACGTACCTCAAAACTTGAACTAGTGCTGACAAAATGGCCGGGCTGGGTGGGTTGGGTAATGTGTTAAAAGTGATTTGGTCCCAAAACCATTGTCTTTTATTATCTTCTCGAGTTGCTTATCGTTACTTTCCACAGGTATTTCTTGCTGTTGCCACCATGCTTGGGGACGGATTATTTCAGGTCATTTACATGTTGGTTGTGATGTTGGCTAGCTTTATTATACAAAAGTCAAAAAAGGTAGAATCTTCATCTGCTGACAAGAATACACCAGTTAGTTTTGATGAACAAAGAAGGAATGAGTACTTCAATAAAGATCAAATCTCTAACTTAACAGCTTTTGGAGGGTACATAGCCTTGGCGGCCATATCAATAATCATAGTGCCACTTTTTATTTTCCCACAATTAAAATGGTACCATATGCTCATAGCCTACCTCATTGCCCCGGTACTTGCCTTTTGTAACGCCTATGGTTGTGGTCTAACTGACTGGTCACTAGCTTCCAACTATGGAAAACTAGCCATCCTGATTTTCAGTGGGTGGGCTGGGATGCAACACGGTGGAATCGTTGCAGGTCTTGCAGCATGTGGTGTGATGATGAATATTGTTTCTACAGCGTCTGATTTAATGCAAGATTTCAAAACAGGATACCTTACCCTATCATCACCTCGCTCCATGTTCTTTAGCCAAGTTCTTGGAACTGCAATGGGATGTGTTATGTCGCCATTAGTCTTTTGGTTCTTTTACCGTGCGTATTCTGTAGGTGATCCGCATGGATCTTACCCAGCCCCATATGGCGCTCTTTATCGTGGAATTGCAGTTCTTGGAAGTGAAGGATTCAGTTCTCTTCCACATAACTGCTTGAAACTTTCAATTGGATTCTTCATTGGCGCCATGCTTATTAATCTCCTAACTGTAGTTTTGAAGAAGTATGAAACAAAGTACAGATTATACAGGTTTATCCCAAGTCCTATGTGTATGGCAATTCCATTCTACCTTGGCTCTTATTTCGCAATTGATATGTGTATTGGGAGTTTGATTCTTTTCATATGGGAGAAGAAGAACAAGAAGGCGGCTAAAGAACTCGCACCAGCTGTGGCGTCGGGTATGATTTGTGGTGACTCATTGTGGGGTGTGCCAGCGGCTATTTTGTCTATGGTTGGTGTTAATGCTCCAATTTGCATGAAGTTTCTGTCTGCTTCAGTGAACACCAAAGTAGATAGTTTCTTGGGTAATTGATTCATTAGTTAGTTTAATCATAAAGTTAGTTTTTACTTAATTAGAGTAATCTTACATAGTTTGTACAGATTCAAAGTAATTGGTATTTGGTTTGCTGAATTTTTTTTAATTGCAAGTACATTGTTCTTTTATTTGGTTTATAGCTTAATTAGAGTAATTAGTGTTTGGCCGTTTAAAACTTGGGTATAATTTAAAACCATCTCTCATATTGCAAGTTGGAAGTCAAGTTAAAGAAATAAAAGGTAGGAATAAAGACGATTTTTTTAGAAAAAATTTTAGATTTGACCCCTTGACTTTCTAAAATTAAATTTAAAACACTTCTTTCTTTCATTAAACCTTTTATTCTCAACAAAAATATTTATAGTTTTGACCCTTGACTGTCTAAAACAAATACTATAAATTACTTCTTTCATTAAACTTTTGGTTCTCAGCATCACCTAAGTTAGGTGTAGTGTAGTATCTCCCCAAATAATTAAACTGATAAATGATCAAGATCAAAAAAAAAAAAAAAAAGAAAAAAAAAAAGGTGAATAAACAAACTCATATTCAAGATATAAATTTCCAGCAATCAAGGATTTTTCCTTAATTAAAATTCTAAATACATATAAAGATTAGGAAAACTTTCAACTTTATAGCTATAAAAATTTCCTTTTCTTAGAAAAGGTTTTTATAAAACTTGAATTTTATCACACGTTTTTTAATTTTGTAGTTTTCTTAGAGAAGTTTTCTTGAAATAGAGGGACCTTTCGTTCTTGCAATCGAGGTTTGTTGTTTATTTGTTTCATTTACAGTCATTATTGGTTTTTGTTGTGCCAATAGCATGATTTGGAGTCCGATGCCAACAAAAAAGTCAGCAATTTTCAAACAATATGATTAATGAATCAAAATATACAGATCTTGTATCAACACTATGATAATTAAACACATTTACAATCCCAGAATTCGAATGATAATATTTACAACACCAACCCAAAATCTAATATCAAATATGTTAACTTACCATCAGATTCCCAAGTCAAACGAAGGACAATCCAAAAAATCCAAATTTTGGTCCTTCGGTTTTTCGTTCAAAGACTGTGATTTCAATCTCAATTGTTTGGTAGCTTGTTCCTCCAATGCATCAAAATCAATTCCTTGATAGAACTCATCATCGTCAGGTTCATCCATTTGCCAAGACTGTTCTTTACCACCAGCAGCAGCAGGAGCATGATTTAAAAACATTTCTTTCTCTAAGTTACGGATTGGAAGTGACTCACCATCAGAAAAATTCAACTTTCTTTTCTTTATTTCATTAGATTCATTGGTGGTGGTAGGAGTTGCAGTATCTGAAGATAACCTTTTGGTATTTAAATGAACTGATGATGATTCCCCATTAGAATGATGAGAAGGATTTGTTGTTGTTGCTGCTGATGCACCTCCACTATCATGCACTTGGTCAATAGAGCCCATGTTGTCGGGACTAAAATTTACTATTGGTGATTGAGTAAGTAAAGACCGTCTGCAATAAAAGGATACCATAAACAAAAGATTATGTGCTCAATTGCTGAAAATATATATATTTGATTTTGATTCCTTATGGTTTAATTCAAGAAAAGCTTCATCTCTAACTAGTCAAATAATCAAATAATAAGCTAAAAAGGGAACAGGTTAAAAGTCTCCCAAAGTGTATCTTTTATACATAAAACCTACAGAATCATAACTTTGGTCAACGACCCTTCTAAATATACTACTCAAAAATTTCTATCAATTTTGAAGCGGTATAAATTTAGTAGCCTTTTTGACACACTACTTAAAATAGGAATTCGGGAAGAAAGTAAAAAAGTAAAAAAGTATTTCAGGTCAAGCCAACCTGGCCAGTACCAAAGTTACATGTTTGACCCGGTAGTCAACCCATACATTTTACCTCTATTGTACCATGTGTAAGTAACAAACTCCCAAAATAAAAGAGGCAAATTACAACAGAAAGCAACAAACTTTCACTTCTAATTTGGTCATTTGTACTAAATAATTGTTACTATAGCCATCCAACTATTAAAATCTAAATAAAAGCAAAAAACTTTCATAAACTGTTATTAATCACGTCAACTTTAATCATTCCTTGTTCAAATTATCCAAATTAATCGATTTTGAAAGAACTATGGTTTTAGTAACAATTTTTAAAGTCTAGTGATCGATTTAAAAATGCAGTGGAAGTATGTTATTCATGCACACACAATTTGCCAACCAATTTTGAAAAATTAGGGGGTTTACGAACATACCTGTAAATGGCCATCATATCACTTTGAGTAGTTTCCGCCTGTGTGTTTGCCATTGTAGGATTTATCCTGTCATCTATGAAACTATCATCATAAGAATCTTGCTCGTTGTCAACATCCTCATCACCGGATGCTTCTGAAGACACCCTAAAGATTGATCAACCACAAAATCTAACTTCAATAGTATTTTCAGGCGATGCAAAAGATTGAGATGTTCTGTTCGCAGGATATCTTTATCCATCCATCAGGATGTTCACATCATTTAGAGGTGGCAAATTTTGACCCATGTACTTGCATCAATTAGCAATGACCAATTCTGGATAAGTTATATCTCTAACGAGTTAAACGGATAAAATTATATAATAAAGTAGCTAGAAAGAAGATGAGTCAATTGGGTTCGATCAAAGCATTGAACTTACTCAGCTTCATCTTCAATAAAAAATCGGGCATCATTTAACATCTTCTTGTTACCTGAAGAAAGAATATTAAAGCTAAGTGGCACTAAGTGCATTATTAAAGCAACCAACGTGGGTGCTTGGATGTGCGCTTTAAAAGTGATTATTGGGAATCCAAATCTGTTGATAAAAGCTAGGGATAGGTAAGTAACTTTAAACTAATAATAATAGTAAGTTCTTTACAGCAATTACTTGCCTACTTCTTATCTGATTACCCTGACCCTAAATGATCAGAAAATCGTAATCATTATCACCTTTTTTCAAAAACTTAGAGAGTGAAGAAATAGTTAGTTTAAAGGCACATCCAAACACCCCTTGTGTAAAACTATGAATGCCTGAAAATTAAAACAGCAAAAACTGTGATTTACCTCTACCATGCTTATCAAAAGCATGATCCAATCGAGCACAGGATCTACTAGAAACTGATGTATGGTCTACAACTTCTTCCTTGTCTAACAAATCATCATTTCTGATATCACCATATTTACGTAACCTTTTAAGCCTTCGCTTCGGTTGACTAACTGATTTTTCTCCAGAACTTAAAATCCAATCTTTACTGCAACTTTTATTTGATAAATTTGCCAGAGGAGTTCGGATTTCTCCCACAAGCTTAGAGGCAGATATACACTTTTCTGAAGAACTTTTTAGTAAATCCGTTCTAGGAGTTTGTATATCTCCCTGCATAGATGATGTTGCAACATTCATTCTATTTGGAGTGTTGTCCTTAACTTCCTCATCATTCTTACTTTGAACCAGAGATATATCATGATCTGGACTCATACAGCCTTTCACTGGAATTGATGTGCCTGTAAAACCTTAAATATGTTCATTTGTGTATATCCTCTTTTGACGTAAGGTTATCAAGTTTAAATAATCATTATCAGGTTGGGTTGGCCAGGCAACACTTTCTCGTCCATTAGAAAATGGGCAATGATAAATTCACCATCAATTTTGATAAATCCACCAAAATTATGCATTGTTTGTGTGTACAGTACAGCCTATTAATGCACAGTTTTGGTGGATTTATCACTGCCCTTAGAAAATAGATGGGTGTATTAATTGAATATGATAACAGATGCTATACTCCTATTTGAAAATTTTAATTATTTTTAACAAAAGTGATTTAAGTGGACGCAGGCATTTAAAATACACTTTGGGTGACTTTCGGCCCATCTGACATAATCCATTTTAGCCATGGCTACCCATATGGCCTCAGAAATGAAATACAACACATAGATGAAAAAAAAAATGTTGATGGGTCAACCATCCCATTTTGACGCATCCTATAGATTCACCAGTTCTGACCCGATATCCACTGGCAAGACTCAACCACTACGCCACTTACAATACAGTAAAAATAATACATAAAGCACGGAAAGCGGAATCAAACACTCACCAATATTTATTGGGGACTCCGGAACAACACCACTCATCAATAGATTAGTTAGTCGAGGGCTGAGATCACCTACTTTAGAGTCACCGCTCAACTCTTCACCCGAAAGAGTATTGTCTACAGCAACACTTGGAATCCCCATGACGTTAAGTTCTCTATTTAATACCTCTAAATTAGAGATTTCTGTCTGAAGCACTCTATCATCTCCAGCTATTTCGTCTTCGGACAAGTCATTGGTGTCCCGTAAATCAGATGTTACAAGATCATCATCCAATGCTATCTTTGGACACTCTCCATTTGAAGCTTTTAAATGATTAAAATGAGACTTCAAACAGTTGGAAAACAGGGTGGTCTGTGGACTTGAACTTTTAGTTGGAGAAACTTGATTTAGAGGATATACAGGCACAGACAGAATCAGCACCCTTCCAAGTGAGTCAACAGATGTAAAATCTGACCCAAACAAAAAGGAGTGAATCGGAGGATTTTTGGAACGAGCTTCAGGCTTATCATGCATCTCCAGTGTTCCTGAGGCGTCAACTTGAGATAATATATCACTTTTGGGTTCTTTTCGTGATAGAACATCTTCTGCAGTATAGTAAATCCGATATGAAAAGATCGAACAAGAAGCACAAATGTTATCTTCCACAAGAACAACAGTCAAATAACAGAATAAAAGGGGGGACAATGGGCAGGTTAGGTAATGGGTCAAAACAAGTAATATTTCAGTACCGGCTATTGGGTTTAAATAGACACAAAACGTTCTCTATCACAAAAGTTAACAATATTTACATACTAGAGTAATAGTATTAGATTACAATTAGTATTAGTATCTATATATATACCATGTACCTGTAACCTATTATTTACAATAATACAATTCATGTGGTTTTATATGGTATCTGAGCCTAGGTAAACCTAGCTTTTTTTTTCTGGTCACAATTCCGGCCACCATATCTCCGGCCACAAATCCGGCAACCACAAAACAACCTGTTTTTCTTTTTCAGATCTACTCCCCTCCACAGCGAATTACAAATAACCGTTCACACCATTAGACTCGTAAACAAAAACCGAACAAACCCTAAAATTTTCACCGCCGGAACCCTCTCCACGCGCCGCCCGTTTTCTTACAGCAAAACTGCTGCTGCTGCCGGAATCTGCACTTTTTCCGGCGCATTTTGTGTCACCTCCTACACCAATCGATTAGTTGGAACATTCCGATGACAATTATACTAGTCTTCTTCCGTTTTGTCTATCTCCGCCGTTGGGTATCACCTTTACCGTCGCCAGAATCCTAAAAAAAAAATAAAAAATCTGCCTTTTTTTTTAACATGGCGTTGATCTCAACCTTCACGACCGTTGAGAAAACATCTCATAACTCTCGTAAGTTTGCTTTTAGTCTCACACCTACCAACTGTGGTTATTGGAAGACCATGATACAACCGTTCCTCATCACCAACAATCTAATAGGTTATGTAGATGGATCGATACCTTGTCCACCTACACACATTACACCAACAATCACTTCGACTACGCGTGCTGAACCCGATAAAAACCCTAACTATAGGGTATGGGTCTCTAATGATCAACATCTTCGAATGTTGATCATCTCTACCATATCTGAAGCCTCTTTTTGTCATGTACAAGGCGAAACTGCACGTGAGCTATGGGTTGCTCTAGAACAGGCATATGCACCTCACTCATGTTCTAGAGAGTACACTTTAAAGACACAACTTCTCCGGATTCAAATGCATGGCAATGAAACTGCGAGTGCATACCTCAATCGTGCTAAAGAATATGCCGATGCTCTCGCTGCAATTGGCGAACCAGTGAAGGATAAAGACCTAGTCATGCTTACAGTGTCCGGTCTCCGAGAAGAATACTGCCCTTAAGAGTACTATCAGTGCTCGGCAGTCTCCTACAGCTTTCACTGAACTTCACGCCCTTCTAAGTGATCACGATTACATGCATGGGAAAACTTGTGCTCTTGCACCATCCGTCACTCAAGCATTTGATGCTAGTGTTGACAACCTAGGAAAATCAGTTGAACTTTCAATGTCTTCATCTCAACAACAAGTGATGGCTCAACTCGGTTCACTTGTATCTTCCCTTGGTTTCCAGCTCGTACCCACCACATCCTCATCTCCTCAAGCTTCGTATAGTTCTCGTCCAAACAACAATAATTATCGTGGAAATCGACGTCGTGGGAACTTTCGTGGCAATAACAATCGTAGTCATGGGGGTGGGGGTGGTGACGGTCATTGTGGCATTGGTCATATTCCATCGGACTGCCCTAATCGTGATCGCTCCACAATGCGTACTGCTAACTCTGTGGATAGTCTCGCGTCTTCGTCTGTTGCCTCCACGGCCTGGTTCCCTGACACAGGAGCCAACAATCATGTAACTCCTGATTTAACAAGCATGGATCACTTTGAAGCATATCATGGCAACGACGCACTTCATGTTGGTAATGGTAAGGGTCTTCCCATTCTTCATATTGGTTCTTCAAAAATTCATTCACCAAATAAAACGTTTCATCTCTCTGACATCCTTCACATACGTGATATAACCAAAATATACTTTCTGTCCAAAAACTTTGTTTTGACAATCATGTCTTTTTTGAATTTCACTCTTTTTTTTTTGTTGTGAAGGACGAGTCTACACATATCACCCTTCTCATGGGCCCCAGTGATCTTGGTCTTTATTCACTTCATTTACCCCAGCTCAAGACAATCAATAAATCATCTTTTTATGCTATTCGGGCAACCTCTACCACATGATAGGAGGCTCGGGCATCCTCATCAACGTCTTTTAGATTTTATGATTTCTAGTTTTTCACTTCCAATATCAAATAAATGTTCAACTACTTTATGTACTTCTTATCAGTTGGGAAAATCTTCCAAACTTTCATTACCTATTTCAAGCTTTCGTAGTAATAAAGTTTTAGATTTAATATATTGTGATATTTGGGGCCCTGCACCTCTTTTGTCTTTTGAAGGTCACCGATATTTCATGTTATGTGTTGATCACCATTCGAGAGATATGTGGATCTATCCAATTACTCAAAAATCTGACGTATATGACACATTTAAACGCTTTGTTGAAATGGTTGAACGACAATTTAACACCAAATTAAAAAATATTCAAAATGACTGGGGTGGTAAATTTCGTAATATATCACAATTTTTCTCATCACTTGGTATTGTTCATCGGCGTTCATGTCCTCACACAAGTGAGCAAAATGGCTTTGTAGAACGTCGAAACCGACACGTTGTTGAAACTGGCCTCACTCTTCTTTGCTCAAGCAAGTGTTCCTCAACAGTTTTGGCATTATGCTTTTGACACTGCCGTTTACCTCATCAATCGTATGTCGTCCCGTATATCGACTAATCGATCACCATTTGAATATCGCTTCAAACGTACTCCCAATTATTCTTTTCTTCGAGTCTTTGGTTGTGAGTGTTTTCCCCACTTACATCCTTATAACCGACACAAAATGGATTTTCGGTCAACTCCATGTGTCTTCCTAGGCTACAGCCCTATTCACCATGGTTATAGGTGTCTTGATATATCGACCGAACGTCTCTACATTGCTCGGCATGTCCGTTTAAATGAACAACACTTTCCTTTTGCTATCACTAGCTCACCATCTTCATCGGCTCCCATATTTGACACTACTCAGTATGACATCGAATCTGTCATTCACGAATCGTCCGTTCCCGAACCAGCTGAACCGGTTACTCCTGTAACTCCAGTTGATTCAACTCTCTTGTTGGTGCATAATGTGTGTCAGTCATTTGGTCAAACATTTATAATTGTCAAAGTCAATTAGTCTAAGTATGTGAAGTGTTGAGTTAGTATACTCGAGTCTGTAAACGAAATGTAAGTATAGAATATACACAATATACTGTTTGTGCGACACAGAGCCTGTGTCGCTATAGCGACACAAAGGCAGTGTCGCAATGGGCTGGGCCTGCGACATAGGGCTTGTGTCGCAGGGTCCAGTAGGGTTTCTATATATATCGAGTTAGAATTTCGTTTTTGGGTTTATCAAACCCTAGAGAGAGATAGAGATACGGCAGAGAGTGTGAGAGGGAGAGAGTTTGTGATTTGTAATCGTTATTCTTCAAGTGTTAATATATACGAGAAGATAATAAAATCATTGTGTTTGTGCTTACGTTTAAATTACTTGATTGATTGTTTCCGCCTTTCAATTGAGTAAAACGACAAGTCGAGATCCTAGAATAAGGAACCAACATCCCTTGTCTACCTCGTCTCATGAATCTTCATCTAGTTCTTCTTCTCCCTCCTCACCTCCTTCCTCAGCCACATCACCACCACCACCACCGCCACCGCCACCACCACTTGTTCGTTCGCGTCCTCCTAATTTACGTCCTAATCTCAAACAAAGGGTTCCTTATAATGCTTCTGCTCATCATGCTACAGTATCTCCGACTCTTGTCGAACCCACTTCATTTACCATTGCCAACCAAAGTCCCGAGTGGCGTCAAGCCATGGCTGAAGAGTATTCTGCACTTGTTAAAAATGGCGCGTGGTCACCTGTTCCTCGTGTTCCTAATGCAAATGTTGTTGATTGTAAGCGGGTTTACAGGTTAAAACGTGACAAGAATGGTGTTGTCACTCGTTACAAAGCACGACTAGTCGCAAAAGGGTTTCGCCAACAACAAGGTGTTGATTTTCATGATGCATTTAGCCCCGTTATTAAATCAACCACAATTGAGAGTGATATTATTGCAACGGGCAACAACCCTACTGTTATTGAGAGAGTGATTCGCCATCTTGGATCTGATTTTGCGTTGAAAGATCTTGGCCCGCTTAACTACTTTTTGAGTATTGAGATTGTTCCAAAAGGTTCTAACGTCATACTATCACAACGTAAATATATCTTGGAACTTCTACAATAGGCTGGTTTGTCAGATTTGAAACCCATGCCATCTCCAATGACCGCACTTAGCCCACTTTCTCTTGCTAATAGTGAGGTTTTCTCTGATCCCCCAAAGTATCACCAAGTTGTTAGGGCTCCCCAATATGTCACCTTTTCCCGGCCTGATATCACGTTTGCAGTTAATAAAGTTTGCCAATTTATGCATGCTCCGACTATTAATCATTGGTCGGCAGTCAAACGGATTTTACGTTATCTTCATGGTATTATTCGCTGAGCATCTGGTTTCAAGCTTCAGGCCTTTACTGATGTACATTGGCGTGGTGGTTTCTCTTCTGATGTCTCACCAATTCAGGCATACTCTGATGTTGATTGGGCTTGTTGCCCCGACGATCGTCGGTCCACGGGGGGCTTTGCCATCTATCTGGGATCTAACCTCATTTCATGGACAGCTCGCAAACAACGTACGGTTTCCCGTTCGTCGACTGAAGCTGAGTATAAAGCACTTGCCGACACGGTAGCTGAGCTCACCTGGCTTCGGGCTCTTTTGATAGAACTTCGTATTGGCACTACTACAACTCCCATTTTATGGTGTGATAACCTTGGTGCAACCTATCTCTCAGCTAATCCTGTTTTTCATGCGCGCACCAAACATGTGGAAGTCGATTTTCACTTTGTTCGAGAAAAGGTTGCACAAGGGGATCTTCGAGTACAATTTATCTCCACAGATGATCAAGTTGCTGATATCTTTACAAAACCGTTATCGACTCCTCGTTTTCTCTTTTTAAGATCCAAGCTACAGGTCGTTTCCCGCCTTTAGCTTGCAGGGGTGTATTAGAGTATTAGTATTAGATTACAATTAGTATTAGTATCTATATATATACCATCTACCTGTAACCTATTATTCACAATAATACAATAATACAATTCATGTGGTTTTATATTACATATAGCCGGTGAGTCAAATATGATTACAAAAACCACATTATTCCAATGAGAACCATTACTTTGAGTTATATGCCTTACAAGGTTTTCAGAAAAAAAATATACTTTACATGACTTTGGAACTCTTTAAACCCATTTGACTCAATTACTTATAAACTTATATGTTTTACTTTACCAGTTAGGAATACAACATAACTTAAATTGACTGACCCATTCATAAGTAAATTGGTAGAAATTGCCACCTTGCCACCTATACAGAGAGTTATATTATTTTAAGTATCGAGAGAAGGGTGGCGGGTGTCATATTGAGATAATGCATCATCTTCCTACTTTCCTAGAGTATCAAGACTCAAGAGAATGTACTCTACTTCAAGTTCTTATATATGAAACAATCACTTCAAAGACCGCCTTATAAATCAGAAATTCTTCCCTTGAACTTCCCAATGTAAGGAATAAGATAATAAATAAAACATATGAACCACAAACCCTTGAACTTTGTTGTTACCTCTAGTAGGGCTATTGTGATGCTCAACACTTTTAACTCTGAAGCACTCCTCCGAAGTCTCTTCAACCTGAAGTACAAAGGGAACCAGACATGTAATGATGACAGATAAAGACATGCCTTCCTAGTTGGGCTTGAAGCTAGCTCATATAGGTGAAAATTGGGTGGGTCCACATAGCAGGTCAAAACAATTCGGGTTGACAGAGCTTCGTTACTCTATATGTTCTTACTAATCGCATAGATAATTAATGTTCACTAATTATAGATCGATAGTAATGGCAACATAATTATCTTAGTTTCTGGTAAAGCAAAGCATTTTTATTATACACATTGAGCTAAAGTATAACCTAAATTGATCCATTTTTAGCGAATATAACGAAATCGCAACCTCTAATAGGCTGCTAAACGTGCTAGCTCATCATCGTTAAGATGTGCCGACATCAAATGCCACAGTTACACACCCAACAAACTGATGGCAGAAACTGCGCATCCTTGGGGATTTGTTACCCCCGTCTTAAGAAACTACAGCTAAATGAACGACGTCTGAAAGAAATGAAGTACAGACCTGGCCATTAAACAATTTAGAAAGCGATAATCCTTGCAAATTTTGCATTGTATCAATTAGCATGGTGGTTCTCAGAGAATGTGAAACTTGATGCAAACTTGATGGAAACGCCTGGAAGTGAGGAAACGCGATTAGAGAGGGCCTCCAATTGTTTTCTCTTGAAGGGTCAAAATACTTTGCAAGCAGGTCGATCTCAACGTCTGTTAGTTTAAGTTTGTATGTTGGTGTATCAATGGCATCATCATTTTTCACTTTCTTTCCACGAGGAACAAAATCTTCAATTGACAGTTTAACCAGCACTTTTTCAGGTCTAAAAACATGTGGAACCTGTGACAGTAAATCACAGAGCACAATAAAAAACAACTACAAGTTAAGCTATAGTTTACGATTGTGAGTTGACATTTCAATAACAGAGCCTACCATCCTTGGGCTTGAGTGAAAAAGGAAGCTATTCGTTCCTCCATTTAGCATAAGTTTTTTCATTTTCTTGCCGATCGCTTGTTTTCTCATATAACCATTCAACTCTGAGCCTTCACAGGCTAAGACCAGTATGCTTGTTAAGGAACTCTTATTTAATGAAACAAAATGAGCAGGTCAGGTAGACAGGGTAACAGGTCTTACAAACGCTATTATATTTACATAACAATATATTTACCACTTTCAACCGATTTGACTTGCAGTTAATTTTATATTTTGCCTATCGATCCGTTAAAAATAATGTTACAAAATTTTCCCATATTTGGTAAAGTGGTCATAATTGCCGCATATATTAATGGCTAATAGCCCCAAAAAGTATACATTTGATGTAGGACGACAATAATGAAAGATTTAGAGTGTAATATAACAGTCTGGTAACAAAACATGTAGACAATATAAAAGGATATCAACTCGCCCATTGCTCTTCCTACCTGTTCTCCCCATACGCTGAATCATTCGCAAAGGAGAAATATTGGCATCAAAACATACAACGAGATCAACTTCCATGATATCTAGGCCTTCTTCTCCAATTGATGTTGCAACAATAACATTGTATTCACCAGCACGGAATTTCTAAGAACAATTTCAGATATAAAAAATATCAAAAGTGCAAACGCCATAAAAGATAGAAACTCGAGTTAGCAATTTTGACTTTAAAAGGCTCATTTGAATTATGCTTTATCTCTAACGGGTAAAACTCGTAAAAAAAAAAACAAAATACAGTAGGTAAAAGGGAAACAAATAAAACGGATCAAATGGGTATGAAGTTGCCTAACGTATAGATTTAAGTGCATATAAAACAAAATAATATTTTGGGTCAACCTGACTAACACATTGTCACCTGTAATAGTTTTGACAAATTAACTAACCCGCCACGTCACCATCTTGTATTTAAATTATTACCTTTAAAACAGCCTGCTGAGCTTTTTGTGACTGGCCTTTTGCCTTTTTACCTGTGCAAAAATACAGGAATAGTTAAGAATTCATAGTATCCACTATCTACTAAATTTGAAAATATCTCTGCGAGTAATCAAGGCCGTCTCACCATCAATGCAAGAAAAAAAATGAAAAGTTGAACATAAAACAACTACTTTATCAAGAGACTATTATTCTTGTAGGGTGTGCAAAAATCAGGATCAACAAAACTGAAAACTTGAACCCTAACCAAGACTGGCTATAGTTAGTTAGATTCTCCGTTCACGAGCTTTAAAACATACATTCTTGGTTCTGAATGTTTCAGAAGTCGATTTGGAACCAGAACTGAACCGGTTCTCTGATGTTCAAATAGTTTTTCACAAACTTGAAAAATGACATTGTTCTCTGTTTTGACTTTTCAAAGCAAACAAACCCAAGTTACTATGGGCTTCACCGTCTAGTTTGGAACTAAATCGGTTCATCAGAATCGAAGCATTGCCAGGCCAGTTCAGGTTGATCCAGCTTTCAGTTCCATTACTTACTATTTATTGGTTCCAGTTCAGTCTGGTTTAGTCCGGTATAAACCCGATAAACAGCCATACAATGTAGTCATAGAATCACAAACTGCCCTAATAATGAGTATAGAAAAGAACTGTATCTTAGATTCGACCTTCATAATGAACTTATGTAATCAAGTAACAAACAAAAGCATATTGCTAGAGCTTTTTTTTCTTCTAAAAGGGTCAATAGAAAGATGAGACACAACGGATTTCAAGTACCCTGTAATGTAAACATACAATTTCTGAAAAAGATCCCTAACCTGCGCATTGACCAATAAATTCTGCAGCTTTAATATATTCCCCAATGGTGGCTATTGACGACAGGATGTCACTGTAAATAGTAACAGATGAATTCATTGTGATGCTTATAAGCATGTTTATTTTTAACGTTATGATAAACTAGATTTAAATTTAAATATCTGTTGGCGTATATCCACCTTACACTTTCTCTGAAGTGTGAGAAAATGATAACCCTTGACTTCTGGGGATCTTGTTTTTCTGCACATACAAAACAGATGTCAGAAACCCCAAAAATAAACATTAAATAGCCCTCTTAGAATGATCTCCTTTAACATCTCAACTGGATACTAATCACTTTTTGAGCTTTCACTATATTCATTAACTAGCACTCTCCGTTAGTATTGTGTTTGATCAATTCATACTATTTCATTGATATATACCTCTTCACATCTGTAAAGTGTGAGAAGTTGTACGATTTTCCTTTAGAGTTCATTGTAAAGTAGAACTTAGCTACGACCATAAGCAACACTAAGTGAAGTTGTGTCTCTTAGTTTTTAAACATCACAAAATTCAAAAAAAAAAAGGCGACGCGACATACTGAAGTGTTCAACCAGCACTTCTAACAACTTGGAGAACTTTGGACTAAGAGCACCACGAGACAAATTTTGTTGCATTAGAATCTTTGCTTTATGAAGATCTTCATTTCTACTCAAAAAGCGACCAAGCCTGAAAACTGATGATTGTTAGCATGTCTAAATACTTAAATCATGCCAATTACTCTGGTCTGGCCAAAGCAGCAACCCAAACACACACAACAACAACATATGAGGTTCAGAACTTCACCTTAAACTATTATAGAGACACAAGTGTTTTAATGATATTTGAATAGGATTGCACGAGAAAGTAAGATATTTAAATACTTTTAAGTTATGGTTTTAGGACTGAAAGTTTGATGATTTCAACCACTTGACATGTATTTAGATAACATCACACAATCAAATAAGTTTTTAGATCAAAATTAGTCAAAGTATGGGTATAACTCAAACTAAAAGTCAAAATACCACATACACATAAAAAAGACAAGTAAGAGTTTAAAACTAATAGAGTAATCCAAAACAAAATGAGTAGTTTTCTACAATTAAGCCTTGGATTCACCAGATATATTTGCGCATACTTAGGATTGCAGACATAATAAGATTGGGGCATAATAGTTAATTAACTTTGAAGTGTGGCAACAACCTAAAGTGAGCCATGATATATTGTACCTGATACTATCTTTCTTGAAATGACACGGTGAGCCATGATATATTGTACCTGATACTATCGTTCTTGAAGTGACACAACCAACTCATTAATACTTTAGCTAATACTTTCATGCCAAACACCACAAGATAGTGACTTTATAAGCTAAAGGTATAGCTTTCAGTCTTTCACAGTTGAGCAACCACAAAAAATACACAAATGAGCAGTGTCAATAGTCAATAATAGAGAAGTACTTAGAAATATTTTCTTTCACTAGAAAGTATTATAGCAAACCAGAACAGAAAAGTAGAGACTAGATAAGGATCTTTAGCTTAATTGAAAAGGGTATCAATCAACTTCCCACCACCAAATATATATAGATATATCATAATATTATAGTAGATAGTAGATGCTAATACATGAAACAACACGTACTTGCATTCTCAATAATCGAGAGATTGCTAAAGAACTAGATGGAAAAGATTACCCATCCTTCAACTTTTCTTCAAGCAACTCAAGTGTCGGTCGTATACCATGAGCTGAAAGCAGCTTCCTTATATGATATAGTGTGAGCAGCATACCAAAGGTCCCTTCTACTTCCGCATACCTGTGTTGGGGCACGTCTGGTGGTGGTGCTTGGCGGAATGCGTCCCTTGACTTGAGAACCTCCACGGGGCTGAACTGCAAAATTAAGATGTGTGTCAACGGTGAATTTAAATTCATTTGATCAAAAAGTGAATAGATATGTTGATTATATTGCAAGGACATTTAATGTAAGAGGTTAGTTTCAAAATATCTAAGTTCGATCATTATCTTGTCTTGTAGATTGGTATTAATATAGATTTTATGATCAATTAATTAACTCTAAGTAGCTTAGAGTTGTAACAATAAAACAAAGCTATTGGTTTTCTCAGGTTTTCATGCTATATGTTTGATGTGAAGAACCTTGATAAGGTTATCTATGCAACCACATTATATAACAAAAATAAAGATAAGAATTTTTATGTCTGAATGAATCCTTCAAATGAAATATTATAGCAGCCATTTTCAAAAATAGGGGGTGCTTGGATTTACAATGATTAACTATTTTTACAACTTGATGTCGCAATTATCAGTTTTTAATGTTTGGATAAACAGATTATGCTTTTGATTATCCTATTATTTAGGGGTCAATATATCAGGTTTGGAGTATAGTCTCGTTCCACAAAACAGATTATCTAAGAGTAAGATGGAAGTGATTTTTTACCCGTTTTTAACCTATTTTAAAATACTTCTATTTACATTTCACAAACTGCATCTACTTTTTTCACAAAAATCTAATTGTTGGGGTCATTTATCTATTATTTACTTATATAACCACTAACCAGAGGAACTTAGAATAGGTGTTAAATAGCAAAAGAAAACTTACTGTTTGAGCATCTCTTGGTGGAAATACTCTAAGGTCAGAAAGCTTTCGAACAAACGGACGTATTACATTCATTAGCAGACTATATACTTCATCAGCATCTTTTCCCATCTCAACCTATTAGCATTGTACAAAAATCTTAAATGCACTGATAACCTTACTTAGAGATAGAGGTGACAAAATGGGCAGGTCGAGCGGATTGGCTGATAGGTAATTTTATACGGGTCGAAACGAATCAGGTTTACCCAAATCACACTGTTTGTCACTTTAATTATAATTTGTATTAACAAGCGTGTTATATATAAATGTGAAGGACTTTTTGTTGAACTAAAACAAATTACAGAATTTAATCATGTGTGTGTGTGTATATATATATAATTAAATAAATCATTCATTTTTGTAAGGGATCTAACCATGCAAAACATCAAATTAGGAGAACTAATAGTGCGAAGCGTGAAAGTCCTAAGGGTTTTTTCAAAGTTTAACCTTACAAAAACTATATAACAACAATTGTTTAAACCTACGTCTTGCATAAAGCAATTTAGGAGGTTGTATGAACAAAAAATACACTTTGGGCAACTCAGGACCAGTTCAACCCATCAACCAGTTTCTTTTTAAACTCATTTGTAACGGGACCCATGTGACCCGTTACTCTGTTAGAGGAAAAATATGACCAAAACAATCTATTCGGATATAAATGGGTCAAAATTACCACTTCTACTTAAGGGTTGGACAGTTTGGCAGGTACCTTTATTAGTTCAATCTTTCTATCATGCACATAGGGAGTTACATCAGCGTCACTCTCACTTCGATGCTCAAGAGAAGATATTTGCAAGTTATCAATAACTTGCTGGATACTCTGATGATTAGCTGAAACACGTCACATATGACTTGATGAATTAGATAAACCTTATAGAATAACTTTGAGACGATGAAGCTTATTGATAGATGACTTACATCCCGGTGTTGCAGTAAGAGCTAATATTCTCAATTGTACTGGAACAGCCATCAGCTTTGTTTTTAGAGAAATCATAACACTATAAAGTCAGTCATACATCTTTTGATGTAGATCAGTTCATAACATCTGAATCAGTGTAATTAATAAAAGAACAAATGATGAAAATATCACTGACTTGTATTCATGTACTTAAAGTTTACTTTTTTTTTTACATGTTACAACCAAAGATAAACACGTCAAAAGTATATTCGTCATTTTGGCAGAATTTGGTTTAAAGGAAAACATACATCACGAACAGCCACACAATAGGAATAGTTGCCAGATGCCCGGTGAGCCTCGTCAATCACTAAACACACTAGTTGTTTTACCACACATGATCCTGCATTATAATATCTCCATAAGAAACTTGAAAAGGAATACCACTTCCATATCGTAAGAACTCGAAGATTCTATGCTTTAAATATAGACTTTGATAGACTTTCAACCTATTTGACATGTTCCCTTACAGCTATAGTTTTTTCTTTAGCTTGTTTGACACCTTTGGATTGATAAACAACCAAAATCAACCCATTCATAGGTAAATGGATCACAACTGCCACCTTTGATATCAAGCTTATAGATGTCCTCACATCAGGACAAGAAAGTAACTGGATCTCTTTACACCAGATCACCATGATACCAAAAACAAGATCACCATGATACCAAAAACAAGACCAAATTCAAGGTCAAACATACAGTTACCTCAGTTAATCCTAATTAAGCCATTCGTAAGTAAATAAAAGCGATGCATATAGGACATAATAGTCATCTGGCTAAGGATAGATTCTGTGTGTGCCCTTGTTTTATTATTTATTTCCAGGCTAGAATTGATGCTTGAATATTATATATTGCTCATTAATATGTTTTAAATTTTTCTTTGAGATGCTTCTGTTTCAGGAGAAGGCATATAAATGCTTCCAGAAGCATCAAACTGTATATCTTTTTCAAGAAATGAGGACTTGCCAGACTTTATATCCTTTTCAAGAACTTGTGGAGTAACAAAGAAGACCCGTTTATCTTTCCAGAGGGACACTCTTGTTGAAGGACTTGTTTGACCGGTCATATCAACTGTCTTATCCTGCAATTAATTTAATATAAATTCCTAAAACGTGGATGAGTAGAGTAACAGCTTACATTATATTTCAGAAATAAAAGAAATTAACAAATATTGAAGATAAATACAGGTGATAACTCACTTGTGGAATTCCCACAATATTATGGCATGCTTCTATTTGTTGCATCACAAGTGGACGAGAAGGAGCAGAAAACACAATCTTTCCTGCATTTAGAGAACTACATCAGCACTAGATTTCAATTCTAATTAAACATGTTTGACTTTAAGCACTCAAGTAGCAAAATTTTGAAACTCATACCTGCATAAATGTGATTATTAATTATTAAGTTATAGGTATATATACCAGAATGCTATTATCATATAATGTTATATTACAAACTAAAACTTTGTAATGAGGTTAACTATTAAATGACATAACTACCATAAACTATTTGAGTAGTAAATGGAAAACCAACTTGCTAACAAATCTTCACATGACATGTGGTTGCAAAACTTTAGAACTAATCTCATACTGAGAAACAATGAAAATAAATATAACTTAAAAAAGCCAAGTATGAAGGATAAACAATTATATTATAATAATAATAATAATAATAATAATAATAATAATAATAATAATAATAATAATAATAATAATAATAATAATAATATAATATAATATAATAATAATAACAATAATATATACAATTAATAGAATTACGTATTACTTTAATAATTCATCACCTTCAGGAAACCATCTAAAATAATTTAGCATTACAACAGCAGCAATAAGAGTTTTTCCAAGTCCTGTAGGTAATGACACCAATGTATTTGAAAATAAAGCTGTCCTGGTTATAGATACCTGGTAATCACGAACAGGTACATTTTCTGCCATGAAAGATGAGATAATAAGCTTGGGAAACGTAAATTATATATCAAATATAACTAGAAGTTAGGAGTCAAACTATAAAAGATGTTATATATTTTCATACACAAGAATATATACAAAACATGCACACACAAAAAAAAAAAAAAAGAGAGAAAGTAAGTTCTCTATTCTTGGCCTGAGTAAACTCAATACTATAGGCTTCCACACTATGAATGTGAAACAAAAACTACATGCCTTGCAGCTTAAACTGCAATGACTGCATATTATACATGTGTAATGAACACATTTCTTATACATGCATATGCGTCAATAGTAGGCTGAAGTTGTCCACTTCACCATTGTATGTAGCACTCTAACAATTTAAGGTGTTGATGCATATCAAAACTGTTTGACTATGATTAACTGATTATCCCATGCACTCATTCCCTTACTTATTCACAGTCAAGTGTATGTAAATGTACCATGTTTAATATGAGCAAAATACTTGCACGATTCAAATGCATATTAAAAACATTTTGAAACCAATAAAACTACTGTAATGATAGACAGTCTCTGTCATAATGAATTTTGAACATGTAAGCAAGTGATACACATCTGAAGATAAATACGGTGATGATCATCAAGTAGATTAAAATATATATAAAGAAAAGGCCACAACCACACTGAGCTTACAGTCTTATGAGCTACACGTAGCACCTGAGCAAATGAAGGTCGTTTCATTGAATAAAAAGTGGAAGTACTTCGAATTATTGAGGGAACCATTGGGGGAAATCTCTGATCAATTACATTAAGGGTGATAACAGGATTCAGAGAAAGTTATAGGTGCCTAATAACTAGGGCCTAAGTATCACAAGACAATGTAACAATGTGACTTTTCTCTAACGATGGATGTTCATAAAATGACACATTTTGATCCCACATGAATACAGTTAACCTTTACTGTGTATGTTTCATTGCACTCACGAATTATTGCAAACTTAAGCAAAAAGAAGTAAGGCTGGAGGTTCCACTTTATATATCAAAGCAAGTATTATTTTTTTTTTCCTTTCTTTCTTCTTTTCTTCAAAGAAACATTTCGGGTGTTAACCGAACCTCATTACTGTATTCAAAAATTATTAGTCACGAAAACAGCAACGTTAAGCTATTATAAAATATGAAATTACCAGGGTATATCCAAGTTTTTGCGGCTTTGGGGTCAATGCTAACGCTACTAACTCTCTCATCACACAAAAAACTGTCTTGTGCATCATCGTGTTTAGCATCGGATTTGGAGGCGGTCAATCCAATGAATTTATCAAGGGTAGATTGACGAGATGGAATAGGTTTGTTGCTTTCACTTTTAGGGCAACAACTGCCCATATCTGAATTATTATTATTGTGTTCATTATTATTAGTAGCAGTAGCAGATGATGATGATGGTTTAGTAGATTTCGCACAAGCGGCATCAATTTCTAGAATAGCTGCTTCCCAATCAAAATCCTAAAAAAAATGAAATTTTAAATAAGAATGTACAATTTGTTGACGAAAATGAAATGCGATAGAGATGGAATGTAGCTTACGTCATCATCATCGAGGGTCTGAATTGGAATAGTTGACGCCATTAGTGAGTTACAGTTACAGGAACGAATTGAGGGAGGATGTGAAGCAGCAACTGAAAGTAAAACCCTCGATCTTTTGGGGGTAAACAACAGGCGGCAAAATTTGTAACATCAAAAGTTTGTACTCACTCCCTCGTCAGCATTACCCAAAAAAAAAATTCAGCTTGCAAAAAAAGTAATAATAATAAAAATTATTAACTCGTTACTTTACCCTTACTTTAGTAATTTAATATTTAATAATTTTTAATTAAATTTATTTTAAATATAAAGATGAAACTGACATTTTATTGATCAATCACAAATCAAATAAAAATTATTTGGAGATATTCTTTTTGAGACGGAGAGAGCAAATAACTTTAGAAGACAATAAAAAATGAATTTAATTAATAATTAATTAATTATTAATATGTATAATATACATAGACTTGTGTTTTCTTTTTATCAATTTTGTTACTTTTGTATAAAATCTGTCTTTAGCATACTACTATTTGATTTGATTTATATGCATTACTATAGTTTGAAATGGACTAAGAAATGAATTCTTTTAATATGTTATGATATGATATGTTTTTCTTTACGGTAAATGTATTTTCAAATATATAAAATGTGTTTGATACAAATCGCCGTTTTATCAAATTGTTGATTTAGATCTAAGTGTTTGCTAATAAACGGGAATGTTTGGTCTATAAATCGTAAGCTCTAGGAAACGATAACCGAGTTTTGATACTTAAAATCTTAATAAAGTGTGTGTAGTCATTTGAAAGTTTGGTTGGTTAATTTTGTTAACATTCTATTATAGTGAAAATAAAAGACAAGTTATACCTATCAAACAAGTGATTAAACTATCAAATAGTAGTCGAACCGAATTTGCAATGATAGTGTATGTATCTGCTCTCACTTTATTTTTATTAATATTTATGTTTATGTTTACGATTATGACTAGCAAAAACTCGCGCAACGATGCGTATAAGATTTTTAAAATAGATCAAGAAATATGGTGATTAAACATCAAATAGTTGATGTGAATATGATACCTTATTTTTAATTTAATCATATTGATAAGTTTGTCTTAATAAAAATCAAAAATAAGATTTATATATGTTGCTATCTAACTATTTGAACAAAATAAGGTCGAGAATATCATTCATATCTGTTGTTTGGTCCTAATAAGTTGAATCTTATCTTGATAGCTACTAATTAACTCTTTTTCGTTTTTTATATATCGTAATAATTTTATAATTATTTACTTTCAAATTTTCTAATATTCTAATAAAATATCCATTAGTATATCTTATTCCTTGAAGACCTCAGATATCAAATATTTTTCTTTAGCAAATATAATTATGTATTTTATGGCAAGTGTGAATTTGGTTTCTTTGTACATGTCATTTTTTATTTTTATTTTAAATTTTAATCTAATTGTTCAATTTTGATTAATAAGATAGCTATACGGCAGTATCTTACACGTAGCATAACGTGTTAGTTTGATAAGTAATTAAGCTTTTTACGCGTACGTTAGAAAAACTAACATATCTACATGTGTTTAAAATGATGAAGATTAAATAACGTAGCATGTCGATCAAGAGCAACAACAAATAACGTACAATTTGTTTCGGAATATGAGAGGAACATGAACAGAAAGAACATGACAGGTTGACTTATTGTAAATTGTAATGTCAAAATCATCTATTGAATGCATAGTTGTTGATTTCAAATTTTAAATCAAAATCGTTTATAAATACAGTTAATTTTAAAACTGTATTTTGGTTGACTGATTAATCTCTTTGCAATGAATGTGTGGTTACTAAAGTTAAATAATTGATTGTTTGATGATTATTTCTAATTATATAAATGTTGGTTTAATTAAGTGAGGATAATTTTATCTTTTCGCATCTTGAATTTTATAAGGCATAAAAAAATGGCTAAATATGGTGAATGATTTTACTTTACAATCATCAAGTGAAATCAATCAATCAATATTACTATTATATTATATTATATTATATTATATATATATATATATAAGTCGGTTTCAGAGAGAAGACAAATTTAGGGAGAGAAGCTGATTCAGTATTTTAGTACTGTGATTCAAATTTTTATTACCTATAACTTTTGAATCATATAAACAAAAGACTAAATCTTATTAATAAAATATTAAACAAAAGCAATAAAATGTAGAATTATAGTAATCAAATTTTGAATAATAGTAATAAAATATTGAATCATATTGCTTCTCTCTCTTCTCTCCCTTAAATTTCTTTCTTGTTTATCCTCTTACTATAATATATATATATATATATATATATTCTATTTAAATTATGTGAAAATATAATTGGTATTGTGGAAAACCCTCAATTTATATGATGTTGTCTAATTATGTAACGTCCAAGAATTTTCCAAATTTAAGAATAAAGTATTTGAATTATTATTATATGAAGATAAATGATGAAATATGAATTTAATAAGTCTTATGACTTAATGATGTCTAGCTTGGATGAAAAATGTGAATAATTGGTCAAATCGGGGTTAAATTATAAAGTACGAAAGATAGGGACCAAAGTGTAATTATAAGGTGGTTTAATAATTAATTATAATAATTATTTAGACCTAATTTCCCCCAAAATCTCTGGAGAAAATTCGATCAAGAAAGAAAAGGGAAAACGGTGCCGGTTTTTAGGGTTTGCTAGAAAGAAAGACTAGATGTTCGGTTTCAACACGAAAGTTGTAAAATCACGAGGTGACTAACATACTAAAAGATGGGAATCAAAAGATGATAAATTAATGACTAATTTAAGGTAATCATCTATGTAATTTCGTTTTTAATGTTCTTAATGATTTACTAATGGATTAGACGAATTGTGAGTTGATTAGACGATTTGGTTATGTTCCAGAATTCAGTTATGTTTCAAATATTGTATAAAATCGAATACAAGTCCAATTGATACGAAATCTGGGTTCTGGGTAGAACTCTATGTTTTCTACAACTTTAAAGTTTTAAGTTTTTGATAATTCGGACTCGAAATGGGTGAAACTGGTCATTTTGTAAATCTGGATAGATTGGTGACGAATCTGTAATATGTTTTTGTGAAATTCATATATATTAGAGTTTTATTCTAAAAGTTTTGAATTTCTGGAACATGATAGATTAGTGTGTAATTGAGTAACCTACAAAATACTATAAGACATGAAAAAGTATAAGTGGGTCAAATGTAGCTATTTCTAGAGGTGTGCACCGCTAGAATTGTGTAGCTAATTGGTATCGAATAAACTTACGAGTCAAGGAGAGAGCAAACCATTAAAGAACATCATTACCAATATAGGAGTAGCTCTACTCCTTGAGGATCAATTAAATGGTTGTCCCTACTCTTTGTGAGGGAGTAATGCTAATCTAGTCCATCGCATTAAATAAACTTAACCGTTGAATTAAGGTAGATATAATATCTAATGGTATGATATATTTCTCGAATGTAATGTATAGGTTGTGATGACACTATAGAAGATAATTAATGTTGGAGTTTGAATTGCTTTCATCAAGGTAAGATAATGTTTTTAAAAAACCGAGTGCACAATCAAAACCTATACACCATTGATTAATACTCAATTGTTTTCAAATAGATGAATTAATTATCACATTCAACCAAGTCAATGCACTCGAGTTACTTGGGGATTTATTTACTATTGCATGTGGGTCGGGTTGATTATGAGTAGTTAGTTAATACCCTATTATTGTTCGTATTTGCATGATTTGAGACGACTTCGTTTATGACGGTTTGTTGATGTTGCTATTTGCCATGTTGATTATGTGTTGCTTTAAAGTTAGTACACTAGTACCTTTGCATGATTCTTAGGACACACGCACGATGTAGGAGCCCTAAATGTGATGATTATGATGAGAGAAAGATGAATTAATTTAATAACTTAAATTACATGAGTTCGTAGAGATATCTCGGATGATGGCCCGAAAGTTTCGGGCTCATAGTGGCTTACCATGAGGGAGTCACGAAAGAGTTGATGATGGGCGAATGATAAATTCTAGACACATTCATTTGCCAGTGACGATTAGGGTGACGGTAGGGTGACTTAGTTACTCCTACCCACCGGAACGATACACGGAGGTTAGCTACCTACATATAGTATCGAATCATGGAATGTGGTATCTTTATGATATCTCATTCCATAACGACGCCTGTGGACTGTATTTCTCGTACCTTCCACTATGTCGGGACTAGTAGGTTTCCCCCACTTAATCCTCCAAGACTAGAGGTTCCACCCTTTAGTTCTTGGTGGATTGTGGACTAACCCTACCCCAATTGACGGAAATGACGATAAGACGATAAGATGATAAGACGAGTATTGATTGATGAGTTCGTAGGCACGACTTTAGAACTTGTACTTGAGTTCTTGCCATGTTATTTGTTCGTATTGTTGATTTGTTAGCTAATAATGACGTATGTAACACCCCCACTTTCTAGATATCATTTTATATTCGAAATATCGGAAGCGTCTGGTCAAAACATACTTTTACAATATATGTTAAGGTTATATCGTTTAAAAACATAAAACGTACATCAGTTTGGGTGTTATACAGCACAATCTCATCATTATGTATCAAAACAAAATCAGAGTAGCTGGTCGTCAAACATCCCATCAAACCAAAAGCTTCTTGCCCATCCCCTAATCAAACATTAACCTGCAAGAAGTAGGGTGGTGGGATTAGCACACGGCTAAGTGAGAAGAACTGTAACCAACAGTCTAACTCAGAAATAACAAATCTGTTACAGTGAATAATCGTAAACACACAACGTCAAAGAGGACCGGTGGTTCCTGAGGTATCCTCCACGGAACACTTAAAATCAACTGCAGGCCAATACAGTGATTAACCGATAGCTTGTTACTATCTTCACCAACAACAGTTCCTATCAACTATGTGTATAAGGAACCCCTGTTTGGCCAAACAATAGTAACTAAGCCCAACCAATGTTGACCTCTGAATATACATATCACATATGTCCAATGGCCAAATATCACATAATCCATAATCATCATGGATAATATAAACAACCCAGACTAAAACAGTCTATCAATAGTAGTATTACATTACCCGTTGTAACCAAACATGTTACAACTAAATCACACTGAGGATCACAGATCCACTCACCTGTTGGTCTCAGTCCCACAACTCAGAAATCTAATATCACTGAGTCTTCTGCTGATCTGAGAATACAACAAATAATGAGTTAGATAACTTCCATAACAGACTCATTCTTATCACAAAGTCATAAATAGTATTAGCTACCACATTTGAACATTTAGTGGAAACTAACTTCCCACAGTGGTAACTGCTTCATTTATGAAAGTCTAAGTATAAATTCAACTAACAGTGTTAATTACATAAACAGTGGAAACTACTTGCAATTCTTAACTAATAGTGTTAATTACATAAACAGTGAAAACTACTTACAATTCTTAACTAACAGTGTTAATTACATAAACAGTGAAAACTACTTATAATTTTTAACTAACAGTGGTAACTGCTTCACAATCAAGTTCTGCTAACTGAGTTCATATTCAAACTGCGAAGTTCGCTACTGAACCCAGAAATTTGAACTGAATTCTTTCAAAACTCACGAATTTTACTTCCTATCATTCAAATAAGCTTTCTAACAACTTATATGCATCAAATAACATCATATAACATCTTTTAAGCTTAAAATTCATATCAATTCGAGAATTTGCTAATTTCATCAAAATACAATTATAAACATCAAATACTTACAGGAACATAGTGATGATGAGGATGTTACTGGAATTCATTTTTGTAACAAGAGGGTGATTATTCTACTGTTTTAAGATTTCACAAAAGGTTTCTTTCAATTTTGGGATTTCAAGTCGGTTCGCAGGAATGTTTAAGAAGTGTGTATATTTGTGTAGAAGAATTGAGAAAGTATGTATATATATATATTAATCTAACCCAATACCATTACAATTTTAGTTCCCTTCTTAATCTATTATCGGGAACCTAAAACCATTTTGTGAAAACCAATTATTCTACTTTACCGTCAACTAATTCGGTTTAAAACAATGAATTATTTATTAGTCACAATAATTCATTTATTCGTTTTACTAATATTATCAAACATAATGATAGTAAAATATTTCCTAACACCTTAAATAATAATTTAAAGTTAGAAAATTACCCGTATTACTAGGCCCTCAGGGTGGATGTTACAACGTATGTCTTGTTAAATGTGTATAGTGTTGATTTGATTTGTTGATTATTGATGACAGGTGACGATACTATTATAGTAATACTTTAGTTAGTGATGTTTGTCAATCTTTAAATTGTTATTAATGCATGACTAGTGTTGAATGTTTGAGATAAAGACGTTTTGTTGATTAAGGGGTTTTAATAGGTGTTTTATATACTAACCCATTATGCTTACTCAGCTTTAAAAGCTGACACTTTTTTTCTACTTGTGGATTGTGCATTCGCTGGTTAGGTCCACTAATGTGATGTTTAGTAGGTTGATCAAGTTAGACTGTAACTATAGGTTTCATTTATTACCGTGTTTTGAAGTGGCGAAGTAACACTGTAGACATTTTAACTAAACATTGTTTGGTATTGTTTAATATGTTCGGGACATTTTTCGCATTACTCTGTGATTTAAATAAAAGTTTTTGAAACCTGTATTTTTTAAATTTAGGGTGTTACAAATTGTTAGTTACCATTAACTTTTGATTTTGAATATGTCAATTTGTTTTCGTTTTTTGCTTTTGCTTATAAACATACTCTTTAATCGGGTGTACCAAATCATCTCTAAATTTCAAAATAAACTTCATTCATGTAAATCAGAGATCCCTTTTTTGGTTATAGGCTTACGCTCATCAAATCTTTTATTGATAGTTTATATATGTATTTCTTCTCAATTTATAAAGCTCCATCTAAAATTCTTTATAAGCTTGAAAGTTTAAGAATGAATTTATTTTCGGGGTGGTTCAATAGATGAAAGGAAGATTACATGGATTACTTGAAATTTCTTTTAGCGCATCTTAAAAATGGAGGACTTGAGTTGGTAGTCTACAGGCTAGTAACCGTGCAATGTTTTCTAAATGGTGGTGTAGATTTCGGGTATAACCCTAATATATGCTTTATGATGCAATATAATTAAATGCATTTATGGTGAAGATGGCAGCCTATCAAATGAATGATTTTTTAGTAAAACATCGAGTTCTTGGGAGCAATATTATTAATTTAAAAAGAGAGTTTTCAAAAATAAACATAAACTTGTATTCTCTTTTTAGTAAAAAAACGGTGATGGAAACTCTACAAGCTTTTGACATGATGTTATGATTGAAAATACAATACCCCTTTGAAAAAAGAATATCAAAAACATTACTTTTTGAAGATCAATCCTAATTGGTTAGTCAACGAAAGGGTGAGCCGCAACCGATAAGTGTTTGTCTTTGGGATTGGAGAATGTCGGCAGTTTTGAAACAAGAAGTGGATCAAATAACTGAGTTGGAAGGTTTGTTTTTTCAATTTAGTTTCTCTGATTAGCCAGATATTTGAGAGTTTATTTTAGACGTGTCTTAAATATATACGGTCAAAGCTCTTCGAAAAGTTATTGACTTCAACATCTTGGCAAATGATAACCATCATTAAGGTGGAATAAGCTTCTTAATTTTAATTTTTTATTGTCTCATGTTGGAGAACTCCAAATTAAAGGCTTTAATCAATAATAAATCTTGATAAAAGAAGTATTAATTTAAACTCTAATAGATGTCCAATTAGTGATTATATTTTAGAAACAAAATTTAATCTTTTTGAAGAATTCAAGTGGCTAAAGACGTATACAAAAAATATTTTTATGATGATCTTCGGATGAAATTAGAATTTATTTTTCATGTCGCTATCTATGTAAACTCAAATTCATTCCAATTCATTTTTTCGAAACACACTCTCAATGGACCCATAAAAGTAGAAATTTTATTTTAAGATGTTAATATTTTTACCATTAATTATTTATCAAGTACTTATACTCTAAACAATGCACATGAACTTGTCTAAAACAATGTACCTATCTTCCTTTATTTTATCTATCGAAGTCGTGTAATAACATAAATAAAAATTATCTTAAAAGTCGGATCAACCCACGGTCAAACTATCCTGGGTGGCTGTAACCTTACTGATGAATCACGTGAGCAGACACCAATCACGTGCTTTGATCCTAGTCAGCTATTTTTGGATGTAGTAGGGTCTTGCCGGATACAACTATATACATACATATCCAGTCTCAACAACTTCAGCATTGATCACAAGTTGCCGTGAAGCTTTTTTATCCAACTTAACTTTAATTTAAACAAACACTCTTCAACAGTCGTTTGATTCTTCTCTCAAAATGAATTCCGTTGCACAAATCACCACTTCCGATCAATCCAGGTAGTTTCATTTTCGGTTTTTGATTTCAATTCAATAAACAACGATCACGATGCACGCTACCGTTAATTAAACCCTAGTTTTGGATTTACCTTCTAACTAGTCACTTGGTTACAACATGTTTGTAAATATTCCATGATTCTATTACCTAATTATATTATCATTATTTTGAAAAATGTTAAAATGTAGTTTGTAAGCAGCTAGAATTAAAAAGGTGAAGTGGTTGTATTGTATGTGTGACATTTGATTATCTTTCGATTTCAGTAAATCGAAGATGGTAGTTGCTTTGCTAAAGGGCATCCATTTTGTATCTTCCGTGGAGGCCATTTCTCTTGGTGTTCAAGCTGGTATTCATCCTTGGATAATATACGATATTATATCAAATGCTGCCGGAAACTCATGGTATATATACATTCAGTAAATATCACCGTGTCATGTCAAATCAATTTTATTTAGACGGTTTCATTCAACATAATTCCTATTAATGATTTATTGACATCTTGATTGTTTTGGACATCTTGATTATTATGGGCCTCCCTTCTATATGAACTTAGACATAGTGAACCTGTCAGTATGATATGATGTTAATGATCATTGACAGAAAAAGATGATTACATTGTTCCATTTTTGCATACTTGGAACTAATTTTGTATATTGTATAACCGTATCTGAAATTAACTATTAAATATTCGGAGTTACGTAGATATGTGTGTAATAGGTGATGGCCATTTAAGCTGATCCTCAATGTCTGCCCTAATTTCTTTTGGCTCCCTACAAACCCTAAATCTCATTTTCACCCAAGCACTGATTTTTTTTGGAGTGCATCTTAAAAATAGTTGCGGTTGCATTTACCTTTAGTGGTTTCTTGCACCCTTTTCTTGAAAGCTACATAAGCATACTGCACCATAATAAATCTGGTTGACTCACTTTCTTCCCTTTTAATATACAGGGTTTTCAAAAATTACATCCCGAATCTATTGCAGGGGAACCAAATTGAAGATAATTTCCTAAATGCTTTAGCTCAAAGTTTGGTAAGCTTCCCAGGGAAATCTATGTTTCTATGCTGCATAACTGTATCTACAGGGATGCTGAAAAATGATAAGAAATGCCATCTTGATGCTACTTTTAATTAGTTAGCATTTCCTCACCTTTTGGACAATACTAAGACATCTTGCTAACTATATATAATATCTGGATAAGTGCCTAATCTTAATTATCTTTAACGTGTTTACTTTCTCCCTCCTGACCACTTGACTTCTCTTTTACCCTCTCTTTGTTTACTTATTTTTTACTCCTATCGTTATTTTATTTTGGGGGGGTGGGGGGTGGGGGGTGGGGGGGTGGGGGGTGGGAGAGGGGTTCTTTGCCGTTTCTCTACATGTAGGTTTTGTTGTTTCCAAATAATGTTTTGTGTGCGTACTACAGGGGACTGTTTTGGACACGGCCAAGTCACTTATATTTCCTCTTCCACTTCTGGCTGCCGCTCATCAACAATTCCTAGCAGGTACACTCTACATTTTACAGATGCTCAAGGTAAATAAATAATCAGTGATTGTTTTTTGTGCGCATATCGAACAGGCTCTAGACATGCAGATGCACATGATCTTGACGGTGTGAAGGTTAAGATTTTACTGTCGTCTATCTGCCTTCACAAATGACATTAGCACCTCATATGTGTCAGTATTCATCAATAATCTAGTGCAGGTTTGGGAAAGAGTATTCGGAGTGAACATTATGGATGCGGCAAATGCAGTAACTTATAAACCTGAACTATTGGCAAGTCAAGTTACGGCAAAATCAAAACGACCAAATAAAGTTGGTTTTATTGGTCTAGGAGCAATGGGATTCGGCATGGCAACTCATCTTCTGAAATCCAATTTCTGTGTCCAAGGATTTGATGTAACATTTCTGCTCCATCCTTTGTTGTTCTATCCAATGTTTCCAACTATTTGTAAGAATGTAACTGAAAAGATATTGAGGAAAGACATTGTAGTGTTGATCCATGATTTCTTTTTGATATTTTATGATGAACTGAAGTGCTGCTGTCATAATTGAACTACAGACAAGATAGTGTGACATACCCGAAGCTCAAGACTCTTATTCATATATTGTTTCTCGATAATAGGTGTATAAACCAACTCTGTCAAGGTTTGAAAACGCTGGTGGCTTGATCGGACACTCTCCTGCAGAAGTGTCAGCAGGTGACACAAGACATTGAGATATTAAATATTTTGTTTATTAGCTTTTCCAAGTTTCTTAATAAACATAGGGCAGGTTTATCATCTTGATGCAACAATGCCTATGTAGTTAAAGACTTGTCACATAATTTTGTTTACTTGTGATTGGTGCAGTGAAATGGTTATATGTTAATGATGAACAGAACTTCCATGTTTTTTGAATGATCATGTTGAATTGATAGAGCCCAGTACTCAAGTATCACTCTTTTATTTTCCTTATTATTATTTTTTATTTCAGATGTAGATGTTCTCATTGTCATGGTAACAAATGAAGTTCAAGCTGAAAGTGTTCTATATGGTGTTGATGGGGCTGTGTCAGGTACATTTAAATATACTGCACAGTAATGTGAGCTGACCTGACCTGACCTTGTTTCACCCTTTTATGTAGTTCTTCCACTGGGAACATCTATTATCCTTTCATCCACAGTTTCTCCTGCTTTTATCACTCGGCTTGATTTGCGTTTACAAAGTAGGTTAATACATTGGTGTTCCATCAATTTTTATTTTTTTTGCATAATTGGATACCTTTTATATCACAAAGGTTTTTCATTTTGAAAATCATGTCATGCTTTCAAAGTTCGTCTTTGTATGTACGTTGATCTTACTGTTATAAACTGTAGATGAGAATAAGGGTTTGAAGTTGATTGATGCCCCTGTATCTGGTGGTGTCAAAAGGGCTTATGAAGGAACACTTACGGTGCGTAAGTTGACCAATTTAGTGGATGCATCTAACATTTAGAATTATGTCATCAGCATTAACTGGTTTATAAGTTCCTAAGTCTTTTGGGTAAGATTTGATGAGTCAACATACATTGTCCAGATTATGGCGTCAGGTGCAGATGAAGCTCTTGAGCATGCTGGTTCAGTTCTTTCAGGTTATGATTACTTTTTATTTCTCAATCTTATTAAAAATTATCACTAATCTAAAAAGTTTGTATGCATTTTCATGTCGATAGCTTTAAGTGAGAAGCTTTATGTGATAAAAGGGGGTTGTGGAGCTGGAAGGTACTTCTCGGAAGACTTTCTACATTGTCGTGATTGTCTTTAATTATTTTATGACATCATATACATCCATGGTACATTTAATGCAATCACCGTGGCAGGGAATGTTATCAAACTTTTTGTTCTATTTTGTAGTGCTGTGAAGATGGTTAATCAGCTGCTAGCTGGAGTTCATATAGCCTCAGCAGCTGAAGCAATGGCCTTTGGAGCTCGATTGGGTTTAGATACAAAAGTCTTGTTTAATGTCATTAAAGATAGTGAAGGAACCTCTTGGTATGACCATTAATCTTGTTTTCGTCGCTATTATTTGTTAAAGAACTCATCAATCTTGTAGCTTAAGCTAGTAGATGGTGAGCCTTCAGTTATTATCCATGTCTAGCTTCATCACCCCCTTATGTGTGACCCAATAGTAGATGGGGTAATAGGGAGATAAGTACTATGGACCAACCGACTACAAAATGAATTACATCAATAACATATAAGGGAGAAGTGCAAAAGGGAAGAGTTGAACCTGGGCATTGGCCAAACCTGAGAATTGATACCATGTTAATTCACCAACACCTGTATGTAGCTTCATCAATATCCTTTCAGATGGTGATAATGGCAGGCTACAAATATCTTTCAATCTCGCTACTCAAATGATCTCTCTTTTGTAAATGTTTTGTTTCCATTGTTGCAGGATGTTCGAGAATCGTGGTCCGCACATGGTGGACGATGATTATACACCCTTATCTGCACTTGATATTTTTGTGAAGGATCTGGTCTGACTAATATCCATCTATGCGGTTCTTTTTTTTCTCAAAAGAGATCACTTGATAATCCATTTTTTTAATTACTCCTCATTTATTTTCCTACACCTTTTTCAGGGTATTGTGGCTCGTGAATGTGCATCTCGTAGAGTTCCCCTTCACATTTCTACTGTTGCACTCCAGTTGTTCTTGTCAGGTGGTTGGATGAGCAAATATCATTGATAGTCTTTTTGATATGCTTAAATAATTTACGTGTCCAATTTTTTATAGAATGAGACATAACAATTGGATTGACCCATTAGTCACAAGCCGCAATTGTATGTTTGAATAAAAGAAGTCATGACCACGAGATTAGTTTATGTCCCCAAACGTACCATACTCTTATCTTATATTTGAATAAATCCTAATGAAAAGAAAAATAAAGAAGTCCATACTATTCATAGGGGTTCAATGTGAGAGATATGTTATCACTGACAGATATTGTTTATGCATGAGCTGTAGTGCTGTACTGATGTTTAATCAGGGGGCTGAAGATTCTTTATGATGCATTCAGTACTACTATTGGTTTGCCAAAAAAATAAAAATATAAATAACAATCTCAGAATCACCGGTCTTTCTTCTGTAGATACAAACTAATTAGTACTTCACAAGAAGGGTAAAAGTGAACTGAAAATTCATAATAACTTAGAACAGAGACTAATAAAGTAAACAAGTTGAATGGGAAAAGTTTTATTTAATATTCTAGGGCCTCTTTGAAGGCCTCATTTCTACGGTAGACTTCAGTATTCAGTTTATATTTGGTGAAGTGAATAATGTTTGTGAGCCGATTTCATTACACCAGTTCGTTTTGTCTTTGATTATTCATCTATCAAATACTGCTATATTGGTTTTGTAGCTTCTACGATGAAAATGATGGAAGATGATATACATTTTTCAAAAACTTGAAGGTTTATATAACCAAACCTTCCATTTTCAGGTTCTGCTTCTGGGTGGGGACGCTTAGATGATTCAGCTGTTGTGAAGGTAAGTCACTTGAGGCATATATTTGAGAGCTATATATATGCGTGCAATTTCAATTATGGAATGTATTGGATCTGATTATTATTATCGGAATTACATCTCCATTTTGTTCTAATATCGCATGGAAAAAAAATGACCGATTGTGCACCTTCTTAAAAAGGGTTTTTCAGTAAGAAGCGAGTAACTGGTGTCTTATACTATGCTGATGAACATATATATGCTTCCATTCTTTTGAACAGGTCTATGAGACACTAACAGGTGTCAAAGTTGAAGGAAAACTTGCTGTCATTAACAAAAAAACTGCGTTGGAATCCCTTCCATCTGAATGGGCACTGGATCCACTAGATGACATACGCAGACTGGATAATAACTTAAAGACTTTGGTTGTTCTGGATGATGATCCAACTGGGACTCAAACTGTCCATGATGTTGATGTATTGACAGAATGGTGAGTATTGACCACCTCATTTTAATTTAACTAGAACAGACAATTTTGATCCATTTACATGTAAACTGGTTGAGTTGGGCTATATAACTCTTTTCTTACTGTCAAATGAGAAACATGCAGAATTCAACAAATATTATAATGGGTCAACTGGGCTGAGAGTCATCTAGCATGTATTCATATGCATGAAACCTCATATATTGTTGTATCAAAAAACTTAGTTATTATTGTCGTAATATAGTTATTTATTTGTAGCCATATGAAATATGTTAATGTTGTTAAAACATGGATAATGTATTATAGTCAAGTAGAATATTCATATGTTAGGAAAGCAAGGCTGTCTCCAGCAATCATTGTATTGTATATACGTTCCTTGTTCTTTGTATTAAACCCACAATTATAAAACATAAACATCACATATGATTTCAAAAGTAATGACAAAAAGTTGGGCAAGTCCAATGCTACACGGTTTTACTAACCTGTCAATTTTGTCACCTCTAGTACAAATCTTCTCTAATTGTTAAGATATTCGTGTTCGTGGATGAAGAGTTACGATGCCTGGATGCATGCATACTACTTTCATTCTATTATAGATTATATAATAATAATAATATTTGTTTCACATAAATAGCTATCAGTAGTTTCTATATGTAAAATTACATGGCAACTCAAGACTTAAACACTGCAAATAATTCAGATAGTCAGGCAGCTGATTGTCATCAACTTTTCAGGAATGTCGAGTCACTTGTTGAACAGTTGAAAAGTAGACCTAAATGCTTTTTCATATTGACAAACTCTCGGGCCTTGAGCTCTGATAAGGTAAGGGAACATCCATCAAACATTCCACAATTAGCTTTGAATATGAGTGTGCATTTCGTGATATGTTCTTTATGCTTGCTTGCTCTGATGAGTTAATATTCTTTTTGATGCAGGCTAGTGCACTGATAACAGATATTTGCCAAAACCTTAGAACTGCAGCCAAGTCAGTGGGCAATAATGACTACACAGTGGTATTACGCGGTGATTCGACATTAAGAGGTCATTTTCCTGAGGTGAGGATGTACACTTCATGTAACGGTAGCAATCTCGAGCAATTAACTTATAAAGGAGCGGATTAGGGTTATGTTTTAGCTAAAAAGGAAACTGGTCAAATCGTGCAAACAAGTCAAACGGGTTGAAAGTCGTTCAAATTATATTTATAAAGCATAAAACTTCCTATTTTATATTATATTTATTTATTTAGAATCAGATTACAATTGAAGTACAATTACTATGATCATATTACGCAATAATTATCAATGAAGCAATTAATAAAGTTGCAAGACAAGTGTTGAGTTAAACCCAACCGGACCCGACTCAAGTGTAACAAAAATATTCATTTTGACCCATTACCCAACCCATCCATTTTACCACCTCTAATTTCATGTTAACTTTTTTTTCCGACAAAGATAAGGAACTTGTTAGTTTGTTTTCGTATTTCATCTCTAGATTTTCATATTTACTTTGTTTTACAACACGAACAGACTGCCTTTCCCCCTTTAGCTACCTGCATAGGCTAAAAATGCGACTCCTCCTCTGTAGTAAAGTGATGAACACTCTTATTTGTTTTGGACCTCTGTACTGACATTTCCATGTGAATCTTATAGGAACCCAACGCAGCTGTTTCGGTACTTGGGGAGATGGATGCTTGGATCATTTGCCCCTTTTTCTTGCAAGGAGGTCGTTTCACCATCGAAGATGTGCATTACGTCGCTGATGCTGATCGGTACTATACTTTGAAATCTCTTTTGTGTAACCTCACAACATAAGTCAAGTGAAATTGCTGATACTGTACAAGTCTTGCCCTATACAGGCTTATTCCTGCAGGAGATACCGAGTTTGCTAAAGATGCTTCGTTTGGCTATAAATCTTCGAACCTGCGTGAGGTCTAGCTGCTTAAAATATTTTAATCCTGATAGTATGGGCATCAATGTTTAGAATTTTCAATTGTATTTGGATCCCAGTGGGTTGAGGAGAAAACCGGAGGACATATATCTGCTAGCAGTGTTTCATCAGTCTCTATTCAGTTGTTACGTGATGGAGGACCGTCCGCTGTCTGTGAGCATCTTTGCAGTCTGCAGAAGGTATAGTGCACAGAATATAATACAATGGGCAATCAAATGCCTACTAGATCACCTATATTGCTATATTGGTGTCCACTTTACCTTTTTATCATAAAAGCATTTACAACAGTATAATTTTCCGGTATGGTATAACAATATATTAAATCTCCGATCCAAATAAACTAAGAACATCGATGCAAAACTTAAATGAGGAAAGTTACAGGGTTAAAAATGTGGAATCTAGTTATGGGACTATTTAATACTCACTGGGTCGTTAACATACATACATACTTGACTTGTGCATGTGATGATGACTGTATTCTGGATACTTCTAATAAGAAAATTATGTAGGATTTTCAATTAATTTTGTCATGAATTATGAGTGGGAAGTACTGAATGTGATCTTTTGGCTGATTGAAACAGGGTTCCACATGTATTGTCAATGCAGCTAGCGATAGAGACATGGCTGTCTTTGCAGCTGGTATGATTCAGGTACATGAAAGTTCATCATGTTCTCTATTTCAATTATTATAGCTTTCCCTAAGATCTGTTAAATGCTGACAAAGTCATCTATTGGTTTGTGCTTCACTGGCAGGCAGAATTAAAGGGAAAACGTTTTCTATGTCGTACTGCTGCTAGTTTTGTTTCTGCTCGGATTGGAATTATTGCAAAAGCTCCAATCGTACCTAATGACCTTGGAATTGGTAAAGGAAGGAGTGGTGGACTTATTGTTGTGGGTTCATATGTCCCAAAGACCACCAAGCAGGTTAAGTTTTTTAGATTAGCCAATGTTACTTCTCCATGTAAGCCTTTAGATTTTGTATTACATATGGATACATTATCTATTGCTGATATTAATACACAGGTTGAAGAGCTGAAGTTACATTGTGATGATATTCTGAGAAGCATTGAGGTTATTGTGAGACTATGTTTTCACATTATATGGATATGTATTCTGTTATTATTTTCTGAAATTGAACAGCTAATTAAGTTGCAGTATTTTGATGGAGTAAATACCAGCTCTTTTTTTTTTTTTTTTTTTTTGCTATTCCTACACAGATCTTCATTTAGTGTCTTCATGTACTTGTATAGGTTTCTGTTGAGAAACTTGCAATGAATTCAGCAGAAGAGAGAGAGAAGGAAATCAGTCATGTAGCTGAGATGGCAGATGTATACCTCAGGACTGGTAAAGACACTCTTGTGATGTCCAGTAGGGAACTTATCACTGGGAAAAGTGAGTATCTTAAAGCGATGTGATTTGGTTATTTAGAAACATCACAAATCAGAACAACCACTGACTAGCATTCATGAAACAGCTCCTTCTGAGAGTCTGAATATCAACTTTCAGGTGAGCTCTGGGCTGGTGGAAATAGTTAGGAGGATAAAGACAAGTCCACGCTACATTCTTGCAAAGGTATATGAAGTTAAGAAGTTGAGTTCTAAAGAATGAATTTAACCCAGAACTGGTAGCTTAGCTCAGTAGAGTTTGACTGATGATATCTCATAAATCCATGGAGATCAGATATCTCTAATAATGGTATATATGCTGAGATTATTTAATTTGGGTACTTACCTTAAAATGATTGGAACTTTACTTCATCGGTTCATCAACATGGATAGAAATAGCTGACATGTCGTCCAATTGCATCTGACTTATGAAATCAATTCTTTACGTGAACCAGTAGTCGACAGTGTGCCGGTTCTATCATAAATTAACTCTTACATACCTTCACTTCAGCACTTTCACAATTTCCCTCCAGTTGCGTGAACATATTCTAAATTTCCATTAGTTAGTTTCTAGGATGTGGCTGGTACTCATTAAGTAATTGAAATAAACAGCCCTAGAAATTATTAGTATGTTGCATGGAAAACACATGATTTAAGACATCGGGAGATTCCTACATCTTGAATTGTAGGCACTATCTTGTATTTTATTTCCGTTCTTTGATATTTTAATATGAATTTAGTCCCGGTTCTTATCAATTGGTATCCGAGCACGAGTGTGGACTAATTATTTAAAATTTCTATGCACCGTTTATTAGGGTGGAATTACCTCATCAGATATTGCTACAAAAGCTTTAGAAGCAAAGCGTGCCAAAATAGTTGGTCAAGCAATGGCCGGTGTTCCTCTGTGGCAGTTGGGCCCAGAAAGTAGGCATCCGGGAGTTCCGTACATTGTTTTTCCGGGTATGGTGAATTCTTTTCATTAAGTTTGTTAGAATATTGTCTTGAATATCGCACATTATGAAACACATGCTATTTAGGGAATGTTGGTGACAGTAAGGCTCTAGCTGAAGTGGTCAAATGTTGGGCTCGTCCACTCAGACTAACATCAACGAAGGAGCTTCTTGCGGTAAGACCATTTACACGAGCAGCATAACTATGTTTTCTTTTCTTTCTCCCGAGACTTGTTCCTAAATTTGGCTATTGTATTTTTTTGTATATTATAATGTGCAGGATGCAGAAAGAGGAGGGTATGCTGTTGGAGCATTCAATGTGTATAATCTTGAAGGGGCCGAAGCAGTTATTGCTGCGGCTGAAGAGCAAAAGAGTCCTGCTATTTTGCAGGTTCTGTATGATCTTTCTAGAAGCTTCATTTTAACTTCAATATGTCCAATTCACGGGTCACAGATTTGTTTAAAATGGGCAATATTTCACTACCTTTTACCTTCAATATATTCATTAAGCCATACATTGTATTGGCTGACATGTACTTTCAATACAATACATATATGTACTTACAGTTTTGGGATTATAGGATTTTTTTTTCTTCTGTTCATTAGGGGTATACTGTTGACTCATCAATCAGTAGACTTCAAAGTCTCTAAGAAATTCATTTCTAATTGCACAGCCCCTAGTTATACATTTTTATTGAGATTCATTAAAAAGTAAACATAGTGCAGATTTACATATTCTCTTTATTAGTTTTGTATATGACACTGTGTCTGTACAGATCCATCCTGGTGCTTTGAAGCAAGGAGGGAGACCATTGGTTGCATGCTGCATCTCTGCTTCTGAGCAAGCAACTGTAAGTGTACTCAATGAAGACCTTTCCTCTTCGACTATCTCAGTGGTAGAACGCAGGGGATTGATTTAGTAATAACAAAAAAGAGTTGAGATTTCAGCTTTTCAACTGTTCAAGTCCCTGGCTTTTAGCAAAGCTTTTTCCTTGTCTAAATCAATATTCACGCTTCTCACTCTGTTCCCCAACCCTCAAAATGCCTATTGAATTCCCTTTTAGTTCTTATCAATGTTAGGAGGCTACATAATTATTAATAACTCTTCTTATGTATATAATTGTGCAGGTGCCTATTACCGTGCATTTTGATCATGGTAATTCCAAGCAAGAGCTAATGGAAGTTCTTGAGTTGGTAATTCAGCTTTGACATTGTTATCTATCATCTTTAAAATAGTAGAATTCGTTATCTAATTCAGGCACTAAACTATAACCATTACATTAAGACCTGCATGTATATCTATCTAATTCTTTTATACATACACAGAAAATAGACTCTGTCATGGTAGATGGTTCACACCTACCCTTCAAGGAGAATGTCTCATACACAAAATATATTTCATCCTTGGCGCATGCAAAGGGTATGATGGTCGAAGCTGAATTAGGCAGATTATCTGGAACAGAAGATGATTTGACTGTAGAAGACTATGAAGCAAAGTTGACTGACGTAAACCAGGTACTTCTGTCCTTAAGTATTATCTTCCTGGTTCAATATGGTGTATCATAAAAGGAGCTTGTACCATAATCTCTAATCGTGGTCCATATGAATTATAGGCTCAAGAGTTCATTGACGAGGCTGGTATCGATGCTCTGGCAGTGTGTATTGGTAATGTTCATGGGAATTACCCTGCAAGTGGGCCAAAGCTTCGGCTTGAGTTGCTTAAGGTGGAGTTTCATTCATATTTATTCAATTCGTGTGAAGAAATCATATCCGTTTCTCTCACAAGAATAACCATGTACAGTATCATTAAGAGCACATACATAAAGGGTTCATAATGGTTTAATCATTCAAGTTTCAACTTTTTAACGTTTTAACCATTCAAGTTATTTTGTAATGATTTAATCCTTCAAGTTTGCGACTAACTTTTTGAAAGTTAGATGATTAAACTGGACAAAGTTAGAAGGGTAAAATCATTATAAAAGATAAACGTAAGGGATTAAACCATCAAACTTTTGAAGTATGAAGAGCATATATCCTCGTAAAGGGTTAAACTACCAAAATTTTGAAACTTGAAGGATTAAATCATTAGAAAAAAAACTTAAATGGTTAAAACCAAAAAAAATGGAACTTTGAGGATTAAACCATCAATAACCCTTACATAAAAAGGCAACCAACTTTGGTTAAACTACTTCAGAAACTTTTTTCTGCCCCATAAAAATCTCGAAACTTAAAAATGAAAGATTGATTCTAAGTAATCTGTTAGTTAACTCGTTTCTAGGCGGGTCAAGGTTACCAGCGTATCAGCTGCCAAGTCATCATTTTGACTGGGTAACTGGCTAAATTACCTTAATAAAAAAGATTGGATGTTGGTTACCTAAGAATCATAATTATTTCAAACTTTAATGGTTTTACACTTTTACCTGGTAGTAAAAAGTTGCTATCCAAACGTAGAAATGCAACTTAAGTTGGTTACTATTTCAATGCAATTAGGTGTATTATTACTAGCGAAACTTATTAAGAGCCTTCTATCGATATACAAAATAGGTATTTATGTGACTTAAACTGCTCATCAATCAAACAAAGTAACACTGGTCTAATATTCTTAACTTCTGTTTTTGCCTTTGGCCAGAGCCTCTATGACTTGGCTTCAAAGAATGGAGTATTTCTTGTGCTTCATGGAGCATCTGGATTGCCTAAAGAACTCATCCAGGTACATGTCGTTACTAGAGTACCCCCTCCAACCATAAAAGAGTGCATCAGTTTCTATATTTGAAATTGAATATAGCTTGTTAATTGCAAGTTTGCGACCTCCCTTTTCTCCCAATTTTCAACAAAACGTGTCTATTTGCACTTGTAAATACTGAGCAGTTTCCAATTTCAAATGTGGCACGTTATCTATGTGTGATTACTGAACATCACGTATTCACTTTCAAGATGTGTCAAATCGAACTTTCACCTTTCGAGTGATGCAACTCTATCTTCATGGATTTACAGGGTTGCATAGAGCGAGGAGTTAGGAAGTTCAATGTAAACACGGAAGTACGGAAGGCTTACATGGACACCCTAAAAAGCCCTCAAACCGACCTTGTTCATCTCATGGCTGCTGCTAAGGAAGCCATGAAAGCTGTGGTTGCGGAGAAGATGCATTTGTTTGGGTCAGCAGGAAAAGCAACCTAAGCATGTCCAAGCTATTACCAGCCATTTGTTCTATGCACATTATAACTTATAGTTTCTGATCCAATATCTTACTTACAAAATCTTTAATAAAGCATGATATAACAACCTGATAAATAAGGAATCAAAGATGAAGTTTGAACACGAAATTAAAATAGTCTACTAGAGACTTGAATCCAATATCTCACAGTTATGATTCTATTAGATTTTATTACACTTTTCGTTTTTTTGTTTGTTTTTAAACCGTAAGAATACCCTTTTGTTACAGTGAAGCGCCAATTTTGTTCGAGATGAGGTAGATGCTTATATAAGTTGTTAGTTTCGATTTCTTCAGGCTACAAATCACTTAAGAGAGCTTAGCAGAATTTTCTGTAGTCGGTAGCCGCCTACGATACTTGCAACACCCTTTTTGCTCAAGAAACTTAGAAGTCTATATGCAATGTTCTTAATCTACACTCAAACATCGAGGGTGGTTTGTAAAAACTAACTAAGAATTGTGAATCTTAAGAAATACAGAAACCAACATTATTTATCGAACTCCGGACACCTTGCATACCCCGCCACTAACTAATTCACTTTGCACAATCGACTAATCGACTAATTAGACAGTATTACTACAAATAAAATATTTAAAATCTTAAAAGAGGAAATGTTGTGTTTTTGTGAACAATTCCATGTATAAAGGATCGTATATATCGAACTTTGGACGTTTTATTATGTGTGCGAAGAGCTTTCCAAAACTCTATTGTATTAATGCAATATTTCAAAATCGCTATGATGTTGTGCATGACCGGAAATCAGCATCGGGCTTACATGTATTCGGTTGCTCCTTCTTGGCGTCCGATTCATCCACAACATACAATAGCAACTTTAGAATGTTTCATAGATACGATAGATCCGACATATATATAAATATCTTTTAATAAGTAAATATTTATTTATAGAAAAGATTAGTATTGTGATGAATAGTGGAGTATATACTCTTTTGCTCGAATTAGCGACACAACGATATACAGAATATAAAAAATAAATAAAAATTATGTGAGGATCCAGCATATGTTACGACTTTCAAGGTAAATTGTATTTAATTATACATAAAAAAGAATAAGTTTGACAGTTTGAAACTAAAAAAAAATAGTTTAAATCTGCTACGAGAGATTCAGGTGAGGTTCATGTGCATCCACCGTAGCATGAGTCCCGCTATGCCACACGTGCATGTGCTGTATAACAGCTTGGATTTTTCGCTAACGTTTTATGCCTTTTCACTTCCTCGTACGTTTTCACCAATTTAAAAATCCTGAACATTTATACTCGTATTATATAATCTTTTGTACACGAGTTATACGGTTATACCACCTTATATCATCATTGTACGTACTTTTTGCTATTCAGAGGTACACAGTTTAATCAGGATATTTAATGACTGTTTCGGACCTCCTATGAAAATATCAGGGCGTCAACTGTTGTAAATTATGAACATGGTATATGATTCAATAACCGAATATTTTGACCCTAGAATTTTTCGAGTTCACGAAATTCGTCTTGGATAATTCTAAGAATATGTTTGTTAATGTGTGTGTTTTCTGTGTTTAAACAATATGCCCCAGAACCCCACAAGGGGCGCGGCCCCCTTGAGTTCAGTATTTAGTAACTTAGTCGGGTATAAACTCCGCATCACATACACCGTGTCCACTAATACAACATCAACTACACCGTGTCCACTAATACAACATCAACTATTGGGCCATGATTTTTCTCGTGTATATCTCTATTACATTATCTTACGCTTCTATTGGAAAAAGTAAGAAAAAAAAAGTAAAAACTCTAAAATCAAACCATCAACCGTACAAGTAGCAAACCTTCCTTAATCTTTACTCGAATATCCCACTTGCTCAAATATTATATCTTCATTCATTCACAATCTCAAAGTACTCCTCTACTTACATACATGCACTTATCAATACCTCAGATCAACCAACCACCACCACCATTAATCCCAATTCCAAAAATGGACCATCCACCACAACCACCACCATCACAAACCACCGTAACCCACCAAGACTCCTTCGAATCTTCCTCCATCTCCTCCCCCACCTGCCGCCAATGGGACGACACTCTCCCACCACCCAAACTCCGAATGATGTGCAGTTACGGCGGCCACATTATCCCCCGTCCACACGATAAATCCCTATGTTACATGGGCGGTGAAACACGCATCGTTGTAGCCGATCGCCACACCTCCTTATCCGATCTTTGCTCTCGTCTCTCTACAACTCTCCTTCACGGCCGCCAGTTCAGCTTAAAGTATCAGTTACCGAGTGAAGATCTCGATTCACTCGTGTCAGTAACCACAGACGAAGATCTCGATAATATGGTTGAAGAGTACGATAGATTAAACGCTTCTAATCCTTCAACTAAACCTTCTAGATTACGTTTATTTTTATTTTTGTCAAAACCGGATACCGCAGCATCCATGGGATCGTTACTTGATGATGCTAAATCCGAAACGTGGTTCGTTGACGCATTAAACGGCGCCGGATTGCTTCCTCGAGGCTTATCCGATTCCGCCACTATCGATAACTTACTCGAACATAAAGACGGAGCAATTATTCAAGAAGATAATATTAACCTAAACACTAATCATAATAATAATAATATTAATATTAATTACGTGGAGCTGCAGGAGATGCAACGACGTCGTTTAGACGTTCAATTAAACTTACCTGATTCTCCATTAGTGGAAACAAACTCGTCGTTTGGATCGAGTTCATCGTCTCCTTCGATGTCGAATTTGCCGCCGATTAAAGTTAGGGTTGATCAGATGAATCAGATGGCGGGACTTGATGAGCAGTTGTCGCAATTGAATGTGAATCCGAGTCAGAATCCCAATCCTGCTGTTAATGTAGGTGGTTGGGTGGTTACTGATGAAGAGAGATCTGATCATGGTGGAGTTAGTAGTGGTGGTGGTGGTGGTGGTGGGATGAGGAAGCCGCCGTTGCCACTTCAGGTGGCGCAACGGAATAAGTTTGGGCATGATGCTTATAATTTGCCGTCGCCGGACTCGAAGCATAGTGGCGCGTATGGTTTACACTCCCCGGATTCTATAGCCAGGTATAATAAAAAATATAAAACCACATATACACACCACCTTTCACATGGTTCGTACGTTTATTTATAATTTTTTTAACGCAATGAAATAATAAATTGAAGATTATTTTAAAACTAAAACACAAACAAATATGGAGTAGTGTTTAACTGGATTTACTAGTCAGAGTAGAAGGAGTGATTGAACTTGTGTTCAGTGTTCAATTGAATACCGAAAGTTAATACGTGAATGATTTTTTGAGAGTTGATCAATTTTCAACTCGATGTTCAAATGGGCCCACAAAGATATATTTAAACTAATCAAATATAAAAATAAGTAAAGAAGAAAAAAGGAAAAACAAAAGGTCGGTTGAACGCAATGTTCTTTTGCACACATCGATCTTGAACGCCGATCCGATATAATGAACGCCACAACCAGGTTTGTAACATGTATCATAGGATTGTTAGACAAATTCCATTCATAATAAAGTAACTTAGAGTATAATATACAACAAAACAATATATATTTTACCAAGTATTTAGTCACTTAGCTTAGAAGTGATCACTAAATTCATTGAACTTTTCCCGATCGATCACTTTAGGTCTTTTTGCAACATGTTTGACCAACGGACTTACATGTTTTACTTAACTATAATTAACTTCTAGAAGTTGCAAATCGATATGTATTATTTTTACGGAAATTATTTGTACATATTTGACTGTCTTTTTAGCATTTTAAACATTCTATTATTATCTATGAAATTCAAAAGAAATACGTGTTAATATTAAGAAATAGTTTTGATTCGTTAATTAGTTGTATGATCGCTACATATTGTTAAATAACTAAAGACTATTATGGCTGAATGTTCACAGTGACAGTAGTATTGCATCAGCATCAAAACCAACATTCACTCAAGATTCAAATCCCACATCAAACAGAGACACTCCAACTCCAAATCCAAATCCACCAACAACCACCCAATTCTACCCCACCACCACCATGAACTACCAAATCCCAATCAAACAAATCCACGACCCCACCGACACACCACAATCACAACCACCCAATCACGATCAACAACAACAACAACAACAATTCTACCAACAAAGACCACAATACATCCAACAACACCCTTCAACAAACCTACCACCGCAACCCATTTCATCATACTATCCAATTTACGCTCCACCACAACAAATGGATCATCAACAATACCCACTTTACTTTCTCCCAGTATCACAAAACCATCCATACGGCATGCAATTACAATCCAACCCGTCAGATGCTTCAACCACCACTATTCCATCATCAACCACCACCCCACCACTTTATCCACCTAAAACCATCATCCCATTAAACAAATCAGATAACATGCCCACAAATTCTTTATACACAACCGCAACTCCGGGCGTGATTCAAGTTCCAGCCAATCAATTCCAACAACAACAACAATATGTGAATGTTTCTCAAATGCCTCATCATCCTCCTACATATGAGTATGCCCACCCAACCCATGAACAACTTTATTATTCACAACATCACTCGGTGGCTGCACCTTTGCCTTCACAGTACCAAACCATGACTCCTGCATCGGCAATGTTGTTGACACAAGTGTCATCAGCTCAGCAACCAGCTGTAGAAAGTGTTAAACAGTAGTCACAATGAAAAATGTGATCGATCCTACTTATGAAAATGAAAGAGGTTAAATGTGTTGTGGTAATTTAGTTTTGGGTAATCTATTGTAATCTGAAAGTATTATTCTGGAAAATTTACTATTGTTCGTTGTATCTTATTATTAATCTTATCTTATGATTGTAAAGTATGTATCTTGAATTTTGGAATAAATATATATGTTCCATTTTTATGATTTCCCTTATATGTTAACATGACATAACTTGATTAACGGCCGTTGCTAATATGAAGTTGTGTTTACTAAACAATTTAACTTAACTAATCACTACTTAATTTGTCATTATCAAATATCAGGGACAAATTGAATAGTCAATATACAACGACGTATTTCCTAATTACTCCGTTCGAGCTCGACTCAAACTCGAATAAGTTATGAGATTGTGTTCCAACCCGAGTTCAAATAATTTGATATTGTTTGAGCTCGAATGTAATGTTCCTTTATTTATTCAAATATTTTCTAATGAACTAATTGGTCAACCTGAAGTTGCTTGTTTACGAACTTGAACTATGTAACCTAGTCTCATAAGCTGGCATAAGTAATTTATATGTGAGCTTTTAATTCAAATCTACTGTTTACAGTTACACGGCTTAATCATTTTCAGAAATTGCTATTTGCATTGGGCTAATATTCGGTTCGTTTAATCTGTTATAGATAGATTTTGGGCTGGATAATTGGGTTGTTTTCGGGCCCTGGCCAATATGATCCAGTAACCAACAAATTAGTTCGGTTACAGGTTACTGGGTCGATTCGCTTAATTTGTCACAAAGAAAACAAGGATCCCAAAAGCTTGAAATTGACGCAGTGACAGTGAGTATTTTGGTTAACGATTTTGTTGCTATTTTCACCAAATTGATTAATCCCTTTAAAAGGTATAATTCATTTGCAGCTCAAGACCTATTTCGGCAATTGGGATTAAGCATAGTAGAATTAATTAAATGTTTGTTGATTTGATATGATGCTGATTGTTGAATTCATACAATAACATTGAATTTTAAACGATTGCATCTCAGAAGTTGACAACTGTATGCTAACTGCTCAACAATCACTCACTGTACTTACTTGAATTTGGCTCTTGATTCCATGATATAATTCGCTCTTCAAAGGTTCTCTTGTCACGTTTGTCGGTTAACAGGTACACTACAAAAAAATCGTTTGCTGCCTTAAATTATAATTACGATAAATGTTGCAGATACTTTTAAGTCATCAAGTGACTGTTGCATGAATGCTTTACCTCACACTATCTGCTTTAAAATAGAAAGTGGAAGGAGAATTAGAAACAATTAAAATAGAAACGATAATCTGTTTTAAAGGCTAAGTGAAAGTAGAAGTAGAAAGTATAAGCATAAGAGATGGAAGTAATTGATTTGTCCTCTATTTTTAGGAGAAAGACTTTTTTGGGAATTTATATACAAGACATTTATAATGTAAAATATCTGCTGATATTGAATGCCTGTGTCATATACGATCTGTCGATGAACCTTTTTGTTAATGCGATTTAGCAAAATGGCCCCGGCAAAAAAGGGCAAAGCTAAAGCCAAGTCAACAGAGTCAGCATCTTCAGCACCTGCGACTACCAAATTCCCTGCGTGTATGCGCTTCATTCCTCCATCATCTGTTGCTGTCATCATACATGCCAAGCCTGGTTCAAAAGTTGCCTCCATCACAGGTCTTTTTTATTTATCATAACAAACTTCATATGTCCCTGTAGTCTACTAATTTTTTTTCTTTCTGAGTCATCTATTTCTATTGCAACATTAGATTTCGACAACGATGCTTTAGGAGTGCAAATTGATGCCCCGGCAAAGGACGGAGAAGCTAACGCTGCACTTCTTGATTACATAAGCTCGGTGAGCCTTTTGCCACAACTCTGGAATTAACACACTGCATCACTGCTAAACCTTGTCAAAGATGTCTGTTTTAAAATAGTAAGCAAAGTCCTTGACTTGAAAATCACTGCAGGTAGTGTTTTTTCATGACTCAATGCTAACGAACCTTAAAAGTTTCTAAGCTTAAGTTTACATTTTTAGTTCAGTTGTGAATTCCACACGACTTCTTTTAAAACTAAGGAATGTCATAGGTTTCATTATGCTCTTTATCATCTTTCAGTTGTAGTATTGATAATAATTATACTGTGGCTTGTTTATTACTGAAACTTGAAGTCTGATATGCTCTTAACCCCTTAAGATTGCGGGGCTCTAATTGTGCATTCATATTGAATGTATATGTCAACCCCTTATTCGTCGAACCCTTGTCCCCTAGTCAAATCTCATTGACACCCTACTGATTTGTGTTCTGCTCCAGATCCTAGCTGGCTCCTATAAATACCAACCTGTCTACAATCTAGTCGACTCATGTGCATGCCGGAATTCGAGCTAATTTTTTCTGTTCCGTAACCTTGTTGATTTCTATGGAAACCCTTTTCTGTGTTCTCGGCCAGAAAACCCTAACGATTCCAATCAGTAGTTTCCTTGTAAAGCATCACTGTACCAGAAATCTGGTATAAGAGTACCTTGCTATTCATGTACTGCACCAGCGACCTCCGGTTGTCGTTTCTGCTATCGTGCAACTTTGTATTCAGCTGCACCACTGCGGTACCAACATGGCAACGTCTCCTGTTCACCAGTTCTCTTGAAACAGATTCCTGTTTACCTATAGAAGAACCATGTGCAGTCAAAGATATGTTACCTTCTAAACGAGCTCGTTGGTACCACTCATCCTCATAAATCTGCAGCCGTCAAACACTGCTGCCATCAGATTTCTTTTCACACATTTTGGTTGCTATTTGCCAATCATTAACAGATTTCATCTTGTTTATTCCAAATACTGATTCAGATATCACTAGAACATCAATATGGGAGAGGAAGCTTGTGTTCAAAATTCAAATAAAGGTCCAAGTTGATATGAGAACTCTTTATTGTGGAAGATGTAACTAGATTACTGCATGCGTCTTCTTGACATGCTGCTACCAGGCAATCATGTACGTGGTTCACCATGTGCTCATCATGCTGGATTATTTATTCGATTCTGGTGTCATTAATCACATGACTTTGATGGTCAATGGACCAAGACAAAAGTATGAAACAAAATACATGGAATAATACTACGATTAATAATAATAATATATCTGTACCTCCAAGGTGTAGATTGAGATTGTATACTTTTTAACTCTTAAATGTTGTAGTTGATATATTAACAACATCAATTTACCAGAATACAAATTTGCATTTACTGAGCCACTTGTCATTTATGACAGTAGTTTTTTTTTTTTTCTTTACTCGATCTTATTTATGAATTTAAAAAAAAAAAAAAAAAATCTCATCCAATCCTCGGTAGTTATTTATTATTAATTTTTTTTTTACCGTATACAGGTTATAGGGGTAAAAAAGAGGCAAGTTTCATTGGGTGCTGGCTCGAAATCAAGGGACAAGGTTCTGATAGTTGAAGGTGTATCATTGGAGACCGTTTACAATGCTTTGAGTAGAGGATTACATAATACCTAATGTAGGAAGCCAACTCAAGGTTTGCATCTTCATATCCTTGTCACTTCCTAAATTATGATTACCATACCGAATTTTACAAAAGAAACCACTGTTTGGTGGTCAAAGTCATGCTCCTGTGCCCCCTAAATCTGATCTTGGTTTATTGTCAGAATCTTTTTTCCTTTGGATGTGTTAGAGGTGGCAAGATGGGTGGATTAGGTAATCATTGTCAACGGGTAAACCTTGGTGCTGATCAGACACTAGAAGGGCCAATCTACAAACACATCTTTTTCCATTTTCTTTCCTTAAATAATCAAACTGCAAACATTATTAGAGATGAATAATTTATTTAAGGGAATTATGGAGATCTTTATGCATTTTAAGATACTTTCAGATTTTAGCGTGCTCGACCTGACCCATTCAACTTGTTATCTTTTTAATTGAACTTTTTTACTCAACCCATTAGAGATCGATTATAACCCCAAATCAACCCATTAATGAAAATTACAAGAGTTGAAATTTCCAGGTCTTATATGTTGCATTTTGCATATGATGTTCTGAAACAAGAATATATCTGTAATTGCGTGAATTCTGACTGGACTGTATGGGAAGCTTACGACAATTTTAATAATGCTTATGCTTACTATTATTCACTACAGACTCTATACATTCACCGCCGTTGAGGATGAGCATTTAAGATTGTGTTGATTTTCAAGACCAAGTTGTCGAGGCACTGCACCTTATATGTCTGAGATTGAGACCACTTTGTTGCTACATGTGGTTATGGATTTCTCTCATTGGTACTTGTATCATATAAGTAGCGAGAAATTAATACAATTTTGTTTTTGAAGTATCAGGCAGGTACAAGTATATGATGCTGACTAAATTTAATGGGTTACAATATTTACTGTAATGATAGAAGTTGCCAATTTCAAGTTTTGTTAGCTTATTCTATCAAATGTAAAATTTTCTATGTTCAGACATTTCTATTTCTATATAGAATAAAAAAAAAATCATTAGTAAGGTTTTCTTTTATTTATTAAAATTAAAATTTAAAATATAGAGATATTTAAAAAAAAGTATATATAGGATAGGGATGGTATCAAATTTTTGAGAGAAATGAGAAAGTTAACAATTCATTTGTGATAAATGATAATCAAACATAAAAAAAAAATATTTTTATCAAGAAATATTAATCAAAACCGATGTTATACATATTGTGAGAACTACCCTACACGCCTCTTGTTTCTTCACACCAAACCTTTTTAAAAAAATAAATAAACCATGGATCTTTTAATTCAAAAGTAATTTAAGACTGATAACACTTTAATAAAACAAATTAACTATCAAACAAATTATTTCATTGAGTTAATTTGGTGCAAACTGCTATTATTTTTTCACACCGAACTTTTTTTTAAAAAAAATAAACCATGGATCTTTTAATTCAAAAGTAATTTAAGACTAATAGCACTTTAATAAAACAAATTAACTATCAAACAAATTATTTCATTGAGTTAATTTGGCGCAAACTGCTATTATATGCAAAACGCAGTTAGGTGCAAAAGGCAATTAGGCAAAACGCATCCGTAAAGTGAATAGAAATAATAAGTGCAAAAACGCAATTAGGTGTAAAACGCAACTAGGTGAATAAATACAACTAGGTGCAAAAATACAAAAACTCAGTAATTAGAATCACCCTGTGCAAGACAAAATTTAATACTCCGTATAACAAGAAAGATTTTTGTATAATTAAAATCAATTAATGATGAAATTTGTGAAAAATTAATGACTTTGACTAATAATAGAAAATTAAAGAAAAATGAAAGAAGGCATCTCATTTCCATTTGTTAGGTAACTGCAAATAAGGAATTTAATTGATTAATTAACCACTGCATTACTGTAACATCTTAAAATTTGTAAGTTTGTAATTTTATTAAATGTGTGTTATTTAAATTACTAAATTGTATTTGGTGTTAAAATACAAATATTATTGAGTTGGGTTAAAAATATAAAAGATAACCTAATTCAGGAGTTTAGATGTAAATTGAGTGAATCATAAGGGGCTAAAAATGACATATGGGTGTAACTGAGGGTAGAGAAATGAAAAGTATCAGATATACTCCCTCCTTCTTGTAAATTCTGGAAGCAAAAACAGAGGTGAGTGTGTGTGTGGGTGTGAAAGTGGCGACAAGAGACAGCAAGAGAAGGGGGAAATTATAAATTGAGGCTAGGGTTCTTGAATTTAAGCTCCTAACACTCTAATTCTTCATTTCTAAGGTAAGAATCAAACTCTACACCTTTTAATTTAGTTGTTGTATGAGTTTGAGTGATAAACCCTAAATTGAAAATTCAGGGGATGGTAAGTTTATGGGTGTAGGATGATTGGGGGAGTGTTGTTGAGTTATTATGAACTCGTAATAATGATTTTTATGTAGAAAAGAAATGAATTCATCGTATTATGAGGATTGATGATTTGTATGTAATTATGTATGTAGAGAAATTTTATGATGGTGATGATAAGTTGTTGTTGTTGTTATTGTTAAATAATAACTTAATCACCTATAAATATATGAAAAGATCTTAGTGTATGAATGACTAGTTGAAAATTTAGTGTTAGATATGAGACACTTGAATTCTAACTAGAAGTACGTAAATGAGTTGAAATCGAGTTCCATCGAGTTGTGAGTAACTCATGTATATGTGTTGATATGTTTAGGTGATTAAAGAGTGGAGAGAGTTACTTGATCCTAACTAATCATATTTGAAAGGTAAGTAATGGGTGAGTATGAGTTAAAATGGTAACACTTGAATTGCAACGAGTAGTCAAGTGTGTGTTATTTGAGGTTGTTAACAAAGTGGTGGTCATTAAGATACAAGACTATTCAAGGAGTACCCTTTAATGATGGAATTCAAGAGTGGTGGTTGAGATACAAGAGTATTCAATTAACCATGTTCTTGACACCATGAGATGGACTATTTGAAACAAATTGTATAAAATTGAGGATCCTTAATTTAATTGGTTAATGTTGTCATGATATTGTTATTATGTTCCTTTACTTACTAAGCATGTTAGCTTACCACTTTGTTGTTAATGTATGTAGGTGAGCCTAGTGGGTCAAGTGGCAATTTGGGCAAGAAGCCCAAAAGGGAATAGAGGTGGACTTGGTGGTGTCACATGTGTTACCCGCTGGTAACACATGTGTTACTCGTTTACAAAACCCAATAAAAACTAAAAAAAAACTTGTCGAAAGTATATATTGTGAGATCTCCAGTCGAAGAGAAAAAAACGCTGATTTTTATGGTGCAATTTTTATTATTTTTCGACTTACCGTTTGGGAGATATTTAATTTTTAAAAACGTGAGAGAAAATGAGTTTTGTGACGCATGACGTATTCTTATTCATTCCTCTATTCTCACGTAAAGTTGTTATACTCATTTGAATCTCACTCTGATCAATAAAAAAAACTTGTAAAGTAACTTAAATTGAATTTGTGCATCAATATTCAACAAAATTTAATTTTTAAAGTATTTATTTTGTTAAAAATACATTTCGGAAAATAGTTATGGGTAAAGCAAACCGGATATATCGAGACACATAACGAACAGACGAAACTGTAACTATAATGGCTGCCATTGATTAAATAATTAATGCTTAGGTTGCCCTTAACGAAGCTTTGTTTCTGAATGCGTTAGAAACGACGACTACAATATTCTGTTTTATTTTGTGTTTAAATCAATAAAAGAAATAAAAAAAGAAGAAATGTTTGTGGTGCAATCGGACGTTCGATCTGCAATTCAAATAGTTGCAGCAGCTACTTATTGCCATTTCAATCGCTACGAATCCCCAGCACCTGTTTCCATTCGTACACCATGGCGCGTGAGACCGGCGCGTGCGACGTCCGTGGAGAGAGTCTCATCTGAAAAGCCATCCATATGTACTGCTGATGAACTTCATTACGTGTCAATTCATAATTCCGATTGGCGACTTGCTCTTTGGCGTTACAAACCTCCTCCTCAGGTCCTTTTTTATTTATTTTTGTTGTATTTGTTTTATTAGTACATGTTTAAAACCTAAATTAGAAATTGCGAAACATTTTCACGAATTGAGTGATAATTCGGTTACAAATTAGCAAACGGTTATTAATGGTTGTAGGCTCCTCAAAGGAATCATCCGTTACTGCTTTTGAGTGGAGTTGGAACAAATGCAATTGGATATGATCTTGCTCCAGGGGTGAGTTTAAGTTTATGTTTCATTTTCGTGCTTCTCCATATTTGACATAACCAATAATCAGTGTTTTCATGAACTTGTAAGTATCTTATCATTAGAGGCTGAAGTTCAATGACCTTACATAAACACTTGTTATCTAGGTTCACCCTATTGTTGTTACATCCCTACTTAAATGCAATTTTCAGCATGTTCTTTTACACTAGAAAGATAATAATCTAACCCAAATCAAGCCATTTTAAGGTGAATGGGCTGATATTTCCATCTGTATTCAGACATTACGGAATCAGGTTTCCCATAAATACATCTAGGAATTATGGAAAACATACATCGGTTTGGTGTAAAAGTCGGGCTTGTAAACATTTGTGCTCCAACTTGAGGAGGGATGTTAGTTTTTATTGGTTTTTCTTTTGTCTTCACTGAGTGATTGTTATATTCTGTTATCTTGGGTTTCTCTGTTCAATTTGGCATTCTTGGCCTATGATCTCATAGTCACTTCACTTGCCTTATTTAGAGAAATTCTCATGTATGATAAATTATCGGATTTTACCCTGAATTTTCGTAGATCTAATGGATGGGTACAAGGTCAAAGAACTACGATTGATGGAAGATAATGCAAACTCCTTCTCTTCTATACTAGCATACCAAATGTTTTTAATTTTTATACACTCTTTAAGAACATTTTGGTAAAAGATTCTGGCTCGCATTGTAAATTAAAAAAGTGTGAAACATTTTCGCTTGCTACCAGGACATGTATGTATACATGGAAAAGACCTCCAAATGCTACTCTTATTGCTTAAGGAAATATCTTATATGACCATATGTCGGTTCTGTTCATATAATAGGTGGTCCTATTAGAGTCCTGATGTTTTATTTTCCCTTTATTACAAAACAGTATTCCGTTTCTATTTGTGTTGACAGTTCTTAACTTTTACAGTCTTCATTTGCACGCCACATGTCCAGCCAAGGTTTTGACACATGGATCCTTGAGTTTCGGGGAGCTGGATTGAGTTCAGAGGTGGCGTCCAAGGAGGTCAAGATGCCAATTAGCCTTCCTTCTGAAAGGATGGATCCAAATTCCGATTCTTCTGCACAAAGTAAATTTTCGTCTGCTGAAGAAAAGAAAGAGATGGTTGAATCTGATCAGTCACAGTTATTGATGACATTCACAGAAACCTTTAAGCGTTATACTGAGAGATTATCAAATCTAATTAAGGAAGGTCAATCAGGGATTGTTTTATGGATGTAGTGAAGCTGTTATGTGTACCATTTTCATTGAACTTATACATTGTTTCTTTATACCTTCTTCAGGTTCTCCTGAAGCTTTACAAAATTCCACTCTTGCTGCCCAAATAAGAGATCTAAGTCAAAGGCTTGTAGATGTTATTGAAGAAGGTCAACGATCAGTGTCTCCGCCGTTCACTGATTTGCTAGAACGCTTTTCTTCCACAGTTGAAAACCTCCAAACTCAAATTGACCTCCTCGGGAAGTATAACTGGGACTTTGACCACTACCTGGAAGAAGATGTGCCTGCTGCGGTGATGTCACAAACCAATTTTGTTATATTGAATTAGTATTTAAATGAATTGTATATTATATATTTCAGAATTGAGATCCTTAATTAAGTTGTGTCTACAAAACAGATGGAATACATAAGGAGACAATGCAATCCGAAAGATGAGAAGTTGCTTGCAATTGGCCATTCTATGGGTGGTATCTTGCTCTACTCGATGCTCGCTCGAAATGGTATGATATGCATAGTTTTTCTTTAATGTTCTGGTTATCTAGCTTCTTCTGGTCTAAATAATAAAAAAAAATCAATCTGTCTGCTTGTATGAACCTGTACTTACAGAAATGCCAGTTTCTTGATCAATGTTTGTGTACTGAAATATGATTCTTTTACAAGTTTGTGAAGGAAGAGACTCCAGGTTGGCTGCAATTGTTACTTTGGGGGCTTCACTAGATTACACTACGTCAAAATCAACACTGAAATTACTCACGCCCCTGGTAAATACAAACATATACGGCTTCATTTCATGCAGTACTTTTGCATTAGCTAATTCTATAAAAAAAGTAACCACATTTTCTGCTTCCTAAAACTTTTAAACATTTAGTTTCAAGACCTCAAATTCTCAATAAGTTCGATAAAAACCCTCAGGACTTTTAGAAAAAACGACCTTGACTTTCTTTTTTTACGTAGTGCTGATGGGAAGATTACATACCAGTTACTATGTCAAGGTTGAAGATTACCTTCAATGTAAACTTTGGCAAGTCTAAGGATTTTTGCTGGGGTAACTAAAGTTAGTTGCCCAAAGTAGAAATATGAACAAAGTTAGTTACGTTTTGTGCAATTTGCTCTTTTGCATTTTATGGTCAAGTATGATCACTTTATTTGGTTTTGGGGCACAGGCAGATCCTGCTCAGGCCTTGAGTGTTCCGGCTGTTCCATTAGGTGCACTGCTTGCAGCAGCTTATCCTCTGGCTTCACGTCCTCCATATGTTATGTCCTGGTTAAATCGTCTCATCACCGCACAGGATATGGTGCATCCGGAGCTGATGGAGAAGTTTGTTATGAACAACTTTTGTAAGTTCACAGCTTTCTGTTGACATGGAATTTACATGTTAGCCCTTTAGTTTTTTAAGGGTTTGAAACTATAATGATATTTCTTTCTCCATCCTTTTTTTACCGGTACATGCTTCATTAGTTGTAGTTTGTTACTGCAGCTGTATACGCACTAATTAGACTGCCCTAAACATTCTAAATAATATACTAGTACTATTTTTTGATAAGGGTGCTTGACTATAACTGCTATTGAGTCAATCAGAAAAAATAGCAACATAAATATTTATGATGATGATTCTGCTACTAAGCAAGATACTGATAAACTCTTTTTACAGTTGGGTTTAACCCGTTATCTCATTCCATTCTCTTGTGTCCAGAATACTTGCTCCCTTTAGTTCTTTTGAGGTATTGAACAGTCGGCATTTTAACCCACACCCATTGTACCCCCTTCCCTCTCCTCTCCAGAGTTTCTTAGCCTAGTAACTGGGCATGAACTCATCTAGCTGATAGATTAATACACAGGACATAAGTCATCCCCCTTCAATGAACTAAATCACTTGAAACTTACCATCTGTTTACATCCTTTGGCCAGGTACAGTGCCTGCCAAGCTACTGTTGCAGCTAACAACAGCCTTTCAAGAAGGTGGATTACGTGACAGAAGTGGAACTTTCTTCTACAAAGATCATCTAAACAAGATTAACGTTCCTGTCTTTGCCATTGCTGGTGACCTTGATCTCATTTGTCCACCTGAAGCTGTATATGGTATATTACATTATCACCAAAAAACTTTGGTTTCTTTTCTATTTCATAAAGGTGGCAAAATGGGCACATAACGGGTAATCTTTGGCATGGGGCAGTTGGGTTGACCTGATGTAATCTTTGTTCAAATTTCAAACACTTTTATATATAATTAATGTAATTATTATTGTTACTTAAAATTTATTATTGCAAAGTTTTAAAATATTATCATATATATGATAAAGAAAAACATGTTGAGATCATATTTTCGTAATTCAACCAGTCAAAACTTTTAACTACCTTTCAATTTCTCAAAAAAATTTTTTTATTGAAATCTCAATTTTGTAGGACAAAACGTTCATTTTGCCACCTTTAAAACATTCATTAGCACTCATTTTAGGAAACATTGTGATCAACAAATAAATTTACCAACCACATCTTAAATATAATACATGATTAACCTTTGTGACATCATCAATTAAAAAAAATTAATCATTCAATTAAGTCCTTTAATTTTCTTAATTTAAATATTAACCTTCCTTACTCTAAATAATTTAATTTAAAATTAAGAATTAAACCCTTTACTCTAAATTAAATAAATTAAAATCCAAATAATCATGTTAGAAGCTGATTTGTTACGGATATAAGTAACACAAAGATTTTTTTAATAATTACGTTAGTTATTATCTCTTCATTCATTATCTATAATAATTAACTAAAAGTTAAACAATTATACAAAAATCTAAATACAACCCTCCACATTATACTATATATTTGAAGGCGTGTATTTTATTTTGATTTCATACCTCACATGGAGTATTCGTTATTCAAAAAGTAACTATGATGTTATAACTCCATTATTTTAGGTTGGATAAATAATCACTGAAAAGATATATTAAAATTAAATGTCATTTTTAATATTGTGTGATAGTTTCAAATAAGAACTACCAAGTAATTCTATTGATATTTGAATCCTATAAACCGTTAAATCTTATTTGTGAGATCGAATTTTCTTAAAGATTAAATTAAACACCTTTCCATCATTATGTTTGGCCTATTAATCTAATTATTTAATTTATATCTCAAATCTTCTTCCTTCTTTCTTTTTTTCTTTGAACAAATATTTATTCATTTTCGAATATGCTATTTTATAGTTTATGTGATATGATTGATTTAATTTTCTCTTTCTCTTCTTGATTATATAGTCAAATTCTTTTATCATTAAGTGACATTTTGAATAATGTATTAATATCTTAAAACCAACCACGAATTTAAGGTACAAATCCTAATGAATTGTTTCACAGTTATACTATCTTATTATTGAGGAGACGATCGAACCAATATATGAAACTGCCGTTAGATAATTTGGCCCGTGAATTTGATTTGCGGTTTAGTTCATATTGCTAGATAAGTTGCTAAGATATTTGATTAATGTACGGGAAGGGTTGTTAAAGTGGTTTTCAACATTATAATAATTGGGGAATTTAAGGTACAAGATTCAAACCTGACGTTTACATAAAAATTGAGGATTATTGTTTGGGAATTATTAAATCATAACTCAAAGTCTATTGTATGTATACAAATACAATTTGGTATATCATTATATTTTCAATAACGACTATTTTAGGTGTACGATTAATTATTCATACGATAGCCGATATTATTGATGATGTAATGATCATACAAGTCACCAAGTCATCGACACGTTATCACATGTCATTCCTTTTTTTTTATATATATATATATCTTAATTGAGCACTTCAACTTTAAATTTACCAAGCATAGTACGAATTTAACTTACAATCATTTTCAAAACTATTTAGATACTCTTATAATACGTTGTTTACACTAAATGACCCGTGTGTATACACAGCTTAAGTGCTAGTCTATAAACATGCTATTTTCCATATAGTCAATTTCATGTGTTATTTATCACTCTAAACTTAGTTATGCCTATTTAGTTTAGAGGTGTAACTGTGTAAGTTGGATGATAAATAAGTCTGAATTTCTTCTTCTTATTATTATTATTATACGGAGTATATATAATATATCATGTCAGTTAACTTGAGTCAATTTCTTTTGGGATTGATGAAACAGAAACAATCAAGCTTGTTCCTAAACATCTAGCCACGTACAAAGTTTTTGGCGAGCCAACTGGGCCACACTATGCTCACTATGATCTTGTTGGAGGTCGTTTGGTATGTGCTTGTCTTTTCCTCTCCTGTTAAGTGACCAGTTATCATTTTATGCTACTACATTCGAGTTATGGAAACACCCCATGGCTGTATAGAAAGACTTCCTAGCCCCAAATCCTCACAAAATTATAATCCTTTTTTACGGGGTTAGTTATGTTAATTTTTCATATATGCTTTTTTTGTTGAGAACTTACACACTGCATTCAGTTATATTATCAATGACAAGTAGGTTATGTAACAGGTCAAAACAAGTGCTTTTCTAGGGTGGTCAAAATAACTCGGGTTGGGTTGTGTTGAGTTGACCTAAATTCACAAGTAGTTAATATATGAAGTACCATCATGAACATTTTATAGTGATCTCTTTTTTTTGTTAAACAATGTAAGAGGTTGTAAACAAGATTCTAAGCAATTTTTAACCAGTTCTAATTGTTACCTTTTTATAAAAAATTTTTTCCCCAATTTAACCTGTTTGACACAAGTTGACACGTTTCACATAAATGTGTGAACTGACGTATTATCCATTTGCCCTAATCTATACCATTTTCACCCTTTTTAGAAGCCCTATATTTCATAATTAAATGGGACCATATCACATTTTTGTTATCTTCTAGATCAATAATTGAAACAGGTTTGGACCTAACCAGTGATGTTTTAACTACTGTAAACTTGCAGGCACCAGAACAGTTATATCCATGTGTCATTGAATTTCTGACAATTCACGATTCGGCCTAATTTCTTATTGATGGTGTACATCATATATACATTTTCTACCATCGAAGATACTTCGCATAGCTACAGTCTATATCAAAATACAGGAGCAACCTCAGTGAACACATGGGCAACAAGTGACATTCCTTATTCCCTTGATGAAAATGTTGTGTGAGCAACGAAGTTGTTGATGCACACTCAAACGTATAGTGTTGTCTTATCTTCTAGTGTATTTTTAAACCCAAATCGAGAAAGGGTTTTCGATGTGCAGAGTATACCCTGAAACTTCATTTTTGTGCAAGTTTTTATAGCGTGAATAAAGAACGAAAGTTATTTGTAATGACAATATTCATCCGAATTCTACATTTATAGGAGTGTAAATTTTGGTTTAAAATAACTCGGATTTCTCACTATACTGGGTCAAGAGAAGAGGAGATTGCAAGATCACCTAACCCATGGTTTGAGTAGCTAGCACAAGATTGACTTCGCATTTACACATGCATGCTAGTTTTTCATGGTTCAGATCCATTACTTGTGTAAACGGTCACTTGTATCAATGTAGTCACATTGGACAAATCCTCCAAAATATCACAACCAAGCATTCACAACAACTAATTCCTGTAAAAATTAACACTCGTAAGGGCCTTGGCATACCGGTACGTGAGAAACCCATCAACCAAAAGGTTGTGGTTTCAAGTCTCGTGAGAGACAATTGTATATATGTGTGGACCGTATACATACTATGTGATTTAGATTGTAGGATGACCGATCAAAAAAAATCATGATCGATTAAAATACTTCAGCCATGTCAACGTCATCAACAAAATGTCAATCGAGAGACGAGTAAACCAAGTATGAAAAACAAAATTTCACGAGCCAATGAAAATAGCAGATCTCTTATAATAACATCATTACATCCAACAAATTCCCACAAACAGTAAAATCATGTTAAACAATCTTAATGGAAAAGGAACGCAACAGAAGAATGATTCTTTTCTTTTTTCTGCAAAGATGGAAGTTTTATGCACAGATGGATTCAGCTATTGAAAACACCACCAGCCTATTTTTGAGACTCGACCTCCACTTTACAGATGGGGCATGTTTTCTTCTGCATCAGCCATTGCTTTATGCAGTACAGGTGGTAGAAATGACCACACTCCAGCTTACCAAATTCATCCTCCCCTTCATATCCCTCCTGCCATCATTATCCAAATATTCACAATGCAAAACAAAGAAATATCTAGCGACTTATAACTAGGCCGTGTTGGGAAGATCATAGTAAAATATAGCTAAAAAAGTAGGGGTCAACTGAACCAAAACATGCCAAAACGACGGATGGAAAGTTGCTCATAGTGTATTTTACATGCATAAAACATCATGTATTGCATTGTTAAATTTTTTTTGACTTATTACTCTAGTAACATGGTTATTGTAATTATAAAATATGCATTCACTAGCTTTATGAATGGTCAAGTGTTTCGTGCCAACCCAAAACACGCACTGCAAATACACCTGTTATGACCAGATGCATCACGAAATGTTTAAGGGGAGTTTATGTGCACATTATCAATTCCATTATGCTAAGATAGCATAGATTTGTTTACTAAAGGGTAACTTAGACATTTGAGTAATAAAGAATGAGTGTGTATTATGTAGTGTGTTTATATAGAAGAAAACAAACCTGACAAATGGTGCATTTCCATTGCATTTCCGTTTGGATGCGAGAAGACGACTTGTCCTTGTCCTCAGACACCGCCATGGGTGGCTTGGCTTTCCTGACACACCGGCCAATCTCATCTTCTTTTAAACCAGTGTTCACATAACCAATTTTCTCACCAAGCTCCAGCAGTTCCTATTTAAACATAATAGGTTCAGAGTTGTTAATACCTTAAAAAAGTATTTAAATTGTTCAGTTAAAAATTACTATAATAATGGTAAAAGTGATATAGTAATAAACAAACCTCATATGACATACTATCGACATCAAGCCTCCAGTCCCTGTATTGATCATGACCTAATCTTCCCTCCATTACTAAATTACCTTGGAGCATAACAATCTGCACCAAATGAATAATTATCATAAGCTACCACAACTATCCTCTAACGTGTTATCTTTTAATCTTTTCACATTTTTTTAGTAAAATTTAGAGAAATTTTAAAAGTCTATCAGAGGAATTTCGGATTAATATGGTTTTTAAAAGAACAAGGCACTCACAAATAATAAACAAGAAGCAACCATTAGTAAGTAATATAGGAGTACATCACTTACTGTGATCATTAGTCTCTATATACATATAAGAATACACATGCAAGTGTACATATGTAATAAAGAATAAACTATAAAGACACAAACAATGAGATTATTAACTTTTTTAACTCAAAGTATGTTTCTTGTAAAATTAAAGAATCATCAAAAAAGAAAAAAGAAGAACAAGTACCCAGGAAGAAGGCTGGTATCAATCATACGATATTTAGGGTTAACAACAGTCAATCTTCTTGCTTATACATGATAAACCTCTGGGCTTTATTTTAAATTTATTATGAATATGAAATGAATGAATATGAATAGCAGTTTCGTTTATTTTATTTTATTAATTTCGTTCCTAAAAAAAGCCCAAGTATTAATGATTGAATTACACTTGAATACCACCTGATCTTATCTTTTTTCTTATAAAATTTCTAATTTTTAGGTGGTTTGTTACTTTAAATAATGACATAAAATAAACGGGCATGTGTTAAAACAAACTTATATCCAAAACCACCCACATTCAAATCTATTTGTTATGGAAATTTTAGATTAATTGCACATACAAACATTGTGGCAGTGTTTAAATATAGTAGTTAAAAATTCACTACCTTAGATAATAGCATAAATAAATAGTATGAAAGGGGACTATATTCACATGATGTTCGACAGGTTTCAAAAAAAGCAGGCAGATTTTGCATCAATTTTCATAATTAACTTGAATTTAAAGTGAAGTAGAAGTCGTAATAAATGCCCTAAACGATATATTGCCGTCCATCATCCACGAGATAAAAACAGACCTAAAATATTTCATTTACAAGCTGCCAACCGTTACCCAATCTATTTATTAACTTGAAACGGTGAAATAAAATAAAATAGTTTGTGTGCAAATTACCTCAGCAAGGCTTTCGGGAGAAGGATGTCTAAGATGGCGATGATGTTGAGATCGAAATACATGCAATCGATGGTGTGAATCACTATCAAAAAATGGAAGCTCTTCATGATGCTGCTGCACCATTCTCCTTCTTCCATATGACCCTCTCTGCATGCCATAAATAATTCATACAACATCTTTAATTCCAAATAAATTTGTTAATTTTGAATATCCCAAGTTACAATATTGGGAATATTGTAATTGTAATGAGTATACAATGGTAACCAGACAAATTAAGCAACTTTATTCTTTCTTATCAAAAAGGGTGGTTAGATGTTACATTTTAAATTGATTATCACTACTAACTAGAATAATCAAAATATCAAATAATCAGTTGCTTCAAGCTTATCTGGAAAATCAGTTTTTCCAGAGCAATCCCTCATTTGCTTCTCCAAAATTACCTTTTTATAATCAGGAAATCTTAATCATAATGTTCAAAGCTACAAATGTATTTACTTTTATAAGTATCTCAATACTAAACATTCTATTGAATACAACAATTACTATTAAATCAGAATAATCACTTTTCAACAAACTCAAACCTAAAACACATCCAAATGCACTTATATAAAATATAAAATATAAAATATCAAAAAATTGCAGAAACATACCTCCCTGGAATTAACAACATCAAGTTTGCCTCTACTACCAGAAACTGCTACATTTCTTGTTGATACCACACAATTTGCAGCAGCAGAAGCAGCAGCATCTGTTGATAACCCAATTCCGGGCCCACACCAAACATCCGGAACACAATCCCTATTACCAACAACCAATTCATTATTACTACGACCCGAATTATTTTTCTTTTTTCTTACTTTTTTATTTCCCAATTCCCAATTGGCTGACGTCCGTATCATCGTTGGCACCGACACTTGAGCTGGAGCCGTACAACCCAAACCCCTGAATCTTGTTGATGTAAAGTATGAATTTTTCTTTTTTGGAATGTCATAATCATTATCATCATTCGAAATTAGTGATGAAATTGTGGGTTTAGATCGTGTTGTTGGATCTTTTCTGGATTTTCTGTATCTAATTTGTTCTTCTTCCGCCATTAATTTTAGTAACAGTAGTGTGTGTGTGTTTTGAAAATTGGGAATTTAAAGGAAAAAAATGAAGATTTAATATGAAGATAGCAGAAGTAAAGAAAGAATAAAGGAGAATGGTTGTTGTAAAAGCACGCATCCCTATTATTCACTTGCTCTTTACTTTTTTATATATTTATTTAAATTTAATATTTAATTACTAGTAAATTATTATTGTTACACTTATTTTGTCTGTTTTGTAAAGTTAGTATTTACATATTTATTCACCATGGATATAATTAATACAAGGAAAGGAAGCATTATACTTTTGGTGGGGCACACCTTTGTCTTGTTCTTGGTGGTCTATAAAGTCAATACACTCTAAAGTCATATTCAGCAGCAGCCTGAAATACTGTAAAGGAATTAAATATTGTTTTGCCTTTTAGTTTTAATAGTAAAATAACATAAAAATAAAATGATTTTGTTTGTTAGGAGGGAGAATAATAATAATTCACATTTTCCTACCTTCTATTCTATCTCTGTCCAGCATTGTAATTTGAGGTTGAGTTGGAATCTTTAGAGTTTATACATTAAATAGTTAAATTGATATTAGACCACCGGTTATTTAAATTAATAAAAGTATCCAAGAAAAAAACCGTAAAATTTGATGCTTTATTATGGAAATTCGTTTTCCTAAGTTAATATTTTGTTTTTATAAGTTTACTATTAACTCGCTACTCAACTTGTAAGAGTTATAATGTACGTACGCATACACACATATATGTATGTATTAAAATAGACACAAATAAGTAACAACATATCTTATATATCCTCCTGAGAATATACTATGCGTTTAAAAGTTGAAATATGGGATTAAACGTGAGTAAACTAGTGGGTAACACTTTAAAAGGTTGATTCCCCAATAAACCATTAATCGGCCTCCAACCATTTCTCTGATCACAACTTTGTATAGTCTCTACGGTGTATTTAAGAAAACTAAAAGGGATGGTCACCGTATATCATTTTTGTTCTTAAAAGAAGTAGAACAGGGAGAGGGTCGAGTGAAGTCGTTGACAGTCGATAAACACAGCGGCTAAATTTAAAATACATTATATATAGTCATTTCTTTTTGTATTTTGTCTTTTTTAACATGATTTTCAGATTGGAAGAGTCACCGAATAACTCGTAAGAGTCAAAGTCATTTAAGAGTCATGATTCAAGTCACCTCGTATTCATATAATATGACTCGACTCGTAAAAGTTGACTCATAACTCGTAAGAGTTTAACAACTACTAATGTTTAAACCTATAATCCTCCATACTTCGTACTTAATTGATGAATGTTACTATCCTTAATAATGTATGGCTAACATGTGCCTAATATTTAAAAAATTTGATACATGAATTTCAATCATTTCATTATGGACACGTTAGACATATATTATTACGCACAAATATCATTTTTCTTAACTAAACGTGTCAAGATATAAGTACATAACCTTAACATCATTCGGATTATTATAAGCTTCATTTTAACTCTCTTACATAATGCTTTATTAGTGACCACAAAAAAAATCTGTTTTAAAACAGTTTGTCTAGATTATTAAACTTTTGTTACCACTAAACTCGCTAATTGTTTACTTTTACCGTTTTCTATTTGAGAGCAAAAGAATACTACAAAACAATTAAACACACCAAGGAACGACTGGGACCCAACTTATTTTAGACCAATTAAGGACCCGACCCGGTTGAAAAACCCTTGAAAAACCAAAACCCCTTTTCCGGACGTCCCTTTGAATCGATTCGAATTGAATTGAATTGATATTAGCAGAAAATAAATGGCGAAGAAAACTTTGTTAATCCGGGTTATCAATCTGCTAATCTGCTCCAGAACAGCAACTTCATTAGCACAAAACCCTAATTACAAAACATCCTCAGTGCTCTCTTTCAATTCCCATTTCATTAACAATAATACAACGAGTAATTCTTATACATCTAAATCCGGAAATCGTATCCAGAATCAGAATCCCGTCGAGCTGGTTCAACAAGGAGAAGATGTCAGCAGTGCAGGTAATTTGTTTTTTCTTTTATTTTTTTATATGATATGATATGATCCTGTATAACTGTTACTCCAATAAATAAGCTTATACAGATACAAAACCTGTTTTTAGTAGTTGTATATGATTCTGTTAACAAATATCAGGTCCAACATTATTATAATTACTTGTAGGTTGAAAACACCATATTATGATATTATTAGAGAATGTAATGTAATTTCCAATTTAAGTTTGAATAGTTTATACTGTGTAACATAATTTGGAGGAAAATTTCTTCTTTCGGAAACTCGAGAACATGGAGTGAACTGTTTGAACTTTGAAGATTTCACAATAAGAACTTTATGCATGTGAGATACTAAAAGTTATGTACCTCGTACATCAATGTTATACTCCTACCGTAGTTTTAGATATCGTATCCTTACCCAACGGAAAATACGTGATGAAGTATTCAATGAACACGAGGAACTTGGTACGTGTTTAACAATGGGCTTGTGTATAAGATGTCAACTTTTTAACACCATTGGTGGTGTATTGGATGCCTCAAATGCCACTTTTTCCAATTGTGTAATATTAGGTTGCAAATAAGCCATGTCTAATTTGTGAGTTTCTGTTATTTCAGAGCTTAAAACACAAATAGACAAGTTCTATCAGGGTGATATTGATGCAATACCAACCATTTTCGAATCAATATTGAAAAGGAAGTTAGCAGGGAAGCATGAAGAGTCAGACGATGAGTTGATGAATGAATTTCGACAGGGCCAGCCAAGTGAAGTTGGGTATGAAGAGTCCGATTCACTTACAAGTTCAGACTCTGATTCCGATTAGTAGGCAAAAGAATGGTAGTTAGCTTACTGCGTACAAGTATACAACTAATATTTTGCTATATGTATTATTTGTTACATGCTACCTTTTAACATTCTTAAACGGGTATGCAGATTTTATGTTAATTTTTGTTGCCTTGAGTAGAGGATATTAAAATCACATAAATATAATTAGTTATGTCCTTAGGAAAGAGTAGGTGATCTAATACATAATGAGCTCCAAGTTAATTTAAGGGATGTATTTAACTGAATTTCAAAGTTAATTAGAATTATATTTATCTCGACTTTTCCAAAAAGAAAAAGAAAAAAGATTTATGCACGAAGTTTGTACTTTTCTCTTTTATATATACTGCGAGTTTACGATGGTGTTCAACTAAAGTAATGCACAAGTCTTGAATCCGAATTATCTGAATTGTCAAAGCGTACCAAGCTCACTTAATTTTGGTATAGAATTGGTCCAAAGTGCTATGTGGGTCTTCTCAATTTTTGTTGAGGAAGAACCTTTCAGAAAATTTATATTCATTTTTGACCAAAAAAGATGGAAAGTGTTGTCAAGGTACAATATAGGCTCTTTTGCACAATTATTCCTGTATGTTTTGTTGTGACTATAAACTTATGAAGTATGTGCTTTTCTATTTGGTTGGCTTTATTCTCTTTAAAGAGCCCATGGTTTTGTACTTTTGTTCCTAGTTTATGTTACACCTTGGTATCAAACATACTTTATGAGTACTTAAGTACTTTGATGTTAAGATATGATAAGACTATACATATCGTTTATTGAACCTTCTTTTCCTAAATATCTTGATATATTTATGGGTAAATTTGTCATTTTCTTGATGTTTGTTGGGCTTTTACCATTAATTGTTATATTCCCTTTTAATCTATTCGAAACTGCATCATATCTAGGTTCTCGAAGGCAACAAAAACGTCGATTAAGATGTGTGATAATATTAATTTTGAGTTTTAAATTGGTATGTTCAATATCAAAAACTTCATGTTAAGTGAAAAGTACTTTGATGTCTTTCAAGTTAAAAATGCAACTTTCACAATAGATGAACTCCCGGTCAATGTCAAATTTGAACTTTACATATAGTTGATTGAAATCTTATGTTTGAAGAGTGCTACGCTTTCATGAGAACAGGGAATGATCACCAAATTCAACCAATTTTGATACGTGGCTGTGTTTATGTTATATATCAAAGTAGAGTAGAGTTGGTAGATGTGCAAATGGTCATGAAACACACACTTTGGGTATGATGGGGTATCACATTCCAACTTGTGAACCAAGTGACTTAAAAGGTGAAAAGCAAACAAGATGAAGGAAGATACAAGGAACCTAAAATGCCCCCAACACATTGTAGCCAACACAAAGTAAGAACGATGAACTCAAAACACTCGTCATCATCTAATATCCACTCATCTTCAGGTGCGAAGCATAAGTGTCGTGATAACGCTGTCAAAATTGCTTGTAATGCGTGTTTATGTGTATGTTGTCCAATAATTGTGTTATGGTGTTGTTTAAAAGTCCCCTGTACCATTGGATGGTACTTGGCGAAGAATGCATTACGTAAGTCTTGTTGTAGGCCAGATCAAAGAGTTTTTGCAGTGTACTCGTCGTTTTCAGATTCAGATTCTGATAATCAAATGAAGAAACAACAAAGTTGTAGCTGTTCTCAAGTCACAACATAGTATCGCAATGAGGGTTGATTAATTCGTTAATGTTCCTTCTTTTGTAATCTGCATTGGCAAGTGCAATCGTCTTTTATTTGAGTTGGTTTTACGTTGAACTTATATGTTGCTCGTTATAAATATACTGACAAATACAAAAATCTATTTATACATATATATTGTTATAGTAAACTTATGGTGAATCGAAACTTCAAAACATAAGGTGAACAATGTATGTTTTCCTCATAAATTTCGCAGAGATGCAGATTCAATTATATTTTTAGCTTTTGTTATGCTTATTATTATTAATTATTAATTATTAATTAATTAATGTACAACACTACAATTGGTCAAGTGGTTATCAACGGGAACCAAGTGAAGCAACACAACATAACGGCATAAGACAAAATCTAGTTTTTCGATATAGACAAAATCTAGTTTTTCGATATAGACAAAATCTAATTTTGTTGCGAATTGGGTCAAAAATACTGTCTAAATGCTCGTGTTTGACGAAAATTGTAAAAGCCAATCTCAACCTCGTTTTCAAGAAGGCAATTTCGTTTTTCTCTTTATAACGTAAAATACTCATATACTTTTCAATTTGTTACGACTAATTTTTTAGTCATTCAACTATTTTTCGTTCTTTTCAATTTGTTACGAGTAATTTTGTAGTCATTCAACTATTTTTCGTTCAATAAGTTATTAAAAGATATTATTTTTTGTCTTTTTGAGTCATTTCAAGATTTTATAACCAATTATTTTTAGAAAATGTTTATTTTTGTGGATTAATTTTACATTTAAATCATAAAGACAATATATTTTTTAGATGATGATATTATTTCTATAAAGAAATATCTTATAATGACTCAAAATGAATAAAAAATCATATTTTATTGAATTAATATTATATTATTAATAATAATAAAAAAGAATGAATAAAAATGTTTAGAAACAAAATTTCACGTTAAAAATGAAATGAAGAAGCGAATTGTGAGTATAAAAATAAGAATAAGAAAAAAGGAAAAAAGAAACGGAAGATAGAAACAAAATCTGATCTAAAAGAGCAGCGATTACACGGATATCTCTTTGTATATTTGATTTCTTACCCTTTACCTTACCTGCCTTGCCTAACCACTTCATTCAATTGTTCAAACGTTTCATTTGTAATCCAATTTGATTTGAGGTATGTATGTATGTATGTATGTCCCCCTTTTGATCGCTTGTATTCTGTATTACGGTTTAATGAGATGAGATGAGATGCTTCATGCTTTCTGTGTCAATTTAATCGACTAGCTATACTAAAAAATGTGATGCATGATGAGGTTTGAAGTTGTTATAATCACTTTTGATTGTGTCTGCAAATTGTGATTATCTATTCAAGGATGCATAATTTGTGTGATTAATAGCTCGATTAGTCGATTACAAACACATTTTTCACTTGCAGAGTTTGAATGCTAGTGTTTTTATGTACTTCAACTAAGTTATCTGAATCTCCCATTATCTCTAGTATTTGTTACTCCGTAGTTTATAGATAATATGTTATTTGTTCCATGAGTCGGTCGATAGAATGATACTCCAATGATTTCCTCATTCTGATTTTGGTTTCCTATACATTTTGGCGATTTTAGGGTTATAAAATAATAAAAATATTCATCTCCTTTTCGTATGTGTGTTCTAAATCTCGTACAGAGTATATATTTATGCTTTCTGTTGTTTATTGTGCATTTATCTTTTTTTTTTCTTTTTTTTTTTATCGTTCCGTTGTTATCTCTAAATATATAGTATTTTTTCTGCAGAATTAAGTTTAATAGTTATGGCTACTGTGTATATGCCATTAAATGTTGGAACCATAAAGGGTTTAGATTGCCGAAGTTACGGAAATCTGAAACCGAACAGCCTTCAAATGCACTATACTAAGCGTATGTTTGTAGTAAAAGCTTCTTCAAGCAGTGATGGACACATGAAAAAGATGGGCAGGAGTGATGCAGAATGTGAAGCTGCTGTTGTTGCTGGCAACATTCCTGAAGCCCCTCCGGTCCCCTCTATTCCTTCACCACCTACTGGAACTCCCGTGATTCCCTCATTTGTAAGTGCTTTCACCCCTCATGTACTGACTTCTGAGTTAAGAAAGGAACCAAAATGTGTTAGGCTCTGTTCATTTGAACTTAAACAGTTTGTCCAATATATTATTTTTATTATTACGAGCTACCCATGTTAACCTGTTACCAAACTCGTCTATTTGTCATCCCTCTATATCGTTAAAGTTTGAATGTGAGTTGCTCCTATAGTCCTACTGATGTTTACGTCTATGTTTGTTCATTTTGTGAAGGATATTAGTAGACGTCCACGTCGTAATCGCCGGTCACCAGTCTTGAGATCTGCATTCCAGGAAACAAGCTTGTCTCCTGCCAATTTTGTATACCCTCTTTTTATTCATGAAGGTTGAAATCTAATTCAAGAGTTTCCTTTGTTCTTCATTGTATAGTTTTTATTACATTTTTTTTCTCCTTCTTATGGGATTTGTAGGTGAGGAGGACACACCTATTGGTGCCATGCCTGGTTGCTATAGGCTTGGATGGAGACATGGGCTTCTTGAAGAGGTTTGTGAGCTATTTTCCTTTTTTATGCTCTTGTTAGAAATTAGAAGTGGCCTCTGTTGAAGTTCTTTATATATGTTCGTTTATAACAAATACATATAAATAATGTAATCTGATACCAAAAATTTAATGTAACGTGAAATATATTTTCGTGTGTACAAATCATCCTTAAATGATAGTGGAGTCAACTCAAATAGATCCTTGGTGAACCAGATGAGAGTTTAAGTTCATCCAATTACAAGGCATCATATGTCCGAATATTTTAACATCTTTATGAATTCGATTTGCTGTATCTGCATTTTAGCTATAGAGACATCATGAATTTGAATTTCATGTATACAGATATTAATTAAATTAAATACCAAAACTATGAATAACCGTATCCAAATTGGCATGAATGACATGAACATGTATTTTACATTTGTTGCAGGTTGCGAAGGCCCGTGATGTTGGGGTCAATAGTATTGTGCTGTTCCCAAAAGTTCCAGATGCGTTAAAGGTTGCCATTAATATATTTAATTTTCTGGAACTCTCCTAAAAATGTTACATAATTGTGTTTTATCTCTTTAGACTCCAACAGGAGATGAAGCATATAATGATTCTGGACTTGTACCGCGAACAATTCGGTTGCTCAAAGACAAGTACCCCGATCTTGTAAGAGTTTACTTGGTCCTTTGTTGTTATTAATAGAAGTGGGTAAATGGTTGGACTTGGGTTCGTTTGAAAAAACTATATCATTGTTTCAAAATATAGCTGTTGTAATCATGTTTAACATAGTAATTAATCTGAAAATTTAAAACGGCGTTTATGGGCATGTGGGACATATACCCACCAGCACTAATTAAACATTCTGTTTGACCTGTGAACATTAAAGGTTTAATGTGTATATACACAGGTTATCTATACCGATGTTGCTCTAGATCCGTATTCTTCAGATGGTCATGATGGTATTGTCAGAGAAGATGGTAAATACGGCTTCCCACACAGACTTGAATCCATTTTGAAACCCTTATTGTGTGCCGGGTACTTTTGCATCCCTCATTTCATGGGTTACATTTTACAGGAGTCATAATGAATGATGAGACTGTGTACCAGTTATGTAAACAGGCTGTTTCACAGGTATTTTTCCATATTAATTTAATGATACTTGATATACCATATCTGCAACTTCATTGTCAGTGTTAAGGCTTGTGTTGTGGTTTTAAAATGTTCGTATATGCATCTCTTCATATGTGATATTAGCTACTGCGCATTTCTAGGTTTATCTTTGAACATGAATGTTCTGTTTTAGGCCCGTGCTGGTGCTGATGTTGTGAGCCCCAGTGACATGATGGACGGTCGGGTAGGCGCAATTCGGTCAGCACTCGATGCTGAAGGTTTTCAGCATGTATCTATCATGTCTTATACTGCAAAGTAATTTTCTGATCTATCTCACAGATAAAGACTAACATTGTGAATTGTAGAGTTGTCAATATCTCAAACGGTCAGACGGGTAAAATCAAAATAGTAAAACTAAAATAATAACTGGCTTAAAAGGAGACAGGCCGAAAGTGGCTCATAGTGCATTCTAAATGGATAAAACCATGTAACTCATTTTATAAAAAAATTAAGAATGTGTTTTTGTGGTCATACTTGACACGCTAATTACTTCAAATTTTTTGGACAAATAGCGTTTTGGGTTAACTGAGTGCAACCAAATCCATATCCAGCTAGCTCATTTTGCCACTGCTAGTGGTATTTACAAATAGTAGGTTATGTAATGTGTTGTCATGCTGATACCTTTTATATCTTCTGTTGGTTGTAGGTACGCAAGTTCCTTTTATGGACCCTTTCGAGAAGCTTTGGACTCGAATCCACGTTTTGGAGACAAAAAAACGTATTTAGCCCATAAAAGATTTTCTTTTTTGTTTATTACTTTATTTATTATTTTCTTATGTGTAAACTTAATGTATTATATTGTATTTTTATGTGACTTTTGTTCAAAAGGTATCAAATGAATCCTGCAAACTATAGAGAAGCCCTCGTTGAATTGCGTGCAGATGAGTCTGAAGGAGCTGACATTCTTCTGGTGAGTATATATTATAAAGGTGGAAATGTCAACCCATCTACATATGAATGGATTATTTGGGTTATGCTGTATCCTATAAGTGACAAGTCATTGCATTTAGCTAAAAAGAAGCGAGTCAAATGGATTGATAGTTGCCGAAAATGTTTTTTTAATGCCTATAAGGATAAAACCACCTAAACTGCTTTACTAAATACTTCAGATAATTTTATAATAGAATTTCTAATCCTATCTAGTTTAGTAAATATTCTTTTTAGTGTTTTTACAAGGACGGAAATGTTATGTAGGTAACTGAACCTGAGCTAAAAATTACCCGTTTTGATACATTACCAAACCTGTGTGACGCTCCTAGTATTTTTTTTTTTTACTTATCAAAGTTCAATTCTTTGGTGAAGAACTCCAGTTTTAACATGAGTACCTCTGATTGTTCACAGGTAAAGCCAGGGTTACCTTACTTAGATGTTATAAGGTTGCTCCGAGATAATTCTCCATTGCCAATCGCTGCATATCAGGTAATCTTATATCCGATCTTAATTGCTCTAGCAATGAATTCATAGTTTGTATGTGAACTAGTTGGGTCAATGGTCGGAATCTCAGATACCATGTTCTTCTAAATCCTTTGTATCACCATACATACATTTCCAACATGCTTGTTTTATGAAAAGTAAATTATTCTTTCTGGTTATCCTCTAGGATACCAATTAAGAATCAAAAATAAGAAAACCATTCCAATTGGAAATCTTAATTTGGAAGACTGTTTTACTAAGTACTTCTAGATTGGAATATGTGATAAAATGAAATGTTGCAACTTGAATGAGCAGTTGGAGTTATAGTGTGCTTTTCCTAACCTTTTGGGTAGAGGGGTGGATGCATGGCCAGGTCGGTAACATGCGTAAAAGGCTAAAAGTTTGTACCGGTCAAAACGGCCACTTCTATCAGTGACAGTTTATGTTCAAAACTATTTTACTGCCATAATACACAGTTAGTGTATCAAAGATGATTGCAAAAGATTTATACTTGCAATAACAAATTTATTTCCTCAAATAAGATTGTTTTAGGAGGTTTTGTACACTAAAACTACACTTTTTGACTTTTGACCCATTAGAGAAGCATGACCTGATCTGCTCATCCATAAGCAAACATGTTGAGATTCACACCTATTTTTCTTGTGCATAGACAATATCTTGTCACATTTTGTTTCTTAACTGTTTGGCAATTTTAGGTTTCTGGAGAATACTCGATGATCAAAGCAGGGGGTGTATTAAAAATGATCGATGAAGAAAAAGTAATGCTAGAATCACTCATGTGTCTGAGACGTGCTGGGGCGGATATTATTCTCACCTATTTTGCTTTACAAGCAGCGAGGGTTTTGTGTGGTGAAAAGTAGAACGACATAAACTACATGTAGTTGTATCCGAGTTTCTTGACATGCGGCTTTATATTATATTTTGTGTTTTAAAAATAGAAGTAAATTAAAAAAGTAAAAAATATGGTGTTGGGAAAGCTTTGTGATATTGTTTGTGATAATTTCTTTGGAATTGGTGACCTAAGGTTATTGTTTGTGAAATTATAACATTTGAAGGGCTCCTTACTCCCTCATTTTTATTGTTAGTGAGATCATATATAACTTGTGTTTAGTACTTGCTTTAAAGATGAAGTAAGCCATTCCTTATTGCTACAATGATGATATGATGCTTGTTATGCATGCTAGTACTAGAATTATGCATGATACATTACAGGATCTTACTATAAACATATCTAACAAGATTTGTCATAAACCAGTGGGAGGTTTATTCTTGCCTGAATTACTCAATTTCCAATTGCTAATAGAAGTTTCAAAACCAGAAAAACAAAAAGGGTTCTACTAAATGTTCATAGAAAGTGAACATTCAGGCATTTTCATGAAACTGTTGATCGTTCGACTTCAATTTATCCACCACATGCTGCACCACACCCTGCAACACAAGCACTACCACCACATGCCGTCGTGTCAGCTGCAGCATGAGATTTATCTCTTGCCGCCGTGCCAGCTCCTCCGGCACAAGAGAAAACTATGATTCCAAAAATGGCAAGTGCAAACATCATTACACTTGCCCAAAAACCAAACATTCTACCAAATCCCTGATCCCCATCGATCAAATTCCAACGTTGCATTACCATCTTTCTATCGTCACTCCTCTAGATTTTGTTTGTGGAAAGGCTTGAAACAACGAATTGAATCTTCTTATAACTCCTAAAACCAATATAACATACTTCCCTTTTTGGACACCAAGGGCCAAATGGCTTCAAGGATCTCTTCAAAAGCCAAAAGATCCTTTCTTGGGTTGTTTTATAAGGGCCAAGTTTCATAACCCAACGGATAATATGAGAGTATTTGGGTAGTAAAGCAGCCTCTTTAGTAAAAGATATAAGAAAGATTTTGTATAATGATTATTTTGCAAAGTAACCACAAAAAGCACAAAGGTTTGCAAGTAGAAGTTGCATCATTTTGCAACAAGAGATGGTGGTTCATGAATCATGGCCACTAGTTAGTTAACTTTTTCTACATTTTGCTTGTCTCAGATAAAAGGTAAATGGGTCTCCCATTACCTTGTGTTCTTGCTAAACTAGTATCTGGTTTTTGAAGACCATTTATTTATGAAAAGAATTTTGTAGGTCACCAACATTTGTGTTTTGTTTCATGACCAACTCTGACCAAAACCTTATCGAAAATGAATAAAGCTACTGTTTAAGCGGTTTTAGATACTCAAACTTTGAAATCATTAGTTGCACAATGAAAAGTGTAATTCGGTTAGCCTTTTTAGTAAGATTTTGGTCGGATTTTGTAAAGATGAAGTAGCAATATACAAACTTGAAGGTCCTACAAAATATTTTTGTTAGATGGGTGAACTTTAAAAGCAAAATGCTATACTTTGGTGACCTTTATATGTATTATCCCCGAAAAGATAACTTAATTTCTAAACTTTCTCGCTTGCAACATATTGCTCCCTAACATTTTACAATATGCATTATAAGCATTGTAAATTTGTATTTGAATATATATATGATATTTTAACAACTTTTGAGGGATCAATATGTAATTTTCACTATGTAAAAAACTAGTTAAAGTTAGAATTGGTGTTGTTGACAACATATAAAATATGTAAATATGTGTTGTTGACCAATCAACTTTCATCGAATTTTCATTATTATTCCACTAAAATGAGTTAATCAAACATTTGGTGTAAAAAAAGAATATATTAAATGTTGATGAAAAATGTCAAAGTCACATTCCTTTTTATTTGGCTTACCTTAACTTTATGTTAAAGTTTAATATGTACGGACCCTTAGACACTCACATATATAATGAAAACATTTAGGTGAGACTTGCAAAAAGAAAACCTTAAAAACATCAAATATGGACAATCTATCCTAACTATAATATCATGAATTTTAAAAACATGATTTTGAAGAAATGTAGCTAAACTTGAGATTTAGTTATATTTAGGTTAGATGTGTTAACTTTTGAATGCGAGTGGAGACGTAAATGCAAGAAATCTCAAACTATAGGGGCCTGTTATGTAGTTTTGGCTGAAATTATCGATGCAAACTATGTTATTAGGCCAATTCCTCTGTATATAGTTGGAACTTATTGATAGAAACAAATACATCAAACAATTTCAGTAAATTCAAGTGACACAGAGTGAATTTTGGGCAAGAAAGCAACAGATTTTGGAGCATAGTTACGATTGGGTTATGATTTCTAACTCACTCTTGAATTGCATGAATTTGAACGTCGGATTGTACGTGTCTTTCGATATGGTCGAGTGACTCGAGTCATAGTTTGTCCAGTAGTCTAAAGTTTGAACAATTCGCATAATTTTGGCAAAAATATTTTAACAATTCGCATAATTGTGTAACAATTGGCAAAAATAATAACAGCCCAAGATCGAGCCAAAACTGTCCAAATCGCAGCTTCTTTGTGCTCATCGTAATCAGCAGCATCTAGTCGAACAAATTGAACTTGATTCTGGTCGTTTTTCAACCATTTTTATAATTTCAGCCACACCGGATTACAATTGTGACACATAACCAACCACATACGAAAGTGAAGTTAATATTATATGAATAAAAGTTTCAAGAAACACATTTTAAACAAACCTAATTAAATTAATCAACTCCATGGCTGGTCTGTTGAGGACGTGAGGAGTCAGGTTCACATGGATGAGATGCGTCTTCTCGTAATTAAGTCTCTAATTAATACAATAAACAATTACTAGAGAATATTATTGTCTAAAACGTTGTCGCTTAGTAATTAATTATTAAATCCAATCTAATCTAATGTACGATATGACAGTTCCTATTGGTGAACAGTTTGAGACTGTAGACCTTCCACTTTAAGCAATATTTAAGACTCCTTTTTTAATAAATGTAGTTCCCATTCTAATGTACTATAAGATTTGATTGTTCTAAAATAATGGGATTTGTAAATAAGATTATTTTGGGTAATAAATAACTTGATGGACAAGTTAAAAATTTGTCTATATAAATAGGAGTTAGTTGTATGGTTTAAGGTGACAAGATTGAGAAAAAAAAGAGCTTATGAGAATTGTCTCCCTCCGTCCAGTGTGGTGGTCTCGGTGATTCAATATTGACGGCGGAGAATTCCGTTATTGTAATCTACCGTTGAGAGTTGTGTGAGGATTTTTAGGAGTGTCGAGAGTTGAGCGTCTTCAACTTGTAATATCTTTGAATCTTTCATATAGTTAATGTTAAGTGGCCTACATGATCCGTAGTTTTTACTATCCCTTTAAAGGTTTTTCACGCGAAATATCATATGCTCATGTTTTTCCTATTTCGTCTTCATTTAATTATTGTCGGTTGCGTAGTTTGTTGTGATTGACTTTGTTAACAAGTGGTACAAGAGAGAGAGGTCAATCCCAACCCTCATCATCATATTATCACCACATATGCATCACTACATTTAACCAGTGAATAAAACAACATGCATTATGATTAATTCACTGCATTCAATAATGGAGTTTGTAATCTACGTAGTTAAAAATTTACAATTGATAGTCAATAATCTTTGAATCGGGAATTTTATTAGTTAAAAAGTAGATAGATTTAATATTTTTTTAAATTTGAATGACACCTAAAACTTTTTAGAAAATTAAAATAACGAAACATTTGAATTTTTGATTAGTTGTTAAAAGAATAAAAGTGTCGGAGATGTTTTTCATGCCCTATAGGTACCAGTGTATTACGCGTCGTCAGTAGTAATCTAGAACTAAATAACGATTAGGTTCATAATGATTTTATATTATTCGTTAACGTTGAATTCAGGAAGTAGAAACAAAAACGTACAAAACCTATAAAAATCCATTAACAAACAAAACCGCCAGCACAGATTAGTAATAAACAAATACCTAAGAAGTTGGTTTTTACAGAATAAACAATGGCGGAAGTTGCACCACCTTCCTCTCCAATCGCATATCCTATAATAATACCAATCATTTTAATATTAATCACAATCACAAAACCCAATAATCATATTATTATTATTATTAAACTTTCCCCAAATCACAATTCACACACTCACTCACTCTCGAGTTTTATCATCCAACAAGTATGGGTTCAGTTAATTTATCACTGTTTTCCCCAAATAATGTTCACCAATTTCAATCGAAAGGTGCAATGATGGCTAACCTCACGACTACTACAATGACATCAGCAGCTGCAGCTGCAGCTGCAGGAATTAAATCTAGTAGTTTGGGTTTTAAGAATTTGATGGAGAGTTTCACTGTGGACATTCATCTAGCAGAAGGTAGGCAATTGAATGTACCATTAATCGCACCGTTTACGATTGCGACTTCGAGACTCGAAGGAGTTGAGAATGTAGCGATTCGTGTAGAGTTGAGTAATGGATGTTGTGGGTGGGGTGAATCGCCGGTGCTGCCGTTTGTGACGGCGGAGGATCAGAAGACGGCGTTGACTAAAGCAAATGAAGCTTGTGACTTTCTGAAAAATAGTCAAGCTATGAGTTTAGGTCATCTGTTGACTGATATTGGTCAACTCCTTCCTGGTCATCATTTTGCTTCTGTAAGTAGCATATTTTTTTTCCATTTTGTAGCATTAAGTAATTGGTTATCTGATGATCTTTTTATGAATTATGATTATTCAAGAATGTGATTATGTTGACTTTTTGTGATGAACTAATGTACACTGTTGATTCTTCTTTTTGTTAGTTTATTGTTTTTCAATTAATTTTATCAAGTTTATGACTTTATTCTCATATTGATGCTTAAAAACCTTAAAGGTTAGAGCGGGGGTCGAGATGGCTGTGATTGATGCAGTTGCAACAAGTATTGGCACACCGTTATGGAGATTCTTTGGTGGAGTTTCGAATACGATCACCACAGATATTACAGTCAGTTTCTATCCAAGTAATCTAAGTTTTATTCACTTTGTTGTTGTTAGTAAATTTATTAGAGGTGGCAAAATGGGGGGACCTAGTGGGTCGGGTTGACCCCTTAATATTTTTTTGTCCAAGGCGCTTTAAGTTTCTTAAGTAATTAGTCTGCCAGATATGGTTACAACCATTATGAAAAAATAACCTGATGTTCTGAATAAATGATTTAGGAGGTTATTAGCATTAAAGGTCCACTTTCGGCGATCTTGACCCGTTTGAGTAATTATAAGCGTTTCTTCTTCTTTTTTTGAAAACCTTTTTAACTATATTTACCCGTTTGACACGATAGAGATTAACATAACCCAAATCAAACCATTCATTGGTAAGTATTTGAAACGACCACTTTTAATAAATGTGGAACTAAAATAGCAAATATCTAGAAGATAACATTAATCTAAGTTTATCGCTACTGTAGATACCTATTGTTTCCCCAACTGAAGCTGGTCAATTGGCTTCAAAGTATTATAAACAAGGGTTCAAGACTTTGAAGCTTAAGATCGGAAAGGATTTGAATGCAGATATTGAAGTGCTTCGAGCTATACGCAATGCCCATCCCCATTGTCTATTTATCTTAGATGCCAATGAAGGCTACACTTCCTCGGAAGCTATTCAAGTTCTTGAAAAGTTACATGGTAAAGTTATATTTGAAAAGTAATAAATCAATCTATCATAATGCATTTTGTAACATCCATTTTTTTAGTGGGTGTTTGGGTATCCATGCTAACATCGATTAATTGCATATGGACAAATTAGATAAAGCAGTTGCTAAAATGTAGGTTATTTGAAGGGATACAGGATTTTCCAATATAGCATGCAATACCTTTGCTAATTGTTTTTAGCAGATTTACTGGAATTACACTCTTTTGTCTTTTCCATATTTTGAAACTACAAAATACTACAATTTGTGTTGGCTATCCACATGTATGCACACACTCAACAAACCGCATAGGTTCACCCTAGTTGGCAATGGATTATATAGGAATTTTTAAGGCTTAAGCTAGAGGTGGTAAATTTGACGATTTCGACTCATTTTATGTATGTGTCAACTTAGGTTATGGTTTTTCCCTAATGGGACAAATTGAACTTTTAGCTTAGTTGATTTGTCTCGATTAGTTAGATTATTATGGTAATATCATGTACTTTTTGCGATCATGAATAACATATCAAATGCTCTATAAAATATGAATAAATTGGAAAAAGGGTCAACCCAACCCGTAGTTATAACATCTTGTTTGATCCCAATCCGATTTTGTTCTGTTACGCAACTCTCCGGACCTACCTTAAGCGCTTATAATATACGAGTTGAAATGCATTATATATTTCTTGTTATATGATTGCAGAAATGGAGGTGACCCCTATTCTTTTTGAGCAGCCGGTTCACAGAGACGATTGGGAAGGTCTAGGTCACGTCACTCGAGTTGCGAAAACTAAATACGGTGTATCGGTTGCTGCTGATGAAAGTTGTAGAAGTTTAGATGATGTTAAAGAAATAGCTAGACGACAACTTGCAGATGTTATTAATATTAAACTCGCCAAAGTTGGTGTCTTAGGGGCTCTTGAAATTATTGATTTTGCAAAATCTGCAGGACTAGATTTGATGATTGGTGGGATGGTTGAAACTAGACTTGCGATGGGCTTTGCTGGCCATCTTGCTGCAGGTCTTGGGGGCTTTAAGTAAGTGAAACTATGTTTGATATAACCTTTTTTTAGAGGTGGAAATTTCGACTCATTTAGTATTTACTTATGAACGAGTTGATTGGTGGACCCTTTTGACATCTCAAACGGGTTAAACGGGTAAAAAAAATTGCTTAAAGGAAACGGGTCAAATGAGACGAAAGTCACCCATAGTGTATTTTCAATACAAAAAACTTTGTAAAACATTTTATTCAAAAGTTAGATAGTTATTGATATAATATAGTCGTCCTTATCATTTTAGTCACCCTTCTTATTTTAAAAAATTAAGTGTTTTGGGTAAACTGATCTGGCCGTAAGAAATCGTTTTTCCCCGTTACACAACTACCCCGACCCACCCATTTTTGCACCTCTATCTCCGTTATTTAGTTTGATTTAAGTTCTTGAATGATGATAACTGTTAACAGATTTATAGACTTAGATACACCACTTCTGCTTGCGGAAGATCCAGTTTTTGAGGGTTACGAAGGTAATTTCAGCCTTTTGAATCATGAGTGTTTAGCAAAAAGAAGAGAAATTTAATTGTATACACTTTAGACATGACTTGTACTAACTTTTTGTTGTTTCTTTAGTTTCGGGTCCAATTTACAAGTTCACAAATGCTAGAGGCCATGGTGGTTTCCTTCACTGGGACAATATTGCTTGGTGAGTTCTATCTTTTCATTTTGTTTGTAAACTTTCTATATACTTGATGCATTGTATGTGTGCAATGATCTTATCTAGAGATGGCAATCAGCCAGGGTAAGTAAAGGGTCAAAATGGGCAACTTTGTTTACATGTTGGGTCAGGTAAACTCAAAACACTTTTGTCGAAGGTTGTTTATTTTTTTCCTAGTAAATTTTGTGTTAAATGTGATTATGGAAAAACAAAACCATTACCAATGTTAATAAAAAATGACTATTTAAGCAATTTAGTAGGTTGTATGCCTACTAAATTTTTAGTTTTTCATCTTTAGTTGGCAAGGTGTTATGGTAGTTAGGTATCGTTAAAAAACTGTGTTTTGGTTTGAGAGGCTCTAGGTAGTTTGGGTTTGGTTTATGGTTATAAAGTAATGTTGGTGTTTTGTATTTGTAGCTTCTTGCTAGTTAATTTATATGAATTTCCTTTGCCGTTCAAAAAGAAAAAGTAGGCTGTATGCCTTAAAAAGTAGTTTTGAGTGCCTTTCGACTCGTCTAACCCATTCAACTCGTTAGAGAAACACAACCAAAATCGACCCGTTCATGACTAAATGAGTCAAAATTGCTTTTTCTAATTTTTTCTGTTTCCTCAAAGATCAAGTAAAAGTAGCTTTCATCAGAGTTGGTAGGCTGCCTGACTGTATTGAGAATCCAATGAAGGTCTGCACTAAAATTTTAGCATTCCGTTTCTTCGAAATATTTAAGTTAGTGTTATCATCTTTACAACTTACAAGTAAATTGATGGCGCCAATATAGTTCTACGAGATTCCTTAATTCGTTTTTATAGAAGATCGTTGAACATTTAAACATTGGCAGCGTAGGATGGTCAGTTATGCTGACCTTGATGTCATTGCAGTTGTGCTAAATAAACCAGTAAATTGAGCATGTGAAAGCAATAAAATTAATGGCAGGCGCAAAAAAGCTGGAAGTTTGTTTGGATTTGACCCAATTCTATTGAAAGATGCATAGTAGCATAATAACTACTCCGTCGTTCCCAGGAAATTTCCCAGATAAAAGTAGTGTTTCCTCTTTAAGATCTCAAGTATTTAGTTTATCAAAATTAGTTTATCCAATGATTAATTAAAGAATTGTTATACTGTGTCGAGTCAAACATTTACATTTTCATACAGGGACTATTATAATGAGATTTAAGCGTCTGTGTAGTAGTATCTTTACATTTTTTTTTCATTGAGGTTATCCTTGTTTATAAAATCTGCACAATTTCATCTAGCAAACATCGTTAACCTGTTAGATATATTTTATCTGGAGGCAGATTCTGGAGTCACAATGGATCACCGGTAACTAAAGAAAACGTCGGCTTGTTGCTGCCAATGAACTGGGCAGTTCTTTGTACTTGTGACCATCTTATTTTCAGTGGTCATCGACTTGATTTCTGTAGTATAATCCAAGAAGTGTGGAAATTGATTGGCTGTTCTATAAAATAAGTTCAAGTGATTGATGTTTTTGCTTGTGCTGAAATTATCTATATCTGTACTTGAAAACTATATTATAACACATTTAGTCCGGATCTTAAATTCTTGGTTGAAGTACTAGCTTAAAATTTGGTTATCACCATTATTCAACTGATAATACATTCAGAAGTTTCTTAGTAAATCCAAATGCATACCATCTAGTTTTTCACTAAAAATGATTATATAGAAAATCAAAAATAAATAAAAATGATTAGTTAAACATTATATTTTCTAATATCATGTCATCCACATATGTTACTCCCTCCGCCCTATTTTACTTTTCCATCTTACTATTTTTGTTTGTCATCAAAGTAGATATTTTTGTTTGTCATCAAAGTATTGTCTACTTGTAAAAGATAACTATTAAAAATCATTAAACTTCATCTTTTACTTTCATTTTATTACTTTCTAACCATTTAATTCCTAACATGCGTGAATGGTCCCCGTAGTTTCCACACATTATCACGGTTAGTCCATATGTTTTATATGTTGCATGGTCAGTCCATCATTTACCTAAAATGACTAAAATACCCTTGGTGATGGGCGTTCAGCAAAATCTATTTTGTTCAGCGAGAGGGGGCTATTTTAGTTATTTTTAGGTAGAGGAGCGACTGACCGTGCAACATCTTTTGAGTTTTTGGACTGTCGGATTCAACAAACAAAGCACATTGACTAACAGCAAGAATGTGCATAAACTACAGGGATCGTTCATGCAATTTAGGTAAAAACTTGCTTTAAATACTAGGACAAAACAGATAATTCGTTGATCTATGTTAAATCAAAGAAAATTTACTTAGAGACAATTATTTTGTGATAGAGGGAGTATATATTTAGGTATTAGAAAAGTGATTAGTAATTTAATTTCATAACTATTAAAAGTTATACGGAGTATATTTTTTGAGGATTTCATATTGTTTAAAAAATGGATTATACTTCCTTTGTAAACGTTGTTGAAACAACACCTAAGATAAAACTGAAGACACTTACGCGGAAAATTAATGTCTCCTCGATGATAGTCTAGTGGTGGAGAACATTCAATATAAAAGCGATGTCACATATTCAATTCTTATTCACATGTTTCTTTAATCGTAAATTATGCGATTTGCCTCCTTTACGTTAGTTATACCGGTTGATGAGAGACAGACGATCGGTTTATTTATTTATTTATTTTTACGGGGAATTGATAGGTATTGGTAAGTGCTATTTATATATTGACATGTATGGGTGTCGGCCAAATATGATAAGCAGCTTATGATGAGGATCTGTCTTTTTTAATAAAGAGATCCAAAACAATAATTGGGCGGTGGCCTCTTTATACAAAAAGTTGAGCATGCTTACAACTTACAATATCATATAATGATGCTATTAGATTAGATATGATCTCATAAGACTTTGCAATGATATAAGTGGACTCGATTTTTCAACCCCATGGGACCCAATTTAAGCACTTTTCATCATTTCTGTCTCTAAATAGTTTATGAGTTATAATCATTACTCACGGATTTCTCATTTTGGAAGTCACAAATATGATTATTTTAACGATTATAAGAGATTAATTACTAATGACAAAAGAAAAGGGTTAAAGTTTATGATGCAATTAAGAAATTCCAATAGAAATGGCAAATAGTAAATACCATCTCATCATTGGTGACGCAATGAACACTTTAAACTCGTGCAAGTTTTCAAGGTAACATTACATATATTATTCAGTTTAGATTAATTTAATTTAATGACTATAGTATTATACAGTAGTAGTTCACTTAAGAGTGATCCCAACCGTGCGTCTCTTGACCGCCGTTGACACGGTCTCTCAGTTTCATCCGTTAGATATTCGACGTGTCTAGCGACGCGTCAATTTTTTTTGTTTTGTTTAGTGTATAGAAATAAAGGTATATTAGTAAATGTGGGGTTCAGAAAAATTAAGTGAGGGTGTCATTGTTGGCAGTTGTCAGTCAGTTGTTAGCAGTCAAGTTTTAAAAAAGGTTTATGTGACACTGAGTTGACATCAGTCGATTTCAGTAAATTGTTAGAGTGGTCTAACAATCACAATAATGGACTAATAAGATGTCTTCAAGTCGCAAACAAAAATTATGGTGAAATATATTAATAACTCACGATTTATACTAATAACTCACTTATAAGTGACTGAAACTTCACTTCTTATATTAATGCGGTATGCCAACTTTAATATCTCACTTGCTGCCTGCTCCCGAGTCTTTGATTAAAAAAAAATAATAGAAGACTATAAAATGATAGAAAAAAGAAGAAGATAAATTTAATTTATACGTTTCGTGTTCTCGAGTCGGATAGAATGGAAGGAAATTATCCTCCCATTTTTCCAAATTTTGAAGAGAAACTTTGGAGAGAAAAATAGGTCAAATTCTTCACTTCTCTCCATAATAAATACTCGAGAACATAATCTGAATGTGTTCTTTTCGATTCTCTTCTCTTCTTTTCTTTCGAAAAAACAACTCGGGAATCTCATTATATACTTTAATTTATTTATGAGGTTTCATCACATTTTTAGTTTACTTTAATTTGATGCACATTGAACTCGTTGAGCTGGGCAAGAGCTTTACAGTGTAACATCAAGGGATAATTACATATATATCCTCATAAAACACAAACCTAAATTACATATTCCTCCTAAAATTATACAAATTTTCAATGTATAATATACGATGATTTTAATGTAATTTAGTTTACGTGTTACGAATTTTAGTATTTGATCAAAGAGGTTCAAATTCATCATATATTCGGACACTTTAAAAAATTAAATAAGCACAATAATAACATCAATAAGTATTGTTACGAGTTTAACATACGTGTCAAATTACAGGAAGTAACAAGACAAATGACCAGTCCAGCCTTCTGAAATCACTGTCCCTAAACTATTTATTTGAAACAGAAACAGAACAAGCTAATACATATATCGAAGACAATCCAAAGCAACACAAATAAAACTAGTACATACTGCATGAAAAGTAGTACTCTAGCACTTAGGAATAGGAACACCACAAGTTTTTGCCACCTTTTTGGCATTAGGAGATGAAACATATGCTTTAAGGTTTGGGTTCTTCATGTACTGGCATAGACATGGTCTCTGCTCTTTTATCTTGGTGCAACATTGTTTTGATGGTGCCGATGATGACGAGATGGCAGCCGCACATGGTGCTAGCTGTGTCACTTGACATGTCACCGCTGCGGCCACCTGCGGTCCGGACAAGATCATTGCCAAGATTGCCGTGGTGCATAATGCTATGTATGTAATGGACCTCATATTTGCTCCTTTAGTTTTAGTGTGTGTATGTGTGTGCTTTGTTTGGGAAAAGTTGCTATGGGTAGTAGGCGACTCTTGCATGAATTTATAGAGGAATATATAATGGGGTTGAAAAGGTAGCCTTTAATTTCATTTTCTATTTTTTTTAAAAATAATAATAGTTTCAAATTATATAAAAAAGATCCTTTCATGTAGCAATTTTATTAAGGGCATATATACTCCCTTTATTGCTTTGGTTCCTAATGTTGATGACCCTCTTTATACCGAGTCTTATTGGCTGTCAATATTTGATCATTGTAAAAATCCTTGCAACCCATCTCAAAAGTAGTTGTTTCGACATAGTGTGTGAAGTTCAGACCGCTTACATTAAGAATAACATATGATTGACCCACGGGGAAAGGAAAAGAAGAATAAACTTACGTGTGAGTTGTCTTTGAAAAGACGTTTGACTCTACCAATTAGACATTCTTGAATTCGGTCATGTCTCAAATTGGTTTTAGTCATCAATGATGAAACTCGACCAATTGGAGTTGTTGGTCCTTTTCTCCTAGCTCGGTTGTAGATTGTAATTGATGGCTAGGAGCCGGTGATGCCTTGACCTATTATTTTTTTTATGGTCTCTTTTGTGGTTTTGTTGAGCTCTTTTATGCCATTTGCATTTTGGGCTTTTTTTTATGACATGTTTCTTTCTTTTAGTTGTCCTATTTGAGGATTTTAATGAAAGTCTTGCTGATACGATACTCTAGGCTAGTCGGCCCAAGTCCGATTATGGGCTATAGTCTATTGGGGTTTTAGTGTTAATTAATAATATATTTTACCTGTGAGGTTTTCAATATTTATCATTGCTTTGCCCTTAAAAAAATGGTGAAAATGGACAAATGGTTGTCTCAACATCGCCATGGCTGAAATACAATTTGGGTTGCACACCAACATTTAAATGGGCCGAGTTTCTTCAGGATCTTTCAAACAGATCTCAGAGAGATTCAATTGGTGTTATAATTTTACAGATGTAAAATACAATGTTAATTCAGATAATGCATTCAAACATCACTTCAATATGATTATTAGTTGATAAATATAGTTGGTTGGGTTTTAATTCAATTATCCAGTTCACTAGTTATGCTCTTAATTTTGCATAATTAATTAGGGTAAATATACATGTTAAAAATCATAATCTCAATTTGCAACCTAGCTAACATAAGCGGAGATAATAGGATGGCTTGTGGGGGCTCAGCCACCCCCCAAATGGTCCAACTACACTAAATTTTAAATAGCCCCGGTCCATTAATTTTTGTTGAGCCCTCAAATGAACTATACAAAAATGTGAGTGTTACTTTCTTTTGGCCCAATTGCACTAAAAGATCTCTCCTGGAGCCTAAAAAATAATTAAGAGTGAACACAAATTAAAACGCAAAATTAACTACGTGAAACTTTATGTGAATTCTCGTTTACGAAATCAAGAAAACCATTAAAAGATTGTGAGGCACGTTTTCTTCTTTGGTAGCTAATGTTGGAGATTTTGCATCAAGTGTGAAGATTTGACGTGACATGCATGTTCGTCCTCTTTCTTGTGTTTTGTCTGCCTAATTTCATGTAATACGAATCGACAAATCTTAATTTACACGTCCAAATCAGCAAAACTTTTTATGGCACTTCATAATTTCGTTTAAATAACAATAAAACATATTACACCTCTCTTTTTTCGGGGTGAAAAATGGTGACGGTTAGAAAATTATGTAAAATGGACTACCATAATTAGCATCGAAACACCAAAGAAAACCCACTAACTTACAAAAATAAACACAGGACAATAGGTTGCATTAAAATACAGTGTAACATCAAGGGATAAGTGTGAAAAGTCTTACAGTTGCACTTACTGTTTGTTTATATAGATGAAAGCAAATGATAGAGAAGCTAGTGCTTTTTTATAAGGGCCCAAAGGTGCTTGTTTGACAGTATAACAGCAACACACCAATAGGTTGTGAGCTCAAAAATGAGTTGAATTAGTACGTGTATAATGTATGAATGTACATAACATGTGACTTAGAAAAGAAAAAAAATCCAAATAAACACGTACTCAAGATTCGACGTTTTATTTAAGTATTTAACATCCAGCAGACCACTGATCATAAACCTATTAAGACACACATAAGATGATGAATCTGTTCACAACTCAAGCTTCTTGAGATACAGAAATAAGTCAGTAACTACACTTGCATAAATAGTACATCAGGAGTAGTACTCTCCTTAACTTAATTCTGGGATATATGTGGTCTATATATTAGTATTAAATACTCTTAATTATTTAATTAACACTTGGGAATGGGGACCCCACAAGTGCTAGAAACCTTCTTGGCATTAGGAGAGTTGATAAACTGCTTCAAGCTTGGGTTCTTTATGTACTGACAGAAACATGGGCTCTGTTGTTTTAACTTACTGCAGCACAATGCTGATGCCGGTGATCCTGATGTAAAAGCAGGCAAGCAAGGCGATAGTTCGTTCACCGAGCAAGTCACTGCCGTTGCCACTTTGGGTCCCACCAAGACCATAAACAGAATTGCAATTCCATAAACTGAAATGTATGATGCAGACCTCATTTTTAAGTAAACTTGAAATATGCAGAGTAGTGAAAGATGATTAGGAAGGAGTTGTGATTTGGGTAGGCAGATCTTGCATGAATTTATAGATGGAAGACTGGAACCTAACCAATGTCGAGCCGGGAAATAAATGCATAGTTGGGTAGAAACGTGTATAAAAACAACACGTTATTTCGATAAGATTATTTTTCATCAAAAAGACTAAACAAGATCACTAACGACGACGTAGATAACTACTACATTAATGATACGTCGTGTGAAGTAACATGTGCGGTTGTCATTAAACTTGATCTAATTATGAAGTTTGTACAAGTTTGGTAACATATTAGTGTTAAAAAATAAGTATAACTAATTAACTATAAACACTCAAAATACAATATTTTATTCAATTAATAAAGGGTCCAACAAGTAATCAAGAAGTCCAGAAACTCAGCAACAGCTAGAGCCTCTGGACTGGAAGAAAAATGTCCTAACTTTTAACTTTAATAACTGAACTGGTCCAGATACAAATCAACCATTTTATACATCATTTTCAAGCAGCCCATATCTGCACATACCAATCCTCATGGACTGTTTTAAAGCCCAGCTCACAAGGTGCATCAAAGGTTGAAAGAAGAATAATTGAAAGAATTTACCCCAATCATTTCATTACACGTACCAAGTCAACAAAATCAAGTCAACATAACCCACCCAACTTACCTACAATGACAACTTCAAGTGGAATACAAGGTGTCCACTCCACATCATTATGACATTATCTTCAGTTCTTCACTGTTTATTAGTCCATTTGAATCATGATTTCCTTTATACAAAATGACGACACGTTAGTATTTACCATATACTAAAGTCACAAGGTCCGAGTCTAATGCAAAAGTGCACAAAACTTTTAAATCCACCATCACACTAGCTCAGTCTTTCCTTATAAATAGTAGTAACTGAGACCAACATAAAATGCAACACATTCCAAGTCTTTATTTCTCTCCATTTGAAAAGTAACCAACTTTAACTTAACTGAAACATGGCTGCAACATCATACATTGCAGTCTGTACTGCAGCACTACTACTATTGGTCTTAGCCCAGTCACAAACCGCTACAGCGGTGACATGTGCCCCCGTTCAGCTAGCTCCATGTGCTAGTGCAATCTCGTCATCAGCACCACCATCTAAGCTCTGCTGTACCAAGATTAAACAACAGAGGCCATGTCTATGCAAGTACATGAAGAACCCAAGCCTTAGGAAATATGTTACTTCCCCTAATGCCAAGAAAGTTGCCAAAATTTGCAGGATCGCTGTTCCCAAGTGTTGAATCCTCTTGCTATTTTACACATGATCGATCATGCGTTAAAGGACATGAAGTTATATTACTAGGAATAAAGTGATTTATGTTTAGTTCTCAGTTGTTGCATGAACACTGTTGCGCATTCCTTTGAGCTTGCTGATTTTAGTAACTTATAATAATATATTGTGTTATTTATCATTTTGCCAATTTCTATCTGTTTGACTACTGATCCACAATACCAGCAGGACACAATCTCTGCAGTTTAAAACGCATAACACAATCTGGGTTGTCTGGTTGACGACTTGACGTTTATAAACAAGGCAAATAGCAGACAACTCACCTTTGTTTAATGCAATTTCTTGAACTATTAGTCGAGTCAGGTTACTGTTGGCCTCTTGATAAGAAGAAAATTATCAACACACGTATTTTTATCAAAACCAAGTAAAAGTGTACAAAGGACCCAAAGTGCATAATGTGCTGGTGCGGGATCTTTGGGAACATATATAGAATCAAGAGAAAGAGTAACAAGTTTAAATGAAGTAATGAACAATATACTGGAATTGAAAGATATTCATATTCATCATATACATAACAAAAACAAGAATGAATGCCATTCTCACTTGCAAAACGGAATTGTTCCACTTTACCACTCACAAATTGAGAAGGTTTGAGATTGGGTTCCATCCCAAAATCCAAGGTCTATTATCAGATGGAAGCACAAAATTCAGCTCGAACATTTCTTTAGACAAGTTTCCACCTTCACGGAAACCAACGAGCTTTGCAACGATCTCTGCACTTTCTTGCACATGTGCGCTATCGTGGGGATTGGTCCATAGCTTGCTTATGAATTGAATCCTACGCTGCTTACCCTCAAGAGGGACGTCCCATTTCATGTACAGCAGTTCTCTCTCTTCTGTTGTCAAACGTGTTGTTAATCTCTTTGCTAGGAAGTCCCTTTCACGCTTCAGTGATCTAAGGCTGCACAATAGATATGATGCAATGTTAACGACTTTAGTTCCTCATATACATGAAGGCATTGCAATTTTTTGATAGAGGGGGCAAGATGGGTTAGGTAAGGGCTCGAAATAGGTTAGGTTGACCTGCAGCTACCATGTCTCGTCTATAATCTTTTTATAGATGATATATGTGTTATGCGATTCTAGAAAACTATTTCATTTTACCAATTATTTGCTTCTTTAAATAAAGAATTTTAAAGGTTGTATGCAGTTAAATATACACTTTGGGTGCCTTTCGAACAATTTAATCAAATCAATGGAAGTATTGTATTTGGAGTTCTCTATTTTGACCACTAACAGGTCAAAGAAGCCCGAGTACCTCTACAAAAAAATACCATATTATAACCCAATCTGTTCTACCCAATTCAATTTTGTTATCTCTAATAGCAATTGGCGAGACAAGAACATGATTTTTGGCTTCCAAATGATATTGACATGGCAAAGCTGAAAATAATAAATCATTAGGGGAGGAGATAACCTTGATGATATGGAGATTGTGGGTTCCTCTGTACCACGGGCTGGGGTAGCATTTCCTTGTTCAGCTAAATGTTCTTGTAGCCAATTAAGTCGCCTAAGTTCAACTTCCATGTATATTTCGTCAGCAGGGTCTCCTTTAAACAGCATATAAAACTGGGTTCTATGGATAATCGATACAAAGCAAACATCCCATAGTTCTATTATCTTCTGTCTTTGCTCCCTAAATGTTATATGCCATGGAACTGGGGAGACCTCAGGTATATCTGCTGTATTCTCATCGTTTTCCAGGTCATATCCAGCTGCTTCATTAGCTTCAAGCTCAAGCACCTATGTAGAAGTAGATAATACATAATTTAATCATCAACATTATGTGTATTAGAAATTGGAATGAAAATGATAGATGAGCCAAACTAGAATCATTCACTTATATGAATGGGTCTCGGGGTGTGTCAAACGGGTGAAGTAATAAAAAAAGCTTGCAAGGAAACTGGTCAAATGGGGCGAACAGAAAGTCCCTTATTTAACATGAAAGACATCTTAAATCATTTTACTGAAATCTAGATTATTATTGACATCATATAAGTTCTCGTATTTGATGCACTAATTTGACTAACAAAAGTGTTTTTTCAAAAAGATTATAATATTCCATTCATTAATTTGGACAAACAAAAGCAGACCAGACCTGACCTGGTATCCAAAAAAAAAAAATCCATTTTTTGACCCATTACCCAACCCTCCCACGTTTTTAAATCTACATGTATTGATGGAATTGTGTTAATTTTCATCTCTAACAAAAACTGTACCAAGTATTTTACAGCCTCCTAACTTATTTTATTCAAATAATAGGATCGATTGTGAAATAAAATATTTTCGTACGTCACATTTGACACGCTAAGTCACATATTTTCGTAGGTCACATACATAAGTTGAAATATCTTGGAAAAACAGTGTCTCGGCCGACCCAACCTGCCGAATTTTTCCACCTCTAAAAAATGAAGGGAATATACGATAGTCGATGTGTTGTTACCTGGCACACAAGTAGCTGCTTTTGGTATTGCAGCTTGGCAACACGTTCTTTTAGCTCTGTAACATACGTTCTGATGCTTCTCACATTCTCCTCTGCTGCATTTTGAAACATCTTCTGCATTTTCCTCATATTAACAGAACTTGAACGTCTATAAGGCGTATTTTCCTTTGACGAGACATCTCCACCTTCCTCACCCTTTGGAGTCTCTTTCTCAGACACTGCTTCTTCAGGAACTCTATTTTCAGTATCACCCTCCAATACTTCCCGAGTAGATGACAGAGGTGAGCATGGGGACCTTATAAAACTTGGCTTGTTGACTGCATTGCTTGAAGTTAAGGGACCCATTGACTTATTCTTCTTCTTTGATTGACTTTTGGCTTGTTCGTTGTTGTTACTAGGAAGAGACATGATCAGTTTGTCAATCGACTTCTGAACATTTTCCAACTGTTCTTCGAGGTTTGCAATGTTGCTTCCTTGTGAATGGAGTCGGGTAATTTCATCTTTGAGATTCGCACCGACACTTTTGTTGACAGCAACCATGTGGTCAACATTGACTTCTTTTTGGGTTGGTCTGACTGCACACATATCACGTATTTCTGCCTGTAATTTAGCAATTGTTTCAGCTGCATCTTGATTACCTTGTCTATGGCACGCAACCTCCTTCTGCAATACTTCTAAGGCTCTATTTGCTTCTTCACCTAGCTGTTCTTGGAGGTGTTCGAGTTTCCTGATTTCATGCATTAGTGTGAATGGAGCTGTTGATGATTGCCTCATACTTTGTCTAACTGATGTATTTCTTGTTTCCTCAAAACGGGTTGCTTCCTTGCCTTCAAGGACGGATGGTAAAGTTCCAGAAAATGACAGACATTTCTTAGCCAATGGAGCTGCTGGGGAATCTTGAGGCTTCAATACCTGTAATTATTGTTAAAGTCAGTTAACAAAAAGGCCCCAGAGTATTATGTGCCAAGAAAAGACTTGATATAAAGAAATAGACTAAGAAAGAAAAGAAACCTTTGGTTCTTCTTGCAGTTTACGACGTAGCTCTTCAGCCTCAGACTGTGCAAGATCTCTTTGTCTCCTCAGCTCCTCAATCTCCATTTCCATCTTAAAAATGATATTAGAAGAAAAAATACCATTAGAAGATCAATCAAGTTGACATAATCAAGTGTTGTTTAGGATTGACATTGGTATCACATACCTGACGAATTTTATAATCTTTTTCATTTGATGGATCAGGAGTACGCAACTCGGCTTCTAGTCTGGAAACTTCCTTCTGTAAATGCTTAACCAACTGTTTGTCTGAAACAACCTGGTCAAGGTTTTTAGCAACAAAACAAGGTTTAGTCTTTAAATTCTATTCAAAAGCAGAGGTTGCCATTTCAACCCATGGTTCAAACAAGATAAGAAAAAAAACATAGCCTGAACGAAAATGAGTTACAAGTCACCTAAAGTATAGTTTTGCATAAAACCGTACGAATCATTTTATTTAAGATAATTATCTTATTTTTGAAACATTATAATGTTAATCATACATGACACATTGATTCTTTACGAAAAAGGTTTAAATTTCAAATAAAAAAGTGTTGTGGGTCAATCTAAACCTAACAGTATCGATGCATACCTAATGTTTAGGGTCAACCCACCAAGCCCTTTTCACCCAGTACTAATATAATTCTAATACATTACCTGTTTTGACTTTGTTACCCAACCCGCCCTGTTTTTCACGTCTAGTGTGAGAAGATAGTAAGAATAGTGGAAAATATTATATGTACCATGTTAACTTGAGCATTATTTGTCACTTCCTTTGCTCGGGTAGCAAAGAAGAGAGTATTCCTGGACTGTTCCACATGGCTAGAAGCTGGACTCAAAGTACATATAATAGCAGTACGTGCATTGCCACCTAAAGAGTGTTGTAGTATGCGAGTTAGCTTAGAATCCCTGTATGGTATATGACCGCTTCTCTTTCCAACACTGCAAAAGAACATTTAATGAGCAAATATATAAATAAACACTAATTTCCTTCTAAAAAGACAAAAGCATGAAACTGTCATGATGCAGACTTTTTAAACGTTATCTGATTCGTAAATATCAGATTATCACATCATTTGAGCAACCAATAGTTTAACATAAACATTTGAACAACAGATAACTAACCTCTAAAAGGTTAATGAAACTTTAAACATGAAGCTTGATAAGTGTAATATTACCCATACACCACTAGAAATATAGGTGATCAAACTAATGCATATATACAAATATAAAATATGTTATGGACCCCCTATTTGGTGGATTATTTCAACGTAAGGGTTCATATTTGTTCTATTCTGTTGGTAATAATGGAACAGTTTTGTTCGTAGGAACACATAGAAGCAGATTTATTCTATACTCGATAAGTACCAATATGCAATGGGGAAGTTAATGTCATTTTATATGAGGGAATGTGCCCATACTTGTTCATCATTACAGGGCACTATTAGCAAAAAGATTCCATTTTTTTTTTCTGGCTTTAGAATTTTTTTCTAATTTTATTAGGTGGAAATTTAAGCCCATTTACAGTGAAATAAGTCATATAGATTTTATCTTTTCCAAATGGTTCTATTTTAAAAACAAACTTACAAATGAAATGGGTAAGACGGGTTGTAATTAAACCCAAAATATTATTCAAATGTTTTCAACCTCCTAAATTGCATTATTCGGACAATTAGAACTAGGTGACAAAAGATGACAGTTAACATATAAATGATTTATTTGATTAAAATTAAATACACATCCACTGACCTCAGCTTTCTAATCACATTTGTCAGAGTCATCAAGCTAAGGTTGATATGGCAACCTTCCCTGAGCCTGGCACCATCAGCATGTGTCTGTGATGCCCTTTCACTGCCAGCTAAATCTACAAAGTTCTGCACAACATTGCGGTTGATGGTTGGATTGTGGTCTCTCATCTTTTGCTCATATATATACAGACAAAATAAAAAAATGCTATTACAAGTGTTGGAAGTATACCAGGCTTGAAACATAGGACCTCACGCAGTCCGAAGTCTCCCGGAGTGTGCTTTCTATTGTCTGCATTGTCACGTACAGAATTTCTGATGAGTCCTCATGCTTTCATCATACATTATAGAGGTGGTTGTATACACTAAAATTTTTTGGGCGACTTTCAACATATTTGACCCACTTGCAAGCTTCACTTTTTAGCTAATTCTTATTCATTGACCCCTTTAAATAAGGAAAAAATCGACCCATTTATAGGTAAATGGGTTGAAACTTGGCACTGCTTATTATATGAGAGACACCAAGTTTCTTAATAGACTCGTATACTTACCAGTCTAATTATTTGGTGTGATCGGGAACTAGTATCATTTAAAGCAGTTTCACCAACTTGTCTTTGAGCTGCCAACCATACAAAAGAATATATATTATAAGCAAGATTCAATTACCAAACATGAATTTTCTGTACTGTAGTGTGGACTTGAAAAAACCAAGGCTTATAGATACAATATTTTTGAAAGCTTACCTTCACAAATGCTGATTAAATTTCGTAAATGTTGATCATCTGTCGCTGTTTCCTCCACTAGCTTTTCAACCACTGTTCCTTTCTGCATTTAGAACAGGTCAAATGAGTTACTAAAAAGGATTTGGGTAAGAAAATACCGAAACAGACCAAATTGGATGTTGGCTATTATCGATGAAGAATACAAATATACAATTGTTATATGCTACCTCTGGATCATCTCGAAGCCTGAGATTTCGTCCAGATTCTGCATTTAGTAAGTCTCGTACATTCTCATTATAGATTTCTAATCCTGAAATCTTGATTCTGAAGTCCCTTTCTGGAGTCTGTGATTCCAAATATCAGACAAATAGGTTAGTACATGAAAAAGAGAGAAAGAGCAAGTTAACATGTCTGTTAGAACTTACCTGCAATATGTGCTGGTAAATATCATTAACAGCTTTTTCTGTAATTCCTCTCATAGTAAAAGTCTTACCACTGCTTGTTTGTCCATATGCAAATATGGTTGCTGGAAACAAAGACATGTATCATCCATTATAAATATATAATGATCTAAAGGAAAAATATATAAGAAGAGTTGACAAACAATTAAAATATACTGATATTACCATTAATGCCCATTAGAGCAGACAAAGCAACAGTCTTTACTCCTTCCGCATATACAGATTCTGTGATTGTTGCAGGGCCAAAAACTTTATCTGAAAGAACAGGAACCATTTTCATTAGCTCACGCAGAGCCTGATGAAAAATTAGATGATCAACATAGCAAACTAGTTTATGTGAAGCGTACCAAATGTAAAGGATGCTGGTTGAATTACACGCTCATTAGCAAGTGGTTTATATACAATTGAATGATCATCAATGCACTCCCAGGATATATTGTCCTTAGCAAGTTGTTCCCTTTTGTTTAGTGGTCTTAAACGTACAGTTACAACGATTTTCTCTTCTCGTACTCGTGATCCCCCTGGTGTTGATATTGGTGTTCGTTCGATTTTAGAAGCCGGAGTACCAGGAGCATTCTTTATTGTCATCTTGTGTATTTCCTGATGTACATCAGTTAAAGTCAATCTCATAGTAATACCTATTTAAGCAAGTCAACTTGTTAATATAGCTTGACTTAGTTAAATCCGAAAACTTTTTTAGCTCACAACTGCAAACAATAAAACTAGCTCATAAATTTTTTAGTAAAAACGGTCCGATGTGAACTTTTTTTACTTCTAAGATTCTTATCTTAAATCAATCTTTTCAATTCGTCTATGCCTTCAGCTAATATACATTTATATAAGCTCTAAAAACTTCAAAATGAACTTTTCCCCTAAATTTCAGATCCTCGCAGTCTGATTCCACAATTTTCAAACTCATTTTGCAGATTTCAAAAATTGGAATGAGAGAAAAAGCCATAGATCTACTATATAGCACGTATATACAAGAACAGTTAACTAATTACAAATTAAACACTAAAAAGGGAATGATATAGTTACCAAAAATCAAGTAAAGTTGATACAAGCAAACAATTTCTATCTGAAACCCTAGATATAACGAAACATAACAAAAATACAACAATAAATAGCGAATTAAGTCAAAATCAAACTCTAAAAAGGAAATAGTTACTAACCGAAAACCTCAATCAGATCGTCAATTTCAGTAATTACAAGATAAACGAGAGAGAGAAATTCGAATTTGTGTGAGTACGGTTGTGTGTGATATTTTTGGGAGGTGAAGAAAAAGGGTAATTTGAAATTTATGAGTCTAACGGCTAGTCTCGAATTTATGGTACGTGTTTAAGGAGATAAACGATGTCGTTTTAACAGAACTAGACTAACGGGTCTGACGATAGTATTAAATATTAAATTCGATTTAATTTGTTTTTTTAAATTGTAAGAATTAATTCCGACAACGTGACCACCGATTGTGGCTTTTTACCCAACCATTGCTAAATATACCAGCTTTGTTGAATTTTTTTCTTAATTTACCATGATAATGATAATTAATTATGTTTATCAATTTCAAGAACAGTCTCATTCTCTCTCTATTTAGTGATATCAGAATTTAATTATTATGTTTATCAATATAAAAAAAAATTATTTAATGGTAGCATATTTTCCAAACAACAATTTATTTATTTGTTTTTATCAAGTTAGAATATCCAATTTATGCATTCTCTCTCTATTTGTTACTTATTTTTGTTTATTTACTTTTTTCATATATTTTGTTTTAAACGTATTTCGTAGCCTTTTCTTGACTTTTTATTTGTTAAATTAGTTATTTCAGACATTCGAACTTTATATTTAATATAGTTTTATTTGTAAACCAATATTTAAATGGAATATCAATTTTGACATATTAAAATAATAAGGGGTTTAGTTTTTTAAATAAAACAAATACAATAATACTTTGTTAAATAAACAGTATCACACGGCAGAAAAAGTTTGTATGTTTAAAAAGACAGCGTATGATTACAATAAAAAAAATGACAAAGATATGAGAAAAAAAATCTAGTAGAATGAAAATAAACACAATAAATAGAAAGAAAAATAGAAAAAGATCAAAAATGGACTTATTAACAATTAACTAGAAATCAGTTTAAAAAGAGAGAAATCAAAAACTTTAATAATTTTTCAGTGATTAATGTATAATTAGTCAAAAGTGGTATGTTAAGTAATTTTAATGGTACATTTAGCATGAGCCTTTTTCAAGTAGTATCCTATGTTGAAAATTTGTTTTTTTCAGATCAGTATTTATTAAATTTTGACTAAAATGGGTTTAAATATGAGTATGTATCCGATATAAAATAAAAAGTTGTGATGTGTCATATTTATTTTTGCAAAGGCATTTTGCGTGTTCTAAAATAACATTTTCGGCACAAATTTGTAGTTTAACATTGTAATTAATAATGTAAATGTAAATATATATTCTTCATCAGTCTACAATCTACAATTAGGAAAATTAGACTTTGTCGAGACTTCAGATATGATACATCTATCGTATTTTTATCATTAATCAAAATATAAATAATATTTTATTAGTGTCGATTTGTGCTCTGCTCATAAATTATGTGAAACAAAAGTAAAAGGTATTATTAAAATGTTTTATTAAATAGTTAAACTTTAGTAAATGAATATGTAAATATAATTATATATTGCCTCTTTAAATCAAGTTGGTAGCCTTGGATACTAGAAGAAAGGCACTTGTACCTAATAAGTGAATATCTAAAATTGTAATTATATTTTGTTATTTACTAAAATCGCCCTTTGGGGAGAAGGCTGTCGTGGCGGTATTAGGGTGGGGGCAGTGTAGATCCCTGCCCGCACAAAGATTTTCGAAAATAATTTTTATATATATTATGTTGACAAAAATAAATCATCGGTTAGTCCTTTGGCTTTTAAGTGAATGGTCACTAGTTTGAGTTCTGTTTCATTGTTACGATACCTTCTATTTCCATCTTTTTTTATCACTTTTAGTATCTCGGTTGCTCTATTCTTTATCAAATACTTTATTCTTTTTTTCCTTTAACAAATAATAAAAAAATGCTACCATCATAAGAAGAATTACGAAACTCTTTATTATAAATGGTGATTGTTTTTCTTCATTTCTTTTCTATAATCTAACTCCATAAAAAATATTTATAAGCATACGGAGAATTAGAATAGTTCGAAACATTACATGAGAAGAGCTTGCGAACACAAGCATACATAATCACAAGGTTTGTTCAATTGCTAAATTAATGAGCCTTTGAATATTTTTTCTTTGTTTGTGTGTTCAAAACCAATTAATCTAACTTCCTTTTTTAGGTTTGGTTGTATTATACTAACATAAATTTAAGTTGGTTTAGTTTAACATATTGCTTGAAGGAAAAAAATCTCAATTCCAATCCCAATCTCAAATCGTAAGTTGTCGAACATTCTATAAGTTGACCACGTAAATAAAAAGTTCTGGTACCACCCCTGGAAGGCTAGACTATTAGTGTAGACGCTTTAGCAGATGTAATTGATGGCCATGTATAGTTAGGTTCCATTTGTATGCTTGTTGAAATTTTACATATCTTAACCAAACCCTTCGCATGGATTTGACGAACATTTCATTACCGGTAACACAAAAAACTCAGAAGACCAATTCACTTCGTAGTTTATAACGATTGATGTAGTTAAATCTTTTTAATCAAATAAACCAAAAGGTTAGTACTCTAATCTTTTAAGTTTTTCTAAACATTCAGTTGCATCGCTTAAAAATGACTGGTAATACAATTCATAATGTTTTGAATACTTTTATATGCTACTTAATTCTAATTTGGATTTTGCTAAACGTAGTTCTAAGGATTATGTTTAATAATTAAAATCGTGGTACATTAAGTTGTTTGAGAGAATTAAGTTAAATTCAGGAAATTGGTAGTTATTATCAGAATACAATTTTTTTTATACGTGGCTGTAATTTCTTAATTGTAGGCCAAGGTTATTTTTAGAATTTTCCTTCTCTGTTTTCAACCTGATAAACAAAAGCAACCAAATCAACAAAATGCAAACTGTTGTGTAAAAAGGTCATCGCGTTGACCCAATCCGAATTTGGCGCCACAACTTTGCGAAGTCCTAACCCACTTTCCGACCCGTCCATTCAACCAGGTTCCCAAAAAATTCACAAACACCTTCAAACGGTCTCAGATCTAAATCCTTTTCGATCCTCAAATTACCCCAACAAACCTCCAATTTCATCTTAATTGTCATCAATTTTTGATCTATTTGATCCGAATCACGTTTTTCCACGGATTGATCAACGGCAATGCGGAGGTATTCATGCAACATTTCTATTTATTCTTAATTTTATTGTTTATTTTCAATTCGATGTAGCTAAAAAATTGTTTGTTTTTTCAGAATAAGTTATTTGTTGTAGAAATGTCAGGGGAAACAACATCATCAAAGCAGGTTGTTGAAAGGGAGGAACGGCAAATATGCGCAAATGGCAGTTGTGTGCAAACAGATAGCATTGAAGCAACACTTGATGCTGGAAATATCGATGAAGCCGAATCCGATTTGCGTGAAGGTTTATCACTCAATTCAGAGGTTGTTTTCACTACATTATTGCAATACATTACATTAATGCCCATTGCGGTCTAAATTGCCTAATTTAATACGGTAAATTATAAGCTAAATAAATCGAGTAATGTAGATTTATATTAGATCAAGTTGTAAGTTTGAGAACTGAGTTGAACTTACTAATTCAATTTGTGCTAATAAGTTAAACTTGTTCCTTTTGAATGCTATCTGATTTGTTATTTCCTGCAAATCAACACTAATAATGTTCTATTAGTAATTAGTAATATATAATAAAAGATTCAATATAATTATGACCAATAATTCATATCAATGATAAACGATTGAACGAATGAACTAAATGTATTTTGAACTTTTAAGGCACCAATTTATCTTTTTTTCATTATGCAACTGTCATATATTCGAATCTCTTCTTAGGTAGTTTTTGTTGTACTATTATTTTATAACAACTAACATATGTAATAATTTTATGCTGGAAAAACACTATAGGAAGCACGAGCTCTTCTTGGAAGATTGGAATATCAAAGAGGAAATGTGGAAGCTGCTCTTCAAGTATTTGAAGGTATTGATATTGAAGCTGCTATAGAGCGGCTGCAGTCAATATCGACAGAGAAAATACCTAAGAAGCCACGTGAGTCGGGGCTTTCGGGCCCACAGCAGGGTGTCAATCTGTTGCTTGAAGCCATATATTTAAAAACCAAGTCTCTTCAAAAGCTTGACAGAATAAATGGTATGAACTCTTGAGTCGTTTATTCTACATTTGAAGGAAAATACACCATTTGTTTCTCTTGATATCATATTTGGCATTTGGACTCTTAACAATCGTTAAGAAAGTCACTATATTTTCGAATTTGATCACCAATTAATTTACTTATTATCTTGATTTAAAAATCGGTCAACTAGTTAAACCCGGAGTTCTCTGTTGAAACAAAGGTAGTTTGCACCATTCAAAGTAACACACTATTATTTGCAGATGCCGCTGAAGAGTGTAAGAAAGTGCTTGATGCAGTAGAGAAGATATTCCCACAAGGGATCCCTGATGCTTTTGTAGAAACCAAATTACAAGAAACAATTAGCCGAGCCGTTGAGCTTCTCCCACAACTATGGGCCGAAGCCGGTTGCTATCAAGAAGCCGTTTCCTCTTACCGACGTGCCCTCCTCACTCAATGGAACCTTGATAATGATAGTTGTGCACGAATTCAGTTGAACTTTGCAGTATTTTTGCTGTATAGTGGAGTTGAGGCAGGACCGCCCACTACATCTACGAAAGTTGAGGGTACATATGTGCCAAAAAACAACTTGGAAGAAGCGATTTTACTTTTAATGATTTGTATGAGGAAGTTCTCACTAGGGAAGGCGAAATGGGACCCACGTGCTGTAGAACACCTTACATTTGCTCTTTCTATTTGCAGTCAAACTCCTGTTTTAGCAAATCAACTTGAAGAGGTGATTCCCGGAGCGATTCATCGTGTGGATCTTTGGAAAACATTGGCTCTTTGTTGTAGTGGGATTAATCAGAGAAAAACCGCTCTTGATTTGTTGAAAAAAGCACTTCATAAACATGAAAGACCATTTGATATACCATCGTTGCTACTAGCTGCTAAAATATGTAGTGAGGATGGCTTTCTAGCTGCAGAGGGAATGGAGTATGCTCAAAGGGCGGTGAATAATTGCCGGAAAAAGAACGATGAACATTTAAGGGGTGTATGCCTTAGAGTTTTAGGACTTTGTTATGGTAAACAGGCGAGTGTTTCATCCTCTGATTATGAACGTTCGCATCTTCAATCCGAAGCATTGAAATCTTTAGATGAAGCAATTTCATTGGAGCCTGAAAACTCAGATCTGATTTTTGAGTTGGCAATACAATATGCAATGCATAGGAACTTGAATAATGCATCAAGGTTAGCTAAACAGTATATTGATGTAACTGGTGGGTCCATGTTACGTGGTTGGAGACTGCTTGCTTTGATTTTCTCTGCACAGCAACGGTTTCAAGAGGCGGAGGTTGTCACTGATGCTGCTTTAGATGAAACAGGAAAGTGGGATCAAGGACCACTTCTGAGATTGAAAGCGAAACTGAGAATAGCACAATCACGACACTTGGATGCTATTGAAACTTATCGACACTTACTTGCATTGATCCAAGCTCAAAAGAAATCTTATGGGCCACTTCATAGTACACACGAGGTTTGTTTTCAACTTTTCATTATCCTATTTTCTGTTCCTTCTTGTTTTTTAGGATATCGAACAATCAATGTTAGACCTGGCAATACCTGCCCTTACACACTAAAGGTAGCCCAAGTAACCGATTTTTATGTAATCAATGGGTCATAAGAAAATGTTTTACCACTTAAAGGCATGCATGAAATTGAACAGGTCAAATTTGGTAAGAAATGGGTTGATTGGTATATTTATTCCCTACTTAATCACGTTGAGAAGTTGTCATAAAATCGTATTCAAATATAAAATTAAGTAATAATTAATAAAATTTATTACTATCATTTAAGTTATATTTTATCCATGGGTCATTTGATACACTTTCAAAAATTGCCCATTATGACCCGTGCGCCGTGACCCAACACATCATTTCGCCACGTATAATTTATGTCAAGCATTTTTAATGTTGTAGATTGAAGATGATAGAGTAGACGAGTATGAAGTGTGGCAGGGTCTAGCGAATTTATATTCCAGCCTTGCACGTTGGAAGGATGCCGAGATATGTTTGGGGAAAGCTAGAGAAATTGTAGAATGCTCATCTGAGACATTGCATACTGAAGGTAAGATCAAACGCTCTAGTTTTATTGCTGGATACTTATATTTATACACCACAAGTATTTTACTTTTATAGTAAGCCAAAGTTTCTCTTAAGAAAACTCGCTAAATAATGAGATTTATCTTGTTACAACCTCAAACGACATAAGCACTCTCAAACAAAAATGCTTCAGTACAACTGCTAATATGATTCTGATCATTCGACATCACATATTCACTGGAAAAACACATTCTTTTTGTTTTCTGATCAACGACTTTATTCTAATCATACTCTTAATCTATTTGTCCAATTCTGTTAGGAACAATCTACCAAAGACGTGGAGAAATAGATGAAGCTTTGGCCACTTACGTGAATTCTCTATTAGTAGAGGCAAGTTATGTACCTTCAAAGATCAGTATTGGGGCTATTATGTCAGATCGAGGCTTACCCATGTTACCCGTGGCTCGAACCATGCTCTCAGATGCTTTACGGCTTGAGCCCACCAACCGTATGGCTTGGCTTCACTTGGGATTTGTTCATAAACTCGATGGACGCTTATCTGATGCCATTGACAGTTTCCAGGCAGCGTCCATGCTCGAAGAATCTGATCCTATCGAAAGTTTTAACTCAATTCTGTAAATCAGAAGATTAAAATTGTCCGTTCTTTTATTCTTTTAAATTGTGTTTATTTTGTTGAATTTGGCAGGAACATTGGAATTGTTTATCATGTAGCAAATTGTATAAATTATATGCGATGTAAAGCATGTGTTATGTGGTCATCATGGAACTATTTTAAATATAAAAAGAACAAGAAAAACAGATGAGATGTTATATGTATGTGAACTTGTATTGTATTGTCAATGATGCCAAACTTTTTGTTATTTAACATTCGAGTTTTCGTTTAGATATGTATTTTCTTCCTCTTACTTAATAGTACTCTCCTTAAACTTGTTTTTGTTTGGATGTAGTTTGAACGTTATCATACTCTATAAAATACAATAGCAGCCATATACAGGTCACGGTCGTTTTGTATGATTTACACCAAACCAAACTACTCTCGAGCTACTCGAGCTCGACTTGTTACATGCTCATTTCGAGCTGAGTTCAAACATGTCCGAACTCGAGCTTGAACATATAATGGAGTTAATTTAATAAACGATCTCGAGCTTCTTACTTCATAAAAATTAAATTTATGATATATATGAATTTTACTAACATATGTCTGCATGACACATATTAACAACCATTTAATTAAGTGAAATTTTTCTTAAATAAATTAAAATGCATTTAATCAACTTGAATGTTACTAAAATAAAACTTGTATTTAATATAATTAATTTTTATTTTAAAAGAAAAGTTTAATATCAATAAATACTTCTTGACATGTGTCATGAGGGCACATGTTAGCAAAACCCTATATATATATATATATATGGGAAAAGTTCCATGTAAAATGTTAAAAAAATGTAAAATAAAGGAATCAATATTTAATATAGTTCACTTTTTTAGCATTCTACATTGAACCCACCTTTATATATAAAGAAAAAAGTGAAGATATTGAACTTTCCTCTACACAAACACACACACACACACACACACACACACACACACATATATATATATATATATATATATATATATACGGGTTAGGTTCAAACGAAAATCACAATAGGTAAATAACTGCAACAACTTTTATATTTTTATATTTTTATAAATGTAAACGCAACAATTACATATATATGTTGTTTAATGATCATATTATTCACAAATAAAAGTTAAAAATCACAAAGTGCATGTTAAATTATAAAATATATGAAATGTTCACATGTGCACAGATGAAATGTGCACATGTGAACGAAAAAATATAAATTTGTTTTCAAATGTTATTTTGAGTTTTCTTAATTATTTTGTTTTTAACCTTAATCTATATCAATATTAGATGTGATTAAATCATTTAACCTTTTAAATCCTTATAATTTAAAAGTTCTCGCAGTTTTGTACCTTTTTGTGATTCTCATTTGAACCTTTGACTATATATATATATATATATATATATATATATATATATATATATATATATATATGTTCTTTTTCTTTTTGAAGGAGAAAACATTTGTATCTTTTAAAAGTTGTTATTTTGTGGATGAATCGATCTGGTTGTTTAATCGTTTTCATATTATGAGTTTTGTTCATTTTGATTGTATAATATATGAGAGAAAACTATTTCATTTATTAGCTTTTACCTATCAAACAGAAGAAATGGAATTTTGCTTATTTAATCTAATTTTTTGTATTTCTCATTTCTTCTCGGTCAATACTCAATGCTAGAAAATATAGGTTTCGTTCATTTCAACTGTGATCCTATCGAAATCATCTTGTATTCAACTAGAACGTAAACGTTACAATCCGTCATAAATATAATTAAATAGCAAGTTCAGAAGTTAACATAAAAATAGATTCCTATGTAAGAAAACCCCCCTCTGGTAATAGAGTTCTAATTAACATGAGTAAAATCCTAATGTGACCCATTTCATTGATAACGTATACACAAAGCAAAATCAAGTTATTCGAAAAGGTTTCAATCATCTGAAAAATACCTTGAAAAGACGCATATTTATAGTTCAATACTTCTATTAAATGATAACACATGTCACAGATGAAACATATCTAGGAGCTTGTATCATAAAAATGATACCGTAGTTACAACACAAAACAGAAAATACACATAAAATAATGAAGCGAAAAGGATATTGAAACCGAAATGTGTGTTGTACACAGTTCTCTTAAAACATATCCGCGTATGTTTCTCAGGGTACAACAGTAATAGCTGTTGTACAGTCAAAGTTGATCACTTTCCTGAAACTTCACGAAACAACCATACGTAACGATTTATGGATGACAAATTTAGGGAGTAAAATCTATGAAATTTTGTTTGTCTATATCGAATGAGTTATGTCTCTATCTATACTGTTAAGGTCATGCATGTATGCATTGGTAGTTATGTCTCTATCTATACTGTTAAGGTCATGCATGTATGCATTGGTTCACAATGCTTGAACACCATTTGCACACGCAAACAAGGGGATAAAACACATCATAAAAGATCACACTAGGACCTTCACCATTGAGCTTTTAAATTGCTCAAAAATCTTGTCTAATTTTCAACGTGGTACAAGTTCCAACTCATTTTTTAACTTTTATTTCTTGTTTTCCAGTTGTTCACTTTAAAACTCAATATCTCATTCATTTTACTTCATTTTGGACATATTTTAGTTCGGTGCGAAGCTATCATTAAAGAGAACACAAACCCACAAAGTATTAATTATATATATGAGATATCTTATAGTTTATTTATGTTCAAAACTGATAAAAAATGCACATTTTCAATAACATTTTTCAACGACATAAAGCGATATGGTACAATTTCAATGACTTGATTACTTAGATAAGATAAATGTATGTATAATTTTTTAAATCGGAATAGATGATAATTTTCCCGAAAAAGTTAATAAATTAAATTGTTGTCATAGGAAACAAATATTAGCGTGTGGTCGACACAAGCCAGAGGGAGCACATGGGTTGACGTGTCAAAAACTTTGGATTTTAGTGTTAAAGTTATGGCCTGCTTCGACAACTTGACAACTTGACCATTTAAAGTAATCAAAGTTTGATTAATAATTATCGATAACTGTAGGACCTAGAAGACTAGTTATCTAGTTTACTATTTACGGTGTTTAGTTTTTTTCAATTTTTTTCGTTCAATTTATTTAAGGAGGTGATAATGTGGCGTTAACTGACGGTCTTTGGTCCTTTATTCATTAATGATCTCATCATTTTCTGATAGTTCTCGCTTTCGTCGCATTCATGAAAACAATCTAAAGCTGGAGAATCAGGAACTAGTGGAAAATGATAATATGACGTTAAGCTGACAGTTTAATTCTTTAGTCTACTGTCAGGACCGGTCCTGGTAACTTGAAGGCATACCCATAGTTTGCTCTAAACAGCTAGATATATAGTAATAGTTTAATATTAAAACCTTTTGTATCCTAGCTTATTTTTTTCCCGTGGTCCTTGCGTTTACATTTTTTTTAAATGAATATATTTAACTTTAATTTAATTATTGGAGTACTACTAATAATAATAATAATAATAATAATAATAATTATTATAAAATTGGAGTTACTAAAGTCCATAACAATAAGTTGAAGTAGTCAAATAGTCAATAAACAAGCCGCGTCATAGTTGATAATTTCTAAATTAAGAATACTCCTTTCATTGTCGAATATATTTGGTCCACTCACTATCAATTTCTTCGAACCATACTATTTTTACTTTTATATTATTATTTATGCAAAATATTTAACTTCGTAAAATTTTATAGTCGTAAAAGCACAACAACATATAGTGTATAGTTCGAAAAGTAATTTTATTATGTAATTTTAGAAAATCAAGTGCTCCCGTACTCATAACACAAATATCTCCCAATCTTATGGTTAGAAGAATACATCGATCCCGCTAGTCCAATGACCCTTCGACTAATATTTGATGGTTAATATATCACGGATGAAGTGATGAACTGATAATCATTATAGGTATGTTTGGCAAAACTAACTGGTAGTTAGAGTTGGTAACTGAAGCTTATTTTTTAAGCTCGAACTTGGAGCTTATTATTTTTGTATGTGTTTGACAAAGTAGCTTAATCTGGAAGTTTATAATTGTGACCGACTTAAAATGATAAAAAAAATATATGATAAATAACTATATAAAGGTTTTTTATGTATTTTATCATTTCATAAGCTAGTTCAACTAGTTTTTTTCTACAACTTTTTTATTTCATAAGCCCTATAATTTTATTAGCCAAACAATACTACTAAATTGAGCTTTTGAAAAAATTAAACAAAGATTTCCATAAGTTAGAATAAGTTTGTGTGCCAAACATACATCTATTTTTATCGACAGTTCTTAAAATTTCATATATAAAACTAAAACTCAAAAAGTATATCTATAACAGTGAAAACAATGATGTATATTCTATTAAAACGAATGGAACTGATAAAAAGATAACCGTATGTGACACATAATATGTATATATATTAATATTAATTAATATTATTAATCATAATACGTATGAGTGACTTTAGAGCATTGTTTAAGGTTTCGTAAATTATATTTAAACCATTAAATAAACATTAACATTAACCTTCTATGTTAACAATTATAGTGGAAGGTTCAAATAAGAATACTTCTTATGGTGAGAACGGCAGGAACGAACATTTTTATTTTTAACTTTAAGATTAACTAACTTTTTTAATTAAAAAATCATATGAAAATTATTATAATTTTATGCTCTTTAACATGAGATAAAAAAATTTAAAAACATATGATACACATAATAAAAAATTTAGTGTGTATCACAATATCACACATAAAAGCTATGTGATACACAACTTTAATTTTTTATCATATATATATTTATATATATATATATATATATATATATTTAAATCGATCCAATATTAAAAAAGATAAAATTTTAATAATTTTGGCATTATTTATTTAGCAAAAAGTGTAGATATGTTGAAATTAAAAATGAAAAAGATCGTTCCTACGGTTCTTATAATAAGAAATTATTCTACAATAACCCTCCCTTAACATAGCATAATACTCCGTATTAGTTTAAGATTTATTACAAATATTTATGCTTAATAATTAATAGTTTAACTTTATTTTAGATAATGTTAATCAATCACCTTATGACACTCACTAAAAAAAGATATATTTATCTTTCAACTAGTTAAATGATCAGTACAAAATATACAAATGTTTCTTAAATGCTTAAAACATGCATAAAAAAAGATAAATATACAAATGTTTCTTAATTTGAATTAAGCATTTAAGAAATTAAAACTACTGAATATTTGGTTATATATATTAATGTTTTATCTTACTTAAAATGAAAAAGAAAATAGATTTAGGGGTTTTGTTAACGACTATTTAATGGTGTCATTAATAAGTTTAGACATATATAAATAGTATTCATTATATATTCAGAGAAGACATCGAGTTTGTTATACTTTGGTTTCCAAGTGTTTATGCATGTTTTAAGTTATTAGTCATTATATACCTAACGGCTGTTATCACTTTTCTTATTTGACAAGTACTCTTTTCCACCCAAAAATAATATTTCACCAACGAATTTTTGTTTCAGTTTCAGATAGTTAGCTAAGTGTCATCTTTATCTTTATATTTAAGATACGTTATTAGTTATTGAGAGAAATAAATAAAAGTAATATAGAGAGTGAAATGTTTTCTTATAGTTATTTTTTAAGTAAAATAAATTTATCGAGAAAGATAAAAACAATAACGTGAACATTTTATTTTTTGGAACGGGTAATTATTTTATGGGCAAATCAGTTATGATGTTGACAGTACAAAATAATTGTCTAACTGACCAATCAGTATGAATAAAAAATTATATATTTTACATTTTTAAGTTTCTAATTTTTTTATATATACATATTTGGTCCATTAAGTAATATACTTTTAGTTCGACCGAACGGAATATTATTCGTTAGTTTATTGTTGTTGTTGATAAACCCCAACGCTATAAATAGAAATAGAGTTGTTGGGAGTTGTTTGTTTCAAACACTTCTAAAATCATGTATGAACTGGTCTTCCATCCTCTGCTTTCCCTTTTCCCCCTCATCATCCTCTTCTTCATATCCATGGCTGCTGCTGCAGAAGCTAATAATACAAGTTACTTAAATTGCCCTTCATACAGTTGCAGTAACTTCCACATCACCTACCCCTTTTATAAGCTCAGTGTTAAATCCACCAACCAGTTTTGCGGTTATGAAGGCTTCGGAATCAACTGCTCCATCATCGGTGGCGTAGAACGTCCCATCATTTATATTGGCAGCGATTCGTATTTCGTCAGAAACATAACCTACGAAAATTCAAGTATCGCTCTCGTAGACTACGATGTTTCGGAAGTTGTGACCGAGCCCAACCCCAACCCTTGTCCTAGAGTGCAACATAGTATCGATATAGAAACTTTGCCTTTAAATTATAATACGACGTTTACAGTGAATCTAAGTTTTCATTTCAACTGTACTGGATTCCCCGCGTTTGCAACTGAAATACCGTGCTTATCTTACAAAGAGAATGATAATAATAAGATATCGAGTATGAATATTGTGAGTTCGGATACGGAGAGATTCAATTGGAGCGTTTACTCGTGTGAGCATCAAGTGGTAACGACCGTGTTCCGCAACCAGATCCTCAACAACCCTTCTTCTCTCCCGATGGAATTTGGTAAAGTGTTGAGCAGCGGATTCGAGCTAGGCTGGACGAGGTTGACTGATCATAATCAGTGCTATGAGTGCGAAAAGTCCAATGGGCGGTGTGGTCGTCATAATACAACCGAGTTCATATGTTTTTGCCTCGACGGTACGACTGGCAAGGATCATTGCAAAGGTACATACCTTCTTACGTTTTCTTCTGTATCGCTTATTTATGAATCTGTACTTAACAACACATAAGATATTAGGATAAAAATGCAAAGATGTTTTTAACATTTTACATCACTAACTCATAATTAATCATTCAAAATTCTCTAACTTTAGGTTTAGTTTGCCATAGCTACTGCCTATAGGTATGAATGTATTATCTTCCATAAAACTAAATTATTATTCCAGCTTTGACTGTATCGCATAGAAATAGTCAGGGTTTAGTATTTAGCTGACGTGGATGGATTTTAGTGGGTAATGCCTTTGGTAGTCAAACGCGTTTTAAACTTCTTTCTTCTACACCTGAATTCAATGGTTTAATCTCTGCTCTGGTCATTCGATTCGTTTTCCATTTTTGCAACTACACCTTATTTTGAAAGGTAAATAAAACAGGAAAAATGTTGTGACTTATATTTTAGTTAAAATTTATTTTTAATGAGTTTTGATGAAGCAAATATTCGCGTCATTAAAGTTTTGAGACAAATAATTACACTATTTACATTCGTTATTAGTAATTTAGTATTTTACTATACTTAGTAAAATATACAATTATAAACATAGAGAAAAGTTTAAATAAGAACACCTTTTTATCGTGGAAACGGTAGAAATGAAAATTTTATTTTTAATTTTAAGATTCATTATTTTTTTAAAATAAATTATTATATCAAAATGATTAGAATTTTATGTTCTTTCATATGAGATAAAAATTTTAAGAAATATGTAATACAAATTATAAAAAATTTAGCGTGTATCACAATATCATACATAAAAGTTGTATATCATATTATTTTATTAAATTTTATTTTAAATTAATCTCGTATTAAAGAGGATAAAATTCTAATAATTTGGATATTATATTTTTTGAAAAAGTATACACATGTTAAAATTAAAAATTAAAAAGATCTTTTTACAGTTTTTACAATAAGGAATTATTATACAATACCCCTCCCATATAAACATAATCCGTTGCGTAAACGATAACTTGAATTATATAATTTCAAGTCTCATTGTCAATCAGATTCACCAAAGAAAACTTCTATGTTTATAAATCCAATAGTCAGCAATCAGAAAAAGTCAAAACAAGCAGCTAATCAGAGTGAAAAGAATGGTCAACGGAAGTGTATGTCGTAGCTCTCTTCATAGAAATTTGATGACACCACACCACATGAACACTTCCATTGAACCATTCAAACTTTAATTTCTTCACAACAACAGCTTAACTAACGTCTCCCTCACTCGTCATTTTCATTATATTCCCGGTTCTAATTTCTTTCAGTCAAGACCTCGATCGAGCAGTTTAATGACTGCTCCAGTGCTCATCAATGAAACTCACCATTACTCGAAATGATCTATTTGAGGAGTTGGCCAAATGTTAGCTTGTTTCTTGAGACCACACGAGTCCATTAACCATATAACATCTTGTTCAATATATTAACCTTTTTTGCTGTGTTGAATATATTAACAGATGTTTTGAGTTGTCTTAATTAAGCCCATAGTTACGTTTAATAAATACCTTAAAAATGTTATTCACTGATACTATTGATACATAGAAAAAATTTCGAAGTTTTTAACTATACTCTTTAAAAGGTGTGGGTAAATAATGTGATATTGATACTTTGTTATGAAAAAGTTGTACGGTAACAGGTTGGAAAAATCACTGGTGCAATTAATATCGTTTAATTCAGGTGATGTGATGTTATAAGGAGGACTTAAAATGTACTTATATAAAAGATAAAGGGTATAAAATATATCAGAAATATGATTGTCAACCGCACATAGTTAAGTTTAATGCTCCGGAATTCAGCACCGACATGTGAGGCGGTGACCGGTGGTCACAAACATCGTAGTTAAAAATCAGGTGCATCATAGTTATAAGTCAGGTGCATTATAATTACTTTCATTCTCTTCATATCTTTATACCTAAAACCTCTTTTACATTCGATTCAATTTGACATAAAAAAAAAGAGAGTTGGCCATCACTTTCTTGTACGCGTGATCGTTTAAATGTGAAAGCGTGAAAAAATTAATCTCCCCTTAATACCCAACCCTACACGCACATAATTTATTAACTAACTTTCGGTTCAAACAAATGACTCAGGGTCCCCATCCCAATGACTACAAGTCAAACATTTACCAACTCCAAACATTAGACATTTGAAAGTAACATATTTTTGTTAATAATAATAATTGTAAAACATAAATTTTTTTAATAAACCATAAGCAAACATGGTTTAAGTTCGTGCTCCTGACGGTATAAATATTTTGTGCTGATGACCAATCATAAAGCAATAAAAGACACACAGATATATATATATATATATATATATATATATATATTATACACACAAACACAAATGATTATTCGTTTAAAGCTAACGGCACAGCACAAAACAATCCGTAGAGTCTACTAAATAAAATATTTATTCAACGTTTATATAAATGACATGGGAAAATACCCTCTTGAATTTTTCTTTTCCATAACTTTTCATAAACAGGATTTTGTCATATGAAAACAACAATATGTTATAAACTTGTTTGACTCTTTTTCAAACTTGTAATCATGATTAGAAACAAAACAGAAGCATCTTATTGGATATATTAATATTAACTTATATGAAACCAATGACTTTACTTACAAGACTCCAAATCCAAAACCTTACACAAACCTCATTAAGTTTTAACACTTTCTTCCTAAATTCCCATTTCCATCTTCATCTTTTCATCAAATGGATGTTCATTTCTTCATATTTTTCATCATCTCTGTTTACTTCAAAGTTGATTCTGTATCATCTCTTGGCACCAATTCAGCATCTTGTTTGCCTCAAAACTGTGGAAATGGGCCAAATATCACCTCTCCCTTTTGGATTCCCCAAAGACAGGATTCTTCATGTGGCTCAATTGGATTCAATATCACCTGCAAAAACAGTTATCCAACCATCATCATTTCTAATGAAGATTACGTAGTAAAAGACATATTTTACAATAACTATTCGTTCCTTCTTGTCAACGCGAACGCTTTCAATGAAATCAATCTGTGCCCAATTCCTCTGACCAACTTTAGCCTTAGTGGAACCCCTTTTAGTTATAGTTTGTTATCAGTGGATCTATACTTCTTTTACAATTGTCGAAATCCGTATGAAGAAAAGACTTATTCGGTTGATTGTGCTATGTCCAAAAGTAGTAATCTTTCTTCATTTGCTGTCTTCCACCCTGAAATTTTGGAGAAAAATAATTATTCTATTGATTCATGCCAGCAATCAGTTCATGTACCTGTTCATGTTGATAATCTTAATGTGTTGTTGTATGAAAATTATACTGATATTTTAAGAAAAGGTTTTGTTACAGAGTGGGAGTGTAGCAACTGTTTAAAAAATGGTACCCATCTTTTTTGTTCAACTTTATGAAATTTGTTCTAGTCTTTTGTAACATTAGTATATAAATTTCCCAGTGCTTTCAGGTAAAAAGGTAAATTTGAGACGCAAGGTTCTTATAAGTATTCTTTCTGGTGTATTCGGCATTTTTCTCATGTGCGTGGTTTTCTATATTTGGCAACGACGCAACAACAAGAAACGTTATTATGGTTCATCTTACACATCGCGTAACATATCATCATATGGATCATCAATGACGGATCCTGAGAAGAATGGAGCTTACCACGGTGTCCAAATCTTTAAGTACAAAGAGCTCGAGAAAGCCACAAACCATTTTGATTCTGCTTATGAACTTGGAGATGGTGGTTTCGGTACAGTCTATCAAGGTATAAATATTCGGAGTAGTTTATAACAAAAAAAATCTTTTTAATTCATTTTACAATTCAGTTTTGTCAAATAGTCCTATTACTTGGCTATTGTATTCTTAAATAGTCCTCTAAATGTGATTTTAATCTTAGAACACGTTATCATTACTAACAGGGAAACTGAAAGATGGGCGAGTAGTTGCAGTCAAACGCTTATACGAAAACAACTACAAAAGAGTAGAGCAATTCATGAATGAGGTAGGAATCTTGGCTCATTTACGCCACCAAAATCTAGTATCGCTTTATGGTTGCACCACTCACCATAGTCGTGAGCTTCTGCTAGTGTATGAGTACATTCCAAATGGCACTGTAGCTGACCATCTCCATGGAGAAAAGTCAACGCCCGGTCAACTTACATGGACTACAAGAATGAGCATTGCTATTGAGACCGCAAGTGCATTGGTCTACCTCCATGCATCAGATGTTGTTCACAGAGATGTTAAAACTAACAACATTTTATTAGACAACAATTTCACTGTGAAAGTAGCCGATTTTGGATTATCTCGCCTTTTTCCAAATAATGTGACCCATGTCTCAACTGCACCTCAAGGTACCCCGGGCTATGTGGACCCCGAGTATCATGAATGCTATCAGTTAACTAGCAAGAGTGACGTTTATAGCTTTGGGGTGGTTTTAATCGAGCTTATATCATCAAAACCAGCTGTGGATATTACTAGGCATCGGCATGAGATAAATTTGTCAAATATGGCTTTGAACAAGATCAGAAATGATGCACTGCATGAACTTGTTGACCCGAATCTTGGATTTGAAACTGATTATGAGGTTAGAAAGATGATTAGTGCAGCTGCAGAATTGGCATTTCAGTGTTTGCAAAATGAAAGGGATTGTAGGCCATCAATGGATGAAGTTGTGGAGACTCTTATTGGTATTCAAAATGGAAGTTATAAAAAGGTGAAAAAGGATTTTTTTGAAGGTGAAGATGATGCAATTCTGTTGAAGGATCATTCTCAAACGATGTCGCCTGATTCTGTTGCGATTGCTTGGAGTACTTCAACGTTGTCGACTTCAAGTGGCTGATCGATATGATGTGGTTTCATGAATTTGGTTGTAATATAGTGAAATTTGAGTTTCATAATATGTTTAGTAAGGTTATACTACACGTTGGTGTTTTATGAATAGAGGTGTATATAAATCGTTTTTGCCTTTATTCATTCATTCATTCATTTATTTGTTTCTATTCTACTGATCCATCAATTATATTGACCATAATGTAGCATCTCTATTTAGCTCTAGATCATCAATAAATTGGAACTAACTTGTACAGTTTATGTCTGTTAGGGTTATTTTGGTCGAAACTACCTATTAACATCGTTGTAATTTCTAGATTCTTACTAGCTTTATTTATATTATTATTATTATTATTATTATTATTATTATTATTATTATTATTATTATTATTATTATTATTATTATTACTACTACTATTATATTATTACCGTTAAAAAAAATGGGTGCAACATACATACTACTGTAATTTATTTTCACAAAACCATTTATAGCCCAAAGGCCCTTTGATGACACCACTGACTTTTATAAAAGTTCCCTCCTACTCTATTTGGGAGAAGGTTTTTCAAAAGTTCTTTCTAATACGAGTACTAATTAACACGTACACACACAAACTAACAAAAAAAAAAAGAACTTTTGACTAGTGACCCTAAACAATACTCCCTCCGTAGTGTTCAACCTTTCATTTTAATTTGTTTTAAAATAAGTGTCAACTTTCAAAATAATATAGCAACTTTACCATTTTACCCTTAATATTTTTTTTCCATAAAAATGATACATGAGAGTCTGTGCAAAATGAAAAGGTAGAACTGTCTTTTCCAGACAACAAAATATTTGTTAAAATTTGTAAAATCTAATTGTAGACACTTATTATGAGAAGAGGTCATTTAAGTAAGCAACTCACTCATACACTACAAATTACAGCGCCATTTAAGTAAGCAATTTGAGCCTGGGATGTCCTTGGTCTCAGAGAAGTGTTAATTTTTACAATCATACAGTGCACTTTGTAACTTTTTATGTGATTATCTGCACAGCTCAAAAAGACTCGATTTAGTTCTGATTTTTAATTTCTCCGAGGGTGCAATTTGATTGAAAGTAGCCTCCGAGATTTTAATAAATGAAATAGGCGTATAACACATCTCTTTTTAGCCCAATCCTATAGCGTATGTGTACATTGTACAATGTACACACGGGTTAAATTAAATAAATGAAATAGGCCCATAACACATCTTTTTAGTGAAATAGTTTGAACCCAGCCCAATAATATTATGGGCCTATTTCGATAAAGGATATCGCCATTAGAGAAAAATGAATGGAAACAGAAATTTACAGTTTTTGCAGTTATGTCATCAGTTAATGAAATGTTGACAAACGATTTGATTTTTACAAATGAAAGTTCAATACATAGGCTGTACAAAAGATTCTATGAAAGGGTATATTTAACATACTGATCAGACTAGTTTTCCTTGTTACACATCGATCAACAATTGATATATGAACATGTAAATCAATTAAAAAACAATTAAACAATCAATTGATGAAATTGTATGTTGCTGCAAGTTGGTCTACTGGTGAAGACTCTGAAAAGTTATGAGCCTCAACCGGAGCATAAAAGTAACTCGAACCCACCACACCAACATGATCTTGGTTCGCCACCAAGGCTAACTCGGTGGTTTGACTTTGACCTGCCGGAAAAACTTGTTGTCCTTCATGCATCCCAATTACTGTTATTGGGTTGCTACTGGGATATTGATCAACCATATCACCTATTAGACACCACAATTGTAGTTAATGTGAAAACAATTTCGCTATCAAGATAATAAAAACGCATGGGAATAATGCTGATATAGCATTGGTTCTTATATGCATAAGTACTAGATTCTTGTTTTTTTTTCCCCATTAAGTTCTATATAGATTTAAATGGCAGTATGTAGAATGAAGAGTTGTATGGAGTGAGTACCTTGTGTTAGAAGTAGAGTTTCATTATGAAGACCTTCAACTACTTCTAAAGAGTTCCAATTATGATAAGCCTCTACAACAAATTTTTGAATATACGCCTGCAAGGTAAATTCAATCCTTAGTTACTTACATTAATACACCACGTTAGTTTTGATTTTTTTTTCATCTTGTGCAATTTAGGTCGATCTCACTTGTTTTACTTACATTTAAAACAAAAATGTTATGTGAAATTTAAAATCCACAACTTGGTTCAGAGTTAGATCAACTTTGGATGTTAACTAAACCATAGTTTGAGAAAGTAGCTAGGCCACAACAAAAATAAACTAGCTTATACGAACCCTATTTACGCTTGAAAGGTCTTTGCCAATAAAACTTTCTCCATTGATCACCACTTTGACTACTTGGCATATGGGGTTCAAGAAGATGCTATGATTTGGTCCATGCGAAATATGGAGTGTGCGGTGAAGAATACAAGTCCTTGCATGATTAATTGTTACTTCCCACATTTTATCGGACATCCCAAGCCCTAAAATCTGTCAAACAAGCAATAACTAGATATAAAATCAATAAATCAAAGCTTCCATGCATATTTACAATGAAAATTGAAAGCCTAAACAAATTAAACGATTACCTTTCTTAACCTAGTCTCATTAACAACCGAAAGCTTTAAAAAATCTTGAACAGTTTTGATATCATTAGTAGCAAGCTTCTTATGAAATGCTCCATCTTTTCCAATCTTCTCTAAACGCCATACATCATCCTCAAGCATCGGCGGATGATGCTTTTTGTAGACTATCCATATATATAAATGTAAAACATCAAGTCCTTGATTTTAAGATTTTGTAATAGTTTGTTTGAATTCAATGTTAATTAAGATGAAGATAGAGAAAGAATACATACGTTCACCACGATGATCTTTAACCACAAAGGCTTCAGTCATAGCCTCGCGTATTACTAATCCAGGGGTCGCTCCTTGAACAACTCGGGCTGCAATTCTAAACTTTCGGCTCCTAATCCAGCTTGAATTATCAGTTAACTCAATATCACCAACGAAAACAACACCATCCCTCATGGTAACAATCAAATCGCCTGCAACCAACGGCCTTTTTCCTCTTCTTTCTTTCACAATACTCTTTTCAAACTCATCGCTTGTCCATATTTTTCTGTCTGCTGAAGGGAAATCGCCATCTACGACAACAATCTGTAATTTTAGAGCACAAGAAATTGTACATTCTTGATTGTTGGTTATGTCGAAAAGATATATTTCAAGAGGGTTTCCATCTTCATCTAGTATTTTGGTGCCTGTGAAAACTTGGAGTGTAAGATTTTTTCTAAATTTGAGTTGCATGGTTGAGGGTTCGAGTTCCTTGATACGCAAGGAAGTCGACGTTGCGTGATTAGATGGTATTAATCTTCTCCTTAATCCATTATCCACCTCCTCATTCACCTATGGTAATAACACACACACTAACTAATATTAATATTAAACTCTAATTAATACAAACACTCATCACAAAAAACACACACTAAGAATGATCATAGTTACCACTTTTCGAAGCATCGGTTCTAAAGTTGTACAGAAATTCTGCAAAAAATTCATTTTCACAACTTCTCCTATTGCACTGTCCAAAATAAACATACATTTCCATTTTAACGATATGATCGATTGATGGAGTGTACAAACTTTATATATCTAATTAATGAAATAAAATCATGTAAATTACATATAGTGAAAATGAAATACAAGACGTACGAAGCCAAAGATGGTCTAGCTCGACGACGTCTTTCGTTGTGCAAATATTGGTCAGTGTCTGATTGATCGGCGAACCTTTTTGTCATCTTTTCGTTAGAAAACGTATCCGAATAAAAGATTTGGAAGCAGCAACTACGTGTAGGTTTTGAGTGAAAGCTATACGAGTTTTATGATCGATAAATAGAGGAGGAAGACTAAAAATGGAGAAGTCTTTGGGGTATATATATAAAAGTAGAGCAAGCGTAAATGGGAAGCTTCGTGGAATGCTTAAGGAACAAGGTTGGTAATAGAGAATGGGTCTTAGAGAGATCTAATGAAGCTTGATTTTTTATTTAAAATTTAAAGCTCATTGTTGACGTTGACTTAGTTCTTAAGTCAACTCCACCCCTCCAAATCTCTGTAAGATATAAGATATTTAATTTAATTTAATTTTAATTATAACACATGATGATGATGATGATGATGAGGTTTTTATACATTTCTGATTGTAAATTAGTGACACTCATATATATGTATCTAACCTTCTGATCACATACTATTAGAATCAAGTATATATGTATCATTTACTTTTCGGGAAAATTAAATATGCCGTTAATAACAATTAAGTTAGGTACTGTTATTAGACAAAATAGAAGGACTAAATATGTATATATATATGACAGTGATAGATTGATAATGTAAAACTAATGCTTGCTAATTGATGAATAATACATAATTAATGTGCCGTAAAATCGTAAATAGCAATATACACCAATAATATCTCCTTATTTTTACTTTCATCATAGATCTCAAATAAACTATGATCAACGGTGCAGATATTTTTACCGCTAGAAGGAAAAAAATTAGAGTTAATTGCACGGAAGGTCCCTGTGGTTTACACACAGTATTACCGTTGGTCCATGTACTTTACATTTTACATTGGCAGTCCTTATGGTTGTAAACTTGTTGCGCTTCATCCCTCACCCTAAATCCCGTCTATTTTACCGTTAAACTTGTTGCACGCATCATCCCTCACCCTAACGGTAAAATAGACGGGAGTTAGGGTGAGGGATGAAGCGCGCAACAAGTTTACAACCATAAGGACTGTCAATGTAAAATGTAAAGTACAGGGACCAATGGTAATACTGTGTGTAAACCACAGGGACCTTCTGTGCAATTAACTCCAAAAATTACTATTAGAAAATAAGAAATACTTCACCTACAAAAATGAAATGATTTTGTAAGCACGTAATGTGGTTTAAAGGTTATATCTTAATTAGTATCACAGTATTTGCATTAATTCACCAATCCGGCATTGTCCGGCGTTTATGCTCTTTGTGGATGGATGAACGCATACCATTAAAATAGCATATGGGGCCAGAGTTACCTTCTAAATTATCTTTTTTTTTGAAGAATGTAAGGTGGCAAAGGGTGTGTGGAAAAACATTTTCAAATGGTGGTCTTTGAAAGAAATCAACTTTTCAAACATACACAAAGTTATCACGTGCTCGGATCACATTTTAATTCCATATTAGAACCGTGTTAAATTTAACGTTGTTGTGCAATCAACAATTTGGGTGCTATGACGTTATAGGAATGAGCTCATTTTCACTCACAAGAAGCCAAGAAGTGAAGTTCTAAATGATGATATCAAACTCATTTCTTTCACTTGGATCTCGAGTAGGGAAAAACGTTATCTCTTAGTTGGGTAGATTGGAATTGTAACCCAAATTGTACTTAATTGTCTTCGTTGTACTTGTTTCTTCATTCTAGTGTCTTACAAGTTTTTTAATAAAATTTTTCCGTTAAAAAAAAAATTATCTTTATTTGCATTAAATTTTAAAAAAAGTATTTTAGCGTTGCAAAGTATGATTATTAAGAAGGCATATTTGTCAATTTGCTTAAATGCAATAGTAAATTAAGAAGATGAAATAATTAATCCATGAAGCGACTTGTCGGATTGTACTGATAAATCTTTGAGCCTGAGTTTGAAATGCTAGCCAGGTGGAACCACTTTATAAATCGTTGAACAGTGACACTTACATATATATTTAGTAATAATAATAATAATAATAATAATAATAATAATAATAATAATAATAATAATAATAATAATAATAATAATAATAATAATAATAATAATAATAATAATTAAAATTCAATATTGATTGACACTTGATTAGTTAATTAATTAGTTTTGGCAATAAACTTTTTCCAAACAAAGTTGTCGTCACTCGCATGAATTTCCATGAATTTTCGGGAAAGTTTAAGGTGAACTTTTGTATATGATCATATCACACATAACTTATAATTATAATTATAAGTATGCGTTGACGAACATGAAAGTTTATTGGATAACGGTATAATTTTTTATAAGTATAATTATAAAAGATAACGGTATAATTATAAGTATAATTTTTTATCGTGTATAAAAGTGAACATTTAAAGTGTGACATAGTAATCGACTAGCAATTACATAAAATTGCTATCGAGTCACGATCATCTTTCGTGTTTGAACATTTACCCACAAAACCAAAAGCAAAAGAAGAATACATTTGTCTTGAATTGGTTTAAAATTAAAGGTTTTACATGTTAATTAACTTCAAAAATGCATAATCTCAGGAGCAAGCTCTAATAACCTAAACAAAGCACTTGGTACAAACTTCCTAGCAAACAAGAAGCAGACCCTTGTGGGCTCTCCATTATACATACACTCTGTTCCATTCTGCATATGTTTCAACAAAGGAACTGTTACCTCCCATTTTCCAAATTTGTATGGATGGGGTCCACCTTTTGACCAGTCAACGTAAGTCAACGTTCGATCTGAATTTTCGTGCGGAAACTCAATATTTAACAATGTTGGTATGTAATGCTCATCTGAATAACAAGCAGGCTTGCAGTAGTCTCTAAACAATGGGTAATATTTCTTGTCACATATGACTTCTAGTGCCATGTGGCGGTCAACTTCAAACCACTGAGACCCTTTTCGCCATTGTTGTAATGTTACTACTGGTTCCATTTTGTGGTCATACCGTCCACGCCCAACGGGCCCTTCTTTATCATAGCATTCAACAAACGTTTTTTTGGAGTTTATGAGATATGGGTAGATGGTTGAGAAGTTGTAAAGAGGAATGCATGCTTCTGAAAGAAGGACAAATCTTTCGTTTGAGAAATCGAGTAATGCACTTGCTAATAAACGTCGTTCAGCTTCCACCATACTTATTTCTCCCCACGTTACGACCTGTGTCAAAGTTAAATCTTTATGTAGTAAGTTTCTGTTACTAGCATGTAGTACAAATTTCCGAGCTTAATCTAGAAACAAACATACATAAATGTAGTGTTGCATGAGTGATTAGCATTTGGGTTTATAGTTTCAAAGTGCATGGAACTTTACACGTTTTACTATTACATGTATTCAAGTTTAACATGTTCTGTCGTATGTATACAGGTTTTGAAAATGTCTGTTGTACCTGAAAACCAAGAGTTACAAGAATATTACACATAAATGTAGTTACAAAAGTATCTGAAAACCAAGAGGTGTTAACAAGTGATGCAACATTAAAACTGCAACATTGAGATATAGTTGATTTGATGATAATCACTAGTCGTCTAGTTGGAAGAGAAAAAACTAAAAACAGATTATGCAGTAATAATTAAAACAGGCAGGATGAGCATATATATACCTCACTTGGAATTCTTCTTCCTTGAAACATAGGTTCCGGAGCCACCTCACCTACGAAATACGGTTGAGTATGAACATAAATAGAGTAAAATCCTTTATAACCTCGAAAAAACCTAGCCCAAAGAGGAGACAATGGCAACCTTCCTCTAACTAAGAACATGAAAGCAACTTTTGGTATCTTCTTGAATGGAGTCTTACGTATTCTAGGAACCATCGATGCTCTCCAAAACAATTCGTCATCTTTCATTCTATGCAAAAACGCACTTGACACAGAAGGTTTTGGTGTTTCGGATGGTACGTGTTTTGGTTCTTCTTTAATTGTTTCGGTGGTTGTGTTTGTGACAATGATGTTTGTGGTGGGGGTGGTGATATCTTTTTGGTTGTTTGGCACTTGAGGACTTGTAGGGTAGAATGGCTGTTCTTCAAAGTTTGTAGCCGAATCTTGAAAGGAGAAAATTTGTTTCGGTTTCGAGTTTAAAGGTATACTATAGAGACAAAAAATCAGTGTGGCTCCTAGCCCTATTCCACATACAAGTATAAGAAGATAAAGGGCTAATGTTTTCATATGCATTTGTCGATTTTCCTTCTTCATCTAGAGATTGCTTATTCAAAACGATCCAAAAATGAGCTAGGGATCCAAAGTTGATCACGAAAAAACCTGAAAGAATTGTGTTTCTTCCGCTATAATCTAGCTAGACTAATTTCGATCGTTATTTACAAAATCTTTGATCGAACGTATAAAACGATCCCTTTTGCAAATGAATCATGTAGAGTTGATCATAAACATACTACACCATCTATCATAGCTACCGCTATTGTATCTTTTTGGGGTGATTAATCTTCTCCTCATGTAATGTAATAGGAGATCAAGAAGAAGATACAAGATCCTAATGATCATTTTCAAGGATCAGCTGGAAACAAGGAATTGTAAACAAAGCCTTAATTTGACAACCCTTTGATGTAACCAAAGACATGCTAATTTTTTATTTGATTAATAATATAAATTTCCTTTTTATCATAAAAAATGACAAAATGTTGTGAAATCCACCCAAAACCAACAGAATGATGAAGGAAGAAACAAGGAATGAGATGAATTGGGTAGAGAGAAAAATGAGATGAGAGTGGTGACATGTGGTACAATTACTAGTCCAAAAGTATATGTATTAGAGCCACAAATTAAGGCTAGCCAATAACTTCTCTTATTTCTTGTTAAGGGTTTCAGTTTTTTAGGGTCTAGATTTTGACTCTTCAGGAGACAAGAAGAAAGTCCAATTTTTTTAATTTTTCATAAGCAAGGCCTATAAAAAAAATGATAGAATATGAGAGGTAATCATAAAAAATAACATTAATTACTGAATTTGGAAAGGCATTTCTGTTAACATCTGTACTTCTTTTAATGAGTTGATTCTAATTATGTTTATTTATTACGGTATCTTTTAATACCACTCCCAATCGTTGCGGTATCACTTCCGTGTCAGTTGTGTCACCTCAGCATCACCTCAATACTTCCTAAACTGACACACTACCGACACAACGGTTCAACAGTGAGTGTGTCATTTTAATTTTCGAGTCCCACATTTATCAATTTACCTTCATTTACACACACCAAACAAAAGATTAAAAAAAAAAAAAACTGACTCACCCTTTCCCTTTGTCGGTTTACCGATGCAACCTCAAGTGACACACAAAGTGACACGGCGGTGTCAACCGTGTCAGTTTACCTACGTGCGTCAGTTGTGTAAACCGACACCCCATTGGCACCGGCCTAACCGGTCAAATAGAACCGAAAAGGTAGCTACAAAGGAAATGGGTAAACTGTTTGGAAGTTGCTCTAAGTGAATTATTTATAAGAGTAACAGGATAATTTTTTGATATACTTTTATGATCAACTTGTCACTAATTATTTTCAAATTGTTGGGTATATTTGGACAAAAGGTGTTTATGTTCAAACAAACCTCAAAACTCAAATTCTCAATTAGACATGTTCCGACCCGCCCAATTTGCTACATATCCTATATTGTAACAGTGAAAATTAAGTTCAGTGAAAATGCCTAGTTTTACTACTCCATACAATATAAGGTTAGTGAGACAGGATGTTTAAGCATAAAAAAATAAAATTAAAATCAGAAACACACAAACAGGTATCACCACAACATCAAGAAAATGGTGGGTTTTTCGTTAATGTTTCTCAATACAATGATCTATATTGAATGTTCAATTACGTTTTCATGATGTTGTTATGGATCAATCGACAATAGTAGTAACGCTTTTTCCTTTTCTTTTTAATTTACGTACAGTAATAATGTGACATGCTAATGTATTGTATTTTCATTTCTTTTCTATTATCTTGCTCCGTTTATTGTTAAGGCGTCAAGATAATCTTTTTTAACATATTCATCGAAGATGTCTTTGTAGTGGTTAAACATAAATTGATTACTCAGGCTTGGTAGGTTATTTGTGGTTTAACCTTGCTATTTTATTTCTACCAAGTGTTCTTTTACCAAAGATGCTAGGTGGGGTTGTGCCTTGTGAAATGTTGTGAATCTTCGTTTTCACATGCGAGTCTCTTTTTTTGTAAATGAAGATCGGGTGGAAGCCAGTATAAGGCATGTCAAAGTTATAGTTGTGGGATCTAACGTCTACAAGAGGGACCATGTGCATATAGTTTGGATATTTTTCGTTGCGGTGTAATATAAAATGCTTTTATATATATGCGTCGCACGGGTAATGAGCTAGTTTAACATTAAAATGATATTGTGACTTGGAGAGTGAATGATTTGAGTGCAGATCAGAGAAGGAGTTAAACTAAGAAATAACTTCTCTAGCAAACTAGTATAATAACAAGGATTTTCTACTAGCAGATGGACAAAGTGTTAACTATTTCTTTACAACGGCCATCTATATGAGTTGCAGAAAAAGGAAAGGAATATTCAAAAATCATGAGAAACAATTGGTTGAAGTATAAACGGGTCGTTTTTCAAGATAATGTAGTTACAATCAAGTCCATACACAAAACCACTGCCATAGGCAACCAGAAGAAGTATCTTCAAAAGAAAACTCATACAAGCATACAAAAAGAAACAGAAATCAGTACAAGAACTCTACAACTAAACTGACCTTGGGATATACTAATGCAAACACTACAAAAGGAAATCGGGGATTACTGGTTTCTGAACAACCACATTGCTACCTCCATCAGCTCTTTGTCTAGTTTTATGCTTGCCATTTTTCTGCTTATTTGTCTCACCATTTTCTTCTTTTCCCTCGGCTGAACTTTGATGCTTTTTACCTTTACGACTTTTGCTTCTTCTTTTACTAGAATTTGCAGTTTCGGTATCCTCGACATTATCTTTACCCTGTCTTCTTCTGTCTGATGGCTTACGTGAATGATTGCTGTGGGATGAAGCTTCATTTCCCAAAAGAACATCTCTCACAGCCCCAGAGATCAAATCATCATTTGATTCTGTTTTCTTCACTAAGATAGGAACTCTATCACCATCGTCCAGTTTGACTACAACAGGCCTTGGTCTAGCTAGATTCGGCTTCCTTTTTAGCACTAGAGATTCTTCTGTAAGCTTAACCAGATCTGCCACGTCACTGTCTATCTGATTAGGGTCATTTGCGGGTGGGAAACTTGTCGATGCATTTTTATTATCAGATGGAAGATAGAACAACCCATGTCGTTTTCGATGTTCGGCAAGTAGAGATGTGGATTCAACAGCAGCAGATGTTTCTGATTCATCTTCGTCATGCTGCTGATAAGAAAGAGAATCACCATCAGCTGGTAAGAAGATATTAGGCTTTACGAGGGAAAACGATTCACTTATTGGTAACTGAACATCTGCACATATACTGTCCAAAATGCTATTAAGATTCTCCTCCAGAACTAACCCATCTGGGATACGTACCCTTTCTTGAGCACTAGATGAAACTGGACCAAGATCCTCTGAGAGTGCCTCGTTGATTAATCTGATGAGGATAAAAGTTTTTAAATCGACCATCTTATCTTTCTTATCATCATCACCAGTTATCTCTAGTTGTGCCAACCGAGCTAAACCAAGGAGGTTCCTCACTCTCTCTTGTATTTCAACATCATGGCTTTCAGCCCATGGGCTTAAAGACGTTACAACAAGACTCAACACATTAACAATAGCCTTCCGTGTAAAAGTATCCTTGTTGTGCAAACTTGTAGCATGATCAGAATAGGTTGTTTCTGGATATTCTCTTTCAGATTCTGAATACGTGAAACCTGGTTCCATATCAACAAGATTTGTGACTGAAGAGTTCGCGGAAGCTTTTCTTTCAGGGGAAAAGAAAGAATGAAGGCAAAAGCTGAGTACTTTAAATGCAGAATGGATATACACAGCTTGTAGAGATGGTGGTAAAAGATTAGTACGTGGTTGTAGTAACGCTTCCATGATCTCGAACGGGTTTTTTGAAAACTGAACATACTCCCCTGATACCCAAGCAGCAGCCGATAAAATCCTATGAATAAAAGGATTCCCAAGTAGAGCCGGGTCAATTAATAGATCACGACCGACACGAACAAGCTCGGGTCTAACATCTTTGACCCTCATACCAATATCTATCAGCTGATACTCTATTTCTTCTCCATTTTGGCAATGCGGAATCCTTGCCATTTCGCCAAGAAGTGACACATACCAATCGAAATCAATTACAATTTCATATACATTTCTAGAACAAGACGATAACATTGACCTTAGAATCTCATTACAAAACTCCGGATCAGATTTTAGGGCGTAACCAATCAAAACCCTGCAAATTTCAACTGCATTATCATCAGAAACCATTGACATCACAAGCCTTAACGCTTCCAGCTTAATATTTCGGTCAACATCGCTCAACGATTTGATCACAACCTCCTTGTTCTCCAACACAGCCCATAAATGATTAGGTGCAGCAAGCAAAAGCCCTTGCAATCCAAGATACCTAAGATTCAAATCACTATCCAACAAAAACTCCTTAACCTTAGCAACGGCAAGTTTAACTGCAAACTCATACTCGTAAAAGCTACCGAGAATCGCCCTTACACACTCAAACACCAACGATTTCGCCTCACTCCGTTTCATATGATCGCAAATCGGTTCAACAACCTTCTTCGCTAACCTAGGTTCTAACTTAGCAAGCTTTGCAAATATCTTCAAAACCTTAATCAACACCCAATTATTCCTCGAATCAACTAAAATCCTATAAAATTCAGGAGCAAGAGGAAGGTAAGACCTAGGTTCCTTACTAGCAAGCTCACAAAACACACCAACAGCTGCCGCAACAAGCGTTTGCGACGAACTATCTAAATTCTCAACTAATCTTTTAAAACAAACCCTAACAGCATCAGGATAATGAGTAAACAACATCAATAAACACGCAATAGCTTTCTTTTTAACAAAATCCTTATTAGAAGTCAACAAAGTAAATATATCAGGAGTCAAATCACGCGCGAAATCGAGAGTACAAATAACCGAAAGACATTCTAGCGCGAGACTTACCTCATGTTGATTTTGTGACGCGAGATCTTTCCGTAACTGATTAGTTAAAAGAAGAAGAACGTCAGTTGATGGACGAAATGAAAGAGATGCAGCGAGATAACCGGTTTTTTTGTGAATGAAAATTGGGGAAGAAGTAAGTTCGACGGCGTGAAAAGCGGCAAATGACATATCGATGTTGTGAAGAGAATGGAGGTAAGTGAGCTTTGAAAGAGCGGTTGATTTGGTTTGTAAGTCGGTGGATTTGATTTCGCGGCGGATTTCATCGAGTGATTTGGAGATGAAAGTGGATTGAGCGGTGGGGGAAGTGTGGTGGAGACGGATGCCTTTAATTAGGTCGTCGAGTGTTCGTTGAAATAGAGAATCCATCAGTGATGGTGATGAAGATGATGATGATGATGAAGAAGATTGAACACTCGCAGACATTTTTTTATTTATTATTTAATAATTGATTGATGATTAAGAAGATGAATTTCAGAGAGTGTGGATCGGAGTCTGGGTGAGGGTCTTTGTTCTGTTTCAGTACCGATGAGGAACAGATTGACGATGACAACTACAAACTACAAATTACATTTTTTTATTGATATAATATAAAATATATAATATATAATGTATCTTAAATATAATATAGTAATAGTTCTTATATAAATATAATTAGGTGGAAGACCCGTACAATGCACGGTAATTTATTAGAATTATTTTAAATATTATGTGATTAAATGATAAATGTAGTACATATTTTATAAAATAATATTAATTAAATAATTTATAGAACTTTATTTTCGTATGTGACTCCTCTTTCTATATTATTATAATATATATAGTATTTATATTTATTATTTATTACTCATTATAATAAAATAATAAAGTAATAATATAATATTAATTAAATAATTTGTTAACTGAAGTTAAGAGATTGACACTTGACATAAATGCTTAGGTTACAAATTCTGAAGCTTTCTTTTATACTTCTTTAGTATATATATAGATATAGTAAACAATGCTATGATGTCATCAGTTTATTAATTTTTAATTATTCAATTGAGTCCCCCAATTTCATCTAATTTTATAAATAAAACCCTTTAAAATTATCACTTTTTAACACAAGGATTTAAAGTTTAAAAATTTATATATAGAGTATAATAACATATGTCGACACTTTATACATTTGATTTTAAATATAAAGTTAAACTGATGATCTAATATATTTTTCTATCGACATCTTAACTGAATAAAATGAGAAATAAATAATATTAACATTAAACCAAGGACACTCATATAGTTTGACCAAAAACTTTTATTATATAATTGAGATTATTCACTTTATTAAATACCTTACTAAGACTTGCACTCGAATACGAAAATAACCGACTGATTCACTATTTGCTAAGATATTTACTTGATAAATTGTGTTTCTCCTCAATAAATTAGGGAGTTTAATGATTTTTAATAGTTATTTTTTGTAAGTTGTCAATCTTTTTAGGACAGACAAAAATAGTAACGTGCACGGACGGAGGGAGTATATATATTTATTTTATATATATTATTATACATTATACATTATATATCACTAGTAGGGTTCCCGCGCTTTGCAGCGGAATTGGAAATGGGAATAAGAATATAGGAGTGCGAAAATGATGTGTATGTGTTTACCTACGCTTAACGAATAAAAATCAATTATACATGATTTTTAGTTCAATAAGTAGGATAACCGTACATTATATTACTTTGTACATTAATGTTAAAATCGCTATGTTTATCCATCAACACTATATGAGGAAAAATTCACTGAAAAAATACTTTGTATAGGAACAATTATGAAGTTATACATGTTACACGTGAAAGAGAAAACAAAAGTACATACACATAAACAACTCAATATACACAAACATAGAGTGATAACTTACAATCCGAGTCTTGAACTTACACAAAATACAAAACCAAAACATAATACTAAATTGAGGTTAGAAGATGTAAACGCAAATACACCAAACAAACAAATAAAACTAATACATATTATTAAAAAAGAAAACAAAAAAAATAAAAATGAAATGGGTTAGATTACTAACTTTTAAAGGCGGAAGGTGAAATTTTACGTTCATGTGTAAAGTCCACAAAGATATACTCAATGCTTATTTACCCATCGAATGTTAGTTTTGAAATTGACATACACATGATTATATATGCATTTAATAAATACTAATTTTCAAAAGTACTGTGACTGAATCAATTAATGGTATCCTATATTTTCCATGATTGATAATTAATGAAAGGGCAATTTGAACTTTTCTGATATTCCCATTTTTAAGTTTTAAGGAAAAAAGAGGAAATGAATTATAAGTGTTCAAGACAAGATAAGATAATTAATTTATTTACCGTAATTTTTAATGAACTTCAAGTTGAATCAAGTATTAAAGTATCAAGCCGAATCAAGTGGAGTTTGAAAGCATCTAGTTGATTAATATTAACATTAGTTTAATAATGATAATCATAATCATGTCGAACCGAACTTGAAAGTACCGGTTAATTAATTAAGTCGAGCTCGAACTTGAAAATACAAGCTTGCTTACCGAGTCAAACTTGAGCTTGAAAACACAATCTCAATTGAGCTTTAGTCGAGTTTCGAGTTTCCTTATCAAGTCCGGTTAGAGCTTGGTACCAAAGTCCGACTGTAATCGTTCGAATTACATATTTACATGTACTCATTTAGTTATTTATTTTTATTTGATTTGAAGTTTATAAGGAAGTTTTAGACAAAAGCGAAATGATAATAAAGAATTGAACAGATAAACCTGAATTGACCCGTTGACCTGACTTTCACAAAGGTTATTATGATTCATGGTTGAGTGAGGAACGTGTCAACAATAGATAATAATTTATCTTTAAATTTATAGTTGAAGTAGTACTACTTTTCAAACGTTTTTGGTTTAATTAAATGTTCCGTACAACATGAAGCTTCTCTCTCGTTTACGTGGTTACCTGAGATCATGTGTAACTGGAAGACCAGCCACCACCGGCGGTGGTGTAGATGATGATGAATCATGGGGTTTGTTTTTCGAGCTGCAAACACTTCAACTGGCTACCAATTTCTTCTCCGAGTCCAACCAACTCGGTCATGGTGGCTTTGGTCCTGTTTACAAGGTAGCAATTTCTTTTTTATTATTTTAAATATCTTTTAGTTTTGATTTATATAAGTTAAACTTATGATGCTAGTACTATGGTGTTTACTTAAAACTATAATATGGTAATTACATTTTCTGGTTATTGAATTTCATGTGTTTTGAACAAAAAAAAGGTTTTGTTAGCAATTGTCATTGATAAGTTTCGAATTCCATAAATTACTCGTATTGTAGTTCAACAAATATTCAGGGGACATTGAGTTTGTTATGGTGTAAAAACAAGTATCTTTGTGTGTCTTAACGTACGCTTTAATGACAGGTTGTCGTTATCATTTACCGTAACCATAACTTGCTATATGGTTGCTAACCATATGTTTATTCAATAATGGAACACATTAGTCAATTGCTACATACTCTTTATGAAAATTTGCACATACACACAGCAAAAAGCAATGTTTTGAAAACCGATTTTATAGTCAAACCGGAGAGGCCTCCGGTTCCGGTCGAACCGGCCGGTTCAACCAGTTTCGATTTTTATGTGTTTTTTTTTTTTATTTTTTTTATTTTTCCAATACCGTACATTTAACCTTAACATTGCTTAAAACCCACATAGAAACACATATAAAACAACAATACAATTCAATAAATATACAAAACACATACAATTCAATACCAAAACTATCAATTCAACGTGAATACAAGTTTCAAACTTCAAAATGAGCAAACAACATTACAAATCTAAACCTTAAATAGTTCAACATGAATACAAGTCTTAATTCAAAGTTTAAACACATTAGTATCAATCCAAATAATAATAAAAAAAAAAACAAAAACAAAAACAAAAAAAGTTGAAAACCGGTTCCGGTGGTCCGACCGGTTGAACCGGTTTTCAAAACATTGGCAAAAAGGAAACACTTTGTACGCAATACTTTTCGTTAGAGAGTATGGGTTGTTGGTTTCTTGTTGTTTTACTATGTGATACACTAGTTCAGTTGTGTTAAGTTCTTGTGCTGAATTATGTTGATACATCACAAAAGAGTTGAATACCATAGCCAGACTTTGTTAATTAATTACTTATGAAATTAAATAAATGCAATTTCATTTCCTTTTGTTGAAGGGTTTATTGCCTAATGGTCAAGAAGTAGCTATCAAGAAACTATCACTTACATCAAGACGAGGAGTACGGGAATTCACAAACGAAGTCAAACTGTTACTCAAAATTCAGCACAAGAATTTAGTTATGCTGTTAGGATGCTGCATACAAGGATCGGAAAAGATTCTTGTATATGAGTATCTATCAAATAAAAGCCTGGATTACATTCTTTTTGATAAAACAAAGTCTGGCTCTTTGCATTGGACACAAAGATTCCAAATCATTGTAGGTATTATAAGAGGTCTGCTATATCTCCATGAAGAAGCCCCTGTAAGGATTATTCACAGAGACATTAAAGCAAGTAATATTTTGTTGGATGATATATTAAATCCCAAAATTGCGGATTTTGGTTTGGCAAGACTTTTTCCAGGCGATGATACACATTTGAATACGTTCAGGATTTCGGGTACCCAGTAAGTTATTTGTTGAACCTTATTAGTTGAGTTTGAAAATTCAACCCATATACATGTGAATCAGTTATGAAACAATTGGGTTAAATCTGGCCGACAGTTGCCCATAATGTTTCTTAGTGCATACGAGCTGCTAAACGTCACTTCATTTTAAAAAATTAATACAACTGTAATCATAAAGAGCACAACACTTTTTCATGGAAAATGTTGGGATTGGGTGAAAAGTGGTCCTAGTAATTTATTTACTAGAAAATTACAAAATTACCAGCTTTCATCCGTCACCCATTTTGCAAAATATTTTGAAATTTTAAGCTGTAATTTTTTTGTTGCAGTGGATATATGGCTCCTGAGTATGCAATGCATGGGTATTTATCGGTGAAAGCCGACGTGTTCAGTTTTGGAGTTTTAGTGATCGGCAGCTTGGAGCTGAGAAGTCAGATCTCTTGACCTATGTATGTCACTATTTTCTCAACTGTTCTACTGAACCCTGCTGACTTTTGAAGTCAAACCACTGTTTATTGGCATAAATGTGACATTAGTTTTTAATTAAAAAAAAAAACAAATAAATTTCTTTCTACAAGTTATTTATTAGAGGCTATTGCTTGTCTCTGTTTGAAAAGTCTTAAAGGTTGTTGGATTGATATGTGTATTAGTCTGTTTGACTTGAAAAGTCAGCATTTTACCTTTTAAGAAATTTTGTTACAAAATTGAGGGATTTGTTGTTCTCTATGAAAGTATTTCCTGAAAATTCAAATTTTGAACATGTTTTTCTTAAAAAAAATATTTCTAAAAACGTTACCATATTTTCTACAGAAAAACAGCCTCTTTATGTTCACTGATCACTTGTCAAATGAATGTTACTCTCATTTGTGATATTGTTTGTACAGACATGGAGCCTCTTCCAAACAGGGAAGCATTTGGAGCTAGTTGATGATAGCCTTGATATATGTAACCCAAATGAAGCAGCAATGTGCATACAATTAGGGTTGTTATGTTGTCAAACTATAGTTGCAGATAGGCCCGATATGAATACCGTTCATCTTATGATATCAAATGACTCTTTTACCCTTCCCCGACCCGGAAAGCCCGGACTTCAAGGGCGCGGAGGACGTTGGACCACCGGTACCTCATCAGCACTTACTAACACTAATGTTAGTAGTACTCAAACTAATCGTACTAAACCTTCTAATACTAGTTACATAGAAGAGTATTCTAAAAATTCTATTTCTTTTTCGTCAATAAACGAAGGTAGATAAGGTCTTTCGTGGTGTGATCATGTAAAGCCGATATATTTTTTCATTAGATTAATGGTGTGACATAAATGTAGGATCTTTATTTAAATCGATTGTTTTTGTAAATACGTTGTTTCCTGTACTAAATATCACAAATCATCATAACATCATGTAACATCCATGACTGTTAACTAAAACACAAAAGAGAAGATAGTTTTCAGTGTTCAGTTTTCATTGAACTCTTCATTGTACCATCACTGTTGATAATAATGTCCAAAGCTTTATCCTCCTTCACAGTAACATCTTTGATCTCTGGTGATTTGACAATATTGTCTTCGGTCTTTCCCCAAAGTACGAAATAAAGTCCAATAATAATGATTAGTGCTCCTATCAAGCTGGATTAAGCAAAACCATGATGATAGATTAGTCAAGAAGCCATCAGCCACTATTGTTTTTGTCATACATTACACTCATTTTTGGAAAACTATGCTGACCTGCCTATATGAAGTCTTTCGTTGAAGGCAATGGCTGAAAAGACTCCAACAATTGGAAGTTGTAGTGGAGTAAACATTGCTGCAAACACCGGCCCTCTTTTGCTGATCGTCTGCAAGACTAAGTAGTACGATAGTCCTGATACCACAATCCCCTAGAGAAAAATACAATACAATACGTTCATTATATGTATATTTTCTTAATTTGTTCCTAGTTGCCATCTCAGAAAAATTGAACTTACACTATAAATGACGGTCAACAGTTTAACATCCCATTCAATCTTCCACAGTTTGACATCTCTGGCGAAAAACAGAGCGAGTAGTGATGATTGCAACGACGCAAACAGACCAATTAGGATGTTAATAGACAATGGTGCCGGGTACATTTTGTGAACAAATCCCTACGAAATGATCATAGCCACAAATCATAATCAAAACACACATGCTAAGTTTTAAGTGAATATATTTAGCTTTTGGTTGCATTTGCATACCGATTCTTCATTTTTTTTCTTTTTTTAATGGCGTTGCTTGGATTAAGTGTGTTTGAAAATATGTATGAAAATGGACACTTATTTGGAACAACATCATAGAATAGAATAGAGATATGGACATGAATTCAGCTAGTTATTTACCTGGAAAATGAGCCACAAGCTCCATGAAATTTTGCTAGCAGAAATCAGCGTTGCACCTTTGACCCAGTTTTGTTTAACATGACCATGAGAACCTTCTGGATTATTAATGTCGATTAGTGGCTTATTTACAAGCCCCTTCAATTGAAATCCTCCTCTCCAAAATGTAACCACAAGTGTTCCGGCTATGCATAAAAGTGTCCCAATCACTTTTGCTTGCCCTTTACAAGTTCTAATCTTCACTTTCTCCATCCTTTGTGCAAATATATGTAATTAGACCAAAAATAATCCATAACTACTAATCAAGTTTATCGGTAATGATTCGGATAAATGTCAAGTAATGTAATTAAGAAGATCATTTACACACGTACCTTAGCAGAAAGGCAATGAGAAAAGTTAAACTCGGTGTGAGACAATTTAAAGCGCTTGCTACAGTTGCAGACGTATATGTTAAACCATAGGCGAAAGCATTAAGATGTATTGTGCAACCAAGAGCCGATAAAACAAAAATCTTCATCATCACTACAAACGTTAGGGGCGGTCTTTCTTTCCTGTAAATTTTCATATTCAAGTTATCGGTTTTTAAACAAAAGACATAAATAACTCTCAAGTACTAGTATCAAGTACATTGATGTGCATGTTACCTTTCAAAAACAAAACCGAAAGGGAAAAACATAATTGTACTGATCAAATGACGATAAACGACAAACACAAGCTGATTGAGTCCATTTGCGAACCCAATCTTCATCGTAATACTTGCTCCTGCAAAAACAAACTGTACAAAAACCATTGCAAAGTAAGGGAAGCTGTTTTTAGTATTCATGGTACTGCAAATTGCTACTACATTTTTGTTTTATTAAACATTAAATGAAACGTATATATATATACGGAAGGATATGATGTGGGATTGTAGTCAGTAAAGTATATACTAATTAATAAAATTTGGTAACTTTTTGCTTTTTCTTTTTTCGGTTTACTTATTTTGTGTTCAAATTCACATATTTGGAAGTACCAAAGAAAAATAATGTGCTTTTTAATTGAAAAATCTCAAAACACAAAAGTAGTTGTATCAAAATTACTATCATACCCCATTTTAATCAAGTAGTTTCTTGAAACAAACATTTTCGATTTTCCATACAAAATATCACCATTTTTTTACATACAATACAACAACATATTATATTTTATTTATTTCTTTTTTTGACGTTGTTTTGTCCATAAATAAATAAATAAGTAATTGTTGAACGGTAAAGGAAAAACGTAAGGGACTAGTGTTTTCTAAACAAGGAGCACTCTCTTATTACATGGAAATGTGATCATGCATATGGAAAAATGCATTATAGTGACGTTGTTTCATGACGTAGATCTCTATCCTTGACATCTACAATAAAAATACGTCGTTTAAACCATAATATCGTGATCAATACGAATTGAATCACCTTTTAGTTCATATGTAATGCGCACAAGACGGAAATCTTTCTCTTAAAAGAAACGAACTTCCCCTTAAACACTTAACTAAACAACTACAATTGGTGATATCAGGTAGTTGATTTTCGTAGTGTTTTTTTTTTTTTTAAGTTGAATCATCATATTAAAAGTTTTTCAACGAGTTCGGTTACAAAATTTTTTTTCTTTTTTAAAGTCCAATAATTTATAATTTTTTTTTGAAAACCTACATTGATCTTTTCATGCATTAACCCTTCATAAAACCATATTTCGATGTCTTTGATGTAAATTAAATAATCGAACAATGACTTACACGACAAAAACACATTTTATGTTGGTATTGTCTAAGAAAGGAAAAATCCATATAAAAAAACTTGATTAATGATAATATTCCGTTCGTTCCAAAATAAATGTTCACGTTCCTATTTATATTTGTCCCAAAATAGTATTTATATTTGTTCCAAAAAATAACTATTAAAAATCATTAAACTCCTCATTTTACCCTCGTTTATTACTCTAAATCGTTTATATCTTAAATAAATTAAGTCAAATTTTTCTTAATTATAAGGGTACAACTGACATTTATTCAACCTATCTTATTTCCAACAAAAATCGTTGGGGGGTAATTTTTGTAAGACGGAGAGAGTTATAAACAATACAGTGGGAACTCGATCAATGTTAATGATATACAATATATTGTTATTATTTTGTCACGATTAACTATATCATCTATTGTATTCACATACATATAATTAATTGTATTATAAAATACATTTTTACTAAAACGATTCCCATAGATACGAGTTTAAACTTATGACAATATTCCATGATTCGGTATGAAACAAATTAGTTAAATTAAACATATATTTTTTTTTATAGAGTCCGTGTATACACGGGGTATAAAAATTATCGTGGGAACTCGGATCCTGTCATATTGGAAGTGAGATTTTAAATTATTAAAAATAGACAATAAGGGAAAGTGACTGGTGCTTTTATACACAATTAGCACTCACTTAAAACAAAGTAATAATGCCATTATATATGTGATTACTTGATTAATATATAAGCATAACCTGAGCATCACTAATATACAAAGAAATGGCGTGGCGACAGTGACAATAAGAGTTCCAGACAAATTGTTAACACTTTTGTAGTTGACGACAACTTTCTTAAATAAGCCGTAACGTATGCCATTACTAAAATATAAGTTATTATTTAAGTGATGTGATTGAAAAAGTTAGTATTATTTGCTAAATTTTTAAGTGATAATATTATGTAATGTGCCATATTTGTCTTTCAAACATAAGAAAAGCAAGAATCAATAACTTAACTAATTAGTATCAATCTAAAGCGGTGAGGTCAACTCCAGGATAAAATTTTCTGTAGAAACCAAAGTATACATTCACATATGAGCACCCTAAGCCAAACCATGCTTTGCAAAGGGTAATATAGTCTATGTACATCGTAATGATCTCTGTGAACAGTTTCAAGACTCTGATGCAGTATTTGTAGGGAAGGGACTACATTGCATGAGGAAGGTTTACGATTTTCTCGTTGCTAGGAAATTCTTCAGGTCCATGGCTGAAAAAATGTTGCAAGTTAGTTATGGTAACTGGTAAAAAATGGTTATGCGTCAAAACACAATTTTTTTGGTATAGCTTGGGTCAAGGTTGACCCACAATAACTCATCATGTGAGAAAACTAATTTCAAAAAAGCAATATTAGCTAATGTGTTAAAGTTTTGAATAGGAACAAGGATATGGTATGGCATTAAAGATACATTTTGGCTTGCTTTTGACCTACTTGACTCATTTGAGATGTTTCTCTTACAGTGATCTTTTATAGTTGACCCATTTAACCTAAATCGACCTGTTCATAAAAAAAATGGATGGACATTGCCAACTGTGGTGTCTGCTCCAAGAAGGCCAATGAATTTGATGGATTATTACCTGAGGTTGCTTAATGCCGACATCCTGTAGAGACAGCTAAATACTAATATATGCAACCCAATCGTGTAGAAGAATGCAAACGTTCGCGCATATCTACAAAAAATAAAAATAAAAATTAGTTATTACAGCTGCAATGACATAGCTAAAATCAGCATTATGGTAAGAAAACTTTAAGGCCAAGAATAAGGATATACTAGGGTAGATACAATAAAAGAATGTCATATAACTGAGGCCAAAAGAGGCTTACTTGTTGCCTAGAAGAAAACGCCCACTAGTAAGTGTAATTTTGTCTCTTAAGCCAAGCTCCTTGTACCGTTGATCTTTTTCCTAATCAAAATAAAAATAGTCTATTGTTATGTATGATACTGCAAAAACAGAAAGGGTATCCAACCAAGCCTCTAAACCTAGTGGATGCAGGTTCAAGACTCGATGAAACTGTGTGTGTGTGTGTGTGTCTGTGTCTGTGTATTCTTCGTTTCTAGTTGCTTTCCTAGAAGAGCCAAGAAACAACCATGATATACATTTATGTGACTTATGTTGTTGGGCTAATTAATCCTCTGAACAATGGAAGTTTTCGCACTGCTCATAGTTTTAGCAAAAGAGCGGTTTATTTTTGGTGGAAGATGTTCATACGAAGTGATGCGATATGAGTACTATACTATAAAAAGATGGTTGTCAAGAACCTTTTTGGAGAATGCTGCAAATGGATTAATATCATCCTCATATATTTTCTTATACTTGGATTCCACATCTGAGCTGAAACCACTTTCAAGATCTTCAACCGACTGCTGCAAATTACACGCATTTTGAAATTTCAAGCACGACATTTAAAAGAAAACTGAAAGAAAAGAAAAGAAAAGAAAACTGAAAGAAAAGAAAAGAAAACTAAGATGACGTATAATACCTTCCGTGATCCTCTAGAGACTACCTTCTCTAGATTATAATCCTGAACATAACGGATCTTTCCATAAAGCTTGACATTATCAGCTTTTGTCTTCTCCAGTTCAGTTGTCAGCACCCCAATCCTCTCCTTCAACTGCCTTATTTCCTAACATAGTTCACAAGCTCAAAAAGTCAGGTGCTGGAACAAAAATTTCCGAGAGTGCAATCTATATAGTTAAAAATGTCTTAAATCCTTTTAACTCTCATATAATGCTGAAATAACACGATTTTTCGGAACATATTTAGGGGATGTATATTGGAGTCACGATCGAAGCAAGTGAAAGACATACCTCTTCAGTCTCACGCAAGCGTGCCCGAAAACGATCACGTTGGTTGCATATAACCTTAAGCATTGAATTTTGATCTTGTTCGGAAGAAACATGCTTATGATCTGTATTCTGTTCCATGGAGTTCATATACAAAATTATGGGGGTATTATCATTTTAGAGAACTACCAATAACAGATGGCCACACACCAGAAAACATAATCTTGGTGCGGAAGGAATATATAAGCCTAACAGAAACTAATCTTGGAAGGAAAAAAAGCATGCCTTAAGCTAACCTGTCACTATTCAGTATGCTTGAAATTGACACTTCTAAACTGTATACGAGTGAAAATATTTCCAGAGTGTAGTTTTAAATTGATTAACATGCTCATTTGTTTCACTTTATTTACGTTATTTACAAGCTGTACTAGAAATGAAATAGTAAACATACCTCAGAAATATCTTTTGTTCCAGACTCTGAAAGATCCCAATCCTCAAATGTATTTCCTTTGCGATCTTTAGAATTGTAACCCTGTATTACAAGTAAGAATATCCTTTATTAATACAAACATGTTCTAACTTCTGTAAGCATGAACTGATGATAAAGTATCTATTAAATACTGAGATTTTCTAACCTTCAATATATCATCTTCTAACTTCTGTATCAGTTTTTGTTGCTCATTAATCGTTGATGCAAGTTTTGATATCTTGCTTTCAGATGCTTCTGCCAAAGAAGCCTTCTCAGAAAGTTGGACCTAAAAAAAGCACCAAATTATATTGATGAACTCAAAATGGATGATATCTACATACTGAAATAAAGTGATTGATGAGCTTCACCTTTAACTGTGTGAGTTGATGTTCCATTTTTCTGTTCTTATCAAGAAGTAGAGACTCGAGTTTGCTCATTTCCTCCCCACTAGTAGCAACCTCCCAATCTTCAGCCTCGATTGAGTTATAACCCACTGCCTACAAATGAGATATGGACGAGACAGGAAGTGAGTGACAGATATGGAATTGCATGTACTTCAACTATACTGCTACAACCGCAGTATTCGAATCAGATCAACATTTACCAATGCTACTAATGAAACAACAAAATCTATTACCAAAAAATTACCAACTTTAGTAACATCTCATTAAAGTGCGCATAAGAATAGGTGCCTATATGCAAGCAATAATACTGATTACATGAACATTGATATCACTAATAGGCCTCTAACTTGTAAGAGTAGAAAGATGACCTGCAAAATTTTAACTTTCTTGCGCAGATCGTCAACTAATTTTTCTGTTGGTCTTTCCTGGAGTTGTTTCTTAATTTCCTGAAGGGAAACTTCCTGTTGATTAAAAAAGAAGACAACGTAAGTGCAATGATATTAGTGAAAACAAAACTGACATAGCACAGGCTTCAATATATGTAATAGAGTAAGTTGCTACTTATAGCATATCATAAAATCTTCTAATTTAGCATTAGTTAATATCTTTACATTGCTTTAGTACAATACACAATCAAAATGAAAAGTAGTCCATCAGAGAAACCCTTGAATGAAAATATCATGTTAGTGAAAAATATAGCATCGGTGAAAAGATTCATGCAGTTAACCAAAAGTAGCAGAAAGAAATCAAAATCCACCTAATTCTATATTTCATAACCATAGCTCGATTTACCACAAATCTCTTTTTGGGTAAACAAAATTAATGAAATGAAAAGTGGTCTACGTAAGAGGTTCTCCAGAATGCTATTTGAATCAGCATCATCAATGAAATCAAATACAATAAATCACAAGTTTTTTTTTTTGGGGGGGGGGGGGAGGGGGATAAGAAAAACTGCCAAGTCAAGCTCCGACATAGCACTTAAAAATGAGAAAATGTTACCTTTTCATTGAGCATTGCATTCAACTTCTTGATTTCGTTGATGTGCTGTTCTCGTTCATTAGATAGTGTGGTTTCAATAGTGTGAAGTTCCGTATTTAGTTCAGAGATGATCTTCTCCTTGGCACTTAAAGAATTCTCCAGGATGCTATTTGAATCAGCATCATCACTGAAAGAAAAGAAAAAAAGAAAAAAAAAATGAAAACTAAAATCAGATGAAATTCAGGCAAATTACTGCAGCAAATGTTGAAAGCTCTTATTGGACTACTTATATCAACAGCATACATGTTTTTATTTAGTACATAAAAAGAACCAGTGACAACAAATTGGGTTATGTAGTTTTTGGCAGAGAAATGGGTATAGACATGGGGGAAAAGAGAAAAAAAAAAGAGACAGTAATTCTTCAACACGAACTGGTGTACAGATAGTAAATATATCACCTTCTTTTGGTATCATTGTCTTCATTTGCTGTTTGTAGTTGTGAACGAAGAACTCCCTGAAGAGTACACATATATCATTTAGATAACAATAAGAAAAACATTAACAAACTACAACAAGCCTATCTACTTGAGTTTCAAGCACAAAGTCTTGTTGTGTGAATTTTTTTCCCACATCGAAACCTACATAAGGAAGTCTTGTAAGAGAGAAATAGTATTATAAAAATGACTTATCATGACTGCAAATGGCCAGAAAGAAAAATTATCATATGGATAATCCATTAACCACCTAATTACTTCATGAATAGACAAAGAACATAAGAAATTTTTTGAATTACTAGGAGCATGCCTGCTCCCATTCCTTACCTTTCTCACACACAATAGCAGCAAGGTAAGCATGGGACCTCAAGAACTTGATGTTAAGACACTGGGATCTAATTTGAGGAAAAAGATATACAGAAACATCTTGAAATGAACACCTCAAAAAAATAAATGAAAACAGTGTTTGCTAAAACATCAAGCATTATGCTGATCTAAATAAGGACAAATCATGTAGGCTGGCAATGATATCTCCTAGCACATGTGTTGACCAAAGAATTATACACGCAGCAAGAGAATACATTGGCAGCACATAAGCAGATACAAATACAATGGAAACCATAAGCACAAATATACATTACTTTAAAGCCAAATATGTTAGAATATTCTAGTATGCAGGCTATATAGCTCACCTTCTCCCTCTCTAGACTCAGCAGGCGAGTCTGAGCCCTTTCAACTTCATCCATTAATAGATTCACTTCTGTCTGTTTTGCTGCTGTGTCTTCCTCTGCAATGTATAAGCATGATTAATGTTATGAGGCAGCTGAATGCTTGAAATTTTCAGTCTGGATGTTCTTACAAATTGCTAACATGCAAAACTAGAATATGACCTGATTGGGCGCGATACTCAAACAATTTGCTTTGTGCAAGTTCATGTAACTTTTGCATATTAGAAACACTATCCTGAGCCTGTCGCAATTGATCCTGTAATAGTTGTTCCCTGCATCAACAAGAAGATCTAGTTTTCAACATATAAATATCGTGTGATACCTATGCTCGAGATTTATTATGCATCAAAGACAGCATTACGATGAAAAAACATTCAGGAAGATAAGCTGTAAGATCAATCACAAACAACACCTAAGATATAATACCTTTCTTTTAGAACCTCCAAAGTTTTCTGATTTTCTTCTGCCAAACTGCGTTGCTTCATCTCCACAATCTCCTTTACTTTTTCCTCCATCTTTGTGATACAAAAACATATATAAAGTTAGCAAGCAATTTCAACCCAAAAACAATTTCCGCTTCAGTCAGTTTTAGTTACACCGAGTATCCAATAATTCATGTTATGGTAAAGCCGTATCATGTTAAAGATGGCTATATACAACTATTTTTAGACCAGTATAATCAATCACCGCCACACCCAAAAATATAAAAAATACGCAAAACACAGGGAAGAACAAAGAAACAATTGCCTTCCGCCTCTTAAAAGAAAATACCAAACTGAACCTTTAGCTTAAAATATAGTTAAACCATGATGTGTTTTACTAGAAAGCATGGCATGGGATATATTATCATGGCAATCCAAAAGTGGTAACCTGTTGTTCCAATTGCCTGGTCCGCTCCTCTAGTCGTCGTATAGTTGCTTGTTGATTTTTCAAATGAGTAGCTTCTGTTCTGAATTCCTCAAGTTCAACCTTCATCTTCCGGCTCTCTGACTCTAGGTCAGCTATTTTCAAATCTTTTTCCTGCATAGATAATAAGTTACCAATCGAAGGTGAAATGACAAAATTTTTCCGAGACATTATAACTATTAAGAGTCTTTTGAATAAGAGTTTCTACACATTGGCTACAGCTTAACTGACTTGGTCCATACAAGTAATTAGTAATCTATAATCCTTTATGTACTTTTCTAGCCCTATAGCCTTGTTTTTGTAAATGGGTTCAGGTTATTAACATTATGTTTCAAACGACAACTGTCATCATCAAAACTTTATCAACTTGATCCTGTTGTACTAAATTGTGTTATAAATAAAATTTTAGTACTGTAGGGTGATTCAAACCTCTCCATTAATTCAAACTATCTAACTCTAGATATGCAAGCCATGACTTAATTTAGACCAGACTAGAACAAGGTACCTGTTTTTCCTAATAAGCCATTGCAATCAACATTTGCATAAACATTTATAAGTTATATCATGTCGCATACTCATTTCATAAAACTTTCTAACGTTGCATATCTGTAACCCTAATGCAAACTTCATGCATCTCGCCTTTCTATTTTGTTATGTCATTAACTTTTTCAAAATACCAAAATGCCAAATATGAGACCTCCTATTGGTAGGTGTGTAGATGCTTTGGTTTACTTCCTTATCATACATGACATCCTATAAGAACCAAAACTAATGTAAAAAATAGTAGTCTAATATATCCCAAAAGGCTATTGTGTAAGGATACAAAATCAGATGTCATTTTAGATAAAAGAAAAGAGTATTAAGAAGACACTACAAGAATTTCATATAACATTCAGCATATACTCCAGTTTTAACATTTCTGAAAGCACATGAGTACTATAGGTTCTAACATATCAACAAGGACTAGCAAGGAATCAACCAGATAAGTCACCTTTTGCAGGAAAAGTAACCTTTGGCCACTTTTCAGTTACGTGTGTAAGTAAGGCTAAATGAAAGATTAAATGGTACACGTAATCATACTTACAGCAACTGAAGCAACAACGGGGTAAGGATCCGGTGCCTCATAAAGTTTCTGGTATATATTAAGGAAAGCATTTTCTCCAAATTTTGCCCTCTTAGTAAGATTGTCAACCTCCTCTTGATAACCCCTGAGTAACGAATTGAACAAACTTGACTTTTCTTCTGCTGGAGCTTTCTTGAAATCTGTGATCACACAATGAAAAGCCATGCCTAAATACTAACAGAATGACACAAGAACAGTGAATTGAAATTAACCAGGCCAGTCCTTGGGTCAGAACCACCTATTCCTAAAATTGACTATGTTAAGTAAGTAGTACCTCTGGTGCTCTCTGCAAGTTTCCTGCGATTCTTCTGGCTGTTTTCCTGATTTTCAGCAATTCTAAGTCCTTGTTCGTCTAATATGCTCCTTTCCTTCTCCAAATCAAACTCTGTAGAAATTTTAACATTTTAGTTTCTCGAATATATAAGACGAAGGCATATTTCAGCATATATATCCACTAAAGACTAATTACAGGTTAACATGCCAGCATAGTTTAAGCGCTTTATTAAAAAAAATGGAACGGAATGATATTACTGCAAGACACCATATATGAGTATGAAGATGATCGTGAATACGTGATAGCCTTTCAGTTAAAGGTTTCACTCACTTAGCTTCAAACAAGATTATGGTATAAATGAGTGAAGATGAAACGAGGAATAATAACGCATGGACAAGTAGTATCAACCATTGGGCCACATCATATCAAAAAAAAAATTTTCATAAGTAGTAAATATTGTCATACGAAGTATATGATTATGATTACTAATATCCAATCCAATAAATATATATATTGTTATCTTGATCATAATGCAAGCATTGTTTAACATAAAAAATCAAGTGATGTTAAACAAACCCTAGAGATAGAGACTACATATTGACACTTGAATTTAAACTGCTGCTGCTGCTGCAATTGCAGCATTATTCAATTCAATAGTTATATAAAATTAAACTAAATTGGCAGCAATAGTAGTAAGTATATATAATATATAATATAATTATAATTAATACTAATAAGGAAGTGAGTAATTAAGTAAACCTCTCCAGAAATTAGCAACAGAAGGTATTGGCGCAGAAGAATTAGTAGACGAAGGATTGGGTTTATCTCTTTCGGATGATACTGATCCTCCACCTCCTCCTTCCATCGTAAATCGATCTGAACAACTCAATATTCGATATTTAATTTAGGGTTTATTAATTTTATTCAATAGGATTGATGTTTCCAGATCGGCAATATTGTTGTTTGGATCACAATCTGGTAGATCTCGGTACTCTCTTACAAGTGTTTTTGCTTCAAAACGGGGATATGCGTATTTCTGCTGATGCACAATTTAGGGTGGTTGCGTAAGTTCAATTTTTTAATTTATATCTGAACATTAAATTAAAGAATTAAAATTACATTAGAGTGTATTTTTATAAAATAATAATAATAATATATATTTAAAAATTGATTTTTTTATCATTTGTTAACTAGATGAACTAATGATGATTATTTCATTCTTGTTTAATCCTTTCGTCATTGTTGAAAACTATACTGCATAAACGATCAACCAGATGTGTGTGAAGAAGACTATTTTTTATGTAAATAGTTTAATTTAACTAAACTATTCATGTGAATGTTTATGAACCTTTTCTCTAACGAATCTCAAAATCTTGATTATTCATGTGAATGTTTCTGAACCGTTTATCTAGCATATCTCAAGATGTTTAAGGTAGTGATGTTTGAACATTAGGCCTCTTATGAAGACATCGTTCGATTTACCATTATATCACATTGACGATGGTTGTTAAAATCGATATTAAAAAGAAACGAAATCTTTTGTTTCGGCACATTTTTTCCTAAAAAGCAACTTGACGTAAGTTTATCTGGACATTTTCGTAATGCTTAATAGGTTCAATATAATAAAATAAGTTATTTTTATCAAATGTTAAATCCAAACATTTCTGAGAAGGTATTCAGTTACATTTATTTAGAACTATCCTTGAGGAGAAATAACATTGAGTGTGATCTTACTAATAATTGAAGAGATAATCAGATAAAGATAGATCGAAGAGTTGAATCTATATATTTAAAAAGAAAAAAGAAATTTATTAGTCTTATTTGTTAACTTCAAAGATACATAAATAGATCAAATTATCAATATCTAAAATTCGAAAGGAATGCCTTTCAAATCCAACAGAATGAAAAACTTGTCAAAATAAAATTAATTTAAAATATGGTTTTATTACAACTTAGAACATGCCTTCAAACTTAAGTATAATATCATTGATGTTGATAGTAAGCTTCACTTAATTACATAAAACTTAAAACGCACCCGAACAAAGTCATTAATATATACAAGGAGGGGGTGTTTTACGTACTTGATATATTTTTTAAATTGAGTGAAGCTTAATGTTAACATATATGATGTTATGCTTAAGTTTGAAGACATGTAAGTTTGATCAAACATTATTTTGATTTTATTTTGATATATTTTTTAACTTTTTGAATTTGAAAGGTTCTTTTTTAGAAAACTTCAATGCCGATGATTTAACTTCATTATTATGTATGTTTGAAGGAAGAAAATAATGTATAAACTTATTTTTAGAATCATAATTATCACCGATGTGTAATTGAAGCACATTTTGAAGATGAGCTATGAAAAGGTCAGAAACAATCATGGGGATATTCGTATTAGATCGCGTACATCCGAGTTGAAGACTCGTCCTCCTCGAGTAATCTGAATAGGAAACCTTATCCTTTTACCCGTTTACATTCAGCTTCATGGTAATACGGAGTAATTGTGATAAGGTATTGCGCATTTTGGTTCATCAAAGAAAACATTGCTTGGTTTTTGGAAGTACGGGTGTTTATGTAGTCTTTGTTTGTTTATTGTAAACTTTTGTAAATACTCGAGAAATACAATTTAAGAACACAGGAGAGAATCAAACAAAACTATCATCCGTATATTCAACCGAAAAAGCAAACTAATTTTGTTGTTTACTTTTACACTCTAAAACTCACCGGATAGCACTCATCTCTCCATAAACAAATCTTTTATCAGAAAGAGGTATAACGAACTATTTAATAACGATCTAAACCCTATAACGACGTTAAATAGATGAATCAAAGAAAGAATACAAACAGACTCATAAAGAATCAAGTATATAAACCAAGAAATATAAACTAATCAAGATCTTCATAATCAGGAAGAATGTAGAGTATATACGACTTTGATGTTGACCGACTTGAGCTACTTTTCACTTCAGTCTCCAAACTTTCATTCATCATGCAATCCGGTCCCTCCTCTTCATCAGCTTTGTCACACACACTTTCTATTTTGGTGTCTACACTAAACAAATACAAGCAATGAGTTTTATTCCAAAGTTAACTTCCTAAAGCATAGAAAATCAAGATTGATGTACATTCTTATATGTACTTTTAACATTTATCATACACTCTTATAATTTATTTAAGATTTTTGTTCATTAACTTAGAATTTTAAAGAACTATAATGACACAAATACTCTTATATTTGGTGAAGTGGACCAAACTAACATTTTATAAGTATAGAAACTACCAATAATATATTCTCCATAATAAACATGGATTGAAAATTACCATTTCTTTATTTCTACATAATGTCCTAATACATTTGCATATGATTATTAGTCAAAAACCTTAAAAAGTAAAATTATAAGGTGTATAAATAAAAGCAATATTCAAATATAAATAAATACTTTATTCTTTTCATTTCATTTTATATTTATTTATCTGACTTCTTTTCATTTCATTTTATATTTGTTTATTTGGCTAAAGGAATTAAAAGTGTACTTTTTCTTTAGTTTATACATTAATCGCGTTTGGTTTTCAACTATTTTATTACATAGGAAGGACGATCAATAATTATTTGGCAAAATCAAGATCTTCGTTATATTTCATTATATTTATCTATCTAAATCTATAAGAAGATATAATGTTTGAAAGTTTTTTACATTAATTTAAAAGGCCAATTGACAATACTCCGGTGTAAATACATTATTTGCAAATACTTGATCACATCACTTTTTTTATCATTATTAAAATTTTTACCGCCGCAATGTACGAGTACTCTTCAAATTACATTTGACTAAAGTGATTGATGAACTAATTCAACTAAAATGTGAATATTCAATGTATTTTTTTTTTGTATTTTTATTGTTTCTTTTTGAAGAATTGTACGAAATAAGAGATAACAATAACAATTAACAGTTAAAATAATAGGAGACACAAATACCAAAAAATGAATTTATTAAACTCTAATATACCTGTAAATAAACTAAATCCGAAGACATCCTCGACGACGACCTAATAAATCTAAAAATATTAGTCTAAAATGACCACCAACAAGTCACCCCTCATATTGGGTCTGAAGATGGCTAAGTGTTGATTTATTGTTTCTACTGCTGGTCAGACTACAATTGCTAGATTACTACTACTTGAAGAAGAGTTTCTACTGCTAGAACAAAAATTACTACTACCGGGGAAATTACTACTATTTATAAGTTTCTACTGCCAGCTGTATCCAAGAGTTAGTACTGCTAGACCAAGACTTAAAGTTAGTGCTGCTGCATAGATTTCTACTGGTCTTCAGAGTTAACGTTGTTAGTATTATTTCTGCAGTTAGTAATGCCCATGTATTTTCCAAAGTTTCTACTGTTCTTAATCCAAGTATCCATGCGGCTTAGTGAGTCTGCCTGTTTACCTAATCTGCAAAAGTAGGCGCAGAAAAGCATGACACGCTTTAAGGTACAGACCACGCTTGGATAGAATGTTTTTCATGCATTAATTACAATCACGTGTAAAAAGGACTCTATAATTTTATAAATAGAATTCCTTACTTTAGAGGTATAGTGTGTGTTTGTAACTTGTGTATAAGTTTGACTTGTAGTCATCTTGTAAGATACATAGAAAATTGATAGTTAGCTTCACGGTTCTTTTGTAACCCCAATACAACAAGTGTTTTTGTATTATTCAAAGTAATAATATTGAAGCTTTTGACAATCAAACTCTTGTGTTCTTATCTATTATATTTGTTTTATAATCTGTTGTGTAAACAATATATCTTTCAAAGTTAACAAGTATTATCCTGCAATTTCTTATTAATTATTCAAAGCTTAAGTGTTGTAATCTTGGTTAAGATCGAGTCGATCCTGACACCTCCATTAACAATACATATTACGACACCATTTGATGATGTGACTTGAATGCTTTAGATGAATTTAGTCTGAAATTAATAAACCTTTTTCTATCGATCAAATGAACTTTATAATTTTCTACGGTTATTTATCTAAAGGACTTGAAAGTATTTGTAGTCTTTCTTGTATTGAGGCGTAACTACTATGATGGCGGAGGTAACATTTGCCATAACTGCTATGGTGGGGGAGTTCACATTTGTCACTAGGCAACTTCTCCTTCATAATGTAGTAATATTCGGAACGTACCAAGTTCGATCGATCAAGTATTATGACAACCAAGTCTTAGTGCAACTTGTCTTATAAAACCAACTAAATCTACCGGAATTATAGAATCGACAATAATAGTCCCATAAAACAATTATTTTCATTAGAGATGTGGACGAATCTGAACATGCATGTATGGTAGAGGTTCCTCACAGGTCAATAACGAAAATGTCAACTCTAGTTAATCTACTTAAAAATGGAATGTATGACCGGATCAACGGTTGACTTTCCTTTTTCTACTTGGACTTTCATAAATTTAGACGGACAAAATTTCAAACTTACTCCAAATAAAAACCAATTATAATAATGCATACAACTGACTGGATTAGAATCACCCCAATAAGTGCAAGCTGATGTTATTATGTTAATTTCTCATGCTTTGCACGTAATACCACATATATAGTTATTAATTATTATTATTATTCAGTTCAAATAATATAGTTACAAAAAAAAAAAAAAAAAAATCAAATATTTGTTTGGCTCAAAAGATGCTCACAACCATGCATGTCCTTATTTCTATAAAACCATGCCAACTTACAATTATATCAGTAACGTAACTCAGAGGAAGCAAAACCTTAAGGCCAAGCTACAATGGGCCGACCCGAAGAGAACCAACTTCCTCAGTCCTCGGGTCAAACTGGCCCTTTTCAACCACCACTGCAAGGCTATCCGGTTCCTCAACCTGATCAAATTCCATTCCAACCCGCTGCACCACAAGGCTACCCAAACCAACATGACAACCCCCTATCGATATCATCACCCTTACCACCACCACCACAAGTAGTTGGTTCGATGACGGATAAAAACCTTAACCCACAATCCACTCCTTCGTATACACCACAACCAATTATCAAACAGCCTCCACCATCTCATACTTATCCACCTCAGCAGCCACCTGTAACGACCTACCCACATCAGCAGCCACATGTAGCCTACGCACCACAAGCGGCCTATCCACCTCAGCAGTCAGTACCGGTTGCTAATGCAACATCCTACATTCACCCTCAAAGTTACATGAGTTACACCCCTAATCATAATCCTCAACCACAGGTGGTTAATTATGTCGTACAACCGCAGGTAACAACCGGTACTCCAAATTGGCATCAACAGCCTGTGCCGGTAACTTCTCAGGAATGGAGCACTGGTCTCTTGGACTGCTTCTATGATCCTGAAAATGGTGACTTTATTTGATACTTTTCTTGATTTATTGAATCTTAACCTTACTAGCATGATACACCATAGTACTTTCGATCAAAACTTGTTTAATCAATTATTAGTAACCAAATTTAGTATAAGAGTTCTTATCATATTAATATTATTATTTTTTTGGCGAAAAACATATTAATATTATTTGAAGGCACTATTTGTTTCTAATTAAGTAATTTTAGGATCAAAATTTGAAAATGCCATACATAAACAAATTAGAAGACTCAAATATTGTAAGTGGTACAAAAAATCTCATTTCTTCTTAATTTGTTTCTCATATAACAGCTATTGTGACGCTTTGTTTCCCTTGTGTGACTTTTGGACAAATTGCTGAGGTTCTCGACAATGGTCAAACGTGTAAGTTGTGTTATTTATATACCGAGAAGAATGATATGTATGCCTAATTTCTGTGATGTAAAACATATAGTGCGGCTGTGAATCAATTTTATGGAGGGTTAAGTTGCATCAACTTTTGTAAAATGCGATTCACGGGATGAAATCGATTCACAGCCGTCACATTATTTCACCATCATTTTTTTATTATTCAATGTAAACCATCTCTTAAGATGTCATAGTTCATCATATCCCCAAAACCTGAATGTAATTTAATTAACATGCAATTAAAAATCTTGATGTTAACTTATGCAGAACGAGTATATGGTTACCACTGCAGCTAAACATGAAGTAACTTATAAATTAATATTGGTTTTACAACGTTTCTTTTGTAGTGTGTGCGACGAGCGGACTTATATATGGCCTACTCCAACACTTTACGGGGTTCCCGTGCATATTGTCATGCTCATATCGTACCAAGCTTAGGAACCGCTACAACTTGTTGGAGACACCCGCACCAGATTGGTTGATACACTTATTTTGCGAGTGTTGTGCTCTTTGTCAAGAATACCGGGAACTTAAAAACCGAGGCATGGATCCTTCTCTAGGTACGTTTAATTTGCGATTGTGATTATTAGTTAAATTTCCATAGCTAGTATGATCAAATTGTGTAATGCAAGTATGGTTTATCTTCATTTTATGATAACAAATTTTGGTTTTATTTTGTAGGCTGGCATGGAAATTTGTCGAAGCATCAAAATATGGCAAATCATGCAACGATGACTCCTCCAACTAATCAGAGAATGGGTTAAATGATTCGATTATCAGAATTCATTCGATTTTTTTTTTCTGTTTTTTCTTTTCTATTTTTATAATCGATCATTTGTAATTGTAATAATTGTAATAATTGTAATACTTGCATTTTTTTCCTCTCATTTTTGTGTATAATTATATATATATATGTTAGAATTCTATGTCATATTTAGTATATTTTAGTTAAATTTGTACGCCATATTGTTTTCAAGGTTGACGTTGCTTCTTCAACCCGACAACCCCTATCTTTATTTTCAGTAGTAATCGAGTAGAACAAACAAAATGTTGAATATAACTTGAAGAAAAATTAAAACAAATGCATACATAATACTAGCAATGTGTCCAAGGCTCCAAGCATATAGCGATAGTGACGAATTGACGAACAAGTAATTGTTGATTTCCACATTTTATTTTTTACACTATTATAATAATATTTTATCATTATTTTTTAATTAGTAGCGAAACAAAATATTTTATTGTTTCATAATTAATTGGAAGTTGAAGAAAGTCGTTGCCAATAAAAATCAACATTAATTGATAAAACTTCAAATTGATGAAATGATATGTTAACATTTTTATTTAAGATTGTGCAAAGTGTAAAACGACGGGTTGAAATTTATACATTGGTTGTTCACTCGTAACGATTGAGATAATTTAAGCAATGAAAGTTTAAGGGTAATTTTAACTGTAATATTGTCAAATTCAACTTTAAGATAATGACCGATATAATTTATATATAATTAAGATAAGATTGAAATTTATGGAATTGAATAAAAAAGAAACCCAGTGTTACATAAAATCAGAGAACCTCGAAAAATAACATTGGATATTCATCAATTAATATTGATACATAAGTTATATTCATCGATGAATATAATTATAAATCGATGAATATTCACTATAAATTGGAGAGGTTTATTACCTACTAGTAGTATATTTGCAAAATGCAGTAAAATTTGAAAGTTTATCCTACATGAGATAAGAAGTTAGTTGTAATCTTTGCTTATCTAGCAATTTAGTGTGATGATGAAAGAAGTAAATATTAACAACCTTTCAAGAATTAAAATTGAAAACTTTTAAAAGTTAAATTTTGTAATATAATCTCATGTTCACTATTGAACAGTTAGTGATATATTTATCTTTGAGTTTTGAGTCTTTACAACTAATGACTAATTTTTTGTTTCTAATATTAAACTTGTGGTAATTATCAGCACGGCAAATTGTATGGATCTAATTGCGTGGAACAAATGTAAATAGGAGAATAATTTTATAAATATCAATAATCTCGAAGGGCTGAAAGTGTAACATTTTTTTAAAAAAGAATACTTGCAATAGTGCATAACATTTGTGAAGTCAAGTGGAGAGATGTTATCTCCTTTTAAGTTTGACATACGTACGATTGATATTTATACGAAGAGAAGAAAAAACATTTTACCTACTAAGCAATGTAAATCTATATATATATATTTTTAGAAAGATAATCGTATAATCTATCACACGAATATGTATAATTCCCACATCAGATTACACATTATATACATATTGTCTTTTCTGAAACTTGGATCCAAAACATCTTTAGTTAGTGGACTTCTCATGTACCGTTAGGTCAAAGACGTTTTGGTTAAGCAATGTAAAGTTGGTAACACGAAAGTTGGTAACTTTTTTCCTTTTCGTTATGCTACTTGTTCAACCATTGAAGTATTCATATATACGTAACACATCACGAATCAAAATGCATCGATTTTCTTAAATGTTACTCTAGTTATTATATATATCTATATCTACTACATATATAACCCACACAAAATCCCACTTGTATAAAAATAAACGACGTGAAAATAGATCAATCTTATCTCATTAATAAAATAACAAAAAATATGTCGATAGATATAAATATCCAAGTTGGAAAAACAAAATACAAACAAAATAAGCTGTACGAATCAAAAGTCAACTGCTATAATGCAAGTCAACGTACTGTTAAAATGCAAATCAACTTGCGCGTTTATTCTCCCATGATCGAAATACCTTCACACCACACCCCACGTCTATAAATTTCTCTTCTATAAAACCATGTCTACTTGCATTCCTTTCATCACACCAACTAAGCACAAAAAATCAAATAATTTTGGAGCTAATTAATTAATATTAGCTGGCAAATAGTTTGAACTAAAATGGGTCGTTTGCCTGATCAACAACCTCCTCAATTCTCCGATCAACCACCATCACCATCACCACCACCACCACCACAGGGCTACCCGAACCACCATGACAACCCACTATCACCACCACCACAAGAAGACCTTTATATGACCGAAAATGATCATAGTACGACACCTCGTTCTTACATCCCTGAAAATATGCCCCCACCCGAAACTTACCCGCCTCAAAAATCAACAACTTATCCACCTCAACAGCCGGAGGCCTACCCGCCTCAACAGCCGGATCCGGTGAACTTTCCACCTCAGCAACAGCCGGATCCCGTGAGCTTTCCACCTCAGCAACAACCGGTTAACTATCCGCCACCTCAGCAGCAGGCACCCAGTACTCCACCTCCTCAAAACTATAACTATGGGTATGCTAATAATGGTCAGCCACAGCAGGGGGGCAACTATGCGTATAATAACAATGGTCAGCCTGGGTATCAGACACCGAATATGAACCCACAAAATGGGGTTCCAATTGGAAATCAATACATGCAAACTCAGGGATGGAAGACTGGTCTTTTTGACTGTGCTGATGACATGGAAAATGGTATTCACCTAATTGCAACTTGCTCTATCTAATCTAATATATACTAGCTAGTTTATATTTCATTTCAACAACAAAAAAGAAAAGAAAAATGCATGGGCCCCACATTTTCCTCTATTCTTGTGTAAGATATTTGGGGGTTTTGAAGTAGCACGTATTAAAAACTCATTAATATCTTTTGTTTTTTCGTTGACAGCGTGCATAACAGCATGTTTCCCATGCATTACTTTCGGACAGATTGCTGAGATCCTCGACAACGGCCAAACTTGTAAGCTAATTAAGTTACAATTCAAAGTTTGTATCAAGCACAAGCTTTCATATATGCCGCTAATTAATGTTTTATATATGTAGCTTGCGCGACGAGTGGACTTCTATATGCTGTAATTGCTGCACTTATTGGGATTCCATGCATAATGTCATGCTCGTATAGGACTAAGATGAGGAGCCGCTTTGGCTTGATGGAGACTCCGGCACCGGACTGGGTGACACACTGCTTTTGCGAGTGGTGTGCACTTTGCCAAGTATACCGAGAACTTAAGAACCGAGGCCTGGACCCTGCTATAGGTATACTCGAACAATTATTTATTTGCTTCAGTGTACTTTTATGATGTCGGGTTTCATACGCTTAACTTACCTTCGTGTTTTATGATTTTAGGATGGCAAGGAAACATGGTAAGAAACCAACAGACGCAGCAGTATCCGATGATGGCACCCCCCATGAACCAACGAATGATGTGATTGGCAACTCAAATATTATTTATGCACGATTTCTTTTTGTAAAATTTTGAGTTTATTCATTCAAGTAATTGAACATTATCTTGAAATAAATTGTTTCTCTTATATGTGGACAGCCACCAGTCGAAATCAAAAGATAATATCAAGTCGGGAAGATTGGGTGTCGAACCGCATATTGAGTTGTTCAAATCGATTGTAATTGTACCTGCACACTTTCTTTTTGTATATCTTAGCATCATGCTACTTTGTTTACTATATAAACTACTCATTGTTGAAAAAGAAATTATGATCGCTAATTGGTTACATTTTTTATGGACATATTTCAGAAACATAAAAATGTACTAGATTCAGACGTACGTCCTTGATACTTCTGGCTCATGTGAATACAACCCAATCAGACAATGACACAAATTTTCGGACGTTATTTACAACTGCCAACATATTTTTAGGCTTCGTGTAAATGCGTTTTTTGTCTTCTTTATAACGGCCGGCCAGTGTAACAAAGACACGAATGGCTAAGTTTTTGCATATGATTCAATAATTATGCTGAATGAATCTACTAATAGTGATGCATAATCCATCAAGATAATATATAATACGTTTCTGTTGTGTATTCGAGTACAAATAATTCTGTTCGACTCTGTTTCTTGTCTTAGAATGGGACGTATTGATAACTATGTAGCTGTGAATGAACACGGTAAGCCACAAGTTAATAACCAACAACCAGAACCTAGCCATCAATCAACACCACTTCAACCTTTGGTTCAAGTTTCTGAGCCACAAGTGCAACCATTTGCTGAAGTTTATGAGCCACAGCGACAAGAAACACAAGAAGGTACTGCGGTACCTGGTCAACCATCGACTTACATACAACCACTGCAGATTTATATACAACCAATCCAAGTAACACAGGGGGGTTATGTTCAACACCCCCATCCACCAGCTCCTGGGTTTCAAATGTACCAATCTCAAAGCTATCCGCAACCACCACCGGTGGCGTGTCCACCTCTACCAGCATATTCACAGTATCCGCCGGGTTGGTCAACTGGACTGTTTGACTGTATAGATGATCCTGAAAATGGTACATTTACACTTGCTTGATTCTTTAGATTTTTTTTTAAATGTTAATACTAGTGGGAAGTGGCAGCTCAGTTGTATGATTGAAAGTGATCCGTATCAATTTTTTCTTGAAAGGGTAAAGTTTCATAAAAAATAATTAACAACTTAACTTATAGAAGTTGTATGTTGGGTTCTTTCATAACTTAGTTTAATCAAGTATAAATGACACAATTATTGTTTTCTATATAGATAACACAAAACAAAGGCTCAAAATTTATAGGTTTTGGTGTTTAACCGTGGCTTGAGAACCATCAAGTTTAGGCTCCATGTAAACTAAGTATTGACCCTTCATCGGGCTTGACGGGTTGAGCAAATTTAGATTCTAGCTAGGCTTTCAATTCTTGTGGTTATAACTCATACAATCCCTTTTCATATTTCAGCAATCATTACTTTGTTTTGTCCATGCGTTACATTTGGTCAAGTTGCAGAGGTTATAGACAATGGAAGAAGCAGTAAGTATACACTTGACCATCATTAATTTTAAAAACAATTTGTCACCTCTAAGATGTAATTATCATTTTGATTTAGCTTGTGAGAGAACTGGATGTATCTACGCCACAATCGCCCTATGTATTGCATTTCCATGCATATATTCCTTCACATACCGAACCAAACTAAGAGGCCAATTTGGACTTGATGAGACACCTGCACCTGACTGCATAACTCACTTGTGTTGCGAATGTTGTGCACTTTGTCAAGAATACAGGGAGCTTAATCGTAGGGGATTGAATCCTTCTGCTGGTAAGTCTGCTGATATATGAGGCCTAATATTTTCACTCGGTGTTTGGATGCCTTTATTGAACATCATTATCGTCATCCGACAAATTGGAGCAGATTAAATAAATAGTCAGTCGAGAATTAGTTATGTTTGTTGCAAAATCAGGTTTCATGTGGAGATAATCCAGAAAAACTTGTATTTGTAACACATAAATTTATTAAATTAAGTATATAATTCGAAACATAATCGTTGATCTTTAAAGCTAAAATAAAGTGCCATCAGTAAGAAAAAGTGATGCCGTTATATATCAAATTAACAAGATATTAACATTTTAAGTTGTGCAAAGATAAGTTCCTTCATTTGAGATTTTTATGCAGTTATTGTTGTCATTTTAATCTATAAATCAGGATGTATATTACAAAAAAATCACTGTACTATGTTTTTGTAGGATGGATGAATGTCAACAATAATCAAAACATGCACCAGCAGCAGCTACAACAGGGAATGGTTCCCCCTGGGTACCAAACCATGAGATAAACCTGCTCTTTTTTTTAGACTGACATTGATCATGTTATTTTTGCTTCTTCTTCTTTTTTTCTTTCTAGAACGGCTAGTCTTAATAATATGTTCATGTACATGAATCAACTTTTTCACCTTAATAATATGTCTTGTTGCCTTTGGTTGATTTATTAAGCATATAGGATCTGATTGTGCTGTTATGTACATGTGAATTCTACAGCATATGGATAGACTAAAGCACAGAGAATATATATGTATATTTTGGGTTTCAGACAAAAAATCAAAAATGTAATTTGAAAAAAACGGTATATATATGCAGCGTATCAGAAACAAAGTATAATCAAAGGCACATTATGCATCCTTTTAGTTATACGTCTAACAAGTTCATATTCATGCTTAACAAAGTGCTTACATATAATCAAAAGGCTACATACATGGACATGTGGTTTGAGCAATATATAGATGATCTTAATATATCATAGTCTGATGAAATAGTCTTGTTTCATCTGATGCTGAATCTCCTTTACTGTTTGAAGAATAATTAAACGAGAAATTGATACAATATTTAATTATAGGCACCACCAATATATTTATAGTGATTACATCAAATCAATTGCCGAACAATAATTAACCAGGAAATAATGTAACTAATTATCTTCATTTTCGAATGTAATAACATATGTAAGTGATGTAATGTACCTCTGCCAAAATAAGATTCCCATGAGAACTGCTTGCTAGTTCTTATGCAGTGATGCAGAACAATACTTGTACTACAATAAGTGACTAGTACAAAGGACAAAGTGATAGAAACAATGCTTAGCCTCATATGTGATGGAGATATCGAGATAATGTTAGTGAGCGAAGTTAAAAAAGCTATTTATAAATGCATATCATTACATTAACTAATTAACAGAAACAAACGAGCAAACAAGCTACAACAATGTATTCTGTTACACTAGCCGTTTTCTCAGTTCTCATAGGAATCTTGTTTTGGCGATGGTGCTCCATTAATCTCTGACATAAAAACTTACCACCTGGCCCGACCCCTTTACCAATTATCGGAAACCTTCACTTATTAGGAAACCTCCCCCACCGTGCCCTCCACAAGCTATCCCAAAAGTATGGCCCAATTATGTCTATTCGTCTTGGGTCTGTCCAATTTGTGACCGTGTCTTCACCAGATGCAGCCAAACTCTTCCTTGGGACCCATGATGCCATATTTGCTTCACGTCCGAAAATAGAAGCTGCAAAGTACTTATCTTATGGCAGCAAGGGGATGACTTTTTCAGAATATGGGCCATACTGGCGGAATGTAAGGAAGTTTTGTATTGTGGAACTGCTGAGTCCTGCGAAGATTAATGGTTTTGCTGGGATGAGAAGGGAGGAGATTGGGCTGATGGTTGATAGTCTGAAAGTTGCGTCAAACGAGCGTAAGGTTGTGAATTTGAGTGAAATTGTAGGTGAGCTAATTGAAGGTATGGTGTGTAGGATGCTTTTTGGTAAGAAAAATGATGAGAGATTCGTTTTCAAGACTATAATTGATAAGAGCATGGAGGCAATCGCGGACTATGTGCCAACGTTAGCACCTTTTGATCTTCAAGTAATATAAGTCGTAACCTTTGACTCAATCTTTCGTTCGATTAGTCAACTTTTAGCACTATGCTTAGTACTCTGCTTCAAAAGAAAGAAAATAAGATAATAAAAAAAACACAACAAAATCAACATTTCAAAGATGAAGAATATAAGATACCAAAATCAACACAATCAAATATTTTAACATAATTGTGGTTTGAAATTCGGTAATAAAATATTAAAAAAATTCTTGTGAGATGTAACATAAACACTGTTGTGTGATCAAAATGTGTAGGGATTGACTAAACGCTTCAAGTCATTAAGTAAGGACAATGATGAAATGTTTGAGATATTAATAAAGGAGCATGAAGAACAAAAAAGGACTGATGAACTGGATTTCATTGACATACTGCTGTCCCTAAAACACAAGTATTCAAACAACCATGATCAGCTATCTTATACCATTGACAGATCAAGCATGAAAGCCATTTTATTAGATATGGTATGACAGGATCGACTTGATCGAGATCAAGATTAAATTTAACTGTGCTTGAACTTCTTAACAAGAAATTTGCGGAATAATACTTGTTAAGTTTGGAAGTTATATGTGTGTCTTGTATAATTGTTTGTATTTAGTAAACAACAGAACACACAAATTGTATAACAAAAGCTCCAATATTATTTATGAAAATAATACGAATACACTTGATTGTATTAGGGTTACAATAACCTTGAAGCTAACTGATCTATGTATACTCTCTGTCTAAGCTTACTCACTTGTATAAGCTTACTCTCTTGTATATTTTCTAAAATTACAAAGATGGTATTTATACACCAGGGCATACATACACGCATGCTATTAAGGTATGAAACTCTACTTATAAATTGTAGAGTTCCAATTTACACGTTATAGTAATTAATGCATAGAAGTCAAACTATCTAAGCATGTCTTGTAGCCGTAAAGCAACTCATGCTTTGTTGTGCACGCTTTGTCAAGATTAGGTAACTGCAGACCCATGTGCGCCGCATATCCTCTGGACAAAGTCAACAGTAGAAACAATGGAAACTGGTCTAGCAGTACTAACTCCAGAAATCATACCAGCAGTATTAATCTTGGAATCCTACCAGCAGTACTAACTCTGAGATCCTTCTGGCAGTACTAATCTTGTTCTTGTTCCAGCAGTAGAAACTTTGAAATGAATCGGCAGTAGAAACTTTGGATAGCAGTACTAACCTCTATTAAGCTTGGCAGTACTAATCTTTATATCCCAACATGGTAGCTGGTGCCACTGATACTGCCAAAACCTCCATCGAATGGATTTTATGTGCACTTATCAAGCATCCTAAAGTAATGAAGGAGCTTCAGAAAGAGCTCAAGACCGTGATTGGAGATAAACCCATTGTTGAAGAAACAGATTTGACAAAGTTAGCTTACTTACACATGGTAGTTAAGGAAAGTTTTCGGCTTTACCCAGTTGGTCCACTATTAGTACCTCATCAATCAGTGGGCGATATTGTGATTAGCGGTTACCATATACCAAAGGACACACGAGTCCTTGTGAATTATTGGGTGTTTGGACGTGATCCAAATGTTTGGTCCGAGAACTGGGATGAGTTCCTTCCAGAGCGGTTTCTTAGTAAAGATATCGATTTTTGTGGATCTTCGTTTCAGCTTATACCGTTTGGCGTCGGAAGAAGAGGGTGTCCTGGAATGAATTTGGGATTGCTGAATATTAAGTTGGTAGTTTCCAACTTGGTACATTGCTTTGATTGGATACTACCTAATGGCATGTCTCCGAGTGACTTGGATATGAAAGAAAAGTTTGGGTTAACGACCCCAAGGGTTAAGCCCTTATTAGCTATTCTGACAAATCGCAGCCGAAGAAGAGGCCAGAGGGGCTTAACATGTGGGGAAGACACTTGATATAGACAAATAATGACTATAAAATTTGGGCTGATTATGTTTGAAAACATCACTATGTATATATGTGTCTATTTTTAGAACTTGGTATTTGCTTCTTTGAACAACGAAAAAGCCTATGTGAAATACTGAAATATAAAGTTTCAACTATATTTATATCTTTTAGATTGTATTAATGAAATATGGCAAACATGATAGCCTCTAGCATGTAGTACACTTGGTTTGTTAGAAGATGACCTTTTCAAATGCCACAAGGTTCGATCCCCATGAGCCAAGGATCGGGTCTTTGTATCACTTGGTTGGATCACCGTTTTAGTGATGCTTCTATGAGTTTGATTTATCTTCCTCGTGATGGTTTTTGGCTCATTGACGTGGGTCGTGGGGCACTTGGACTTTCTAAACAAAAGTTTATGAAAATATGGCAAACATTATACGTAATCACAATTTCAACAAAGGTAACATAAGTAACAAAATTTGCCAACCAAGAAAACTAAACTGTTCCTCTCTTGAAAATGACTCATTGTTTAATTTTCTATCCACGATACTTTAAAATCTTTTTAAGAGTAACTATGATATTTTATAAGTTTTGTGCGTCCAAATCTAAACAAATAATCAAAAAAGATATTTTTCCCCATCAATTAGTAAATCCTAGCTCCGTCTCCTATATTTGAGTTCTGTACAGGGGGCGAAACTAGAATTTACTAATTGGCGGGGCAAAAAAATCTTTTTTAATTATATGTTTAGTTTTGGACGAATAAAACTTATAAAATATCATAGTTACCCTTAAAAAGATTTCTTTTACGTGACTTGAAAATTCTTTGGGGTCAGCTATCTCCCTGCCCCTCTACATCATCCGCCTATGGGTCTATATGCCTAATTTTTTCTGTTACATTTCAATATGTTTATGTTGTAGAACATGTCATATTTTATTCAGATAATGAGGCATAGGTTTTTACAAGAAAATCGATTAGAAAGGTCAATTAAGTACCCAAATTCTCTAACTAATTACAGTTAAAATATATATTTTCTTGAACTGTAATCTTGATATTATCATTTAATTGTACAGGTAACCAATCACAAATTAAATTAAATATTGTATATTAAATATTTTATCATTTAACTTTTAAAATTATCTAACTTTAACTCCTATTTTTTTAGTCAAACTGCACAAATTTTTTCTATTACCATACAAAAGCGATTAGAAAGGTAAATTAAGTGCCCAAATACTAAAATACGGAGTATTTGATTATGTGATTCAGTATCGGGCGATAACCCGACCTAACCGAACTAAATCAACCCTCTTTTTCTTCTCCTCTCGTTAATAAACACTACGGCGGGTGATCAATGGCAGCAGAAGAAGGTGGTTGCTCAACCAGCAGAAGGAAACGAAAATTACAAACTCAACCAAATCACGCACATATTACTTTTAATTCTAATGAGCATCGCGACGCTATTAAAAAACGTAAAAGAAAAAGAAGAAACTCTGATGCTAATCGTAAATGGGTTTTCTCTAATCGTAGTACTAGTGATAGTGATTCTTCATCTTATCAAGGTAATAATTAAATTCCTACACCAATTGATTACTCCATCACTCTAATTCTAATTTTAATATTTTTTATTTATTTTGGTGGTGGTTTGGGATTGATTATTTTTACTGTAGATAAGCACATTGAACATGCCAAACACCCCCTTAATTGATTTATTATTGGATTTTTGGTTGCAGATAAGTTTGTATTTGTATCATATAATATATTGGGAGTTGAAAATGCTTCAAACCATAAGGATTTGTATGTTAATGTGCACCCAAAGTTTTTGAAATGGGAGCATAGAAGAAAGGTCATACGCAACGAGATTGCTCGCTATAATCCTAGCATTTTGTGTTTTCAGGTAAGTTTCACATCTTCTTGCAAATTTTATCTTTTTTTTTTCCTTTTAGAATGAGAAGCCACTAATTAGTTTACTATAATAAATATTGTTAGTTGTTAATTGTTAATCGTTAATAGCTGGTTGCTTCCATATGAGTTTAGGTTTTGTTATTGTATCATCTTCTCTGATTACTACTTTGATGTGTTTGTTGAATTGTGGTTCCTTACAGTTTTGTTTAAATATATATATTCGCATCCTTTTAGGATTAGATAATAACCTAAATGTTGGTAAGGAACTGTACGAACTACTAAAAATGCACAACTTGAATCACATAAGTTAATTACTTCACAAAATTGACAATTGCGTATCTCAATTAATGTTTTTTGATAAAACTGTGAAGCATCAAAATTGAAAAATCTGCTAAAAGTGCTAACCTCATTAAAGTTGATGTTTAACACATTATATTGGTACATTCATATGGCATGAGTATATTCTCATAGTTAGTATTATGGTTGCAGGAGGTTGATCGTTTTGATGATTTGAATAGCATTTTACAAAAGGATGGATTTAGAGGAGTTTACCAGGTTTATTTGCAATTTCGTGCATATGTTGTGTGGCTAGTTGTGGCATCTTAAGATTTATGATCAAACTTATCTACCAGGCTCGTACTGGGGAAGCATGTGATGGCTGTGCTATATTTTGGAAAGATGAATTGTAAGTAGTTTATTTTTATTGGGAAGAGAGGTCATTTGTATGCTAGTGTTTATTGCTCTTTATATACTCCATTATATCCACTTAATGATGTTAGAAGCTACTGATTGTCAATTGAGATTGACCTAATTTTATCTAGTATTCTGAAGCATAGTGTCATTTATCATATTCTGATACAGATTTTCACTTTTGCATGAGGACAATATAGAGTTTAAGCAGTTTGGTCTTCGTGACAATGTTGCTCAATTTTGTGTTCTAAAGGTATTAACAGAAAAGCTGTGAACTCATAATAATTATGTCCTGTGATATTACCATCAATTTAAAGTCACATTATAATTTTTTTCCATATGATGTGTGAGCATCCACTAAAGCATCTAAGTTATAGTGGATATCTGCTCATTGAACTCGTGAGCGTTTAGAACACAATTCTGATTGTAATATTTTCTTCTGACAATACCCATTGACCTTCTGCCCCTTTAAAACACACAGATGAACCAGAAACATGTTGATGACACTGAAAATCTAAAGTAAGTTTTCAGATATCGTGTGTGTGTGTATTTTTATTTTATTTTATTTTTATTTTATTTATTATTTTTTTTTTTTCATAATGGACACACTTTCTGTTCTTTTTCTCTCTTAACAAAGTTTGTTAAGTATGTTGCTTACGGGACTTTAAATCCTGAAATCAAAAGGTGTGTGCCTCACACTTACACAAAAGGACAACAACAATGGAAGTTGGAATTGTTAACCATGAGAAAGAAAGCATGCACTTTGTTATCTTCAATTCATGCAAGCAAATTGCTTTAATTATCTATATGATAGTTTTTGCGATTGCTATTTCTTTTAATTCTTCTTATCACTATATCTATCAGATTTGAACACTAATATCTAGGTATTGCATGTGTAGGGCACAACCTTCTCGAAGCATAGTAGTTGGAAATATACATGTGCTTTTCAACCCAAGTCGCGGAGACATTAAGTTGGGTCAGGTATATTCAGTGAATAAAATCATATGGTTTACATACTTACAGCTTTCATAATCGTGTCGATCATATCATTTTGGTCCTATTCTAATCAAATAATTCAATGCAAGTTCAACAAATAATGAATGAGATGTTAACTTTCTCTTCTTCAAGTTGTTCTTCTTTTTGTCCCTAATCCCTATATCCCAAATTGTCCATTAATATTAGTTAATTTGTTTATAATCTGTTTGATAATCTGTTCAAAATCTGACTGAAGAAATGCGCTTATCTCAATGTTGCAGGTTCGTCTATATCTAGCCAAGGCTCATGGACTTTCACAGACGTGGGGCAATATACCTGTTATACTTGGTGGGGATTTCAACAGTATGCCTCGGGTATCATTTTTTGGTTATGTTTCTCTATTAAGCATTCTATTGTTTCTTACATTAATCTTTATATTTATCTATTCATTTCTTTTGGCCAGAGTGCAATGTATGAGTTCATAGCGTCGTCCGAGGTGAGTGTGATTCCTTTTTAAAAAGCACACGTGGGTACTTATTGAAATTAGAATGAACTACCACAACTGTTGTTGGATTATTACTCAGTTTTACATTTAGTCCGTTGAGAACTTTTTTTGATAACTTAATGTTAAATACGAAGAGTTTTCTTCCAGTTAAGTCACTATGCACACCACCTTTAGATGTTTGGGGTTGAAAAGGTCGTGCGCAACCTACAATCTATTCTTGAACGGTTTGACTGTCAATGCTATGGTTTGGTTACACATGGCCTTTACAACCAAAGACATATAAATTTATTTGCTGTAGAGACTTAAATGGGACGAGAGGCTTTTATTAAGTGTCCAAAAATGCAGAACAATTTACATTTGAATATTTGATACAACATGTAATGTAATTTATTTTGCTAAAGATTTCTGTAGTTTATTTATTTCTTTTATTTAATGCATATCTAAACGTAATATTAAAGTGACTGCATGTAATATTTTATAAATATATTCAAGTTCTTTTGCAGTTGGACATCCAACACCACGAACGGAAAAAAATATCTGGGCAGATTTGTCTGTCAGATCACCCGAGAGTTCAATTTCAAAGTAACTATTTTTCTAGGTCTGTACCTGAACTATTTTCTGAAATTTATATAATGTCTTTTTTAACACCTGCCACACACTGCTTTTATTTCTTTTATTGACTAAGCATGCTCCATATTTCGACCATTTCTGCATAGGTGGAGTAAAGAAGAACTAATGCTAGCAAGCGGAACTGAAGAGTCTACTTACCTTAGTCACAACTTAAATCTGAAAAGTGCGTACCATGGAGTTCCAGTAAGTTCATACCGAGTATTAATTCTCTAATTTTTCATTCGTTTTAATTGTTTTTTCTACTTTTTATTTTCTACAATTGGATCTTGTAGGACGATTTAGGAGACATTATAATTGTGTTGCTGGTGAATGTATTTACATGTGTTTTTGCTGCTTAAAAATGTAGTAATCACTTTTTATCATTGTTTAAGATTCAGATTATTTAAGTAATAGATCAAACAAGGGTGTATAAGTAGTTTTGCTCTATTGTAGCTAGTATTAGTCCAATTATTTGCCAGACAAATAATCAGATAATCATGAGCAGAAGTAGGTTATCCAAAGGCTATATAGGGATATGTTGAACGGATTAATCTGATAATAATTCTCATTCATTCAGGCGAGCCGTTTGACTAGAGATAGTCATGGAGAACCCTTGGCGACATCCTTCCATTCAAGATTTATGGGCACTGTTGATTTTATATGGTATGTTGAATCCAATTTTCTTGGCACATGTTTAGATTTATTCTAAGAGTTCAATGTTCATATAAGTTTTATTCCTCACACAGGCATACCGAGGACCTTGTCCCTCTGAAAGTTCTTGAAACGTTGCCAATTGAAATTTTGAAGAAAACAGGAGGGCTCCCGAGTAAGGTACATACGCATATACACCACTTTTTTATGCTCTTTATTTCTCCACTCATCAATTAAATGAGCTGTTCATACACCATATAAATAGAATACCACCAAATGAGATATAATGAAACTGGGCCAGAACGTTTTAGGATGGACTAGCCTCTATTAGCTTATGAAGTGAGTGTCCAATGTCCTGAATATGTATATATTCATTTCACTGATTATAGTTTGCCTGGTTTTTGAAGTTGGTTATTCTGATGACTCTGTTCTAGGACCATTTTTCTTGTAATCGTAGAGGATTCTCATTTCATTGTACTTGCCTTAATACTTTTTCCTGAAAATAAATAACTATTACTCCGTATATGTTAGAGTCGAGTGTAATGTTTCTCTTTCATTTTGTCTGAAATTATTCTTACGAAGTGCATGATTTTCCCCTGATATTTTTTGCATTTCCACAAGAGCAATACTACAATAGTATGATAGATTGTGACACTTGCTGAACTTCTATTGTGTAGATATGGGGAAGCGATCATCTTGCTCTTGTGTGTGAACTGGCTTTTGCTGGCGATTCTTGTGAAACATGATATTGAAGTTGAAGGTGTTAGATATGCATGATAAAAAAAAAAGAGTAAATTACATTCCCTGTCCACGAAGTATGTCATTAATTTCACTCCTTGTCCCCGGGTCGAATGTTTTGCGGGTTCAGTCCCTTGACCCGGTTTTTCGTTTCACTAACCGTCCCTCAAAGGGTAAAAGTGTCTTAAAACTTTAAGGGTATTTTAGTCGAGTAATGCTATATAGGACTAATTACATAGACCTAAAAATAGACAATACTTTTCTCATTGGTTGAATTTTTTCTCTCTCTTAATCTCATCCAATCAATTTTTCACATCTACCAATCAAATTTTTAGGCCTATATTTAGGTCTACAAGTTTAGGTCTACCAATCATTTTTCATTTTAGTCATTTCATAATGAATGAGGGATGGGGAGTGAAACGAAAACTAGGTCAAAGGACTGAACCTGCAAAAAATTCAATCCAGGGAAGGAGAGTAAAATTAATGATGTAATTTACTATCTTACTCTTTAAAAAAAGTAGACAATTTCAAAGACAAATATTCCATGCACAATAGTATCAATCTAATAAATATTCTGTTTGGGTATCAAGGATAAAAAAGTTTGGCAAATAGGAGCTCGTTCCACGTATCCTGAAGCCCAGGTAAACACCAATGCACACAATCTGCATAGCTAGTAGGATTGGCTATTTGTTCGGGTGTCAATGGGTTCCATTGTTTCTTGTAGATTGATATATGAGCATCTTTTCGATAAAGTGAGAGTTGTGTAATGTTTAGAAATGTTATGGGAAACTTTGATTTTCTGAAAACGTCTCCAAGAACTCCCATTATGCTTTTTTTAGAATCAGTTCCCCAATAGTTTGCATCCGCAATCATATTTGTTTGGTTGTAGCAATTCCCATTTGGCTCACCTCCCCAATCTTCGCTCCTATACGTAATTTAACATAAAGAAACCATTGATAAGAAAGTTTTAGTACTCTAATTTTTGGCTAGAATAGAAAAATGACGTTACAGAACGTTAGATTAGAATGTCATACAAGGTTTTTCATGATATAATGCCTACAGAAATATTAACGTCAAGATTATTCTAACCTGGAAAGTGTAAATGAATTTAGAAATTAAGTAATTCATTTTTAAGCCAAATGACCCTAAACCCAAAACAATAATGCTACAACATTTGGGTGTTATAAATCTATGCATATTATTTATACATATTTAAAATTGATTAATGTTAGAAGAGAGAATCGGTAAAATCCATGTGTCAATTCATGAAAGTTTAGACATGATATTAGGCCTATATTTTTAGGTTTATAGCAATGCTCGTGGGTGAGATGCAATTAAAGTTATTTAATCATTTGTATCGGGATTTTGACTTCAACTGATGCGGACGCGGTTCTCTTCTATACTAATCAATGAATTATTCTGTAGGCTGGAAAGAGAAAAAAAACCTGTGATGAAAAGGAGACATGCTAGTGAAGAAGAGTCTTGTTTTGTTTGGGTTCATATTCTTCTTTGCCCATCTCAACATACTCTTCATCGCCATTCTATAAGCATCCTCTGTTGACATTTCTATCTCTTTCATTTCGCCATCGGATGTATGTTGCCTACAATTATTCACAAATTTCACTTGTTGAGTTAACTGAGATTGTTAAGTAACATCATATTAGAGCATCGACTATGATGACAAATGACATCCACCACTTGATGTCATATAAGCACCGCGTATGTACCATTTACGGATTTACCCACAACTTAAATATTTAAAGACGCCCGTAGTAATAACTTACCCACAACTCACTACATAGGGTTTGCATTTCTTTATTATTGTATTGTAAGCAAAAAATTACAAAACTTGTGTCATTGGCACCACCACTTGGCTCATAACTCAACAAGCATATATATGGTGACACTCTGTTGTGAGGCCATAACTCACTCCATAGTGAGTGCTCCTAGCCGATATAGGGATCGGGAGGGAACCCATTTAATACGGGTAGTGATATTTTCACTAAAGATTTTTGATAAATCCACCGTATTTGTGCATTCGGAATATGTACCGTACAAGCTAGTAATGCACAATTATGGCGAATTTATCAAAATTCTTGGTGGATTTATCATCATTTAAATTACACTATATACTAGTCAATGAATTGTTTTATTTAATATTCATTGTTGAAAATACTCTATAAAACAATAATCAATGATGAATATGTCATAGTATCTCTAACTTCTTCTAAAATTCATGTTCGCTCTTGATCCAGTTATCGTCATCGAGATATATTAGGTTTAGACTAGTATTTTACCCGCGCTATGTAACGGTATCAAAAAGTTTTACTTGCGGTATTCTTTTGTTCAATTATATGTCGTCATTTAGTGAAAATTGAAAAAACAGAATGATATATCATTTTCTTACTTTATTGTATACACCATTATAGGTTATAGTTGTATTTTCAGTCCATCAGTCTATTACTTAAAATCCGTCAAACATTTATGTTTTTTTTGGTCGGATTCGAGTTAAGGTTTGTGTCAACGGGTCAGTTGATCAACCAGAAAAATATTAAAAAAATATATAAAATGATCCAACACATCAACTTGTTTGCCCCGTTTACCTAAATAGTTATGCAAATCATTTTTGAGTTGAATACTTTTGACTTGTCAACCCCTTTATAAAATCAGGTCGAGTTTAGGTTTTGAACTTTGTACCTCAAATTTCAAACCCGCTAACTTGACTCGACTCGTATTGTAACTCCAAATTATAATAATTTAAAAATTGAATTACGAACTTTTAATTTGACTATTAACTTTGATAGTTAAATCAATTATCTTTTCAGAAAGGAAAAAAGTCATTGTTTCAAATGTTTGTACTATTTACATTAGATGTTGTACTAACTAGTAAGTTATATATTTTTATGACTAATAAACGGCCAAACTATTTTATAGCGGTAATAGATTAACTTTTATGATTACTTGAAGGGCAAATAATTTAATCACAATTTTAGCAGTACGGTACATGACATGTTATCATTTTTCCGAATTTCGAAGTAAGATATTGCTAAAAATATGACGAAAATGATGATTGATTTCTTTTCTTGATAATTTTAATAGTTGATTGGATTTTAAATATGTCAATAATTCGTTTTTATTTTAGGTAATTTGCCCTTACTTAAATGTAACTAACTAAAAAAATTAGATATTAAATAAAATATTTAAAAGGGTAGTAAAAAATGTTATGGTATCTCTTTATTAAAAGTTTAATAAAGTTTTCAACTTCTTATATATTATTATAAAGATATAAAGATGCTTATAATTTTTTTAAAAAATATTACATTTCTGTAACAATATTTCTATCAAAACAGACATTTTAATATACATTAATATGTTATGTAAGTTACAATAATTATAATTTTAAGTTACATATTTTTGAATTGAAATTAATTATAATATATTAAAGTAATATAGATAAGTGAAAGAAGAGATGAAGAAATAAGTTACGATATATTCATTTTGAGGCCCGTCATCCACCATACGTAAGTATTGAAAACCATAATATCAACGTTTTTCCAATGCTTTCCATGCTTGTTAATGGAACCTCTTCGTACAACTCTATAAGAGGTATGATGATGATTAACATTATCACCGTTAGATTCAAGTAAATGCGGTGCCCAATAGAATTGAATTGTCGCATTGTAATCCTACAGTAAAAGATAATCATCGTAACGGAGTTAACAATTAATTAGTATACTTAACTCTAATTAGTGAAGGTTTGACTTTCTAAGTGTACAATATCAATGTTACCTTCATTGTGAAAACAATGAGAGAATCGATAGTTTCCATGGATTTAGCGTTTTCAGGTACGAGTGAATGAAGAAGACACACCATTGATTGAAATTGGCCTCTGTTTAAGGAATCTCCAACAAACATCATCTTCTTGTTTCTTAATGTTTCCAACATTAGTGACGCATTGAAGCTGTGTCATTAATCGTCGCAAAATCTTATGTTAGTAAAGATTAATTAACTTTGATAGCTGAAATCTAGAATTTAAAATCAGCCAATAGTTCGTTTCCATTTTAGATAATTTGCCCTTTAATCTACCCAGGACAAAGGTATCATATTAATATTCAAGTAATGTTTTTAACATATAAAAAGGTTATATACTTATATATAACTGGTATATAAGTATATACACCGAAGGATCTTTGACCTAGTAGCGGTATATAAGTAGCTCATACCTTGGAAGGGAACAACCTTTGGGTTGCCATCTCCAAAACTGGTAATCCCGGTCCGGTCGGCCATGCTCCTGACACGTGAGCTGTGGTTGTATGAAAGGACATTCCGATTCTTGGTAAAATGGCCGGTTCAACGGATCCCACACCCACTTTCCAGTAAATATATCACAACCATTCTCCGTCTCACCAATTGCAAATGGCAACTTCTTGTAATGTTTATCTAATTATCATTACATTACCCAATAATTAACTTACTCAAACCATGATAAAACTAAAAGTTAACTTTTTTTGTTTTTTGTTTTGTTTGAAAATGGATTGAACTGGAAATAAACTTACTTGGAGTAGGAAGTGGTCGATCTCGGCCAATATTACGATCAACTTGTCCTAGGATGCAACCGAGGTCTAGACCGAAGAGAATGGTGACAAGTACAATGAAGGTAAACAAAGTGAAAATACATATGTACACAGATAATCGATTTTTGTTTATAAGATTGGAGGTTGAAGAAGAAGCAAAAAATGTTGGAGGTGGCTTCATACCTAGCTTGTTTCTTGAAGTTTAGAGTGTATTTTTTTTATAGTGGTTTGGTTGATGTTTGGTATAGTTAATGAACAAATGCATGTGTGTTTATATGATTAATGCATAACTCCATCAATAATATAATAATCTACGTATATATAAATAATAGTAATAGGTGTATTGACAATGATGCTTCGGCTGTAGGTTTTTAGGGTAGAATTTCAACTTTCTTGTAGTAACTAGATACGAATTAAATTACAAATTCTATATATTGTAAATAAAATTTCGATAAACATAGCCCTCTGGGGCTATGTGGCTATGGATAACGACCAACAAAATTTGAATTATTGATAAAAAGTAATTAATTTTCGGTTAATTTTACTATTTAACAATATATAGTCAGACGGTTTCTAAACTAGAAGATTTTATGTTTAGCAAAATCCTTATAATAAATATACAAACAAGAAGACAACCATACAACCATGGAAGACAATAATGATATGATGCACATAGTCACGTATCTTTGCATTTTTTAACAATAAAATATCGATTAGTTGCTCACCTCCTCCCAATGAAAAGGACATGCAAGCGGATGTAAAATTTTATATACTCGATATATAACCTTAGATTTTTCACCGTTGAGTAGTTGTTTTTCAATTATCTATGTGGAGCTTTAATTTAAACAAACAATAGAAAAATTATCAAGGGTATTTATGTCTTTCAAATTATTTTAGAGGTACTTTTAGAATAATTATGTACCTCAGTATATTAATACTAGCATAATATCCGCTTTATGCAGCGGAATACAAAGTCCAACCATAAATAGTGACGCAACGCATATTATTTTGTTATTCACTGATGGAGAATCCAAGATGGCGACTCAATATAAACTATAAACGGTAGCTTCTCGTATTCAGTATACATTAGTGAATAGTGAAACTGAATAAGTGGTGTAAAACTATTAAAGTTATTAAAAGTATTTGATATTATCAATAAGTAATCATTTAAATGAAATGAATTCAGGGATTACTATTAAATAGAATGTTAACATTAATATTAATTGATTAATATATTATATGATAATAAATAAGTTAAATGTAGTTAATATTGAGAACAAATTTATAATTACGTGTATTAATAACCAGGTTTTATTAGGATTAAACTTATTAGAGATTAAACTTTAAGGGTTAGTTACTCGATTGTTGCGAGGTTTTAGCTCGTTCTTCTGTTATCACCGATGGATATCTAAACGTATCTTTGAGAGTGTGGTCGAATTTCAAGAAGCAACGAAAAAGGATTCACCGTTTGATTATACACAGTAATCTTAAGTAACTATTAACCTAACTTGTTTAGATTAATTGTTATTTGTTTTTATTTAAATTATCATGATCTCGACTAAAGGGTTTTATTGTTAACATGATTTATCTTTTTTAAACGTTATTAAAGTTTCAAACTATATTGTTTTAAAAGTGCAATAAAACTTATAATACAGTTGGTCGGATGTGATATAAATTGAAATCAAATGTAAAATTGGGTAACGTCTAAGGTTACGTACGTTGTTTTAATTTTGAGTGGCCTTAGTAAAATAATTTGTGCTATGTGCCCACGTATGTCAAAATATAAAAAGCTTCATGCGAATCTCTATTGTATTGTATGTATCGTAATTATTTAATCGCTTTTATTAAATATCATTAACTTCTATAAACTCACAATGCAAGGAACCGAATATAGCAGATAATTTAAAATTTTATCTGATTACCTTGTTCTCCGGTCATTTTCTCCGACGATATCACTTGTTCGGCCGTCTCGTTCGACCATGAACACCATAAACAACACCAGTTCTAAATCATACTTCCATATCAATAAAATTTATGTTTCCTTAATCTTGGTCTAAGCTACTATAACTTATGCATGTCCTAAGGTTTTAATTTTTTTTTTTTTTAAAAAAACAGATTAATCAATTAGCATAGGGAAATGCCAATGTCAATAAGAAACTTTAAGGAAATTAATTAATCTCGAGTTTCCATTTTAATCAAAAATATTATTTAATACATCACAATTTAAAAAGTAAAAGAAAGTTTCGATTAATTAAATGCAAATGTATATTAAATACGAAGTATAAGTTTAGGGATAATGTTTGTATTGTTGAACAGCACAAATTGAAGAGTGTATTGGAGGGACTGAAAATGTATATATAAAAAGGTTGAATGGTTAAAAACGTAAAATGCATCATCAACTAGACAGTTAGTTTTGTGCTCTCAAACATGCCCAATTCGGCAAATGTATTAGATTTCTCTTTAATTCCCAGCAAAATAAAAATATACCCGACATGTAAATTTTAGACGTTTCTGTTATAGGAAGTGGAAATAAAAGCATAAGATTTCACGGGTTTGCTGTTATGGAAATTAAGTAACGTCAATGACCGATCATATGACATCAGAATAACACAAGACATGAATCTCCGAATCATTCTCTCCTACATTCATGCTTCACGCTTGGAATTTCAACCATTGGTTTTTCACAATTCAACCAAAAAAAATAAAAAAATTGTTGTGTTTTTGCCTCTCTTTCTTTCTGTTTCTAATTCTCTTAGGTTTGTCCACCAATACTTTGAATCATAATTTGATTTGTTTTTATTGAAATGGGCGTCGTTGTTTTGAATAATTATATTTTCAGATGATGCCCACCAACTGTTTGTTGTTTAACCTGCTATTTGCATATTATGATTTGCACATTCTTTAACCTATACAAAATGTGTTTGGCAGAATTTTCTCTTATTGCTTGGTGTCAAAATTCTCTCTTTCCATGTTTTGTAAATATAACTTTATGAACATGTATACCCTTTTGCCCGTAAGAAAAAATAAACCGGCCATTATGCGCAGAGTATCATAATCACTGAGTTTTGAAGTGTTGGATAGACTCTAATCATTGTTAATGAACCGAACTATTTGATAGAAAAATTTAGGAAGTTACAGTTAAGGTATCTAGAAGCTAGAAAAAGCTCGTTGCTTTTATTTTGGCAGTGAACTATACATAATGCATATAACTTATGATCAACTATTGCTCAAGACATTAGCAAATTGTTAGTAGCACTAGTTGTAGCTAAAGACGAGCTTCTCACATGTGTAGGCTTCATCAAAGTTTTTCTGGTTTAAAATATATAAAATGTTGTTGTAGAGCAAATCCACAATGTGTTTGTTATTATTTCCTTGTAATGGTAGTGCAAACACAGGTTTAAAACGACTCAATTTTATTGAATACTTCAAGATCCTTGTGTTGCCAGATGCCTAAACCAAGTGCTATATAGGAACTTACAGCATGGATCACGAGACGAAAGATTATGGTAGACATAACATTTCGGATTCATCTGCCAATAGTGATGTCTTTGAGCCTACATCAGTAAATGATGGTAATTTGTTAACTCTTTACTGATATCTTAAGGCTGATGTCTATACTCTTTACTGAAATGATATTTCATTATTTTGTTATATGGTGGTTTTGGTGATTTTAACTATGTTTTTATTGCATAGCTAAGACGAAAACAGCGGTGATAGAGTGGTTGAATAACACACTTCCAAATCTTAATCTGCCTGTTAATGCTTCAGACGAAGAGTTGAGAGCTTTTTTAGTTGATGGCACTATTCTCTGTCGACTTATGAACAGACTTAGACCGGGAGCTGCTATTGAGGTAGAATCTTCCGATTCAATTGAAAGTAAGTTATGATAGAATTTATATTTTCTTCTTCCAAGTTTTGCTTACATTTTTGTATCTTATTTTTGTTTAGTTTGGTAATCCTCCTCAGTCACCAGAGGCACAATCAGATAATGTTAAAAAGTTCCTTGCAGCTATGGATGACATGGGTCTACCCCATTTTAATTTATCGGAGCTGGAAAAGGTAACAATAAATAGAATGATGTAGATACACACCTTTAACCCACACAAATGTCAAATATCTACACTGGACTATTGATTTACCATTAGAGGTAGCAATTTCAGCCGGTTTGCATGAAAAAAGGTGAATCCGACTTTGTGTTTTATTGGTAACGGTGTAAAATGTTATAGATTAGCTAAAACTGAAATGACATGTAAAGGTTAAACGGGTCAAGACCAGCCCAAGCCTTGTGGTGGTGTTGATCGTTTAACCCTTTCAAGTCGTTATATTCAAAAAAAACTTATACTTTTCTTTTGCACTATTGAACTCTCTTTCTCTCAAAAACAAGAGATTGCTGCCTCTCTTGCTCTCTCACCTGTTCTTTTAATGGTCTAGGGATCAATGAAAATAGTATGGGAGTGCCTTTTAACGCTTAAAGCACATTTCATGCCAAAGGTTGCAGTAGGCAGTCCAACTGCTACTTCACCAAGAAGCTGGGGAATTGACTCTTTGAGATGGAAACACGTAGACGAACAAAGTGGAACTAGTGATAGTTTCCATGAAGAACTTTCTCCCCGAAAATTTCAACGGTCTATGCGTAGCCCTGCAATATCAGGCTCTCTCTCTCTCTCTCTCTCTCCATACATGTGAAACTAATACGCATGTTTTCTAAATGTGGCAATTCCAACCCATTTGCTTATGAATGGGTTAATTAGCATAATGTCCGATCTTATTGGTCAGAAGCGAAAATTAAAAAATGTTAACTTAGGAAACGGACAAATGGTTACAAAACCTCAGAAGTCATTTTTTTTAAAAAAAATTGTATATAAATGAAATAATATAACTTTTGTGTTTGACACACTAATTATCTGTGAGTGACATATAGTTTTTAGATATGAAGTGTTCCACGTTAACCTACACTAATGTGTTTCAACCATACGGTAAATTAATCGGAACCCAACCTGTCCATTTTGCCACTTCTAACCTTTTTGTTTCTGTATTCCTTTTATCAGTAGTACTTTCAGAGTGATAGGGTTCTAATATTCATACTCTTTTCTGCAGAGTCTACGAGTGCTCTGATGCATCATGCTGGACATAAGTTTCATGAAGTGTTTCAAATGAAACACGGTGGCTACTCTGATCTTCCTGCAGCAAAAATCTCGGAATTGATGAAATCAAACAGTTTGGATGTGATTTCCTGAAATGCTCTCCCATCTTAGATATCTTGTCAAAATATATTATTTTTGACATTTGTACTCCTGTAACTTTAGAATTTCTATGTGTCCAGATTGCCCCTACACAGTCGCTTCTAAGCATGGTTAATGGGATTCTAGACGAAAGCATCAGCAGGAAGAATGGCGAAATACCTCATGTATGATATTAGGAATATGTTTCTCACCGTAGCCATCTATCTAGTTAGACGTGTCAAGATGGGGGTGGGGGGGGGGGGGGGGGGGGGGGGGCAATGGTTCAAATATGGGTTGTCAAGATGGGTGGGTAACAGGTTGTGTGAATTATGGTTACCAAAAAGATGTTATTTCAATAATAAGAGTTTAAGTAAAACAATTGTATTCATTAGAAATTGACTTTGGTTGACGTTTAATCCGTTTGACCTGTTTGACTCCTTTGAGCCGTTCCCCTTTTAGCTATAGCTTTTTTATTTACCTCTTTTGTGATAAAACACATCCCAAATCGACCTATTTCTATTCAGTGGAAACTGCCACCTCAATCTGCAGTACACTTTTTCTAAAACTCATGTTTTATCTTGTTCCAGCGTGTTTCTTGCCTCATGAGGAAAGTGGTGCAGGAGATTGAGCGGCGTATTTCTACTCAAGCTGAACATCTACGAACTGTAAGACTCGTAAATACTTTTTTCATCGTTTGTTTCACTTTGACAATCTTAACTTGTTTCCACATGCAGCAAAACAATCTTTTTAAAACTCGTGAAGAAAAATACCAGTCAAGGATTAGAGTCCTTGAGACGCTTGCAAATGGGAACAGTGGAGAGTTAAAGGTAGTTTCTTTAACCTCTATATATGCCTGGTTTCTTCACAATAAACATATTAATTGAATCTCATCATCACAGGGTGGAGTTAACCACTATGACCACATGAAGGTAAGCTTCATTGAAACATATGCCTGGTTTCTTCACAATTAACATATGTCTTTATACCTGCTAAACGACTGTATTCTCTGTGTTGCAGATGATGATGAGCCCGATTGAGCAGATAAAGGTATGGTGCACCTTATCATTTACAGAGTAGTATCTTGTCCTTTTATTAAAAATGTAGTTGAGGATGAGATATAGTGATTTTCTAAAAGAAGATTGAGCCAAAATTGGTTAAAGTGAGCCAATTTGATATTAAAAAATAAAAAGGGAATTAGTTTGGCTGTAGTGTGATCAACCCTGGTCATGGATCGGGTTGCAGAACTGGGAACTGATAATTGGTTAGATATGGTGGGTATGACCCACACACGGGCGGATATTTGGCTCTAGGTTGAAGTTTTTGGAAATTAGAGAAGGCCCATGTACTTTGTAAGATTATATTCTGGCTATATATCATGGCAAATTCTTCAGAAAATTTCTGTCATCCGCAATGGAATCTGATAAGTGAGATTTCGAGTAAGTGTTTCCATACTCTTCTTCTGTATGAAGAAATCATTTATCGAAATAATGAGTCACCATTGATATCGACACATCTGACAAATGTTCAGGAGTTCCTCTATGCAATCTTTTTCCTTCTGCTTGTTGAATTCTCAGTTGGTCTTTGGTCCTAACGTTTTGTATAAATTTATCTTTGCCACTAAGTTTTACAATTTGTTATGCAAAGTGTATTTTGTCTGAAGTTTGTTAAATTTGAAGGAAATTGTTTGGGCCTTACTTTAATAATGACTAAAGAGAGATTGACACACAATAGATGGCCAATATTGTTAAGTATTTGTCAAGGTACTGAGGGAGTATTGTTATTGCTGTAGGTAGATGTGACGAGAACTGGAAGTAGCAAGGGCCAACTTTTACAGGTGAGTACTTATATGTATACATATAGGTGAAGAATTCAAAGGGAAGTTTGATTTAAAAGAAAATCGGTGTATTTGGTGTTTAATATTCGTTGGTGAAGTTATTCAGTGAATATTAGATCATATTCACCAACTAATATTAAAACCAAAAAACTGCTTCCTACTTACCTTTAAAAATCCATTTCCCTGTGGATCCGTAAAAATTTTGTGCTTATTTTGGTAGCGTGAACAATGTGCAAATTTGTGTACATATTGCACATTCCACTGTTTGCAAAGAATATGTATATTTGAGAATATTGTTATATGTGATACAATGCATAATTTTAAACCCATGATCTTGCTAGTATAGTTTTTAGCTTATAGTAATCGTGTGAGCGACAGCTTAATAACTCTAAATCATTACAGGTGTCTTATTTTTTTACTTGTGTCCGTACTTATTTTATGACCCTTCCACAACATTTCATAATGTTTCAGACAGATAAGACAAAATTGCATGATGAAACAAAAGCCGAGGATCAGGACGTGGAGATAAAAATGAAGGAGAAGGATGACAGAAGTGCTGAAATTGCAACTTTGAAGCTGGAATTGGAGAATATCAGGAAATCACATAAAGATTACTGCTCGCAAATAGAAGCAGATGCAAGAAAAGTTCAAGTTGATCTTGAGAAGAAGTTGAAGGAGGTTGAAGATCATCTGAATGAATCAAAGATGGAAGTGCAAGACCTTGAGGCTAAATCTCGATCTAAAAGTCAACAGTGGAACAAAAAGGAGCACATTTACAAAACATTTACAGAATTTCAACTTGGTGTGCTCAAGGTTGGCCATGGTCATATCACTAATACTCTAGCATGTTTGTGATATATGCTGATATAAAGTTACCTTCCAGGAACTAAGATTTGCTTCTCAATCAGTCCGCCAGGAACTTTTAAAAACTCAAAAGAGTTACTCAGAGGAGTTTGATCACTTAGGTTTGGTTTGTTCTGGAAATACATTCATAATTTTTTTGAATAGAGGTGGAAAAATGGGCGGGTAGGGTAACCGGTCAAAACGGGTAATTTTTGAGCAGGTTGGGTTGACACATACCACTTTTTGTGAAAGAAGTTTACATTTTTTAGAACCAATTAGTGTTTCAAATGTATACAATATTTAGATTAATTTAATACGGAGTAGTGATCTAATTTGTAGATTTGTCCAATTTGGGAGGTTTTATGTTTAAGAGTACACCTTTTGAGACTTTGAACCCGTTTCCTTTTGACCAAATTGACCCATTTATATGTAAATGCTACCTCCACTTTAGATTATCTTGCAATTGCATAATCTCATGAATAAGTCTTGTATTGCTCAGGGACAAAGGTTAAGGTTTTGCAAGATGCAGCAAAAAGCTATGAAGATGCTGTTTCTGAAAATCGGAAGCTACACAATGAAATTCAAGAATTAAAAGGTTAATTTATAATAACATGTATACATTTTGATATATAAAATCTTGCATTGCACTCATGAAATTTCTGTCAACAGGAAATATCAGGGTTTACTGTCGGATAAGACCATTTCTTCCTGGTCAAAATGAAAAACTATCAACCATTGATTATATTGGTGAAAATGGGGAGCTAATTGTTGCCAATCCCTCCAAACCAGGGAAAGATAGTCACAGGTCATTCAAGTTCAATAAGGTTTATGGTCCTAGAGCTACTCAAGGTTTTTCGCTTTCAACTTTAAATCTCTACTTTCTATTGTCTTAATTGCATAAAAAATAACCAATTGTGATCTGTCACATAACCAACTGTGTTTGAATTATAAACAAACCCTCAAACTTTAAAAGCTTTTAAATTAATGTGACCTTCAAACTTGATTGCAGGTAAGTTGCATATATTGCAAATTCAGTAAAAGAAGGCAACAATTTTTCTTCAAACATCTTAGAAGTCTTCTTTTTTTTTCTTCTCAAATTAGTTGAAAGTTTTAGGGTTTTTTTTAAACCTATGAAAGTTTAGGGAATTTTTTCATGGGCAAAATTAAAGTTAGTCATCTAAAATAGATATAGGATCAAAGTTTTTACCTTTACAATATGAACTTAATCGTTTTTAATTGTGCAGTATGTTGAACCACAAATTTTACTGGGTCACACAGTTACCATTACAACTTCTGTTTTATGTTATGTCAAAGAAGTTGATTACATATTTACAGAATTGTGAGACTTGTGATTTTACTAATATTTTTATATGGATGTTGACAGCTGAGGTATATGGAGATATACAACAACTGGTACAATCTGTTTTAGATGGATACAATGTATGTATATTTGCATATGGTCAAACTGGATCTGGAAAAACCTACACAATGGTATAAACATTTCTTTGTATATCCGTGGTTTATATTATTTCTATTTATTATTAGTTCCTTTAATGATTTGTTTCCACAGAGTGGCCCTGACAAAGGATCTCAAGAAGAATGGGGAGTGAATTATCGTGCTTTAAATGATCTTTTCAGAATTTCCCAAAGTAGAAGCACATACAAATATGAAGTGGGGGTTCAAATGGTTGAAATATATAACGAACAAGTTCGAGACTTATTAGCAAATGATACTTCTCAAAAGAAATATCCTTTTATAGCTAAGCTCATTGGTATGCAACTGTTGCATGGTTACCCAGATATGATGATATTCTAGACGTTGTTGACACATTTTAGATGTGGAAAAATACATATGTTGGGTAACAAGTCAAAACAGGTCGGTTGGTTGGGTTTACTTGAAATATATTTCTCCCTTTTTATTACATTTTCAAAATGATTAAGGAGGTTTTATTCATTGAAAGTACACTTTTGGGTGCATTTCTCCCTTTGACCCATTTGACCTTTTCCAAATAGAATAATGTTTTATTTTCCCAATTGGCCCTTCTTCTGTAAGCAATTGGATTGAAATATGCGATACTTAAGGATACTTTTAGTACATTTTCCTGATGTTTAAAATATGTTTTATGAAATAATATGGTTACCAGTGATGTCAGTTATTAACTTGGACAGACCAAAATGTCGTTCTCAATAAATTGCATCTAATATAGGGTATTTTTCATGCATTTTCCTGATGGTAAAAAATGCTTTTATAAAATGACAACTAGGTTCTCAATGGTGTCACTTAACATGGAGAGACCAAAAATGTTGTCTACAAAATTGATGAAACATAGCATAACATAATTGTGGTAAGCCATTTGTTTTAACTTTGACTTGCGAACACTTGGGATTTTAGCAACCTCAAGTTTAGCTGTTCCGGATGCTAACATGCGGCAAGTTAATGAACCATCCGATGTTTTGGGACTAATGGAAATTGGATTTAAAAACCGAGCTAGAAGTACTACTGCCATGAATGAAAGAAGCAGCAGATCTCACAGGTGCTTTATTTCATGAATTATTATGATATATTCTTCTAAGGTCAGAATTTTAGCTTTGAAATTCAAAATTAGGAGTTTTCCTTCTACAAATATAACTTCCAAATATGTAAATGTGTCATCGTTTATGATGTTTAATGTATCAATTAATTCATTTCTGGGGGGTGTGCCAGATTTATTTACAAGTCAAAACACGTAACTTTTTAGTACGGGTTGAATCTGAAGGGGTTGGGTTGAAGTAAACTAAAACTGCTTATCGTCCAAAACAACTAAGTTGTCTACAACTAAATAACGAGTCAAATATAACTACAGAAATTATTTACTCAATAATAATATAATACTTTTTATATAATTGATGTAGAAGGATTTTTGCATTAAAATATAATTGAAATATACTATTGAGGGACTTTTTATCTGTATAAACTATTCATATCAGGGTTTTTTCAAGTTGGTTTCTTATACCCATTTGACTAGTATATAAATTAACCCAAATTGACCCTTTCATATGGGTTGAAATTTCTATCTTCCAAGTCTAATGTATCTCCTTTATTGACACAGATGGTGATCTTTAGTGTATGTTTATGATAACAATGCCGATGTTTATGCACAGTGTTGTGACGATCCATGTTCGTGGAACGGATCTGAAGAATGGTGGGTCATTAAATGCTGGTCTTCATTTGGTAGATCTTGCTGGAAGCGAAAGAATAGATCGGTCTGAGGTGGTAGGGGACCGGCTTAAGGAAGCGCAACATATAAACAAATCTTTAGCTGCTCTTGGAGATGTCATCTTTTCCTTGTCTCAGAAAAGCGTTCATGTTCCATTCAGAAATAGCAAGCTTACTCAGGTCCTTCAGAGCTCGTTAGGTAATAACCTTTTACCCCGTATAACTTTACATAAATGCCATGTAGTTCCTGTTATTTACAGCTTACTCCTGTTACAGGTGGTCAAGCGAAGACACTCATGCTTGTACAGCTCAATCCAGAAGCTACTTCATATATTGAAAGTTTGAGTACCTTAAAGTTTGCAGAACGAGTCTCTGGGGTGGAGCTGGGACCTGCTCGAAATAACAAAGAGAACAGTAATGTAAAGGAATTGATGGAACAGGTAATCCACGCTTCATGTCACTTTGAAATGTTCTTCGCATATATGTGTAATGTATTTAAATCGCTGCCATTTTTCTGCGACCTCTAACCAACAAAATACAGTTTTCCTCAACATTTTTTGCATTCAAACAACGTTTAATTTACCATGAGCAACTGAAACATCGAAATTTTGTTCTTCGTTATCTCCATATCAACAGGTGGCTTCCCTCAAATACACAATTACAAAAAAGGACGAGGAGATTGAACGCCTACAACTTATCAAAGATATGAAAAATGTTCATCCACCAACTGGTGGTCTGGAGAAACAGCGTTCATCGAGGTATGGGTCTTCTTCCCCAGTTTCTAAAGGAGGTGGGTCTTCTCCGTACAACAACCGAGCAAACAGTCTTCGTGGTGGCCGTATGTCTCTGGACGGTTATGGATATAGACCAGTCAAAAAAGGTTCATCATCACTGCATGGGGAAGGTCAGAATTTTTGAGATGATGCTAAGATGTGTTAGGATTTTGGCAGTGCCGAAAGTATGTGAGAGATTGTATCTGATAATACTTGTCTTTCCATGGGACAGACACGGATAGCTCTGTTGAAGGCAGCCCATCTCGTGAGGGATCAAAATCATTCCACGCCCCAAATAAGTAAGATTATCACTCTTTTATTTGTATTTCCCTCCCCCTGCATCATTAATAATGTTACGGATTGGGCAGGTTGGGTAACAAGTCAAAAGGATACTCCCTCCAACCCTCCATCCCATTTTTATTTTGTCCATGTTACTAGTTTAGGTTGCCCAAATTAAGAAGGTGTTTGGGATTACTTATTTTAAAGCGCCAATGTGCATAAAAAAATAAGTATGTGTCAATATGTTTATTTTTTCAGGGCTTATTCCTTATAAAATTAGTAGATAAGAAGTGTTGAGAAGTGTTTTTGGATTTTCGTATCTAAGCAAATAAACACTTAAATAAGTAATCTCAAACGCCCCTTAATTGTCCACTTTCACTAAAGCATATTTATTTTTCACCTAATATACCCCTAATTAGTTACCATTATTACAAATTTCAAGTCAACCATGTAGTATTAAATACGATGTTAAAAAAGACATAATATTAAATGAAGACTTCATTAGTTACAAATCTTACGTTGTAATTGTAATTTTATATTTGTGACAATCAAAATGAGACGGAGCTATACGCCTTATAATCCGGTAGAGATAAAATAGATCCCGCCTCAACCCATTTACATGTGAACGGGTCTGTTTGAGTTATAGTATCTGGTGTGTCAAACAGTTATAATAAAGAGAAAATGTTAGCTATAAAAAGGAGGAGTTGGTTTTAAAATTTGCCAAAAGTGTATCCAAATGCAGAAAACCTCAAAAACCGTTTAATCGGAATACAATTATGTTATTCTGATTACTAATATATCTATTTAAATTTGACTCTCTGGTTATAAAGAGTCAAATGTTATAGACAAAAAATGGTAGTGGTAAGCCATACCCGTTATAAGCCGCAAAAACAAAAAAAAAAACAAACATTTTGACATGTTACCCGATCTTACCAACCTACCATTTTGTCACCTCTAAGTCAACCCCATATGATTCAAAATCATATCTACTCAATGTTGAGCTGAAATTCCTATGATGCAAGTAAAGCCAATGTGGTTGGGCTACTAGCAAATTCTAAACAAGATGCACTATTGTCAGTATCGTATTTTCCTTTTTTATCTAAATTCTGAAGTTATAGTAGAACGCTCACAAAACTGTTTTACAGGCCAAAATCAGGAAATAGAATTTCTCGCCCACTAGCAAAAATATCCAAGGATCTCCCTAAAGCTGCAAAAGGTACATGATCAATAGTTGAGTATGCAACTGACTTGGTATGTTCTACTATGTTTGATGAGAAATTAGCTGCAAAGCTATCATGGAAACATTCAAATATTATTTTCTATGATTTAGAAAACTAACTTGAGGTAATTTAAATTTTAATATATACATATTATTGTTCTTTAAAAATTAAAATTGTGTAAAGCGTAATTATTAAAAATTTAAATTTCAAAAGTATTCTTGTAAATGCAACTTTTTTATAATTATAGTTTTGGATATAGTTTGTATTAGTTAAGATTCAAATGTTTAAACCAAATAAGGTAAAAAAAAAACTTATGGGATCGGCTTGGTTAGGGACCAGCTGAGACCTAGTCAGGATCAGGCCTTGTGCACCTCTGCTCTGCAATATCACAATATTGAAGACCCTTATTCTACTAGCTAGGATCAAATGTGATTGTCTAGAAATGTCATCTTCATCACTTTTCTCCCATGGCCTTAAAACCTTCTTATTCCATTTGCTTACAGGCATGTTCAAGTCTCCAAGTGGTGGCAATTTGTCCGGCAAAAATTCTTCCAAGAGATGGTCGTAAAATAGATAGTAACTCAACTCTTCATACTCGTATACTCCCTTTGCTTCTTTTATGACGTGCTTATCATAAATTCTACAATTTTGTTTTCTAGTGCCATTTGACTTCTTTTAATTTTTGACTTTCTAAAGTTGGTTTAGACCTCACATAACACCTTGTTAATTTTTAGGAAAAAAGAGTTTTACCACAAATGGACGGAGAACCTAAAACTATGACTGCAAATTGTAGTAGACATTTAAATGAGAACTTTAAACCTTAGAAGTAGGGGATACTTAAAGGTTCATCCTAAGTCTTAACTTTAAATATTATAGTTATATGTATGAACTAGTGTTACTAGAGTCATATTTATAAACTAGGATCGATAACATTCATAGTAGGATACCATAGGTTTAGGACTATTGAGTATGACTATAGAGTAGAACCAAAGGGCCTTTGACCTAGCGTTATGTGGGAGCCCATCAACCAGGAGGTTGGGGGTCCGAATCTCGTGGGAGACAATTGTATATATGCGTGATTTGTAAATATACTATATGTGAGTTAGATTGTAGGGTTGTAGTTCTATAATATAAAAATTGACTATAGAGTAGATGTGCATCACTACATCCCCACATGATAAAGACATGGAACATTCATAATTATATGTATTTAGATTGATTATGTTCTTAAAACTCTGTTGGTCCCATAGGGTATGGCAATATCACTGAACACGACGTAATTGTAAAAGGCTTTGAATTCAAATTTTAAAATTTTTTAAATGGACTGATTGTTTTACAAGTGAATCAAGGTATATTACAAAACTGGTTGCAATATGTTCTCACTTTAGTTGTTCTTGATACAGAGGGTGCTGATTAGAGTAATGAGTGCTAAAACGAGCACGGAACCGTTATATGGAAGGGTCCACAATTACTCCAGTCAGGGGGCTGGTAATTATAGTTGGGTTGAGAATTTAATGCGGCGATCAAGGGTAGCATGCCTTTATTGTATTTGATCAATACAATGTGGAGCCTTGTGTGAGTCCAATCCGTTTCGAATCGTACTGTCTTGACTATGCTTTCTTGATTTCGGAAAAAAGAACTAGTATACCTTTATCTAAAAGTCAGCAGTAGAGCTGATAAAGTACCATAATATAACATTTTGTATTTAAAAACTTTGATATCATTTAGATAAGATATATGATCATCCTCTAGAAAGTTGTTTGTTCAATTTTTAGGATGCGGTTCTAGAACATATGGGGCTTTTATTGTTGAAATTAGTCCTCGATGAGGGTGGTTGAAGGTTTCAGTGACAGGTCAATGGTGGTGGTTGACGGTGGTTGAATATATATATATGAGGATGATGAACATTCATGGAAAGATATAATTTTTTAAAATCATTTAAGCGGATTAAAAATTTGATTAACAAAATTTAAGGGTAATTCCTTTCATGAAAGTTAAAAGAAACTTGGTACAAATGTTGATAAATAGAAAAAAGTCGACTCTTATATAAATGGAACGCACATTCATATATTATGTATATCGGATGTAAGTGATGCGTTCAGCTAAGAATGTTGAAAAAAAACTTAAATGTGAAAACCAATAGAATTATTGGGACCACCGACTATCAATTTAATTTTTTAAACATCAGTTAAATAAAAATTCTTTCATTAAACTTACATTACATTAATTAAAATCAAAACATTATAATAATTAAAATAAAACAAAACAATAATTAAAAATAACATTACGATAACTAAAATAAAATTAATTACTAATCTAGTCGCTGTCGGAGAATCCACTTTGTTGTATATCCTTTATCACATTTTTCTTCAATAAAACGGAGAAATCGTTTTGAAATCTTCTTGATACTTCTTTATCACATTTTTCCTAATTTCTTCAAACATTACAACTTCGTGTTGTCCCCAATGCGACAGTATAGGCCTTTGGATAAATTTTCACCGTTTCAACACCATTTTTTGCTTATCAAACTCCATTTTTGTTGCTTCATTTCTAGAATAGTTTTCAAAGTTTGTTGTTGGATTCTTGCGGATTCCAAAATGGCTTCACGGGTCGCGTCGCTCGAATTTCTTGAAGATGTTGCATCCGAAGAACCCGAACTTCGTTGGCTTTTCCGACTTGTGTCACTACATGGTGGACGACGAATCTGGTCGTTTTGGAATAACCGTTGCATATTGGTCGCAAGGTCGGCGGAGTTCGGATTATTGGCAATATCATCCTCAGCTAGATTTATTGGTACGTCGTCTTCTTGGAACACGCATTTATTGTACGTAATACCGTGATCGACATAAAACTTGGGGATATCTTTGACTACGTGGAACGCTTGCTCGTAAATAAAGCTCATTTCCACTTGTTATTTAAAGTGTTCTTTTGCTACCCTAATAACGTCCTCGTCTTGGTACCCGTTTGGCCGAGGCTCGTTATACTTTTTGTAGATGCCGATAAATTTCTTTGTCGGTTCTAACTTTATTCCATTTATCGGTTAGTTGACTTTTTGTGCGTTTAACATCAACTAACCGATTGTAGTCTTGAACTATTTTGTTCCAAAATTGTGAATCGGCTTGCAAATTTCCTTCGACATGGTTTTGGGAATTGTTGACCCATCACTCGGTCAATGTTTTGACTTCATATCGTGCTTGCCTTCGTCTTCGGATACTACGTCATTTTGGGTTTCAGGTTGTGTTTGGAAAGAGGTTTCGGGTTGTGATTTTGAGTGTTGGCCAGATTGTGGTAGAGAGTATGCTTGGAAGCCGTATTGTGGTGGGGTTGGTACCCGTATTGTGGTTGTTGGTAGCCGTATTGTGGTTGTTGCTATGGTTGGTAGCTGTATTGTAGTTGTGGTTGTTGGGGATACCATGGTTGGGGTTGAGATTGATATGATGCGAAACCAGTTGGTGAATTGTTGGAGGAAACTGCCGAAGATGAGTTAGCCGGTGAATTGGGGTAAATGAAATTGTTGAGTAAATTTTGATAGAAATCAATGTTGTGAATTGGATGTCAAAGAATGATAAAGAAAAGTGTTGAATTGTATAGAATAATTAGGTGGAATAATGTATTTGATTGAGATAATGGAAGATAAAAGTATGTGTGGATTGAAGTTTAGTTGTGTGTTTATTTATAGTGTGTTTGTGGTTGGATAAAAGGGTTAAAAAATATATTAAAAAAAACGGATATATTACCGTTATATTTTTTTATATTTTAAAACTTAAAAAAAAAATGTAACGGCTAGATTTAATATATATATATATATATATTGCATGTGGGCCCCACCCGACCCACCGTTCCTTTTGTTGCCAAACCGAAGAGGCCAAACCGATGAAGCAACCGACAAAGCTGTGCCATTGGCATCGGTTTGTCGGCCTTCGTCGGTTGCCAACCCAAGAAACACGATGGCACAGGTCTAAAACTCCACTTCCACTCGAATTTTTAAAATTAAATATCTCACAAACTAGTAAAACTAAAAGTTATAAAAATTATATGTTCATCTGTGCCTTTTTTCTATTAATAGAGATCTCACAAATTATACTTTCTTTAAAAAAAATTTCATTTTTGGCATGTCTTGAAAACACGGTTTATATAATCACATGTGATTATATGTATAATTACATGTGATTTCGGATGCTAAATTAGAAATAGTACACAAGTATTCAACGATTGTAGATGTTAACTCATACATGATTACAACTTAATATGAATTCACATAAATTAATATAAATAAGATTTTAAAAATTGCATTCGTTTACAGTCGAAATTACATGTGATTACTAATTGAGGTTTAATCACATGTGATTTTCAATTGAAATAGTGATAACAATTGATAATTCACATTTCACCTTTGTATTTATTAAAAAGGTATATTTATAGTTTTTTTTTTTTAAATACGTAGTTAATTACTCTTTGATTAAATTTGATTAGTAACTTAATGTTTAATCACAAGTGATTACAACTTTATTTTTTATGTAGGTTTAGTAAATTATCAAATAAAATTATTTTCATGTGATTTTTAAACTTATAATTTGTAAGTTTGATTATTTACATATGATTATAGCTATTGATTTAGATTTTAAAATTTGATTGTAATAGAATCACGTGAGTGATAAATCACATATTGGAAAAAAGAAAAAAGAAAAATGAAAAATGCGTCCAAAGTATGTCATGTGAAATTTCTAATTAAAGAGAAAAAGACGCTGATTTCAAAATTGTCATTTTTATAATCTATAGACATATGTATATTCTTTTTTTAAAAAGATGAAAGTGGTTATTTTTAGTGGAACAATCCTCTTGATTCATTCCTTCTCAAATTTTTACATTCTTTTATTGAATTTTTGTTTTGGACGTAAAAATTTCGTAAAACTTGTCATGAGACGTTTTGTAATTCCTTAGGATTTGGTGACACATTATCATCATCATCATCATCATCAATCAATATATAAAATATATAATATCAATAATTAAATTTTAAACAATTAAATTAAGTAATGTATTAGTTATATTTTCAATAAATAACCCTAAAGTAAGGATAAATGTTTGGAATTTTTAAAAGAAGTAGACTGATAGACAGTTGTAAGAATTAGTATTAGTATAAATAAATAAATTAGTATACGAGGAATGAGTCTTGTAACAATCTTTAATTTTTAAATATAATTAATCTTTGTCCAACCACCTTCAACCATATCTACCAACCAAACTCCTGCGTAAGACAAACACTTCTAAACAACATGTTTTGTTTGAGCAAGAATTGAAAACATGCATCTCATGAGTGTTAGGACTTAGGAGTGAACAAGAAATCGAATTGACCGTCAAAATCAAACAGAATTAACCAAAAAAAAAATGAATAATCGGCGGTTCAATTTGTAAATTGTCATTAACTAAAATAAACGGGTTGGTTATGGTTTTAAATGTTAAGAATAACTAAATTGAAAACAAAATAAAAAAAACATTTTTATATATATAAGATTGGGATCATGTGAAAATAAGAGATAAAATAAAAACGGTGAAAATATTTTTTAGCCCTTGGATCAAAATATATAGATAAAAAGGGGTGGAGATAAAAAAAACGGTGAAAACAAAAAAAATAAGGATTCACATTTGAAAATTTATGTGAAGCAAAAACAAAAAAAGGTTCACAAATTTTTTTTTTGTGAAGCTAAAAAAAGTTAAGGTTCACAACTAAAAAAAATTACGGTTTACAACTAAAAAATTTTTGTGAAGCTAAAAAAAATTAAGGTTCACAACTAAAAAAATTTTGTGAAGCTAAAAAAAATTAAAGTTCACAACTAAAAAAAATTGTGAAGCTAAAAAGAATAAAGCTTCACTCATTTGTAAATTTATGTGAAGCTAAAGAAAATAAAGATCAACAAGTAAAAAATTTCTGTGAAGCAAAAAAATATAAAGGTTCACAACTAAAAATTTATGTGAAGCAATAAAAATGAAGATTCACAGCTAAAAGTAAATTGTGAATGAAAATTGAGATCGTTTTCACCGTTTTTATTTTAACTCATTGTTTTCACCAGAACCCATATATATATATATATATATATATATATATATATATATATATATATATATATATATAAGTAATTTAAATTAGTTTTCATTACATATTTTTACAATAAATGAGCCATTGAACATTTCTTAAGAGACTAAATAACAAACACGCAATTTTATCTTTCAAAAGTGAAAATCCATTGATGTATTCGATTCATTTCATGTATTTGGCTATTTGCCATCATCCTTGCTAAAACTAAAACTCGAATGATAGTAACTCCGTTGAATAAAACCCCGGTGACCAACAAAACTTAAATGAAAACGTCGGAGATCAATAAAAATAGACTTTTACACTTTTAGGACTTCATTTTTTTAACCATGGATATAGAAAACGATTGTCGACACCTATTTTGTAAGTTAATTTATGTGATTGTCATGCTTGGGTTATAACCGATTTAATCAAAAATCGAACTTAACCACTGTTTTTAACCGTTAACCAATTTGCGACGCACAAAAGTAGTCGCAAAAAGTCACAAAGTTGTCGCAAATGGGTGTATACCGATGACGTGTCATCTCTAAAGCCACCCCCAAAAAAAATCATTTTGGAGCCAACGAAAAGAATAAAACAAAAATGATTTTGTGACGATACAGCGTCGCAAAAGCCTACGTAGGAATTTTTTATTTTGAAGCCAAAGAAAAAAATCAAAAATAAAAAGAGAAATGGATTTGCGACGCCGCCGGCAAAAGAAAAAGTCAGTTTTTTTGGTAGTCAAAGTCAAAAAGCACTTTTTGTCGTTTTGCCGCTTTTACGACGACGTATTGTCGTCGCTAAAATCCTTCCTAGGATTAGACCCTTTTTCTTGTAATGACTCCCAAATGGTTGTGAATAACCAAAAATTCGATTATGTGACAGATATAGGCCATAACCGCCCCCAACGCTCCGTGCTCAGTCCTAATCAGTGTTACTTATATTAATTGATCTTTAATTTTGTCAGACAACATATTTTTTTCATGTCGTTTTCCATTTTTGTCTTTTTTTTTTTTAATCATTATGAAACTCGAAAACCAAATTGTTTGTTGGATTAATAACATAAAATGTGCTGTCTGGAAACAGACAAAATTGAAAGTTGTTTTTGGTTTTAGAGAATTAACCCCAATTAATTAGACCAAATCAAGTTTAATTATGGTCCGTTGAATATCTGGTAACTATAAACTGAAGTATTGATATGAACTTGGTTGTTCATTAAGTAGAAAGTACGATACATATATTTGTTTATTCAAACTAAGTACGTTTTAGTAATAAGATACAAATTTTATGGGTCAAAAATAATATTAGTAGACTCGAAGCAGTACCTAATGATGATGATACTTGTTGTACGTACGTGTGTTTTCAGTTAACAATTTTTTGTTAAAAAAGTCAAAGTTGGATATGCAAGATCGGAATTGTGGTCGGAAACTAAGCATGCACCTTCCCGGAATCTAATCTCATATATGTTTAAAATTTCCTCTTGCAGGTGACGAATAATTAACAACACGTAATGTAAGTATACCATTGGAAAGCTTATTATATGGCTAAAAACCCGTCAACTTCAACTAGTTATTATATTGTTAGAAGAAAAAAAAGGTTCAACTAGTTATATGTTCGCTTTGGGGTTCTCATGCGCGCAGTATATGTTACACTCGGTAATTCGATTTACAGACGGTTCTTTAAAGTCAGCCAATGTTGGGAAGGGCCTGAAAATTTTACGAAACTGTTTGGTTAGAAATTAGGGGTGGAATGGTGTTATTAAGATAATATGTTCATAAGGATTTTAACCAACTAAACCAAGCAAACTGATAAAGACTATGTGGTACTGTGGAAGTAAATGTATATTTCGACAAAATGGAAATTACAATAAAAATGGTACTTTCCTCATCTTTAGAACTACTGATTTAATTCGGGTAATTCAAACTCATTGCACAGTCAGGTTGCTCTTGACCCGACAGTAAAATTGGTTATTCTGATAAAAAAAAAACTTGATCTTGAGACTAACAGTGATGATTTCTGTGCAACATGGTCCGTATAAAATAAATGTTTGTTGCTCAGCCGTTCAAAAAAAAAAAATGAGTTGCTCAGCCTGCAGGATTGATATCACTTAAACGTATGTCTGATAATCTAATTTGTGATAATCAAGTTAAGTTTTTAGCTTACAAGGCAGATGGTGGTTGTTGGTTCAGAAGCCCGTGGGGGTACGGGAGAGTTGCCATAAGTCCCTTGAGACAGAACGCGAAAGGGTCCTCCCGCGTTACAAGTGGGACTGACTAATGATTTTGAATAACTTAATTATATTCCACTAGTTAATTTATTAGCAATACAAGTAGACATAATCTAATGTAAGAAAAGACAAAAAAAGAAAAAATGATCCACTATTTACCAAACCATCTTTGTCAAAGAGTTAGCTGTTATAATCAAACTGAAGGAAGACTAATAAAGAGCTAGGTGGCTGCTTCTTGATGAAGGTTGTGAGGTATTTTTGTATACAAAATCACAAGTAGGATGCCCTTCAAAATCTACTCATATCTTGTCTTCTCCAATCCAACCACTAAATATATACTACTTGCAGGCACACCATTGAGATTTTAATTAAGGATGGAAGAAAGCCTTCCTCCTGGATTCAGGTTTCATCCAACTGATGAAGAACTCATTACCTTTTATCTCTGTCAAAAGGTCTCCAATTCAACTTTCACTTCAAAAGCCGTTGCTGATGTTGATCTTAATAAATGTGAACCGTGGGACCTCCCAGGTATATCGTTTTTCTGGCATCTGCGCATTAAATTATGTGAATTGGTAGGCATTAGAACTCGATTTGATTGTTAGTATTTTGTTGTAGTTGGTAAAAAGTTTAAGTTTATAAAAATGAAGCTGGTTCAATGAATAGCATATGATATCAAACGTGTTTTATTTATTGTTTAAAAGACTAATTTCTGTTTCTCCGCGACATATACAAATTATGAGATGCTTATTCGACACATGTATGTTGTCATCAAACACCCATGACGTGATTGGAACGTATTTGGTGCATGTACTTTTCCATAATGGCTTAACGAGTCTTTGATTTCTCATTTCCATACATTTGTTAACCTTTTTAGCGTTTAAATTTTATTTATTTATGGCGTTGCTAGTTGCTACGGTAGCTTATGTTTTCTGGTTGAATTGTGAAAAAGTAGAAAGTCATTCGCCTCGAATAGAAGTTAGTAGTATATGCTAACTGCTAAGCAAGTAGTTGAAATTTGTTCAGAATGGTTTAAGTAAACCAAATATACTATTACACATATACGAACTGCGATTGTAGCCATTGGCCTAATTAACAACCAAAAATGAAGTTATAAAAGGACTGAATTTTATAAGTTATATGCAGCCAAAGCTTCTATGGGAGAAAAGGAATGGTATTTCTTCAGCTTGAGGGATCGAAAATACCCAACAGGATTACGTACTAACCGTGCAACTGTGGCTGGATATTGGAAGACAACAGGAAAGGACAAAGAAATATATCGTGGAGGCGTGTTGGTTGGGATGAAGAAAACTTTGGTTTTTTACAGGGGTAGAGCCCCAAAAGGTGAAAAAACCAATTGGGTGATGCATGAATATAGACTTGAAACTACGCATACTTTTAAACCTACCAAGGTATGTACAAAATGAATGATCAACTCTTTTTAACAAGTTACGTGACCAAGAAGTTATACATACCTTACTATGGTATTAAATAAGGTGGATACTAACTTATGGAGTGATTGTTTCAAGCATAAACATGTTAAAGACACTTACCATAACACATTCCATAAATAAAAATCTTTCCGAGTTAGAAAACGAATACTTCCCAGTTCCAAATGGGAGGTAATTTGTAGAACACAAAAGTTGATTCTTACACATAAAGTACAATATATCTACAAGGAAAATTGATCTATAGAGACTAAAACATGGATAAAATTTGATTGGTACATGTGTTAAAGTTATTGGTAATGAAAAGAAGAGAGAAATGATCGAATGGATTAAGTTCATATTTAGGCCGATATACGTTAAATGTACTTGCATCTTGTTCTGTATTAAATGTAAACCATTTGATCACATTTCACTGCCTTTTACAGGAGGAATGGGTGGTTTGCCGAATCTTTCAAAAAAGTACCGCAGCTAAAAAGCCAATGGCCACAGTGTCGTCTCCGCAGTCAATGGACTCACCTGGTGACACTAACACGATGATGAATGATTATGAAGATATTGAACTACCAAACTTAAACACAATTGCAAACTCAAGTAGTAACATTTCACTTCAGAATTATGCCATGGAAACCAATCTTCACACAAGCATGAATCTGAATATGAGTTTGGCAAGCGGTCTTCCCTCTCTCCCATGGCCATCAGCAAACTTACTGAATCCAACTCTTTCAATGAACGCGCTGCTTCTTAAAGAATTGCTACTTAGAAGCTACCAACAACGAGAAGCTGCAAACTTTGATATGCAATTAATGCCACAGGGGAATTCTCATTTCCATAATGAGGCTAGTCCAAATTTACAGGCAGCGTCTTCTGCTAGAACGTACGAATCTCTGCAGCAGCAACAACAGCAGCAGCAGCAGGAGCAACCATTCAACTTGGACTCTATGTGGTAGGATTTGAAGGATAACATTTGGAACAACTAACAGTTTATCATTCATCATGGGATTAAATCAAGATAAATTTGGAGGCAATTAAGAAAAAAATGAACTAAACCTCCTTGGTTAGAATCATTTTAATGTGGTATTAGGGTGCCATAAATCATTAGGATTGTTGCAAGTGTTTAAGCTAGCTAGTGTGAATAAATGTTGATTAACATAAAAATCACGTCACATTTATGTGTATTTTCGGACTGTACTTAACGTTTTAACTTCTCAAATGTACAAATAAATTTCAGTACGGTAACAAAACTGCTGTAACTCGCTATCGGGGGATCTAAATGTGATTGGTTAATTTGTGTCATCATCATTCTTTTTATAACATGTTTGTAGAAGTATCATTTTTTTTTCGTGGTACTCTCTACTTAAGCAATTTCGCCCCGCCTTTTGATAATATTGTACTATAAATATAACATCAAATAGTAAGTGCTTTTTGGACTTTTGAATGTCCTAAAAACTTCAATCCAAAACCTAGAAAAATTTATAACTCATTAATTTTCAAGTAATATTAGACACCAATTGGACATAGCTCAAGTGGTACTGCTAATGCAAACGCCTAGATTCGCATGTGTGACCGACATGTCAAGGGTTCAAATATGTGTCTCAGCATACGTGGGTGATTTGTGGACAGATGATTTGCCCGGTGTTGATGCTCTTTGCGGGTGAAGCGGACGCATACTATTAAAATATGGTACGGAGGTCACGTGTAAATTTTTTTTTTTTCGAACCTACGAATGTTGATTGTCCTTTATAAGAAGAAAAATGTGGAATTTGAGCAAAACAAAAATATCATTCCAATGCATTCTCCCTTCATTTGTTGATTCGAACACATGCATTAAAAAGATTATTCCAATGCATTCTCTTTATTTGGTGCTTCGAATAAATGCTTGAAGATGACTTCATGAATTGTTTATTCTAAAAATATGGATGTGCTAGTCCACCTCATTTTTTCCTTTTTGTTAGAGATTCGTCACTTAAGATCACTTCAATGCATCATAAAATCTTTATACAGCTTTGTCGAACAAAATAACAAATGGTGTGACATGAGCGAAAAAAGAAAATAAATATAGAGAGAAAATGTGTATTTATTGTGTGACAAGATTCGTCACTTATATGTTGTTAACTTTAAAATAGGAGACTGAATGTATATTTATGTGAAAGTCGAGTAAAAATTGTTTATAAAGATTTATTTTGTTTTTTAATTAGTCAATACACATATACTTTGCCCATCATTTAATATCAGAATTTCGTAAAATCTTTGAAAATGTATTTTAGTATAATTGGGACACTTAGTATAAGGAAAATAGGACGGCCAAATAATATTTAGAGTTATATGTTGTTAGCTTTAACATAGCTGACTGGGGGCGGAGCTAGAAAATTTTATTAGGGGGATAAATTTGTTGCTTTTTTTTTTTCTTTTTATCATTTTGGGGGTCAAAATTTCTAAACTCTCGCTAATTATTTTTAAAAAATTATTTTTTTCACTAATTTTAGATATCTTGAGGGGCGACTGACCCCATGCCCCCCTTCTAGATTCGCCCATGTAGGTGACTGAATATGTAATTATGTTAAATTTAAGTAAAAACTGTAAATTATAAAAAAAAAAATTAATTGGCCAACAACACATTTTATCTATTATTTAATATCAAAATTAGGTAAACTTTTTTGTAAATGTGACTCTTCTTTTTTTTATTATGTGACAATTCTGTAGGAAGTATATCATGATCACCTTGTCAAGCAAACGACTAAAGATGACCGGACTATGTATTCCCCTCAATTAGTTTATTTTTTTAGTTTAATTTTTTTTTTAATCTCAATTTATTTGTTTTTTACTTTAATATTTTATTTTTTAATCATAGAATACAATTACTTTAGTTTTGTGGAAATTTTTGTGAGAATGTAGGAGCCAATAGAAATGTGTCACGTGTCACAAAAATCTATTTTTCTCACGTTTTTAAAAATTAAATATCTCAAGAATGACTCATTGAAAAATTATAAAAATTACACCATAAAAATCATCATTTTTTTCTCTTCGATTAGATATTTCACATGATATACTTTCGACGACTTTTTTTTATGTTTGTACAATATTAGTAACACATGTGGTACTCGTTGTAACACATTTGTTACTCGTTGGTATCACATGTGTTACCTGCTGGTATCACACGTGTTACTCGTTGATAACACATGTGATAGTTGTTTACAAAATTCAACGAAAATGAAAAAAAATGTCGAAAGTATACTTTGTGAGATCTCTAGTTGAAGAGAAAAAAACACTAATTTTTATGGTGCAACTCTTATGATTTTTTGACTTACCGTTTAAGAGATATTTAATTTTTAAAAACGTAGGGAAAAGTGGATTTTTATGACACGTGGCGCGTTGTTATTTGTTCCTCCATTCTCACATATTTTTGTATTCGTTTGAGAAAATAGAATCCGAAAATAGAACCATGCTTTAGAAAATTAAATATAGTTAAAATTAACATTTTTTAAACTTTATCAAATACTAGCTTTGTAACACACTAACCATTTCTATCCTATATGGGATTCAATATTCACACAACACACTAATATTCACACGCTGTTTAGCAATGGCTCATGGTGGTGGGGATCGAGATGGTCCGGGTTAGGACTTTGGAGCAGTAATTGGGACTTATGAGGTAAAAGTAGAGATGTCGAAATAAAAAAAAAGTACATCGCGAGTAATTAAGTTTAGTTTTTAAATAAAAATCGTCTTAAAAGGTAAATCTGGTTTGAAGAACATGTCTATTCAACCCGATCATGCCCCGTTAATTAAACGAGTTAAAAAACAGTGTATCTAACACTTTGCTCGTTTATATTGTAATCACTTTTTAATAAGTTTTAGAACTCGTTTTTTAAATGGTTAATTTGTTTTATCTAACCAAGAGAAGAGTTTTTTCTTTAGTTAATAAGGTTTAGAACTCGTTTATAAAAATGATTGATGATTTGTTTTATCTATCCAAGAGAAGAGATCAGCACAATCACATGATGTCTCCTTAACCGTTAAAATAACTTTGTCTGTTATTTAACCAATTAATTAAAAGAGTTAACAGACAGGCCACCATGTTTGAAGCCATTAATGAAGGAACCCCTTCTTTCCACTTTCTCGTCTCCCCAAATTCCTTGTGTCCCTCCCCTCATCTCTCTCTGTTTATTTTGGTAAATTAAAAAAAATTGCTATAAACACTAGTAACATCGTCACCCTTAATGGTAATTGTTACTGATCTTAATTACTTTATTTAAAGAAAAGAAAAGAAAAAAGTCAACTAATTTCTTCTTCTCCTCTGTCTCTAGAACTTCTGCTGTCAAAATTGATCAATTGATAGGTGATATGGGGGTTACTTTTTTTCAAGAAAGTGAACTGCTAATCGGGTTTTGGTTATAGTATATATACAGAAAGATAAATTTTCAAGTGTTTTTCAGAAATTATACAAAGATGAAGATGATGAAGAAGAAGAGAGCTAATGTTGTTGATATGAGTGAAATTACAGATTTTTTGAACAAATTAATGGAGGAAAAACCACTTTTGCCATTTGTCATTCCTGTGTTATTGGTGTTATGGAGCATTGAAAAATGGTTTTTTAACCTTTCTAATTGGCTTCCTCTTGCTGTTGCTGTTTGGGCTACTATTCAGGTACCTTACTTTTTTTTCACTATATAATTCTTCAAGAATTTGAATTTTTTTATTTTATTTTTTGGTTAATCATGTGTGCAATTACAACTCTTCAAAGATATTGACAACCCACTTTAAATTTTGGGACTTTGTTCATTGTTACTTCTCTTATTCTTGATTGATGCAAAACAAACTAAAAAATCTTCACAATTTCTACAAATCACATACATATATACAGCATTTTGCATGATCCCCAAAGAAATGATCAATTTTTTATCTTTAATTGGTGTTAAGCAAGAATAGATACACTTTAATTGGTGTTAAGCAAGAATAGATACACTTTAATTGGTGTTAAGTTGTATGCATAAAGCATTTTCCAAGTTTGAGTTGTTGAATCACAAATCACAAGAAGCTTTAGTCAATTACCATTGGTGTAGTGGATCTTTATTTTGTTGAGAAATAACCATGTGCATCAACCAAGATTTCACATGCTTCAATTGTTTAATGCATACCATCTATTAACAGCCTTTTCTTTTCCTTATTTTGTTGGGTTTCATGTAGTGGAAGATGCTTTTCCTTTGTCACTTTCTTATTATTGGTTTGTAGACTAATAAAGCATATTAAAAATTCAAGAATCACAAAGCTCATAATTTTGTTATATAGTTTAAGTTTAGCTATTCGAATTTTCTGCATTAAGGCAATTTTCAAGTTCGTATTTGACTCGCTTTTGTGGAAAAGATATTGTAATAATATAATGCATCTTGATTTTCATCAAGGAATTATAGGCTTTTAAGAAGTAACTTGGAGTTTATTTGCTAATGCTTGAAATGTTAGTTCATGTATGTATAAGCATTTATTTTAATTATACAAAAGGGAGATTAAAATTGCTTAAAACACTTGTACTAAAGAGACTATGTGCTCATCTCATGTAAACACTAAAAATTGCTTAAAACAGTTGTTAGGTTTTTGAACTTTTTCCTAAAGTCTCGAAACACGATGATGTTTTTGCCGTTAAAATGCAACCACTAAGAGGTTAATGTTCTAATCTGTAGTATGGAAGTTATCGGCAGCGAATTGTTGTGCAAGACTTGAACAAAAAGTGGAAGCAATACATTTTACAAACATCAGTATGCTCTTTATTTATTTATTTTGGTTTCTCTCTTAATTTATTTTATTTTATTTATTGTTTTGTACTGATATAATTAACTTTTGACTTACTATAATTTTCATTTTGCTTCATTAGCCTACAACACCATTGGAGCACTGTGAATGGCTCAACAAGCTCTTATTTGAAGTTTGGCCCAATTTTATTAGTCCAAAGCTGTCATTGAAATTCTCATCCATTGTTGAGGTGACTACCCCTTTATTAGAGCCATCAGCCATGTAATACAATCATATTGAAACATAAATACACGTCTATATAATTAATATATGATTATATAGGTTGTAAAGTATCAGTAGCTTGGTCAACAATCAAATAAGTTTTGTGTATGTAGTTAGTATAGATTGATGAGTAGTATTTAAGCGTGGTGCACAATATTAACTGGCGGAAACTGATTTTTCTCATGCAGAAACGCCTAAAGCATCGGAAGCCAAAATTAATTGTAAGTTGTTCATAATCTTATATACTTTTTAAGAGGGAAGAATGAAAAAGGTTTTTCTCTTGTAGGAAAAGATTGAGCTGCTCGAGTTCTCATTAGGCTCATGCCCTCCTATATTGGGAATGCATGGGGCTCAATGGTCCATTGCAGGTGATCAGGTTTGATATTTATATCAATTAACTTCTTCCTTTTTTCTTTCTTTCTTTCTTTCTTTTTTATTTTATTTTTTATGTATACCTAATTGTAAATCCATTGTTGTGATCAATGTAATTAATTTAGCTTCCTATATTTCTCAATAAGTTTTTGCTTAGACTTAAACTATTGTCCCTCCAGAGATTCATCCGTATGGGGTTCGATTGGGACACTACTGACATAAGTATCATGTTACTTGCAAAGTTGGCAAAACCCATGGGAACGGCTCGAATAGTTGTAAACAACATCCACATCAAGGGTGATGTATGTATAACTGATTTACAAATTTCAGCATATATCTTGTATATGTCTCTATATGTGGATATACATATAGATACATATGCATGCATATGTACCAATAAAGCTACGGTGCTTACTACTCGTTCTGTTGCTAAATTGTGCAGCTTCTTCTATCACCAATTTTAGATGGAAAAGCAATTCTGTACTCGTTTGTGTCAACCCCCGAAGTAAGAATAGGAGTTGCATTTGGAACTGGTGGCAGTCAATCTTTACCTGCAACAGAACTCCCTGGTGTTTCGTCGTGGCTGGTAAGCTTTTTAGTTTTTAACTTTAAAATTTTATAGTGTACAAAGGAATCGTCATATCAATACAATTCAGTTGAATTCAGTTATGCTTATATGATTAGCTCAAGGAACGGGTAAAAGGAGGTCGAAGGACACGTAATCTGCATTTTAATGCATAAATCCTCCTAAATCATCTATCCAAAAAATTACTATTATTAAAATAATATCAATTTTTGGTAGTCATATCTGGCACACTAATTATTTATAAAGATCATTTGGACAAATATTGTTGGGTCAACACAACTGAAATTGTCTCATACCAAAAATAACTTTATCTGACTTATATCTGTTTTGACCCGTCAATGAGCCCCATCTGGCAATTTATGATTGGACTCTTCAATTGGCCATAATATCCTGACGTAGTGTTTTTAAGTGACATTTTGTTTTTTACTCCCAGGTGAAATTATGTAATGATTCGTTGAATAAGACAATGGTTGAGCCTCGACGGCGTTGTCTTTCTTTGCCGCCAGTTGACCTGAGGAAAAAGGCGGTTGGGGGTGTACTTCATGTGACAGTTGTGACCGCTGGAAAACTTTCTAGGAATAGTTTTAAACGCAGGTCTACAAGCGATGGTGATGTAGCAGATAATAATGACATCATGGGTAAAGATTTTCATACATTTGTTGAAGTGGAACTCGCAGAATTGACAAGGAGAACCCTTGAGGTAGCTGGACCTAACCCAACATGGGATTCAACATTCAATATGATTCTTCATGATGATGCTGGGGTTCTAAAGTTTAATCTTTATGAATGCTGCCCAGACAGTTTGAATTATGATTACCTTGCTAGCTGTGAAATTAAGGTAATGATATTTTTCAGCCAAAAGGACTAGATCACCTTAAAAAATCAAGATGAAACATGGAATCTGCAGAGATTTACATAGAGGGGGAAATTTCAACCCACTTACTTATAAATGGGTCGATGTATGTTATTTTTGACCTCTAATGGTTCAAATATAGAGGCTGAAGAACTTAGGTTGAACAGATCATAATTCATAAGTAGTCCAGAGTGTATTTGTATTTCATAAAACCCTCTTTGATCATTTTATTACAAAAGTCAGATTATTATTAAAATAATATGATTTTCCTAATTATATTTGATAGGACAGTTATTTATAAAAAAGTTAAATTTTGGACAAAAATTGTTTCGGGTAAACCCAAACTGCGGTTTTTGACCTGTTGCTTAACGTGCCCGACCCATCCCATTTTCGACCTGTAGGTTTACATACATATTCTTCCACATGTAACTATAATAATAAAAATTCCAATATAAATGGACCTCTTCTGAAAGTACATTAAGTATATCTGTATATATAGATATATATGCACCTTTCAAATAGGGTCAGTATATTTGGTATTGAAAGTCAATAGGTACCTCTTTTGAAAGTAAAATCTTTTTGATGGTTGCAGCTGAGATATTGTACGGATGATTCCACTATCTTTTGGGCTGTAGGAGAAGACTTGGGCGTGATAGCGAAGCATGCTGAATTTTGCGGAAAAGAAGTTGAAATGGTGGTCCCGTTTGAGGGTCACTCAGCAAAGGTATGATTGTTTGTTTGGATTTTGTAGGCCTATGTTATATAATAAATCATCTTACTACATTGGTATCCATCATGTTAATGATGGTGTTACACATGACTTGTGATATACAGTTGAAAGTGAAACTTACACTGAAGGAATGGCAATTTTCCGATGGTTTACATAGCTTGAGTGGTTCTCAACTTAGCACACGAGGATCATCACTATATGGGTCCACCTCTAATCTTCAACCAAAAACAGGAAGGAAGATTTATGTGACTGTTGTTGAAGGGAAAGAACTTTTAGAGAAGGACAGAAGTGGAAAGTCCTATGTTAAACTACAATATGGGAAGGTATATACACATTTCTACTATCTTAATTCTCATAGAGTCGATACACTATGAATTTTCAAGTCAAAATTCATACATTCTGAACACAAAACGATTTGTTTAACTTCGATTATTAAAACCAAATATCGGTTTGTATATTAATATGAAACTTTAAGGTTAATAAAATAATGGTTTGTTAAATGTTGAGAAGCTCATTTCTGCAATCTTGAAATAAATTATGACAGACCATTCAGAGAACGAGAAGTGCCACAAACGCTTCACATCCTACTTGGTCTCACAAGTTTGAGTTTGAAGAGATCATTGATGATGAATATCTTAAGATTAAATGCTATAATGAAGACATTTTTGGAGATGAGAATATTGGTGGTGCAAGGGTAAATTTGGAAGGTCTGGTGGATGGGGTAGTCCGGGATGTATGGATTCCTCTTGAGAAAGTTAGCAAGGGTGAAGTGCGGCTTCAAATCGAAACAGTAACAATCGATGATTCTGAAGGTCCCAAGGTATGTAATAATCGTGTTTATCTAAATAATAATATTATAACCTGAACAACCTGCTTCTCTGAACATTGAAAAATGATGTGAATCAAATAAAGTTTCAATTTTTTCAGGACAAAGTGATTAACTTAATTATTATTTCTCTCTTTTTTTTTTTTCTTTTTTTTTGTTGTTGTGATATCTAGGGTTCACAAGGAGGTTTGATTGAGCTTGTTGTTATTGAAGGAAGAGATCTTGTTGCTGCTGATATCAGAGGAACAAGCGATCCATATGTCAGGGTACACTATGGAAACTTGAAGAAAAGTACCAAGGTGAGGTTTATTTTCCTCTTGAATTTATTTTGATCATCAATAAAACTCAAGCCACGTATATTAATTTTTTTTTATATACACATGCTTAGTTTTGGTTTGACTTGAACAGGTAATATATAAAACTCTGAGACCCCAGTGGCATCAAACTTTTGAATTCCCTGATGATGGTAGTCTCCTAGCTCTCTATGTAAAAGACCATAATGCCCTTTTGCCGACATCTAGTATTGGAGATTGCATTGTGGAATATCAGAGATTGCCTCCAAATGAGATGTCCGATAAGTGGATACCTCTTCAAGGAGTTAAAAGGGGTGAGATTCGTGTTCAAGTTACTAGAAAAATTCCACAACTACAGAAGAAAGTTTCGGACTCCGAGTCACCCTCCAGCAGAGGACACAAAATTTCAAGCCAGGTCAGAACTTGCATTTTTGAGCTCGTTTATATGCTTAACTTGATATGATTCTTGGAGCATATTATAATATCACTACTTCATGACTTGAGCTTAATAGGTTGTAGTCTTGAAAACAACCTTTTTTGTAAATAGGGAAACACTGTAAAGAAGACTACTCTTCTCCGGTCAATTTCGAGCTATTTATTTACAAATGAGTTGATTCCAGTTATATTTGTTTCACAAAAGTGAGAAGTTATCAGAAGAGAAACATGTCAAATGGGTCGAAAGTCGTGTAGAATGTACTTTTAATGCGTGAAATCTCCTAAAATCTTTTCATTAAAAAGTTGCATTGTCATTAAAATAATATGAGTATTGTAATCATATTTACACTAATTATTTGGTAGAAGTTTTATAAAGCTTCGTCAAAAAGGTAATTTTGGTTCAATTCTACCCAATCAACACCAAAAAGGTACCTATTTTGACCCGTTACCGAACAACCGCGACCACTATTTTGCCACCTCTAAGATTAGTAATCTGTTCTTTAATACATCCCTATAGAAGGCACTAATTTTTACTATTGTTTGTTTGTATGTACATTATCAATTATATGTTAATCTTTTGTTTGTACCAGATGAAGCAAACAATGTTGAAAATGCGGTCTCTGATCGAAGAAGAAAACTTTGAAGAAGCGTCAATGTCTCTGAATGAGCTGGAAAGTCTGCATGAAGTTGAAGATGAATGCATCATCCAACTTGAAACAGAGCAGATGCTGTTACTTAACAAAATCAATCAGCTTGGTCAAGAAATCATCAACTCATCACCTTCACTCATCACCCAAAGATCTTCAACTAATTGAGTGACACTTATCAGCCATTTGCCAGTTTCACCTCAAATTGGCTTAAGATGGTCATGGTGCGAAACTGGGTAAAGTAAATAATATGCTGAAATTGCCACATTAGTATTTTTGGTAATTAACACGATTACACGTACATAAGGATTTCAGTGTGGATTTCATATAGAAATAGAATATTCAACATTTAAAAGGCATGTAGGTGTTGGTGGAATATACATATACATACATATATGTGTATATATATTTTAAGCTACAGTTAATAAAAATGTTGTGTTGCTATTATCTCTGTACAAGCAGATTTTAGTGAATGGAACTGATGTTATGAAAAAGTTGGTTGGAAAAAATCAAAGGTGATTCCATTAGTTAAGCTGTTACTACTACTGACTGCTACAAAACAATTGACTTGAAGCTATATCACATATACCTTGACAAAATAAAATTGTTCATGTAAAATCTGATTAGTGTAAGGACTAGAAAAAGCCGTTCCACGGTGGTAAAGTCTCATCTTGTGTGTTGGCCGAAGTTACAATAGTGACATTGAACCCTCAAATATGTTCGAAGATCTCGAAATGATCTTCCAGTTCCGGGGAGAACCCTCCATAGCATCGGGTGACCAAGTATGTGATTCTATCTGTGCAGATTTCCATATAGATAGATATAGGATCTATGGGGCAATTACTTAAAAGTACATTTTGTGCTACAGCCCTTCCTATCTGATAGAAAAGGATCAAGTATAAATATTTTTGACAATTTCTGTAGCATCATCATATCTTTGATGTAACTGGAAAGGAAGGAAAACACACCAGAACCAAATGAATGTTAGGACGTCCGTTTGGAGAAAAAACGGATGTTTTCTAGAAAAATTTTCTAAGAAAATTGGAAAATTAGAAAATACGTTCAAAATGGGTATTTTTCAGAAAAGTTTTCCATAAAAATAGAAAACCCACTTTTACATATTATAACTAAAAGTTGAAAAATATGAATTTCAAGTTTTCTACTTTTTTCCTTTATACTATTTACTCCATTTTTAAAAAAAATTTCAAAAGTCTTCATTTAATATCATTTTTTCAAATTGGAAAATACATCAACTTTTGAACACATTTTTCAAATTTCTACTACTTTTCTAAAAAAAAAACTCTTTTCATTTCTTAAAAAATTAGAGATGAAAAATTGTAAAAAAAATTTCACAGACACTCAACATCTCGTTAAATCCTAAACTACAAAACTAAAAGGAAAACCAATTTTACGAAGCAAATAGTAGCTTCTAGACATACATATCTCAGCGGCAACAATTTTTTCATTAGTGCCCGATCCAATCGACTTTTGGCTTCCCCTTCACTTTTTTGTATACAAGCAAACGGTGAATCGAAACAGTGCTCGTAAATGATTTCAAATTTTCAAGCATATTGTAATGTTAGGTAAACTATAAGGATTGAGAGTGTACATTTTCATCTTTGGTTTTCGTTCGTCTTGACAGCACCTGGTGATATCTTAACTTTCTGATTCATTGGTTGCACCTAAACGTTGTTTGCACCTAAATTATAATCGGAAGTTTACAGGACCGTAACCAAATTAGTCGTTAAACCTCGGTATTAACAACGAACTCGTTGGAAGCCTGAAGAAAAATGTCCGGCTGGATCTCCTCCAAACTCAAAGTTGCCGAAACTCTCCTTCAGCAGGCAAGATTTCGTTATCTCTCTCGTCTATTTTGTTATATAATTTATACGAAATTAACCTCCTTTGATTACATATATCGTATTGTTATACATTTCTTCTGATTAATTGGATATTTGATTTGATTTTCGATAGTTCAGATTGACCAGCAAGCAGCCGAATCTCTCCGCAAAAACGAGGCATCATCGCGATCTGATAATGATGATGATTTATATCATTCTGCTGCTACAGCTGCCTCTGCTATACCTAAGAAACCTCCTGTTGACATTTTAAAAGACCAGCTGAAGAAAAATAAACCAGATAAGACTGATTTTGTTGCTAATTTGAAAGTAGCTGATAATAATGTAAACCCTAAGTCTAATAATAGTAGTGTAACTGATACCGATTGGACGGAACTGCTTAGTGCACCACCACCTAGTAAGAGCAGCATAAGCATAAACCCTAGGGGGAAGAGGCAGGCACGATCTGGTTCAAATTTGTTAGCTTTAGACACGAAACGCACGCAGCCTAGTGCCAGCAGGAGATCGACGGATAATGTGTTGGTGGGAGGAGATAAATCAAAAGCAGTTGGTACAACTGTTGCTGCTGATAATGTGATTGATGATGGAACCAACAAACAGTTATCTCCTGCTCCTATCAGTAATAGATTAGATGTTTCACATTTGAATGATGAAAGCCTTCCTGTGAAGCAATCATCTCCTGCTCAAAATGTACAAGTTAAGAATGATAAAATCACTGCAGTTCCGGTACCATCTGTATCCAGAAAGATGTCAGCAAGTGATGTTGATTTGAATATTGAGACAGATTCGGATTCAACTTCAGACTCTGAGAGCGAAACTGAAAGGGAGGAAAAAAGGAAACGAAGGGAGCAACTTCTTGCTGAAAAAGCTGCTGCTAAAGCCATTGAAGCCATAAAAAATCTTGAGAATCTTGTTGCTAGATTGGAGGGTGAGAAGCAAAGCCTAGAGAAAACAATTGATGACAGGTCTAAACAGCAAGCACGGGAGGTAATATTGTAGATTTTTTAGTTGATTAATGTGTATATACTATACATACGTTACATTGATTGGATAAATTTGGTTATAGGCTACTCTTTCACTGACCTTAAATTGTAGCTTCATAATATGTAAATTAAGGTTCTGCATTATTTAGTAACCTTACCTACCACATTTGAATGTTGCATTGATGTTAGTATTCTTGTTACGGATATAAACAGTCTTCCTGTTCTTTTTTTTTAACTATACTAGGTGTGTGACCATTTGGGCCCCAACATCTTTTTACTACAATCATATTCCACTGTTATAAGTTTTATTAGCATTTCTAGTCCATGCTAAATCTGTCTTTGAACATTGTTATGTAACTTCTGGATGATCAGTTTTAATTAAATTAGCAACTTAAACCTCGTTAAAAGCTGACCATTTGGGCCTTAACATTCTTACTACCATCATAGTCCATCCAAAAGATATATTGTGACTCGAGACCTCGAGTACATGGCATATCCTTATTGTTTTCGAGCAAAAGCGTTGTTAGATAGATAATACTAATTTTAACTGCAGGTCTTCCTTTTATTTTTATTTGATCAAAACCGACAGTTGGTATATGATGAATTAACATAAATGTTCAATTCTATTTTGCTCCAGGCTTCAGAACTGCAAATGACAATGATGGAAACTATGGAAGCTGTTGATATAGAAAAGCAAAAACATAATAATACAAGGATGGAAGCACTAATGAAGTTGGCTAAACTTGAGGTATTTTCATATGGATAAGCATGATACAAACATGCATTTATACATATTGTTTCCTTACATAACTTTTGAGAAAACGCAGACTACAAATTCCGAGCTTGCGAAGTCACTTGCTACTGCACAATGGAATCTAGAACTAGAGGTATGCCAATTAATGTTGTATCAGCTTTAACTTCAAATTTGTTCCAAGACTATCTGAGAACAGTTTTTGTTCTTTGTTTAACTGATTTCAACCTAAATGAAAGATACAAGTAACATAAGCAGCATTACTTTTTCTGTTTCTTTGTTGTATTTTTCTTTTTCAATGTGATATTTCATCTATGTAAGATCCGGCTCCATGAAGAAACATCTTCAAAAAGAAGTTGTGAGTACATATTATGGAATACTAGAAACCAATTGTACATTATTATTATTTTCAATTGATGTGATATTGTTTAAAATTAATGAATTAAAGTTTGTAAGAGGATAAAAATTGAAAACTACTGGCCTAAAAACAAATGATAAACCTATAACCGATACGGATTATGAAGGAAAGTAAGGTCATTTTAACTAGTTTACATTCCGAAGATTTTTTAGTAGCATAACATATTTAGATGCATGTAAGGTACTGCTCTTCTCTTAATTAAATACTGATACTGATACTGCTACTGCTACTGCTACTGCTACTGCTACTGCTACTGCTACTGCTACTGCTACTGCTACTGCTACTGCTACTGCTACTATTAGTCTATTACTCACTTACTAACCCGATATTTTCGTAGTACTGCTCTTCTCTTAATTAAATACTGATACTGATACTGATACTGCTACTGCTACTGCTACTGCTACTGCTACTATTAGTCTATTACTCACTTACTAACCCGATATTTTCGTAGTCATACCATATCTCCTACAAATGTGCATAACATCAAATACTAGATCCCGAGTTATTTCTTATTGATTGTCAACTACAATATTATGTCTTGAAAACTGAAGGGTTGGAATGTACGCTTTCTTACGACTATGAATCTCTTGAATATGTAATGTAGGACATAGGTTAGGAGTAATAGACAAACAAAATGAAATTGAATATCGATTGTCCCTAATTATAACTTAACTTGTTTCATATTAAGTTCATATGAGGTCACCATCATTTGGTATCTCTTATTTCGTATTTCTTTATGTGACTGTTGAAAGATGCTAACTTGTCTATATTTGATGCATGACTGTTATGTTCTATTGGAACTCTTTATCAGTAAGATATTTATCTTAATGTGCTCGATTAGGTTAAGCGGGTAGCAGAGCTTCATAGACAAATTGAGTTGAAGGAAGCTTTTCATGAAGGTACACATCTTGAGCTTCATTGCCTTTAAGGCTGTCTTTATGTGTCCAAAACCACTTTATTATATGTATGTTGTTCCTATGCATGATCACTACTAGATTGATCTACTAGGAGAAGTGGGTTAGATGCATCAGCTATAGTAGTTATTGTGATAATGGCTAGATGTCATTTAATTATTTTTAATTTTTTCCATCCTTTTCATGTAGAGCTGACATCAAATAAGAGAAGTCAAATAAGTGGAAATAAGGTAAGTTTATCTGGAAGTATTAAACTACATAATTAGCTGCTGAAAACTTCCAGTAGTTGATGGACCAGTAGCTTGTGCATCAATTTCATAGTCTTGCAAGTAACTTATTTACTTAATTTTCTTTTTTGGTATGAGCATTTCTAGCCTACAACTTCGAGGGAAGTTGAGTTTGAACATGAGGTACTGGAGGCAGAGCACAGTTTGGTGGCAGATAAAGTTGGACAACTGAAGGAAAAGGTTAAGTGTTATTCTGATAAACCATAAGCTTTGTGGGTGACGAACATTTCTGTTATGCAAAATTTACCCACCAAAGTCCTAGGATGAGGATTCCCACCATGATATTAGGTTTTTGTGGACACACGAAAATTTTAAATTCTATTAACACTTGGCATGGTATATGACTAAGATAATATGGAGCATGTTAGAAGACATACCGCAAAGGTTAGAGGCTAGGAGTAGTCATATGTCTGGTTTATATTTTCGAAAGCTTTTTGTCAATCAATAATAGTTGCCTCCAATATGGTGGTGATAGTGCAAAGTTGATGCCTAATTTATGATTGGCCTTATTCAGTTCATATATTTAAACATATCATGAACTTTTTCCAATTTGAGTTACATGTGGGGTACAGGCAAGGACCATTGAAACAACCTTACAAGTAACCCGAAAGGAGATGGAGAATCCGACAGAAGTGGAGGTTGAACTCAAGAGGAGGCTTGGGCAGCTGACAGATCATTTGATTCAGAAACAATCTCAGGTTTGTGCGGTGATATAAGATTTGAATGAAATACTAAGTTGAGAGTACGTAATTGACTAAATGAAGTGAGTTCCAGAAAACTAGTATTCTTTTCCCTTCAGGAAAGTAAAAGCCACTACTAGATTGACATACTACATATCAATGGTACGGAGAAGGCACCCAAGGTGTCCGTAAAAGTTTTTAACAAGTTAAAAACAAACGAGGCTACCAACATAAACAATAAATTGCAAACATAATCTATATAATAGTTATGTTCAATTGCAGCATCATGCGGGAAGTAAATATACATAACACATTCTTGTTTAGGCATATGGTTTCATCCCTTCAACATTAGGTCATCTACACTATTGGTAACTTGATAAGTAATGCCTTAACGAGTGGATCTAGTATTCTGACATTTGTTATCAATTAGGTTGAGGCGCTATCGTCAGAGAAGGCTATGCTAATGCTTAGAATTGAGGTACTTGATATCTCCAACCTTCGTGTGTCGTTTCATGATGAATTAATGCATATATAACAATGTTTTTTAATTTATTGTATAGGCTGTGTCAAGGTCATTGGACGAGAGCAAATCATCTTTGAACACATTAACAATGAATGAATTAGAATCAAGGGGAATTTGGGAGCTTTCAAATTCAAAGTTTCAAGATAAGCTCAAAAAGGGCCAGAAACATATAGGGTCATTGATACGACAACTGGACTCTATCTTCTTGACAGGTGCCACATTTCTAAGAAGAAATCCGACTGGAAGGATATGGTCGTTTGTTTACATTGTGTGTCTCCACCTCTGGGTGTTGTATATCTTCAGATCACATACCGCAGTGTCTTACGAAGCTGGATCAGGTGCAGTTATTTCCTTAGAAAACATCAACAACACTAGAGTGTGATTAAACATGTAACATTTACAGGTCTACATAGTCTAGTGTATAAGCCCCTCTTTTTTTTAGGGAAGCTACTTTTTTACCTGTAATATTCCGTGATAGATATTGCGGAAATAATACCATCTAGTGAAGAGTAAAAATAGTATTGAGTGAAATATTTAATGGTAATTGTATATGTGAAATCATTACGTCCATGCTTCCTCTAAGATATCAGATCCCTATGGAGCCTTTTTCCTATATATACTATGCAACCACTAAAAATTATTGAGTTCGAGTCCACTAAAAATTTAAAAACTATGCAAACAAGGTGGCAACGTGGGATTCTTTCATCAATAGTCGGATGGTTCGAATGAATTTTGCATATAAACGATCATGTGGTTTAAAATGCAATCACAAATTTTGGCAATCAGCTACCTAATGTTGTTAGGTAATCACGACACGTAGTAATATTCCGTCCCTTTTAAGTGGTAGTAACAAACTGAACATTTGACCGATTAGCAAGTATTTAGTTTGAGCTGTGGTATTCAGTTATAAGGATTTAACTTTTAACCTTATTTTTGTCTTTTTATCAGACAAAAATATTGGTCTCTCGTCATGGGAGTAACCTGTCAATCGATATACTCGAGATATCACAGTTTTCCGTCAACATACGTGACACCAAATTCCTTTCACAGCTAATGATTCGAATTATAGTAAGATAACAAAAACCAAAGTTTGAAGATACAGTTAAACTTTTGAACTACAAATGAAAACCAATCTACTAGCCAAAAACACTTTTTATCATTAGTTTGAGATGATGTTTTCAGATGGTATCTTTAAGTTTCCGGAGTTGATGAACGACTAACTACATTTTCCTATTTAATAATGCATGTACGAAATGACAGTTGGATAAACCAAAACACCAAAACAAAAAACGTCAACAAGTATGACTGAGAACATTAGGCATGTCAACTTTAACCCGATTTGGTGAACATGATCTATCACTGGTACATGAATATATAGGCCAGTCATGTTTCAGTCTTCATATGCCTTCTCCCAGTCTTCTACTACATCATCCTGTTTTAATGCAGCAACAATTGAACTATTTGCTGCTGACGATGATGACGATGGTTCATTCACGGACACCGCATCACTTGCTAGTACCTTACCAGAATCCTGACCGACTTCTGAGTCCAAAATGCTCCACCTATTTGCCAATGAACTTGTGACTATTGGAACTTCTTTTGCCTTCCAAGATGATGGTTCTGTGTTAACCAACTCTTCTGCAACACTCCATGAATCCGATGGCTCCTGCACAACAGCTTTCTTCCAAGGATTTGTAGGGGCTGTTGAGCCACCGCCACCACCACCCCAAACATTACTTCCAGTTGATGTACCACCATTGTTACTGACTATAGTTGTTGCCCCATAATACACAGACCCATGATCTAATCGCCTCATCGCAGTTGCAGCTCGAGCAGGATCACTAAACACAGCCAATGCATTTTTGTCATTCAACCACACAAGTTCACATTCTCCACCAAACCTCAATACCAAAGCACTCACATCTGCATCACTTGGCAGATCAAACAAAGCCACGACTAGTCTAGGATCCATGTCCACCAAAGAATCAAAAGTAGGCGCATGTATCAAGTTTGGTGGGTTCAACCCTTTGGCACCAAGAATCCGACTAGGTGCCTTGGACTTTGGTGTGACATGAACCACAATAAACCGTTTTGGTTCCCAACCGGCCGCATGTATCGACAGTTTCCATCTCTCTGCAATCAACCTTACTGCATCTCTCTTCTCTTTCAACATTGGACAGAACACATGAACCTTTAAAGCACTAGGCCCACCCCTACCCTTTCCAAGAACCAACATTCTGCATCTTTCTTCCACTGACAAAACCCACTTTGGATCACGCCTAATAAGGTCTCCTAGCATGTCAGAAACCGCACTACTCTCACCAAAATGGAGCGCCTCTAAATTTGAGTTAGTCACACCAAAAGCATCTGCAAGGACTTTTTTACGTTCCATCTTTGAACATTCATCGTCACACATTAGCTTCCTCTGTCCAAGTGGGATCTTCTTGCCATTTGCTTCGACGGGTTGAAGTGGCACAGGCAATTTCTGAATTGCAGATGCTTCAAGAACAGTGTCGGCATTGTAACTACTATTGCTGCCACCAGCATCACAAGGAACACTTGCAGTTATTCGACCACAAGAACACGTTACCATGACTGGGAACTCACACCTTACATCTGGACATGCATTGTAAGGGTGACAAAGGGAAGTACATGTGTGCCTGCAGTCCCTCCTTGGTGCACCACATGTCTGGCCACATGAAGTTGCCGTCTTCACACCAGAAGTAGATGAAGATCCACCGCCCGACAAATCACATGGAGACGGGTGGCAAGTCCTTAAACATGCATGCATCCCACACTGCCTTGTCTTCCCACATAGTTTGTTACATCTGATATCTTTCGAACCGCAAGGTATGTTTCTAAGGACCACATGTCCCCCGATGCATTCCTTGGGTATAGGTACTGAGCATGGTGGACAATCCCCAAAATGGCAGCTGTGAGAAGACACGTGACCACATGGTTGAGGAACCGAACATGGGTATTGACAAGAAGGTGGTGGAGTACCACAATGCAGCGGAGGAGGAATCGACGATCTACCGCAAGCACAAGTCAAGTCAGTAAAGATCGTCTCTTGGCAAGGAGGGCAATGACCACTATGGCATAACGATTCACAATCATGTTGCCCACATCTAAGTTTCTTCTCACAAGGTTTGGAACACAAGTGTGGGTCCCAACCCTGAGTGAGTTGGTGGCTTCTGTTGGAATTTGAAAGAGGGCAGCACTTGTCACTGCAACGGTGTCTACCACAACTCTTCTTGCGCCCACATTGTTTATCACATGTGAACATGTCTACTTCCATGGAGGTGTTAAAACATTCGACGGTTCGAGAAGTCGATCCACAACGACATTTTTGAGTAACCATCACCCGACATGGTGCACATGACCCTGGATGGCACGTCTCTTTACAACGATGTAACCCACATGGGAGGGTTTTGTCACAGATCTGAGAACAAGTTGGGATCGGATCCAGACAACTATGACGTTCCTCCTGTAAACCCGATTTACCACAATAGCATGTCGTAATCCTTTCTGGCAACAAGTGACAGTCCCCACAATCACCAGGATGACACGTATCTTTGCAGACATGGTTTCCACACGCAAGAGATTTTCCACATTGCAAGTTGCATGAAAAGATACCATCTTGGACATTTACTTGTCCCTTGACAGCCATGTCACCACAAACTACTATCTCGGTCTTTTTCTTGCAGAAACAGGAGGCCTCGATGTGAAGCTCACAAGAATCACAAGGACCCACATGGCATGTCTTCTCACAACGATGACGTAGACATTTTAATAGTTTTCCACAGGGCTGGCCACAAGTAAGAAGAGATTTCATATCAGAGCATCTTGTAGTTATCGTTTTCTTCCCACACGGACATATTCTAGGCGGAGCAAAAGCCTTACAAGGAGGACAAGGCCCAGGGTGGCATTGCAGAACACAACGATGGGGACAAATATCATCTCTACTTACAAAACCCGAGCCCGAAACAACAAGAGGAAGCTCCTTTTCAAGTGGCCTTCCACAAGGTTCTCCGCAAGAATGTGGGGTAAGATATGGATCTGAAGGGGGGTCCTGCCTTTTTCCACAAAAACAGATATAATGGATATCTTTGGAAGATGTGAGGTGTACTGATTGACATCCTGGGCAGCGCCAATTAAACCCTTGATTTTTCTCAGCAGACAAATCAATAGAAGTAGGTGCACTAGCCCATTTCCTAATACAATGCAAATGGAAGATTGAGAAACAGCTAGAGCAAGACCAAATAGGGGCAGACCGCCTGACCATGTCATAACAAATCATGCACTCAATCGTCCCTTTCAAAAGTTTCTCTTGAATCTCTTGGACAAGTTGAGGTAATAAAGAAGAAGACGATCCCCCTCCTCTTCCTCCTGTGGTATTTTTTGAGACATCTTTTCTTCTATCTCTACTACTATTATTGTTAATACCCCTATGCATATTATGCATATGCTGCTGCTGATGCTGTTGATGATGATTGTGCTGTCTCCTCAAATTTCCTCTATTTTGTGAATGTGGCATTGTGTTCTGCAATGAAGCAACATTTCCATTTCCATTTCCATTTCCATTTGAATCTGATGGCACCCTTGATGATGAGGTATAAGTATTAGCATTGGCATCTGCTACCACTGCAGGGTGAATTGTAGTTGTGGCTGTTACACCACCTCTCGCAATCCATTCTTGGCGACGAGGAGGAAACCTAGACCTCCTATTATTATTAGTATTATTATTATTATTCTCTCTTCTCTCATTTTGAACGTGAGAGCTCATATCCACCTACATACAAATACATACACTATTAATTTATGCAAACACATACAGTATTAATTTATGATTGCATACCATTAATAAGAATTACAACCCAACCACACCAGCTCTGTTGATTTTCATTCGCACATATATATCTAATCTAACATAAATAAGGCCATAACGGAGCTGTAAATTAACCGACATCACGAAAAATGAAATCCAAAATTATTTATTCAAATTTAAAAACAAGCGAGTAAATTCTTACATAAATATTAATTGAATGAATACATCATATACGTATAGATATATGTAAGCTGCAAGGAAATGATAAAAGCAAATAGGTTTACCTGATTGGAAATAGAAATTGCGGAGAGATTTGAATCGCGCGAATCCAAATCTGATAATACCGAACCAAACCTAATCGAATCAAGTTTGAAAAAATAATAAAGTGATTGAAAAATGAAGATAAATGGTGTGAAATTATATAATATGAGCTAGGTTAGGGCGATTGATTTGATTGATTGATTGAAGAAAGGGGGGAAAGGGGAAAGGTTTTGGTTGAGAGAGAGAGAAATAGAAAACGCAAAATAAAAGAAATCGGGTTTAACCCACGAAACAAAACAAATCAAACCCGATGAAGGAATTGGGGGGCTTTGAGCGTAGTTATAGCGGCGAGTGGATCCCCACAAACGAAGACACCGACTCGACTGACCAAACCGCCTTGCCCACCAAGGAATTTTTTTTTATTTTCTTTTTCCTTTTTGTGTATTTGCGTGGTCTCCAAACAAATAGCCCAATCACAACCAAAATATTAAAGTAGAAAAAATTGCATTTTTCGTCCTTGTAGTCGGTTGTCCAGTTTCGTATTGTCCCTTAAACTTTATCGAAATTTTGATGACGAGGGGTTTAGTGGGTCGATTGATTGAAATTGAAGGATGAAAGGGGTCTTTGGTGGTTAGATTAGGGTTATTGTTAAAAAAGAGGGAAAAGAGGGACGAGGAAGGTTTATTGAGCGGAAAAGCACGCATTAAAATACGAGGTCAGGTAACGGGTGAATTTAACGTCACTTAACAGAAATGACCAAAAATGGAAAGTTGGTCAACCACATGGACAAAAAAGTACGGAAAAATGTTTCTAGATCCGGACTAATCCTAGCCTATTTGAAGGAAGGTGAGCATGAAGCAACGGCTAGATCCTCACAGTAGGCTGTGATAATACCGGCGAAACTGAATAACCACATGAACGGAAAACAGTTTTACCTTAAAACTAAAAGTAATATGCTTCGAATGAAAATACGTGTACGAGGATATATCAACTATATATTAAAAAATAACTACCATTGGCACATAATATAGTCAATATCATCATTTTATATAAAGTGAAATGAGCATTAGCCAAGGAAAAAAAAGGGACACATTTTTCTAATTTCACTTTTTCTATAAAACTAAAACTGAAATGGTTTATAATAATAGGTATAATTTTTCAGTACTACTATAAAGTAAAAATAAGTTATAAATCATGAATAATAAAAAATGACCCACATAATTTTAAACAACATTTTGTAAAATCACGCTTGTTTAGTGTCATCTTCTTTATATACTAATTAGCTATCCCCCTAACCTATGTGGATGATTTTCATAAACTAGAGTATGATGTGGCATGATTTGATAAATTCTCTAAAGTAGGTTGTGCCATCTAAGAAAATTGAATTTGTCAATTTTTTAATTGTATTATTTAAATCAAGTTATGTATTAATATCCATCATTAAATATAGACTTTTCATATGAAATTGACATTAAATACTCCTATGACTAACTAAGACATTTCTTAAAGGTATGCACTATAAGCAAAAAAATGCAATGTATCAATTGATTTTTTTATGAAAGTGTCAGTTACAATCGCTCAATTTATTATGATTTTATGGAAATTGTACTTATAGTCACTTCATATTCCTACTTCATGAAACTCTTTCTAAATATCAATTGTTTGTAGTTGTTTTTGTAAGAAAGATGAGTTTTATTCGTTTTATTCTTTTGTGCAAAACAATTAATACATTATTGTTTTTTATGTAGGTTATGACTTCCAAGTGCAAATCATCTCCATATATATAGTATTCTTCATCTCCATCTTCTCTATCTTTGTATGAATTTGTGATTTCAATTGCATGCCTCACTAAATTGTGTAGGTTATGATTTATTCGTTTCCTTCGCTCCGTTAAAGAAGATAAGGATCGATCATGGTTTTATGAAATTTGTTTTCATGTTTTGATTTTAGATCAAGTACACTAACATGACAGAGAGGCAAAGATCAGAATAGGTAATTCAAGCAAATATGATCTTGGTGTGTATTTATTTGTATGAGAGTATCTTTATATTAATTTTATTTTATGGGTTTCATATTTTTCTAGAAAACATTAATTTTTGTGGAAGCTCATGTTACATACATACAGTGTTTGTAACAAAAACTTTCAAAGAGAGCAATTTATTTCTTCATTACAAATTTATGATTGTTATGAATTTTTTTTACTTGATATGTATTAATTATAAATTTATTTCATTTTTTATACACAACGGGTGTTTGTTCAATGGAGGAGCCAAAAATGATTGAGATATTAAATTCAAGATACATCAAAATGAAGCTCATTGGACAGTTATATATTATCAGCAATTGTTGGGCAAGTAACCGAATCTATGACCAAATACGAAGGCTTATATTAGTACACAAATTGTTCGTTCATCGAGATTCTAATGTGAAGGCTTATATTGATACTTTGTTACTTCATCGTATTCACGAAAATTGTTTGTAAGCAATTAGAAAGATAATGGAAATATAGCCGAGAAATAATAGTACAATTGATGTCTCATACATTTTCAACTACTTTACTTATCACTACAAACCAGTATCATTTTTATGTCTTTTTGAATTGTTTTTTATCATACAATTTTTTTATTAATTATAATGATTCTTATATCCAAGAATCATATTATAGTTATGGTTATGATATTTGCAATATACGACTCCGAATTATTATTCTTAAGAAATATGGTGAGCAATAATGGATTATGCTACTATTACAGTATTAGTATCTCAATTATCAACTTATAATTACATACTATGTTTTTCTATTTCATTTTTCTTTATCAACTATTTGATCTGATATTATTTATATGATATCGTGTATCGCACGGGTTATAACACTAGTAATAATATATATATCTAATTGAACATCATGATCTTAAAGATGCTTTATAGGGAGCCATGTGAGATTTATTCCTTAGTTGAACATCTAGTCTAGTAGAGTAGTAGTACTATATGCCCATTGTCGGGGAAGTTAGTTTCTCATCCACAACTTGAATGTATAAATGGTGATTTCATCGACCACTATTAAACTAGTGAAAATGTTACACTTAGTTCATCCCTAGAACGTTGTGTTTTCGTATGTGTCCGTACGTTTGTAGTACTTGAAGACGGATCATATATAATAAATTCAAAACATGAATATTTTTATCCAACTAATGACAATAAAATAGACAAAGGGCAGTGCATATTAGACTGATGCACGATGAGTGTAGCCGGAGCTCATTTGGCTTGCACAAAGAGTAAGGGCCGAAGCTCATAGTTGGACTAAGGCATGATGAAACATTGTTGAACTAAAAATACACAAGAGTTATGATGTCACTTCTCATATCCCAACGCAATGACATATATATGAGTTGTCAACGTCTTTGTGATGTCATTGAAAATATGTAAGCATCCTTTGAGAATACACAACGGATAAAATAGGGAATGACTAAAAAGAGACCAACACATTTGGACATGTAAGATGGGCCGCATCATACTTCCTCTTTCGGATGGAAGGCTTGAGCCCATGAGACTATAAATACCCCTTAACTACTCAAAATGTATTCAATCAATTCACTCGTATTCAATACATTTTACTCAAAACCCTGTTACTTATTCTCACGCCGAAACTTGGTTAAGGGAAACCAATCTGGTCCCCCTTGACGAGACTAACTGTCTCTTTATTCTTAGTAGTTCAATTCAAGGTTTGTATTATCCAATCCGAAGTGCGACAGTTTGATACTGGCTATGGACACTCAAGCACTGTTGTAACCCACTGTGTCAACAGTACTAAAGATATATCAAACCAATTCACAAGTAATTAAACTAAGTCTACGAAATCCATAAGCATAGTTCACCCATCGAGTTCTTGAAACGGCCTCTTAACTAAAAGAAAAAATATAACTAATAGTTGTCGGATCGTATGAACACATACCAAAAGGTATCGTATTGTATATATACCCGGTACCAAACACATACCGAAAGTAATCAACTCTTAATTTGTGTAGCCATTTTGGAAAAAGAAATCCTACATAAGGTATTCTTGTTAAAATTAGACTTAGTTTAAAAAATCGAACATGTTTTCAATCAATTAAAAATTCTTCGTACATTACCAAATTTTTTTCTTTATATTGTTGTATTATATAGCAGCATAAAATACACGATTAGTATTATACAGACACTTTTTGGTGACTACCCTTGTGATTGAAATAATCAAACTTATAAAAGTTGACTATGCAGTTGACTTTTCGGGGCGAAACAGGCCCGAATCAATAGTCATATAATCGGCCTTAATTAGGGTTTTGCTTGTAACACGGAGGTCAACATTGATTTGACTTAAATCAAGTCACCATCCATCCATCCATTTTTACTAACTCATCATTATATTATCAATAAAATATAATTTTTTTTGTTAATAATTTTTTTATTAATTCATTACTTAATTTTAAAATTACAAATAAAAAATATACACATATTTTTATAACTTACAAAAATAACGATAAATGCTTTTTTTAACAATAATAAATTATGGATTAAATTGTTCGTACAATAACTTGAATCATCTGAAAGTTCCCTAATTGTTGCGATTAAACATAGCATGCATACACTGATTATAAGTATTTATTCGCTCACTATATGAAGTAGCCCATGCAGCTGCACAATCATACTTGAAATGAACCCATTATGGATTAATATCCGACATCGGGTATCCTTCTGTCAACGTTAGTTTAACGTAATGGTTGTTATTGACATACCCGATTGTAATAGCTTCATGTTAATACCAAGGAGGCAGAGTAGAGCGAATTGAAAAGTAAGTTACACTATCTGCCATGTTTAGAACATGTAATATCACATTGTATTTTGAAGCAATGAGGGTTCCTATTTCAGGCATAGTCATCCAATTTTTTACTTGTGCATCTCTATGTAGTTCAAAAAAATTCAAGATGTTGTTAACATGATCATACCCGTCGCAGTTAAACATATAAATATATTTGGCATTGTACCTGCTTAACTATTCCATTAAACTTCTTCGAACTGTAGGCCATTCATTTTCATGAAGACCGCGACAGACAGCTATCGAATGAAAATCACAATTTCCATTCCGATATGACATTTTGTATCTAGGTAATATAAGGGTGAAAAAAATTAGGAAATTGATAAATGTATTTGACGTAAAAATTCATTTTGGTAATGGAAACCATTTTGGTCAAATGTTGGTGCATTTGAACAACTATATCTACGGGGTTCTTGAGTGTGTGAAGTTGGACCAACATCAGGTTTTCTAAAAGATGGACGATCACGCATATTTTTTCGAGTAATAGGAGGTTCATGAACAGAATTTGACCATGGCGTGAATATATCCTTTAACTTCTTTAAAACACTACGCTTGCCAGCATTCGATTGTTTCTGGTAATGCGATTTAAACATATCCACCTCGGCTTCACAACCAAAATCTTCATCTTTATATATTTGCATGGTGATAAATCAAGCATCCTCCAAAATTTATCAATCGATTCAAGTGGTATTGGTTCACTTGCATTAACGTAAATTGCTTGTGCATGTGCACATTGTAAACCATGACTTCTAATCAGTTGATGTCCACATTTATCATGATATAAACCAACAACTTTAACCCGCCTAAATCCTTTTAACATTATTGCAAGTGCATGATGCGAAACACGCCCAACTAAAAGTTAAAAATGTGGTATGTTGCATATATGCACAATGACAATTCTGCTCTTTTCAATACTTGCTTTAATTAATGTATATTGTGACTCAATCACTTGATGAATATATGTCACCGCAGTCCACAAATCTGCTTGTGATGACTCCAAGTATTTTTTTTAGTTTGGCATTTTGACTCTCCACTCTGTTGGTAGTGGTATTACCAAAGTTAAGAAATTTATCGGTCCATATAGATACAAACATTTCCTTATATGGTGTCAACCACACTTGATTTAAATATTTCATAATACCTGAAATATAATTAAATTTGTTTTAGTCCAATAGAAATGATTAAAACATATACGAGTAATTATTTTGAAATATATACTAAATCAATACATGGATATTGGAGTAAAAAGGTGTTCAGTTGGTTCAACTTGTTCATGTAAGCTTCCATTGTTTTAGATCTAACTAGCGCACACCATTTTTTATTAAAAGAAGACCGATCTTGTTGCAGGCGTATTTTTCGCTTGCACTTTTTGTAAATAGCTCTATTGAGGTGCCATCTACAAAGTAATCCCTTCGCATCTAGAAATTCAATGTTGCACACGTTCATTGCTGCTAACTCTCGATCCGTAACCATCACACGTGGAAACATGCATCCATCCATTGTTGATTTCAAACAATTCAATGCCCGTATGTAGTTACACTCCTTTTCCTTATGTAAAAACACGAATGCTACACAAAATGTATTGTTAGTAGAAGTTATACCAACAATCTCGAGTAATGGCAATGCGTTGGTTTTATATGTGGCATCCATCAACAACACATGTGAAAATGCACGCCATATCTGAAGTGATATTGGATGAGCAAAAAATATATTCTGAAGCTCATTCGTTGCGCTATTAGCAAGAATGTGATAAACATAGTCTTTTTTTCTAAAAAGGATAAGACAACCTGCATTTGAGTCTTTCCGTCTTTTTCCTCCATCCGAAATTGTTGTCGTTTATTGTATATAGTTTTCAAAGTAATCTGGATTTTGCTTCTTTATTGTAGATAAAATATGTCGTGGTTTTACACTTTTTTCAGACAAATCTTTCACTAGTTGAGCTTCTTGTTCAGATAATCGAGAAGCATATGGATGAGCTTCTAGAAATATTGTAGGTGGGTGATTATGTCTTTCACATATCACCCTTAGCGTCCAACAATCATCTCCGGGAAAATATTTTCCTTCCAATTCAAATGGACAATTATTTTTTTTGCTCCCTGTGTTTCTTGTGCTAGGTTCCTTACGTACGTAAATACCACCACGATCACTCTGAAAGTTGATAGCTGAATTATTTTTAGATCTTTTAATTACAATTACATTACCGATTGAACGTCCCTTAGCTTGCACCCAATTTATTAATTGTTCACGAGAACTAAACACCTATAAAAGTTAAGTTTATAAGCAACTTTTAAAACCTATTAGAACATTATGAAATATAGCGATGAGCGTTTTAAAATCTTACGTAATTTCATATTCATACCGTGTCAGTTTCAAATTGCGATGAGCAGTGAACGTCATGATAAGATTCATTTTCATTTTCGCTTCCACTTTCACTTTCATCCCATTCACTTGTTCCGTCGATATCAATATTATAGTCCTAAATAAAAACATAACAAACTTAGAAGAAATAAAAATTAAATATCTTACAAAAAATAATATTAACTAACAATATCTCGTTGGTTGAATCATCATCAAAGTGAATATATTCTCCCCAATTCATTTTGAATTATTTACGTTATGTTGATGATGAATTCTAAGACTATTATCACTCTTTTCTGAAATGAAGAATGTTTCAGCCCGCGTTTATATATATAAGAATTTGCACTACATACCATTATCATCCAATCAATCATTTACATTTTGAAGAGCATGGGTTTTTTCAAACTTTCGAGACAAACACAGTTTGCAAAGTGCACATTTCAATGTTAAGATTCCTTAAATTCATGCATCTTTAGCAATATATATATTATATTTAAATTTAATAGTTTATTAACGTATTATTGAGTTTTTTGCTAATAAATTCTTTTAATTATGCTTTAATATTAATCCAAATATACTACTATGACCAGTTTATTTTTATCTACATTTTGATATAAAAAAAAGTTAATTCTGAGACTAAAAAATACTTTCGTTAAATACATATTATATGATGATAAAATTGTTATCGCAGATAAAATTACCCTGATCATAAATATATATTCGAAATTATTCAAAACATTGTATATAAAAAGTTATTAGAGAAAAACAAATACTGCGTAAATTAAATATAGAAATATAATATATTAAACATGACTGGGGTGCTTGGTTGGGGGTAGTAGAGGGTAAAGAATGTCAAAGATAATCATTAACGAGGGTTGGTTAGCTATAATGGAATGAGACATTGGCCAGTTCTGGGTAATGAGGCATTACTGAATGAAATGGGGGTAATGGAAAGTGGGTAATGAAAAATCATAATTTCTTCAATTTTTTTAAACGTAATTTTAATTACTCATCTTTCTCTTTTTTGTAACCGTCTTCGTTCTTTTCTATCATCATTCTGAAAACAATATGCTGCATGAAGAGCATTAATAATAAAAAAGTGAAGTATATAAGAACGAACATGGTACACCATATAAGGCAAAATTCATGATTGCTTCGATTTGCTGTGAATATTACAATTACTTTTCGTTTTTGTTCCATAACAAATAAGATACAGTACCAAATTACTTTGTACTATTTATTTCACAAATTCATTTATCAGTTTGCGGTTTTCAATTATAAATTGAATCAACTTTTACCGTAAAGAAGAATTTACATCCTTTTTGTTTGACTACTTTTTCATTCATGAGTTTGCTGTTTTTAGTATTGCCATGTTACTTTCAATTGGATTTAATTATCTGTTGAAGTTAACGATCAAGATCAAGATAAAAATACGATACTAGATTAGAAGTAAATTTACAAAAAAGAAAAGAAAAAAAAGGCAATTATTATTTTACTCCCTATAGCCTCTTGAACCAAGCATCGATAATGCAACGGGGATATTCATTTATTGCCATTACTATTTCCATTCCCCTAAATCCATCATATCATGTACGTCACTTACGTTCGTTTGATCCGTGTAAAAAAAACTTTTAAGCATCGCCCGATCCATCAACAGTAAAAACAGTCATCTAACTTCGTCTCTATAACACCGCAATCATCCCCAAATTCGATCAAATTTTCCTCCTGTCATACGATTACTTTTGACTGAATCGATTTCATATTCACAATCCCGAGTTTTAAATCGATTAAAAAAAAAAAGATGTTAGAGAAAATCGGATTACCAGCGAAACCTTCGTTGAGAGGAAATAATTGGGTGCTCGATGCATCACATTGTCAAGGCTGTTCGTCTCAGTTCACTTTCATCAATCGAAAGGTTTTTATTTGCCTAATTTTACAACTTTCAATCTATTTATTGTTGTATATTTGCTTAAGCTTGATTATTGACTACGATCACATGATTCAATTAGTGGTTGTAGGATTGTTTATTTGAGAGTTTCTAATTGATACTGTTCTTAGGAAATAATTTAGGGTTAAACCTCTTCTATTTGAAATAAACTTTGCTATTGACTAAATAAAGATGAGGTTATTAGATCGTCAAACTAGTTAGAAACAAAGGTGTTGAACATCATTGTACAAGCATGATCTTCATAATAAACTCTAAAAGTTGTGTACTTTATCAAAATTGTTATCTGTGTTTCCTTAGAATGTTTCTGATATTTGGTTTGAGGTTGGTTATGTAATGATCTGATCTTACGGTTGAACGAGCATTATAAGAAATCTTCCAACTTTCAAGATAAATTATTTGAATTGTAGCAAAAAGTTTATAAATTTAAGATATGGTTTATGGATTATTAGTTGTCATGGTATGCGTTGGTACATGGCAGTTAAACTTGCGCGTTTCTAGTCTTCTTGGTGTAAAATGTCTAACCTAAGGTTTGATCTTAGGGGAAGTCAAGTGCGCATGTTAATTTTTTTCCCCTATGTGGGGTATATCTCATCTTTTGACAATGATGAAAAAATTGTTATATAAGATCCATAGGGAACCTGCAGACCATTGATAGAGCTCGGGGACGCCTCTGGTTTTGCAGTAAACAGGAGTTTCCAACAAGGGTAGTATAAAGTTACGAGTTTTCACCCTCCCACCAATAAAGGGAACAAAGAACAAAAAGAAACTCAGACTTTCTACTCTTGTTATTGCTGTAGACTGTTATTCTTTCTATTTAGAATCATATAATTATTAAGAATAGTGCATGTGTATTGGGTCATTATACAGTGCGCATTGCCTGTTTTTCGTCACTTATATTTGTGGATCTGCAGCATCATTGCCGAAGATGTGGGGGCTTGTTCTGTGGCACCTGTACCAAGCAAAAAATGTATTTAAGAGGACAAGGTGAATCGCCTGTTCGTATTTGTGAACCCTGTAAAACTTTAGAAGAGGCAGCACGTTTTGAAATGCGATACGGACACAAGAATAAAACCAGAAAAGGTAAGTTTAGTTCATGGTTAAATAGATACTGTTTGACTTCTTAAGACATTATAAACTATAGAACTGATTTAATTTTCGATATTTGTTAGAAATTAATCAAAGTGCTGTTACGCTTGATGACGGAACCTTCCTTGGTCCCATAACAATTGCAACTTTTGACTTGACATGATGCGTAATCAAGTATTTGACTGTTTACTGAACATTTAAAATAGCCTTGATGATAACAAACGAACCATGCTATCAATCTGTATGTAATGTTGAAAACAAGCAAATATGTTATTATTACTTGAAATCGTTTCACAAGAGAAAATGTTGCAATTTTCATACAAGATTATGAAAAAGAAAGTTGATTTTCTTGCATTTGCAGGGGCTTCAAAACTTCTTGCCGATAATGAGGATGATGTATTAGCCAAAGTTCTTGGCAATAGTCGAAACGAATCAGTTTCATCAGAGAAAGAGTCGCTTCCAAGTGTGCAACGAGCTACAAGCTCCTCATATTTGAATAGTGAAATGGATTTTGATCTTGAGTCAACTACCCCTGAAGAACTGAGACAACGAGCTGTGGAGGAAAAGAAAAAGTATAAAGTTCTAAAAGACGAAAGGAAGCCTGAAGAAGCCTTGAGAGCTTATAAAAGGGGAAAAGAGCTAGAGAGATTAGCTGGAGCTTTAGAAAGTGAATTGAGAAAAACCCGTAGGAAGGCTATTTCATCCGCCAGTGCAATCGAGAGCACAAAAAGCGCAGATGGAAAGCAACCCAAACAAAAAGATGATCTTGTTAGTGAACTCAGAGATCTTGGGTGGTCTGATCATGATCTTATTGATGCGGATAAAAAGCCCATAACTATGACTTTAGAGGGTGAATTATCGACTATACTTAAAGAAGTCTCTCAAAGCACTAATAAGCCTGAAAAGAAAAGTGGTGGTAATGACAGATCCGAGGTTGTTGCTATTAAGAAAATGGCTCTCGCACTCAAACGTGAAGGGAGGCTTGCTGAAGCCAAAGAAGAACTAAAGAGAGCCAAAATACTTGAAAAGCAGATTGAAGAACAGGAGCTGTTAGGTAACGATGAAGATTCAGAAGATGAGTTTGCATCACTGGTTCGTGACGTGGGTATCGATAAACAAGATGTTCTAGCAACTGGAAATTATCAGAATCATAACTTTGACTTTGACCATCTTCTTCGCATGGATGATATTTCCAACCTTGATGGTAACTTTGAAGTGACTGAAGAAGATATGGACGACCCTGAAATGTCGACCGCTTTGCAATCGTTAGGCTGGACTGAAGATCAGGATACTGTTGAGAAGGAGACACTGTTAAGTAAAATAAAATCATTGAAAAGAGAAGCACTCATTGAGCAACGGGCAGGTAATTACGCTGAGGCACTGGCTTTGTTAAAGAAGGTGAAACTGCTTGAAGCCGATCATGACCTTATAGAAAAAGATGATGGGCCCCATCCTTCTGCAGGTGGGCCATCAAAACTTGATTCAGATAGTAAAAGGCCGCCAAAGAGCAAGGTAGCAATTCAACGAGAGCTTATCGCTTTGAAAAAGAAAGCATTTGCGTTGAAGAGGGAAGGGAAACTGGAAGAGGCGGAACAAGAATTGATGAAAGGGAAAGCTTTGGAGCAGGAACTTGAAGAGTTGGAAAATGGTCCGAAAGTCAAACCCACAATGGAGCTTGTTGACTTTTCTGCACCAATGGATGTTGACGATGATGGAGAGGATGTAACAGACATGGATATGAATGATCCGTCATATCTTTCAGTTTTACAGAATTTAGGTTGGCAAGAAGAAGATGATGGGAGAATGGAATTAGCAGCAGAGGCCAAAGCAACCATACAACAAATTGTGGTATCAAAGAAAAGTGCAAGTGAGATTCAACGAGAACTCTTGGTCCTTAAAAGAAAGGCATTCGCTCTGAGACGTGAAGGGAACGTTGATGAGGCTGAAAAAGTTTTAGAAACCACAAAAGGGTTAGAAGCTCAGTTGGCAGAAATCGAAGCATCAAATCAAGAAATGAATGTGGCCAACATTGCACCTGAGAAAACAATTGTTAATGACTTTTTCATGACGGAAATGCCTCAAACGCAATTAAAGGAAGAAAAATTTGGATCAAATAGTACCATTGATGAAGTTTTTGTTTATGAAAAACCTCAAGTCAGTGTAAATGAGTCAAACTCGGTCCAACAACAGATCTTGGCTCACAAGAGAAAAGCAGTGAGTTTGAAGAGAGAAGGAAAGTTAGCAGAAGCCAAGGAGGAACTCAAGCAGGCTAAACTTCTAGAGAAAGAGAATGCGAATGTGCATGTGCATGTGCATGTTAAAAACCCGGTGTTGGATACAGGGGATCAAACCCCAGTTCCAAGTACTAGTAAAGTCATGAAAAAGGAAGAAACCGATGATTCTCCTACACCTAAACTGTCGTCTCGTGACAGGTTCAAGTTACAACAAGAATCTTTAGGCCACAAGAGGCAGGCACTAAAGTTGAGAAGGGAAGGTCGGCATGAAGAAGCAGAGGCATTGTTTGAATTGGCCAAGAATCTTGAAAGTCAACTAGAAGCCGCTACTGAGAAACCAGCGGGACCCGTTGACGATGTTAGTGTTGAGGATCTTCTTGATCCTCAACTTCTCTCTGCTCTTAGAGAAGTAGGAATAGAAAGTGGTGTTGCTCAGTCTTCTCATGAGAAGATTGAGCCGGTTAAAACCAAACCGGTGGTCAACGAGGTTCAGGTTGAGCCGGTCAAGGCTAAACCGGTGGTCAACAAGAGCGAGACAACAGAGCTGGAAGAACAGATTAAGGCAGAAAAGGTGAAGGCTTTAAACTTCAAACGTGCAGGAAAACAAGCAGAGGCGTTGGATGCTCTTAGACGGGCTAAATTGCTGGAAAAGAAGCTAAAGTCTTTAGCTTTAACTTAACATCACAAAGCATTCGACTGTATTTGACCTTGAAAACAGTATGCTGTTGTATTGGTGTGCCCATTTTTCTGTTCAGAATGCACATATTGTTTTACTACTCTCTAGACAAATAACAATTGCCTTTCGATTTCTACAATGTTTTGGTGCACATAAGAAACATTCAAGTTTATTGTAAATTACATTTGGCGTCTCTATTGTACATTCCATGGTGGAACTTGTCAAGAAAATCGAAATTTGTAGGGTGTTGTTAAGTTAAGTGCCTTCTATAATGACTTGAAAAAAGGTTTAGTTTTTGATTACTCAAAGCTACTATTACAGTATAACTATAATTGTCACTTCGTCTGTACGGGAATTAAATCGACAATATTTAGAATTATTTTATGAGCTGTGTAAATAAAATGGTAAATTTTGTTGTCTGCTATATAAACCACATGTATTAATGTTCGTTTTGGGATAGCCTAGTAAGTTTTATGAAGGAATATATGGCATTTCTAAGATAATAAGAGCACGGGGTGTGGTGTTCTGGACAGTGTTCTGGAGAATGTTGTAATTGAGGATTTTGTGGTGTGGTGACAGTGTTCTGGACAGTGTTCTGGAGTTTTTTATTATTTGTTTTTTTAATGATAATAATTGTATAAATTAATATATAAAAATAAATAAATCAAATAAAACAAGATTTAATTAATTAAAAAAAAAATTACAAGTCCTAAAATTAAAATACATAATTTAAAAAGTCCTACAAATTTAAAATACAAAAGTAAATAAAATAAGACAAATCAGTCTCCCGATCCCGAACCCGAAGCACCACCTCTCGCTCCCATGTCGTATGGTCATCCCATTGTCTCGCAAATTTTCTTCTTCTCCATTTTCAAGATGAACCTTGATTGCGGCGGTAAATGCTCAGTCGGCATAGACAAGATTCGAAGTTTGGCCTCGAGATCCTTCGTTTTGTAGTAGCCTTGCTTGTCGGATCGGATGCCTTCGAATGTTGTTGCGAGTGATTCATCAAACGAAGCACGGGAGGAACCGGCTGAACCAGAAGAAGTGGTTTTTTGAGACTTCGGTTTCCTTGACTTTCCAGCCGGCCGTTGATGCGCATCGTCCCCAAATAAACCCTCATTCGGGTTTTGCGTTTCTTGCTCCGGTGGTTCATCAAAGTCCGAGTCCAAATTGACCTTCTCGCAGCGTCTTGGAACATTTCGTCTACCGACGACAAACGGATCGGGATGTAGCCACTTCTGTTTATCCTTCAAAAAGTTCCACGCCAACAAACTTGTAAAAGTTTTTTCGTTTTTCAACTTGTATTGCGTGTCACAACGGATCATCAAATCATCCCCGCCTTCACCGCTCCGTAGTTGCTCCGAAAGCCTTTTCCAAATGCCTTGCCACCTGTTGCAGTCCGCATTTAGTTTGGTCCATTTTGACAACAACGCGTCTTTTCCTCGTTGGAATGGTGGATTCCGTGCGTTGTACGAATCCATAACGAGATACCAAAACGAAGACCCTTCTTGGTCAGTTCCACGTTGTGAATTTTCGGACACCGAAATCCAACTTTCGGCCAAACGAAGCTCGTCCTCCGGTACCCAAACGTTACGGTGTGGAACGACTTTTTTGGTTTTGGCCGGTGAATCTTTTTTGGATTTTTTGCCCTTGGTTTTTTTGGATGATTCGGGTGTCGAGTTGGTGTCTTCAACGGATTGGACGTCAGGTTGTTGTTGACTTTGACGCCACATTTGAAATTGGGTGTATTCATCGGGTGACAATTCTGGTGGTGGTTGCATCGGTCGGTTGTAAGCGTATGGGGCAAAACCTTGAATTTGTGGGTTTAAAGATGGTTGATTTTGTTGCGGTTGTGAGGTTTTCCATTCGCTCGTGAATGGGTTCCAAGTGGATTGTAAATGGTACGGGTTGTTCGACATGATGAAGTATTCGGGATGAAGAAAGTATAATTTTTGGATGAATTTTTGGTTGTTTAAATTGTGTGTGTGAAAGTGTGTTTGAATTGTGATTTGAGATTGTGTTTGAGGTGTGTTTAAATAGAGAAAGAATTATTTTTTTTTAAAAAAAAAAATTTGGCCGTTCAACGGCTATGTTTTAAATTTATAAATTTTTTTTTAAAACCTAAAAACTAACCGTTGTAAAAAACGGGGCGAGAACGCCGTCGGGAACGCCGACGAAAACCCCCCACACCCCGTGCTCTAATGGATACATACAGAACTAGGGTTACAAATAAGTCGTATTATTATTGAGTAACGAGCTCTGTAGAATTGAATTTAGAGTTTGAGTAAAATCTTGAGCTCAAAAGTCAAAACGTGTGAATCCTATATTAGTCACTGAAATAGGACTGGGAACGAGTGGATCTAGAGCTCTTTTCGACTACTATAGGCTACACATGACTTTAAGTAAAATACTCTTTAGAAAAGATTAACAGATATTATTTGCAAACTTCAATTTACTAAGTATTTATATATACACCTTAATATTACAAAAGGCTCAAAAGGGTAAACAATAGCTCAAGTCTAAGCCCTTTTAAGCTCGAGTTCGAATCGTTATAGATTTCGCGCCCGTGCTTGAACCTGAGCTTAAAAAAAGCTCGACTCACTGAAACACGCCCATGAATCGTTAAAACAAAATAGGACAAGCACATATATCTAGGCAAAACATCACATCCATTTAGAAAAAAATCCTTCCAGCAAAAATATACTTGTTTTAGTAGTCATCGTACGAAGTAGTGCTTTCACACTCATTGTTCCCCCCATAGTCATTGTTCCCTCCATAGTCATTGTTCCCTCCATCATTACCGCAGCCACCACCACCGCCACCTCCACCTCCACCTCCGCCTCCGCCACCACCACCACCTGTGAGACTCTGCACAAAATTTTGGCCAAGCTGCTGCATCATACCATCAACAAATCCGGTCACCATCACTTCCCCCAGCGATTCATTACCACCAGGTCCAACATTTTGACCTTGTTGTTGTGGTTGCATCTGGTAAGTTTGCTGCTGCTGCTGCTGTTGTAAGGGCTGCTGCTGCATCTGGTAAGTTTGTACACCAATAGGTGGTTGTTGCTGTAACGGCTGCTGCTGCTGCTGCTGTGGGTAAATTTGTACACCAATAGGTGGCTGTTGCGGTATGAGCTGCTGGTGGTAAGTTTGTACACCAATAGGTGGCTGCTGCTGCTGCTGCTGGTGCATGGGCTGCTGCTGTTGGTAAGTTTGAAAACCACTAGTTGACGCAAGGTTCTGTGGTTGGTAGTAAGTTTGAACATGACCAGTGCTCATGCTATGCGAAAGCGGCTGGCCAGGTACCACAAATTGTTGATTTGATTGGGTACCATGAGCTGCACCTGGAAACGAATTATTGTGTTGAAGCGATGGCTGCATTTTAGATGTAGCACAGTGTAAATGAACATCAAACTCACAAGAAACGCAACGATAAAGCCACTGATCACTGGATCCTGCAGTATGGCACACATCACATGAAAATCCCAATTTTTCACCATATGGAGATGCAAAAGTCAACACAAGCGGGTGAGGGTGGAACGAATGGTTGACTGAAAGTGGTTTTGAAGCACAAAGGACATGCAAGTCAAAATCACAATAATGGCAGTGATAACTGAACCGAGTTCCTTGGTGAGTACACGCATCGCAACGAAAGAAACCGCCCGGGTAGATAGGGATAGGAAGGAGGGAAAGAGGGTGTGCATGATGAGATGGATGGGTGATAGCTTGTGGAAATTTAGAGCATGATGGATGCAAGAAAAAGTTGCATGGTTTACATGTGTAGATCATGTCATCAGATGATGAAATTTGGAGATTGCAGCCAGCACATGATACATGTTGTTGATTTGGAACAAGATTAAAGATTGGTGATAATTGTAGGAGATGAGGATGACTTGAGTGTTTGATTTGTGTGTTGTGCATCAACTTCCCCATCTCTCTGAAAACTAACTTCAAATGAATTGTACGCCATATATCAAAGGATTAGTTTTATTATTATAGGCAGGCTGGAGGAGTTGACTTTTGAGAAGTTTGACAAAGTCAAAGTAAACTTGTACTTGGTTGGTTCCTAGTAATTTAATGGCCACAATAGCCAATAGGAGAGGTGGACTGTGTCCACTTGTCATCTGCTGCAAAAATACTGTATTAGTAATACTTTGTAGTAGAATATTGCAACTGTGATTTATATATAGACTTCTTCTAATAACTATTTAGCTAACATAAATTTAAAATTTGTTGATGTAAGAAATATACTAAATTTAGAAAAATCTCTTATAAAAGAAAATATAATATAATTTAAATTATGAATAAATTAGTGCAAGAGTCAAGTTCTGAAAATGAGTGAAAGTTCATTTTATGTCAAAAACTATATATATATTTTTTTAAATTGAATTTAAACTTTTTTCTTGATAAAATTTAAGTTTACAATACTTTCTAGAAGTAGTAAAATAAAATATACTTCAGTTCAGAAGATTTTTGACATATTGGTAAAAGGTGAAAATTTAGTTGACATTTCTCATTTGGGTTAGGATAGGAGTTAAAACTTGGGACATCACATCTTTTTTTCTTCTTCTAACGGTATACCTTTCAAAAAAAATATATTTATATTACTATTTATATTTGTTTCAAAATGACTGTTCATTTACAAAAAGTAACTATTAAAATTATCAAACTTCAAATTGTACACTCATTTATTACTCTATGTCATTTACGCCTATCTCTTAAATAAATTTAGTAAAACTTACTTTGAATAGGGCAAAACTGACTTTTAGTCCACATATCATAATTTCTACAAAAATTGTTTTTATGAGACGGAGGGACTAGATTTTATGATTAAAAAAATCTTGGATGCACGTACAAAATAGTGTAGTTAATGATGATGTTGATTTGTTAATCAATGATTCCAACAAGTTAATGGTCATTAATAAGTAAGCGTTAGTTTATTACTTGCTATGTGAACATGATCCGAAGATCCGTTGACCTTTTATTTTAATTAAATAATGTTTGGGATTAGATTGTTTGGGATTAGATTGAAACACTGTTCTATCCGTCTCAAAATAAATGTCTCATTTTAAAATGTACACAATTTTAAAAAAAGTCACTATCTATCAATAACATCTCAACTTTACTCATTAAAGTCTTTTCTGATTGGCTGTAATGGAATCCGGATACTTATTTTAAAACACACTAAAATAATAAGTGAGACACTTAATTTGATACGGAAGGAGTATTATTGATAGCGTAAAGTTACATAACTCGTTTGTGTGGTAATTTTATTTGTGCACATTAAGTCTAATTTATAAATCAATTACACCATTTCCATGAAAAGTACTGTACAAAATATGAAATAGTCCATGAACGGTTTGTGCAACGGTTTTTTTAACTAACTTTTCATTTTTGTGATTTTGAGTCATTTTACTTTCTTGTTTTTTTTTCATGACCTGATTTGATTTTTTTTTGTCACTCGGGACCATTATTCCATTTACCTATACGGAGATCTGGTAAATAATTGATGATGTGATCAAATTCAAAAATTTCTTTATTTTGTGATATGTAATCATATTTGAAAAATGTAAAAGTAAAAAGAAATCATTTGAAACAATATTATTTTACATGTTAAAACTTATACGTAGTTGAAACTCTCGTTCGAATTGAAAGTATTTTGCTTACATAAAAAGGTCAAGTCTCAATAGGTCCGAAGAACGTACAATAGTGTAAAAGGATAAAAATGAAAAATATATCTATATTCTATATTAATATGTGTGTGTATATATATATATATATATATATATATATATATATATATATATATATATATATATATATAAAAGAAAACCCCTTAAAGAATCTTCCCCATTAATTTTAAACTAATCATTCTTTAATCAACTCTTGGATTAATCCATGACATACTTTAATTCATCACTTGTGTAGTAAAATACTAATATACCCTTTGGAAGCTTATAAATTTGGTTAGGATTTGTTAGTTTTAAAAATTAAATACCATCCTAAAATAAGGTAACAACTCAATTTCAATTGAATGTGAAATATATCAAACTTTAATTTAATTCTCAAATCTCTATTTTTAAGCTATGCACATATTTTTAACATCTACGGAGTATTTCTTAGTAATATTTTGTATTTGAATTTTGAATACCGATTAATCCATACAAAACTATAAACTATGAAGGTTCAACTGAACAAATTATAATATCTCAAGTTTTGTATATGCCTTTGATTATGTATGAATAAGAAAGTAACCTATGTTTGCAATTTTGATCTTGATAACTAACTAAGTATTTTAAGTTTAAGTTGATTTGTTCCATTTTTCAATCTTCCATATTCAGAATTTTATACTAGAGATTTTTTATTTTGCACATCAATTTTATGTTTCTGATTTTATTTTGATGTTAAATTATTGATTATTGATGGATTTTAGTTTACTTGATGGATTTTTATCATATCATATCTGTGTAATTGTGTGTGTTGGACGGGATTCACCTAACGATGCATTCTCAGGTCAGTGACTATGTTTATAATTATGTGTTAGCCTTTTAGCGTTTATAGAGTCTCATTATACCCTTCAACATGTATATTATAATTAATCAATCTTGATTTATTGTCTTTGATCATATCATTACATCAGAGTCAACTTGATTTTATTTTATTGAATACTGATTGTATGACCATCATATGTTGTTTATAGGTGTAGATGGGTCCTTTTTTACAGGTGAAAATGCTCAAGATTGACAATCATGATCGGGTAAATGGTGGAGGTGTGCCTAATTCACCATCTTTCAACAACACGATTTGTATTTCATATCGAATGAGAACTTTATAACGTTTACATTTAAATAGAGCGATTTGGGTTGTGAACAATATGAAAGGGTTTCTTTCATTCTGATCCTTATCAAGAAAAAAACAGAACCACAGTTGAAATGATAACATCTGAGTTGCGGTACCGATGTGCATATGTTAAAAGGTCCCTGAGCTTAAGAGTCACCATCAAAAACAACTTTAGACTCACATTCTTATTTACATATGCAATGCATCACAACGACGTGCCTAGCTATTACGTTCCGACTCATGCATTTGCCGGTAAAGTAAAGCACGCCCAAAGTGATGTGCACCCTCATAGAAAGAAGCACGCCCGCCCGAAGTTGCATCCTTAGACACGTCCTTATTGCGGGAGGAGAGAAAAAATTAAATTGGGGTCGACAACAACATCTGATTAGACGAAAAATGCATACACACTGTTTGTCTAGCACGGGTGGGTTGGTAAGTTGTGTTGATTTATGAGAGAGAACTGTTATTGCCATGTTTTGCTGTAACTAATTCACTAACAAAATTGACTACTGTACTTATCCTCTTTACAGATTTTCTTGCATGAAAACAAGTGAAGTTTAAGATTCATTTGTTTAGTCCTTTTAAGAATTATAAATGATCTTGTGAATTATATTTATTGTTGTATAATTAATCTCCGTTGACTATTGTACTTATCTATGAATAAATTAATGATTGACTAATGTACTTATCTTTTTTCAAATTCTTGCTCTAGGTTAATTATAAAACATATGACTTTGCTCTTGGTTCCACTTGTCTCTGGTCATGAATGGTGTTGCTGAAAATATTTTGTAGTTCGTCATATGTAACATTATTGAAGTATTACTATGTCTATTTTGAATTATCTCTTTTTTCATTAGTGAATGGATTGCATGCTTTCAGGAAAATAAATATTCTAAATTGTGATAATGACTATGGCCTTGCGAAAATGCAGGTTCATCTTTATGGTCTAAGATGTTAATGGAATTAGGATGCCGATTTTGTTGATCCACGTAGTTGGACCACATTTACTTGCTCTTCATAGTATCTGGTAATTGGCCTGTAAGTTTTTCTAAGAATAACCCTCACACACTTTTGGGTCAGTTTTGTTTGTGTCCATTTATATTAGTTTTTTTTCCCTCGGTATCAATGTTATACATATTTCCTTTTGAAAACATTATACGCTCCATATACAATTGTAAGTTATGTAAGTATGCAATTTATTAGTTAAGCCAAATTGGTTACTAAATATTAAAATTCAACTATTCATAAAAGTAACATAATTAGTTCATAAAACATATAACTCAAAATATTGCATAAACAAAATAAAGTTCCAACCACTCATGAAAACAGTAAAATCTGAATGGATAAATACTTAACAAACCGTTAATACTACGTTGTATATACTACTCAATATGCACAGATGAAAAATGTGTAATTGTGTATGAGGTTTTCACCAAGTTTGTGTATACGTAGCAAACCATTTGTGTATTGTATGCGACATTTGCGGCATTTTTAAACAATAAACAATCCCCACAATTGACAAGTGAGATATGTTGATGAGTTGCATGATGTCTCAACAAGATGTATGCACGTTACACTGTTGACCGAAACAACTATTATGAGTACTTTGCTTGTCACAAAAATAGACTTATTAATAACATACGTTCATCGTTAACATCATCATAAAACAAAATAAATTACAATGATTAACCATTTGAAAATAAGAAAACAATATAAACTCATGCATTTAATTAGTGCAAATACACACATACCTATTACGTTTGTTAAACACATTATAATGTGTCATCCCGTAAATTTTACGGATTTTAAACTAGTTGTTATTGTAGAAAAAAAATTCGCATGTGCAATTCACTCTAGCATTATTTATATGGTTATTTATATGGTGAAATTGGCTCAATCATCTTACGAAAGCTAATACTCTTAATTTATTAATTTATAATAATAATAATTAATAATTAATAATAATAATCATCCTAAAAATATTGGATAATGGTGAGCACTATAACACCCATTACATAAATTCACCACGCAACCTCCCAATATTAAACACCAACTTACAGGGTGTATATATATATATATATATATATATATATATATATATATATATATATATATATATATATAGTTATCAAATATATTTTGAAAATTGTACTTATGGTTATTTCTACTTGGGTCACGTATGAAAAAATGATTATTATAAATTCCTTTGGCCACTCATGGAATAAAACAAAAACAAAAACAGCTCATCATATTTTTTATATCAATGCATTATATGACATGAAAAATCATGATGGTGCAATTGAAACCTTTTCAACCTCAACAATGTACTCAAGTGTTGCATTAGGAGGAATCCTAAAACCGGAACCAAAATCCGCACCCTCGTCTCCAAAGCCGAGTTGTGGAGGAACAATGACTCTTCGTTTTCCACCATTTTTCATTGATCGTAAGACCATCTCGACCCCTTCGCACATTCCCTTGCTATAAGGCCTTGATCCAACCACAAGTGCTAGTGGCTTCTTCTCACGACCAAAAGTATCCACAAATACACCATCTCCTTGCACACTTCCTTTGATATCTATAACAACTAAATCCCCTTTTCTTGGTGTAGCACCACCACCTACTCTCAACTCGTAGTACCTACATTACCAAAAATCAATAACCACGGAAATACATATTTCTCCCAACTTCGAGACTCGAAATCACAACCTTATGATTGAAAGATCACTTAAATACAGCTACAGCTAGGCAGTAATATATAATATTATATTATGTTGATAGATAAATCATTAGGAACACCCAACAAAATAAAATAATTAAAGATAATCCTTAATACAAATAAGACACGTGTTGTATGAGATGATTTTGTACCTTATGCCATTAGGTAATACCACTTCCTCCTCCTTCTCTACATCTCTGAAATCAATCCAACAAGTCTCTTAACAAAAGCATATCCAAAAAATGCAATGAACTCATCAAAGAATTCTACTTTACCTTATTAGACAATAAGAATATAATGTCAAGCTTGATCAAATCACTGTTCAAGTGCACATGGATTTTGATGCATTTAAGTATCAATTTCAAAAACTGATTTTTTTCCCTTCTAATTCTTGATGAATGACAAACCTTGTATTAGCTTCTTGTTGATTGACTTCGAAACGGGTCTTTACTTGTTCTGAAACAACACCAAATGCTAAGAAACCTGCCCAAGCCAGCCCAGCACCAAGACCGAATCTTCTGGTCAAACTTGATGCGATCCAATCAGTTGAATCAGCATTTGTACCCCTACCGCCTCGTTGTGGCTTATCTGAACTCACCGCCAATGGCTGCTGCAGCTTCTGTGAACTCTTACTAAGTGATGGTGGCTGAGAAGGCGGTTGTGGTGGTGGTGATGGTGGTGGTGGTTGTGACGATGAAGATAAATGTTGCGTTCTTACTACCGGATGTGACACAAAGGGTGGAGAACCAAAGAAAGTTGCCATCTATCTATCTGAATACACATTAAGGTGTTCTGGTGCAATATGTATACTAATGGTCCCTACTTTATCTTACAACTTGAGATAAGATTTTTAGGGCTCTTAAAGATCCTCTATCAGATAATACTTTCTGAACATGGTACAAACATGCATACATAAGGTACTGCTTAAATCTTCAATTCATATATTAGCTAGAAATGAACTTCTTTTTTTTACAATAGTTACTTTAATTTACAAAGCACAGTCACACGAGCAAGCCGAAAGGAAAGAAATTTAGAAGGGGAAAGAAAAATAGATAGCTATCATTTCAATTTGGACCAACAAATTTTTAACAGTTGATCCAGAGGCATAAATGTTGGCTTGATAATTTAGCCAGCCAAAAGGTCTACTCACGTGCGGTTCTTGAACTAGTGATTGGCTTTTGTAGAGGCTTCAACGCAGCCATGATGCCAGCAAACGTAGGCCGCAATCTTGGATCTCTGCAGAAGATAGAAAGAAATATCATTTTAACTAATTTTTATAGCCCTAAGTTACACTTCGAAAAAAAACATAAGCAGTCAGCTACACAAAATTTGTACAACAAAACCCATATATGTGTCTTAAAGAACGAACTATTCATTGACCATCCAAAATGCATGTCATAACTACTGGTGGAACGATGGGGGGGTTGGGTTACGGGTCAAAACAAGTTCGGGTTGAAACAAGATGGGCCGGGTTGCCCACAAAACACTTTTGCTATGTTATTTCATTTTTCAAATAAATTTTTATAAACTAATAATGTGTTAATTATGATTATAGACAATATTATTGCACTAAAATTAATTTAAATCTTTGAATAAAACGACACAGAAGATTGTAGACATTAAAAATTGACTTTACAAATTCCCCTTTTAGCTATACTTATCGATCTGACCATTTGACTCGTTTAAGATAAAACACAACCTAGATCAACGTGCTTAGAAGTCGAAATTGCCACCCATAGTGATAATGCACCTGTGAGTGACTGCTTACTAAATTTTAGGAGTTAATGCTGATAGATTAGAGTCTCATAATTTGAAGACAACTACTACATTTTTGGTTTTATGTAATGTTGAAACACGTAGCAATGTGAAATTGGAATGATGCATTTTTAACTTCTGGATTAAAGAATCGAGTACTCACGTTTGCCAACATCTTGTAATAATATCTGCAATGGCGGGGTCCACATCATGTGGAACTTCAAGACGACGATGCTGAAACCCAACAGCACCAACAACTTGCATCGGGTTCATCCCACCCCATGGTTGTTGCAATGTACAAAGCTCCCATAAAATTACACCAAAGCTGTAAACGTCACACCTGCATTGCATTGCTTCAATCATCAAGATTCAATGAACATTTTTACCTTGAAACTACAAATGTTGCATTTAACTAATTTATTTACAGAAGAGCGTAAAAAAGACCAACTTTTCATCTGAAGGTTCATTTCGTAGGACCTCTGGAGCCATCCATTCTGCCTGAAATACAGATATAGCACGTTGACTTGTCAATACAATTCATAGTGTTGCCTAATCACCGACTGTTAAATAACTAGACAGGTATGGTTTTGAAATAATACATACCGTCCCTGCAGTAGACCTGGATGAAAGGAATGTGCTGTGCTTCATCCTTGACAACCCAAAATCACAAACCTGATGACAGAATAATATCAAATTATAATATGATATGCCATATCGGTTCAAAATTTCTAGGTTACAAGATAGGTATGGTACCTTCACAACCCAATTTTTATCCACAAGGAGATTTGGGGACTTCAAATCACGATGAACTATAACTGGTGTGCAGTTGTGTAGATAATTCATACCACGAGCCTGAAAGTTGAGTTTTAGAAGATACACGAATTATTACTAAAGAGTAAAACACCGAAGACAACGCCTAGTCAAGCCAAATCAGAAGGTTATAGAAAATATCATACAGCATCAAGAGCTATCCTCAAACGCCGTCTAATATCAAGTTGATTGTTGGGCCGGTGGATCAATCTATACAAACTACCTCTGCAAAAAAAACAGTAAGGCATGAAGGATAATGACAGAACATTATGCACTCCTACACATAGTTAAGAAAACTATGCAGATGAACGTGATTAGATTCAAATAATACTTCTATTGAAAATATAGGAAATACTGAAGAAATGCAAAATCCGACTTGCTTTTAAGAATCCCCATCTCTCCCGGTGACACTCAGTTCAACCCGCATTCAATAATCAAATTTTAAACGTGCTAGGCCATATCTCAAATTCCCTAGTTACAGAGTTTTCTGTGGATATATAATGTTGCCAATTCTCATGAAACTCTATCGCTGCATGTGTTGATTATGAAAATAATCATTGTTGCATATTTTACTAACTGACCCTAATTAATACATGTATAACAGAAGGAGTTGTAGAGGGTGAATATAGCAAATCAATCGACGGTAAATGTCATGAAAAAGATCAGCAGTTTCCAAGTACTAGAACCACCCTATTCGATACAGACTTTTTTTCCTTCTTTTTATTTCAAATCCGGTAAATTAATGCTATAGATTAAATTTGTCAACTTTTTTGTACTTTAAACAACACAAAGATAACTTCCTCCAAATAACAATCAACCTTCTCCCGTTCAATTTTTTCCCCCCAATTCATGATAATCATCCATCGTTTTTGGTGAAGGATATAAATAAGTATAGATGGTAAGGAATGTTCTTGTTGCGGCGTGGAACCATTTTGACGCATAGGAGATGGGTATGATTGGCATCTTAGAAGTGGCTAAAAACTCTTGAGCGCCATACCCAGATAGCCAAAGGGTTGATTGCATCACAAAATGAATAATATGAAGGAAAATAAATTTCTACTAACTCAAAGTAACAAATATCATTCTATAATCATTTTGGTTTCATGTTAAATTAGCGACGAGCCAACGAGTGGTATTGTATTATTACATTTCATGTACCTCAAAGCATAGATAAATAGGACTGCTGCAAAGTTGAGAATACTTGTATAAGTTATGGGACATACCTAGGCAGAAATTCGGTAACAATTGACAGATGTGGAGCACGTGTTACGGCCCCCATGAAGAGTACCACATTGGGATGCCGAACTCTTTTCATGATACCCACCTTCAAGTCATACAACAAAAGGTAAGTACACAAATATGACCTACTACAACAAAATATATATTAATATATAAATTGATATCGCCCATCCTAAACAAGAACTAGGCATAAAACTTAAATAATACAGTCTCTGATTGGAAATTGAGGTGGCAAAATGGGTGGGTCAGGTCAAAACAGGTAGAAAAAGTTAACAACCGGGCAAACACTTCTATTGCCACCTCTTAGTTGCACTCATTCCATACATATCGCTAGTTCATTATGAAGGTCTGTAATCACTTGTAAATTGGTATAATTGATCTAAATACATTAACAAACATGCAAACAGTATGCCACCAATTAGTACAAGTATTACAAAAGTGCAATTTGTACCTCACTTTTGAATTCCTCAAGGGATTCAACAGTTATTTCTTGGTCTAGGAACTTCTTAACAGCAACTTCCTGACAATTTTTTATGATGGGAAGGAAGATAAATATAAATCTCCAACACTGAAGATAAATGCATGCATAAAAGCTATCAGAAGTCATAATACGAATTTGGAGGCTTGTATCAACTTCCTTAGAAGTGGGAATCCATATTAACGAACATAAAGAGTCCCCCTCACGTATAAAACATTTAAAAAAACACTTGAGCAATATGATCAACTCTCGTTACAAACCATTTGAAAAGTTTACTTACAGTTCCATGCCAATCACCACGGTAAACCTCCCCATACGATCCTGCAAAAAAGAAAGAGCTAGTAATAAGATTATTAATGTATAATGATTAGCATTAGACTAAATACCTATGAAAATGTATATAGCACCGTACCCAATCCGATACGCTCACCCAAGGTGATATCTTCCCATGCAATCTCACAGTCTGCTACATCTTCAAGAGAGACTTCAGATTTCATGCTATCATTACCTGCAGACCTATCTGATACTCTCTCTCCTTCTCGTGGCACTTCATTCTCACTCATTTGTAGATTACCAATATCTCCCTCTTCACCCCTTGTTGTTGGAGAGTCCACTAGATTAAGGACATCAGGCAAACCAGTTGCTACCACTGCTGCAGCTGCAGCTGCTACAGGTAGTTGTATGTTTGGATCATTTGTAGTTTTGGTAGCGGCAACGACCATAGTTGACGCAACAACCGCAGCAGCTGCAGCCGCAGCTGCCGCGGCTGGAACTTTAATCCTATTTTGCATTGGATTGACATCAGATTGTGATGACGCATGCTTAGCTTGTGCATTAGGGGAAGGCAAAATAGGTAAGAATCGAGGATGACCATCAGTAGTTATTGACCAATCATCCCACTTATTGTTTTTTTCTTTGTTTTGAGTAGAACTAGAGTGTTGTTCATCATAAACTTCGGTAAACAAGTTTGCAGGAGCAACAACACCACTTTCAAGTAATACATCATGCAATTTCTGAGCTAATTGAGGGTTTTCTTTTGCAGCGTCAATCATGTATTGTGAAACATCTTTTACCTTCATTTTTCGTACTGCAGGGGAACTCACGCCTTCAGTCCATGAAGGGGATCTTGCATGGCTGTGATGGGAGGGCCTTAACGGAATTTCACCAATCATCTTCTCTCTCTGTTTTTTCTTAGCTATTTTGGGTAACAATTTCTTGGGTTCTTGATCAGATCTCTCTTGAGTGGAATCGTGGGTCCCAAAGTCTGAGCATTCTTCAGATGATGTAGTAAGACCGCTTCTAGAAGAAGTTACACGAGAGGCATCATCATCTCGAGATCGTGGACTTGATGACATAGAAGATTCGTCATGATCTACATGGGCTGTGTCAGACGGAATAAGTGTTCCAGGGTCCGCCATCAGATCAACAATGTATTCCCTGCCATTCACATAATTAAATCAAGTTAACAATAACTAGCAATATAAAGATTTAGTCGGCCAAAGATCAGGTTATCAAATAGATTATTATAAGGCTAGTATTAATATAAAGTTGAGATAAAGGGCACAACCTTCCATCATTTAACTTAATAATGTTCATTGCAACATCATTAGAACCGGTATATTGCTTCCCTTTCACCAGGCGACAAGGGATACCAACACTATCAGCCAAAACCTATGCAAAAGAAGATAACTGAAAAGAATAAGACATGTTCAACTACATTCTGAAAAGAAAAGCATGTAAAGATCATGATGTACCATGGTGTGCTATACATTAGAGGTGACGATAGGTCATGTTTTATCTCTAACGGCTACAAAAACTTAGCTCATTCTCTATTAACAGCTAAGTGAAGTATCAAGTGCTGTAAACAGCTACACTTTCATGTCCTCAACTTCCCTTTTTCTGTATAAATTGATGCCCATTTCTAAGCATGATCTATGACGAGACAGACACTACAGTTAAAGTTCAGAGATGTGTGTTTCTTGATTAACTCTGTGTGTGTGTTGAGATGTAGTTCAATAATACAGGATGTATCTTATACCTAATCTTCTTAAATTAGCATTTAATTTAGCACCACGTGTCATGTTGGAAAAGTAGACTCTCCGTCATGGTCAAGTCAAAGAAAGTGCCATTCACTCTACATGTGACACAATTTTTAAGCACCCTTTCAGATACGTTCTGTTTATGAGCTTAGCTTATGTATAGAAGGCATTGAAAATAGAGACACCAATTATGAGTTTGCAGGTCCAAAATATATGGGCCTAGTTGACTGAAAACACATGTTCAAAATTCAAAGTTTAGATGAATAATTAGTCTCAATTATGATTACACATTTATATTATTAAAATACTAATCTATTTTTCACAGACAGTTTACACGATTTTATGCATACAAACTACACTTCGAGTGAATCCCAATTCATTTGACCCATTTCCTTTTCAGGTGATTTTTTTACACGTGCATAAGTAAATGGGTTGAATTTCCGCCTCTAATAATTATAGAGAGAGAGAGAGAGAGAGAGTGTGTGTGTGTACCTTGAAAAGCAACGCACGATGGCGCGCCATCCCAACTTTTAGTGAGCCAAGAGGCAATACATTGCTTCCCAGAGTTGCCTTCAGTTTATAAATGAAATTTCTCCATGCAAGCAACATCTTGTCTGGATCCTCAACTGGCCCACCCATGTTATTAGAAACTAAAATAGCAAGTTTCTGCACCATATCTTGACCTACAAAACTAAAAGGTTCTGATGTCGACTTGATAGTAACTTCCAGTGCACTTTTTTCGAGTTGTAGCAGCTTAGCATCTGCACCCTTGTTGACCACAATCGCTTCCCAAGTGATATTATCTGACACTTGAGTTGCTTGCAAATCCACAAGGGAAGGCATCTTTGATGACAAAACTGTCGTTGAAGTCTCATACACATCATAGAATCCATCCAAGATCTTATCATCATAACTAAGAGCACTGTAATTCTGTGAAGTATGAATGAGTCTAGGACATGAGAAAGGTTAGAACCCAATATACAATTTCCACATGATCTCCACAAATGTCACAACTTGAAATGTTAAAACCAAAAACAAGTTGGGGTAACACATAGCCAACCACAATTTAAAAGATATATAGGATGAAGACACACACAACACACATATATACACACACAGAGAGACAGATATATATATATATATATATATATATATATATATATGGATTATTAGGCAAACAATCTAGTTATATAACAAGTAAACAGACAACATAACATCTATATTCAAGATATAGCTAGGTGTTCTAGATAACTATCTACTTTGAGCAGTGAAGCAACCCTCCATATGATGCTCAATTGAACTCTGTAATCTGTATCAAATCAAGCATACTAAACCATATTTCATGATCCCTATTACAGATGTATGTAACAAAGATTTAACATGATATAATACAGAAACATGCATGCTAAACCATATCTCATGATCACTTAGTCTGATCCCTATACCTCAATCTGAAACCAAGACTAGTGTGAATTATGGTCAAGAACCGTCTTTTAGTTCTGCAAGACAAACTAATGACAACTCGGATAACTCATAAACAGCAAATGAACAAGACAGCTAGTGATACCACCCACCCATGAAACCCTAAAGATGATTACAATGTTAGACGAACAGCTAATCTAAAGGCTTAATTGGGTAGGTAGAAAGATTCACCTCTCTATTACGAATTCTACTAACTGAGCAGTACTAAGCTATAATAGAAGATACATTCACACCACCACCACCACCAACAACAACAACAACAAGAATGTTAATGATACTAAAAGTGAGTAAAATGGGAACTTAACTTACCCAATATCGATACGCTAGGACATGAGCTGGAGTATTTTGTGGAGGACATGACTCCAAACTGATCTGTTTAACAGCTTCAATCTGAACAGCTTCAGGATCCTCCTTTGCACTTAACTCTAAAGCCAACTGTAAATGATACTCCTCTTCTTCTTCTACTACTTGTGAATTAACAGACCCCGAACCGGCCACAGCCTGAACCCTAATAGCAGCATCACTAGTACTACTACTCATTGAATCAAACCTCTCTTCACTCTTATTATCATCTTCAAATTTCACATTCGAACAAGGGGACGATGGACGATTCGTAACCGAATTAAGCCATCCTGTAATACCAGATGCTGATGTTGATGATGAAACATCATGCAACCTTTCTTTTGACTTTTCTGAGGGGTCAACGTCCCAAGTTTGATTACTAGTAGTGTGCATCATGTGTAGCTTTTTTAACAGACTCTTCATTTCTACTGGCTAGCTAGCTATTTCTTTCTACTTTAATCAAAATTGAAATAGCTCAAATAAAGAAAGAAAAAAAGTCAATGCTAAAGAAGAAGAAGAACAGTAACAGCAGCATCAGCACATAATAATGCCATAAACGCCTCCATTTTCTTAATCCGAGCATCAATTTTTACAATCTTAAAGACAACCCCATAAAGAAACCTTTATTCAAGTCAGTCAAGAACAACTTTTAACCAATTTTGAAGCCCGACAAATACCACGAAGAATGCGTATGAAATACATACACTTAAATTAATTAATGATGATATCAACAAAAGAAGTAAGTATGCTGTGGTTTAGGCTGTTTCTTGTAATTGACTTGGTAGTTGATCCATAAATTGAATAGCTTTTTAAAAAATTAAATTTGATTTTGAAGAAGAAATGAACCAATAAAAATGAAATGTATATAATAAGGGATAGGGAAAGGGTATGGCAGAGACAGCAAAGAAAGAGCAACAAGTGGGATTGGTGACCCCACTTCCACTTCCCACTTAAGGTTTTTAGATGTACGAACGTTTTTCTTTTTCGCCTCTTTTTTTCCATTTTTTCTTTTCTTTTTTCACTAACTTTTATAGTATTTTGTTACCACTAAATCTAAATATTTATTTATTTTTATTTGCTATTTTAAATCAAAATGATTTCTGTGGATGCTAACTTTCTCTCTATTTCTGAAAAAAAAGTTTCTGCGATTTTGATACTTTACTTCACCTCTGACAGATCTAAAAATTTTTATCTACGGGCCTAAAAAAATTACTTACAAATTAATAGATAGTAAAAACGGCATTAAACCATTAATAAAATTCTCAATCTACGTTAATAAACAATAGAATAGCTTAAAACAACTATTTATATGATTAATTATTCTTTAAGTATAAAAATATGTGAAATTACGTGTTATTAGTTGCACATAACATAACGTTGTATATGCGGGTAAGGGGATATACCCCAGCAAACGTATAAAGTTGTGTAATCGAGTATGAATGCATATATTGTACAATTTGGTTTTGTAAATAAGGACAATGCATAAAGAGTTCTTCAATTTATGCACTTTTTACCTTTAAGGTATACAACTATTTACCGTTAATTTAAGTTATGATGAAGTATCACAAATCTCTATTTACTTCATGGTACTATTCAATAAAGGACTACATATATAAATAATTCGATGTTTAGTTTGCTATTATATACGAATTTGATACTTCACCATCACCTACAACTCTAAATTATATTTTTTTCACTCAAGTTTTGTTAGTTATTAGGAAATATTGATGGATTAATAAACCCAATTTCACACATACAAGTATTCCATTAGTGGATGTGTGCCTATTAGGCTACGTTTGGTTCGTAAAATATTTCCGATGGAATTAGATTAATCAAGAGAATTGGATTCCTTTCAGTGTAGGAATTTGATGACCTCGAACTCAATTCAACTTATGGAATGAATTGAGATTTCATTTCCATAAAATTATGCAAACCAAACGCAACGTTAGAATATTAGTTGGACTCTTGCCTACATCAATGCTTTGCTCTATCTTCAATTTTTATCTTTTACTTAGTTAAATGCTTTATTTTTTAAGTAGTTCGCAACTTAGCAAAAAATATAACTTCTTTACTTGCAATATAACATTACAATGCTGGAGGCCGACTTAGATAGTAATACATATTCACAACAAATCAGCAATATCATATGTACACATGTATGCATGTGTGTATACAAACACAAACTACTCCAAAGGGTTGGGAGAAGTAAGCATAACTTATAACTTATAAACTGTTGATTAAAATCCCTAGAAACAGTAGGGGGACAAGATTTTAGTTACAAAAGTGTGAAAAGTTGCATCTCTTTAGTTTCATAATTTCCAAACAAATACAATCCCTTCGTCGTCACATTAGGAATTAATCAAAATATCAACAGACTGAGTGTTACATTCCGTAGAGAACGAACTTTGAAACACAAAGACAATAGATCATCCTCACGCTTAAGGTTTTAGAGCTGCAACTTTTTGGGCTAAATCATCAACCTCTTCTTGTTGCTCACCTAGACCTTCTTCCTGCACCACCACCAACATTTCAATATATTCACTTTCTATTATTGAAGAAAAAAAACACTGGAAATCGTGTTAGTGATTAAGTTATATGAATGCAAGTTAAGACACTTCAAAAACAGCATTACAAACATGTAATTGTTTGAGATTATTATAAATATTATTATGAGATCTTTTCATTATTAAAACTAAATAAAAATTTAAAAGATAAAAACTAAATAAAAATTTAAAAGATAAAGCTTACCTCCGGATCTCGTGTTCCTTGGTTGCCTATACATTTGGAGGCACTGATACTGGCACTCTTCAACAAGCTACGAGCACTGGTTGGTTCACCTGCAGTTTCTGATTCCTCACGAGGGCTATCAATCGTTGTAGCGACAGTCCGCTTTTCAGTATCATTTTCTTGGCTAGCAGATGCTTCCGCTTTAGGTGCAGGAACTCGTTCCCTGGAGAGACAAATGTATTAGATTTCCAGAAACATAAAAACGAAATATTTTTCAATTGACATGCTAATTATCCATAGAAATAACTTTAAACTTTGGATAAGTAGTGTTTTAGGTCAACCCAATCCGACTCAACCAGTACCAAGAATTTCTGGGTTGACCATTACCCAACCAACCACCATACCCACCCAGATTGTCACCTCTATACATTAAAATTCTTAATAATAATTTCCTGATAGCAACTTGCCTAGGCAGTGAGGCATGCAGCCTTTGCAGCGGGGGAGTGCTACTTTTTCCGCCTTTACCATAATGCTCCTCTAGATGTGCAAATTGTCGCTTGAAACGATCAACACCACTATTGTACATTAAAAAGAAACAACGTTATAGGTGGGAAATTAAAGAAGAGAAGGCTAACAATTGGCAAAATAATATGTTTTCAGAAAGCATATCACCTCGGGTACATAAAGCTAGTTTGTTCTCCACCACGCAGGTACTCCTGAAGCATTTGAGGATGATACTCTAAAATCTGATATACAAAATTAAGCGCATGTTAACAAGTACTCCATATGAGCACAAACATGTTAAAAACACTAATCTGAGCTGCAAAACAACCCTTTTCAGGCAAGTTTTTAATCAAAAATTCGTATCTGCTCATAATTATCACTACAAAATAATGAACTATTGAGTTGGGTCCATAAGGGTATTTTTAATAAATTGAGATAACGATAAAATTTTTTAGCATAGACCATGTGGCAGTTGAAAGCTGTAATTCCATGAACTGAGAGTATAGTAAAAAGTGACATCCAAACCTCTCGATAGATCAAATCTCTAACATCATCTTTTGCGATTTTTCTCCTCTCAAACTCAAATTCAAGCTTTGATATGGCGTGAGTTGAAGGTTCCCTTTCCAGATTGGCCAACCCTTGAAAATACGGATCTGCTAGCGCCTTCAAAAGGAAATCACATAGATATTTAAATAAGCAAATACTTTAAACTAGAGTAGTAAAGTAATTTTCTATAGCAAGTTAAACCCATTTATAATATTAAAGTATGCAACTTGAAAATGAAAAAGTAATGAAGTTTTTTCCACATTAAACACATGATATTCTTTCATGTCACCTTCAAATATAAACAAGCCAAATGTGAATTTCGTAGATACCTCTTCAGCTGATGGGCGATCTTTTGGATCAAAAGATAGCAGGCGTTCCAGTAAGCGAAGGGCCAAAGGATCTATATTAGGAAATTTGTGCGCAAAAGGAACAGGCGGTTTCTTACGCATATTAGTAAGATACCTTCTAGCTTTTTCATTGCGAATCTGCATTTTTATAAGCACACTGCATTTTCATTAGATAACTGCGGGTTTTTTACAAATAAAAAATGGAAGAAGAAGAGCTGACCTACCCTTGCTAAAGATTCAGAGGAAGGAGTGCCAAGCAAATCAGTCATGAGATCCAACTGATGCACAACATTCTTTCCAGGAAATAATGGTCTCCCCATAAGCATTTCCGCAAATATGCATCCAATGCCCCATATATCAATTCCAGGGGTATACTGCAATACAATATGTCTTAGCAAGTGCAGTTTACAAAAAATCTAAATACAAGTTTCATGTTTCAAAAATAAACAAATTAACAGCTTAATTGACCCTCTAATTGCAATGCCTGACTTGGCATATATATGAGAAGGATTTCGACTATTAATCAACTCACTGTAATATACTTTAATTGATGGTGACATAATAGGGTACGGGTATCTAGTAAGACCCAAACCAATATTCAATAATTGCTACATCAGATAACAAGTAATTATAGCTTTAGAAGAAAAAATAAAGCTTTTCAGGTATATGAAAAAAAGGAATGTTTACATACTTTAGAGAAAAAGGAGCCACAAAGTTCAGGAGCACGATACCATCGAGTTGCAACATAATCCTGCAACAATCAACCATATTAAATAGGTAGAAACCATCAGTTTTAAATCTACATAGGGGGCAGAAGACATAAATTAGTCAAATATTTGTAACATATACCGTCCAGAATATGGCTGATGGGGCATCATTAAAAGATACCCTGGCAAGCCCAAAATCACAAATCTTCAAATTACAATCAGCATTAGCAAGAATATTTTTGGGTTTTAAATCTCGATGAAACACATTTGCTGCAAAAAGTGAAAGAGAAGTATGACTAATAATTAAAGATTTAAAGTGATGGAAACCAAACACATGAAGTCATGAGAAAGCATGAGAACCTGTGTGAATGTATTTTAGGCCACGTAGAAGTTGGTACAGGAAAAACTGATAATGTTGAGGTGTGAGATCATCATTTGCCTTAATAACTTGGTGAAGATCGGATTCCATTAATTCAAAAACTACATAAATATCCTTAAACTCTCTTCTAGAAGGAGGAAGCATAATGTGTTTAATTTCTACGATATCGGGATGCTTGAGCAAGCGAAGAAGCTTGATTTCTCTAAGTATCCTAGTGGCATCAGAGACATGCTCAAATACATCATTAATCTTCTTAATAGCAACCTTTTCTCCAGTGTGAGTATCGATTGCAGAACCCACAACTCCATAGCTTCCTTTGCCAATAATTTGTTGAATTTGGTACCTACTTGCCTCTCCATACTCTGTGAAGAATTCTGATTCAAGCTGAATACAAAAAATCCATACTTTTAATAAAATCATAGATAGTTTACTAATAAAGTTAGTTGGTAGTTCACTTTTCAAAAGAAAGAAACGAAATTGCATACAATCACATCCCTCCAAGTATAATTTACCCACCAATGACATACATTTTCCATATGCCAGCAAAAAGGCAAAACTTTATTAATAAATAATATGGTATAGTGAAAGTTGACCAGCATATACACATTGTAGAGGTATTAATAGCAATGAAATTAAGTGGTAATTTAATATCTCATTCTCTTTGTTAAAAATCATACTCGCTCCGTCCATAGTTATAGTCCATGTTACACAAAATTATAATGTAATTATTATATTTTCTTAAACGGTGTTTTTTTTTTTTTTTTTTTTTGTCCGTGGACAATTTTTAGGACTGAGGAGTAGTAATTTATTCCTGATAAAATAATAGTGTTGGTATTTTGTATGAGATCCGGACCAGAATATACATAAATAAATCAGCAAGCAATCAGAAAATCCCCATCAATCAATCAATACATGGACATAGGATGAAGTGACTCTATTAACTTTAACTGTACATATATATACAAAATAAATAAATAAATAAAAAAGATCTGAAAAAATGAGTCAATGGGAGACCTTGATTCTGTTATTGTTATTAGGATGATCGATGGGCATTGGGAGGGCAGTTACAGAGGATGAAGATGGGAAACCGATTCGTTTGGGAACTCTGATAGGTTTAAGTGCAGATTGATCAAACTCTTTTTCAAAATTCGAAGATGAAGTTGATATCGATGTGGATTCAGAATCAAGATTCACACTGTCATCGCTAGTAGTAGCAGCAGCAGCAGATCGCCGATTGTGATTGTGATTGTGATTGTGAAACCAACGAAGAACGCCGTCAACGAATGTCCCACTCCCCATAAAAACGCAACCCCTACTTACAAAGTCAAACTGATTTCTTTTTCTCTTAAATACCCAAAAAAGAAAATGTAAATTGAAATTAAAAAACTTAACTCTCTGCTATGAAGTTAAGAAGAATTAATGAATGAATGAATGTATGTGATGTGAGTTGTTATACAGATTTAAGAAGAGATTGATCGATACACGACATGACAGGTGTTGGATGAGAAAACAGAAAGGAAAAATAGGTTAGAAAATTGAAAAGCAAATTGTATGTATAGCCGCGTTACGTGAAAAAGATCAAACATCCATCGGAGGTGAGGGGCCCCTCGATCGACGTGCTTTATATTATATTCGTATTACACACATAATAATAATAATAATTAATTCAATATCGTTTAAAATTATAGAGTAAATTATTTAATTCATTAATTCTTTTTATTATTATTAAAAATTAAGGGTAAAGTCAAATGATAATGAAATTTTTTGTAAGAACGGAGTAACCAATAGCAATATGTCACATGTCACAAAACTCACTTCTACCACGTTTTTAAAATTAAATATCTCAATAATGGCTCATTGAAAAATTATAAAAATTACACCATAAAAATCAGCATTTTTTTCTCTTCGATTAGACATCTCACATGATATACTTTCGACGACATTTTTTTTATGATTGTACAGTATTAGTAACACATATGTTACTTGTTGGTAAAATATGTGTTACATGCTGGTATCACATCTGTTACATATTGGTATCACATGTGTTACCTGCTGGTAACACATGTGTTACTTGTTTACAAAATCCAACAAAAACGGAAAAAAAATGTCGAAAGTATACCTTGTGAGATCTCTAATCGAAGAGGAAAAAAAACGCTGAATTTTATGGTGCAATTTTTATGATTTTTCGACTTACCGTTTATGAGATATTTAATTTTTAAAAACGTGGAGAAAAGTGATTTTTTGTGACATGTGACGCGTTCTTATTGATTCATCCATTCTCACAAAAAAATATTATACTCATTTGAACCTCACTCTAAAAATTAAATGTCTCTGTCTTTCAAAATTTATGAGAATGTCAAATTTATAAAATGTTATCCACCAACAATCCTAAAAACATAAATGATGTTATTTTTCAGCATTAACTCTCACATAATTCTATGCGTCCGAGAGTATTTACGTCATATAAAATAAAATTAACAAATCAACATAATTTATTAATAAAATATTGGAAGAGAATAACGCAAAATGACAAAAATACCCTGCTCACACGATTTAAGTTAACGGTGATAACTAACGTATATTTGTTTTCTGGTCTGCTAGTGAATAAAATTTCAAAAAAATGGACTATTCTCGTCAATTTTTGTAAAGATAAGAACAACCCATGAATGATTTCTGAAATTACACGAAGGATTTAAATAATTTACTCATAATCATTTAATATGTAGTAAGATTATTATTATTTTTAATAAAAAAAACCTTTGAAATTTATATACACTTATGAATACTTATACATTTATTAACAATTGACATGAGTTTAGTACAAAGTTTAAACATAAGATATATTGATGATAAAAAATAAATCTGATTTAAATTCTCATATTTGTGAAACCTTTTCAGATTAAGATTCTCTCAGATTGTGTTTAATACGAGGGGTTATGTTTTCTCGTATCAAAATGTTATATACATAAAAAATATTAGTTTCTATATTATTATATTAGACCTACAATTTTTAAATTTTTATGCGTGAGACAACATAACCTCTCATATTGAATATAAATATAATATATAAATAATTACTATAAGAGAACCTTAATCCAAATGTTTCTATATTACTTATATATCATAAGAATAAAAACTAAAGTATTATATATAAGTCCTAGGATTAGTTGAAGTTAGGACTTAAGAGAGAAACACTATTTTCTGGGGAAGCAGAGAAGCTACACATTCATCAACGACGAATGTTATCGAATTCCCTTAATATTCATCATATGATATTATAGGTTATAAAAATTAGTTTATTGATTAATATTAGTAGTTATAACATCGGTTTTGATTAATATTTATTGGTAAAAATATGTTTTTATACGTTTTGATTATAATTTTTCAAATAAACTGATAATATCCACTTCGGCTAACATTCATTAATGATGAATGTTAAAAAAAATAATTTAATATTCATCATATGATATTATAAGTTATAAAAACTACTTTATCTATGAATATTAATAGTTATAACATCGGTTTTGATTAATATTTTTGGTAAAAATATGTTTTTTTACGTTTGATTATCATTTATCACGAGTGAATTGTTAGCTTCCATCCTTCCCTCAAAAAATTACTTCCCTCTTGATCCCTACCCTATATATATATATATATATATATATATATATATATATATACATACTATGGAAGTATAAATAGTTGCTTCACAATTTGCCACGTAGGTAAAGATGCCATGTGGCAGCCTCTTATAATTCCAATTAATAAATTATTTAACCAATTTAATAATTTACTTTGTACGTACAAAATCACTTACATAAGGAAACTAAAGTATAATAAATAATTAATTAATAAATAATAAATAAATAACATACATACAGGAAACAAAGAGTCGGTTGGATTCTACAACCTCTTTGTTTCAATTAATAAATAATTAATAATAAATAACAAATAACATATATCTATAAGTATATGATGAGGAAACGAAGAGTCGGCCCGATGAGGAAACGAAGAGTCGGCACGCTAATGGCAATAATTTGAGGTTTTGTAGGATTCTAATAGATACGGATTTTAATTCTTTTTATATATAGAGAAGGATTCTCAATTCGCTCTCTGTATATAGATTTCATTCGATCGACTTTGTTATTCAACATACGTTTCCCTGTGGTTTTTTGAAGTCGATTCTCCATTTGTTTGAAGTCAATTGCATTTGTTTTTACCTATTTGCTGTGGTATATACTATCATTCTTTCTATTCCATATAATCTTTACATTTGTTTTCTAGGGTGTTGTATTAAATTCGTTATTGTTTTACTATTAGTATCGTTATTATTGTTTTTTTAGGGTGTTTATTAAACCTGTTATTGTTCTACTATTAGTATCGTTCACAATTTTAGATTTCTTATAACTTGTCTCATATTGAATTGTTATTATTGTTGTTAATGTAGATTATGGATCAACGATACGTTGCTATTAATGAGATTACTTTAAAGAGTATACATACACAACAACTTCAACAAATTATGATCCAAAACTTCTAATTAATTAATTCACTAATTAATTATTGAATCATATATTACATCTATAAAATTAAATACATCAAACACAAAAACCAAAAATACAATACCAATACAAATGGAAATCATTCATCTCAAAAATTATACGTAACATTAATATGTAACACTGTTCTATGAAATTGTCGTACAACGTAACATTGTTCTATAAAATTGTCGTGCATTGCACGGGTCTTCACCTAGTATATACTAAAGGAGTATAAAAGAAAGCTTAAGAATTTACCACGTAAGCACAAATGACACGTGTCAACATCTTAATTTCAGTTGATAAATTATTTAATTGATAATATATTATTATTTTATTATTTTTTAATAATTAATAATTAATAAATATAAACACTAATATGGAAAGAAGGAGTCCCATATTAAAACAAACTCCTGCAAATTATTTAATTAATATTATTATTTTATTATTAATAATAATTAATTAGAAAATAAAATATCATTAAACAATTTGACATATATTTAGTTACGATCTTATATTTAGTGTAATAATATGGACTTTTTATAAAATATTTATCATATTACGATGAACATCTCACATTGTTTTTATACTACGTACTAAACACAATTATATTTAGCAAATCGCTTAATAATTAAATTAATAGGAATAAACTTTGTATGCTTTAAATTGTCGTGCATCGCACGGACTTAAAACTAATATATATATATATATATATATATATATATATATATATATATATATAGTGGGAGATTCAAATGAGAACCACATAAAATTGAGAACTTGTGAAAATACTAGATAACGTATTTGTTGACATGTGATTCACTCCATTCATATGTGAACATTGATATATAATAGATTTTGAATGAAAAAATGTTAAAAACTCTAAAAATCACGTCGTAAAACACATTTGAACCAATTTGTTCACATGTGAACATATATTTGTATTTTTGTGTTTTTCGATATAATTTTAGGATTTTTTTTACTTTTTTATTTATCAATTAAACGTACATCAATGTTCACATATGAATTAAGTTAATCACATGTGTACAAATACGTAAACTAGTAGTTCTCACAAATTTTTAACTTTTTAGTTGGTGGGAGGTTCAAATGAAAACCACATAAAATTGAAAATTTGTGAGAACTACTATATACATATATATATATTTGTTAAATTAAATTCAATATTGGAATATATCAATCACTCTGTAATAATTAATTTATTTTATTTTTAACTTTTATTTACTATATTAAATAAGTAATACTCAACTTTAGAAAAACTTAAATCAAGATGTACACTTGATTTGATTTTATAATTAAAATCCAGTACAAAAAACTAAAAATAAAAAAAATAGTAAAATCGAAATGAAATTCGCAAATGTCATCCTAGCTGGTTGACAAATCACATTACTCTTGCCCAAATATAGTAATCCATCCACCGAGTGACACCCACACTCGGCATCTTCCATCATCATCCTTCAATAGTTCAATCAATAATCCCTCTACTCTACTACCCCTTGATATCATCACCCACAAAAAGCACTTCTTTCGTTTTTTTGGTCAAACTTTTTCCGTTTAATTCGCCCATGGAATCATATGCTTCTGCTGCTGATCTGCCGCCGGTGGAACATAATTCCACCAATAACAACGTCACTCAACACTTGTCCACTAACGGCGACCACCACCCACCTTATTCCGAGGTAACAACTAACAAATTACTTAACCTTTGTTGTTTTTACTATTACTACTAGTACTAGATCACTGAATTCATATAAATTGATGGTGGGTTTTTGTTTGGGTAGATGATAATTGGAGCAATTTCTGGTTTAAAGGATAAAGATGGGTCAAGTAGACAAGCAATTGCTAAATACATTGACAAAGTTTATGGTGCCTCAAATTTACCTCCAACCCATGCCAACTTGCTGACTCATCATCTCAAGCGTATGAAAAACGAGGGTCAACTCATCATGGTCAAACATTCATACATGCTCCCTACTACTACTAATACTAATATTGATACTAGATCTGTTCCTTTTGAACCTCAACCTACTATGAATCTTCAAGATTACACTGTTACTAATGCTAATACTACTAGTACTGATACTTCTTCCGCTGATAAACCTCAAGTAAGGAGAAAACCGGGTCGTCCTCCGAAACCCAAACATGATTTTGGCCTTCAATTACCACCACCCGAAATTGAACCTTATCAACCCCAGTTTGAGCAGCAGCATCAACAGGAAGATTTAACCCAAACCCAGACCCATTTGGGTCAAGATTATGGTGCCAAACCTATCTTTGCTTCGTTAGGTTTGGCCGATGAGGGTGTTCCTCCTCAGAGTGCAGAAGTAGTAAAGAGGGGTCGAGGTCGGCCACCGAAGAATGCTACTAAACCTGGAAGGCCTAAAGTGAACTCAAACAGTATGTTGAATGGTGGTGGGGTGAAGAGAGGTAGACCCAAGAGAATTGGCGGGCCTGTAACCGTACCTTTGTCTCCCGAGACCTTAAGAGAAAGACCGCCTAAGTCCACCACCCGTCGTCAACTTGATGGAGGTGGTGATGCTGACAGTCGTCGTCCTATTTCAAGAGGTCGTGGTCGCGCTCCTGGAAACAAGTTCAGATCACAATCATTTGGCCGCCCCAGCCAGGTAAGACATGTTTAATATTTTGTATATTACGGAGTATTATTTTTTATGCAGGTGCTGTTTTTTGTTTGGTCATGCAATATTTCTTAATATATTCATTTCATCAATGTAACTTGCCTTGATTGCCGCTTCCCATTTGTGTCAATTTTTACCCTTGTGAAACTAGCTTGATTTAATGTACATGATAAAATAAGATTTGACATAGATACCAACTCCTTTTGCAGCCACTTATATGATCAATAGTACAACATAACAGAGTTGCCAAGTTCCATTCTTAAAGTACTGGGGTTTGTTAAATATTAGATGCACTTGTATTTGGAAGAATTTAATGGACAACCAACACGCCTTGGATATTTTGCAGTCATGACATATTATGTAAAAGATTAACTATTAATTATTAGAATGTTGATTAGCTAACTACACTTATAGCTATAATTTATAAACAATCCTTATTAAGTTCCTTCTTGCTGTGGAAGTGGCTTGCTTATTAAAAGGAATGTCGATATATGCCACATTTATGTATTTTTCATTTATTTTATTTTATTTATCTATTTATATTAATTTTGTGGTGCTCCATGGTTTGATCAAGTATGCTTCTCACTTTTGGTCCTATGGCACCTTTGCACCTCATACTTTTAGTAACACTTGTTGTGACCATATTAGACCTAAAACAAAGTGACTTTTCTAAATATCCAGTAAAACCATTAAGTTTAATATTATTATCAGAGGTTTTGAGCCAGGTTTGATCCGTAGCATACACTATAGTTCAATGTTTTTCTACATGCTTTTGTTGTTACATATAAATAACTCTCGACTTAGATACTTATGGTGTTCCTAGAATCGATCCTTAAGTTCATTTATGACAATTACCAAGGCCATCCTTGGTGTATTCTATAGTTTCCATAGGTTTAAATGTATTAAACTTGGAACGAAAGATTTTTTGGCCTACAAGAATGCAAGTTTACCCAAGTGTAGTTGTAGGGCCATGAAGAACTATTTTGTTTCTGTTCGTTAGAGGTAGTAAAGTTCTTGGATAACAGGGCAAATGGATTCAGCCGTTCAGTCTGGTGTGGCCTAAACAGGTCATTCTAGGTCGGGTGGGGTTGACCAACAAACTCTGTCCAGGTTTTCATATATTTTATTTAAAACAAAATTTTATCATACTGCAGAGGATTACAAATACTAAAGAGTTGAAAACAAAAATCTGCTTTTTTGAATGAACGATTACGATAGTGAAGGCTGTATGCATTTGAAGTACACTTTCCTTGAATTTTAAATCGTTTCCTGTTAAGCTAGTTTAGTTGACCCATTAGAGAAGGATATATAAGCCAGATTGACCCATTAATAAGTAAATGGGTATAAATTACTAACTTTAGATAGTTACCTTGTAATAGTCTAATAGATGCCTGATGTGATGCATCAAGGCATCAAGCCATCAAGTATGCTATACAGGTGCTGTACAGTTGGGCAACATCCTATTATGCATTGAAGATTATGTGCAACTCTCGGACTTTAGTAGAACACCAGGGGAAAATGTTACTGTATATGGGCAACCACCATTTGCTATTGAATCTTGGACTAATTTGTTGTAACCAGCAAATTCTCACCCTCCCTACTTCTGTTTTACATATGTTGACAGGTTAACATGATTTTTTTTGGCTTTTTTGAACTCCAGGATAGATCAGGAACTGCGATTATAGTGACAGATCCAGAGCAGCTTGTAGTGTTCCAAGAATTGAAGTTGAAATATGAGCATTTAGTAAGTTAAAATACTCCCTTCATCTCTTGATAATAAGGATCTATAGCCATTATTTTCTATTACTGTAAAAATCATTACATCAGCTGAAATTTGAGATCAACTTAGCTTTCCAACGACGTGTTTAGATATGTGTATAAAACTGGTCATCTGATTAGTGCGACTTCAACTCGTAATAAATTTGTTTGATGCTTTCTTTTCTTCTGGATGAAGTATTTCTGATCATCTGATTATATGAGGGTCAAATACAGCAATGCTAATTATTTATAAGGAGCATTATGAATTACTTATTTAGCCCTTCGTTTACCCACATTTTCATTGTTAATACGAAGATAATGTTAAAGAAATTGATAATTTATTATTTGATAATAATAAAACAAAAGAAAAACAAATTATGGATGATAAAAAGTTGCCTTTTTTAAACTATTTCAATAATATGGGTTAGTTCTCTTACATAATTGGAATTTGGCAGACACTCAATAGAACAACGGATTTTCTGGTTACCAAACACCATCTTCTAAACCGCACATTGAATAGCAACTGATTATATATTGTGATCATTCAGTATTACATGATTAGTTTCAAAACCCACATCTGAACTCTAACTGTCAATTTAAAGTGATTTTTTTTTTTGTTTTTTGCTTTCTGAACATGTTTCAGGATATCCTTAACTAAACATCTAATTTTTATTAACTTATTTGGTTGCAGCAATTAAAAACCAAGCAAGTGGTTGGTGTGGTAAGGCCATACATAAACCCCGATTATGAAGCTTTTGGGGCACTGCAAGAGCTGGAAACATTGGCAGGGACTGACATGAATGTACAAAGCGAGAGACCACCATCATTTGTCTAAACTTAGGATTGTGACTGGAGGCAGAGAGTGAAGAATTAGATGTTTGAGATGCTATAAGCAGTGTTTGTAAAGCATTGTAGAAGAGCAATATAAGTTTAGATTGATGGATACTCTTAGGTGGCATGCAAGGTTATTTGGTTTTACAAGTGATTTTAAGACTGTCCATGAATGATTAATATTTGTGGCTTTATGCATGCATAAATGTATTGGTGATGCTAACCTATGTTCAGCCTTTTCATGCTCTTTAGATTTCTCATTTTGTTTTTATATTCAAAATATGTTCTGTTTTTGTTGTTCTTGGTCAATCCCTTTTATACAATCCGTTGTGTGTGTTTGTGTGTGTTGTAATTAAGGTGTCATATCATTTTAATGGGATGATTATATGTTCAATTCCTGCTATACATCCATTCTATGCCGATTTAACTCAAATTCGAGGGAGAAAAATAGCCTACAAGAATAATTTAACATATGATTATGTAATGATAAAATCTAAAACTAACAAACATACAACAAAAGAATTACATTTTCATGCACCTAATAACACATACATAGAAGACGAGATCCCAATCATATCGCAAACAGATAAAAGCCTACATGCTATCAAATAATCGGTGAATAGACATACAAAACATAAAAAGTGAAAATAATGAAAGAATGAGAGATAAATTAAGAATACTGGCTGATGATGAAGAGTCGTTTATTTCAGAAGAATCAACGGCTAACGGCATACCATCACTGTTGAGGGTGCATGACTCAGGAATGGTATTACCAGCTGTGCTCATCATTGTGGCTCTGAGGACTGCAGAAACTGTATGTATGTATGCAGACCTGTTCTTGGCAAGAAGCCAAGTCAGACCCATCAGCTCACAATCTTCGTTGTGCATTTTACTCGTTCGCTCCTCTACTTTGCTTGTATTTACATTATCGACCTTTTTAAGCTGCATATAAGAATAAACCCATTACTTGAAAACGTGATATAAGATGACTCTTTAAGGCATCCTTTTCGCAAAGATTTACCACTGTGGTAACATATATGCTATGCATTGACAGTTGTGCATTAGTCCATTCAGAAGTTTTTCAGAATGACATGGGATTCTTTGATGCACCAGGACTCATGGTAGAGTTGGCAATTTCGAGCCATTTGCTTAAATGGGTCGACTATGTTAAGTTTTATCTCATATGGGTAAGGTAATAAAACTTCACTAAGCAAGGGGAGAAATGTGTGAGAGGGGTCAAAAGTCACCTGATATTCACATCCTAAATTGTTCTATTCAAAATTTAGATTACTATTGTAACATGATACTGAATAGTTTTGTTAATCATATACAGCATTATAATTATTTATAACATTGTCTCAGAAAGACAGGCAAAGAAGTGGTTGCCGTACAACCCTATCCCACCTAATCAACCCGTTACCCGACCGATACATCTTGCCACCTCTAACTTGTTGTATAACTCGAGACAATATTACATGAATTTACTATACATACAATAATCATGAGAAGAACGCTTCCATTTCAATCTTTTTTTGTTACTAGATAAGGGAAAGTTACCAATTTCCTTCTTATAAACTGACAATTAATGAGTACAGTTTCCTTCTTTCATTTTCAAGAAATAATTTAAAAACAAGCTATTTAATATTCACAGCTTGCAAAGAGGAAATCAGATTTTGTATTATTGTCTATCCAAATGTGAACATGTGAAGGAGTTTTTGTTTACAATCCTTGAGGATAAGACTGGTCTCCATCACCTGGTATATATTCCACATTCATAAAAGATCATTCTAAAAAGCCAAATAAAATTCATGTCGATTTGCATAAAGTTAAGAAGTACTTGCTGTTGCTTTGGACAAGGGTTTTGTTTTTGGAGACAAAAGGGTCCATTTTGTTATCATCAATAATTTATGATCAACTTGGGAATGTAAGTAGACAGATGTAGTGACACTGATATTATGACATGTTACTACTTTAAAGAATTGAAAGCCAATTTTTATTTATTATTTATTTTTTTTGTATTAAAGAATCCACACCTAATTGTTACTATATCCAAATTATGAAACATTCTCAGTTTATATATTCTTTGGAAATACAATCAAATCTCTAAAAAAAACCTTCATATTGAGAACAAGCTCAGTATTTTAATCAGGTATGTATAGTACTACCATTAATATATTGAGAATAAATGTGTATTACTACTATACTAATTTTACATTGATTTTCTTAATAATCACACTCACTTTACCAAAAAACCTAGACTTGAAATCTGATTATCATAACCTAAATTCAAATCGCAAAAAATAAATAATGCTGCATTGATCTCAATAAAACTACTACTGTAATCGTGATGAAGAACGAGCGTGGTATACACGCGCCTTTATGCAGCATGAGAGAAGATCACTTTACCAAATGCAAGCAAGCAAAGTAATTAAATAAGAAACCTAACAAATACACCATCAAAAACAGTAAATTAAATCATCAAGAAAGAAAGCTAACCAGATGAAGTGTTTTCAAACATTTGGAGCAAACGGCATTAGCAGCAGCATTATTCGTATTCATATTATTATTATTTAAACAATTCTTCTCCAACATTTTGACTCTGTGATTCCCGATGAGATCTCCAGCTGAATTAACCGAAAAGGATTCCGTACACGTCAGCGGATGATGTAACCTAATACCGCATTCACAGTAAACGACGTCGCACGACTCATTCGATCTCATCAACTCAATTCCTCTACTTTTAAGTCTATTTTCAACGTTCTGAACACAACTCTCCGAGTCATTCGGTAACAACGGAAGCTCATGCTCATCATAACCGTTATTATAATACGACGCCGTTTGTTGTTGTTTGCCGAGTGCAGTTGCAGAGTAAGCAGAGTATAGCCAGGCAGCGAGAACCGGGCAGCATTTAAGAGGATCAACGGTTTTGTGCTTACGAGTGCAAGCAGATTTAACGGAGGTGAAGAATTGAGTAGGGAGGTCTAAGGGACATTCTCCTGGTGATGAGGTGTCGGATTGTGCAGGGATGGTGATGTTGACACGTGGAGATGAGGTTGGGTGGAAGGGTTGGATCGGGTTCGGGTTGATGAAAACGGGTGATGCGAGGGGTACGAGAGTGATGAGAATTAATAGGGGGAAGCATTTGTTGTTGTTGTTCATGTTGGATGTTTTTAGTGAGTGACGAAGAAATGGGAAAGAAGGGTGAGTGGGGGGTTGAGTGACATTAAAGAGTGTGGTATGGGCTTTTGCTTTTGGTGTGGAAAGTAGATGTAAACTTTAGAGTAAATTACCTTCTTCATCCCTTCTCGGTTGAATTTTTTGTGGTTCAGTTATTGACATTTTTTCCATTTCACTTTCCGTCCCTCTTACGTTATGAAATGACTAAAATACTCTTCAAATTTTAAAACACTTCTACCTATTGAGGGACGGGAAGTAAAATGAAAAACTGAGTCACAAGACTGAACCTGCAAAAAATTAGACACGGGGACGGGGAGTAAAATTAATCACGAACTTCGTGAAGGGGAATGTAATTTATTCTAAACTTTACCATTTTTCTGTTATTATTTGAACTATATAAATCATAAAAATTAAGTTACTATACAATGTATGTAGTAAATTCTTAAACTTATGTAGGAGTATTAGGTAATCGATATTTTGGATTGTGTGATGATCATATATATACATGCTGACTCGCTCAAAAAATTTAACATCAGGTCACTATACTCTCAAACGTATGTTTTCAAGCTAGTGATGTGTTTTGTAATAACAAAATTATTTGATACCCATGAATGCAAAAAACGGGTATTAGTTGTTTCTTTTTCAGCAAAAAAACCCTATCATATATATTGAAGCCTTGTTTATTTTAAGGAAATATGATATTTATGGAGTTTGAGGTGAAATATGCAACTCTCCATTTTTTCAGTAACTAAACAACTGATAAGGATGTTTAACTTTATGGAGTGCTATGTCTCTTTTGAGATACAAAAAGTTGGATCCAATAATTTGGTCAAATTGTAACATTTAACTTTAATCTAACTTTCATTTTGAGTAGTAATAAAAAATGTGTGGTTACAGAGAAAAATAGAAGTTAGTTAAGGAGACACGAAGTAAATGAGAAAGTGCATCATAGTTAAAAGTCAGGTGCATCATGGTTAAAAATCTAGTACATCGTACTAATGTATTTTCCGACCGTCAATATCCGACAACGAAGGTGGCAACCGGAATTCGGCGCGGCAGGTGGGGCGATTGCTAATAGTCAGCCAATGTCGTAGTTAAAAATCAGATGCGTCATAGTTATAATCAGGTGCCTAATAATTACCTTCATTATCTTCCTATCTTACTACCTAAAACCTCTTTTGCATTATTCCAAAATATATATATATATATATATATATATATATATATATATATATATATATATATATATATATAATATTTGTTAGCTGATGGTAGAGGTGCAATAATATATGTATTCAATACCTTACTGCATAACACAGTTTGCCCAGGTTTATATTCTTTGTAGCATAACAAAAATGCCAAGTGTTAGGAAACAAGCATAACAAAAAATTGCTTGATCTTAGAACTTGGTAAATCTCTCAACTGGTTTACATTGTTTTCTATCCTAACTAGAATCTGATTGAACAATGGGGGTTGAATCTTAACCACAACGACCATCTAATCTAACACAATTAAGGATCGAGATCATAATTCATCCCCGAGAGAAATAATTCAAGATGCTATTTTTCTTTTTCCCTGGAATGGTTTCGGCTTTCCTTCCACTTTTTTGCTCTCTGATATTCTTGACCATTTTAGACTCTACGCTTTTCTGTGAGTCAGGAGTAATACATAATATTTCCAAATCTTCAACTTCAGTCACACCCGAACATTGTTCAGTAATGGATTTAGTCTCAACTTCAATGATTGTCTGTGAAGGAGGACTAATACAAATCACTTCTAAATCTTCAACTTTTGTTTGTTTTCGCCTCTTGAAAGGATTGTTGTCAGGAACCTTTGATGATCTTTTGGTAGGAATCGTGTCGAGTTTGCTCAGGTTATTGTTGGTTAATGGATATATGAGCTTTTCAAGATTTGAATATTTATCTAATTTGGGCTTAGTTTCCTGCTCCATCACTGTAATTCTTTTGCTTCTGGTTTTCTGAGACGTCACAAAAGTAAAGCAGCTCTCTGTGGTTGTTTGCTGTTTTAATGTACGGTTCAGCTGTATTGATGATGATTCAGATGGGTTTTTGACTGCAATTGGTTTTTGTTGACCATTAGTACTAGGAGGCTCATTGAATTCTTTCATGGTAGAAGGATCTAGTTGACCTTTGGCAATTGCGGTAGCTTGTGAGGAAGACATATCACTGACCATTGTGAAGGAAAAAAAACTATAACAAATTTGCTTAAATGTAAATGTATTGGGTCGGGCGAATTGAGAAACTATTAAAGTCAAAACGGATAAAAATTGTTAGTTGGGCTGAGTTGACCCAACCCCCTTTTTTGTTCAATAAACAATTAAGATGTCAAATATGAATGTATGAGTACAAAAACTAATTTTTCTAGTAATCATCTTAATCTTCAATAAAACGTATAGGTGGTTTCAAACGTTAAAAATGGACTTTCAAAGACTTTCAACCTGTTTGACAGAATTAAGTTGTATCCTTTTGGCAAGGCTTTATAGTTTTACTTCACCCCTCTGACCCCTTATAGATAAAACATAACCCGAATCGAACCATCCTAGCATATGAGCCATTATTGCCACCCTATTAATTACAGTAGTCTTGAACTGCAGAAAGTAGTGAGCATTCAATAAATACAAGGATACGGTCCTAGGAAGTCAAGCTCTTCACCTAAACAGTGTAGAAGCGATTCAGGAAGTGGTGTCAAGTATTTTAGCCTTTTTGAATCTGCATCATAGCTGCAGAGGATGTAAAACATATAAGAGTTATAGTGTGTAAAACGATACAGGAACCGAAATGAAAAGGTCACATACATTCGGGCATGCTGAAACACCGCAAATGCTTCTTTAAAAGATTTGAAGTAATCTTCAGGCATTTGATTTCCTTTCTCGTACTTCAAGACAGACAGAGCCTGTAGAAAAAATCATTCACACATACTTTGTAGTCACAGTAACAGTATGTCACTTTAGAGAGAGTTCATCATATGCTTACACGGTCTAAGTTCAGATACTTGGTAACCAAAGCATGGGCCTTTGCAATCCCAATTCCTGGTACTGATGGAAGGAAATCACATCCAGCTAGTACGCACATGCCTACATAATGAAAGATACTTAGTAACCAAAGCATGACCCAATCTGTTCCTAATACTATCCATTTTGACCACGGCCAGTTCGGACCCGCCATATGTTGAGAAGGAAAAAAAGGACTTATTTGACGTTAGTGTAATATTACCTGTAAACAACTCTTTGTCAAAATGTCGGAAAGAAGGTAGTTGTCCCACCATATCGAAAACCTTATCTATCACTATCTCCTCCCCATTGCCATAACGGTCCATCTTAAATATAACCTGATAGCATCCAATTCAAATCAACCCAAACAATGTTTAAATTTTGAAATGGAAGATAATTGATTATTAGAAGAGATGTAGACCTCCAAGTCTGATTAAGGTTCTTACAGATGAGCAACCATAGGCTAGTAGATCACTGTCCTCTGATATTACTGCTGCAATTCCACCTTCAGATGCATCAAGACTGGATAAATACGCCAACTGTGCATCTGCCTCGTATGGTGCTACTACAAACTCGATATTCTCTGATCTTAGAATCTGGTATTGTAACACCACATTAAAAGACATCCGTGTATAGAACCAAAAATATAGAAGTCCATATCTTGTAGAGTGTTGATGTTAATAAACAGCTAGAATCAGTTGCAATTAAACGGGCTGTTGGAGATAATGATCAATGTTTAGAATGACTTCTGCTGTTGAAGATGTAACAAATAGATGATAAGATGTTTGAGTGTTCGAAATGTTATAAATACTAAAAAGAATTAATAGATAACTTTACTAGAAAGCGATGGCTTTATGAGTAATGAGACTACTTGTGGAGATGGAAGTGGAAGTCTCTCAATGTTATACCAGTTGATAATCAGTTTTACCAAAACTGTGGAGAGATATCGGAAAACAGAAAAGGTTATTTCAAAGATTCGTGTGGCTGAATAGGTTGCTGTACCTAAATTTGTTTATTAAAGTCAAAATAATCAGATAATCAATTTTGTTGCAGCCGTGGTTAATAACTATTTGAGTACCTGAATAAGTTGGTGTGCCATTGATGGTGTAATACTCACTGCCCTCTGCATCCGAGAAATAAGATGTCAGACAAATCATTCACTGATTTAAACACTTAATGTTGCAATAGTTGGTCATTCAAAGTTGTAAAGTTAACCAAAATAGAAAAGTTAATTGGTACATGGGCCATAATTATCCTACTAATATCTTGAAAATCATCAGCTAAATCAACCGAGTTGAAACACTGAAAAATTCAACATTTCCATAAGATACAATCAAAGAGTAAACAATTAGTACCTGAAACATCTCTGTTGCAGCATTAATATTGCCTTCCTTGAGCTTTGCCATTGCTAAATCACGACTATCTTTCCGTTTACTAAAAGACATAGAACATGTGTAATGCTATTAATGTATCTATCACAAGTAGCTAGGCATAATAATAATAAAAAAAAAAAAAAAGTTATTTCAATTATATAGAAGTTACCTATGTCTATGTTGTTCTGTGAGGGCCTTGCAGGGAATATTAGCGCCATCGAAAACTAGCACCGGACTAATGTTATGATGACGAAGCATATTGATTCGGTGCATACAGTAATTTATGTATTGATATTTCTTATCTCCTTCCGTATTCAAACAGAGCTCCATACTACATGAATATGCTGTTTCATTTACCATTCCCACAAGAAAAAATAAATAAATTAATTAATTAAATTAACCTCTAGTAATAGACTACTAGTATTTTTCAGTGTAGAAAAAAAAGAAAATATTTATCAAGAACAAAAAAATTAAGAATTGCATACCTCCTTTGTGAAGCCATGAATAAGCATCGATACCAACCTGTAGAATGATAAAACAATGAAACAAGACAATTAGAACAAATTAAATTTATTAAATTATTACATTATTAAATTAAATGGATGGGTAGATTGATGAATATACGCGTTTGCCGGAAAATTTCTTAATGTGAATGGGCTCAACGTAGAGTTTCATGAATCTTAGAAGATCCTTGATGCCCATTTCCCTTTTTTATATAAAATTATTGAATGAATGCGTAACTGGATGGATGTGAAAAATGTCTGAAAACGAAATAATAGAGTATCGATTGAATTAAATTGAAGAAGAAGAAGAGGAAGAAATGGAAGAAGTGGATCTGGCATTTTATTTAGTACGGCGGGCAATTGAAAATGAAAATCAGTTTTACCGCCAAAACAATATTACAGTAACTTTGACTCCAACACTCCCGCCAGATGTGATGTTAGTACAATAACAAATATGTTTATAGTTTGTGATTGATTTTCAAATTTTTTTTTTAATCAAACAAGTTTTTTTCAATTTTAGTCTTTGGTCTTATTTTTTTTTATTTTTTTGCATGTTCAGTCCCTAAAGGCATAGTTTGTGATTGATTTTCAAATTGCTTTTTTGATCAAATAAGTTATTTTAGTAATTTTTCCATCATCAGTATAGAGATAAAATAACTTCGAAAATTCAAAATATATAAACGATTGAGGGAAAAGACATAAGCTTTATTTTTATACAAACCAAGATTTTTGTAGCAAAACACACCACATTACTAAAATGGGTATACTTAGTTAACTCGCAAATACAAAGGTACATAGTTAGAAGCATTTGGATCTGAATCCCATACAGAAAATGCACTTGAACATCTCATCCACGTTTTCGACATCTCTGGAAAATGTCGATCAATAACATCTTTTAAACTTTCGGTCTTGGTAATCAATTCTAGTCCTTTCTCCGTGTATGTTTTTGAGTTAAAATTGGTTGTAAAGAAACGGTCCGCTTCAAGTCTCCTACAATCATGGTTAGCCATAATTTAGACAAAAAATCGTTTAAAAACATAATCACTAGCTGATAACAAGACAGAGAGTGTCACCTTGAAGCAATTAGCACAAAGATGAAGAAAGCAGTCTCACTTATCGCAAAACCTTTTATTTTTTTCTCCGCGTGTATTCCCACTAGTAAATCAAGCTTCTCAACATCATCTCCATATACTTCGTGGAGTGCTTTCGAGGTCTCTTCATCGTCTGTCAAATCTTCCCACTTGCGAATTGGAATCATTAGCAAGTTCCTTCTAAACTCGTTGTATCGAGGAACCTTCCTTTCTCTGTCTCTATAAACTGTTCAAATTTGTCAAGATGTTAGCTACCCTAGGATCCTATATAAACGTTTACAAGTATATATATTTAACACATGGCATATCCGATTTGTCTCTCTTAGCACATGTAACACTCATACTTTTAGCCTAATTATAGGTCCAAAGTTTAATTCTATCGATAACTTTCCAAATTAATGAACAAAATCACATACTTTCCATTGAAGCCATGTCTACCGGATCTGCCCTCTCTTCCCCATCGATATCATGAGCAACGAGGTTTCTCATCCACGATGGATAGTTCCACAATGTGACAGCTCCACAAGCTTGATGACCCATGGATACCAACATTTTCTCCATACCAATTTTCGACAATCTCTTTTCTCCTTCTTTTCCAATCATATCCTTCATCTTCACCCTATACAAAACATATAGCATCGTATATAATTTTGTTTGAGATAATTGAAGTGATTATATGTATATGCATAATAACACGGAGAGAATAGTACTCTTCTTGAATTGGTGGAGTGAGGTTGCATTTTGAAGCTAAGGAATCGATGTCTCGAAGAATTATTTTGTCTGGCAGTGTTGTGTGCATTCTGTAAACGCTTACAAACTCCTCCGTCAAAGAATAAGGGACTCCATGATCTTGTGGCCTTTTAAGACCAATTAATCCACTTAATTCTTGTCCAAATATATTCCCAAACATATCTTTCACTTTCTTACCTAGAAGGCCATACCTGCAATCAACATTCATCAATATTTTTTCTTCCGACATGTTACAGATAAATTGTTACTCGAGCACAATTTGAAGCAACCACCAATTTTACTCAGTTCTGCATATGCAAATTATTGTTTATGAAATGTTTACCAGTTGAGTCTCATGGCTGCTAAGAGAGTATCAGTCCTTAGGAGTTCAACAGTCCAATCAATGGTGTGGATCTTGGCAATAATCGCTGAAGTTATCAATCTCGCGTGCTGGTACAACTTCTCCTCATCAAATTCTGGATAATTTTCCTATGGATGAATTCGTAAGGACTTGAGCAAAAAAGTTGTTTCTGACTCATGAACTTGATCTATCTCATACTAGCAGCTCATATAAACATCTTTGTTGACATTTTCACTAGTGTAAAATGATGAAGTCAGGACAACAATTTCAAAAACCGAGTAGTGATGATGAACTTACTTTGAGCATATCACAAATAGCATTATGCTCTTTAACAAATAAAGCTTGCAAGAGGGAGAAACCAGCCCAACAATTTCGAACATCTCCTGATATCGGAATCCCTTTCTCATCATGTTCAAGAAGGCCATCACTTGAAATCTTTAACTTTCCATCTTTATAAGCTCTTACCTTCCCCATGCCTGCTTCATTATTTCCATAAATAACACTTCCATCCCTGTTCAAAGCAATCACATGTTTGTTATATTTACTCTATGTGATTACGTCATGTAAACATCTTTGATTAAGTCCAAAATGAACATCGATAAAGTTCATTCGATTAAGTCCAAAAATCCACTTACCACCATGGTGTCCGCGAATTAAGAAAACCGCTCTTAGTTTGGAGTGATCCTGTAGAAATTTCTTTGCTTTTGTAGAATTTAAATGACTTCAAGGGACATTCTCCTGCAACCTCAGCAGGAGCTACAATTTCAACCTGATGGGTGTCTTCCATATGATCGATCCAGTCATGAATCATGAACTGTAACCAAGAGCAAGCTATCATGTTGAATTGTTTCCCACAGTCAACAAATTTCCTTCTTTCCATTAGCTTTGTAGCTACCACTGATGGATGAGGATCTAACAACTTCACATTTGTAACATATAAGTCACTACTTCAATATAATCTTGAATAAGGATCAAAGTGTAAAATAATGGCTTGAGTGAACGTAAATGTAATTATTAATGCTATGACATACATAGTGTATATCGAACTATTCGGACTCTAATTGTATGTATTGAACTTGTTATTCATTACTATTGTATATCATTTAGTGACATGTATCATCATTACAAGTTGACACATCACCATAATGCATACAATAGCACTAAATTGAAACTTCATTTTACACAAAGCAACTTCGAAGACTTTCTTGCATACTATGAATGTCATATAATAAATAATTACATTTATGTGCACTTAAGCCTAAAATAATAGTATATAAAAATACTAAATCAGAATAAATTAAAAACTTAGCATGCCAAATTAATTAACTACCAACTATTTGGAAGGAGTGTATGCAAAAATGCAAATACATGAAACATGGATCTTACCCCAAACTTGGTAGTAGATGGAGGCATATTACGACCGAAAAATGTTCCTTGACTACCTACAACATCATCAGTAGGATGATTGCATTTGCCATCAGGCGTTCGATGAGGATACTGTTGAACATCATACTTTGATCCAGTCATAGTTCCGATATGCAGAAGATTGTATTTCTGGTGCAGGTGCCTTCTTAGAGCCAAGTAAGCCAACCCCAATATCACGGGTAGCCGATACCATAATCTACATTTGTCCACCATATGCACAATCTACACAATATCATATTCTTATCAGTTATCAAAATGTACTTGACATCTTTTTTAGTTAGTTTACAGGTATTGTGTGAAATTACTAGGGAGTAGGTTTTACTACTACATTTCAATTTTTGAGTTGCAGGGCACTCCTCTGCCCCTGCTACCTCCTGCCCTTGCCAACCGGTTAGATAAATAGCGATTTATGGTTGCGATTCATCAATTCGGTAGCTTTATTTTTGACATTTTATTTTTAAATACGTTATTCGTATATGTATTTTTATTCTTTATTGCTCACCCCTTTTAAATTTATTGTTTACAAACAAAAAAAAAAACACATTTTAAAAATTAATGCAATGTCTAGTCAATTTTTACCTACGTAGGATACTGTTGACATACAACATTTGTGATTTTGTAAAGGTTAATCAGGAAAACTAATACAGAGTAACTTATATTACTATTATTTTAATTTTAATATTGAATGATTAATGATTATTATTTTAATATAAATTTAAGTAATTAGTAGAGACAATATATTTAATGCGGAGGAAGTATTTAGTGAGAAACAATTTATGTGAAATAAATTTTCAATTCATATCATATTCCACTCGAGCCCATTGCATGAAAGATCCGACGTTGCCTTAAATAATATATATTTTTATAAGCTAATAAATAAAAGAGTAAATAAATAAATATATAAATAAATAACTAGCTTCATAACCACCACCAAAATTTGAACTTAATTAACAAATGTGCCCCAATTTTTAGGTGTATAAAAATATTTGCACTCCAAAAAAATAAGTTACCGATTTGCCCTATCCACATGCAAGTCGCAAACCCGCAATACGCAAGTCACGGTCTCGCTCTCGACCTCGCTTTCATCTCGTTCACGCAGCCACGACCTCGAACACGCGGTACGCAACATGTAACACGCAACTCGCAACACGCAACTCGCGACCCGGCCACGATCACATTCTCGATCTCGCTCACCGAGCTACGACCTTGGACACGCAATATGCAACTCGCAATTTGACTATTGCGATCGGACGGGGAAAATTGTCGAAAATAAATCGAGGGAAAATTTTTATATGTATGAATAATGAGGGCAAATTTTTTGATTTCCCCAAAATTTGTATTATCTTTACATAATTACTCTATAAAAACAAAAATTAACATACATGTGAAACTAATAGAACATCGATCAAAAGTGGTAAATTGTGATAGTCTTGTGGCGTCGTTTTTCTTCTTTTTCTATGCATTAGTCATATGATGAACAAACGATGATCGTAATATACTTGTTTGACTGGCCTAAAGTGTTGAAAAATGAATTTTTGCGATAGAGAAAGTGAGTTGATGCTAGATTTGAGTTAATCAATTTTTTAAAATATATTTACTTAAAATTGAGTCTTAAAAACTAAGGCTCCAATGCTCCATAATTATTGAAACTTTTGAATGAAGTAATAATTTTCTAATTTCTTATCATAATCAGCTTAAACAAAATCCAAACTATTTTAGTGAAGACTCGAGAATCTACTCAAACATTCATAAAGACTCATAATACCAATTACACGATCGCTTACACTGTGTTCTCGAGTTTATTATAGACCGGAAAACAGATAAAGTAAAATGAATACAATTGAGTTCTCGAGTTTTCTTATGCAAAAAAAGAAGAAAAAAACACAAATACAGAGAAAGAGGAGACTAACATAGAAGATGATTTTGTCGAATAACGACATCTTGGCGACGAGAGGTTGTAGATGAGGATGAATGAAGAAGAACGAAGGGAGTTTAATCGTCATGATGAGAAGCAATTCGAAATATGATGTTTTTGGGATTTTTGAAAGCGTATATGTTTCTATATGTGTATGTAACAGACCAAAATATTAAATACTTAAATTTAAATATTTATTGTGTTTGATTTTGGAAATTATTTCCAACGCTAAACTGTCTGTTTGATTACGGGTGGGGTTTCGATATTATCTGCCACTTGGCTTTTCTGGCTACGATTCAATTATTTTATTTTAAATAATTATTTATATTTAAATTTAATGCTATTAATTTAAAAAATATTGCCTTCCGTTTTAAAACTTCTTAATTTGGTAAAGAACCTAACATGTTATGTTTGATATGTCATGCATTTATACGATTATTGAAATATAACAATTTTACACGGATCGAATTGTTTCTTTATTTGATAATAATGGGATATATTGGACACGTGTTGAGTGAGATATAATTGAGAAAGTAGAATCTACACTTACTTGTTTAGAATTGGAGATAATGCACCTAAACTAAAATGACCGGAGGATATATATATATATATATATATATATATATATATATATATATATATATATATATATATATATATATACTGGGCCTTGAGCCCGTGCGATGTACGGTCATTTACAAAATACAATTATATTAATTTGTAAGTTTAACGTTGTTAATTAAAAAATACAATTATCATTGTGATAATGATTAGTAACATGAATTAAACTATAATGGATGAACTTGTATTTATTTTTTATCATTTGATAGATCAAGTATGATGTAGTCTCTTCATTTACTTACAAACAGTTGAAATTTGAGTCTCTGTCCATTTATCACGGTAACACCGATTTTGTCATCATGTAAATGACAAAAGTAACAACCATTGATTGCAAATTTATGTTAAGTTTTGATACATTTGTTGAGCCCTTGCGATGCACGGTAATTAAAAAAATAAAATTAATCATATGTTTTTTAAGTTTTCAATTGTATTAATATTGGTGAAATTTTATTATTGAAACTCAACAATAACGTATACCAAAATGTACAGAAAATAATCAATTATATATATTTTACTAGTTTTTATACCCGTCCGAGGGACAACTAACTGTTTTTATATATATTAGTGTTTTATATGATATATAAAACAATGTAGTCAGGATTATATTTTTGTCAATTAATATATCAAAAGTTATTTAAAGTTTTTTCTTATTAAAATGTAAATGTAGTGTTTCAAACAGAATGTACACTTTACTTTTAACAAATCAAATATCATCTATATGTAGTAAAGTTTTTTTTATTTTATTGATTATAAATCAAAGTAGACACTTATAATGTGACAACCTGAAACAATAACTCGCCACCCGTGTGATGCACGGTGAAAACGTAAAGGAAAACGTAGTTCTTTTAGTAGAGTATTACAAAAAAAAAAAATGACTATCGATTTATATTGTTTTTGAGTGAAGAATATATACATACCTTTTTAAATACATAATTATTTTGTATTTATGAATGCTTAGGAAATCTAATAATAACGTAATCTATATACTATATGGTTCTAGTATACATGTAAAACCATTATTTTATATATTTCGGATTAATGTTCAATGACATTAAAAATACATAAGAAACTAAAACCTGTTAAAATTGAGAAAAAACGTATGATTGTACTATAGCATTTTCTCAATAACTGATATTTACAACTTTCTCATTCTCATCTTACATAAACCACAAAATAAATAGTTAACTATTGATTTACTATTTTAGACCAAACCCACAAAATAAATAGTTAACAATTGATAAATTATTTGGACCAAACAATGAGTATAAGGGTGTGAAATGAAAATAAATTTGAAAATAGAGTTTGTAATGTATATATTAACGACTTTACGAATGATAGTCAATAATCGCGGAATTAAAAATTTTAATAGATAAAAAAAAGGTGGATCTAAACATTTTTTCAATTTGAATGACACCTGGGATTTTTTAGAAAGCTATGGTAATGACACCTATAATTTTTGCTTAGTTGTCAAAAGAAAAAGGTGCCACGTAAAAAAAAGGTTTTCCTCTATTAGTTATATAGATAGATAAATTAAAACTAATATCCTTAAACTTGATAGTTGATGATGATAATATTAGATCATTGCAATGTATGAGATATCAGTAAGAACGTGAATTTATTTTTTATTTAGGAAAAAATCATTATTTATTAAATGTAATGCATAAATTTAAAAAGCTATTATAATAAATTATAATAAAATTGAATTAGAAACCTTCACGAAATAGAAGGAAAAGTAGTTTGTTAGAAATTCAAAATTTTGAAAACTTTTAAAAGAGTGTTAAAATTATGAAGATTTTTAAGAAAAAACTAATTTGATTATGTGGCATAATTAGAAAATTAAGAAGATTTTTAAGGGATTACTAATTTGATTATGTGACATAATTATGTGAGTTTTAGAAAAAGGTAAAAAGATGATGTGAGATGGCTAAAAATCAAGAAAAAATCTTTGTTTTATATATATATATATATATATATATATATATATATATATATATATATATATATATATATATATATAAGAATTGGATCATGTGAAAACAAGGGATAAAATAAAAGCGGTGAAAAAAGATCTCAACCCTTAGATCAAAATATATATATAAAAAGGAGTGAAGATTAATAAAAACGATAAAAATAGTTGACATTCACAATTTTATTAAGTGTAATTTTTTATTTTTTTGCTTCACACTTTATTTTTAAATGTGAAACTTATTTTTTTTTTTGCTTCAAATAAAATTTATGAATTGTGAAGATTGAAAATTAAGCTTCACACATTCATAAATTTATGTGAAGCTAAAAAAATTAAACTTCACAAAACTTCTAAATTTCTATGAAGTAAAAAGAAAAAAAAAAAGTTCACAATGAAAACTTTTTGAAAAATAAAAAAAATGTAAAGGTTCACAATAAAAAAACGTATGTGAAGCGAAAAAAATAAAAGTTCACATCTAAAAAAAATTGTGAATATAAATTGAGATTGTTTTCACCGTTTTTATTTTAACTATTTGTTTTCACACGAACCCAACCCTATATATATATATATATATATATATATATATATATATATATATATATATATATATTGAAGGGATCCGGTGAAAACTAATAATTAGTGAGAAATGTGAGAATTGGATTCAAATACAAAATGCATATAATAATCTTTAATTATATTGTTTGAAATTAGATGCATTTTGTATTTTACATCTAGTTCTCATGATTCTCTATTGACGAGGACACGATTAATGAGCTGACTGAGATGTTTATAAAGAATTGCAAGTAAATTTTGCGTATGATAATGTCATGACTAGTAAAATTCGAGTGACATCATTTTTCTAAGTGTCAAATTGACTTTTACTATTGCACAATCACTGAAACACGGTATTTTAATCGTTTTTTATTATTTCAATCAATTAGGATTATTTTGAATAAAAGTCTAGGATTTGTTTTCTAGTTTAATTAGGTTGTTATCTAGTTAGAGAATAAGAGATACCATTTCATCTTATAAATTAATATTTTATACTTTAAGTTATACTCTTGAAATCAACATACTAATTGTTCAAAGTTTGAATTTCATTATTTCAATTACTAAAATGATGTGGTTTTAAGTTTTGAGGTACTTGTCATCTAAATTGTAGATTTAATAATTAGAATTAAAATTAGATGTTACATGGAATGGCCGACAAACCAATAACAAACTCGACTTCCCAACAAAACTCTATTTTCTTAATAAAAATTAATTGTAGCAACCGGAAAACTAATTTATTTTCTACCCGTTATTTATCTTGGTAGTATTAATTAATTTTGTCCAAACATACTCAATTAATTACACGTAAAGGTTTATTCAAATTGCTTAGTTACTTCCCTAGAAATCATCATCATCGTATCATATTAATATTAATTAATACGCACAAATAAACTAAAGTTCCAAGGTAAAAGGACGTCTGACCAATTAGAAACAAAAATAAATAGAAACATAGTTCCAATAAAAGGAACCCAAGGACCATAATTTTTCTCCAATTTGAATTTTACTCGCATCTCGAATAAATTCAAAGACATATTCGAATAAATTCTGACCTCCGGTCGCGGCGAATTTCTAAATTTTCATAGGCCCTCCCCGTCAAGAGTATATGACACTTGGATTGAATAAATAACACGTTATAGGCGGTGGAGAAATCGGGTCCCCATTAAAAAATTGCAAATCATGTACTCTATAAAATAAAATAATGTTGTATTGAAAAATTTCTCCAAATTTATTCAAATTAGTGGAAATTTATTTTCCCGAAGGTCATACATATTTAACTGGTAATCTTAACTTATAAAATATAAATAATTACTTTAGAACATTTAACCTATTACAAAAATTTGGAACATTAATTAAAACGTTGTTAAAATGATATTCTAATGTACTAATCTTGTCATGTATTTAATCTACTGGAAGTTTTTCCCCTCGAAGGTTTGACCAAACTGCCAGTTTCTAGGGGCAACATTTAACGACATTGATGTTTGTTGATCGCTCGTACGAACTCGAAAACTGAGTGATTGACCAACTAAAACAACGTTAGTCACCCATTTCTGACCCCAATTTCTACTCATCGTATTCCACTTAACACTCTCATGTCCTTTTATTTCCATACCCGTAACATCACCTGCACCCCCAACGTTCCATACTAATACCATCGTGAAATATGGATTCCCGTTTATCGTAAACCTGATTCCTCCGTGCTTATTGCATGGAACCCTGCACAAATATTCACCATCAATTACCTTAAATTGTGTGGCGAAACTAAACCGTATGACTAGGGTACGTTCTTATTTGGCAGTTGGATTGGAAATTCATTATTGTGTTATCAACAAATGAATAAATGCATAGAAAACCACTTAAAAAAAAAAATACCGAGGTTGCGTTTGATCCGCTGAATTCAACGGAATTCGATAGAACTGGAATCTCTAAGTCCTTTCAATAAAAGTGTTTGGTTCACGAATGAATTGATTTGAAAGTCACCGAATTCCTTCACTCAATAAATTTTCCATCAAAAATATTCGACTAACAAAATGCAGCCAGAGTGTTTGTGTGGAAGGAATTAAGGGTGCATTAGTGCATATGTGAAATTCTTCAAGATAATTGGGGTGTCCAGGTCGACTGGTATTTGTCTGACTTTTTGCGGAATACTACAAAAACAAGTGTGGACCACGTAACGGAAAAAGGAATGGATGTGTAGCCGCGAGCTAAATACCCTTAGGGAACGAAACTTAGATTTCAATCCCATTTAATTTTAGAATTCTACGAACCAAACATAGCCTATGATGAAATTTCATTATAGTGAATTTTTAATTTGTTATCTTTTTCCAATGACAGTAAATTCTTGATGCCTTGTATGCTCGTTTAATTCCTCCAGAAGCTTGAAAATATGGGGTACAGTTTCAACTATTTATTTATTGGCTTAGAATAAGTCAAACCGGATGAAAAAAAAGTCAATTCGGTAATCGGTTGCATGAGGGTCTTCACTTAGGAAATGAGTTTATTGTTTCGTTATGTGCTCAACTTTATACTAATTATTATTGTATGTTCTCAACTTTCATACCATCTATTATATGAGATGAACTTTTTAATAGACTTTTTAGAATGTCTAGTTTATATCATATTACTCAGAGTTTTAGAAGGTTCACCATATATAATAGAGGGTATGAAAGTTAAGAGCATACAATAGAGTTTTTAGAAAGTTAGGATATAAAAGTTGGATGCATACAATAATAATGAGTGTAAAGTTGAACACATAATCAAATAATAATCCCTTTTAGCAAATTATGAGGTTTAATGAACATTTTATAGTTATTCTATAACTAAAGTGACAAAAAAGGTCAAATTAAAAAAATTTATAAAAGAAGTTGCAGTTCAATAACTTTAACCTTTTAACCCTATTATAATGTTTATAAAATATCCAATGAGTTGTATATATTTGACAAGTTTGAGTTAGTTATAAAGTTTGTTTAAAAAATAAATAAAAAAAATGCACCCAATAACAATATAACTGTTTCATCATATATTAAACATGTAATCCATCTTAGAGGTTTGGTAAACTCCATCTTTTGTCAGAAGTTTCTGGCTAACAAAATATGTCGAATAACTAACAAAAAATTGCTCGAGAAAACGACAGTTAATGACATATATAATTACTTACCTTCGGTATTGGACTGGAGTAATGCCAGCTTTGTATTCAGCTAGTTGAAGGAAAGATGGTTGAGACAAGTCGAAATGCACGTTTGGTGGGTTACACCAACCACCAGCATTGCTCGGTTGATTGAAGTTTGGTGGGCAATAGTTTGTGGCGGTAACGATGATAGGTGGACTGTTTGGCTTGCACCATTTGTCGTTGTTGACACATTTTATTTCAAAACAAGCACCACATGTTTGGCCGTTGTTGAATAAAGCTTGGCTTAGTGCTGTGTTTTGTACCCCATATCCTTTCTGTTTTACGTCTTCATAACCACAAGCTCCCCCTTTGCAAATATAACAAGCTCGAGTACATTAGAGGTTGATTTTTTAGCCATGTAACATACAATCTAAAACACACACACAAATAAAAGAAATCTACCAGTTTAACAAGCTTTGAGTTACTTATACAAGTTCAGAAAAGTTAGCTTATTAAGATGGATTCATTTGGTTTTGTATTACGTTGATGGGTTAGATCAGGCCCATACAAGTATTTTGGGCTAAGCCCAATATTGTAATGTTGGGTAATTATATTGCCTAATATCAAAGAAGGATTACATGAGAAATATAGAAATTATCATGGTATTTTCATTCATATATTTATCTAAATCAAAATATGATCAATCAAAAACTTGGTATTTCATGTTTTTCTAAATATCATCAAACAAAAAGGTTAATGAAAATGAATGTGTACGTACAACCACCTAGATCATGTCGTTACATGTGTAATTTCATGCATAAAAAGGAAAATTGACATGAACATTATTTGTAAAATTATACGTCAACATACCCATCGACTCTGTGCCATCGCTTCCTCCATAGAAAGTGGCATGAGCGTCCTTCCAAGGACCGGGACAAAATTTAGTTTTTGGGTGCTTCGGGCGGTTTGGGTTCTTTGGGTGCTTAGGATGTTTGATTCTTGATACCGGATTGATCATGTTTGCATAACAATATGGCAAAATAACAAGAAGCAACCAACACCAACAAACAACTTTTAAAGATGACGCCATTGGCATCATCGACAATGAGAAAATACGATCAAAAAACTATGGATTTGGGAATTGGATTGATACATGCTTTCACATTTTTGTTATTGCCCATTTATTTATTTGTGGTGATCATGCGAACATAGATGAAAACCCAGAGTTAATTTAGTCATTGTGTAATTTATGTGGTAAGTCTTGTATATTTATATAAGCTAGATTTTAAACCCTTGTATACACACGGGCTGTTAAATTTGTATTTGATTTTTATAAGTGCGTACGATAAAATTTTGACGTTTTATGTGATGCCATTTATGCACAGATCCATACATATGAAAATTTTGGAGGTCTATTTCAAATATTAGATAAAAGTATCTTAAGTGTAATAAGCATTTAATTAATGTCATATTAATGTTACCTTCTGTATACGAATATGAGTTCGTATAATGTAAATTTATAACTGGAAACATTAGATAAGTCAAATAAGATCGAGTTATAAATGAATCTAATTATACATACTAGTTTGACTGATTAATTTCTACCCGACTTTAAAAACTTACTCATGTAAAGAAGTAAAAATGCAACAAAACATCAAATGAGAGAACTATTGTAATTTAATTGAATATTAGCTAATCACACGTAAAATTTAAAACATCCTTTCATAAATTATTATTATCATTATTGTTATTTTATAACAATATAAATTATTAAATTTTGATAATTATCTATATTTATGTTTGTAAAAGAATCTCCAACCTAATACTATTATTTCAGGAAGCCTCGATTAAAACTAAATAAAATATAAAGAATGAGTGTGGTTCAAACGGGTACATAATTTTTTGTGATAATAGAAGAACCAATAAGAACTTGACACCTGTTATAAAACTCACTTTTCCCCACGTTTTTAACAATTAAATATCTCCCAAACGTAAGTCGAAAAATCATAAAAATTGCACCATAAAAATCAGCGTTTTTTCTCTTCGATTAGAGATCTCACAAGGTATACTTTCGACAACTTTTTTTTTCGTTTTCGTTGAGTTTTGTAAATAACTATCACATGTGTTACTAGCAGGTAACACATGTGATACCAACGAGTACCACACGTGTTACTAATATTGTACAATCAGAAAAAAAAGTCGTCGAAAAGATACCATGTGAGATGTCTAATCGAAGAGAAAAAAATGTTGATTTTTACAGTGCAATTTTTATAATTTTTCAATGAGCCATTTTTGAGATATTTAATTTTTAAAAACGTGAGGGAAAGTGTGTTTTGTGACACGTGGTGCGTTTCTATTGGTTTCTACATTGTTACAAAAAAATTTATTCTCATTTGAACCTCACTTTATAAAGAATAGTGATCGTATGAATCTATTAAATTACTTTTTAAATAAATAAATAGTGAAAGAAAACATAAATTAGGACACTTTAACATTATAAGATATAAAAAATATGGATATGAAATTTAAATTAGTATTATTATATTTGCTTAATTGCATTGTTTAAAAGAGTTTTAGAATCACGATTTATGACGTCATCTTTTTCTAAATTTTAGTCCATTTGAAAAAATCAAACAATTCTATTGATCAATTGAATATTTGATGACATCATAAAAGGTTTCTATATTATATTTATTATTATTTAAGAAGATAAAATAATTTATAGTCTTTTACATTCAGTTTTCAACCAATTTACGTATAAAAAGAAAAATACAATGTCGTTTTTTTACCCATTTCAAACATATAACATGCAACAATATGTATAATGCTACGAAGATTAACTAACAAAAGGTAAACATTATAACATTGCAACAAAAACTAACAACGTGTTATTCATAAATAGTCGATTAACATATGTCTGATCCAATGGTTGGAACATAGTGATCCTGCAGTTTTTCACTACTCTCCCTTGATTCATCGTTCGGAGAAAAGAAATGAGTTTGTAATTAACAAAAATTATTAAAACTCACTCTAATAAAGGAAACATAGCGTTATTAAAACCTTCAACAGCTAACATTACATTAGTACTGGTGTATGAGTTTCTTGTATGCATCCTTATTCTCGGAGTAGTGTTTAATTTCCACCTGTAAAATAAGAAACAAATGTGCTCATGACACCTGCTGCATTTTGCAACTCGCAATTACTAGAAAGAAAACATCTGATGTTTGACATGTACCTTGCGAACCCCTTTTATAGCAACCATTAGTTTCTCTCCTAATAAAGCGTCGAAGACAGTGTCTTTTGAAAGTGCTTCAACTGATTCTGCAAGGGAGACTGGTAATCTTTGGAGTTTGTCACGTAGGCTATCAGGATTGTTATCTGTTTGCATAGAAACAAGATTGATATCAGCTAGATTTAGCTGGAGATAGGTCAAATTAATTGGGTTGTATTTCGATTAATAACGGGTTAAGAAGAATCTAACTAACAATAATACTACTCAAACAGGTCAAAAAATGCTTACCTTAAATAAATTATAAACGACAGCCCTAAGTGCATTCATAAGAGGTTATTACATGCATAAAAGCGTTACCCAACATACCCTATTTTCCACCTCTATTAATAGTACAACTTACTTTGTATGTATATAAAAGCAACTTAAAACAGCACTGAAATTATAAAATGAAAACCATGAAAACTAGGCCATTCTGTTTGAAACACATGAGATTAGAATAAGTGTTGAGTGTTACCGATAGGGTCAGGGAGAGCAAGATTTCTGCGAAGACCATCAATTCCAGAAGCAATGATAGCAGCAAGGGCCAAATACGGATTAGCACATCCATCAAATGCTTTAATTTCAAAGTTGCTGACAATGCCATCTTGAATGCCAGGTGGACAAGCAGTTCTCAGAGGAGCCTCTCTGTTTTCTTTACCCCAGCAAAGGTATGCTCCACTCCATGTATTGGGTTGTATACGATCATAACTGCACATACATTCAACGATGGAGATTAGAAGCTTCACACTCTTCGTTGTTTGTAAAATAATAGCTAGAGTTAAGATGTAACTACGAACAGCAGATAAACATGGCTGAAAGTATGAATGGGTAAATTTGGGTTATGTTGTATCTCCAACAGGTCAAAAGGGTAAACAAATTATAGCGTGAAATGAAACATTTCAATGGGTCGATTCTGAATTTTGTATAGCTATATATCGTTGGGTTATCAACAACGATAGTCAAAAGTGAAACTTATTAGTACCTGTTTGGGATGGGTGCTGTAAAAGCTAGAAGTGACGGAAGATGGTGTAGAACACCAGCCATGAACTCTTCCCCAACTCTGGACATTCCATGGCGTGAGGACCCATCAGATGCCGCAAATACATTTTTCCCATTTTGGGACAAACTAATATGCACATGTGAGCCAGACCCCATGTCATCTAACGCAAACCTGATTATTAAGACCAATAATAATAAGCATCTAGAAAGAGAAATCATTAGCAGGTAGCAGCTGAATAGAATTTAATGCGCAAGAACTTATGCCACAAATGGAACATATCGTTAATTCTGAACCAATTACTTGACAAACAGGTCGAGAGTTGCTCAAAGTATTTTTTAATGCATAAAACCTCTCCGATCTTTTTGTTTATTATTTTTGTAATCTTAATCAACACGGGGATTATTTATTTTTTTTTTAAAAAGAAGACGAAAAGAAGTTCCAGGTCAATCCAACACAACCCGAACGTTTTGAAACATACTAAAAATGTGCCATTTCAACCCGCCCATTTTGACCCATTACCAATACGGCCCATCTTGCCACCTGTAGTAGTAGCAATTGATGTTTTCCATCATGCAGTACTTACTTTGGCATAAAAGTGGCCAGCAACCCATGTTTCCTTGCAACAGATCTAATAACTTCACGTGCATAAATCAAGTTATCTGCAGCATCGGAACAAGTTGTGTAACGCAATGCAATTTCAAACTGACCATTCCCAGCCTCTGCATGTAGCTGCACTACCAAATAATCAAACATCAAGCAAGATTTAAAGAAATAATGCCTTGCAAATCATGATTTCAGCAATCCAAAAAATAACATTTTATGTATACATGAATTTGTTTGCATCAAGAACAGATAGGTATCAATTTTAAGACTTGTGAAAAGATATGTGGCTTCCATGCATCAATATACACCATAAAATATGCCGACAATGTAAGTTCCCTCGTTACCTGTTCTACATCAATATTCAAAATCTGTAGTGAGTTAACAACTTCATGCAATATAGGTGAAGCAGCATCATATGCAGATGTCGAGCAGTAACGTGATGTATCAAATGGGACCCATTGTTCTTGACCATCCCTATATAGTTGTTTAACAGAAGTAAGAAATCATTAGATGTAGATTTGAAACTCAAAATACAAAGTTTCCCATCAAGAGAACTGCATAATACCTGAGCTGACTCTTTAATAGATAAAATTCATTTTCAAATCCAGCATTCATCATCTGAAATAAAAGGCATCCAAATGTAAGTGCCAAGTCAATATCTTATTTGCTTATGGAGGCTAACAGGAGTGTAATATTATATTGTGCCCATGATACCATCTAGTCAGCTACAAGTGCCTGAATAATCTTTGAGATGGCAAAATAGGTGGGTTGAATGGGTCAGGTAACGGGTGAAACAGGTTTGGGTCAGCACGGTGAATATCAGTGCCAATCAAAATGGTGCCGGTGAGGCTGGGATGACCAGAGAGCACTGTATCTTTATCACATCTTTTTAATATTAGAAGTTACTAATGTGCAAAATATTATTATAAAACGTAAACAGCACAAAATATTGTGAAACTGCTTTTTATAGTAACGTGATTTAGGAGAGGCTTATAATGCACTTGAATACACTTTGGACAATTTCAACCCATTAGACTCGATTTCTCTTTAGTCCAATCCCTCCTCTTAACCAATTTGACCCCTGAGAGATACGCAATAAACCAAATCGACCCACTTATAGGTAAACGGGTCAAATGTGCCACCTCTAATCAATATAAAAAATGTACAGAATGCAAATCAAATTGTGTAAAAAATAAAAGAAGAAAGCATAAATAATACACCATGCCTAACTAGAGATATGGCAAACACAAACTTCCACATTTAATTTAATGAATATAATTTGTAACTATACCAAGTTAAATTCTTCTTTCAGAACTTTTGAAACTCTTCTAAGAGTTTCTCTCGGACAATACTCCCACGCTTGACCAGGTTTTGAGTGCATGTCAGCCAAAACCATCTCTTCATGCATCACCCTGTACACAGACGATTATATCCTTTTAAAACAGCTAGTTAAAACTTCTGTATTGTTTCTTCTTTATCCATTTTGCCTTTTTTGGAGTTTGAAGTGGCTATAAATCCTATAATTCATCCATGATCAAAATAATTAACCAAATGAAAGTAATAGCAAAATTTGGCACTGCTCTATGTTCAAAGAGATCAATGATCACATATTGTTGTCAACACATTACATAGTATGGTGACAAACATTTTCAGAATGGAAAGGTGACAATGGATCATATAACTAAAAGATGGGAAAATTACTTATGACACTTTTAGCTGCCACTTTTAAAGTTTTAGCACCTGTAAGACAAATTGTACCACAGTATGCCTAGATTTCGCATACAATTTTGCGAATAAGGACAAATTATCAAAAGTGGCATAAAGCGTTTTGCAGGAAGGGAAAATTCCCAAACAAAGTCAAATTTCACAAAAAGAAAAAAAAAGTCAACATTTTTTCAGAAATAGTCAAACTTACCAGGAAAAAAGTTAAAGTTCACAAAAAAAGGTCTATTTGGTATTTCTCAAAATAATTTACGAAATTTAGAGTTATTTTGTTAAAAATAACTATTTGAAATTTGAATGTTGTGTAATTTAATATCTTTTTGAAAAGTGTTAATCAAGTAATCTCCCATAAAAGATAGCAAAGAATATGACCCGAAGTACAGTATTCTATTCTAGTGTAATTGTTTGCAAAACAATATTTTACCATGGGATTTTGCATCTGGTTGATATATCAGGTATGAGTCTGATCTCACCGGTTCCTGTCAGATTGCTCTCATCAGCTGGACCATCCATTGCTGAACTCATGCCCATAGAGGCACAGGTTAGACCTAACCCACTTTCCTTCACAATATTATTAAATCGTTTTTGTGGGACCACCTGAGAGCAAATGTATACAAACCCAAAGGCTTCAAGATTACATACAGCCAATATAATAAATAAATAACAAAGACATCCCATTCCAGAGGTTCTCGTGACAATGCATATTATCAAAACACTATCAACTTTAAGATGATTAACAAAACAAGCTTGATTAAATGGCAGATAAATGGCCGAGTTGGGTCATGTGTCACAACGGGTCGAGTTGACCTGAAACACCTTTTATCCAAAAAGTTTAACTTCTTACTAATATAGTGTGTCAAATATGATCAAAGATACTAAATTGTTTCACTAATATTTAAACTGAATGAATAAAATTATTTAGGAGATTTTACACTTTGGGAGACTTTGACCTATTCGCAAGTAAATGGTTCAAAATTACCACCTCTATCTTTCCCTAACCAAGATCTTCAGCTATATGTTCTGTTTTTAGAGAATACTGAATAGATAGATAATTGAAATGCTATCGTCAAAAGAGAAAGTCTCTAATAATGAAACACAGAATTTACAAAGAAAAACTACTTACACGGCACCTATGTTGTCCGGAAGCATCTACCCATAAAACACGAACAAGAACGACATCTTGTTGGGCAGAGTTAAACTCTTTTTTCACGTGATTATCCAACTTTGATAACGTATCAGAGACATGTCTAGATATCACAGCGCTATCGATTTTGTATAACACTTTTGCATTTCCAGCAAAGATGTCATTAACAGCTTCAAGAGCTTCAGGAATTGAAAGATCACCCTCATTACATGCATCACGTAGAACAGAAAACACAACTTCCCGTGCTCTCTTAGAACCTGGCAAGGTTATAAACAGGAGGAAGTTGACATTAAATTTATTTCATGGCGAAGAAGTTCATCCATTTCTATTTGGTCCCGACAAGTAACATCTCTTTTCAAATTTTTGTGAATATATTCTTCACAACTAATTAATGTTGTATGATTTAGCAGGTAGAACATACTCCAGTAACTCTTTATTAGAACTAGAGGTAGCAAAATCGGCAGGTCAGGCAGGTTGGATATCAGGCCAAAAGGGGTTTAGGTCAAAATTGTTGACTTTTGGCACAGGTGGGTTAGGTTGACCGGAAACACATGTTGTCAAGAAAATTAAAGTTATCCTATAAATAATTAGTGTGCCAAATATGATTACAACTAATATATGATTTCAATAATAATCGTAGTCTTTAAATAAAATATAACAACATAAAGAATTAGAGCCGCTCAATTTATCATAATCGTTTTCCATTTTCTATTTTAGCATCACCTTTTTGACCCCTTAGTTAGAACACAACCCAAGTAGACCCATTCATAAGTACATTGTTGAAATTTCCACCTCCTATATGCATATGTATGTATACGTCATATAGGAAAAACACATATTTCTGGTTTCACAAACCTAAGTAAAACGCTTCAGGAAATCCAACTCCATCAGTGCTGAACATCACCTGCATGTACAATGTCAAAGATAATATGAGCTTAATCAAACCGCATATTAAAGATAATCTAACAACACACACAAACAATAGAAATTGTAATCAAATGGAATACAAGGATAGGAAAAAGAAACAAGATAATAATTAATAACATAAAGGTAACTACATAGCCTAAAGCTAAGAATGTGCTCAGAGAAAGCGTCTTATGTTTTGGATATGGTTATGTCATTAAATATTGGTTGTTGTTTCTTATTTCTTGAGTATTAGATTCCATTTATTTATTTATTTTAATTTTATTTTTTTGGTTTAATTGCCACAAGAATTATCAACTTCCTTAAGCAAGAGTGCCCACTGAAAAATCAAACTTAAGAAAAAATCTTTTGTTGATAAGCATCACCTTCTTTAGTGGCGCGAGCTCCAAAAGTTCTTTCACTGATGATATCATGCCGTGGACACTGAGTTTTGGAATAGCAAGACCAAAATCAAGGTACACCTGAAATTGATTGTACCACCTTTGTTATGAACTAAGATATGAGGTATCAAAGTCATAGTTTTGACATCAGCATAAGAATTGCTAAATTTCCCTTTCAAGTCTCGAAATTTTACCTGCTGATAAACAGATGCCAAATATGATGCTTCCCTTGAAAAAGGGTAGGATGCATGTAAAAGGACAATTTGACAGTCCAAGAATCTATCGTCTTCAAGAACGTTGCGAAGATGAAGGGGATTAGCCTGCCTCAAATCCAAATCTTTGTCTCCAAAGCTAGTAAGATACCAATAGATGTTATTTAGTAAGGAATTATTAAGGGGGTATTTGGATTTGAATATTAGAACTGATTATCTGATTTAACTGATCAGTTAAGAGTTAGTTTCATACCAATGGCAGCCAAACGAACTATCTATGAGTAAAGTAAAGTTACCAATTTACCCTTTCTCGAGCTAACTTGTGAAACTTGCACTCCCATTGCATGAGGTGCCTCTCATGTTATCTCCAAAAAAAAAACTGTTTATTTTGGTAATTTTATCTATCTAATCCTCATAAAACCGGACTTTGTCAAATCCTACAGCCTGTTTTCTAATCTGGATACGATTATTTAACATCAAATATTCATTTCAAAACACACGTCTAACACACCTTAAAAGCAAGATTAATTGCTGATAGAAACTGTAACTCAACAATTTGATTTAATATTTCTCAAAAACTAAAGAGAAAAGGTGAAGCATTTTTCTCATCTGGTTTACCCTGTATGTATCTGCATGGGCCAGTCATAACGCATGGCCACCTCCAAACTATGCACGAAGATATAATCGATGAGGTTTTTGTTTGAGATTCGAACAGGATTTCCAGCTGGAAAACAAATGGTCAGATAACAATCTTGCTACTGGTTAGAGGTGGCAAAATGGGTGGGTCCGGTAACAGAGCTCAAAACAGTTAGATCAGAACATGTAGCTTTTTGGTCCAGGTCAAGTTGTATTTACCCAAAACACTTTTAGTCCAGAACTTCTAATTTTCTTTTTAATAGTTTGAGCGATTTATGAGGTTTTAGGCATTTAAAATATACTTTGAGCGACTTACAACCCATTTAAACCATTTGACCTGCTAGCCTTTTAGCTTCTTTTCTTTTTCATTCCACCCGTTTAACCCATAAAGTGATAAAAGATTACCTGGATCAACTCATTCATAAGTAAATGGGTAGAAATTGCCACCTCTGATGCTGATAGTATAACAAAGTACAGTAATTGACTCACCAAGCAGAACATCATCAAGACCCTTCGCTGCCTCTTCATTGGTGACATGTGTATTGATTTCAAGGCCACTGCGATATGCAGCTATGCTTTTTAGACCAACCACTTTGGAGACATCTGTAGAACCCGCTTTGACAGAGAATGTTACAACAAAATGATAAGGAACCAACAGACTGTTACCGTTATATCAACAGAAAGCTAAACTGTAGCTTTGAAAAAGAATACAAAAGGATATGACTTTAATCTTTCTAAGAATACTTCAGTAAATCCTTCTAGTGTCCAACGCATCCCGACTTTTATTCCCTGAAATATAGTAACAAATAATGAGGAAACATTATCATGGTGTCACTTAAGTAATAATGAGAGAGTTTTAAAAGCTGTCACTATCTAATCAAGATTGTGTGCAACACAAATACGGAGTATACATAAGGAAGTGGAGCATTAATAGGTGTTGTTGCGACAAAAAGAATAAAGAAACTAAGAAAACAGGGAAAGAATGAGATCTTACTTCATCAAGAATTTCCTCGGCTAGACGCTCAATTCTCAATATTCTACCAACAAATGGCACAAAATCTCTATGCTTCTCAGTGTCAAGTACCTTGTCTAACATTAACCCATCATCTATTAGTACTGTAGAGATTCCTGCAGCTTTGAAGCACATTTTGCTGATTGTTTCAATTCCAGATGTACTTCTATATTCTTGGACTCCTTGAAGAGATAACTCAGAGCCGTATAACTCAGCAATATCCCTCAGGCTTCTCTGTAATAAGTATTTAAGAATTAGCAATCCATGCTAGAGTGGCAATTTCGACCAATTATTATGGAAACGGGTCAACTTGGGTTGTATATGATTTATACAAGTCTAACATGTAAATACAGAAAATCTGCTAAAAATTATGCGGGTCGGAAGGGCTCGGTCAAAAGTAGCTAAACATATATTCAGATATTCACAATGTCCCAAATCATTCTGTTTATATTAAATTATATAATATTTTTATGTCAGTACTTACTATACAAAATAAGAATTTGTTAACACAACTTAATTTTAACTTCTTTTTTCAGGAATTGTGTAATTCTCACTCTTTCGTTACATCTAGCATTTAATCACTTTCTGTACCACACAGGTCCCAAGCCTCTAGACACACTAAACTAGAATACTATAATAACCGATTCCCATCATGGCTAATGTATGTGGAAAGAAAGAAAAGAAAAACAATATGCCACTATCAACTTTTCACATCTGTTACATAATCCCGCTGCATTGGGCGGACATTTTGTTAGTGTTATTGGATATCATTAATTATTTGCGAAGTTCTAAAAAAATGGTCCAAAACGTGTTAGTGGGTTGGCCAGACCCCCACATGTACAGTTTTGAGTTACCCGATTTGACCTGAACCATTTTGACAATTCGCTTGACCCGCACATTAGAAATTTAACACATTATGGAAAATTTGAAATTTCAACAACATAAAAAAAAAAGGATCAGTTGGCTTAGGACAAAAATGAGGCTTATCAGAAGATATGAACATATAGAGCAATCCTAAATGGGCCTCTTCACATAAAAACTGCTCCTGGATTCTCACTGACTTTGATGACTAGTGCTTTATTCTGATAGAAATATTCAAAATTTATGCCTTTTTAACACATTTTAATCAAATTTAGACATATTCTTATATCTTAGTGTCGAACCAAAAAGATAAAAATAAATAAAAAAAATACAAAGTCTAAGAAGGAAAACAAATAATTGGTGAGAAAACAAAGAAAGAAGGAAAAAGGTGGGACCTTGAAGTTAAGGGTAGATGTAACATGAGATAAGGCCTTCCCAGAAGCTTCAGAGAAACAACTGAGAAACGGAAGTGAAGAATCAAGTGCCACCATGTTATGAGCATGAGCATCAACTAACTCCATCGTCTCAACCGCTTTTCTCAATTCTCGGTATTTCTCATCATCCATTTCTCTTTCTCTTCAACTGGTCAAGAATCAAGCTGATTGGTTTGTGTGTTTCTGTTTGTGTTTGTGTGTAAAAAAATGGATATAGAAACTGGTTCTTAAATGGGTCAGCAAAAGTGGCGGATCATGTTACCACTCAGGGGTGATTTTGTCTTTATGGCTCGCATTTAATTTTAAAACATATTATTAATTATTAATAAATGAGTAATGACAGAAACTGAAATAATCACGTTTTTTCTATAAAGAGTAATTAAACGTGAATGCTACTACTATTTGTATTTATTTACATTTTATAATACCCGTACATAATAATAAGTTTGTGTCATTGACAATAAATATCAATTTTGACTGGTTTGTACTACCGAATAATTGTTATGTCAATCATTTCCCTTCGACAAACAGAAAAGATGCCACTGAATTTTTCTTTATTTGTTTAAATGATAATTTTGTAATATATCTAATATATATATATATATATAAAATATATATATATATAATATAATCCCCACGATCACAATCTCGAAGCTTGAACTCACAACCGCTCAACTAGTGGACTCATCATAGGTTCACATACCATTAGGCAAAGACACGGTCGAAAACTACAATCAACTTGTGAAAATCAAAATAACTTGAACAGAATGTGAAATACCAATGGTGAAACGTCTTTTCAAAGAAAGGGGAAAACATTGTAAATGTGTAATTCTACAAGTGTAATAAGAACATTCGTTGTATACGTGTTTATCATAACTTAAATAATGTAAGTAGTTGAATAGAAAAGTTGTTCTGGTCAAGACACATGTGAATGAGCTCCAAGTAGATGAAGTTAATTTCATGACTAGGTCGAAACAAATCATTTTGAAAACCATGATGTGTTTGTAAATAAATTCTTGGAGATGAAAATGTGTATTCAAGAAAAGTGCATAAAAGTTTATTTTGGTTTTTACTTTTAAGAATGGTAGACTATGTTTCCCTTTATAAAACTATATGGAGACGTTTAAAACTTAGAATGTGTGAGAGGTGTTTAATGCAGGTGCGTAAGTTGTTAAATGGTGATTACGCAAGTGCATGAGAGGTGTTTGATAAAATGTCCGTGAGAAATATAGTTACATGGTATGATTTCTGTCACACGTGTTTTCATCTTGAGATTTATAGATAGTGTTGTGACTACTCTTTTGGTTTATTAGGTTTGTACTTTTTTACATCCATTCTTTTATGATATTTTTAACTTTTAGTATGTTCATGTGTTTTCAAGTTGCTCAAAGATATGTCGAAGTGAATGAGAAATCATTGTCTGAGGAATATGAATAAAAGAGACTGGAATTGCATCTTCATAAAGCTTTATGTGGCTTTAATTATAACGGGATGATAACACCCAAAAGAAAGTATTTAACCGTAATAATATAAGCGTAAGCAATGCTACTTCATGACATTCTTTACATCTGTAGCAGTCTTATATGCCAACTTTGAGTTAAACGTAAGTTTGCTTACATCGTTTCGTATTTTTTGCTCGATTGATAGAAATTTGTTTTTACTTTTCTGGTATATTAACCATATATATACACATGTATACATATGTCATTTGATGGTGTGTTTAGTTGAGGGAGGCAATAAAATTTTTTAAGAAATTCAAATTTAAGTGAGGTCTTCACATCAACATTTATATTACAAAACATAGTTACCACTCATTTGATCAGATAGGCGTTAAATTATCACTGCTCTTAAAATTGACAAAAATACACCTGAAATTGAGAAAAGTCAAAAAATCATAAACTTATACAAAGAGTGGGAACAAAATGTATTAACTAGGTGCAAAAAAAATAAAATAGATAAGTACATTGCCAGTTGTACTTTCTGACTATTTAAATACGTTCATCTTTAACTAAAATTGTGATTTTGGACATCTCTTGAAAGTTTAGAGTTAATCTGAGATTAGTACACATGATTGAAAAGTTTTTCTTAAAGTTCTATTGTTCTTGAAGATGTTTTTAATATGAATTGCTAAAACTTTTTGAAAATCAATTGGCATAGTTCTTAATCGACATGCCTTAATTAGCGTGTCATTTCACTTTTGTTTAACGGCTGCAAAAAAAAGTTTATATTCTGTTGTAGTTAACTGAATATGGCCATTTTAGCCCATTTGTATCATAATGGGTCAATTTGGCTATACTATACAATTTGATTAATTCAAGGTTTTGAACTTTGTGAAAAACGCCAAATGCATAAATTGGAATGGACTATTGAAACGCCCGGTATATATATATATATATATATATATATATATATATATTTATGTTACGCGATCCTAGTCATTATCTGAGATCGCGTACTTGTGCACAAAAACGGAACAGAAGCTTTTTTTCGTGGTTACGCGATCCTAACCACTTTCTGGGATCGCGTACTTGTTCACAAAATCGTAACAGAAGCCTTCCTTTGAGGTTACGCGATCCTAGCCATTATTTGGAATCGCGTAACTACCCCTGAACCCATAACTCAACAAAACTCAAGTTTTTGACCCAACTTTGATCGTGCATAACTTTTGACTCGTTTAGAATTAAGATACGAAATTTTACAGACACGTTCCACATGGTCAAATGAAGACTTCCCTATTTGCACTTTTCCAAATTTCGTGCAAATGATGATTTTAGACGTTTGACCAGTTTTTCGAGTATTTGGACACTTATTAAAACAATCTTGGTAACAATTTCAAACTGACTCAATTGAGCACTTTCTAAACTTGTACTCATATTTCGAACTTAGTACATACTACCGAGGTCATCCAAAACTAGCTTTTACGAATGTAACAAAATCGACCCATTTGGACGTGTCCCTTTTTGACCCATTTGCAAATCGACAACAAAACACATTTCAACTCTCTGAACCAATATACATTATAGCATTTCGCTTGTCAATACGTTTACAAACTCAAAATTTCCAATAGTTTAACCTTTCATCAACAAACTTCACTTGTCCTACCAAAAATAGTATGTTTGGGGCGATTTACACAACTTAGCACACAACGATAATTTAAAAGGAGGGACTTGCCAAACCCGTGACTTGCAAGTCTTGATCCACGCTATCACTTTGCAATCGCTTTACCCTCCCTTTGTCCGCTCAATTCACGTGCACCTACAACATTAAACAACTAACCACATAAGCATTACGCTTAGTGAGTACATAGGCAATTATATGAATAATACATAACAACATTTACTGACAATCAACAACTAAGCAATTGTAGAGATTTTCAACCACATAATCGGATCCACTGGCAACTCACAATTGTGCACAATGTGAAACAACTAGCAACCACTTAGGCTAACATACGTTAACTCATCTCTACAATGCATAATCAACAACATATAACACATGAACATCAAATAATAACTCCACTTGGTTATGTGAACCTCTTGCACGTATGCAATCCGGATCACACAACCATTACCCATATAATCCCCATATTACTCACCTTGATATTTAGGCAATATCAATTCAAATATCAACAATAAGAAACTCCACGTCTTTAGCACCTATCAAATAATCATATAACAATGTAACAACACATTTAGCAACTAGCAATCATCATAATCAACTAATCAATATCATCAACCCATAATCCGCCTGGGTTGACCAAGTTTGACTTTTAGTCAAACCAAGAAATTCCTCACCTTTCATGTTTATAACCAACTCAAATGTTTAACCACTTGGTTTGTTACTTTAATTCATTATAATAGCATTCTAACAATCTTCCTTTAATTCATTATAATAGCATTCTAACAATCTTTCTAACTAGTAATCAGTGCGGGTTAACATAATTTTAAACATTTGAACAAAACCCACCCCCAATTGCTACACTTTCAAACAAGATTATTAACTTTTTGCGTTGAATTAGTGTTAACCACCAATTTTTCTACTCATATATGTCACTACTCAATCAATAACAAGTCTAATCTCATTTTATATGGAATCATACTCTCAAATCCCCCCAAAACTCGATTTTTAGGTTAAAATAAATATAAATGTAAGCTTACCAATAGTTAGGGATGATGAACTAGAGTTAATTGCACCTTCTTGATGTTTAATTTGATGGTTCCAAGCTAAATTATACCTCCCTCCTGTCTCTCTCGATCTCCCTCTCTATTCTTGAGATTTTCTGGAAGTGTTTAGAACTATGTATGTGTGTATATCGACATGTATGTATGTGTATATCAGTTTTTATAACTTAATCCTCAATAACTAGCAACTCTACAATTTAACCCCCTTATGTTTTATTATGTTATAGTTAGACACTTAACTAACTATCTCCGACTTAATCATTTATAACACATCAATATTTGATAACTACTAATATTTTATATATCAATTAATAATAATTATTTTATACCTATTAAAATAATACCTCAAATTTCGGGGTGTTACAACTCTCCCCCACTTATTCTGTTCGTGTCCTCACAAATCACTCTCGGTGCACAGCAGGATAGTACACCATCATCTTTGATTTTATTCCATTAATTAAATTCAAATGAACAACTAACTTTGATTGGAATCAATAATAATAATCTAACACCAAAACTATTACAAGAAAAAACCCTGTATATAAACCTTCGACTTTCTTCATTAAATAAAAGAAAATGAAAATAAACTATAAATCAACATTCAATTCGAAGAGAGCAACCATTTAAAGATGGATTGAGGTTGACTTGGTAGAGAACGGCGGTGACTACCGCAGCTGTAGGCGGTGATGCCGTAGTAGTTGCCGGTGGCCGCCGGAGATACAATCGGTGGTCTTCGGGCTAATTGCTGGTGGTAGACGTCTTTACACCTGAGAACAAAAGTAAATAACCAAGATGGATGCAGAAGATAAAACTAAAAAGGATGACGAGGGATCTGGTGTAGAAGAAAATAAAAAAATTTAAAGAAGAAGACGAGGGTAGTATTGTAAATGGGACCAGCTATACGGATACAAGTGATGTTTTTGAAGTGAGCGAATAATCCAGCTGGTCAGTCATTTCATTAATTTAAGCTCCGAGTAAACACACCCCCTGGTTGACCGAATAAGCATTTCATTCAATACAGTCCATTAAACTGTAAGTAAACAGCCCATAAGACAGCAATTATTTTCTATTAAGTGTAGTCTTCAGTAATATGCCTGTAGTTTTTCTGTCCATTATCATTGATTAAAATATAATCAAGAATCTTGATATTGCTGCTCTTAGTATTTTTCATATCATTTTATTAGGATCTTAGTATGAATGCATAAGTTTCTGGACATTTGTTTGCACAACTTGTAGTGACATACCGTAATGGCCAACATTGTATGGTTGAAATGAAAAGCATTTGTGTAGAGGATGAAAGTTATAGTTAGTTGTATTAATAAAGACAACTTCAATTTTCTATGGCGAAGTTTGAAATATGCATTTCAATTTTCTACAGTCGTGACTTCAATCACAGGGTAAAATTTGCGTACGTGGCCAAGTTTACTACACAAGAAGTTAGTGCCCTTCAAAGAGGAAGGAGTGTGGTAACGTTGTTGTATAAATGCGGTAATATCTTTAAACCAATAAATTTATTTTGATTTTTTTGAATCAAATTATGAACTTATAAATCTGTTTGGCATATATTATTAGTGGGTAGGGTAAGTACAAAATGATTTTGGTCGAAATATGTATACTTTGTAATAAGGAATCATGTTGTCCATACGTTCTTTGATCAAGTTTCATGTAAATTCATTACCATTTAAACTTTGCAATAGTGAGAGTTGCAACTTTTATCTTTGTATTTTTTAAATGTTTCGAGTTGATTTTGGATGTTTGTGTTTAAGTTATAGGGAAATGCTAAAATAAACTAAGCATTAGCTCCACGAATACCTAAGATTTATAGGAAGCTCCATAGGCACTTAGTTCCACTAATACCCAAGATCCATAGGAAGCTTCATAGACACTCAGTTCTAACCTTTAGTATAAGCAAATATCTTTCACATTTTATATTCATATGAAATAAATTAAAATAAACAAAACAATTTATTAATGCTGAAACTAATGACATATTTACAACTTTAACAAAAATACATATTACTATACAATGTTAAATTAACATTCTTTAATATGAAAAGTTATGCCAAAATTAGCTTACTTATCATATCCTAAAAATAACAAAATGAAAAAAAATTAAACCATCATTTAACTTTTAAAAAATTTTAATTATAAATAAAAATATCAAAATCCACTTTTAAGTCAGGAGTGTTTGGATTAGCTTTTCAACAGAGCTTTTTAAGCTTTTAATTTGTAAAAAGCTCTTAAGCTCGTCCAAACACTTTTTTATGCTTTTGACTTTTTACAGAAAAAACATTTTTTTACGAAGTCAAAAAAATAAAAAAAATGAAGCATTTAATTTTGACTTTTTAGCTAAAAACACCGTATAACTAAAGCAGGAAAAAACACGCGAAAAAAGGAAAAAAAAAATACATTAAAACTCAGAATAAAACCCTAACATCTGAAACGAACAGCCGCTCCCCTCACCGTCTCACTCTCGTTCCCATACACAACTCCATTGCCATCACGTTATCGCTGGAACTACTGTTTCACCTGTCGAACTCTGACCCGACTCGAATCAGATATTTTTATTTTTATTTTTTTCCGTTGTTTTTGCTTCAGTTTGATTCTGTTGCGATTGATTTGTTGTTGTTTGATGTTTGTGCTTCATACGGTATGTCTATAATGTTGACCTAATTCGATTTCGATTATCTGAATTCGATTTAGATGAACCAAACTGACCATCAATTTCTGAATTTCAGTTGTCTAACAAGCTTGAATTTGAATTCGGGGTGATTCACGGAGTTGGTTGCAAACCCATCAACAAAAATCTAGGTGCGTAACCAATGAGCACATCAACAATAGAAATTTGACTATGCTCATTGTTATATCTTACTTTAATTTATCTCAAAAACCTTGCTATTTACACATATCGATTTAAAAGATTATATTATTTATTGATTTATTTTTCAGATTCTACTGCATTACTGTAAGGTGATCCAAGTGCTTACACACCGTAGCTTTAATTGTATAAATCAGAATGTTATACGATGGAGAGGAGTCTTCTGGCAGCGATTCTGATATTGGGTTCGAGGAAGACATGGAAGCCTTAAGAAGGGCCTGCTCCATCACAGGCGTCAGCGAGACTGTTGACGATCTCCCCAGATCATCCACACTTGATGGCGATTATGAAGTCACGGAAGAATCGGAGGATGAAGACTTAGAGTTGTTGCGTAGCATACAACAACGTTTTTCTGTTCCCACTGATGACATTGGTACCGAACAACAACCTACAACTATGAAACCTTTAAACATCATCCTACCTTCAGGTTCATCGGATGATTATGGGGACGATTTTGAAACTCTCTGTGCCATTCAACGGAGGTTCTCCCAATACAATGGTAAAATTTAGTTTAGTTTTCATTAATCTGCCAAGTGTTTGTTGCCTTGTGTTGTTGCACATCGCCACATCCTTTGTGAGCAGTCAAACATGCTATTTTCTACTTTGATGAATTGCTGCCTGTTTCAGAAATTGCATGCTTTAATCCTTTATAAGATTGATTGATGTCTTAATATCATGTGGTAGAGGTGTTCGTGTGTATGCAATAACATGATTTCTGGAGGTTGTTCATATATGCAAATGACAACCTAAAAGCGTACCATTTAAATCTTTTAGTTGATTAGATCAGTGTAACATTGTGAATTGCTATTCTCCTTTTTTTCTTTTGGTTGCCTTCTCGTAGTTAGCATTTGCTACGTTATGTGGTAATAAGGTTTAGCTCATATTAGAAAGGTTGGAGTCAACTTGTATTACAAATGCTGTTTGTTTCCAATTTTCCATGTCATTTAGTGGTGGCTGATTTCTGAATATTGAAATACTTTCATGTCATTTAGTGGGTGGCTGTAAGGCCAGTACATTTGTATAGAAAATAAAGGAAATTGGTATCAGAAGTTGTGAGGTCAAAGTTTCCAAGAATTTTATGCAAGTAACATATATGCATGCTGTTACAATGGCTTCCTGCCTGCTTCATTGTTGCCACATGCCGAAAGAGCTTCTTAATCCTTCACATATTGTCTAGCTAGACACCTAAGATAACCTTGTTGTTTATCAATTTTTGAAGCAGATGACATTAACAACTGCATGGAGAGTTCTATACAGAGATCAGAGCAGGTTGGTGCAACTTATAACATAGACTTGGGAAAGGAATCTTCTCCTAATTTATTTGTACAGAGAATTAATAATGGACAAGGATTTCCAGATTGTGTAGATGGAAGAGCCAGCAATCAGAATTTGGATTTTTCAAGTAACAATACTCCATATGTGAATGTCAGTGGAGGTCATGAACCTGGTTCTGAACTTGTTCCAATTACAGACGGTGGTTTTCCAAGATCCGCACAGGCATTTGTTGAAGCCATCAACAAGAACAGGACATGCCAGAAGTTTATACGTAATAGGTTAATTCAGCTTGAAGCCAGGATTGAAGAAAATAGGAAGTTGAAGGAACGTGTTAAAATTTTGAAAGACTTCCAGGTGGCTTGTAGAAAAAGGACAGGGCGAGCATTGTCTCAGAAAAAGGATGCGCGCATCCAGCTAATTTCTGTGCTAAAGCAGAGAGCTAATGCTTCGAAGGTTAGTCTTCTTGCTTCTGATCTTTATGTCTTAAAAAAGCCGGAGAGATTCAAATGAGAGTGAAAAAACCTGACCACTGTTGTTTCTGTGACATTATCTGTACATGCTCCCCTTCAGTGTATACTTTTAGTATATTTTTTTTTGGTGGCATGTATATTTCATTATACAGGTGGCATGTATTATCATTTTCAATCTTTGCACTTCTGAAATTACAGGCGAAGGATAAAAATATGCACCCAATTTATCAAGGACCTGCTGAAAATTCCCAAGTGGCAAATTATAGAGATGTAATGTCGAAGTATCCGTTCTCTTTGAGTAGGGAACCTTGGTCAAAAGAGGAGAAGGAGAACCTCGTGAAAGGAATTAAACAACAATTTCAAGAAATATTAATGCAAAACCTTTTCAGGTAAAGTATAGACTCCCCCGGTGAATTGAACTTACTTCTTTTCATTTGGCATTGTTATTATTGTAACATGAAAAAATTCAATTGAACGTGAAAGATATTTTTTTTGAACTGTTGAATGGAAAGGACATGCTTTGATATTTCACTTTCTTCACATCAGAATTGAACCATGACGTATTAGTGAACCAAAATATCTGCACCTAAAAGTTATTGCATGTACACGCCCTACGAAGTATTGCTTACCATGTAATGTTATTAATTCTGGTCTGCATTTTATTAGAAAATGCATATTGTCCTTCCCTAAACAACCATCATACATATGGTTACTCATGCTTGTATGAATTAATATCTTGTTTTTATTGCAATTCTTCTCTGCGTTACTTTGGCCTTTATATATATGTGTGTTCCTAATACTATACAGTTTACAGTGCTGAAGATGCAGATTCTAGCTATCTGGACAGCATGATGGTAAAAATTAGAGATCATAAAATCACTCCTGAGGAAATCAGGTCATTCCTTCCCAAGGTTAATTGGGAACACTTGGCTTCCATGTATGTCACAGGCCGGTCTGGCCCCGAATGTCAATCAAGGTAATGGTTTCTTTTGGCTTTAAATGTGTTTAGGGCTAATTGCATAAAAAATTAGCCGACTTTGGATAAATCACCAATTTATTTTATGCTAGTAAAAACCACCGAAGTTTCCGAAAGTGCGATTGAAGTTTAGCTAAGATAATTAGTTCAGACGCCAAGTTAAAGATCTATGCCCCAAAAAATGAGGCTTCCACTTTATGCTACTGGCCTTCAGTTTTTAATATTGAGCTTGTTGTCATACTCACTCATACCCTTTGTTTATTCTTTCTATATCTAATTAGCTTCGTCAATCGGTACAGATGGATAAACTGTGACGATCCTTCAATTAATCAGCAGTCGTTTACTGTACAAGAAGATAAGAAGCTTTTGTGTACTGTTCAGAAGCAGGGGCTTGGTAACTGGATTAAAGTTGCCAAGGAACTGAATACAAATAGGACACCTTTTCAATGTTTGGCTCGCTTTCAAAGGAGTCTCAATGTATCCATAATTAAGAATGAATGGACCCGCCCTGAGGATGAAGAACTTCGTCGTGCGGTAGCGGAGTACGGTGACTCTAACTGGCAACTTGTGGCCTCTACACTTGAAGGACGGACTGGTACACAGTGCTCAAATAGGTCAGTTAGCATTTTTAATGGTGATAAATTGCACTTGAAAACTTTCATGTCTGTTGGTGTCTTCAGTTACATGCTGCAAAATATATTACTGATGATTATAACTTGTTGACAACTGTGTTACGAAGTAATAATTACTTAGGGACAGGCAGATACTTTCAAAGTTAAGAACTTGTTTGTTGGTGCGATAAGGTACCACAAGAGGACTTGCTGTTAAAGTTTCACTGTTAGCTTAGGGGAATTTGGGAATTTCTTATTTAAACTGCATACTAGCATAATGTGTTTTAATACAGATGATAACCACTTTTGATTGTCTGGATGGAGGACAAAGGCTTATCCTCATTGTGTCTTTAAAAGGTTTAAAACACACGTTTCGAAAACGAGATGGGTCTGCTTCTTTTAGGGGAGGTGATTTTTACAAGTAACTATGTACTTTTCTTTTCACAAGGAACCTTTTATTTTCCTTGTTGGAAGTAAAATATTCCTTGTAAGAATCATTACCCATCTTTTAGAGGGGAAAGCTGTTTTAAAAAGTTTAGCGTGCAAAATATCTGACTGATGTGTTCTTGTTTATCATGCTGTATGATTACTGGGTGGTACATCTGTTTGTTACTACTATTCATTGTTACAGTCTTTGATGAACCACGGTGGAGAACTGAGTCATTGTCAATGTCTTTTTGTTATAGCATTTTAAGAAAGATGAAAATTTGCAACTTGTATGCTGATTCTGTGTTAGTTCAATAGCCACTTTATTGTTTCCTACATTTATTCATGTATTCAGATGGAAGAAGTCTTTGAACCCGCTCCGGGAAAGAGTTGGGAAATGGGATCCAGATGAGGACAAACGTCTCAAAATCGCCATTAGGCTATTTGGGGCAAAAAACTGGAACAAAATAGCTAAATTTGTGCCTGGCAGGACGCAAGTGCAGTGTCGAGAAAGGTATCATTATACATACTCATGCACAGTAGAGGTGGCAAAATGGGTGGGTTGGATAATAAATCCAAATGTGCCCTTTTCTAACTTATATTTAAGTTTGTTATGAACAATTAGTATATCAAGTATGATCAAAATATATTGTTTTAGTAATAATCTAATTCTTTGAGTAAAAAATATTACAGGTTTTATGCAAAAAACACGCTTTAGGTGGGTTTCAATCTCGATATCTAGCTTTATGTTTCCACCTATTTGACCCATTAGAGAGAACATAATAAGAATTGACCCATGCACGAGTAAATAAGACGAAATTCTCACCTCCAATATATTACTGTTTACATGTTTGTTTAAATTATGTTACTAAAAAGGGTTTCCTCATGTGAAGATGGGTTAACTGCTTAGATCCTTCACTTAATATGAATGAGTGGACCGAAGAGGAGGATATGAAACTGAAACAGGCAATTGAGGATCATGGATATAGCTGGTCACGGATAGCTGCATGCATTCCCCCACGCACTGACAGTCAATGTCGCAGGTACTGTAACTTTTAGTTCACTGGTAGTCAATTTATTTTTCAAAATCACGTTTTGGGTTCATGGACTTCTTTCTTTTTTCATCTTTACTTTTTATTGTTATATAATTTGTGGAGGTGGCTATTCCAATCCACTACACAGAAGTGGGTCTGTTTTATCCTTTGTCAACCGGTCAAACAGGTTAAATATGATTATCAGGTTAAAGTGGAGTGGGTCGAAAGTCTGACGTATATTCAAAATTATATATGTTCAAGACATTCTTACTTCGTTGTTTTGTTTTAAATATGATATAGTTTTTTAAATAGCTTGTTTTGAATGGAAAAGACAAACATTCTACTCTACATCTTTGTCCCAGATGAGGTCTGAACACTCAATCACTTGGTTGATGGACAGCTTAGTTAATTTCTTATAGGTGTTTTTAATACGTTAGTTCTGTACTAAATTGACAAAAAAAAACTGAGAAAAAGGGGTGGTGCATCAGCCCAACTGGACTTGGCAAGCCCTTTTGACCCATATGTTAAAATTAACTGTTTTGGCCCATTACTCAGCATGTGAAGAAGCCTCAGGTATGATAGCTTGTTTGTTCTGAGATGGTTAATTGGTTTTACTTTTTCCTTGTATGAACAGGAGATGGAAAGTGCTACTTCCGCATGAAGTTCCTATGCTACAAGCAGCTAGACAGATGAAAAAGGCCAATACTGTATCCAATTTTGTAGATCGGGAGAGTGAGCGCCCTGATATCACTGTCAATGATTATATTGAACCACCTCTGCTAATAGAGTCGAACCATAAAGCCGTTGAAGATCATAAAAGCTCGAATAAAAAGCGAAGGTCTGTTTTCCACTTTCCTTCTATGGGTTTTTTCCCCTAGAGGTGGAAAAATGGGAAGTTGGGCAGGTTTGGTAATTCTTTTCTGAGATTGTGTATCTTTTGCGTATGGGTTTCTTCAAGAGGCGGAAAATGTGATTAGATTCTAGAGAGTTTTTCGTTGCAGTTCTGATTCAAATTTTTACTGTTAAAATCAAGATGTGACTAGTTTCACCTTTTCTTTTTCTGAGTAGAGGCAAGACTATATCTTTTGCATGTGGACTTCTACTGAAAACCATTACTAGGCTAGTGGGTGAAAGTAAGGAAAAGATATCGTAGTTGCTAGAACAAATTTCAAATTTGTTTTTATAACAGAATTTGTGGAACCAACATCATTCGACTTATGTAGCTGTATATTTGCATTTTGTTCTTTTATATTCTTTATATAGCCTTTGCATTTTTCCAAGTCAGAAACATTGTTCTTGTGGGAATTATTGTTGATAAAAACTTTTTTGTCATGTTGCAGAGCCGTTGCTAAGATAAGATCTAGGAGTGCTAGAAAGGTTGCTCATACAGAGAAGGAATTCAAATTAACCGATGAAGATGATGTGGATGACAATGATGGTCAAGCTGAAATCACAAACAATGGCGAAGGACCCACAGAATTCGATGAAGACACTTCCATGAATAAAAAGAAACCCACTAGGAAGGAAAGGTATGACTTCAAATACATTTGTTAATGTTTCTAATTTAATGATGGAACATGTTCAAGACATATAGGGAAAGAAGAAGTAATTCCGCAAGATTTCGACTACTAGCTTGTTAAATTTTACAATTTAATACGTCATAAAGATACTTGTGAGTGAACTGCTTTCAAATATCTTATTTGAAAGAATCATTAAATAATCCATACTTGCAAATAGTGAGTTCCTGTTAAAGTTATTCGTTTTGGATGTTTGGTTTGATAATATTCTGCTTCTGAGTTCTGATAGCAAATAATCAGTTTCATACTTTATATTAGCTACATCTAAACTGATTATCATAGTGCATAAGTATTTGGTTAATCTACTAATAGTCACACATACGGTTGCTTGTTGCAATATAATTGGGAAGTTGGGTAGTCTTCATTTTGTTTTCAATCTTATTGTGTTTTCTTGGAATTCTTCGTTGCTAAATAACTTGTCATATTGTCTTTTTGGGTATTATTGTTGATTATGATTTTGTTGCCAATTTGCAGAAGCATTTTTAAAATTAGATCTAGGAGGGCTAGACAGGTTACTCATACTGAAAAAGTATTGGAATTAATGGATGAAGACGAACTTGGGGGCAATGATGATCATGCTGACATTTCAAGCATTGAAGGAAGCAAAGCAATTGATGGGTCCATATCTGCGGTTAAAGAGATAGCCACCCGGAAACGTAAAGAAAGGTATGATTTCAGTTTTTTGGTTAAAGCTTGTATATGCTGATTTATGCCTGTTATTCATTCTTAATGTTGCAACAATGGGAGAACATGATCAAGACTTATAAGGAAGAAAAAAAGGCTAGAAAATAGTCAATTTCATATAATTTAAGAGTATGAGTTTTTTTAATAAATAATGACAAATTAATGTCTCATAAAAGGATTGTCACCCTGATTATAAAGAGCGTAATTGATCGTACTTGGAAAGACCCCCAGTATCCTTTGCTTGCAACTGTGGAATGTTTGTGACTGCGTAATCGATTTCGGATCAAAAGAATACCGTTCTATTCACTAGCAAATGCAAATTGAGATAGAAACCGTTGAAGTTATGTAGTCACAAGTCTCTTCTACATTTTTCTCAGCATGATGGTTGTTTAGAGTTGTCAATTTCCAGCTATTTACTTATGAATAGTATATCGAATGCGTTATGCGTCACATTACAAAGTTAGCTCATAGGGGAATGGGTCTAGGATCGAAGGTCACCCAAAGCTTAACTTTCGTGCATACGTTTTGTTTCAGCCCGAACCATATTTGAACCATTTCCAAACCCGCTGACAAGTCCATCTTGCCATCTCTAGTGGTTTTGAACTTTTGATACCAGGTGTTCAAAGTAATTAGTTCTAATTATCATTACCAAATAATTTCAGATTTTACTAATTCAGTTTTCCTTCATTTAAATTTGCAGAAGTAAGGAAGGTGATAAAATGGATGAACGTTTGGAAACTGATGTCATTTTAAAGAAGAAGACTATGATTGATGAGCTCAGTGTCTCCCAAGATGACGTAGAACCTGCTCTTTATATCATTGACGAGCTCATTGTCTCCCATGAAGAGGCGCCCATCTCAACCAACGAAAGAAGCATGGTTGATCTAACAAACGAATGTTGTTCCTCTTCGGTGAAAATTGACAGCACATGCGAGGATGAAACACGTAAAAAAGGCCAAGTGTCATCCAAACGACGAATTGGAAACCTAAATGAAAGCGATAAACTCAAGAAAAGTCGTATTAAAAGCAGCAATAGAAAAGGAAGTGGTTATTGTGAGGTGGTACCAGAAGATGAATATGATGAGACCCTTGCTTCCTTCTTGAGTAAGGTAAAGAAGAGGAGGCTTGAACATCGGTAAACTTTGTGTGTTTCTTTTCATTTGTTGTTTGATAATGTAATTGTTTTATTCTTAGCAGACTTATTTTGATCGGGAAGTATTTCAAATCAGATTAGAGTTTGAAACACAGAAGAGTAGGTTGTTTGTTAACATTTTGTCAGGCTCTGGGTTAGCCTGCTATAAAAGTTTTGTTTATTTTCTTATAACTTCATTTTATACATGTGATAGAAGAAAATGTTCTGTTCCAATTTGTCCATATTGTTAGATTCGGCACTTGTGCTGGACTGCTTAAGCTCTGAAATCTTTTATTGATCGTCTGAACAATAGTTTCCGGATATAAGATTGTTGGCTCGAATCAACAAGAAGAAAAGGTATACTCTTTGTTTATTGAAAATGTGTCGACTCTTTCATATGATCTCCCTCTTCACCCCATGATCGAAAGATCTTGATTGGGTATGATTTTACTTGTTCTAAGTTACTGAATTTAAAACTATGAATGGTCTGACTGATAAAACAAATCTAAAAAGGAAACGAGTTGGCTGGCTAATCAAGTGAATGTTTTTTAACCCTTGGTAATTATACAACCTTCGCCCTCGGTAACTTCAACGCCACTGTTGAGTCAATGACAAGTTGATTAAAAGTTTAGTTCTACACCCATAAGTGAATGTTTTCTTATAGCAACTCGGATTCTATCATGTTGCCTACAGCATGAAAGATGAAAGGTATGTTTCCTTATGAAAATTGATGGCAAGTCTTCTACTTTAACGTAAAAGTAAATTTTCAATTTTAAACTTATTAGTAGGTTTAAAACCTTAAAGTACATGCGAAGTTCTCTCTGGAATCCGTCTATCTACTCATAGGATGTATGATTGTTACTTTTCACCTCCGTGTACTCTGTCTCTGCCGAAATTGAATGAGAAATACTTTATATACGAACAATTTACAAAAATTTGGATACAAACTTACGTATCACCTATAAAATATGGAGAGAGAAATATGAGTAATAGAAAGTGAAGTAATATAAATTTGACAAATCAGATTGTAACTTTTATTTGTAAAAATTGTTTGTAACTATAGCATTGCTAACTGAATATAGTTGATGTTGTTCTTTCAACTTTCAAAATCTCATCGAATACGGATATTCAAAGTTTACAAGTAATCTTTATTCTCTATTTCATCATTTTCTAAAACCAATACTCGTGAAGCCGTTACTATTCTTACATACAAAACAAACACTGCCTGAATTGTACTTCAGATATATATATACACTCCATCAGTTACAAATTTATTGTCCACATTCAGAAAATACACAATTTTTTTAAAAAGCGGTTATTAGAGTGACTTGACAATAAAAATGTATCCTCACCATATAAAAAGGCTTTGTTTCGTAAATATTTTACGGTGAACGATTATTTTGAAACGTATCAAATGAAAAAATGTGAAAAATAAATTCGAAAAATGCGTTTAACTTGTTCTATAATATATTGAAAGGAAGAGTGAGTTATCATACGCACACCATTATTTTTTTTTACTCCCATTTGTTTTATTTGAACATGAGTGTACCATAACTAGATTATAAATTAAAAATAAATATATCAAATTACTCAATTTTTTAAGCTCTCTAAGAGAGACTAATTTTGTTGAAAAATTAAAAAAAAAGAAAAGAACGTATTTGATACACTTTTTGATCATACAAACAAACATTTCTAAAACTCAATTTCTCAACCCCAGGATTGTATGCTATTATTAACTTTATTTTGCTAAAACCCTACCTATTAACCCTAAAAATTGAATAAAATTTCGCAGGAGAAGATGAAGTCGCCGATGTTTCTGGTGGCAGGTCGTCGAAAGATGATGTCGGTGCTAATGGTGCGAGGGTTACCAGAATATAATGGTGATGTGAGGATTGTAAAGTACATAGAAGAAGACGGGTATTGAATGTCGAGTGGAGAAAGGAAAACGAATAGATGAAACGGGTGACTAAAAATGTTGCTTACGTCGCGTACATTAAGCATAGTGTTTATTTTAACCTTGATCTTGGAAGTAAAGCAGATGTTAAAACAATAGTAGTCCAATATCTAATGGGCCGAACTAAACCAAATCTCAGATATACTTTTCTTAATGGGCCTTTCACCCTAAAAATCCAAGTATAAATATAGCATTTCGGCCATTAGGGTTTCTCACTGCCTCCACTTTCATATCTCTCAACTTCTTCTTCCTCCTCGAGCGTCAACCTTAGCTAATCCTAACACCATGGCTGATTCGCTCGTCCTGCGTGGCACCATGAGAGCCCACACCGATTGGGTCACCGCAATTGCCTGCCCAATCGACAACTCCGACATGATCGTCACTTCCTCCCGTGACAAATCAATCATCGTTTGGCGTTTAACAAAAGAAGACAAGACTTACGGTGTCGCTCAACGCCGATTAACCGGTCACTCTCATTTCGTTCAAGACGTCGTTCTTTCGTCTGACGGCCAGTTCGCTCTCTCCGGTTCATGGGACGGCGAGCTCCGTCTTTGGGACCTCAACGCTGGAACCACTGCCCGCCGTTTCGTCGGTCACACAAAAGACGTTCTCTCTGTCGCTTTCTCAATTGACAACCGTCAGATCGTTTCAGCGTCCCGTGACCGTTCTATTAAACTGTGGAACACTTTAGGTGAGTGCAAATACACTATTCAAGATGGTGATGCGCATAATGATTGGGTGAGCTGTGTTCGATTTAGCCCTAATACTTTACAGCCAACAATTGTGTCTTCTTCATGGGATAAAACTGTGAAGATATGGAATTTGACTAATTGTAAGTTGAGGTCAACTTTGGCGGGCCATGGTGGGTATGTGAACACGGTGGCTGTTTCACCTGATGGTTCATTGTGTGCTAGTGGTGGGAAAGATGGTATGATTTTGTTGTGGGATTTGGCTGAGGGAAAGAGATTGTATTCTTTGGAATCAGCTTCAATAATTCATGCATTGTGCTTTAGCCCAAACAGGTATTGGTTGTGTGCTGCTACTGAGAGTAGTATTAAGATATGGGATCTTGAGAGCAAGAGTATTGTGGTTGATTTGAAGGTTGATTTGAAGCAAGAATCTGAAATGGCTGCTGAAGGAACTGCAACCCAAACTAATGCTGGCAAAACTAAGGTACAACTTTTTTTTAATGACATTATTATGTAGTTGTCTTTGTTCATTCATTTCAGCTTCTTTATTCAACTGTATGATAATGTGATAATGTTTTGTGCCTCAAGTGTGTGTTGAGGATTTAGTTATGGTTAGCTAGATTAGAGGATTGCTTATTTGTTGTTTTGAAAGAATTTTGCAGCTGCACATAACTTGTTAGTTAAATTCGGTTAGCCAGGAACATGTACAAGCAACAATGGTGTTTCAATATAGGAACATGAAATTAGGTGTGTTTGGTTAAGCTTTTTGTCTAGATTTAGGGCTTATGGAGTTTGTTGAAGTTGATAAACTTTTTTACCAACGGCTTATGTGCTTTATAAATTTGAGCTTATGGAATTAGATAAGTCATCAGATGTTGAAAAAGCCTACTGGCCTTATCATATTTTAACAAGTCCAGAACCTCAACGATAGGCAAACAACACCTTAATACAGTAATATTTTTACCAAACTAATTTTTAATTTTGTAGAGTTGTATTGTTACCTTAGTCAGCTAACAGTAGCATACGAAATTAATGCTCTGTAAGATGTAATTGATTTGCTTTGGTGATGCAATGGTTAATTTGTAATACTCTGATGTCTTACACTGGGTTTTAATTTTCTGGTGGTTTTCACATTGTGTCTTTTTATTCTACTGATTTATATGTCATTAATAACTAATAGTACTTGAAAAAAACTTTATTGCAAATTAGATGTTTAATGTGAAGTGTTTCTATGTTTATATGCTCTGTGTACTGGAGTTATTGAAGGGAGTTTTCTGAAATTGATGGCATGTGTTTAGCAGTAGATAAACTTCATTTAAGTTTAGTTCTGCAAAAAAATTGTTGATCATAATACGTATTTGAGCAAGTTTTTTTTCAATTGCCAATGCAGGTTATCTACTGCACAAGTTTGAGCTGGAGTGCAGATGGAAGCACCTTATTCAGTGGTTACACCGATGGAGTTGTAAGAGTTTGGGGTATCGGACGCTACTAGGAACAGCCAAGAGTTATTTGAGTTTTTACAATACCAGCCAGCATCTACCAGCTTTAAGCTGTTTAGGTTTCAGTTTGAACATTGGATGTTTTTATGTCTCTGCATGATATTTTCATTTTGATGATGAGAGTTTTGGATGTTTCAGATTTGGAGACCATTATATTTTAGTTGTTTTCTTTTTTATGTTTGTTACTTGTTCTAAGAAAAATGTGCTTATTGCCTTGTCTCATATAGTCCAGTTTTTTATCTTGATCATATGTGGTAAAATAGTTACGACTACTAATTGTGCCATGTTATGCAATTCCTATGCTTGTTATACCTTTTTATTCTGACTGCGTATCGAATGCCGGCTAATAGATTACATGCTTGCTAATAATTAATTTTGAGAAATGATTGGCTTGTTTAGAACACGTGTTTAATAATGTTCCAAAATTATAAATAACGAGAATATTACACATCTGAAATAATAAGCTGATATTGATTAGTATTATTTGTTGGTTATTTTTGTAAATACTTGCGTTTGACGAGTTTTGTTCAGCTAACACAAGAAAGTAAAAAACTCCTTTCTACTAATGAGATTGCCTTTTGCCTTTTGCATGAATTTTAACCATGCTATAAATCTTAACTGGTAGTCCTAGTTCTCTGTTACTAACTGATCAGCTGTTACTGAGAGTCAAGCTGTCAACTTCTCGTCACAGGGGGTGTGAGCAATAACAGCTAAAAAGTTCATTTTGCAACACATCGTTGGTCAAATGGTTGGAAGTGGAGGTGACAATTTGAGAAGAAAAACAAACCTTTGACAGCTTTACCATTTCAACACTTGCTTCCATTGCAACAAAAGCTTACCACTTGATCTGGTGGCATAAAGTTTTCCACATCAAATTGACACAAAAAAGGTTTGGGTGTCTGAAAAATGTACAATTGAATGATCAAATTGTAGTAAAATAATAATAATAATAATATGTGACAGATATGTTCGGTGACAAGTAACATGCCATTTCCATATGGTCCATACATAAAGGATTATGTCCAGGTCTTTTAAATCGAGATGATACGAGTATAAATATATCACGATAAAGTATTTGTTGTGTTAATAACCATTTAATTCTTCTGTTTTTTAACATTGGAAACTCTTGATGACACAAAAATAAGGCAAAATCTAAGTTGTTAACCACTTCAGGTGTATCATCAACATTGTTAATCTACTTTTCGAATTAACCCTACCTAGTCCAATTGTTCTCCAATACCCTCTACCATTTGCTTCGACTCTCATTTTGACCAAAGTCAAATCTTAGTGTCTCATTATTAATCATATATACACAAATAATTCCGTCCTATTTTATTTGAGTTGTCACAAAATACGTCTTATCTTGTAAATAAATAATCAAACAAACAAACTGTCAAAAGGAAACAAATTAAAAAATCAAACAACTTTTAAGTGTGCATTTCATGAAATAACCTTAGTAGTGTGGGTAATGTGTGATGTTAGTAATAATTTAGTGAGTTAACTCAGAAAGTAGGGATAAAATAGTGGCCGAAAAACTAGAAAACAAAACCCTGAAAATATCACCAATAAATCAATCGTTGATGATCAAATTGAAAAAGAAACACAGATAAATAACATCGATAGTACCCGCTGAACCGCCTCCATTTTGTCAAATATTCCCTTTCATTCCAACAACTGCTACTTTTATTGGAATCTACAAACTTTGCTTCTAGGGTTTAACTTCCAATCTATACATACAAACTCCCATTTTTGTTTCACTTCTTCTCTTCGATTTCGTTTATTAAAGCGGTGGATTCAGTCGAGCAGCTTTCGAACTTTCATTCGTTATTAACAAGATAGATTGAATGTGGTCAGTTGATTTTTAAATTTTCTAGCTTGTTTTGCATCGTCATATTACTCTGTATTATTATATCACTCTGTGGACTGTATCTGTAGTTCGTTTTGTTCATAAGAAAGATTTTTGTTATTAACTTTCTGGTATTATAAAGTTAACAGATGGAATTTGGGATGTTGATACATTGATGAATTGAACCTACTAATTATGCTGATTTTTTTAATAAGTAGAACTAATGATGGTGTTAGGTTTCAAAAGTCAAAATGTGGTTCATTCATTGTTTTTATACATTTTTTATAGGGAATTTTGGAGAAGACATAAAAAAAAGTTATATGTTTCTGTTGGGCTTTGTGGAGGTGGATACCTATTATACAAATTTTATGATTCTTACACAAGAAGAATTTCGGAACTCGAGAGACAACTTGCACATGAGCAAGAGAACGATGAGCTTCTTAAGGCCCAGTAAGACTGTTTTCTCGAAGTTTTCTGTTTTAATTTTTGGTGGATCTAGTCTAGTTTTGTGATTTTGTGGGCGAAATGACAGGATGCAAATGCACTTTGAGAACATTCAAAGAATAGCTAATACGATGACATTGCCTCATGCCATGCTTTATTTGAGTAGCCGGGTTGCAGAAGAGTTGGATCTTTTGCATCTTACAGAGCGGTTAATGAAAGGAAAGGGTCAGCCCAACAGTTTGACATCTTCTGAAAAACTTGAGCTTTGGGAAAGGCTCAAATTATTAAGTACGGAGATGTTTAAGCTATTCTGCTTCTTCTTCTTCTTCTATTTTTTTTATTTTTTAATCAAGCGAACTAATGAGATTTATCATTGATATGCAAAGGTTTCACCAGGATGGTGCTGTCTACGTGGGCAATGACAGCGATTAGCTTATATATTAGAATTCAAGTCAACATCTTAGGGAGACATCTATATATAGATACTGCACGCGATCTTGGAGGTTTTCAACCTGTAAGAACTGTTTCTTTTATAAGTTGTCTTGTAATTAAGTTCTTGCCCATTGTTGTATATATATTCTTGCCTGGGACTCTGGTAAATCTGTAAAATTGGAACCAATAATATGCCATAGGTTTCCTGTAACAGTTAGTTAGGGTGTCAATTGGACTTAGAAGTTCTGGTTTGCATGGAAAAGAAGTATATAGGCCTGGTAAATAAATACCGCATTCCTTGTTAACATTTTTACTTGTATGAATCTGAAGATATATGTTATATGTCAAAGAGTATAAATTATAAACCATCACTCTTCCACTTCAAAAGATAAAACCATTATGCTAAAAACATTTAAAATCAGGAAGCTCGTCATCTCAAAAAATATATTCAGTGACAGCTCTATCTATGTAATCAGTCTATGCAAGTTAGGCATTCTAGTTATCCTTGTATGCATTTGAAGTTTCAACATAAGGGCAGTATGTCTCTGTAATATCCTTAAAAGTAATGTGTAGTTGAATTAAGTAGTTACCTTTTCAACTAAAGACGATGTATATGGGTTATGTGCTGCGAAGGAAGAGATTCAGAAATTAGGATAAACCGATTAGACGCCCAAATTACCTGGAAATCATGTTGCAAAATAGAGTATAGTGCCAGTAATTGAAGTTGGGTTATAACATATGGAAGTTTCACATAAAGTGACTAGAGAATGTGGTAAAGTGCATTTGAAGGGAACTTTAGAGATTAAATTCTTATTTAAAGAACAAAACGTTTTAACATTGATGTGGATGGTTTCCAAGCAATGGTTATGAACTTCGGAATCCTCAAGGTGGAAGTTCATTGTGCCTTTGTGCCTTTCCGAATTCCTCATCTAACTCTTTTTCAATGGCTCCAGCTCTTCTGTTCTATTTTTCCTACTGTCTACTAAGAGAAAGTAGGTTATGAGTGAAGACATGGTTCCCCCGGTGAGAACTTTTCGTTACGTTTGAAACACAACCCTTAGGCCCATTCTCATTATTCCTGGCCTTTGTGTGGTCCAATTCAGGCCTGACCGGTTACCAAAAGTATGATGTTAACAAATAAACTAAGACTTGAATGTGCATGTGTAAAAAAAGGGTTCACATACCCATAATCGTGTCCTGAATAAAGTACATTTCATATTTAAAACCTTAACCCATTCGCATATAAATGTAAGTTATGCTGAGAACGAATGCTGTCAACAACAAACATATTATCCCACCAGTAATCAGATGAACTTGATAATTCTCTCATCTTGTTTTTTGGTCTGAAATTAGGCAATTTTACATATAAGTAGAAATTTCTTACTCTTATTATACAGGAGGATGCCGATCTGATTGATAGAAATGACGAACAACAGTTTCTAGCAAGTGCCGATTTTCTTTCAAGTCAGAGAATGCCAATACTGATATCCAATATGCAAGCTGCTGCAACTGAAGTTCTCAGAGGGTAAGGATGATGTATATTAAAAAAATTTATAACTTATGTTCAATTCATAACTTGTTATAGGGTAGACTGACGTGGAAGTGGGTTTTTTAATATAAAAGTTGTATGAAGAACCGAACAGTATAAACTATAAAGTGAACAAACTATGATCACCAAGAGTTCTTTCCCTAGAAAGGAAATATAAACCAATAATCGAGGAAATCTGCCAGCCAGAGTGCACACAGTCAAGACATAACCTGTAACTAGAGGTGGGCAGGTGACAAAAGAAGTGGGTCAGGGGTTGGTAACAAATCAAAATTGGTTTAGTTGAAGCGAGTAATTATATGCGAGTATAAACACTTTGTGCATGCTAAAATAGTTATTTCATATATTTTATGTATGCATGATGAAAGAAACAAATGATAAAGTATAGGATTGGCTAGCTTGATTGGTATTGTTATTGGTGTAATTGGTCTGCCTTCGTTGTAATATTATAGAACTAGTATGCTATTAGACACGACTTTATGAGTGTAGCCTGAGCCTTCTGTAAACTGGAGGGGTTTTACCAGGTGATGGCGGGTAAAAGTAGGTACTAGTTGGGTCCTGATGAGTAGCTGGATATCATATGTGAGGAAATTGATTTAGTCTACAGCTATGTTTTGATAATCAATCCGTACATTGTTGGCTGCTTGTGAATTTGTGTTTTGATATCGATTTCAAAATAAGGGTCTGTTTTGTCAATTTGAACGTGTTCTTGAGTTTAGTTATGTTGTAATTCAGTAAAATGAAAATTCAAAAAGAAACAGAGAGTGAAGAGTGAAGACGAAGATTTTAAAAGACTAAAATATCCATTGAATTACATGAATCATGATTGGCACTAAACAAACTTTTTGGACAGTGACATTTTGGAGAAAAAGTACACAACTGAAACTATTTAAAACCAAGAATCGACATTTTGAATCTTTTACACTTGATCTGTAACTTTCATACAAGTACAGGGAAAAAACGTGTAATTTACTCTGCTTCTATATACTAATATTCTAAAGTCACTGTGGGATGCATGTTTTTTCACGAGTGCATAGTGGCCACTGGCTAACCGTTGTTGCTCACTCCTCGTGTTATCCCTGGAAGGTTATAAAGCAAGTACATTTAGCGAAAAAGGAAAATGATAAGCCAAAGGGTAGCTGTAGTATTTTTAGCTGTAATAGTTAGATGAATATATATGGTATATCTCTCAAGAATTATACATTTATATGCTATGAAAATAGCTTTTCTTTTTCACTTCTTGTTGAGGAAGATAAATTTTTGTACTACATTATTTTTCATATAAAATAATTACTTCCAGAATTGTGTAAGATGGTATACTGAATGGTCTGAACAGTTTCATGCAACTCTTGTACATTTTTTTATTTGCAGAAAGCAGTTAAGGGATATCTTCAACTCTAGTGTACTTCATGAAACAATTATGCAGATATTGAATATGTTCATGAGTATGGGAAGACCTCATCACTGGGTGGATTATTTGATGCCGGAGGATGTGAAATTCTACAAATCAGTTGAATCCTCTGGGCGTGAGGGCCCTAATGTTTCCGATATCACTAAATTAGATCAACTAATGGTGGAGACACGTACAGTTCTATCAAGGTACTGTTTTTTGCTAGTTACCTTTCACTTATAATATTATAGTTTAAAAAGACACTGGTGCCTCATGTTGTGAGAGGTTTGTAACCATAATTAATAGTTGAACACTTCACCAGTTGGGCCTTCATAGGTTGTGTTTATGTGGCCAACTCTTTTCTGTTCTTTTCTGAAGAATATATTGTTATAAACTATACAACGTATACTGATAATATTTTTTTTGTAATAAAATATTTTAATTATATGTGATATTATTTACGCAATACATCTGTAGCTATAGTTATTTTATATTTTTTATGCCAACCTTTATCAATTATTGTAATAAATGAGAGAAAGTCGTTCACATCCAGATATCAAGGGTAAGATTGCTAATAATATATTGGAGATCTACTCCAAATATTAATTTTGCCTACAAGGGTTTATTGAGTGAATTATAGGACAATAACTCGATATGAGATTGTTGAATTCAAGTTCTAGAGAAACCTGAAGTGTTTCTGCCTCTGACTGAAATGGTTTTTAAAAATAGTTCGGGGACTAATTGTATTTAATTGTGAAACACGTAATTGTTTTCGATAGGTTTACAGAGTTCTTGTCTATTTAATGGTATTTGTTTTAATGGTGATAATCATCTCAGACTTCTCCAGGTGAGATGTAATTTATCCAAAGAATTAGCTATCTTCATATGCTTTAACAGAATAACAGTGATAGTTATCTCTGACTTTTTAATAGGCTTATAGAGTTCGTAGGGTTTAATATTTGCCACCTGTGCATTAAAACCCCTGATAGTAGACGTGACAAGTTATGTGGGTTGGGTAGTGGAACAGTTTCAGGTTGTTTTTTTAAGTCATTATCTATAGTGTATTGAACAAGGCTGGGTTTGGTTGACTCACAAACGCCACATAATTGATGTGTTAGTTACAAATGGTATTGTTAAAGTAGTAATCCATCTCTCTGAATAAACTGCAATCTTATAGTTTTATTATGATGAAATATCTGCCATTCGGGTTCTTGAAATCATTATTCTGAGTTTCATGATGCAATGGTTCCTTTCTCATGCGGGCAATGGGAGTATGATATTGCTTAACCATATTATATTATTGATATTATTATTATTTCTGTACAACTTTTTTGCAGTTCTGAATTTGGTAACATTCTAGACATGTCACTGAGAAAAGTAGTGGATGGACTAATGGAAGACATGAGCTTACAATTTGGAGATGGTAATTTATCTGCGGGATTACCACTCGCCAAACTTCTTTCACGGGTTGCACAAATTAGTCCACTGCTGCTTGAGGAACCAAGTCGGAACAAGTTTACTCAAATCATCCAAAACATACCCGAAGTTGAAGTTTTCTTCACTCTACTTTACACAAACATGTCAACCTCATAACTCAGCAGGGTCGTCATTGAGTATGTGCAAGTGGTGGGACTTCACGGTGCCTTTTGGGGGGCCTATAAATTTATTATAAATACGACTAATATGCAAATGGGAAAAAACAGTTAGTGTTATATCTGTTGTTGTTCGGTCGGCGAAACTATTAGTGATATTATTCAATTTGAACTGGTACATGTAAAAAGGGATGTGTGTTGCAAACTTCGAATTGCAATTTGTTTTTTACGACTTGGTCCAATTTCTTAAATGTCCCAATTGAAGCTAACACAAATAATTATCTCAAATTTTTTGGCTTCCAATTTTGAATTTTTTTTTTTTTTTTTTGTTTGCAAAACATCACGCCAACTAAACATCATGATAATGTAAATGGTGTCACGTGTCTTGCTTTGCTTGCAAACCTTCATAGTCGTCTGATTATTCTATCTTTTTTTGTTTTCTTCGGATATTTTAGATATATTATTTCTTGCTATATAAATTATTACATTACAATTACAATATATGGCGCAAAACTAACACGATATTAAGTAGGTCACAACCATTATGGCGAATTAATTAGATTAATTAATGCTTAGGCAATATAATTGAATGGACGTGTAAATCAAACACGAATTAAGAAATAAGAAATTCGAAATTCAAAGAGGTATTCACGAATTTGTTTATTAATCAATAATCAAAACTGCTCATACCCTAATCACAATTACCTTAGAAAGGAAGCTGAAACGAACACCATCCAAAACGGATCAACACAGGGTGTAAGCTAATATTTAAGTTCAAAATGAAAATCCTAAATTATTATAATGACATTTTCGAGCTCTAAACGATCTCGAAAGATCGAACACTGTCAGGGCTCACGGCGAATAAGGATCACTTGTAGAACTGAATTTGTGATAATAGAAGCATGAGGATGGTTCCCTACATCATTAACCACTCCCAAATTCATTTCAAAAACTTGCTTACATTCGAAGTCTTTTGTGGTAATATGGATCTTGTTCCACTCGGATCTTTCCCATCCACAAACTTTCTTTATCCTCAAATAAGAATTAATCTCGTTAATTAAGTTACAAGTATTATATTGCCTATAAATTTTGTAATTTATTAGACGCGAACATCCATTAAATTTGTCATCAATGGAGACTATCTCGTTACCTTGATCGTTTCCAAAGCTTGATGGACGAAGCTCAAATTAAATTAATATCAGAGCACTTACACTAGTCGGAAGTGCACTTACACTAGTCAGAGGTTAGGATGAGCTTGCCCGAATTCGATCTATATTACGAGTATATAAAATTAAACTTAATATAAAAAAGTTGTAAGCTAGACAATCTTACAAAACTCACATTATTAAAATCGATATTTTATCTTTTAACAAAAATAATAATAATCGGATAATAGGAAGAGAAATATTAGAGTTGCGAAAAAAAATTTACATTTTCTTTCACAAACAAATTTAACATGTGATAAAAGAGAAAAGTTCAACAAAAATGATAAGAAAATGAAGAATTGAGAAACCAATAAGGTTGATTCATTTCAAATAACCACTTTCACATTTTCTAAAAAAAACCGTAAATATCTCATAAAAAGTATATCTATAAATTATAAAAATTACACAATCAGCGTCACTTTATCTTTAATTAGAGTGACATATTTCTGACGAACTTTTTTTTCGTTTCCAATAGGTGTTTGAAATTCATAATGTTAAATCACATATGGTTATATTTACAGACAAATTTTAAAATTTCACTTGCTATAATCACACGTAATTAATCAAGTTTATAAATTTAAAATTTAACATCACATGAAATAATTTTATTTGATAATTTAATAAACTTACAAAAAAAAAAAATTAATTACTTGTGATTAAACATTAAATTAGTAATCACATGTGATTAAAGTGTAAATAAATACGGATTTCAAATAATTAACTATAATTATACATGTAAATAAATATAAAGGTGAAATATGTGAATTGTCAGTTATTATCACATACTTCATTTGAAAAACACATGTGATTAAACCACGTACAAATCAATCACGTGTGATTTTTACTATAAAAGAATGCAATTCTTGATATCTTATTTATAATTATTTATGTGAATGAATATTAAGTTGTAATTATGTGTGAGCTATACATCCACCATTGATATTAATCATGTACCAATGTTAAATTTTTATCATAAATCACCTATGATTATACATAAAATCGCATATGATTATATAAGTCGCATATCCCAAGACCCAACAAAAATGGGAAAAAAAAGAAATTTCTTGAAAGTATAGTTTGTAGGATCTCTAATCGAAAAGAAAAGGACAATGATCTTAAATATTTAATTTTATAATTTTTAGTCATGACTTTTGTCATATATATTTGATTTTAAAATTGGAGTGTAATTTGATTTTTAGAGGTGGATGTTTGCAAATATCGCACAAATCAAATAAAAAAAGTGGAATGTGAGATATTGTTTATTAAAAAATTTTGATTAAACATTTGAGTGGAATTTGACTTTTAGTAATACCGTATGTCATTTTTCACTTTTTTGCCAATTTTAATTAAACTCACGTCTATGATAAGAAAAAGTAAAAGACATAAGAAAAAAAATGTCATTAGCATACCCTATATTAGTTTTCTAAGAATTTCTCTCTAAATTGTCTGAACCGCTGCTATTTAATAAAAAAAATGAGAATGAAAGATACATTAAACTTTTTAATAAATACATTAAAAATAAATAAAAGTGATTAAATACATAAAAAAATATATATCACTGTACGCATCAGCTAAGGTAATAAACAGTGTGGGGTGTAAACGAGTCAAGTTGAACTCGAACTCGTCAAGGTTCGAGCTCAACTCGTTTAATATTTTACAAGTTGGACCTTGGATCAGACTGTATCCATTTATTACATAAGGTAATATATTTCTTTATGGGTTAAAGCTACGGATGGGCAACGAACTTTCACGTCTTTATCGAGTTAGGTAACAAACCCAATTTATTACTAATGTATGTAACGAACTTTCAAATTTTATTTCGGGTTATAAAAATTATAGTGATGGGGCTGCCATATTAGCAAAATATGTATATGTAAACTGATGTGGTGGATTCCATGTAACTTATTTATGTACACGTGGACATCATCTTCTCCAACTTTGATTTTTCCCCGCTAGAGAAGATGACGTCCGAAAAAAATCAAGGTGAGATAAGATGATGTTCACGTGTACATAAATAAGCTACGTGGAAGCCACCTCATCAGTTTACATGTACATACTTTGCTAACATGGCATCTCCCGTCACCATGATTACGTAACTTAAACAAAATTTGAAAGTTCGTTACCTGTATTATTAATAAATTGAGTTGGTTACCTAACTCGGTAAAAAAGTGAAAGTTCGTTGTTGATCCGTAACTTTATCCTTTCTTTATTATTTTATCTATATATAATATTTGTTTTTTAGAAGTAGTTTTAACTTTATATACTAACATTTACTTTTATTATTTTAAGGATTATATATTTAATACTTATTAGTGTAATTAAAATTACTATATTATTATTAAAAAAAAATACTATTAGTGTATATAAATGATTAGCTCCTTTACGTTCGCGAATCACTCGTTACACCCCTACCAAACACTTTGTGTATCAACCAAATTTTGAATGTACTTTGCCTCATATAAAGAGAACAAACACGATACTTTCCGTAATATTAAATTAGACATAAATCATTTTATTTTAATGAATAGTTAAGTTGAAATTTAACATCTGGTAAAATATACTACCATTTATATATGCGTTGTAATAAAAATTAAAAAAAAAAAAGGATTATGACAAAAAATTAACAGCAGTTTCCATTTCATACACCAAAATATTATGTTTGAATTATTTCTCCCATAGCTAGATTTCTATTTTCAGTTATAAATTTAAAAGCAATAAATAAATTCTTAACATATATGTTTAAAAAACGTAAAAATAGTTGTGAACTGTAAAACACCAAGTATATACTTCATGGGGATGATATTTCCACCATATAAATAACTTAAACAAACATACGTTATAAAATTCAAATGCAATACCATACGGATAAAGCCATACATTATATAATTTTTGATATTTTATTACATTGGATTGGAGTATATACTTTATTAGGGCAATAAATGGATACATAAATGAGAAAATAGTGCATATATTGCTATTGAAATCATGAATCTATTTCACAATCTGTACATATTTCCATGATATGATGATGATGATGACGATGAATCCACAAACACCTGCAATGAAAATAAATAAGACCAAAACAAGAGAAAGAACAAGTAGAAGAAATGCATTTGACTTTGTACAAACACTAATAATGGAAATTTGACCAACAAGATAAAAAGATAGTGAAATCATGTGGACAGATCTATGGAAAAATCTAACATCCATCCATTTTCAGATATGGGTTTTTCACCATGCATTCATGACTATGAACTGAAAATGACATTTTCCAAAACCAGAAATTTCGTAAACTTAGTCAAGAAGAAAACAAGAAACATCATTTTTTAAATGGGTTTTTTTTTAATAACATTTTTTGAGGTGGGTTTTTTTTATTAAGCAACTCAGCAACTTATCTGCACCAAAAGCGTGTCAAAATATTAGTTCTTGGAGCTACAAAACGTGTAAATAGGAAGAAATATCATCTTGCTAATGGTTTTTGAAAAATTTGGGTTTTGACCTGAAAAAGGAGAAAGTGTAGAGCTCCCTTCAATCCAAAGAAGGATCACGAGAAGGGTAATGAAGCTCCTAGATTATGCAAGCCACAAAACCTATACAAGAAGAATGATAGGATTTGTGGGATCCATAATCCAGCAGCTCTATATTCCCACTCAAAACCTCTTTTGGACTTCAAGGAGCTCTACTTCAACTCATTTACCCATAAATTACATTTAAAAAATTAAATCTCAAACTTGTCCTTTACATGTAGACTTACAAGTCAAAACACAAGCATTTGCAATCTTGGTAGCTAGATGTAAACTTGAGCTTACAAGACATTAACTACAAGAGTTTTTCACTTTTTTTAAAGGGTTACACCCAAGCAAATGGTATAAGCCCTAATCATCACCAGAAACAAAACAAGAAATATGAACCATGGAATATGAGTAGCTAGCTAGAGCCAACTTCTTTCATCTTGTTAAAGATTTTAACTTCTTGGTGAAACCCTAAATATTTGTGTTCTTTTAGAGAGAGAGAGAGAGAGAGAGAGAGAGAGAGAATTAGGTATGGAGAGAGATTGGTAGATGAGAAGATATTAAAGGAATTTAGGGATGGGGTTGGCAAAGATGGGGCGGCAGAGACTGAATTATTTTTAACTTTTACTTTTGTGTGTGTAATCTAATAAATCTGAATTGTGATCTGTCAATCACTGAAAAGTCTTTGAGAGGAGCGTTCTGTGGTTTGTTTAAATTTAATGACAGATTCGTCTTGATCTTTGAACTTATTCACATGCGTTTGTCTACCCACCCCACTCACATCCACATACTCCACTAATTAAAAGCATTTGCATGTATATGTAATTAGTGATATAATTGAGTCGACTCTAGCTGTGCTTGAATTCGATAGGGATCATGTTCGGCCTGATTCATTTAGCGTAAGCTCAAGTTCACCTCATAGTTGGACGAGCTTTTATGATGCAGGCTTGAGCTCGATTCAAAAATCTTTTAGATTAGCTCAAATTTAGCTCGAAAAGCTCAAAATTTTATATAAAACTAATTTTTAATATTAAAACTAATTTTATATTTATTTATAAAATTAAAATTAATAAAATAATCATTTCAAATATATAAAAATTTAAAGTAAATCGTGAAAACAAGTTAAAAACTATGTAATACAGTTTAACAATATTAAAGTATAATAATCATTTACATAGGAAAATTTACATATATATGTATATACACATAGATATTAATTAATGCTTTAAAAGCTCGATAACATCTCTAGTCGAGCTCTTCAAAGCTCGAGCTCGACTCGATATATATTTCAAGCTTGATTTATAACAAATTTGTGTTACATATTACATACGAGGTTTCTTCACCTGCGCGTTGCAGCGGGAGTAAAAACTATACATTTTTAGAAAGCACGAATGTAATTATTCTTTGGGTTACTTGCTTATGTAGCGGAAATTAGAATGTAAAAGACCTTCATTTTCGAGACATGATAGTAAGAAGTGTTTATTGAAACTAATATTGATTCTTTCACGTCTTTGGAGGGAAAATTTGGACACAATTCGATATCCACTACGAAACTTATAGTATCTTTAATCGATTTCTCTTCAAATTCAATCTTAAATCAGTTTTAGCTGATAATAATTTTAACATACCTTATAATCATATATTTCTATATTAAACTTTATCTTGAGTGCTTTAACCACCATAGTTGTATTATTTAATGAAAAAATTACTTATTTTGTACGGGACTACAATTTATATTTTGACTATGTTGATAATATTTATAGCAATATAATTATAATAATTACACGCTCTATTTAATACCTCTTTGATTAACTTTCAAATTCTTCAAATTCATAATCGTATCTTGTGAATATGAAAATTACATTTCAATAGGTCAACATACTACATTTTACATTTGACTATATTGATAGCAATATAAATATATTCTAATTAACTATATGTTTTTATTTAATACGTTGTTATTAATTTTCAAAGTCATAATTTTATCTTGTTAAAATGAAAATTATATTTTATGATGTTAACATTTTTTCTTTTTTGAATGTTGTTAGATATTTATGGTTTTATTTATATTTTGATTTTTTTTAATTACTATTATTCTAAATTGCAATATTATATTATATACACGAAAAATATATATGGATGTCCATTCCCTTATTTATTACTTTATATTTTTCTTTATATTTGAGTTGCAATAGTAGTATATAGACATTTATGATTATTTGTATTTTAATTTTATTATTGCTACTACTACTATTATAAATTGCAATAATATATTACATACATAAAAAAATAATATATGCATGTCCAACCCTTTATTTATCACTTTAGTTTATTCAATTGAGTTGTGATAGTGGTATATGAGTTTGAATATGTTATGAATAGTAAAATTTAACTTTGACGAATATAATAGCTTAAATTAGTTATATCATGTGTACATTAAATTTTATTTTAGTTATATTTTGGTTACAAAATAATAATCACTTATTTATATTACATAATATTACATATTACATCAGATTTATCACAAATGCCCATTGTCCAGTAGGCAAAATGTTTACACATTGAATTTCTTAGATACAAATTATCCGACATATGTTATTTCATTCATACACATATATAACACACACACATATATATATACATTATTTTTAGATTTTGTATAAGATATATAATATGAGATTGTATTTGTAAGTATCTTTGATCTTTGATAACTATAATAAATAACTATAATATATATATATATATATATATATATAGTCTGAATCCAGAGGGAAACACCATTTTCTGAAGAAACAGAGAAGCTATACATTTATCAACGATGAATGTAAGCGAATTCCTTTAATATTCATCAAATGATATTATAGGTTATAAAAAATAGTTTATTAATGGATATTATTAGTTATAATGGCAATTTTGATTATATATATTGGTAAAAATATGTTTTTATACGTTTTGATTGTCATTCATTGTGGACGAATGTTAATGAATAAGTTTTCAAATAAACTGATAATATCCATTTAGGTTAACATTCATTAATGATGAATGTTAGAAAATTCTCTTAATATATCATATGATATTATAAGTTGTAATAAGTAGTTTATCTATGAATATTATTAGGTATAACATTGGTTTTGATTTATATTTTTTGGTGAAATTATATTTTTTTACGTTTGATTATCATTCATCGCGAATGAATGGTTAGCTTCCATACTTCCCTTAAAAAATTATTTCCCTCTTATTCCATACCATATATATATATATATATATATATATATATATATATATACACACGGGGGAAGTAAAAAATGATGAATGCTAACTTAAAAGTCAACGCGGTGACAAAATCATAAATAACTCAAATTTTTTTATAGAATGTTAATATTCATTTGGAAAGCATGGTAATCAAAATTAAAACTTAATACTTTTTAACATTCATTTACGATGAATGTTAACTCATATACATTATTATACAATGATGAATGTTAAATTATCTCGTTCCACAATGTATAAAAACATATATAAGTTAATATTCATCATAAATTATTGTTTATTAATTGTAATTTTGATTAACATGCATTCCAAATGAATGTTAATGCTTTAATTATTTTTTGTGTGAAATTCGATGGTTAATGTTGACTATAATTAAATTAATTACTTGATTATAAGTTTTGTATGTTGAAATTCGTTTAATTTTATTGTATTCATTGGTGAATCAAAATTTTCACAAAAACCAAAAGTTATACCCAAAATTCTTAATATTTGATGAATATGAATTATGACGAATTGAAGATATGTATGAGTGCCTTTGATGAATTTGAAATTTATAATGTTTTGATTGATTTACATGCTTTAATTTTGAATTTTTAACAAAAATTGATGAAATGGGTATTGTATATGAGTTGGAAAAGATACAAGAAAATGTGTGGTTAAGGTTTGCTTACTTCAAATTTAGAGCTTTTCTCTTGATCATTTATATATATATATATATATATATATATATATATATATATATATATATATATATGTGTGTGTGTGTGTGTGTGTGTGTGTGGGTGGGTGTGTGTGTGTGGTCAATGGTTCAAACGAGAATCACCAAAAAGTACAAAACTGCGAGAACTTTAAATTATAGGGATTTTTACATGTGAGTAGATTCAATCAGTTGTTAATATTGATAACGATTAAGATTAAAATCAAATATAATGAAAATCCTTAAAATTACTATTAAAATCAAATTTATTTATTTTCGTTCACATGTACACATTTGATCTATGCACATGTGAACATTTCGTATAATGTATAATGTAACATGCATTTTGTGGTTTTTAACTTTTGTTTGTCAATATTATGAACATTAAATAGCATTATATGCAATTTGTTACGTTTAGATGTGTAAAACCATGTAATTTAAAAGTTTTTTCAGTTTTGTACATTTTATGGTTTTCATTTGAAGTTAACTCCCCACACACACACACACACGCACACACACACATATAACTAATAGAGGATAGTCTTTTTTCTATATGGAAGTTCTATCTATTTGACAAATAAGCAAAAATTCTACTTGTCATTATCACATCTTCACAAAAAATCTTACGTGTCACTCAAATTGAAACTATAGTGCTACCTATTATCCCCTTTTCAAAATATTCACGGTAGATAATTTATTTAATTATCATTTATTTAAACGTGTGCACATAACAAATTGAAACTATAGTGCTACCTATTATCCCTCTTTCGAAATTTTCAAGAACGTGTGCATCTATTCGTCAACGCCGCTGTGCGCGAGTACACTGCTAGTATATATATACATATACGTATATATAGTGAAGAGATCATGTGAGAATTAATAATTGGTGAGAACCATGAGAACCATACGCAAATACAAATGAATATGATAATCTTTAATTATTTTATTTGAAATGAGATGCATTTTGTATATTGTATATAGTTCTCATTGTTATCATCAATTGTTAGTTCTCACATGATCTTTATCTCACACACATATATATATGTGTGTACGTATGTATGTAAGTATATAACCTACTATTTTATAAGTTCTTATGACATGTTTATTTAGAAAAAAAAAAGGTGTTTAAACTACTTCATATTTTGTTTTTTTTTTTATATGTACAATGTACAATGGTAGTATGTAGTAGCTAGTAGCATGTATTTTCAGTAGTATGGGTGTGTGAACTTAAATTAAAATTAATGTTATACGACTCAACTTTCTGGGGGGATGGGTTCTCCTTTTACAGCGACGGGATTTCAATTTCCGGTGACTTTGTTTTCATGTTTCGATCAAACTCTTTTGAGCCCTCGATAACTTGCTAGGTTGCAATCATGAAAATTGCAAACAAGCGTAAGGATTTAATTAATACAAAACACATGTCCACTTTTAACGTCAAGGTGCAAAGCTAAGAAAAGGATTGGTCCGACGATGGTATTGAATGCGATAATCTTCAAAATTTAGGTAAAAATATTGGTATTTTCATCAACGATCCGCTCTTGCTACTCAATGCGAGTCTTTAAAATAATTCTTTAAAGCGATTAAGAGTTACGACGATCCACCATTCAAATAATGACTTCTTTATCTCCAAGCTTACCAACTCGCATTTACGAAAACGTTTCATGGCTATGCTTTTCGTCGTAGCAGTTCACCACGACGATTGCTTTGGTTCTTTAAATCCACTCAATAGTATTAATATCCTTGTGCGCTTTAAGTAGATCATTGAGGTTCGTTGATTGTCTTGTTATAATTGTCTCGTTGTTCATTTTCTCATTTGTATTCTCATCCAATTTCTAACTTTGTTGAGAATCAAATCATCAATATATCATTTTTTGGCAACAAAATATTCATACAATCCCACTTGCACATGGTTATTTATATCGAGACCCACTAACTAGGATTTTTATATTATGAAATGAATTTAGTTTTTTGAATGAAAATCACCAAGAGATTTAAATGATTATTGTTATGGTTTCAATACTAATATACAAGATACGTTTAATAGGTTACGTTTATAAGAGGTTTGATAGGAAGAAAATGAAGATAAGAGAAAAACAAATGAGATAGCTAAATTACCAGTAAATTATTTTAATCGGCTCGATATCTAGTTTGAATTCTGAGAGCCTCTTTATGAATTATAAGGCCCTCATATTGTTTGTGAACGATAAATAATTGACATGAGAATGTGCAATGAAATAGATTTCTATGTTTGGTAGCGAAAGAACCAAATAAATGAAAATAGCTTGAAGTACGATAAAAAAATATAAAAACGATTGTAAAGTTAAGAATAAATCTACTTAACTGCATAAATTATATTTTTTATATTATAAAAGATATTGAAATACTACAACAAATATTTATGACTATGAGCATCGTGAGCACTACAACACGAAATCATATCGTTCAATTAGAACATAAAAGTTCTCATTATATATAAAGAAGCAAGACATATGGTAAACGAGCATATATTGCAATAATAAAAGCTTTTCGCTTCTAAAGTTTTAAAATATTTCCCTACCAAGCACACCGTTAAGAAGCAATTAAGAAAGGTAAAATAAAATGCACAACTAATAATCACCTTTTGTATTTTTTTCCAGTGATATGGTTATTATGGAATTAAATAAGTTTTTAAAAATATATTATAATACATTCAAATATGTCTATATGAATCTTGATTTGTTTAATCTTCTTGTACGATTTTCATTTTCTTTGATTTTTACCAAATACATCTCAATGCATTTAAATTTTGTCCACCGTCAACTTGAATTCATTCAATCTTGTTTTAACGTAGTTATTTCATAAAGTTTAAGTTATCAATAATTTAAAACCTCTTAAGTGTCCACATTCAAAAGTTGGAATGATGTTTTATTCGAGAATAACTATAAACTACAGAGCGTATGAGTATGATACTCATGTAAAAGTGTTAACGACTCGAATAATTAACAAACTATCAGAGCTCGTTTAACCCAAGTTCGAACTCGAGCCATATAATGAGCGATTTTGTACACAAATAACTGTAAGAAACAATACATTAACTAAAAACATATTTTTAATAATAACTAGCATCAAATTCGAACTTGAATAATAATCTAACAAATTATTTGATTTTGCACTCGCAACACAATTTATTTATAAATTTATACTCGACTTCGATTTAAAGATTTTAGACTCGAACCACATAAACAAGTGGAGCCCAAATTATATAGATAGTCTGCTTGGTCGGCCGCGATCGTTAACAAACCCAAGAAACCCACCCAACCGTGAACCGCCCACGCACAGTATAATTTTTGTTCCAATTCAATATACACAAATTAGGGTTTTTGGCCATCATAAACACCTGGTTCCTTTTCGTTCCTTCGACTAGTCTCGCCGAATATCTCGTACTTCAATTCGGTACGTTTCGATTACGCACACGCAGGCGAATTATTTTCTTTTAGTATATCTATCTATCTATCTATATATCTATATCAATTTCAATTTCAATATCTATATATCTATTTTGTATAGTTTCAGGTGTATTCGCGCCGTCAATTAGTAATCTCGATAACTGTCCTCTTCATCTAGTTCGAATGGGTAAGCATCATTCAATTTGAATCGAAACATTATTTGTTTAATTCATTGTACAAATTTACTTTTGTGATTGAATTCTGTGATTTATTGGTTAACGAACTCTGTACTTGTTAGTTTGATATTTGTTATATTTCTGGATACGTGTATGTATATATGTATGTAGTGATTGAAGTGCCTTGTTGAACTTGTTTTATTTATCAATTCTAGATAACATTGAGGAGGACATTCGTGCATTGCAGCTTGACTCAGCTGGTATACTTATTTTATTGACATTTGTTCTTACAAAGGGTTTCAAATTCTTTCAAAAATTAATTTCATTTATAAAAGTTTAATAGTTCTATGGGGATGAGTTGTTATGTGATTGAATTATTTATTATCAAATGTTAGCGGAAGATAGTATCACGTTGCCTGTAGAGAATGGTGGGAAGCTTGAAGAACCTGTAGTTCCTGATAACTCGGAACAAGGTAAGGAGCATTCATAAACCTCTATTAGTTAATGCTAAATTACCCACAGTGACCTTATTTTCTTACTATTTTGTGAAGATTTAGTGATTGGGTAGATCTAATCAGGTTGCACATAATCTGCCTTTTGTAAGCGTTATTTAACGATGTCCCGATCTTTCCTTCTTTAGGGTGAAAGTGCTATCAGCATCTTTATTCTCATCAAGTATGGTTTAAGAAAATTTCAGTTGGCCAGTGCTTTATACTCTTGTGGTTTAGCCTAGTCCTGTATACAGATATCAATATAAGTCTTTTACTGAACTTACAACATCCTTATATTTGATAACATTTGTAGGACACTTTTGCCTTGTCGCGGAACTCATACAGTGTACTTGTTTCTAGTCTTAGTAATCAGTACTGCTAGGATTGTTCATTCATATCTCTATTTTAAATACTGTGTGTTTGTGTTATGGATTGTATACTTTTTTTCAACATTAATTTACATTAAGTATTTTGATTGTATACTTGTAATTTTGGTGGTTTCACCATTCACATGATGTGGAGGTCAGTCAATTTTTGTAAATGTTATTAAAATAAATTTATTAAATGCTAGCTGAAGATAGTAACATGGTGCCTAATGCCGATGGTGGGAACCCTGAAGAGTCTGTAGTGGCTGATGATGTGGAAGAAGGTAAGGAGCATCCATAAATTTTATTAGTTTATATTGACACTAATACTAAGAAGGCGTATTTGCTAAGAAAAAACGACTCTCATTTCACTTACCAAGGTCTTAGTTATTTAGTGAAGTTATCATTTTCTGGTTACGAAAACTTACGTAAAACCTTATATGGCCCCTTTCCAAGATTTTTAAAGAAGCGTTACTGTTGCTTTTGAATTTTTGAGAGGTATCCGGGTAAAAAATAATCCCCACTTCACCTTTCAAGACACTGTTAATTTGCTTCTCTTGATCTGTCCTTTGTCCCTTCCCTTCTTTCTTCATTGAAGCATTACTCGCAATACTGTAGCTTTTGAATGTTTGATTCTGAGTAAAAAAAATCCCACTTATTCAACCTTCAAGACACAGTTATCTGGCTTCTCTTCTTAGTCTTTCCCATCTTTCATAATTGAAACATTACTCTCTACCTCTCGTTTCAATAAGCTATTCTTATCTTACCATATAGAAATATATATGATATTTTGGCAAGTAATATAAATTAAAATTTTGTATGTGGGTGTTTAAACTTAAACCTAATATTTACTGACTTGCATTTGGAGAAGCATGCTGATTCCCTCACTGTGTTTTGCGAGACAAATGTGCTGTGGAATGGTATTGTTAATTATGTGGACGGTTGGATCTGTTGTGTGAAAGAAAATAGTTAGCAACTATCACTGGTAGAGATATTGTTCATTATCTCAGCCAGTTTATAATGTTTACTGGTTACAGGGAAAGAAATGACTTCTGCTTCTGCTTCAGAACATATTGAGGAGGTGGAGGGTAATAAGAAGAGGCATTTGAATGTTGTATTCATTGGTCATGTCGGTATGTAACATATCCATATCCTTCTTTTTCTTAAGATGTATGGATTGATTATAAAACATTCATTTTTTTGTTCCGGTTATGGATGTACTTAATGTTGTTGCCTTTTGTTAATCATGCTGCATTAGTCTGTGCTATCTCTTGGTTGCAATTTTTATGAATGTCTCTTGTTTTCTTGTTTTTTGATTTCATTAAGCTAAATTAAGATTTAATATACTGACTACACAAAGATTTGCAATCACGGATGATGGAAGAAGGTCGCAATATCATATTAAAAGCATTAGGCGTCGGACATTTATGAATTATTCCGTTTACCGTTATGTCATCAAGTCATAATATAGTTTATCAGTGTATCTGGTTGTCTTTATTGTGCATTTATTTTTAGTTTGTCCCAACCCATCGTGTTGGTCTTTTGAGTTTTCCCCATTGCTAAAATCTCTAAACCTTATTTTATGAAGATTAAGTTATGCGTCACTAGCTTTTGAAGGGTTTGTCTAATTTTTTTTCCTTCTCTTTTTATGAAATTATATGAATGATACTTGATGTGGACTTAAAACGGGTTGTTTCAAACATGCATTCTTGTTATATGCGAATACAGTCTTTTTGTCAATTTTGAGTTGGTCTAGTGGTGTTTTGGGGGGGGGGGGTTGTTAGTTGGCTATCTTTGGAGTTTGTGATACATTTGTAATAAAGGTTACACATTCATGTCTTTTTGTCTTTATCCTTTAATTTCGGAGTCATGTAGGGGTCTCGTCATTTCGTTATCATTGGAGATTGTGGTCTTGTTCAATTCATGGTTATGTCTTATCGAACCATTCTCTTATATTGCTTTCTAGGATGTTTTAGGTTTATATTGGGTTTCAGGTTTCTAATGATATGCACTGCTTATATGTTTTTACTTTCTCTTGTTTCTTGTTTAATCTATTTCTTATCTTAATATCAATATAAAAATAAATTTTGTTTTGAGTCTATTTGTCTTCACTCATATATTACAGGAGAAATGCTACCTGTTTAGGTTTTGTGGAACTTAAGATTGTATTTGCATGTGTTGGATAATCGCGCATTGTATTTAGAGAATTACTATATATTGTTCGTGTTATTTTCTTATTTATTATTATTTTTTTATTTTTACTATTCATTTTATGGTTTGAAGATGCTGGGAAGTCTACAATTGGAGGCCAGATACTATACCTTAGTGGCCAAGTTGACGAGCGCACGATTCAGAAGTACGAAAAAGAAGCTAAGGATAAAAGTAGAGAGAGTTGGTACATGGCATATATTATGGATACCAACGAAGAGGAGAGGCTAAAGGTATCAATCTGTTCCTTGGGTTGAAAATTTGAATGCTGTGAGAAATTCTTATTTGCTACTTGATTTCTCATCTGTTTCATGTTTCTTACTTATCTTTGGCTTCTTTCTTGTTTAAATGTCACCCGTTCATCTGCTAATGTTTAATGCTCACTATAGGGGAAAACAGTTGAAGTTGGCAGAGCTCATTTTGAGACAGAGACTACGCGATTTACCATACTGGATGCACCGGTATTTTCCTTTTCTTCTACTTGAAATCTGTGTACAATGCCCAACAATCCTTATTATTACATTTATTAACATTAAACTCAACTATATCTCCCTTAAGAGAACTAGATTCACTATTCTTTCTAAAATTTAATGTTTCCCCAACTTGCACTCTTCTGTTAGTTAAACTTAAAACACTTCATCTTGAAATGAAACAATGATACATAAACCTTACTCATGTGCTGAACTCATACCCCTAGCAAGGAGATGAATACGCATGGAAAAATCATAGGAATGGATGAGGAGAGAGATAATGTAGCATCCTAATGTCATTGTTAGGCATATGAATTTGGCACGTGGGTTAGCTATTACTATTTTGAAGTGTGTCACTGTTTCAGGATCTACATATGTCTGATATTTGTGACACCTTACAATATATATGCATGTATTTACAAGGGTTAATCAAATAAAACAAACCTTAAGGTAGTAAATGTAGTAAAAGAGAGGGCGACAAGTGGCGGTTGTGCATCAAATATGTACACTATGTAAATAATAAATGTAGGGGTTAGATAAAATAAAACAACCCTTATGGTAGTAAAGGCATGAAAGGAGAGGGCGACAACTGGGGGTTGTGCATCAAATATTCGCGGTTGTGCATCACTTCTAATAAATTTTAATGCACCAAAAACTGATGTAAACCTGCCCAAATATTGATGCACAACCACCACGTGTTGCCGATTCTTCATTTTCTACATTTTTTTTTTACTATAGGGTTTTTTCTACAATACCCAATCCCTATATATGTCTATACATATCTGTCTCTCTCTCTATATATATCTATATGTACATATATATTAAATATAGTTATTTTTTGTGTAAAAGAGCCATTAAATCCATTCCTGATGTTTTCAGGGCCACAAAAGTTATGTACCTAATATGATTAGTGGTGCTTCGCAAGCTGATATAGGTGTACTGGTAAAAACTTCTGCTTCTACCAAACTCTTGCTGTCTTTTACTGTAGTATCGGAGCACTTATCTTTATCAATTATCTCTCAGGTTATTTCTGCTCGAAAAGGGGAATTTGAAACTGGGTATGAGAGAGGTGGACAAACTCGTGAGCATGTTCAACTCGCTAAGACCTTGGGCGTTTCTAAGTTGCTTGTCGTTGTCAATAAAATGGACGACCCAACTGTTAATTGGTCAAAGCAGAGGTGCAGCTTTCTTTTCTGGCAATTGTTGCATCATAATTATCTAATTATTGTCTTTCCTTAATTGCTAATTATTTTTATAGGTATGATGAAATTGAATCCAAAATGGTACCGTTTCTGAAGTCCTCAGGCTACAATGTGAAGAAAGGTAAACACATATTTCTTCTATTCTATTGAGTACTCTTGGCTTATTAACTTGCTCACGTCTTGATGCGTTTAACTGACCACCGGTTAACCAGCAAATTAATATTTCAACGTCAATACACTTCCTTGTAATTTCACCATGGGGGATTGTTGTGACACCATTAGAAGTACATGTGGAACAAATAAAGACTGAAGTGTTCAATTGTAAATTCCCATAATTGTAGCCATTAATTTTTGTAGTAGGTTTAGCTGTAGATGTACATACTCACCTTCTATAATGAGTAGTAAGTTGTTTCTTTTCAGGCATTGCTCTGCTATCCATTGTTTTAATTATGTGGTAAAACCCGATTTTCCTCTAGTTCTATTTTTGTGCTGTTGTACTTTTGGTTTGCCCATTCAACTGCATTTTTTCTCTGTTCTTTGTGTTATATATATGTGTATTTTCTTTCTACTAAATAGATATTAATTTATTTTGTATGTTCACAGTTATTATTTCAAAAACTGAATCACATAATTACTTGCAGTTGGAAAAAATTGTAGCCATAAAACGGTCCATGCTTTAATGTTTGCTATACACTTAAAAATAGTCACATTCGTACCTTTTTTTTCCCTACTCCATTCAGATATATAAACTTTAACGTAAAATGCTGCAACCTGTTGGATTGAACTAAATATTAGAAGTGAACTAAATGAAATATTGGAAGTGGAGGAAAATGTCTTTTGCCACATATACTGCCATGTTAACGTGATCATAGTCATTAGTAGGAAATAAAACTAATCCTTAAGAATTTATGGTGGACTTGGGAGGCAAGTGTGTAAATTGAAAATGGAATCATGTATGATGCGGAGAAGTTAGGTTATGCCTTATTATTGAAGCCACATGAGTACTTACATGCTACCCCACATTCTGTCCTCTTCTGAACTTGGGAATTATAAATAAGGGCATGTGGATTTTGGTTTTGGTCTCTTAAGGTTATGCAGGATTTGGATAGGGTTTGTTAAAATATTACTCATTTGCAGATATCCAATTTCTTCCAATATCTGGACTTCATGGTACCAATTTGCAAACAAGAGTTGAAAAAAGTGTGTGCCCGTGGTGGGATGGTCAATGTCTATTTGAAGCACTTGATGCTATTGAAGTTCCACTGCGTGATCCAAACGGTCCATTCAGGTATCACATTAATATCCCCGCAGTTAATATCCTTTGTGGGCTAATCATTTATCTGGTAGTTTCTTAATCGGGCCTTCAACAGCAACTGTTTAAATTAAAATCGAAACTTGACAAATGATGTCTGGTCGTTTTTGGTAAAAGAAGACAAAATTACATTTGAATAGGTTGTATTGGGGTCTTGTTTTATGACTCTCTCAATAACGGGTAAATTGAGATGGTCGAAATATTGACGAAAGTATATTAATCTCTCTTTATAATATTAATATAACAGATTAGGTCATTATTGGAATATTATGATACTTGTAATCATATTTGAGCCACTAATTATTTATAGAAGATTTGAAATTAAGGCATAGAGTGTTTCTTTTCAACAAAACCCGACTCCTCATTCTTTAAAAGAAGTGCCTGATATTCAACCTACTCGATCCAGCCATTTGACCACATGTAGTTGGATGTTTCATTATTCTGTTGATTGCTCTTGTAACATTGTTTGTTGCTTTTATTAGTTCTCTTGTAACATTCTGTATTATCATTTATACTGACCTTTTAAATTTTAGAATGCCAATTATCGACAAATTTAAAGACCTAGGGACCGTTGTTATGGGAAAAGTAGAGTCTGGTAGTGTGCGAGAGGGCAATAGCCTGTTGATTATGCCAAACAAGGTACTTTCTGTAGTGATTGGTTTATTCTTGGTTCTTCCTTTTCTAGTTTCTCTTCTTTCCTATTAAACATCATCGCCTAATAAAATTTCATGTAACATTACTATATGTGCAGGTTCAAGTTAAAGTTCTTGCCATTTTTATTGATGAAGATAAAGTTAGGAGTGCAGGGCCTGGTGAGAATCTACGAGTCCGAGTCTCTGGGATTGAAGAAGAGGATATACTGTCGGGATTTGTTCTTTCTAGTGTTGGTATGTTCTGTCCTTTTTGTTTTTTCCTTTCCCTAATGACTGAACCATACGCCCACCTTGTCTTTTAGTCAAACCAAATGATTTTGAAGTTGCCTTTAATTCAAAAATACTTGTTTTTTAATCACTAATATCTGATGTAGTATATTGCGATTACTTGATACTTCTTTTGGTGAAAACCTTTTTATTAATATTAAATTCCATTAGAGTTCAGATTCACCCCAAAAGTCACAGTGTTAGTTCTTTTGTTTATTTATTTTTACCACAAGGTTTTAGTTTGTTAGACATATCATACCTTTTTAAATGTTACCAGAAGGTTTTATTTTGTTAGAATTATACTGTAGAAAACAGGTTTTGTTTACTCGTGTGCATGTATATTTCCCGGTGTAGTCTTTTATATGGGGTTTATTTTTCGTTGTTTCGTGCAGAAAAACCGATAGCTGCAGTTCATGAGTTTGTTGCTCAGTTGCATATTCTTGAATTGCTGGATAACGTATGGAGACTCAACTATGATTTAATTTCATTTGACTTTGTTCTATGCTTTCTTGTTTTTTATTCTTGAGTTTGTTATATGAATTTTGTAACTGGTATGTTAGGCTATCTTTACTGCTGGGTACAAGGCTGTATTGCACATTCATTCTGTTGTTGAGGAATGTGAGATTCTTGAGCTGATGCAGCAAATTGATCCAAAGACTCGGAAACCAATGAAAAAGAAAGTGCTTTTCGTGAAGAACGGTGCTGTTGTAATATGCCGTATTCAGGTTGGTTTTGAATTCACATATTTAAAAAGGCTAGTGTATCCCACTACCCTTTTCTTTAGCTTGTTATTACATTCTGTTGCTTTCCTATTGCAGTTTGTTACCTTCCAGTGTTTTGGTTGCTTTTAATAGTGAACGTAGCTTGTAGGGTTCTAGCCTATTTTACTCTAGGCAGTATAATATTTGTTACATATATCTGATTGTATGTTCTATTTTTGTCACTATAATTAAACCATCTATTCATAAATAAAATCAGCTGGATGTTAATGGAAATGATTGATCTTTGTTATGGTCCATCTTTGTTTTTTAACCCATTCATATGAAACGATTTAGAATGGATAGTATATAGGAAAAATAGGTGTAAAGGATGTGTATCGAATGTGTTGAATTGGAAATGTGTTGAAAGTTGCCTAAAGCATATTCAAATGCTTGCAACCCCCTGAATGTGCTGGGATGTCAAAGCTAACCTGACCCCCACAACTGACCGTTGTTCCACCTCTAGTTGTGTATAAAATTTATCTTTTATGCTGTTCTTTCGAAGTTGACTATTAATTAATGTACATAGAAAGAGCCCTCGGCACAACACCATTATGGACATCTGCCTAATAATAGTCTGGTTTTTATATGTTGAACTGGCTTCAATATTTACTTCAGTTTTGATTTGATCAAATTAAGTTTTTCCTTCTTATAATGTTATGTCAAATAATTTTGTTCTATTTGGTATGTCCTCAGGTGACAAATATGATATGCATAGAGAAGTTTGCTGATTTTCAACAGCTTGGGCGGTTCACACTCCGTACTGAAGGTTAGCAGCTGTCATAAATTCTCTTAACGAATTCATTTGTAGTTATTGTCTCTAAACCCCTTGCTCAACTCTCCTGTACAAAAAGATCAGGGGATGAGCTACCATAAGTTAATAATTCAATATGATGCTTTGGTCCTTCTGCTGCAGGAAAAACAGTTGCAATTGGAAAAGTAACTGAACTTGCGTAATCAGTTTTGTCAGAGAAGGTAAGCTGGCATCATAATAGACTTTGACAATAAAGGTGTTTCTGCATACATGCACATGATGTTTACTTTGGAGCTAACAATCTCAACTGATTTATATGAAAATGGGTCAACTTATGTTGTACCAAATGGTAATCGGTCAAACAGGTAATACTTAAAATATCAACTAGAAAGGAAACATGTCATACTTGCAATGTCACCTAAGGAGCATTTAAATGCTTATTTGTTTATTTCTTTTGATTCAACACAACTCACCTTATCTCTATTTAATACATTGATATTTTTTTAAGGACTAAAATATGTTGATAATTCAACCTAACCTGACTCTATCCAAAAAGACTACTTTCTGCATATACTGCAATGATAAGAAGCAATTTATCCCCTAAGTTCTATTATTTAAGCCTATATTGTATTTGTTGATTGAATATGAATTTGCCCTGTGAATATTTTTTTTTTCTTTTCATGGATTAATGTTCAAATATGATTTTCAAAAACAAAGAAGTAACAGTGCAGGTGGGGTTAATTTGTGTCAAATATTAATTCACAAGGTATGTTAACTATTAGAAACTTGTTTTTTTAATAATATGATTAGGAGATAAACTTTCAGCAGCATTCAATCCTTTTGACCGTTGTAAACTTGTATCCTATAATAAACCTGATGTCGAAGCTGCCTAAACTATACCTGTTGCAGAAATGTTGAACCAAAAACGATATAAGGCTTTTGATCATAAACGGATTCAGGTTTCTGATAATCTAGCACTTTGGGGGCTAAAATGGCCAATTTTACGTTCTTACTGATTTTGGTTTGTTTTCCTGTCAAGCAGGCAGGTGGCTCCCAGCTACTTGAGAGGTTAACATGGTGCGGAGTTTAGATTTAGACCATCATTGGGAGCGTCGTCCTTGAGTCTTGAGTAAAGTGGTGCGTTGCATAGAGCCTTGAAATCTTGGAGCCATCTAAATACATTTTTAATACTAGTATACTCGAATGGGAAAAGAGGTTACCAGTCAAAACATCTGTTGTTTGGCGAAAGTGTTAGTTGTCATACTAATTGATAACGTTTTGATATTATCTTGTGGTTTTGCATATATGCTTGTGACTCCTTTCCAATTTTAAGACTCAGATTTCTTATTAAAAGAGGTTAAATCTCAAGCACCTAAATCTAAGATCAAACCGAAATCACTATAAAGCATGCGTCATTAAGTGACTCGGTTCTCTTGGGATCGTTTTTTAATTAAAAGGATGAAATATTCTATCCATCTCTACCCGTTTATTATTTTTTAATTGTCAATATATTTACATAAAAAACCTTACTTATAGTCATTCACTCATTTTTCTACAAATAAATTCCATGTAATTCTTAAGAACTTGAGATTTCAGTACATTTCTCCTGTGGATAGAAAATATTTGAACCATGAACTTGAGCAAATTGAAATTTTGGACATAGTTGAGATTATTCTTTTGGTTCAAGTTGTTTAACTTTTTATTCCTTTAATAAGGGTTTTTATCAATGTTTTGAAACCCGGATTGACCTGGGGGTTTAACCGGTTGAACCGGGACTCGGGCATCTAATCGGGTCAATTAGAAGCGGGTTTTCACTGTTTTTCAAATCGGGTTGGCCCGCTAAGTTTTCCGGTCGAACCGGTGACTTGGAACACAACGGGTTAAACTTTTTATGCATCAATGAAATAAAAAAGAAAGTCATTGACCAAATCTTCTAGTTGAAAATAAGTACAACAAGTACAAAAATGTAAAAGTTTATGCTAAAGAAAAAGAAGGGGATGAGGATTGGACGATTGGTCATAAAGACAAGGACCAAAATGAATGAAGGGTGGGCTGCTGGGTAGATGCAAAATTCATAAACTTGCCAAAATCCCACACCAAATCAAATGTTTTCCCTTAACCCATTGGTACATGTATGTGTGGTGAATTCAAGCTCACCCCATGACATCTATCTCAGACCACCAAACAACACTCTCATTCGTGACAAAACGCCAACCAAATTCCCCATTTTAAGATTATCAACAACAACTACAAAGACCAATGCTACCATTGATAATGATAGAGAACCTGTTATTGCTCAAAAACAAGATCAGTCAACAACAACAACAACAACGATACTGAATAAGGTATATATATATATATATATATATATATATATATATATATATGCTATTCTGATTCTGATATATATATATATATATATATATAGTCAAAGGTTCAAATGAGAACCAGAAAAGGTCCAGAACTGCAAGAACTTTTGAATTATAAAAATTTTTGCATGTTTAATGATTTAATCACATGTGATTATTGATGTAGATTAATGTTAAAAGCAAAATAGTTTGACAAAATCTCAAAATAACCTTTAAAATCAAATTTATATTTTTTGTTCACGTGTGCACATTTAACCTGTGCACATATGAACATTACATATATTCAATAATTTATATTTTTTGTGATTAATTGCTACGCTGGAAATTGAGTTCATTTTAGAAGTACACACAGTTGCTTGTTTCGGTTTGTGTTACATTTAGTTGTTTATTACTAAAGATATTGCTTGTTTTCTGCATTCATTAAACACCCACCCACACGATATTTGGCATACACCCACCACTTCTTTTATATTAGAAGAAGTAGATAGATAAGTATGAGGTCATAAAGTGTCCAGAATAATATGGATTCTCATGTTATGAAGCAAATTCCGATAATTACTAAAGGTTAGTTTTTATAAGAAATATTGCAAGGAAGTATAGATGTATAATATATGCTTGTTTGTGTACCAATATATATAAACGAGTAAATGGAGGAGGTTTCCCTGTTCAGATTAACCTGGGGTGGGCGAGTCTTTTTATGACTCAAATGTACGCGGTCTAACCCGGGGTATCCCGTGACTATTTCCGACCCTTTCCGTAGCCATCCCCAAGATGTTTACCCAGGTAGGTTCGAACCCGAGAACTCTTTCGAATCAAGTGTTTTATTTCCCAAAAAGGTTCAACCACAAAAAGAAGAAATATATGTATAATCAAGATAATTCAGAAAATATCATTTGACAGTGTATTTGTGAATTATGAATTAACCGTGAAGGCTTTAGTTTAGATTTATGCTTTTCAAGGAGGTTGTTTTAAATAAGTTAGAATGCTACTGTTCGTTTAGGAAGTTGAAGAGAGCATACAACTACTGAAGAAAGCTGCAAAAACTAGAAAAGTTCCTTCTACTGATATTCTGGCCGCCTTCAAATTGATAGAGAAGGCTAAAATTGATCCTTCATGGTTTTGTGAGACGCTTGGTGGGTCAGAGTCCCCTGGAAGAACTTGGATGCTTGTATTTACTGCCGAGGTTAACTTTGTGGTTCATATCTTTAGTACATTTTGCTGTTTTATATCCTTGATCGATACTTAATTACATTTATCGCGTTAATATTTTACAGAAACAGTTGAAAACTGGCAAATACTTTCCAATTACAGCTGTTCAGAGATTTGATGCAACTGTAAGCATCCTCAACCTACTTATGTTCCGTTCAATGATCAGTATAAGTAACAATTGTCAAATTGCACGTAAAATGGAGGAACTTTTTATCAAATTTCGTTTTCAACGACTAATGTACATACAAGTACACAATTAATCCTAAGTGCCTGTTACATTTGCGAATAATCATATGAAGCACCCAATTAAGGCATCAGAACAAAACACAAAGATATGCTAAGTTTTTTTTATTTTTTCTTTCTCCAAGACCGACTATATACATTATAGAATCTGCGTAGTTATTGAGATCATGAGGTACTCCACATATTTGTGATAGTTGAAATGTCCTAAATTTTCAGGCAAGGAGGATTGAGAATGGTGTCTACTTCGGACCTCTAGGGTGCCTAACATTTGAAGGCAGATTTTCATGGCAAAAGAGAATACTTGCTTTCGTATTTGAGCAAATTAAAATAAAAGTTGGACCCTTAAAACCATTGGAGATAAACATAAAAGGAAAAGATGAAAGCGAACCAACCACCAAGAATCCCTTCTTTATATGGTTTTACGTCGATGAAGAGATTGCTGTAGCTCGTGGCAGAAGTGGTGGCACCGCCTTTTGGTGTCGCTGCAAGCGTGTCAACAGCTTCTAACATCTAGTTTCCATGGTTGTGGCTTCCAAATATATGTGTAAAATTTTACCTTATCTTATACAATAAGAATCTCAGATCCATAGATTAACACTTATAGATCACATACGTGTTTATGTTCATTGTGGTTTTATGGAGTTTGTAGACAAAATATTTGTACATGTTTATACACACATCTTTCTATCTTCTCAAGACAATTAACGCTGAGATTGCAGGATAACTATCTGATTCAAAAACGCACAATCTGTTTAAACATACTCCATTTTATGTCTTTGGTCGATAAATGATGACATTTTTACCGGAAAATGCAAGGAAAGTGACCAACATGAGTTAGGTTGATGCCTTCTCATCGGCGGAATTTGACAAGAAATAAAGCCAAACACATAGTTTGAATTCTGTGCTATCCGCAGAAGTTTTCAACAGGTTAAAAACATAAAAATGAGTATTTAAGGGATGTTTGAGATTGTTTATTTAAGTGCTTATCTGCTAATTATCAGCAGATCAACAACAAATCAGTAGGCTCATCATCTTCAACATCTCATAATTCGCTTTGTTTTATACTGTTAAAAGTTATTCTACTAGAAAATGTTTTGTTACAGTAAGAGAAATATGTATTTGATTATGTTGTTAATTGTTGGATCATAGTGTGGGAAGATCTGTTTGCATTTTGTAAAAAATAAACTCTGAGACAAATATTTTGACAGTCAACCGACAAAATGACAAGTGTTTGAAAACATTCATCAGCCATCAGGTTGGACTCCACCATTATACTTAATAAGTGCAATCATTGTCTTTTATGACATAAAACGACTTATATATAGTAAAAAAGGTTCAATAATTAATTGGATTAAATTGCACAATTAAACAAGATCTGACGTTCATAGTGTATTCAATTATTCAGTCATACATTGTGTGTAAAAAAATTGTTATTTACTGCTATTGTATGTAATTTACGGTATTTTTTTCGCGTTTCATCTATATAGGGTGCCACGTGACATCCTTATAAGTTGACACGTCACCAAAATACATACAATGGAAACAAGTTACAAGTTTGTTGCACACAATGTATGTCCAAATAATTGAGTACACACTACGAATGTAAACCTTATTAATTGCATTTCTACGCACTTAACCCTAATTGATTACTCTTGGTATGAAATAAATCCAAAACTACTGTATATTTTAAGTGAAGTTATCAAAATCGAATACCATCGTATCATTGAATAGAACAAACTTGATAAACAAGCATAGACTTTGTACGCTATCTGTTCTAGTATTTTGCTACTAAAACTATAATCTAAGGCTGCGTTTGGGTTCGTGAAATGTTTTTAATGACATTTAAATTCCTCAAAAGAATTTGAATTTCAAGGAATGTGATTTCCTTTGAGTGAAGAAATTTGATGACTTTCAAATCAATTAGTTCGTGAACCAAATACCCTTGTGAAATGGAGTTGAGATTCCAATTCCATTGAATTTCGCAAACCAAACGCAACCTAAGTTCATTAACGAACAATTCTTACGTAGAAACTTTAATTTAATTTTTTTATTTGTTTTGTTTTCTTAGTGCGTGGGTGATTTATAGAGTGCAAAAAACAGATGTATGAAACTACCTCTAAAAAAGTTAATATTACTTGAGAAGCAAAATAGGACCCGTGAGTGGTGACTCGTGAGAAGGGTATCTTTCTTTCTGTCTGAATCAGCGTCACAATTGACTGAATCACAACATCCCACGCCTCTTATATAATACCTTTATCAAGAGTATTTGTTATCACAAGAATGTTTATATCCTTATATATTGCAAAAAAAAAGGTGTCACTATAGAAACTAAACACTTTTCAGTTAACACAAATGTCTATTAACCTAGCGCTATCTTTATAATCATGAGATGAGGTCATGGCTTTAAATCTTGAAGTTGGGACAAATCTAGATATTCGTTGATAAATGTATATATATTCGTGATAGTTGTACGTGAGCACTTGCTTTAAAAAATAATTTTCGGTTAATTTTGTATTAAACAAACACAAATTAAAGATTTGTTACACTAGATAGTATGAAGTAATTAATTTTAAAAGTTCTTTAATAAAATACGTTGTTTTGATAAAGTTGATTACATTTTCATTAAATAAACCCCTTATTTTATGATTATAACGTTGTAATTAGTGATATCTATCCTAGCTAATAGACAAGTTTTTCTACATTAGCGTATAGTTTACATATATTAGTGTCAATCATATGTTTTTAGTCAATTAAATGTCACTTTGTCAGGATAATGTTTTATATCCTTTTACTTTCAATCATATTTATACGTTTTGGCCAATGGCTATGAACATACAATGGGTCACTAAAAGCTTCATAAGTATATAGTACACCAAATAATGATTGTATCAAGATTCAAGTAATGTTTTCGCGTTCTTAATTATGATTTTAATTGGTCATGTTTTCAAGTTCAAACGGTCAAGATTTAGTAATTCTTAAGTTTACGTGGTCAAGCTCTCAAGTTCAAATGCTTGTAATTATGATTTCAAGTTTATATGGTCATGTTACCATGTTCAAGTGGTTATAACCAAAGTTCAAATGGTTAAGTTTTAATGATCAAGTCAAATGGTCAACCGCATCCCATGATACTATATATTGTGTACATATTTTTTTTTAGAACGTCAAACCTACAACCTTACCTACGTACGCATTATGTACACATTGCCTCAAGTGAAGTCTGAACCCACAACTACTTGATTGGTGGGTTCTTCTAATAACGCTAGGTCAAATTCCATTTGATATAGATAGTATACATATTACATCTATGTCATATATATATATATATATATACCCCTCGAACAAACTAAAAAACAAACAAAAACACACCTCTTATATCTCATTACATATACATACACACAAACATAACTCAATCATCTAATTTGTAGTGATTTTGACAAGGGAAATGGGGAGAGAAGAAGAGGACCACATGAAGGTACCTTTAATTATTAGTATAGCATCATCACATGAAGAAGGAGATGAAAGTAGTAGTAATAAGGTGTTTGAAGAAATAAAGAAGCAGTTATGGCTAGCAGGACCTCTCATATGTGTCTCACTTCTTCAATATTCTCTTCAACTCATATCAATTATGTTTGTTGGTCATCTTGGAGAGTTATCTCTTTCTGGTGCTTCAATGGCTACCTCATTTGCTACCGTCACTGGTTTCAGCTTATTTGTAAGTACTAATTTTTTTTTTTTCATTCAATTTATATCACAGGGGTTTCAAGTTGTTTAAATGTACGTTCCGAAAGTGATTATGTGATATTGAATAGTCAGAATAGGACAAATGGCTAATGAACATGAACATAAAACTAGTGCCAAAACACAAAATTAGTGGTATCTTTGAGCAGAATTTTTTTTATATATTTTTCCTGTATTTAACTAACAGATGGGTATGGCAAGTGCTTTGGATACACTATGCGGTCAATCATACGGAGCAAAACAGTACCATATGTTAGGAATATACATGCAAAGAGCAATGGTAATCCTTATGGTTGTTAGCATTCCTCTAGCCCTCATTTGGGTCAACACCAGTTCGATCCTGAAAGCCGTGGGTCAAGAACATGAAATAGCTGAAGAGGCTGGGCTATATGCTCGCTTTATGCTTCCTAGCCTTTTTGCTTATGGGCTCCTTCAATGCCTTGTTAGATTCCTGCAAACCCAAAACATAGTTTTCCCAATGATGGTGAGTTCAGGGATTGCTACTTTGATTCATGTTCTTGTTTGTTGGATTCTGGTGTTTAAGTCTGGGCTTGGAAGTAAAGGGGCTGCATTGGCTAACTCAATCTCGTATTGGAATAATGTTATATTATTAGCACTTTATGTCAAGTTTTCATCTTCTTGTGCTAAAACTTGGACCGGGTTCTCTAAAGAAGCGTTCCATTCTATCCTTCCTTTTATTAAGCTTGCAATACCTTCGGCTGTTATGGTATGGTAAGATTCCCATTTCTGCTTTTTTTCAACTTTTTCTTTTTTATTATTTCGTATTTTTTAATTTTTAAACGGCTAAGAAGAAGTTACATTGATAATTTATTGTGCAGTTTGGAAATGTGGTCATTTGAAATGATTGTTCTGCTTTCTGGGCTTCTTCCAAATCCTAAGTTAGAGACATCAGTGCTTTCGATATGGTATTGATTAAGCTTCTTGTATGACACAGTCACATATCATACAACAATAGTCTATTGATATGTTCAATAGTTTGTTATGTTTTTTTCTTCTTCTTTTGTTATTTTCATTATTAATGATTAAACAGTAAAATTTATTGAAATTGTTTAACTTGGTTTCACAGCCTTAATACTGCAGCAGTTATGTGGATGATCCCTTTTGGACTAAGTGGTGCAGTCAGGTATGCATATATGTGTACGAATATAAACGTTTATTTAAGGGAAAAAAAGAAAAATCTTTGTATAAAAGAGGTTGCTGTTTTTGAAAGACATTTTGTTTAGTCTTTCTGATGATTTGTGCAGTACGAGGGTCTCAAACGAGTTGGGAGCTGGACATCCACGCACTGCACGGTTGTCTGTCATGGTTGTGTTAGTTGGGGCGATTATTGTTGGAATATTGGTTGGGTCGGTTTTAATATTGATTCGTAATGTTTGGGGATATGCGTATAGCAATGAGTTGGAAGTTGTTCAATATGTAGCAACCATGTTGCCAATTCTCGCAGTATCAAATTTCATGGATGGTCTCCAATGTGTTCTGTCAGGTTCAATTACCTTATCAAATTTCATACTTAATTTCTTATCAAAATTAACAATCTTTATGATAGTTGGTTGTTATAGTACAATGCAATAAGTTACATAAAAGAATCTAGCTTACATATGCATTGGAAATTTTGTAAATAAAATATTAAGAACTTGTATTATGTAGGTTCTGTAAGAGGATGTGGTTGGCAGGAGATTGGGGCATACATTAACCTTGGGTCTTACTACCTTGTGGGCATCCCTTTCGCCGTTTTACTAGCCTTTGTATTGCACATTGGAGGAAAGGTACGACAATATAATCGTAATCCCTTTTGTTATCTGGTATATATTGATCATCATCTAAAGTTTACGTCTTAAACATGATTAACATCTTTGATGCATAAAGTATATACTAAGAATAATGATGTGGTATATTTATACGGATTGAATTTAGTAACATAAGAGGATTATGTTTCAGGGATTATGGTTTGGGATTATTGGTGCATTGATCGTCCAAGTCGCCTCGTTGTTGACCATTACGATACGTACAAATTGGGATGCGGAGGTAACAATCTCTTCTCTTCTCTTCCCTGCCTAAAATGATATATGTAACAGTACTTTCAACAAAAATAATTAGTCTACTATATGTCGTTATATATCATTACTGATGATGATGAAGCGTTTAATAACATTTTGAAGCGTTAAAGTCAACTAAAACCACTCTATAAAGTCTGCTTCTATATGTGACAATCGAAATTGGAAGGTGATACACACACCAAACTTTGTGATGCATGCGTACACCAACTTTTATTCAGATGTACTGTACAACACACACTGTAATGCATGTATATTTGGGTGTACATAAAAAATATTGTTGTATTTATATTGAAATTAACTACTCTCTCTCTTTGTATTGTGGATCAGGCTAAAAAGGCCCAAGAAAGGGTCTACGAGTCTGCATTGCCTGTAGACGTTGTCTCGTGATTGTGAATTTGTGCATGGAACGAAGAACATATCCAAGAATGCTTACGTGGCACTTGACGAGCTATAAGCTAAACGGAATGTTGACTTAGTTATTGAATTCATCAATGAAGTATTCATGTATTTAAAACTAAATTATTAATTATTCTGATTACATTAAAAAAAAGCCCATAAACTTTAGTTGGGCCTAAATCTGGACTATCATATATTCAAAATGGACATGAAATGATGCTATGTGATGTAAACACCAGTGAATTTCATATTTTTAACACGTTAAGTATATAAATTGCAAAAAGATGGAAAAAAGTCCACGAGGTCAACAACTTTGACCAAAAAGTTTTTTTTTTTTTTTCTTATAAAAACTTTATATATATATATTTTTAATTTTAATTTTTAAATTACCAAGAAAGTTTTATTATTATTATTATTATTAATGTACAAAACAATTACCACTCTTTGACCTTACCAAACCACCATAAAATAATTAGTGGTGTAAAAGCTTTAAAGCTTTCCACAAAGTTGATCTAAACTTTCGAACATCAAGCTTTACATTCTGTTTAATCAAATAAATATTCCTAAGTGCATCCCACCCTTGTTTATGTATCACAATTGGATCTCTTAAAACGACATCGTCTGCTGCGTATTGTGTTGACAATGAGCTCTCTTTCAAACTTATACTGTACTTCAAGTACCTCAAGTTCATCTCTTTAGATGGTTCACCAAAGTCCATTTTCGCTATCCCCTCGAGCCCACCAAGTGGGACCACTTGCACCACAACCGCATGGTCTGGCAAGAACACCATGTTGGTTAGCCCGGCTCCATGCACTCCCATGAAAACATCACAAGAATTTACAATTTTAGCAAAACTCGAAAGACGACTAGTAATAAGTGTTTCATTCGCCACAATTACTTCATACCCAATTTTCTTAGCCATTTTTACAACACTCGCTTCGTTTGTTATTCTTCTTGTATTTTTTCTTGATATTATCATAAGACGAGGCCTTCGGTTATTGCTAGCTTTTAGCTTTATCACTTCTCGTCTTTCTAAAGAGTATGTTGACCTCAAAAATTCACGAAAGTCTTTCATGGAGTATCCGTTGACCGGCCTTAACGAGTCAATGGCTAGCTCTTTGTAAGATCTAAGACCAATGATTGCATTTTCGTAGCAGTGGATTTGCTTCTGGCTATCAATATCTACAACTTGATGATCCGAAAGATTGTTTAGTAATATTTGGAACTTTGAAACCCACCAACTTTTGTAATTCGTGACCAAAAGATGCACTTTACCATTAAAAACTCGCGAATTTGTGAACAGTGGAATTATGATATCGGTGAAATCGTGGAAATGGTTTCCTGAAAAACCACCAGATGAAAAAAGGAGAGTGGAATCTGTGTTAGTTGTGACGCAGCTCGGCATATCTTGATCATCAACTGGTTTGATTGTCCATTCTCTAACTGATTCCATTGCACCGCTTCCTTTTCTAGGGTATGGTTTTATGGTCCATGACTTGTTGGTTCCGGATAAATTGCTAGTAAAAATGGTGTACCTATGTCCATCAATTCTTACCAACCCTTTGATCTTGCAGTAATCTGATAATGGTTCGGAGAAGCTGCAATCTGCAAATTATACTATGTTTAGTTCAACTAGTTAACAAACACAAATAATTGATTCAATTTTATGAAGATAATATGTATGTTTGTAGTCAGCAGCACACATGTTATCCCTATATTTTATTACTAATAATCAGTCGAATTAAAGCGGAAATAATACAAATAAAAAACTAAAAATAATAAAGAAAGTGAAAGCGAGTCAAAGAATCAAACTTACTAGAAATCATACATAACAAAATTGTGTTATTAACATCGTGGATCATTTGCCAAAAAAAAAAAAAAAATAATAAATAATTTTTTTTTGCAGATTAACTATACCCATTTCTACCTAATGAGTTGAGCAATTTACAAAATTCTATTCTGATTGAGTAGTTTTGATTTAGTGATATATTGTCTTTACCATTTAAGTATACATACCTAATGGGTTGAGCAATTCATGAGGATCTTTAAAGCTATCATTTCGACTTCCAGAGGCAGGGATATGTGCCGGATTACTCAAAGGCTCGGAGACTCGACTTATGTTTTCGGTGTGGTTGACATATGAAGGAATACTCTCCAACGGTTCATCCAATGCACCGTTGCCGGTACTTATAATGTTTGTGTGGTTGACATTATGTGATGAAGCATTTAACGACCCGAGATTCATTTTCCCTTCTTGTCCACCTATTTGTTGCTCGACTTCAGACGTGCTTAGGATAACCATGTCTAGACTGCTACTTGTCAACACCTTCAAGTTCACTGCAAAATAAGTTGTCTTTCGAGTTCAGTTTTCACACTACATATACAAATCAAAATACGTACTTTTGTACATTAGACCGTGCAAGGTTTCATGCAACAGTACACATATAAGCGTGTACGGTCTAATGTGTAACAGTACCCATGCATGCATACATACATATTATGTACCGCTAGTGACACGGATCAAATATGGCAAAGAAAACATGACTTACAAATTGATAAGTGAAAGATAGGCCTAAATATAGTACAAAGGAAAAAGGCAACAAAAATGCATATAACAAATGCACAATTCCCAAATCTTTTCTGATCATTCTTGCTAAAGCTTCTAGCAAATATATGATCATACATATTAATTACACTCTTTTGGATTCAATAAATTAAATTCTGAATGTGCTTCTGTACAAGAATGACTTGCATTTATGGAGAACAATGAAGGATCATGTTTGCAGCTATGGAAGTTGAGCTTTGATCGAGTTAGTTAAGGAGATAGTGATAGGATTTGACTTTTCAAATGTTCGTATTAAAGGAAAATTTTAAATAAAAGGTGTTAGTTAATCATTTTATATATATATATATATATATATATATATATATATATATTTTCTTTTACAAGTTTATACATAATACAATCAAGGGGCGGTGTCAGGTAATTTAAATAAATTTTTGAAATTTTTTTAGGGGCATCTGGCCCTACCCCTTCTAGATCCGGCTCTCAATACAATGATACAAACAATACTTAAATTATAGACAAATCACAAGTAATTAGGATAATCCTCTATCCCAAAAGTTGTCCAATTTATATGTAGTTGTTTTCATTGCTCAGATGATTTTTTTTACAGTTTTATTATATGGTATAATTGCCAAATTAGAGAAATACAATGAAATGAGTTGCTATTATTGGCATTTAACTAAGTTAATATTAATTATTAAAAGTCAAATATGAATTCAATTGTATGAGTTATATATAAAAAAATGTTTTAGGTAAGGTGTTGAGTTTAATTTGTGTTGAAATAATGATGATTGATTGAATTTCTTATAAAAGTTGAATGAAAGGTACGACCCACCAAATAGTTGTTAACGAATGCAATGATACGACAATTTAGTCTGCTTGTTACTAATTGATCATTTATAAGTTTGTAACTTCTCGAGATGACCATATTTTTTTTTTATTATTAATGATTTTGAACGGTTAATCGAAAGTCGGATGAAAACGAATAATTTAATTGATTAATAGCTCTTTATTTTCCAAAATATTTTAGTAGCAAAATTTTTTCTTCTTTTAATATTAGAATTAGGATGAGGATTAAGATAATAAGGTGTTCTAACATATTACACATGCATATTTAGATCAAAAAGATAGACTACAACAATGTCAATTATGATTAAATTTAGGTGGAGATCAAAGGAGATAGTGTATAAGAGAGGGCTAGAGGGACCGACGATCTTAGTCATTTGTTTTTGAAATTTAGGAGACTAAACCCATATTGACTGCATTATAAATATACTATATCATGCATTTACCCTTATAAATTTTACTGCATTATAATTTTTTATCCCTCTGAACCTTACCCCTATTTTAATTCTCAAAGAAATCTTTGTTACAATTTATTATAGAGTGGTTGTTACATGTGAGAGTGACACACATAATTGGCGAGATTTATTTCAATTTAAAGTACAAACAAATCGGTAAGTAGAAATGGAAGTGTTGACAATTTCAAAGTACATACGCAAAATTGTCCTGTCTGCGATGGTGCGTTCATATAATCCGATTTCAACCCGACCCGTTTAGTTATTAATTTCTAAACATTTCAATCTTTAACTTAGGGGTTTTGATAAACAATGCCTTAGAGTGGTGGTTAAGCTATCCATAAATAAATTCATTGGCGGATCTTGCATAAACTAAAGGCATTGTTTATTAAAGACCCTTAACTTAGAAATCTATCACACATAATGATAGATTGAAGTGAAAAAAGTTATTGATGAAAAAAAAAAGTTAATTAATCAATTATATTATTATATGAGTCATTGATTGTATGACTTATACATGAATTTACGCCTATAATTTTTAAAATACTCGAGCTAGGGAGCTGAATACTAACCTAACATATTAATTGAACAAAATCGGATCAATCTATTACGACCTTATACCTATCTATTCTCGTATCATTTAGGTAATTCCGTAATTACAACTTGTAAGAAACAGTAGAAAACATTGATCATTTTCCTAAACCTAAATTTTCTGGTGCCCGATCATTTGAAGATAATTAATCTCCTTTATATAAAGGTTATTAAATACGGGAAATAGTTTTGCAGTTGAAATCCTTTTTTCAAATAGAAGTTACATTTTCAGTCCTTACAATATTGGTCCTTCAATTTACCCCTGCAGCACGAATGAACTATGCAATTTAGTAGCAGAGATTATTTCCCCTATCAAATATAATATTTTTGTAAACCTAATTCATCATTCATCCACCTGCTCTCATAGAGAAAAAGAGATTGTTTGGTGGAATGGAGTGAGACGTACAAACAATATTTTTTTTGTCCTTTTTATATGTCTTAACAAAAGGAAAACTTTAATTTTTAAGTGTCAGTTCAATAGGTATTATAACGTCTTGTAAAATTAAGGCCATGACAATTAAATAAGTTTTACGACACATCTTTTTAAAGGGCAACTTATCAACGGCAAGGGTGATGATTCGTAAACCATTTATTTTTATTCATGCACAAATAAACTTGTTTTACAGTGTTATAGATTATAATATTATAAAATATAAAACACTTTTATTGTTGAATAGATAAAAAAGAAAATACGTGTACAAATCGCTCTCCTTTTGTTAATAGTGGAGAAACAACACCGTCTTCTACTTTTTTCCAAATTGTCTAACAAGTGATCGTGTCGATGCACAAACAATTCAATTGGTATCAAATTTTAAGTTTTGGGGCGATTTTTGTATTCTTGTATAGTAAGAAAAAAAAAAGCTCATATGTAAAACTTGCATCAATCTCCGCACATATTGGTTAAATTGATTTAAAATATGACGTGAAACATATATTACCATGAAATAATCAATTAAAAAACTATAAGTACGTACTACAAACACCCTAAATGTGTAAGTCACAAAATTTAATTTGTAAACCATCCCTTTCAATAGTCAATAAACACAACTATTTTAATGTCATTAGGTTACACGAACATGGTAACCACAAACACAACAATAGGAATTTTTTTTTTTTTTTGTCCCATTCTATTTCGTGGAACACGTTTGATACATACAATAATATTTATTAATGATTTCTTTTATTACATGTGTTGCCATTTTACCATTTTCAGTAGGGGTGTACATAAATGGTCTGGAACCGTCAGAACTGATAAATCGAATCGGAATCGGACCAGAACCGAACCAACTCGAAGCATAATGGTCTGGTTCTCTGTTCTATCTTTTAACCTTAATGGTTTGAACCGTCAGAACTGACTCAATAGGAATAGATACATATAGAATTGATAGGTATATGTTTTAATATCGATAAAGATAGAGATTGAATTATATTATTAGGTTTATTAAAATTGTAATTTTAATATAAATATATATGTGTCTTTGGTTTTTATATTTTATGATATTGATTTTTGAACATCTGCATTTATTTATACACGTTTTTTTTGTTTGAAAAAAACTTAGATATATATCTTACGTCTGAACTGCATTCACATTTTAGTTTTTGATTATTAGACGATTTCAAGTTTTATCTTTGATTTGATAACTACATGCTTTTATACATCCTCTTCTTTATAACACATATGAACGTATATTATCCGATTCACAGTTTTCAACCAAAACCGCAAGAACTGAATCGGTACCAGACCGGACCATAACCGAATTACATGGTGCGGTTCACGGTCCTTAATTTTTCATTTTTTTGATTCGTGATCTGGTTTGATTCTGGTCAAGTTTAGTGGGATTCTTGAACCACGTACACCCTTTAATTTTCAGACCTTAAAATCAGAGCTGGAAGATACTAATTGATGCAAGTATCGTAAGTAAGTTGTTTTGCACTTTTAATGGGAAATAATTGGTGTATACATAACTTAGGTGTGTGAGGCTTAAACGAGGGATTGAAAGTGTCATTATAAGAAAGTCGAAACATATAAACTATAAAATATAATGCTTGTGATTGGTTAACATCATTCAAAATTTGTGATGTTGAGTGCACAAATATTTTCTTCTCTAAGTTTAATATGCTTAGTAAAAATTAAAATTAAATGAAAAATCTAGCTACATAAGTAACAAATTTATGAATTATTTCTATTTTATTTAGAGTCATACAATATATTTAAATTGTATTGCTAGAACGTAGAATACAGAAGTTCTTTACAAAATTACGTCTTAAAAGAGAAACACAAAAATAGCTTGTCAACTCGTTTGACCTTTAGAATTAAAATAAAATGTTTTCTAATTTAAATTAGATAAGATGTAACAGCATAAATATAACTACAAAAAAATATATATACTCCATATTAACTAGTTTTAATTTATCTATACTATGAAGTATTATACGCATGCATATGAGTGTTTTTTTAAAGATAGAGTTGACTATTTGACAATTTTTTAAAAAGACAATTGAAACTACTAACATATCACTATATATATTAAATTCTTTTTAATACTGTTATTATTAAACATAAAATAATACATAAATGACACATAACTTTTGAGCCGTTAGGAGTTACGTGCCAATTATGAATAGAAAGGTTGGGACGAAATGAACGTGTTGGCAAACAACTAAAGGTGGTTTGTCCATCTTTCGGACTCAAATTCCACTTCTAAAGTCTTCAAATTTTATTTTCTTCAAATTTTACACATTTTTAAGTTTAAAAAAGATAATCGGACCCTTAAATGTGTTTTTTGTGAAAATTTTAATTACCTTTATTCGCATGTTTAATTTTGTGTTTATTTTGTCAATTTATATACTCAGCAATTTCAATATATCAATCAATAAAGCTCAAGTTTAAACGATTCTAAGCGTTACCATCTTCTAGAATCAGTAGTATCGAATTGGCAACTTAACGTGACAATATCTAAAGGGATATCAACCTCAAGTACTGGTAGAGTTTTTCAAAAAGTTTACAGAAATCGGAGTTTATACCTATTACATTATGTATAAAGTATATTAGTATATGAATGTAAATTTCATTATATCCAAGTATATATTTATTACTTTATATCCAAACTACATAAAGTTTACCGTAACATTTTTTGTATTTCCAATAACCAATGTTTCTTATTTATAATATTATAATATTCCAGCATTGCACGAGTATACTATTTTTTTTTATAACATACGTACATACATATTTTTTCGCCAAATGTAGTAATGAACAAATTAAAGATGATTGTTGAATTAAATTAAAATAGCAATATAATCCTCCTTAACAGACGGTGGCTAGCTTAAAGAAGTCAACTACCAAATATATAGAAAATTGTAGGCACCAATAATCATTGACAAAGAAATCTTACTTTCTCGTCACACTTGCAGGCCATTATATATATATATAACACGTAAAAAATGCACATATATGTCGGTTGTTTTCGTAGTAGCTAGCTTCAATCATTAGCTAGCTAGCATTCTGCCATACTAACATAGAAAGAGCGAAAAATGAAATACGATGAGATATTTGCTCGAAGCTTTAGTCGACGTGACCAGAAACGATTGAAATATAGTGCATTTGTTGCATGCTTTGTAGTCGTATGGTGTTTGTGCACCGTGTTCAAGCCTTACCTCGGCCCACTACCTGCTTGTAAGTCGCTTTATACATTATATCTACGGACTTTCATATTTATTTATAAAACTGTCATGTGAATTTTATCTACTAAAATGGTACATTAGAAGTAGTTGATCATGCAATATATATATATACTAGATCATTACCCGTGCGATGCACGGATGGATCAATCATAGCGAAAAATAGTGTAAATCAATGCTTGTATACTATAAATATATATGTTTTGAGAATTTGTTGATGTCGATAAGATGTTTACAACTGATATTCAAGTGGCTGTTTGAAGTAATAAATTTGAGATGACATTATAAACTGTAGATTAGACATAACTCTCCGTGTGCAGTTCATAACAAAACTCATACACAGCAAGTGGGAAGATTGATTGAATGTATCTACAATGTCATGTTTAATACGTCAATTTACTTTTTTGAATTATATAACATGAGTTCTACATAGTGCAAAAACAATTATCGTGTCATCAATTTTCTTTTCTTCCCAATGTAATCGACAACATATGATATAAATTTTTCCCAAGTAATGAAACATTGAGATTAAAATATTGAACATACGTTTTCATGTATACGATTCATACATGTTTGTGTACAATATAATTAATAATTATAATATAATAATCGGGAAGTACAAATACATTACATTAGCAAAATAAAAAATAATAAGAATTAAGTTGAAAAGAATGATGTTATTGTTACCCGATTTGAAAGATGGTTCCAATAGATATAATTTTTTTCTGGGTGGGTGAATGAAGTCATGAACAATTAGAAAGAGGCATATTAGTTGCGGGGATGTAAATAAATAAATGAATGTTAGAGAATTTGGTTAGGAATGATTTTTATAATGGTTTAAAAAAGTAATTTAAGGGTGTGACGGTTAGGATTTTCTGAGTGTTGAAAAGGTGTCATGCCTAATCGTTTGGAGAAGTAAAGCGTTTGGAAATTTTGGCGCGAAAACTAATGATTTGGAGGCTGTAAATAATTGCCACATAGGAGGCTAATTATCCTTTTTTAATATTTGGGATAGAAGTTTGTGTCTATACTAAAAATAGTACACATCACGGTATGAAGAAAGTGTACACTTAAATGTGCCAAGTATACACACATTTTGGTGTTAATACACACTTAGGAAATTAAACTTTGCAAAAATGTTCGATTGGAGTAGTTATCTTTTTTTGTTAACAACGCCATAACTTGATTATGAAAATCGGTTAAAAAATTAGGTTTTTCCGATTCCACCAGTTATTATCTGACGTGGTCTTGATTTTCATATATGTACATGGGGTTAATACAAAGTAGGTGTTAAACATTGCGAAAATGTTTACGTAGAGCATTAAACTTTGCGAAATATTCGATTGAAATAATTATCTTTGTTTGTTAATACACACGTGGATTGAGAAACTGAATAACAACATGTAACAAGTCACTACAATGTCTTAAATGTATAAGTTTCTAACTTTAGTATCCATAGAGTAGTTTCTAACTTTAATACACGCTAATAGTTAGATTATGACTTTGTTAACAAACAAAGATAATATCCCAATCGAATATTTTCGTAAAGTTTAACATTCTAAATGTGTATTAACCCTACATTTTATGTATTGCCTTAATTAAGTCATGTATGTATGTCTTTAGTTTATCGGAAGGTATCTTCGTTCTGTATGTTAAAATCTGGATAAACTAATCGTATTGTATCTCTACTCAATGTGGTGGTCCTATTTTGAAAGAGAATTTTTGATGTGGTCAATTCCGATATGATGATTTCATAGTTGTTATGCTGTTACCAATGTAGTCTGATGATTCCGGCAACGGTTTAAATAATGTTTGCTGACAAAGTGTATTGATTCAAGTTCAGCGTATATTTTCAAGCATTTCGTGTGAGTAATTTTAAATTCTTAATAATTAATAAAGTTAAATGTTTTCTTCAGACTGCAATAGTTTCCAAACAGTGAATCGATACATTTTTTTCTTATTTATTTATTATAATATATAAAATATGTTGGTGTTTTATATATAGCAACTCTCAAAATTAAGTCTCAACCTCTTTAAAATTAAGAGTAAATTTTATAAATGGTCATTATAGTTTACACCGATTTACGAAAATCGTCCATATACATTATTTTTTATTTTTTTAGTCCAATAAGTTTACGTTTTATTCGAAAATAGTCCGTCATCCACCTAAAATGACTAAATATACCCTTTGACTATTTAGATCCTTACTATCCGCAAATGGCAAGAGAAATGGTACTTTAGTAATTTTAGGTGGAGGAGGGACCATTTTCGAGCAAAACATAAACTTATTGGACAAGAAAATAAAAAATAAAGTATATGGACGATTTTCGTAAATTGGTGTAAATCACATTGACCATTTTGTAGAATTTACTCTGATATTACCTTATGTAAATTTTCATTTAATATTAATATATTATCATTTCACTACCGTATGCCGAATCATCAACTCTACATACAAGCAAATTATCGTTATTGAGTCGCTATCATGGATAATCCGAGAAGAATGAACATAATATATGAATATCGTCGACTCATTTACAATAGAACATCCTATTTCGTTGTATAGAGCGGGTATAATGTTAGTTTGTGTGTAAAGCGTGTGACTAGAATTTGATAACAAAGAAAGTGATAAAAGTGGATTAGAAGTAGAAATGTTAAGAAATTTTCAATTTGCCAAAAATAGAAGTGTAAAATGATTTATAATTTTCCATGTAATTTGAAGTGCGTTACTTTGAGTGTTTCTTTTTTCCTTCTCCTCAGTGAATTTGAGGTTGACGATAGTTGACGGGCTCAAGTTAGTGATGGTTGCCGACAAAACAAGCGAACCAAAACGACCATGTAAGTAGAATGATCTCATGTTAATTAATAATAGAAAAGCGTGCAAGTAAACTTTGTTTAATTATTTCTAATTAAAGTAGGTACAATTATATATATATATATATATATATATATATATATATATATATATATATATATATATATATATATTCTATTACATATTGGAATAAATTAAATTATCAGCGGCTGAAATATTTATATTTATACTTGTGCAACTATATATATCTATCAAATACATTGATTCCCTTTTTTTATTATTCAAACTTAATCAAATTAATAAAAAAAAGGAACCTTAGAAAATCAATTTGATAAAGCATAGGGCTGATTCATAGCCATAATTATATTGTTGTTCATAATTTCATATAATTATCAGCGTGTGTAGTTATATGTAGTTAGAATAGATAAAGTGGCATATAAGTACGCATAATATAATATAGATATTTGATTTAATTGACTAAACAATTTTACCAAATATATAAAATCGATTAAATTTAAAATCATAATATATCTAATTACATGGCCAATATATTGAAGCAAGCATCATTTCAATAGTCAAACTATGTGCCTTTAAGATTTTCAATCAATATTACTTCATGGGAATATAAATCGTGCGGTCAACAAACAGATTAAAATAGAAGTTAAAGTTATATAATTATAAAGGTTAAAGTGTAAAATAAAATATTTAATTTAATCTGCGATTGATTAACTGCATAGTTGAATCAATTATTGAACGTTAATGTCCATAGCATAATTGTTATTCCATTATTCCATAGATATGGGCCCGACATCCAAATTTCATGCATCAAAACAACAATCTGATAGTTTAACATTGTACTCTAAATTGAATTGTTAGAATTTATATATAGGTAAAATATAATTTAAAAATGTCCAAAATATACTTGAGAAAGCCTGTTATCTAGAATATATCTAGAATTTATAAATCTTCAAATTGATGGTTAATAGAGAGGTATGTAACTTTGATTTGTAAAAAGTTTTATTCCTGTTACTAGATTATTAATTTGTTCAATTAAATTTCTCATAATTTTTACCAGATCCTGAACTATTAATTTGTTCAATTAAATTTCTCATAATTTTTACCAGATCCTGAACTAGAACAAACCACGATAATATGTGACACATCAAAACAAAGATCAGATACTTGTGAGATGAAAGGCGATGTAAGGATTCAAGGGAGTTCCTCATTGATACTTGCATTTTCTTCACACCATGAAAATGCCTCATGGACAATAAAACCTTATGCTCGTAAAGGCGACAAAAGTGCAATGGATCTGGTTACAACATTCACCATAAAAACAGTCAAAAAGCAAGATGAAATCATGCCCAAATGTACCAAAACTCACAACGTACCGGCCATAGTTTTCTCTATCGGTGGCTATGCTGGAAACAACTTCCATGCCTTCACAGATGTCATAATTCCTCTGTATGCTACTTCTCGAAAATTCAATGGTGAAGTGAAGTTCCTAGTGTCCAACAAACTTTCTCGATGGACAAGTAAATTCCAAGAAGTATTAGACAGATTATCAAGGTATGAAACTATTGATATAGATAGGGAAAATGAAGTACATTGCTTTCCTAGCATGATAGTAGGTCTTAAAAAAGAAGATAAAAAAGAGCTACAATATGAATCAATGAAAGATTTTAGAAACTTCATGAGAAATTCTTACTTGTTGGAGCGATCCACGGCGATAAATTTAACCACTAGTTCGACTAGGAAAAGTCGACTATTAATAGTTTCAAGACAAACAACAAGAGCTTTTACGAATGTGAAGGATGTGGTTCTTGCAGCCCAAGACATGGGATTCGAGGTGATTGTGAGTGAGATGAATGCGAATATGACGCATATTTCTAGGCTCGTTAACTCATGTGACGTGATGATGGGAGTTCATGGGGCAGGGCTAACCAACATGGTTTTTTTACCCGAAAACGGTGTGGTCATACAAGTGGTACCAATTGGAAAGATGGAATGGTTGGCAAATACTTATTTTGGGCAACCTTCAAAGGAAATGGGTTTGAAATATTTGGAGTATAAGATCAGTGAAGAGGAAAGCACTTTGATTCAACAATATCCACTTAAACATCAAGTGTTTGTGGATCCATATTCAATTCAAAGGAAAGGTTGGAGTGCTTATAAGTCAATTTATTTGGATAAACAAAATGTAAAGCTTAATGTGACTAAGTTCAAAGAGACATTGTCACGTGCGCTTCATCTTCTTCATCGCTAAAATATTATATTTATTTATATGTAATTATTAATAGAAAGGTAGTATGATGAAAATGAAAAAAATATGTTTGCATTTTCTTATGAATAAACGTTATTGTCAATAAGCAAACTTTAAAAGTATCCATCATCTTCTTTTATTTTCAACCGTTAATTGTATCCCTCTTCCCTTCTTTTTTTTTTTCCAATAAAAAAAATAAAGTGTGTTCTAACCTCATTATATGCTTATTGCTATTTTTACACTGGATAGACAAATGTAAACACCTATTTTTAAAACTGTTTACTTTATAGAAAAGAAACAATTAAAAATGAACACTTACACCTACTTATTTTTAAGTAGCAGTCAATTAATAGGCCGTGCGATGATTTAAAAAGGTTAATGTCGAATTTTTACAATTTTAATATGTATATTGTCTTCAGAATTTGAGCTTAATCGAAACGAAAAAAGAACGTGTGTATTCTTCTCTACAATTGTCTTCAGAATTCGAAACGAAAAAAAAACGTGTGTATTCTTCTCTACAATTGCCTAGAATGACAAAACAAAAACATCAAAGACTTTCAATAACCTCATTTAATAGATCTTAAATCTTAAATTGCGTGGAAATAAAATCAGCTATAACATTAACTGAAATCTTATAATGTATTGAAATCAAATGATAACAATAATTTCTCATGTTTATAACAAATGATTATTTTGAATAAATAATTTATAGTTTTTCGTTTTTTTGCCTTTATCATGTAATAGTATCACTCATACATGTGAATAAAAAAAATAATAACTTTTTGGATTTTTTAAAAAGTAGGTAATTTATATGTCATTTTATAAGAGCTAAAGTTTTCATAGTGAGTAATTTGAGTGCACATCCAAATATTCAACATCTATAAGAAAAAAAAACTATTAATATCCATTTTAGTTGAGGTCTCATTTTCATTAAGTTTTACTTAATAAAGTAGTTATGCGCCATAATAATTTTTAAGTTTTACTTATAAAAGTAGTTATGCGCCATAATAATTTTTTCTTCAAAAACTATACACAGGTTACAAGAAAAGTCTTGTGTAAAGACTTAATTTTTTCAATAATATCAAAAAGATTTATTACTTGAAAGTGCAATATACTTTACACATTTTAATGTTGTATGAGGTCACATTTTAAAAGTTATATTGTATGATATAAACTTTTGTAATTGGTCTAATGTATGTATTTTATCACCTGAACAAAAGGTTCCCCTTTGAAGTAATTTTTTACCATGCCATGTATTTCCATTTAACGACGTGAATTGCCATCTATTGTTATTTAACTCATTTTTAAATATGTTGACTTCCAGTTTAAATGAGACTTACCCAAACCCGACCCGATACCCGACCCGTTTGTAAACCCTAGAACCGATTAAAACCTTTACTTAAATTGATCCCAATGTAATCTTTTAACACACTTTTCACCCACAATCTCTTACAAAATGAAACCCTAATTGCTTGTTCCCAGGAAACCCAAAAATTCAAAAATCGTTGGTTAAATGGAATCCGTAGCATCAGGTGGTGGTAAAAAGGAAAAGGAACTTGAATTACAGTTGGAGCTACACTTTGATGGAGTATTTCAGCTTGATCCGCTAAGGTATGAAGCTGTAACTCATGACTTAATATTAAGGAAATGTCTTCTTCGTGATGAACTAATCGACTTTTTAAAGGTATCAACTGATAGTGTGCGGATAGTAAAGCTATATTTCTGTATTCCTGATAATGACCTTCCAAATGGGTTAGTGTTAATTAATCGTGAAAAACGTGTACAGTTTGTTTATGATGTTTGTGTTTTTTCATGGTAAAGTAGCTTTGTATATTGACCATGCTGGGCATGATATAAGTAAGTACATTGCTCAGTATGATGATAAAGATGTATTAAAAAAAGTTCAAGGTGATGAGTTGGAATATGATCAGAATGGTGAGGATAATGATGCTGATGAGGATGATGATAAGAGTGTAGCCTCTTTAGACAATTTATCTGAGTGTGAAGAGTTAAGAAAGAAGAAGTTAGAACAAAAAAAACTTGCAAATCAGGGATTACTAGTGCTAAAAGATTGGTTGATGAAAAAGAAGAGGATTTAGTCCATGCTGAACATGATGACTTCTTAGACGAGTTGTTGAAGGCTTTAGAAACAAAGAGTGATCCACTGGAGGTGTTTGATAACAAGGAGACTCACTAGAAATTGAAGCAACCTATCTGTGGTACCAAGTTTGAAGGTCCAAAGCAATTCAAAGAATATATGTCTTACATACTATGCTCTGGCTCATGGATTTTCTTTATGGTATCAAAGGAGTTGTAAAATGGAGGTGATTGCTAGGTGTGGTACTAGACCACCTAGGATAGAGGATTATGAGAAAGGGAAGCAAAGGAAACAATTCAGATTCCCCAAGACTGAGAAGAATGTTGAACCAGAATGCAATTGGAGATGTTTTGCTAGATGGATGAAGGAGGAATAGTCATTTCAGATTATGACAATGGTCGATGATCACACATGTTCAAAAGCCTTCAACTTTAGTACGATATGCCTTGAACAGAAAATAAGATTGCAAGTGAAATTTTTTCTCGTCGTTGCATTGCTCGGGTAACATGCTAGTTTGTTTAAAAGGGTTTTTGTCTGATTGTTGTGAAACTCAACAACTAATTTGATTTAGTGTTTAAGAAATCTTAGAAACTCGTTTAGTAATAGTGATCCCTTGTGTTCATATCATACCTAAATACATTAGTAGAGGAAATGTTAATGTCATTATACTTGAAAAATCACGCACCTTAGACCACTCCCAACAGTCCTATCTTCAGTTGCTTCTTCAGTTTTGCCAGCTCAGCGCCAAATCAACATAATCAAAACTGATGAAAGAATGACTAAACACTGCCAACAATCATTTCTTCAGTTTCATTTCTAGAACCCATTGAATAATAATTTAATTTTTTAAACACAAATTAAATAAAAACTCTTTCATTAAACTTAAAAAACATTACATTAATTAAATCAAAACATTACAGTGATTAAAATAAAACAATACAATAATTAAAAAAAAATTACGATAATTAAAATACCATTAATTACGAATCTAGTCGCTGTCGGAGAACTCACTTTGTCGCGTATCCTTTTCGAACATCGTTTTGAAATCTTTTTGATACTTCTTTATTACATTTTTCCTAGTTTCTTTAAACATTACAATTTCCTTCGACATGGTTTTGGGAATTGTCGACCCATCGTGTAACACCCCAAAAATTTGTAAGTTTTATATTTATATAAATGTATGTTATTAAATTGTTATATTTGTATTTAGTGTTAAATACAAATATAGTTTTGGGATTAGAAATATAAGTTAAAGGGCTTAAAATGTTAAGAGTATAAGTGGAGGGTAGAAACTGAAAAATGTACAACTACACCTCCTTTCTTCATGAAAATCCTGGACACAAAATCTGTCCATGGTTGTGTGGGTGTGCTCGGTCAAGAGAAGCCAAGAGGAACAAAGAAAAAAATGAAATTAAGCTAGGATTTTTGAAATTGAAGGTTTTAATACCTAATTCTACATTTCTAAGTAAGAATAACCTTCCTAATCTCTTAATTTGATTCCTTTGATGATTATGTATAAACCCCAGAAATTTATTAAGGAGAAAGGAGTCAAATTAAGGTGGGTATTGAGTGTGGAATGAATAAGTAAGTATTTTGAGTTGTATGGAAACATAAAAGTGATGTTATTATAAAAAGAAGTAGAGTTGATGAAATTATGGGTGATGTCTAAATCTTATCTAGTTATGTATGAAGAGAAATTTGTTGATGATGATGATTATAGGTTGCTATTGTTGTTAAATAATAACTTAATCATCTATAAGTATATGTAATGTTATAAATAAAAAGTATGAGAACTTAGTTAGTGATTTGGGTGTGTGGTGTAGCATACTCAAATCCTAGCTAATTAGATGTTAATGAGTTTAAGTTTAGTTCAAATGAGTTGTAATAACTCATGTATATGTATGATTATGTATAGGTGATTGAAGAGAAAAGAGTGTTTGTACTTCGTTTAACTTCAATTGAAAGGTAAGTAATGGATAAGTATGATTTATATTGCAATGCTTGGATTACATTGAGTAGTCAAGTATTTGCTCTTTGGTATGTTGTGAATGAAGTGTGATCATTGAGATACAGGAGTATTCAATGATCACACTAAATGGTGGAATTCAAGGGTGACTTGAGACTTGAGAAACCTCAAATGTTATGCCTTGACACCATGGTATGGACTCCTTGAGTCAACATGTAAAGAATTGAGGATCCTTAATTCATGTTATGTTGTTATGTTAATGTTAATGTTAATGAATGTTTTCCTTTACTTACTAAGCATGTTGCTTATAGTTATGTTGTTTATGTATGTAGGTGAGCGAAGTGGGGCAAGGGGAGAATTGGGAAAGAAGCCTAAGCGGGAATAGAGGTGGATTTACTACAAGCTAGTAGTAAGTAATCCCTTATGATCATGCTCTCGATGTGTAGAAACGCCTATGTTGTGTATTTGTTGCTTTTTGTACACGGTCAACTTTTGTAACGAAATATATATGTAAGATGTTTTGTAAGGAATGATGTTGGAAGTTATGTTTGGGTTGAAATAACCCTTTTCTAAATGTTGATTATGTTAAATAGTTGAAAATCTTAAAAAGGGTCAAAATGGGATCCCAATGGGTCAATTGGTTAAAACTAATAAAGATGATGATTTGGACATTTTGGCATGGATTGTTGAGGTTGAACTATGCCAATAGAGTGGTTGAAAAGTGGTATGGAAAGTTGAATTTAGATGGTTGCAAGAATTGGTTCAAAGAGTGTCCAAATAGCCATTTTTCGAATTTAACTCCAAAATCGCCGTTTGAGTGAATTTTAGAAAATTGCCAATTGGGAAACCTTTATTATGTCGTACGAAAGATGTCTGCAAAATTTCGTGTCGTGATTTTAAACGAGTCAAAACTTATGCGCGTATCAAATTGGGTCAAAAGTTGAGTTGTGCAGAATGTATTGTTCAGGACCCAGTACACGATCGCATAAGGTTCACGCGATCGCGTACCTAGTAAAGAAAATGAAACAGAAACTTTTACGTTGTGGATACCCGATCGCGTACCCCTTACGCGATCGCGTAACTTGTGCTAAAACTCGAACAGAAACTTTTAAAGTATTGAGTACGCAATCGCGTACCCTTGGTGGGATCGCGTACTCTTAGTCTGGGTCAATGTACGCGATCGCGTATGGTTACCAGGATCGCGTACGAGGTGTAAAAAAAAAAAATTAGGGTGTTTCATATCGCTCGGCTAATGTTACCACTTCATAGTCCGTGTATCTAGTTTGTCCTCTCTTTTTTTTACCCCTGACATCAACCTCGTGCTCGACTTCGTCTTCGCATACTACGTCATTTTGAGTTTCAGGTTGTGTTTGGAAAGGAGTTTTGGGTTGTGAGTGTGAGTGTTGGCCGGATTGTGGTTGAGCGTAAGCATGGAAATCGTATTGTGGTGGTGGTTGGTACCGTATTGTGGTTGTTGGTATGGTTGGTAGCCATATTGTGGTTGTGGTTGTTGGGTATACCATGGTTGGGGTTGTTGGATATAGTGTCCAAGTGCATAACTAATTGGTAAGTATATCATTAAAAGTAGAGTCTTTTTTGGGTCGCCCTCATTCGAACAGCTAAAGAGAAATAAATGAGAGATAATATTAATTGGAATTAATATTATAGTTAATTATTTAGTTTATTAATTATCAAAGTTGATAAATTAATTAGAAACTAAAAGAAATTCCGGAAATCACATTCAACCGCCGGCTGGAATGTTCAACCGGCGGCTGGAATGAGGCGGTGGAGCACGCGGGTCGTGGCTTGGGTTCTCGGGCAGAAAGCAAACCCAACCGCCGGCTGAATAATCCAACCGGCAGTTGGAAGCCCGAATCAGGTTGTCCCACATCGGCCCATGAACAAACCCTAAGCTTCCCTCTTCCCTTATAAATAGGAGGCATGCCATGGTTTCAAAAGTGTTCAATTCTCTCTTTCTCATTCCTCTCCTTGTAAGAGTTTACACGATTTAATCGGGACCTTAGGAGTTGGAATTTTCTCTTTGGTTCGTGGGTGTGAACCATTAGAGGTGCTCTGGTTTGAGTACTCGCCTCCAAGCTAGGAAGCTTTACTAAGGTGGTCTGCGTGTGAGAAATCCGATTTTCTCAAAGGTTAGTATTTTCTTATTTATTTTGTTTTGTTGCGTTTTATTATTAAGTTAAGATCCTTTAGGGTTTAGTTTCCTTCATGCCCTAGATTAATTGTTATTTCTGCATTGTATGTTAATTTAGTAAGGGAATAGAAAACTCATCAGGGGTTTAGATTGATATGAGGTGAAACCGGTTGGTGAATTGTTGGAGGTAGTTGCCGAAGATGAGTTGGTCGATGAATTGGGGTAAATGAGAGTGTTGAGTAAATTTTGATAAAAATCATTATTGTTGGGGTTAGACATTCTCCGTGAATTGTAAATGAAAGAATGACAAAGAAAAGTGTTAAATTGATAGAATAATTGAGTGGAATAATGTATTTGATTGTGATAATGGAAGATAAAAGTGTGTGTGAATTGAAGTTTAGTTGTGTGTTTATTTATAGTGTGCTTGGGTTGGATAAAAGGGTTAAAAAATTAAAAAAAAAAATTTAAAAAAGGATATATTACAGTTATATTTTTTTAATTTTTTTAATATACTTAATGGCTACACTTAAAAAATAAAAAAAAATTGCATGTGGACCCCACCAACCCACCTTCTCCTTTCATCGCCAACCGAATACACCAAACCGACAAAGCAACGGACGAAGCCGTACCAATGTCGTCCGTTCGCCGGCCTTCGTCTGTTGCCAACCGATTAAAGCCGATTGCAGCGACATTATTACCTTATTGTTGGTGTCTCTTGATCTTGTTCATGTACCCAAATTCTATACACTTCTATAACTCTATAGGTCAATTTCCTCAATCTAAAATAACCTTTTCTTTTCAATCAAACTTTTCATTAAACATGAACGACATCTTTGTACTAAGATCTTCTTCTATCGCTTACAATGGAGTAATTATTATTCCTTTTCACAAAATCTACGCGACACGAAATAATTAAAAGATGGCAAATTGTCTTATGAAAAGTCACGTTATAAAAGAAAAGGACAAACCATAATATATAACTACTCCAATGTTAAAGAAAATGATGATACACAAAATAAACAAATTTAACAAACATGAACACATACGTCGTTGTATTTACATTGAACATTTTTAACTTTTATTGAACACACAATCAGCTTTTATAAAGAAAGTGCATTCCCTTAATCCTCAATATAGGCAACTAATGGCAAACAATGTATACTCTATATACATACATTAATTAAAGAAAGTATCATTAGAGTACAACATTTTTAAAAAAATGAAAATACCAATGAAAATGCGCCACATGTACATAAATCCATTTACCCTCAAAATTTTAAAATTAATTACCTCACAAACGGAAAATCAAAAAATTATGAAAATTGCACCACAAAATTCAGCGTCTTCTCCTTTTCGATTAGACAAAGTATACTTTCGATGAGTTTCTTTTTTTTTCATTTTTTGGTGGGTTTTACAAATTACTAACACATGTGTTAATGTTTGGTTGTACATGTGATTTAGGGTTACGGTTAGGGTTTAGGGTTTACGGTTTAACAGGGTTTAGGGTTTAGATTTTAGTAGAATTTAGGGTTTAGGGTTTTGTAAAGCGTTTAGGGTTTAGGGTTTGGGGTTTGGGGTTTAGGGTTTAGGGTTTTGCAAAACTTGAACAGATAATTTTCATGTAATGAGTACGCGATCACGTACCCTTTGGTGAGAGGATCGAGGACAGTTACCGATATATGTTAGATATTTTGAAAAAAGGTTATGTGGTAACATATGCACGCGATTTCTTCCATATAATAATGAACACTATATGAATATCACACTTAGATTTGGCATTGAAGGAGGTGTAGTTCTTTTTACGAGGAGACGGGACCTCTATATAACGGGGTTCCATCGTCGAGTTTTTGCCTAGATCCATGTGTCTCCATAACATATTTACTAAACCAATGCAATTCAAAACATGTATCACTAAGTAACATATTTTTTAGTTTTCTCTAATTTTTCACCATTTTATCCAACTTATTGAGTACCTAACAAAGAAATCGTCACAGAAACTTTCCACGTTGTAGGTACACAATCACGTACCCTCACCGGGATCGTGTACCTTGTACTAAAACTTGAATAGAGAATTTCCATGTAATGAGTACGCGATCGCGTACTACTCTGTCAGGATCGCGTACTATATGTTAAAAAAAAAACAAAAAAAAAACTTGCGTTTCTTCCTGCGTGTGTTTAAGTGTGAGGAAAGACAAAAAATAAAAATAATGAGCAAAATAGATAAATTACCCCATCAAATCACTACCACTACTCTAGCAAATGTATACCACCTTACCAAATCTCTCCTACTATAGTACTATAGACTCATTACAAAACTCTCTCTAGCTAGGGTTTCATTTTCACCATTTTTCTTTTCTCAATCATTTGTTGTCGCTTTCTTTTACACGAAGCAACTGGTATAATCATCACTTCTATTTATGTAAGCTTTCAAGTTATTTAAATGATGAACTAATTTTATTTGTTTATTCCTTTTATAGTGTTGCTGTTATCTGGATTTGTTTTAAGAAGAATTTATTGTTCTGGTTTACTTTTTGTATTCTGCTGCTTCTGCATTTTGTATATGTTTTTGAGTGTAACGAGTTATGTAAAGTAAGTGAGACTGAAAATATGTTGATATTGTTTGAACTATAAAAAGCTTCCTTCTACATTTCTATTTCTAGGTCATTGGGAAATGAGTAATGTAAATGGTGACTGAAAATATGTTTTAGGATTCCATTACACTAATGTATACAAGGATGTGTATATTCAATATCTTTTTAAACAGATTATAATGGAGATTGAAAATCCCAACATTGATATTTTGATTGATGGTGAGGAGATCGAGGACAGTTACCTACACATGTTAGATATTTTGAAGAAAAGGTTATGTTGTAACATACGCACGCGATTTTTTTCGTATAATAACGAACACTATATGAATATCACACTTAGATTTGGCGTTGAAGGAGGTGTAGTTCTTTTTACGAGAAGAGGGGACCTGTATATAACGGGAGTTTTTGCTTAGACCAATGTGTCTCCATAACATATTTACTCAACCCATGCATTTCAAAACATATATCCCTAAGTAACATATTTTCTAGTTTTCTCTAATTTTTCACCATTTTATCCAACTTATTGAGTACCTAACAAAGAAATCGTCACAGAAACTTTTCACGTTGTAGGTACGCGATCGCGTACCCTCAACGGGATCGCGTACCTTGTACTAAAACTTGAATAGAGAATTTCCATGTAATGAGTATGCTATCGCGTACTACTCTTCCAGGATCGCGTACTCTATGTTTAAAAAAAAATAAAAAAAAAGTAATTGCTTTTAATTCTGCGTGTGTGTAAGTGTGCGGAAAGACAAAAAATAAAAATAAAGAGCAAAATAGGTAAATTACCCCATTAAATCACTACCACTACTCTAGCAAATGTATACCACCTTACCAAATCTCCGCTACTATAGTACTATAGACTCATTACAAAAACTCTCTCTAGTTAGGGTTTCATTTTCACCATTTTCCTTTTCTCAATCATTTGTTGCCGCATTTTTTTACACGAATCACTTCCATTTATGTAATCTTTCATGTTATTTAAATGATGAACTAATTTTATTTGTTTATTCATTTTATCCTGTTGCCGTTATCTGGATTTGTTTTAAGAAGAATTTATTGTTCTGGTTTACTTTTTGTATGATGTTGCTTCTGCTTCTGCTTCTGCTTCTGCATTCTGCATCCAAATCAGATTTTTCGATAAAGTTGAATTACTAGTTATAATTACCAACTCCTACATTTACAAACTTGTAAATACAATTTGTGCAATAGTGCCATGAATATTAAAAAAAAAAAAATTCTTTTTTCCTTTTAACTAATATAAACTTTATATAGTGTAATTACTTTAGTTGAATTTTGAATTTCGTATTGTACTATCTAAAAATATATTATTGATTAATTTACTTAATTTATAATTGTAAAATTGTATATTTTATAATATATATACATTACTTATATAAATATTCAAACATCTGATTAATCAATTGTTGTCTTTTAATTAACAACTTAATTTGAAGTAACAAAAAATAATACTATTGGCGTGTTTTATTTAACGTTAAATGTTATTTTTATATTTTTATCATTTTATAATTTAAACGTTTGTTGGTATACGTGTTATATAATATTATGAATTTTATCGCTTTCTAACATGTCACATAATCATCTAATCCAAATTATTATAATTAGCATAATTTATTATTTATATTACCAATATATTGGTTTTACCATGAAGTACAAGGAATTTCGAAGATATCCCGTGATGTCAGTTTTGTTACTTACACTACATATGCACAAAGCACATCTATTACGATATCTATACTACATTATCCAGTATTATTAGATATAAATTCATACAGGTTTAAATTACATAAACTTAATTTGAAGAACATCTCATATGCTATTTTAAATAATTATAAAAAAAGGCAGAAGATTATGATATTTGAAATGTATATAAACAAAAAAGTTATAACAAAATCAAATTATATTTAAAATTTAAAAATAAGAATCAAATAAGGTATTAAAAATGAATCTTTTTTATTTTATTTTCACCGCAACGCGCGAGTAAACCAGCTTCTTATATACATATACAAAAGAACTTGATGGTTAAAAATAATAAAAAAATGATGTATGAGTTGTTTTTGGCTACACAGATACTCGATCGCAGTAAACGAAAATGATCGTTTGAAATATACTCGATCGATGTATGAGTTGTTTTTTGCAAGTTATAGTTATAGTTATTATAGTTATTTGTAAGAAATAATACCGTTTTTATTTTAACTCCTTGTTTTTATTTTTACAGGAACCCAATCATATATATATATATAAAAGAAAGAAATGCAAATATATGTCATGGTTTTTTTATAGCTAGCTTCAATCACCGGCAAAAAATGAAATACGAGATTTTTACTCGAAACTTCAGTCGGCGTGCGCAGAAAAGATTGAAATATAGTGCGTTGGCTGCGTGCTTTGTAGTCGCATGGTGTTTATGCAACATATTCAAAGCCTTACCTCGGCCCACTACCTGATTGTAAGTCGATCGCTAATTTATGCTTCGAGTTTTATATTTGATTATCTATAATGCAAGGTCGCAAGCTACCATACGGTGGAAGTGATAGATCGATCATGCAATAGGGCGTGCATAATTAACATGCATTTAGTACGTAGGACATTTCTTAGAATTACAAACCGATTAACATGCATTAGTAGATTTCTTTGCATAATTTGCCCATTCATTATAGATAATTTAATTTGAAACCAAAGTTTAAACTTATCAGGATTTTTAGATGGTTATAATTCGTCTTAATTAAAAAATTTATGATGATTATCACCAGATCCTGAAATAGAACAAACCATGTTAATCTGCGACACCTCAAATGGAAGATATGATACATGTGAGATGAAAGGTGATGTAAGGATTCAAGGGAGTTCCTTGTCAATATTCGTACTTTCTTCGCACAATGAAAGCTCTTTACAGACTATAAAGCCTTATGCTCGTAAAGAAGATTCAAATGCGATGCGAACCGTAACAAAGTACTATATAAAATCAATAAAAAAAACAAGCCGAAATTATGCCCAAATGTACCAAAATTCACAATGTACCAGCCCTAGTTTTTTCTCTCGGTGGGTATGCTACGAACAACTTTCATGCCTACTCAGATGTCTTACTCCCTCCCTATACTACTGCTAGAAAATTCAATGGTGAAGTTAAACTCCTACTGGCCGACAAGCGTTCTCGATGGACAACCAAATTCCGAAAAGTATTTGACAAACTATCAAGGTATGCAACCATTGATCTTGATGGAAAAAATGAAGTGCATTGCTTTCCTAACATGATAATAGGTCTTACATGAGAAGATGGTGAGCTACCAAGTGAACTTCTTGAGAGCTTCTAACTCATTGGGGTGATCCACGGCCATAAATTTAACCAATAGCTCGACTAGAAAAACTCGACTACTAATAGTTTCAAGACAAAAAACAAGAGCTTTTACAAATTTGAAAGATGCGGTTCGTGTAGCTCAAGACATGGGATTCGAGGTGATTGTGAGAGAGATGACTGCGAATTTGACGCATATTTCTAGGCTCGTTAACTCCTGTGATGTGATGATGGGAGTTCATGGGGAAGGGCTAACCAACATGGTTTTTCTACCCGAAAATGGTGTAGTCGTACAAGTGGTACCGTTAGGAGTTGAATGGTATGCAAGTTATTATTTTGCAGTGCCATCAGAGGGAATGGGATTGAAGCATTTGGAGTACAAGATAAGTGTAGAGGAAAGCAGTTTGATCGATCATTATCCGATTAATCATACAGTGTTCGTGGATCCGGGTTCTATTTATAAGCAAAGTGGTTGGGCATCAGTTTATTTGATTAAACAAAATGTAAAGCTTAACGTGACTAAGTTGAAAGATACATTTGCGCGCACACTTGAACTTCTTCATGTCTAGAATTCGATCATATTATATTGATCGATACTAATCGGATCGATCGTAAATTTGTGTACTTGTTATAATCGTATAACAGTATTATGTAAATGCAGAAACTGACTAGAAGAAAAATGTTTGTATTTTCTGATGGTTTTTATTATCTCTATAATTATTTGTTGCATGCCTTATTTTCTATTTGCTGTATTTATTGCTGGACCATATCTATTAATCTATAGATGGAGCTTTGATTTTTTGTGGCTTTTTGAGATTGCGTTCAAAACAAATTTTGCAGTTTTGAAAAATCATGTATCAACTTGATTTTTAAAAATTGTATTTTCCTCTAAATAATCTTTTATTCCACTTTTTTACTGACTATATATTTACCTTTTGTAAACAGGATTACTAAATAATCTCTCAAACATGCACTACAAAACACGCCCTTAACTCGATTTCGATCTACTTTTATACAACATGCATGCAACTATTTTCCTTTTATTTTTAATTTTTGTATATGTAACTCTCAAAGTATAACACTCGATTGCGCTCACGAGATGATGAATTATCAAATGTAACTTCAATTCGACCCGTAACGTTAAGTTTATTTAAAAACAAACAAATATATATAGCATTTAATTTATATATGGAATTAATCAAAAGAATTAAATATATAAATAAATCCATTATACACCAAACAATCTCCTACGGATTTGATGTCAACTACTAAACATATTGAAATCGTGGGCACCAATCCTCATTATTCTTTTTGGTAGGCCACTATATAAATATAAACTTGTATATATATATATATATATATACTCGTATTACATAAGACCACACACATACGTCTATAGCTTTCAGACCAAAAGATGAAACAGAGCGATATTTTTGCTCGAAGCTTTAATCAACACGACCAGAAAAGATTTGGTTACGGTGCGTTGGTTGGTTGTGTCATAGTCACGTGGTACTTGTGTAGCGTATTCAAGCCTTACTTTAGCCCTTTATATGTTTGTAAGTAATTCTATACATACTACTTCCAGTTTTCGAACTAGTATTTATGTACTGGGGATGACATATATACGCATGTATATATCCCTTTATTTACACTTAGATATAGCTAGTGGCACACATTTTTTTAATTCATTTTTTATGCAATTACATTACATATGCTTATTGTTGTCATTATGTTTTTTCTTATTTTATGTTTTTGTTTTCGGATTTTGCAGTGAATTTGAGGTTGATGATGGTCGATGAACTAAAATTGGCGATGGTTACTGACATCACCAACGAACCCAAGCGACCATGTGAGTACAAATGGTCTTCATCTTAAGTACACTTGCGTATAAAAACTCAATAAGTCGATCCGTGTGACTAACATATCATGTACAATAAAATGGAATCAAGTTGTCAATTCTCAAATAATACGATTAACGAAATATGACTACATCTTTAGGTGATCAAAAGTATTTTTACAATAGTTATTTAAAAAGTATCGTTAAGATTTATATTAACAAAATAACTTAACTTGAATATATCTAATAATTGTGGCTAGATCTTGAAACAACGGAAACAAAGCCAATTTGCAACACATTCAGAAGAAGATCAAATACTTGCGAGATGATCGGAAACGTGAGGATTCAAGGAAACTCCTCAACTATTTTCGTATCTATGGAAAATGTCGTCACAAATGATTCATGGACCATAAAGCCTTATGCACGTAAAGGAGATAATGCCGCAATGGAAAATATTACACCTTTCACGATAAAATCAATATTAGAAGAAGAAGAAGCTGAAAAAATGCCTAAATGTAGTAAAACTCACAACGTACCCGCCATAGTTTTTTCAATTGGCGGGTACAGTGGGAATCATTTTCATGCCTTCTCTGATATCATAATCCCCTTATATGAAAATTCTCGAAAGTTCAATAGGGAAGTACGGTTTCTTGTTGCAAACAAAAATTCTCATTGGACTAGCAAGTTCCAAGAGGTATTATACAAACTATCAAGGTATGAAATCATCGACATTGATAATGAAAATGAAGTGCATTGCTTTCCAAGTATGATAGTAGGTCTTAAAAAAGATGACCGAAAAGAGCTAAACATGGATTCAATGAAGGATTTCTCTAAGTTCTTGAGGAGTTCCTATTCGTTAGAGCGATCTACAGCCATAAACATAAGTAATAGCTTCAACAAAAGGCCACGGCTCTTGATAGTTTCGAGGAAGAAAACAAGAGCGTTTACAAACATTAAAGATTTGGTTCATGTAGCACGAGACATGGGGTTTGAGATTATTGTGACTGAGATGAATGCGAATTTGACGCATATTTCTAGGCTTGTAAACTCGTGTGATGTGATGATGGGAGTTCATGGAGCAGGGCTAACAAACATTGTTTTTCTACCCGAAAATGGTGTGTTTATACAAGTGGTTCCAATTGGAAATATGGATTGGATGGCTAACACTTTTTATGGAGAGCCTTCAAAGGGAATGGGATTGAAGTATTTGGAGTACAAGATAAGTGAAAAAGAAAGCACTTTGATTCAGCAATATCCGCATAATCATCAAGTGTTCACGGATCCGTATTCGATTCAAAAGAAAGGATGGGAAGCTTATAGATCAATTTATATGGACAAACAAAATGTGAAACTCGATGTCATTAGGTTTAAAGAGACGTTGTCCAAAGCCCTTGAACTTCTTGGTTAGTTTAAGAGATTAAGGTCCCTTTTTCGTTAATTCAATGTTAAGTTAGAAGTTATGTTCACTTGTAATTATTTTTAAAAATTGAATATTTTAAAGTTATCTTAGAGTATGAGATCCATTATATTTATTTGTTTGTTAGACTGGATCACAGTCCCTAATTCTTTATTGGCAAGGCAGTTCAGACATTCTATCATCGTTTTTTGTCAGTACTTATATGTATTTATACTTAATCAATTAATGTTTATATGATTTAATGAAAAGAGAGTTTGTTCAAGAAGTCCTGTTTTCAGGCACCCTCTGAGTGTTTATGGAGACGTACACCATCGTTTCTAATAGTTGAGACACCAGGTCTCAACGACTCATACGATGTTTTGATATTATGTCGGAAACGTGGTTGGATCGAAATGCATGTGCCAAATTAGTACGTACTAGAGCCACTCCAACGCTTTAGAATCTACACTTGTTTTTCATCGAATTTATTCCGCGTTTCTAGTAGCAGGCCGGAAGGATGAATATACCGATGAGGCGATGAGCAATACACTTTTATCCAAGATAGAAATCAGATGATTTTGCTTATGTTACAAAGTTAAAAGTACATAAATACAAGCAGGATGGTTTAATTTTTTATCCGAAACTATCATATTATTATGCCAAGTAACTATCGATTGAAATTAACATCAAAATTTATTTTGGAATATATATATACTAATGAGTATAAAAGAAAGCTCCAGAATTTGCCACCTAAGCATTAATGTCACGTGTCAATCTCTTAACTTCAGTTAACAAATTATTTAATTAATATTATTTTATTATTTTATTATTTTATAATAAGTAATAAATAATAAATATAAATGCTACGTATATTGTAATAATATAGAAAGAAGAGTCACATACGAAAACAAAGTCCTATAAATTATTTAATTAATATTATTTTATAAATTATTTTATAAAATATATACTACAATTATCATTTAATGACGTAATATCTAAAATAATTCTAATAAATTACCGTGTATTACACGTGTCTTCCACCTAGTATATATATATATATATATATATATATATATATATATATATATATATATATATATATTATATATATATATATGTTAGTTAGCAAATTCCTTTCGTATTAATCATGACATGATGGGCGGTACGTTAATTTATTTTTTGGAAATAATAATAAAAAAATTGATATATATAAAACAACTATGTACCCAACGAACAATGACCTATGGAAGTCAACTACTAATTCAATATATTGAAATCGTGGGCAGCAATATAATCCTTCAGAAAGGGATCCCTATTATTCTGCTTGGTAGGTCACTAAAGTTGTATATATTTACAGAAAACCATACACATATGTCTATACCTTTCATCACTGGCATTTTGGCGTGTTCATAGAGAAAGACCAGAACATGAAACAGAGCGATGTTTTTGCACGAGCTTTAATCAACACGACAAGAAAAGATTTGGATACGGTGCATTGGTTGGTTGTTCCGTAGTCACGTGGTACTTGTGTAGCGTAATCAAGCCATACTTTGCCCCTCTATATGTTTGTAAGTACATAATTCCATACATACATATTGTTTCACACTTTCGATCCTGCTTCCATGATCACAAGTAACTCTATATGAGCTGTGACTTTGGGGTCAGATTTCAGGCACATAATATAGTTGAACTTCTCTATAATTGTCACCAGATGTTGAAACAAAGGAATAGGGCCCATTTGCAACAGATTCAGAAGATCGGATACTTGCAAGATGAGCGGGGATGTGAGGATTCAAGGAAATTCCTCAACCATTTTCGTGTCTACATCCAATGTCACAAACACTTCATGGATGTTAAAGCCTTATGCACGTAAAGAAGATGAAGCCGCTACGGAAAGTATTACAACTTTCACGATAAAATCAATTGAAGAACAAGCCAAAACAATGCCTAAATGTAGTCAAATTCACAAGGTACCAGCCATAGTTTTTTCAGTTGGTGGGTTCAGTTGGTGGGTTCGGGGGGAATTACTTTCATGCCTTCACAGAGGTCATAATCCCTCTCAATTCTACTTCTCGAGAATTCGATGGTGAAGTGAAGTTCCTAGTGTCCAACAAGAAGTATTATCCAAACTATCAAGGTATGAAATCATTGACATTGATAATGAAATTGAAGCAAGTACATTGCTTTCCAAGTATGATAGTAGGTCTCAAAAAAGATGATCGAAAAGAGCTAAACATGAATCCAATGAAGGATTTCTCTAAATTCTTGAGGAGTTCCTACTCGTTAGAGCGATCTACCACCATAAATATGACAAATAACTCCAATAAAAGGCTTCGACTCTTGATGTGGTTTGTGTAGCCCAAGACATGGGATTCGAGGTGATTGTGAGTGAGATGAATGTGAATTTGACGCATATATCTAGGCTTGTAAACTCGTTTGATGTGATGATGGGAGTTCATGGGGCAGGGTTAACCAACATTGTTTTTCTACCTGAAAATAGTGTGTTTATACAAGTGGTTCCATTGGAGAAAATGGATTGGATAGCAAACACTTGTTTTGGAGAGCCTTCAAAGGGAATGCGATTAAAGTATTTGGAGTACAAGATAAGTGAAAAAGAAAGCACTTTAATCGATCAATATCCGCTTGATCATCTAGTGTTCAAAGATCCGTATTCGATTCAAAAGAAAGGTTGTGAAGCTTATAGATCAATTTATATGGACAAACAAGATGTGAAACTTGATGTCCTTAAGTTTAAAGAGACATTGTCCAAAGCCCTTGAACTTCTTCGTTAGCACAAGGGATTGAAAACTTTAATGATGCTTAACATAAAGACTATCATATGTACGCAATGTTTGCACTAATGAATGAATTAATTACAGTTTCTAGATGCCTGTCGGTGTTTAAATTATGGCATCGTATAACATGTCTTGATACACGACTAATTAACAATAACAAATTGGAATCTGAATGCAAATGACCATCTGGATGACTGGATCATCCAGGTTCGCTGGCTCAGGATGAATTAGCACCAATTCTTTAGATTAGCTTGTTACAACTATACTACATTGATGTATAATATTATATTCCTAACCCCGTAGAAATAAATTGTACATAAGAAGCAAATATATCGGTATCACCTGCACAGCACTTTGAATTCCTTCAATTAGTGCAGGCATGCGTCTATCTTCTTTCTAGTTGTGCACTTCTTCATATTGATAATGAATGAGAGAAGAGCTGTAAGATTATCCGTATAACTCAGCATATTCCACTGCATAGAACAAACAAAATACTTAATATTAGAGGTGGGAAGATAGATGGGTTAGGTAAAGAGTCAAATGAGTTAAGGCTAAAACAATTGATCTCTTTGTATCGGTCGAAACAGGTGGATCAGGTTAGGTTGACCCACAAACACTTTATGATATTTTTTTCTAAAAAAATGTATAAAATAATTAAGACGTTGATTATGATTAACAGACCAATATCATTAATATTACTATATACTTGCATAAAATTAGTTAAAACGTTGTAAGCTTCTAAAGTATAATGTGGGTGACTTTCAACCTGCTTGACCCATGCAACTCATTTCTCTTAGCTACAGTTATTCAATTGACCCATGTGAGATTAACTACCACCGTAATCAACTAATTATAAGAAGAATGTTTTGAAATTGTCACCTCTAGCTAATATCATTCACTTTATGATGGGAGGGCTTAATGAACTCGATTCTTCTTTTTGCTCTTCTTCAAAATGGCCGAGATATTGTCAATCGCCTTTTGCGATGATTGGGTCTCACCTGTTAACCACTGAAGAGCCTCAGACGCAGCACTTTTTTCTGCAAGTTTTTTACTACCAAATGGCTGGCCAACAAAATCCAAACCATTGAAAAACACAGTTGACCGGAATTTATTGTTTTTCAGCTGTGATGTCTTGTAGGCAGGTGGTTGATGACCCGCTCTGAGAAGTAGTGTTTGCAAGTGATTCTTTGAATTGTCATTCTCAGCTATACTGCCATTTATTGAAGATAATCCTTTTTTATCTGCTATCTTCCCAGTGTCCTTTGAAACTGGCGGTGAAACTTTACGGCCATAGACAAATCTACCCTCACATCGGTCCCCAGATACTAATAGTTTTAGAGACTCCAGGAGTTCGTTGTCGTTGCCTATGTCTATTTTGGGATTCAGAAGCTGTAATAATAAGAAAAGAAAAACACATAAATTCTGGTAACTAGATCTCATCATTCACATGCATAATATAGTAGTGTTATACATAAATGTACGAGCAACGTTTGTTCGGATAGGTGGTATTCAAGTCATAAAGATTAGTTTACAGTGTTTGGGAAAAGTGATTTTAGGTCCAATTATATGATTATTTAAGGTTTAAAATTTTGAATAATCCTTTCTATACCAGCTGCAACAAAACTGAATATTCACATGAAAAGTATATGTATCTATCTATTTACTCTATTTTACCCTAGTTATTTCTCGTTAGTATTATATATAACGTGAAGTGTTAAAATTCAGATGAAAAATCAGCACTTCGAACACCAAGTTGCCAACTCGAAAAACTTTATTATAGAAATCACAACCTTGAACACCAAACGTTATCTCCAGCAGCACCTATTATTACCACTATTAAATTGATTCTAATTCTACAATATCACATAATCTGTTTGTTTTTAAACCCACTTAAGAATCCCAAACACTGCTAACTTATCGCAAAAATGGGGTGATAGAAATATATGAATAATGGAACCATGTTGTGAATTGTGTAATTAATAATCAGAAATCAACAGTAAATAAAATCATGCATGCATACCTTCATCTGGATGAGTTCATCAAGCTCTCTCTTTAAAGCAAGATAGGTGGCTGCCAAGCCAGGTTTCATGAAGAACTCCAAATAACCCCCCAACATTTTCAAGTGTCCATCCTATCCAAAAAAAAAAATCTTGCATTTCAGCAATTTCCAAGTAATTACAAGAAATAATATATTTAATAAGAAAGGAAGAGTTTATTACCAAACCGCCTCTGGAAACGCTTCCTCCGAATAAAAGAACCACAGAATCTGAGACAGCTGTTGAATCCCTCAAAAAGACAGAATTCACTTTCACCTTTTCATTGAACACCAGCCATGGATATGGGATCGTTGGTTCTTGAGAATTGACTGAATTCTAGGTGGAAAGATAGTAAAGATACATAGGAATTAATTGAAGTTGCATAATTTGAAATGAGAAGGTTGGTGCTTTGTAAACATCAAAGGAACAAAATGGGCTTACCGAATAGAGCAATACAGGACCATCTTCCATTGTTTTCAATGACACGGATGTCTTTTTGTTCTGTCAAAAAAGACCGTACACGTTTTCATTATCAGAGTTATATACCAGTGAGTTGAGAAGCATCTTATAACTAATGTAAGCAAACATATATCTCCAAATAGCAGGGACCCAGTTTCTATTTGTTACAGTTAGCAATTAGGTCAATTTAGCTAAGGGAAAATGGGTGGAAAGTTGCCCAAACTCTTTTCATTAATGCATACAGCCTCGTAAAGTGTAATATTCAAAGATTTAGAACATAATCGCAATAGTGTTGTATATGTAAGCATATTTAAAGCAGTAATAAATGGACAAATAAGTTTTTGCAGGTCCACCCAACATGATCCACCCCGTTTCAAATCGTACTAAAAGATGACCAGTGTCAACCGAAACACATCTGGATCAGTTACTAAACCCGATGGCCCTGCTTGGAATTATCGACTTTACAGAGCATTATTTTTCTACTTATAGAAAAATCAATGCAAGGAGGTTTTACTTCAAACTCTTAACAATTGATTTTGAAGGGGAAAATGACAGTTGAAAGGATCCCAATGGTCAATACATCATACTTACCACAACAGAGCAAATGCCTGGGAAGAGCCCTGAGCAGATGATGGCTCGGATGAGATGTTCGTCATGGCTCCATGTGTTACATTTATCCATATTGTCAACTAAACCACCGTCCCTAAGCAAAAAATAGAATTGCTTCCTAAGAGAATCGATAGCTCTCAGAGTTTGTGAGGAAAGGAAATTTCTCCAGCAGTACTCGTGACCTGATTGATGTCTTTCAGCAGCTTTCCAACCATCATAAGCACGAAGAAGAGCAAGGTGGTCACTGTTATCACGTCCAGAGAACTGGGCTTTTGCTGACTCAGCAAGCTATAAAAGTCAAGGAATCAAGAGACAATTAAATGAAACTTATACTTGGGAGGTAAATTATGTACTTAATTTTTAAGCTGAAATCATGACTGGAAGCTGATAACTATTCATATGTTTGCGAGCGAAAACAATTAACGAGTCAAATGCATAAAAAAGATAGATAAAATAGCTACAAAAGGAACAGGTCAAACAGGTTGCAAGTCACCTAAAGTGTATAACTGTATACTGATGCATATATATTCCAAAATCGTTTGATCAAAAACATACATCATCATTGGTATAGAATAGTTCCAATCACGTCTACAAATATTCAAAAAGATTTAGACATAAAGGGCTCTGGTCAACCCAACCTGGGCCATTTTAACAGTAAAAAATCACCCATTCTAACACAAACCTGTTTTGACCAGTTATCTAACACACCAGACCCACCCATTTTGCCACCTACTATATAAGTATACTTGTTTGGTTTTAGATGAGGGAGTACAACTTCAGACATTTAAAAAGGTTGAGTGTGCAATCAATAACTAGAATAACTGTAACAGTACTTGACATGTCTTTTGGAATTAAAAAACGAAAACAGAGGACAAAATATTGATCCTGCATGTTGGTTTCCAACTGCCAAGTAGTGCAGAACTATAAAAATTGAACTACATTCTGACTGGTAAAGCTCACTTGAGAACAACCATATGATACTTACATCCTTTTTGTCAAATGGCATCAAAAACGGATCTCGGGCACTTAAACCAGCAACAACAGTCATTATTGGATCGAGGCAGTTGAAAATGGCCCCTAATATCAACATCTTACCAAGCTTGGGCTCAACTGGAAGCACAGACAATTTACGACCTGCAAAAAGAGTTAGTTTAGTCGAGTATTCAAGAAAAACAGTAAACAAAGCTAGTTAGGCAAATATATATATTGAAAAACAGAAAACAAAACATATTGACACCAAGGTGTAAAATACCTAGCACTGTAAGATTTTCTTTGTCATCTAGAGCCCCAATTATTTTTAAATACTCAACAGCATTCTGAACCTGAAATGTGGCAAAATTTGGGTATCGTGTTGGGAATTAAAAAATATTCAAGAGGATGGAATGAGTTTCTGTTCAACTTACTGATAAGGGCTCCGGTGGCTGCAAGGCCCTTGATAGGAACTCAGAAATACTACCAAGTTGCAAACTCTTAATTTGTAGACATAAAGATTGTAAGGGCGTCCTCAACAATTCCGGCAGTTGATATTCAGCAAAAGACTCGTATACAGATTTGGGATACAAGTGGTAGCATTCACCGGGTTGCACACGACCTGCTCTTCCTCTCCTCTACAGCAACGGAGGAAAAAGTTGATGAGCTCAAAATAAAGAAACCAAACCAACATAAAATATAAATGAGTCAAAATAGGCAGGTTTGATAAGACGATCATATTTTTACTTGAAGTCACAGTAGACTTACTTGATGAGCAGAAGCCTTTGAGATCCAAGCTGGAAGCAAGCATGGAGTATTGTTGAGTGCATCATAGGATGTCTCTTTAGCTTTTCCACAGTCAACAACAAACACTACATCATTGATAGTGATGCTTGTCTCAGCCATGTTGGTGGCCAGAACTATTTTTCTGATACCATCTTCAGGTTTATTGAATATTAATTTCTGTGAAGCCACAAAAGAAAAAAAGACACATTAGACATCTGTCACCTTTCTGGACTGACAACATCATTTGAATTCAGAATAAAATGGAATAATTGTTCTTATTAGAAATAACAAAGAGCTTCTCTCTGAGGTAGTGTCCATCTTTTAAAACCCAGTTACAAATAACTTTGCCTTTGTGGCAATGCGAAAAAGTATGTTACAATTAATCCTGACTTATGAATAAGCTTACACGCCACAACATGATGGCATTACTGATCGTAGATGTTGTCATGTTTGTTTGATATAGCTCACACGACGTCAATTCGTCAGATGTACCTCAAAAATTCTTAGGGGGAGTCAATCGTAATGACATATTTCTTCAGGGTACTCGTAAAAAATCAACACTCAAGTTAAATGCAAATACTAATAAAATATTGTACTATTCCAAATAAAGGTGGCAAAATTGGCGGGTGGGGTAACAGTTCAAAGTGTGTTTGGGTTCAAATGGGTAAAATTTTGGATCGTAACGGTTCACATTGGGTTAGGTTGACCTACAAACAATTTATATCCATTTTTTGAAAAATATTATGTATAAAGCACTTTTAGAGGTTGTATGCAATTGGACCCGTCCGACCCATTTAACATGTTTCATTTGTAGCTTTTTTTGAGTTAAAACATTCCAAACAATTTCACATATAAAGGGGCCGAAATTGCTACCCCCAACAATATTTCCTGAACAGTGGTATAGAATTTTCCATAGACAATTTGGTAGGCTGAGCCACACCTCATTACCATGTAATAACGTCAAACAACTGACAGTATCGCTATAATAACTACCTTATTGTTCAATGAACATAATTCACAAGACACTTTAGAAACAATGATCCTTAAAGACAAGCGATGGATAGTAAAAGATAAATAATTGATGTTAAATCTTATAAATATAATATAAGAATCACCTTTGTGACATCATCTTTTAAAATTAAGATTCAATCGAACAATTAAGTCCCTTTATTTTACTTATTTGATAAATAAAACCCCGTACATAATAAATAACTAATTTAATAATAACTAAATATCAACAAAGAAATAAAATAAAAAACTCTATAACTACTTTTATTTTTATCCTTGGCCATCGAGTACACTCCCTCATTCCTACCAATCCTTCCATGTTAAGATTATTAATATTTCCAAAATTAACTTTTAGTAATTAATTAGAGAAGATCAACTTATTACTTCCTTTTTCTTCTCTATTTTCGTTAGACTTCATTTTCATGTTTTTATTTTTTTCCAATTCAATTACTTTTTCTTTTATCCTTATAATAATAATAAAATAATTATTTATCATCTATGTATTTATTAATAATTAATATTAGTATATAATATATTTGTATCAATCAATATTAATAATAATAGTGTGATTTATGACTCTTATATTAATACTCCCTTTATCCCAAATTATTTGTCCATCTTACTACTTTTACTTATATCCCAAAATAATTGTCCACTTCTAAAAATAAATATGCAGTAATGATTAAATGTCCCATATTACCCTTAATTTTAAAACTACACAAAACTCAAAGAAAATATTTACTTAATGATTGAGGGTTAAAATAGTCATTATACTTAGGTCAAAGCTATAATTAATGTGATTTTCTTAAGATGTGTGTTTTCAACTTAGTGACAAATAATTTGGGACGAATGGAGTAGAAGATTAATGCAGTCATTGAATAATAAAATTAAATTAATACGGATTCTATGATAGTTACACACTTTTGTGTCAAAATGTATAGCTTACTAATGTCAATTTATCTTAATGGCTTAAACGGTCCGTGTGTATACTCGGATTTGAAAGCTAGTAAATAAATAAATAAAAACTATCCACATTATTACCTGTTCAGAGCTATCCATAGAACCATGGCATGCAAGCAGCAAAACTTTCGTTGGATCTCCCAGTAGCGGATGAGATTGGAGTTGATCCTTGAGAGAATTGATATCATCCCAGCCAGTCATAAATACCAATACAGCCCCTGGCCTTTCTTTTCTACATATATGACAAAGAACATTCTCAATAAGATTGAATCCAATTGAATCGGGGTTCCAACATGATAGGGAGTCCCTAGTCCTCGGATTATAATCTCTCAAATCAGCAGATTCAAGGGCATCCTGTTCAAACACGGAGTTTTTTTTCTTGTTAGTTATAATAAAGGAATGCAGGGACAATAAGGTAGAGATTTGTAGTCATATACCTCCGCAACTGAAGCGATTTGAGTTTTTCTCTTACGAAGAGTTTGTTTCTGCATTTTCCAACTTTTTTCTTGGCCATAATTATCAATTTGATTATATGTTGACAATCTGTATCCAGTCATATCTAAAATATTCTCAAGAAAATAGCTCTGAACTGGATAAGTGAAACCCTGCAACAAAAATTTACCAGAAAGGAACGGGCATAGTTTTATTAACAACACCCACAATACAAATAACCAGCACTCACCATATAAAGGGGTGATGCTTGAAAGCCTTGAAAGGAACATAATCTAAGATTCTAAGGGGGTGGGTAGATGTGTGCTTAAATTTATTTTGTCATCTTAAATAATGAGAATTGGATAACCAGCAGTCATAAAACAGGCTGCATGAGACAGTGGTTAGATGTGCTTCTGACGTTGAAAGTTCTAATAATGACATAATCAGTTGTTTCAGTACTTTCAGAAATGTTATATTCTTTGGAGAATTATTTGACAAAGTGACCAAATAAAACAAAGTAACACACACATACACACAAACACATACATATTGTAAGCTTAAAATATGACACTCTATATTCCATCACCTATAAGAGGTGAAAAACAACAATCAAATTAAAATAGGGATTAAAAAAGATCCAAATAAGTAACTTTGGTTTTGCCTTAAAAGAGGATACAAGATATATTAATATCTAATTTTACTTTGCTGAGCTAGGTATGAAACTGATTATCAAAAACTGATGATTTAGAACACATAATCAGAAATAGAATCACTTTATCTAAGCATATGCTACCATAGCTTGAATGAGAAGATACGGAGGTCCCACTCAAACTGGCAAAATGGAATAGCTGTATTCTCAACTTAATAGGAGGAACTTACAGGAATATGAATCATTGGAGCCCCACCAAAGTAGGAGGAGAAAAGCTCAGCATTTAGAGTTGCACTCATCAAAATTAACTTTAGCTCTGGTCGGCGAGGAAGTAGCTCCTTTAGAACAATAAGTAAAAAATCTGCCACAAACTGATAATTATCAAGCAAAAACTAATGCTTTGAAATATTAAAACCATTGCAACTTTCTTCCAATTACCTTCGTTCATCCCTCGTTCATGGATCTCATCAACAATAACATGAGTTACACCTTGCAAGCTCCTGTCCAGTAGTAATCGCCTTAGCAAAATACCAGTAGTGCAAAATAGCAGACGAGTATCCCTTCCTTTAACTCCTTCTAGCCGAACTTTATACCCAACCTTTAGAAAAAGTTAAAAATATCAAAATGAAAGCATGTTACTGTGTAGAGGTGGCGCTTTCGATCCATTTACTGGTGAAGGGATTGATTATGGTTCTGTTTCTTCTCTAAATGGTCAGATGGGTCAAATCAGAAGATTTGTTAAATACGGAGCAGGTCGATTTTGTCGAAAGTCGCCCAAAGTCTATTTTAAATGAATACAACCTCCTAAATCCCCTTATAAACAGAAAACTACTCATAGCCAGGATAATGTTCAATTGAGAAAGACATATTCCGTGAAAAGGTGACAACGACTTTAAGAACACTTTTTAAATATAAAAAACACACTATTTTTCATAACTTTTTCGGAGCTTCTTATATAAATAACTTTTAGAAGCTATTGAGAATATATAAAGGAAAAAAAAATCAAAGTTTTTCTTACTGTTGTGACTATTGGATTACCCATGACAATCAAAAAATAAAACATGATAATCACATGTAATTATTCAATCATAAAATGTGATTATCAAGTCTTGAAGATAATCACATTTTATAACTATATAATCACATGTGATATATGATATATCTGATTATCAAGTTATAAGATGTGATAATTTTTTTTATGTAAAAATTATAATAAAATAATAAAAAATTTATTTAAAAAAATAATTATTTCAAAAATAGTTCAAATAAGAAGCTCCGAAGGATACTTTAGAAATAATGTGTTTTGGATATTTAAGAAGTATATTTGAAGTGTTTCTCATCGTCTCACGGAATTTTCCATTCTCATTTGAACCTTAATCTACATACACATGTCTATATTTATATATAACATGGGTGTGTGTTTTAGAAAGAAATTTGGACAAAAATATATACATATATATATACACACATATATATATATATACATATATATACATATATATATATATATATACATATATATACATATATATATATATATATATTATATATACATATATATCTACACTTTTGATGAAGTATAAAGAAATTTGGATATAACTTAGGTGAGCCAATTGGACCAGACCCATTTTGACCCTTTAAAAAATTGCCCATTTTGTTCGCCACCCAACTACCCACCTATTAGCCACCTTTCCCAATATTATACAGACCAAATTTCCAAAATATTTATGAAGATGAGATAGAAGTTACCGAATCTCCAAGCTTTTCCCCTCGTTCTGCAGCAACCCTCTCAGCAACTGACATAGCAGATATTCGTCTGGGCTGGGTACAGATAATACTGCATGGAGCTCCACGAGCAGCTTCAATTTCTGACTCTAAGATATACTGAGGCAGTTGAGTGGTTTTACCACAACCCGTTTCACCAGACACCACTATTACCTGCCAAAACAGTTTAGATCATACATACATTTTGGACTCGAGAGATGGATTATCATGATTTCCCAAATATGTGACTATGTATGTTTATCTTCTAAGAGTTTTCTATTCTATAAAGGTAATACCTTACAGCATTATTGAAAAAAAAAATTCAACACAATACTTCAAAAAGCTCAACCAAAAATTAAAGTTTCAGACAAAGATTTTAGAGCTTCTAAGAAGACTTCTAGATGCTCCATCTATGAACGATTTGGTTGTTTAACACTCCTTTAAAATATGACAGAACAGTGCTGTTAAAAAAAAAAGTTCACTCTTACGAATGATCAAGCATTCAGGCCGTCAAGGGTAACGGATACAATTTTGATAATGAATATACAAGAAATTGTTAGTCATTGGATGCCATCAATGATAAATAACCCATATTAGTAGTTCAACCTAGCACACATGATGTTTAAATATCAACAAAAGTTTAAGATATAAATTCAAGACACCTGATTTCTAGAAATCGCATTTAACAATGCTTCTTTCTCTTTATATGCAGGTAGACTTCTGCGTAGTTCTTGCATTTTTTGGCCTTCGGCGGATTCCTACAGAAAGACATAAATATGTCAACATGATCTGACATGGTCTCTTTATATATTAAAAGCATATTCATGCAAATTGCTTGGAAGTGATGAAAGAGTGACTTAAGGATAGGGTATACAAGGATAAACACCTTTAGATAGCCACAAAAGTTTAGCAGAGAGCATATGAATTAGAGGCAGCCATTTCAACCCATTTACACATAAATAAGTCAATTGGGATTATGCTTTATCCATAATGGGTCAAACAGGTAAAATTAGTCAAAGAGGAAATAGGCCCAAATGGTTCGAAAGTTGCCCAATGTATAACTTTTTGGATAAGTGATAGTACTTGAATCATTTTTCGTCAATATTAGATTATTGTTCCAATAGAATAATCGTTGTATTCAGACTTAACACATTATGTGTTTATAAGAGTTTAATAGATTGCACAAAACATGTTTCAAGTCAGCCTAACCCCACTGCAACAGGACTTCAAATAAGATGAATACAAACCTGCCAATCTTGTTGGCTATTGCGCAGCTGAAAACTTTTTCGCCTAAGAATTCCCTCTGCAACAGGACTTCTTCTCTGAAGCTCATCTTGCTCATGAAGTCTTTCCTCAAAACTCGAGGATGTGTTTGATGTAGGTGAACAACTATCTGGATGACCGGCTCTAGCAACAGACTTTCGTGAAAGGTACGATTTGAGATGATAATCAACCCGGCTATGTAATTCTGAAGACAGAACCACCTACATATATTTAACAATGCTCAGAACCATATGCTTTACTAAGCTATATATAGTGCTTGTGGACAAAAATCCCCTATAGGCACTACTGGTGTGTTATTCCACCGGCTAGATCATCCCACAAAAGCATTAGTGTATGTGCTTTATGGTTATACACATGTCAAAAGTTGTTGAGTAATCTCGTGTACACAATTTGTGAGTATAGGCTCTAACATAAGAGATGCTCTTGAGACTAAAGTTGCAATAATTACATATAAATGTATATCATGCTCTTAGAGACTAAAGGTGCACATGTAAAAGAGACATGACATGATACCTCTCTTTGCGGGCGTTTATCATCTAGATCTGGTCTGTAATTTGGCAAGGGAACTTTACTAATGACGATTACTTTTGAATATTGACGGCTGCAAAGATTAATATTATTAGTGGACAAATACAAATAGTCAATACGTAGTTAGACATCAAACAGCCACTGAAAGTCACCTATGTAACCCCATGCGAGTGGCCAGTGCTGAGAGTTGATCAAAATCTCTTCTGTCCTTTTTCTCCCGTGAAACTAACTCTTGCTCATCTTTGTTGCGCATTAGTGTAGTTAGCTTCCATTGCCACTCTTCAATGTTATCAAGAGTTGAAGCTCCCTACACAACCATTTAATACAAGTAGATGATATATTTCTAAATATATATATATATATATATATATATATATATATATATATATATATGTGTGTGTGTGGGAAGTATCAATTAAGAATGAAGTATTCGGTAAGAACCGCAGCGACCACTTAAATTTTCAAATTCGAAAACATGAGTCAAAAATTTCACAAGTTCTATGTTTGTTTATCTTAGTGGAAGTGTTTGGAAAAGTTTTAAATCATTATCCATTTTGTCGACTTTAACGCTTTACAACTCTGTTAAAGACTTCATTCACTTCAATGGAGATATAATTGTTAAATGACGTGACTTTGACAGTTTATATCACTTGAATTCGTGTGTTATGAGTAGTACCTACTGTTGCTATGGTTCTTACTTATTGGCACAGACAATTCTTAATTGAGCTAACAACATATAAGCTCAATAGCGCGTCAATGGCTAATTTATTATAAGTAAAGTATAAATATAAACACTGACCAAATTGGGCGAGGATTGATAATGTTCGCGGTCAGATTCATCTTCAGAAGCAGCGTATTCATCGTAGGCGTAGCGTCCGTAGGGCAAATTTTGGTTGTATAAATAAGGTAATGAGTAGGAATCGTTATTTCCGATTCTCTTAATTCGGTAATTGGAAGAGGTTGAAGATGAAGAAGAAACACGTGAAGATGAAGAAGCTAAAATTAACGGCGGAATGAATTTGGGGCTTAAATGGAGACGACGGCGGAGCTGAAATGAAGTAGTAGTTCTGAGTGGATTTAGGTATAATCGGAGATAATTATGAACGATAATTGAAGAGTAAGTCATGATGATGGTGATGAATGGCTAGGGTTTATTCACTTCATTGTTTTCTAGAGAATTTGCAGGTTTTTTGTGTTTTGGAGGGTTTTAGATGGAGGAGGTAAACAAGTAACAAGCTGTTGTGATTTTTTCACAAGCCTACGTGGAAGAGGAACTGCCAAATGATATTTATTTATTTAATTTTAATTAAATTACAAAATTAAAATGATAACCAACCTAAAGCATTTTTTATCAAATTACATATAACCTACTAATAAAATACTTTCACAAATATTATTTATATATCTATATCTATATCTATAACTGAGGAAGGAGTCGCTGATACCTATGTTAATAGTTTCTTCTTTTGACAAATAAACATTTTTTAAGTGTGTCAATTGCTTAGTCTCTTAGAAGTTTAGGATGTTATGTCATAATTTCAAAATTCCACCGTAGAAATCTTAAAATTGTGTCAATCAATTTCAAAAATATAAGATTGTTTTGGAATTTGCATTCAAATTTTCCTTGATACCAGAGATATTGAAATTGAAGTTGTCAATGCCTATGCAGATAGTTTCTCCTTTTAAAACATAAACTTTTTTCAACGTGTCAATTCCTTAGTCTTTTGAAAGTTTAGAATGTCATGTCATCATTCCAAGATTCCACCATAGAGATTTTAAAATTGTGCCAATCAATTCCAAAAATATATGATTGTTTTGGAATTTGCATTCAAGTTTTCCTTAATTCTCAAAAATTCATAATCCATAATATAAATATTTCAATGATTAAGAACAACAAACCAAATGTCTACGCACTAAATGGTTTCAAACTAGTATCAATCTAACATATAAAACTTAAAATGAGTAAAACTCAAGGAAAAGGTCTAAGCAGTAGGGAGTAGTGGTATAGGCGATAGCGACTAGTATGATGCCGACAAGAAGGATAACGACGATGACAGTGTGACGGGTAGACGCCGATGACAACTACCATGTGAAGCCCGATGATGGTTGTGGCGTGTAGTCCAGCGGCGGTATGAAGTCTGGTGACGGTGGCAGTGTGAAGTCCGGTGACGGCGGCGACGTGAAGTCCGGTGACAATGATGTCTTGATGATGAAGGAGCGAGATCAGTGAAGGGGGTGCTCCATTTTAAATATGTGTGTTCATAAAAATATGTTTTTATTTTATAATCAAATTAATCACATTTTACTTTGTCTTTTGTAAGTTGTTCACATTAATGGTGTGTTATCTCCCAACCTTATTAAAATAGGTCTTCCGCAAAATGATATTGCGTACCGTACTAAGAATGATTTGTGAAACGCCAAATTTTTTTTTTTTTTACTCATTCAATTAAGATTTATACTTTAATAATAGGAGTTAATCAGATCCTCAAGTTTATATAATTAAATTTGAACTTACAACGTGAAATACTAAATTTGAAACATTACCCGTCGGGTAGGAAGTCTACCCGCCGGGTAGACTTAATGGCTAAAATCCCTGTTCCGTTTTACAAAGGGGTTACCCGTTTGAGCAAGTCTTACCCGCCGGGTAAGGCCAGTACCCACTTGATATTTAGTGTACCCGCCGGGTAAGCTTCCTGCACAGGGTTGACAGATTTTTTTAAACGAAATTGCATTTAACATAAATCTCGACTCGTTAACTGTCGAGTTACCAAAATCTACAGAAACCCTTAAACCCATAAATTAAACGTTTCCCAATTCACACTTTTCTCAATTTTGCATTTACGATGATTTTAGACGTTGGTGCAAATTTCGTGTAACACCCCAAAATTTTTAAAGTAAGTCTAAGTTCTCAGTTGAGCGACACTAAGCTAGTGTCGCAATGTCGAGTGAAATGTCGGCTATTAAGGGTTAATTATGTAATTATATGAGAAATTAAAATTGTCGATTTCGCAAAATGGTTTTAGGTTCCAGACAATAGATTAAGAGGAGAATAAACATTCTCAAATCTTCTATATATATATATATATATATATATATATATACTTATGAAACCAGGGGATGAATTCTCAAACATTCTACACATATGTACATTCACTTTGTGAGGAAATTTGGAAGTGAAGAAAACTCTAGATCATCTTTGATTTCAAAATCCAGAATCAGTAACATCATCATCATCTTATTCTTGTGAGTATTTGTGTTTATAACCTATTTTTAGAAAATTAGTCAATTTGTGAAATAGTTGTGTAATTGAAGCTTGCAAGATGTTTTGTGATGATATTTGATGCATAAGAGATGTTAGAAAACTTGTTAGAATGATAAGACGTCGAATTTGTGAGTTTTGGAAGAAGAAGGTTCGGGTTTTTGGTTACAGCAAGCTCGGTTCGCAGCTTGCAGAAGAAGAACTCAGTCTGCGAACTGAGTTTGTCCTGCGAACTGAGTTTGTCCTGCGAACCGAGTTTGCCCTGCGAACCGAGATTGCCCTGCGAACTGAGATTTAATTTTAAAGCGAACTGAGAATTTTTATAACATGATTAAATTAATAGTTGTAAATTGATATTTAATCAGAGTTAATTAATACGAACACCTCGATAGGTATTTCGAGTATCAAGTAATAAACATCTAAACGTGGTCCTCGAGGTAAGTAGTAGGAATGTAAAGAATTTTATATTTTGATTTTATTTATAATGATGTTGTGTTGAACGGCCAATTGCTAAGTGACCAATTGTGTCCATGTGATGAGCTGAGTGGCCAATTGCTGAATGCCCAATTGTGCCCATGTGATGAGCTGAGTGGCCAACTACTGAGTGATCAATTGTGCCTATGTGATGAGTTGAGTGGCCAATTGCTGAGTGATCAATTGTGCCCATATGATGAGTTGAGTGGCAAATTGTTGAGTGATCAATTATACCTACGTGATATGTTGAACGGGCAATTGCTGAGTGATCAATTGTGTCATATGATTTTATGTTGAGTGCATTACTTAATTATATGATTCATTTTGTATTCCTTTACTTACTAAGCGATGTGCTTATGTGTTATTGTGTACTGTGTTAATAGGTACATTTAAAGGAATGAGAGGCGGGGATGCGGGTAAATAACCCGAAGGCTACTAGTGATGGACTTACTATGCGAGATAGTAAGAAGACAGACTCATAGATCATGCTCTATATTAACATGTGATGTTTTGTGAAAATGATGTATATTTTGTGTTGAACCATGTTGTTATTACTTTATATTAATATATAAAGTGTTTTTGAGAATAAAAAAAAAAATGGGACGTTTCATTTCGACTATTTAAACACTTGTTGCAATTATACATTGCCACCATTTCAACCCAACTCAATGGAACCCCCTCCCTGAATTCTATACCCATTTCTTAAGCGTAAAATATGCAACAAAACTATCCAAATCATCATTTTGACTAGTGTAATGAAAACGACCCGTTTGGATAAAAAAATTGAACATTAGTCAAACCAACATAATAAACAAGTTATAAGACTAAATTTCGACATTCCCATTCACATTTCATTTACCAAACTGATTCACCATTTCGTCATCCCTTAAACATTATACGACTTTATAATATTACACATTAACTCTATATTCAAACCACATGCTTTTACCAAAAAGTATTAAATTGGGCGATTTACACAACTAGGTTTTCATAGCGATAATTTAAAAGAGGGAACTTGCCAAACCCGAGATTTGCAAGCTTGATCCACGTTACTACTTTGCCCTCCCTTTGCCCGCTTATTTCACTTAAACCACACGTACCTACGACATCAACAACTACCAAGTAAACATTATGCTTAGTGAGCATATAGGTCATCATATGAATAACGCATAGTAACAATTACTGGCAATCAACAACTGAACAATTGTAGAGATTCTGACTACTTATTCGGATCCGTTGACAACTCACAATTGTGCACAATGTGAAATAGCTGGCAACCACTTAGGTTAACATACGTTAGCCCCTCTCTACAATGCATAATCAACAACATATAACACATGAACATCAAATAATAACTCCACTCAGTTATGTGAACTTCTTGCACGTATGCAATTCGGATCACACAACCATTACCCATATAATCCCCATATTACTCACCTTGATGTTTAGGCGATATAAATTCAAAGATCAATAACAAGGAACTCCACGTCTCAAGCACCTATCAAATAATCACATAACAATGTAACAACACATTTAGCATTTAACAATCATCATAAACAACTAATCAATATCACCAACCCATCATTGTCTTGGGTTGACCAGATTTGACTTTTAGTCAAACCAAGTAAATTTCTCATCTTTCATAACCATAATTAATCTAAATGTTCAACCACTTGATATACTATTTTAATCATCACTAATAGCATCCTAACAATCTCCCTAACTAGTAATTAGTGTGGGTTAACAACAATTTCAAGCATTTAAACACAACCCACCTTAATCACTACACTTACAAATTAAATTGTTAACTTTTAGATCGAATTAGTGGTAACCATAATGTTTTCTACTCCTTTATACCACTACTCAATCAATAATAGCCCTAATTTCGTTTTAAATACCATCACATCCTCAAATACCCCCACAATCCCATTTCTAGGTTAAAATAAATAGTGAATAGTACTTACCAAGTGTTAAGAATGATTGTTAGACTACCAATTTGATTTCATTAGACTCAATTTAGTGATTTTCTTGAACCCTACTCCCCTCTTTCTCTCCCTCGCGATATCTCTCTGTTTCTCTTGATGTTTCTGGAAGTGTTTGGATGATGATACATGTATGTATGTGTATATAAAATTTACATCTTGATCCATGTACTCATTAATCTCTTATAGTTCTACCCCATTTTAAGTTTTAACATCTTATAATTTAAACACTTAACTAACTATTCCTAACTAGTTATTTACACCACTTCAAATATTTTATAACTACTAATATTTTATACATTAATTAATAATAATTATTTTATATCTATTAAAATAATACCTCAAATTTCGAGATGTTACAATTTGCATTATCATTTTGCAAACCATTCATTTTCACAACCTTAGTATATTATCTTTATCTAGATTCTTGGTTGAGTAATGCGAAAATTGATGGTTTGCAAAATGATAATAATTCTTAGTAAGGTAAGCAAATTCATCATGTGGGAGACCCATTTTTTAAAGGTCGAGAGAGAACACATCATGTGGGAGACCCATTTTTTAAAGGTCGAGAGAGAACACACTAATTCTGTACATAATTTACAAAATGGAGCTAGTATTTAAAAAATTCCGCTTGAATGTTTAACTATGTCATTGTATGTTGTTGTAGACTTAATAAATTATATTTTTGTTAGGATCGATCAACGTAACAATAAATTGCACAATCATGTATAAGTCAATAATAAACACATGATACAAAAAAATATATATATAACACGCATTTTTTAGGTGGAAAATCTCTCTAGTAAGAGTAAAATTCACGAGACTCGTAGGCCCCTTAAATCCACTATATGAAAGATATTACAATCTGGAGACGCTCGACTCTCGATACTCTCGAATATCCTCACACCACTCTTAATTGTGGATTACAATAACGAGTCTCGATTGACACTATTGAATCATCTATGACTCACCACACAAGTCGGGAGGGACTCACAATTCGACTCTCATACGTGTTCTCAACTTTCTCAACCTTTTCACCAAAGCTCTAATGTAACTCACATATTCTTAGGCAACTCCAATCGTGTCCATCAAATTATATTACTCTGCAAATTTTACCAGATACTTAATAATCCTTTTAACTTGAAAACTATCAAATTATTTCAACACTAATTTAGATAGTTATATAGAAAAAATCGGGTTTTGATATTTCTACCAAGGTAGTACAATTTCACCTCAGTTCGACTGTGGTTCGATCGTCTCCTGCTTTTCTTCTTTTCTCCTTGATATGTTAAAATGGATTTTAATGTTAACATTTGTTAGTCTGTTATGTGATGTGAATGTAAATATGAACAAATAAGTACTTATATTACTTGAATCACATGTTCCATAATTTTACTACCACTAAAATTAGTAATGCATATTTCAAATAATTAAACCATGTATTCACTTAACAATATTTATTGGTCATATTGAGTTTTCGAAACTCCAATAACAATTGTCTTCCAGTTTCTTCAAAAGAAGAACAAAATAGCAGAAAAAATAGGCTAATCAATGTATATGTATGTACCTGTATACTGTAACACATACATAAATACTTAAAGAGTACAACTTTTGAACCCTCAATTCCATCACTTCATCTCTGAAGAGTGACATAATTAACATTATACAACATTGATTTATGATCAATACGATGAACTTACATCCCACTTTACAATAATGTATAACTGAAACAGAATCTTAATTTAGAAGCCCAATTAGATACAGTTGACTCACCAACATGGGTATGTCTTGCTTTCTTGTCATTGTCGATATTTTATAATTATAATTAGATCAAGGGATGTCAGAAACATTGGTGTTTTCTTGATTCTTGGTGTCATCATCAAGAAGATGCTTTGTCAATGAATCTTCATCATCAACTTGCTTTGCCACTACTTTTTGCTCTTCTGTTTTGCCCCATAATACTAAGTAGAGACCAATCATTATCAATATTGCTCCCAACAATCTACATCACAACCAATGAAAAATGTCAAAACATTAGTTAACACTGATACAATACTAAATACACTCCCTGTATTTGTCATTTAAACAAGAACCAAAAAGGTACACTTTTGTAGCCTTATTTAGTATAATGATAATCTAACTTTGCTGGTTATGAAATGGTCTATTTGAGTTTTGTACTAGTAATATGCATAAAGGTAAGTAATTTGAGTTTTCGAGTGTCATCTAGCTAAAATGTCAAAGTGAAATATAGTCAATGACATTGACTAAACCACATGTTGAAGATAAACTTACCCTCCGAGGTACAACTGATCATGGAGAATTGCAAAAGCCATGATAGCAACGAGAACAGTCTGCACAGGCTGGAATACAGCAACAAAAACAGGCCCTCCTTTCTGAATGCACCAAGTTTGCAGCCATAATACAATCCCAGATGAAATAATCCCCTATTACCAAGATGTGTTAGTTATTGTTTGAACTTTGAAGTATCTAAAAGCGTTTACTGCAATAAATTTCGCTAATTATTGCCTCGATAGTTTAAAGACCTGAACTTAATTGGTATAAAACACTGCAAAAGTGCACATCTTAAAAATATGGTTAGATATTAGTTTATGTACAATGTACAATTTTCATAAGTCGACTATAAAAAATAAAATATGTTGATTTTGGGCATAGTACTTACCGCGTATAAGATGGTAAATATTTCTTCCCCAGACTTGATCTTCCATTTCTCTGAGTCCCTCTCGAAAAACGCTGCTATGACCATGAACTGGAGCAATCCGAAAAAGCATGTGAAAGAGGTGAGTGAAAGTTTAGCAGGGTACTTCTTCACAATGGGAGCCTGCAGTATATTTTCAAACATTTTCTTTCATTAGCATTTACCGCAGCATAATTTATTGAATTATTAACAAATTAAAAAAGTAACCTGAAAAACCATCCAACCAGCCCATGATAAGCAGTGACCAATTAGGTATATACAACCCCATGTCCAATTGAGCATTTTAGTCGAATTTGCGTGCATATAATCGTTGTTGACAATATTTGATGTAGCATGATAAAAAAGTGGAGCTCCTTTGTATAGAGTAATAACAGTTGCACCTCCTACACTTGCAATAGTACCTATAACTTTTGCCAACCCATCTCTTCTTGATATGTTTAATTTCTCAAGCCTAACATACAAATAAATAGTACTCATATATACTAATTACACCTCATAACAAATTATACACCATACATTTATTCTAAACTTGTTTAGACAATACCTTAAAGCAGAAGCCATGATAAAAGTGATGGCAGGAACTGAATTTTGCATGGCAGAAGCAAAAGCAGGGGTTGCATAGTACAACCCAAGTATATAAAATCCTTGATTGGCTGTGATTCTTTTGGAAAGAAAGAAAAGGCAACACTTATTGTTAAAAAAAAATCAAAATAGAAAAATACAAAATAGTTACATCAGATAATAGTAGAAAGTTCATCACCTATTCATAAAAAAGAACAATGAAGAAGACATAATAGATGATGTCTGTAATTCACTTACCCTACTAGAGCCAGGAGAAAAAACTGAACCAGTAACGAAAATGTGAGGGGTGGCCTTTCTTTCCTGGAAAATAAGAAAGGGAAATCAAGTGATCGAATTCAAATTCAATTAAGAAAATATAATATAATCGACCGTAAATCACTTTTCTCTATTTTAAGGATGACAGACATAGTCGATGCTAATATAGTTGTAATTTCGCACTTGAACTTTTTCCTTCGAAGAGTTGATCTTTCTGATAGAGTTTGGAGGTTTCATTTGACACAATGTGTATGTTCCTAACTCATATATATTCCCCCCCCCCCCCCCCCCCCCCCCCCAATATTTACTTTATTTTTTATTATCATCATTTTAGTTAACTATATACTAACTGTAATTATTGGACGGAGAAAATGAGCAAGAACGCCCACGTTGTGCCAAGTGGCGCATCTAGAGTCCAGACCCTTGAATATGAAAATAAGTTTGAATCTGTGGATTCGTTATTGGGACTTACTTCTCATAGAAGTAAGCAAACGGAGCCAAGAGAATCAAAGCGAGAAGGTTTCTGTAAATGGGGTACACAACTTTGCTGACGCCAATATTGAGTGCGACTCTTGACACTATATGAAATCCTGCAAAGCAAAGTTGCAAGACAAGAACCGCGATAAGAAGCTTCATTTTCCCAGAAACACAATTTCGGGCACTTGTTGGCTCCATTTTACTACTTTTGGTGGTTTTATGTTATTTGTAGTACTTTGGACTTGAATGTCTATATCTTTTGGATTATGGCATGCACCTTTTTATATGCCAAGGGAATATGAAAGTTGATAATTGTTTTTTTTTATGTATTATTGGTCTGATGAATGCATGAGGGTGGCAAGAACTGTGTCATAAGCATATGCAAAGTAATCACGCACAAAACATAGTTGGTTGTGATTGCAATAATCAGTTTATTTATCATGTTAGCCTATCTACTAATCTAAAGGATGTTGGCAATTATTGCATCCATAGACAGTTTAAGCTGTTAATATGGATTCTGAAGCCAAGTAATGAAACAGGGCCTTTTGAACAATTATTAGACTTAGACACTTTGAACTCATTATTACTTCAACATGTCTTTAGATACTCAATTATACTAATACTCTTTGTAATATAAGTGTACTTTTACTTGCATTCAAATATTCGTATTTAAAGGTCTGTTATGGCACATGAGCACCAAAATCTATGGGACGGCCCTGATTGAGAATATTGACCACCAATCACACTATGCTTGGGCACTAATGTATACCGAATCAGAACTGTAATATCAAAATTCAAATAAACACACATACAAACCGCGGAAACCTCTTATGAAACCTTTTGTTAGTCTCAAAAATGAAATATACGTAAACATATGTTCGTACGAGTTTGTGGTTTCAAGTGGTGGTCACGATGCAAGCAATGGTCACGGTTGGCGTTACGATTTCGATTTTTGAAGGTGTCAAAGTAACAATAACAACTACATAAAACAATAAAAATAAAATAATATTTAATATTAATAACTAATAATGATAGTAATAACAAAAATAATAATAATCATTACTTTCTGTATTTATGATTCGTTAATTTGATTGGTTCACATGTTGTTCTAAGAATCTTAGTTATAAATTGACTAGAAACGATTAATCATGAGCAAGTGATGATTATAAAAATAGTTAAAAACTCCATTAATTAATAAACATGCCACATGGAAATGTTGAAATTATTCCATTGAAGATATGTGCATATCATGTTTGGTATAAACATTATTACTCTGTTTAAACATTATGAAAACAGTAAATATAATATAAAATATTTTTGAGAATGCTTTAGTAAGAAGTTTTGAAAATTATAAACACCAAATAAACTCCAACTTACCTAAACACAACCAAAGTGCGCAAACGCTAAAAGGTATATCCAGAAACCGAAATATAGCAAATAATAGGGTACACCTAAAAACGAAGAGAATTAATTAGAATTTTTTGTTTCGGACTTGTAGCTTGATATAATAGAAAGTAAGGGACAGTTTTTATAAATTCGTATAAATTACGTGTACCATTTGTAGAATTCACTATTTTTTTATCCTGACATTTTGTGTTTTTGTCGATTTCCATGCAAGAAATTTGAGCTTTAGGATCAACCTGGTTTTTAGTTTCACCATCTTGAACCACATCAACACTAAAAGGCCCGGCCCATCAATACATTTGAAACAGGTTTCAATATATTGGATACTTATGAACCAACATCTTTTCATTTAATTGGGCCCACTTACATTGTGCATCTAGCATATATATATATAACACATATATATAATATAGGGTAGAGATCAAGAGGGAGGGAAGTAGTTTTTTTAAGGAATGAGAGAAGCTAACCATTCACTCGCGATGGATGACAATCAAACGTAAAACAACATATTTTTACCAAGAAGTATTAATCAAAATCGATGTTATAACTACTAATATTCATATATAAACTACTTTTTATAACTTATAATATCATATGATGAATATAAATAGAATTTTCTAATATTCATCGTTAATGAATGTTAACCGATAGATATTATCATTTTCTTTGAAAAATTATTCGTTAACTTCGTCAATGATGAATGATAATCAAAACGTATAAAACCATATTGTTACCAATAAATATTAATCAAAACCGATGTTATAACTATTAATATTCATCAATAAACTATTTTTTATAACTTATAATATCATATGATGAATATTAAGGGAATTCATTAACATTCATTAATATTCATTGTTCATGAATGTGTAGCTTCCATCTTCTCCATAAAATAGTGCTTCTCTCTAGACGTGGTCTACACACACACACACACACACACACATATATATATCTCACTAGAGTTAAACTCGTGCGACACACGACTAGAAAATATAACGTAATAATACATTGATCATTTTAATGTGAAATGTTTTAATGATCATACTCTATTATATGTTGTATACACTTTTTATAAGGGTGATGATTTGTACATCGTCATTTTTTTATTTGTACACCGTTAAGTACGCTTTAAGATTTTGTACTGTACAACATTGTAAAATATAATTTGTGGTATACGGCTAAAAAAGATGGTATACAAATCACTTTGCTTTATATAATCCTTTTTGATACTTTATTTTAGCCATAATGATGAAAGTTAGAGTCTTGAATTTATTCAATCGGTAGTAATCTGAAAAGTAAGTTGTAGTCCATTTACATGAGAGATAAAAGAACATTTTTGATTTTTTTTAAATGTAATTGTAATTTAAAGAAATCAGGAGTAAAAGGGTCATGCAGCTGATAAAATATTAGTAATAATTACATCTTCTCATTACCCTCAATCAAAAAAGAGTTTAGCCCCCAACAACAAAATGTCAAGGCCCTCACTCATTTAAAAAAGAAAAGTGACCATCCTAATTAGATATATCGGGCTTAAAAAACATTTTTATTTTGTTTGTATCATCTTATTCGTTTTCCGTATACGATATATCATATTTTGGTACATTCTGCTTCATCTTTAATCTCAAATTAATACAATGTGAATTGTTGAAGACTCTAACATTCACATTATCTGAGTTTGCTTGCTGCCATTTTAACATTGTTTTGTTGCTGTTTTGGTGCTTCAAGTGTTCTATTTTACTGCAGTTAAAGCATGGTAAGTACGTTATTTTATCAGAGTAAATTATATAGTTTTTACTGTTTTTGCCTATCGTTTTTGATTTCGTTTGTACTCCATTTTTTATTGCATTTATTTTGTGTTACCAATAAGATAAATTTTTGAATCCGTCACTGAACGTGAACACAGGTTAACATATTACTTGTTCTCGCAATATGCAATACATAGAAAAACAAAGGGGCAAAACCACAATAAGAACTAGTTTAGAGACTATACTAGTAGTTGAAGTAGCCACCACTCAAAAAACCCACTTGTACAAGTGGCCAAATGGCCAAATGCACATTTACAAACACATGTCATAATCCTTTTTTTATTAATACAAAAATAATAACAAAAAAACAAAATCCACGTAATACTTGAATATTATACAGTCCACATGCAGATGAATCTGTAATATTTTGGGTCCCACGTGCGCATCGGCATACGTTCCTCCGTCGTTATCTTATACAAAAATCCAATCCAAAAATACCACGTGCTTCTCACGTTCACTCATATATAACGCCCCTCCACACACTTCCCTTAACATCTTGTTTAAAAAAAAAAGAAATTAACGTCTTAACATACACCCCGCCGGCGTATTTTATCAAATGGCACTTGTTCGTGAACGCCGCCAGTCAAAACTCGGTCTCCGGTTACCAGAAGTCACCGATCGCCGCCCTCGTTTCCCTCTCCCGCTTCCTCCCACCACCACAACCACCAACGCCGCCGCCACCGCCGCCAGCACCGTATCCGAATACGAAACGATTCAAGTTCTAGGTCACGGAAACGGAGGAACCGTTTACAAAGTTATGCATAAAAAAACATCGAATGTTTTCGCGCTAAAAGTAGTACACGCCGACAATGATCCGATGATGCGACGGCAGATTTTCAGAGAAATGGAGATTTTACGGCGAACGGATTCGCCGTTCGTCGTAAAATGTTACGAAATATTCGAAAAACCTTTTGGAGATATTGCGATTCTAATGGAATATATGGATTCCGGAACGTTAGATTCGCTATTGAAAAATGCGAATATGAATTTCACGGAAAAAGTACTCGCTGACGTGGCACGTCAAGTGCTTAACGGACTTAACTACCTTCACGCGCATAAAATAATTCATAGAGATATTAAACCGGCGAATTTATTAGTAAACAAAAATATGGAAGTGAAAATTGCGGATTTTGGGGTTAGTAAAATTATGTGCCGAACTCTGGATGCGTGTAATTCGTACGTAGGTACGTGCGCGTACATGAGTCCGGAACGATTCGACCCGGATAGTCATGGGTCAAATTATAATGGTTATTCGGGCGATATTTGGAGTTTAGGGTTAACTATGTTGGAACTTTACATGGGTCATTTTCCGCTCTTGCCAGCCGGGCAGAAGCCCGACTGGGCTACACTTATGTGTGCAATATGCTTCGGTGAACCGCCTAGCTTGCCCGAAGGTGTTTCGGATGAGTTTCGAAGTTTTATCGAGTGTTGTTTGCAAAAAGATTCGAGTGAGAGATGGACTGCGTCGCAATTACTTTCACATCCTTTTTGTAGACAATAAGAAAATTTTACGATGATTTTTTTTTTCTTTTTTCTTTTTATGTAAATGTAAATAGATCGACGATGAAATTCACGTAATCGGAGCTTCCTGATCTTTGGTTTTTACAACCATTTCGAATGTATATTCTAGCTTTCTTATCAAATTCAAATTTAAAATTCTGATCAAGAGATAATACTCCGTATATTTTTACAAATAACTGTCATTAGTGCTGATCAAACCTGTGAATCTTATATGATATATAGTACCTCTAGAGATGACACTAAAATGGGTCCAAACAATCCGTGGAAAATGTTTTTGGCATGTTTTTTTAAGTTCGACATTGTTTGAATTTACAATTTTGTTTCATAAAAATATTTGAATCTTGCATACAGCGACAGATGTAGAAGGGGGCATTTGCCACCCAAATTTTTTTAAATCATTAAAGGTATTTATGATATTTTATAATTTTGTCTGGTTAAAATTGAACAAATAACTAATATTTTTTCCCCAATTAGTTATTCTAATTCCGTACCCTTAGGATCTACGTGCTTTTTAATTCTAATTTAATCAATCAAGTTACAATTTTGTGTTTTTACAAAAAACCAATGTGTTGTGTAGGTGGTTGTTTTGAGAAAAGTGAAATCTAACGTCACTTTATTACTTGGTTTTAAAAGTCAGGGATCGATACTAAACTATGACGCACGTTTTGCTACCAACCTTTAAAGCTTGAATGTTGTTTACATAAAGAAAAAGCCGTAGAACCAGCGTGTACGTTGTCACACTCCCTGCCTTTCAAAGGTGCTAGAGGACGGGCCAGACACGGAAGAGCTACAACAACCCGGGACATTAGAAAACGGTTAATTACCAAATATAAATTTCACAAAAAAGAAAAAATAAATAAAAAAAGTAATAATTGTGAATCGTGGATTTTGGTAATCTTTCTTTCCTACCGACTTCTCAATGGAAGTGACAAATAAAATTCCACTTAGAGTATTATATTAAGGGATTAAACAATTAGTAGTAATATTGTTTTCGTCTTTTGAAGATTCGGAGAAACGCCTCCGGACAAGAATGTTTGTCCATTTTCGTAGATTTGGGAATAGTTTTTTCCTTATTAATTGATTATGATTAGTTAAATAATAAGCGTAATTATATCCGTTAAAAAAATATATGAAAGTTATACGTAGTCGGACAACACAAAAGTAAATAAAAAAAGTTATCTTAAAGTGCATTTGGTTTGCTTAAGGAAATCAAGTATGAGATTGATAACGAAGTGCAATGAGAATGAGAGTCATTTTAAAACTCATCTAGCTATTCGAGTTTGAAAAAACACTGATTTTTATTTCCAATTTTTAAAACTCGCAATCTTTAAACAAACGCCATGTATCATTCACTTCATTCTCGTTGATATTTTCACATAACAAAACCCTTAATTTAAACACACTCCTAGTTAAGATATGTTCCTATAAAGTTGCAACTGATTAAACTTGTTATGTATATGAAAAAAGGGAATACTAATTGATTAAACTAGTTATAATATCTATCTATATCTACATCTAGATTTATTCAAAACCTAACTTTTTGTTCAAATGTCACCTAATTATTGGCTTAAAATTTGATTTATTTTATTAGACGCCAGTCGCATTATTAGCTTTCTAAGAAAAATATTTTTTTAACTTTATTTAAAAATGATCCTTGTACTATCAAAGTTTTGCATCTATTTGTTGAAACTTTGATACCTTCCCCCCCCCCCCCCCCCCCCCCCCCCCCCCTACAATTTCAAACATTGCATATTCACACCCAATATCAATATTGTAAAAAAAAAAAGACAAACTCGAACCCTAGTTTTTATGTTTGTTTCACTGTGAATGGTAAAGAGCTTTTAAAATATCCCTTTATTATTGCAAGGAATGTCAGTACAACCGCTGCGTTATGATAAACAATTTTCATAAAACGATGAAGGTGTTTGAGGGACTAGACGTGCAAAATAACGATCTAAAGAGTGAATAAGTAAAAAGCGCTTAATGCAAATTGATGTAATTAAAATGAACCTTTTCATTCTTTTAGCTTGAAAACTATAAATTTGTGAAAGCGATTCGTACATTTGACCCCATAAGCGGGACCACCACCCAATAGCACGTTGCCACCTAGAGAATCTCCTAATTGTTTCAGAGCAACTAGAAAGAGAACGTATTTGAAAGTGTCACGTTTGGTAATAGACGAATCATCAGCAATAACGTTGGAGGGCAATAATTGTAGTCACATTATGGCTTTAAGGACTCAAGTTGTAACTAAGGAAGATGATACTAAATCTCTAAAAGGACGCCCACTTGCATAATTGATCGATCCAATCCAACTAACCTTTTTATGCACACATGTACCGTTAATTCTTCGATATATACGTGCGAAAAAATATAAATAAAGAAAAACAAAAGTTAGCTGTATAAGATAATGACATTAACTTTCATAAATAATGACATTAACTTTCATAAACAATGACAACGTCGTTATCATTTATGACGTCCATATGAAAAATTGACGACTTTACTCCAACTGGGGTGTTTGTTTAGAGTGTTTATCCAATTACAAAATACGTAGGTATCAATATCCTTATTTTAAAGTGTATATTTCTTTGAAAATAAACAGAATAATAATTTTCAGAAAGATGTTTGAATTTGTTTACCTGCTGTCAAAATAATCAAATAACCAAATACATGATTAAATAAGTAATCCCAAACACTCCTTTAAACGTGTTTAAATATGGAGTAGTTGATAAGTCGATTTCTCAATGATAAAAAAAAGGACTATGAGTGAATGTTTATTGGTGGATTAATCCGACCTCGTCAGTCGACCTCACTTTTTCATAACAACTAATCAATGGCGAAGGTAATATATGGTTTAACAACGTATAAGTTAGTTGCGATGGCAGGTTAAATATAAACTTTTATTTTACATATATGATGCAATTTAACCATAATTAGTAGTCTAACAACATTAATCTTAGGTTTTATTAATTAAACGTTATATTGTCTCATTATTATAATAATAACAATAAACTTGCTAGATTTATTGGCAAATGAGAATTTCAAGCCTTGTGTTTCTCCACACCAATAAAATTAGTGCATAATCAACATGAAATTAAACTAAAAACAAGATTTCTTTTTTTTTTTTGGTAGATTGGCATGCATGTATAGCAAAAATGGCATCACCACATGCACAAGGAGGAGCAGGAATCTCGATGGAAAATGTGTTGGGTCTTTTGAAAGTTAAGATCAAGAAAGGCCTAAGTCTTGCGGTTCGCGATATTACAGACAGTGATCCTTACCTTGTTATCAAGATGGGTGATCAGGTTTATTTGTTTATAATTAAATACCTCTTTCTAATTGTGTTTTGCCATTCGTAACAAAAGTTTGTTTGTAAGCGATAAAAGGCACAGTTTCGTATTTTTTCTTTATCATGCATGTTATACATAAGGATAGAATTGCAAAGGTTGGTTTTTGCATTTTGTTCCCCTGTATTAAATCATATCCTTGATCTAAATGTTTATCACTTGTTGCAGAAACAAAAGACGAGAATTGTCAACAAGACTGTTAACCCTGTGTGGGATGAAGAATTGAGTCTTTCTGTAGTGGATCCTAATCTCCCAATAAAAGTAGTAAGTTTTTAGCATTTATATATATAGTACTTGCATGTTTCTTATGGATATATGTTATTTTTAGAATGTTAAGACATCAAACCAAGGTGCTATCGGTTTTAAGCTTGTATTAAAGCGTTTTAGGCAAAATATGAAATAGAGGTGGCAAAATAGACCAATTTACATGTTAGTTGGTTGGTTTGGGTTGTGTTTCGTTTATGACAGATCAAATGGGTCAAGCTATAAATCCTACTAAATTATTTATTAAAAAAGTTATGTTATAATTGTGATAACACAGTTAAGATAATGATATTTAACACACTAACACTAATTATTTATTAAAGTCTGGTATTTGTCGATCGATTCATACCCAAACCTGACATGTTTGCGATTGCAGACAGTGTACGACCATGATATGTTATCGAAAGATGATCCAATGGGAGATGCAGAATTTGACATTAAACCATTTCTGGAGGCGATAAAGATGCCTCGTTTAGAGCGACATCCAAATGGGACGGTTTTAAAGAGAATACCACCTGGAAGGACAAACTATTTGGCTGAAGAAAGCTCTATAATATGGAAAGACAAGGAGGTTGTTCAACATCTCTCACTTCGATTGAAAAATGTCGAAACTGGTGAAGTTGAAATCGAACTACATTGGGTCCATCTACAAGGTTGTAAAAGATTGTAAAATATATAATTAACTTTCTAATTTTTTATTACTTTAAACATTATTTGACCTAATTTTTTTATTGTTGAGATGTATATGATCTTCAATGTTGATAACTTTTTTATTCCTGTTGTTGGATGATGATGATGCAATAATCAATCAATAATCTATTATTAAATGACGATGCAATAAAATTAACAATAAGTTTCTTAAACGAAAATAATTAAAGACAGCGAATATCTGGATTTAATTTATCGAAAAACACAATTATTGTTAAATCAGTTCAATGTCGTCCATACATAAATTCAGCAATTAGTTGCTAATAAAAAACGTCAGCCCTATCTGATGGAAACAACTATCTTAAGTCTAATATACAGGATTTATTTCCTCCTAATACAGGTTAAACAAATCGACTATACCGAAACTAGTGTTCTTTACAACAAAACAAATATGCATACGTTTCTTATATTACATGAAATAATCTGAGATATATAGTGTTGTATACCCTATTTCTGGTCCCTTTATTTCATTTAATATTTGGCAAATGACCAAACAAGGCTCTGCAGAGAATTGCCTAATAAGTAGCTATAAAACCTTCACACGAGACTTTGACTCATTGCTTGATGGACCGAAGCTCCCACTTGCCTTCACCATCAATCAATCGTAATTCCATAGAGTGGAATGGTATTAGAGCAGGACGCTGACAGGCAAGAAAACGCATCAACTTCACTTATCTCATTAAAGAAAAGAAATGCGTGCAACGAGTTGAGTTACTTGTTGCAAGGAAATGACAGATAGATACCTGTGATGATGTAATAACCGTGATGCCCATGTCACGTGCAAGTCTATAAAGGTGCTCTTCAACATCAACACTTGTGGCACTGAAAATGATTACACATAAAGATGAAAAAGATTAATGAAAATGATAAAAGTCGGCAGTGAGCTTTTTATCAAGCGATGGGAATAAAACAATGACAATTAATGTTTACTTACTTGGTACATTCATCAAGGACGCCAAACCGAGGCTTGTGAAAGAACAAACGAGCCTTGAAAGAAAAAGAAACTGTAACTTTGAGCATACGGACAAGTACAGGTGATCATATGAAGAATTGAAGATATTTGGTTGAGGGCGTGATAATATACTCACCATGCCTAATCTCTGTTGTTCCCCTAGAGAAAGGATGTCTTCCCAGTTCTGACTAGCATCCCAGCTTCCTTCTCTTTCAAAAAGGTACGATAATTTCACGTTTTCTAAGATTGTTTTAAGATGCAGATCCATAATATTTGTGTCACCATCTGTTTGCCCTGCAAAAATATGTCATGTAGTAACTTCAATTCACTAAAGCCCTTCAACAATTTTTCGTTTTCTTTTTTAGATGAAGCCATAATGTCAAATTGGGCTCCTTTTTTCTCAAACAAATGAATTCAAAACTTCAGCTAAAAGGGAAACAGGTTGAAAGTTGCCTAAAGTCTGTTTTTAATGCATACAACCACCTAAATCACATTATTCAAAGATTTACATTACTATTGTAGCTATAGTAATCATAATTGGCGCATCAATTACCAATAAAAAGACCAACCAAGTGTTTGCGGGTGAACCCAACTAGCACCATTTCAACCCATACTAAAAACTGGTGCATTTCAACCTGAATTAAGTCTTGACCCATTACCTAATTTTCCCGACCCATTCACCTTGCCACCTCTACTGCATGTCATGCAAGTGAAGGGAGAATCACTATTTTATTAAAAACAAGAACAGGGAAACAGAAGTCTGAAATACAAATCACCTTCTTGATACAAACTTAACGCCCTCTTTTCTGCTTGCTCATGTGAGAGAGGATATATAATTTGGTCCCGTAATGTTCCTAGACAAGTATATGGCTTTTGAGGAATGTATAATACACCACAACCAGCTTCACCACCATCATTAACATTGTGAGAAGGTTTTACAAGTCGTCCATCGACTATAGGCCAAAGACCCCGGAGAACCCTGAAGACCGAACTTTTACCACTGCCATTTGGACCTTCATTAATGAGTTTGAGTAGTCAGAAATATGTAGATTCTAGAACAACGAGTGATTAGTAGGAGTCTTTAACAAGACAAACTCCCACCAGAAATATAAGAATATCAGAACCGAGACACACACCAATCTCAACCTGTCTTGTGCCAACTAGACCTTAAACTGAATATAAACATGGGGTAATTAGAAGTTTGTAAGATCTAAAACAATGGTTTTTCAAGGTTGAAGAAATGTGCTACAAAAAACCCGTTTAAGGTCCCAGTTCGAGACAATACCGAACCAAGATCCGATTTTTGAACACATCCCGAAATGAGAACTGTCCTTTTTATAACTCAAGAACCAAGAAATGAATTCTATATATCCAGTACTGGACAGTCCCTGTTTGGTTCTTCAGTTTTGTGACTTTATCAGTGCTGATTAATTTTTACACTCCTCTATAGTTAACAGATAAGACGTTGTCACTAACCAGTTAGCAGAAGGCTTTTCCCTGGCAATATATCACATGTCAACTTCCTGGCTAATAACTTTTGGGTTGGTGTAATAATATCAACCTCCGAAAAAGAGATACAATCATCAGATTCCTTATGCATCTCATCGGACTGTGATGAAGTACCAACAGCTTCATCTGTAGGAGTATTAACATGATCAGCTTAAGTCCATAAACTTCCAATATTCTCAAGTATAATTCATGACAATTTTTATATAATCAAAATATATAATAAAGTTATAGAAAAAAACTGTCATGACTCGTGATTACTCTAACTCAAGCCATAAACATAGTTGTAGAGGCAAAAAGAATAAAAAAGGGTAAATGATTAAATTACTTGATGGCAGAAAAAAGGCACTAACCAGATTGTGCAGCATCGAGAAGCTCTTCGAGTTCAAAAATTCGATTAATACCGCCAGAGAGCTCAATGAACTTTCTATGCAGCTCCAAAATGTCACCGAAGGCCAAAAAGCTTTGGGATACAACCGATGCCAAGAACCGCAATGCATGTGCCAGCTCACCTGCCAAAATCAAATTCAATTTGTAAGAACCAACTCATGGACCAAAAATTATGCCTGGGTCGATTTGGATTATGTTTTATCTCAATCAGGTTGAATTGGTCAAATCAAAAATTTAACCAAAAAGGTAGGGTTTCTATTGTACAGAACCTCCTTTATCACCTTAGACTATAACTTTAACACGTAATAACAATTAATAAAAAAGTCAATTCAAAAACGTACAAAATAGTGGTCACTTGTCAATTCAAACCATACTAAAAACTTACCCTTTCGGCCCGTTATTCAACCCGATTGACACCACCCCCATCTCGCCCGCATATAACATAACAATTAAGATCATATATCGAATTTCACCTTGAGTGGAAGTCAGCGAACGGTCAGCTTTGTGCTCCATGGCATATAACAAACTCAATCCCCAAGTAACATTGTGTGGTAGCTGCTTCGTGACAAAGTCGTCCAGTACACCAAATAACCATTTCTTCCTTAAAAGTATTTTCGCATGAGCAAGAACCTCATTGAATCTTGACTCAATCATCTGACAACAATAAAGTACATATTTAAGTATCATAGAAAGATATTTTTTGAAAAGAACCTCTTCAGTTATTATAGTATCGCCTATTTTGTAACATCATTGAAGTGCAATACAAAAATGTAATGTTCCAATAGAGTTGCTCAACATTCACAATGAAAAAATACGACATTTACGGAACTTCTTTAGAAAATGACAAACGAAAAATATATAATATGTACATATGGACTTCACGTCTTCACCTCATACAGCTTGAAGGTAAAACAGAAGTAAAAGGCGAGCAGACATCAAGAACATTTGTGCGCCATATTTTTTCTCTTAATTTCAACTGTTCTGTTTTAAGCAATTCATGTTTCTAAACTTTTACACTATCACTCCAATAACTACTTTTCGCACACCAAAAAGAAAATGGTTTTCATACATATTTGAGGAATAAACGGAACCAAAACAACAACAAAAAATAAAACCAGACCAAAGCTAATGACGGTTCAGTGTGCTACTTTAAATCTGTGACACCCAGGGAGTGATGGCACAATGTTACTGATACCTAAAGATGGAAACTATAACCTATTTATGAATAGGTCAATTTGGGTTATCTTTAATCGATAAGGCACAGGTTAAGTAAAGACATTTGCTAAAAGGGGAACGAGTTAAATTGGGTATAACAGGTTAGAATTCACCCATTCTCTATGTTCAATGTATAGTGTATAGTGTATACAGCCTTCTATATAATTTTAATTCAAAGCTCCATATTGGTTTTGTAATTAAAAATCTAATAATTGTTGTTTTTTTTTTTAAATCACGTTTTAAGTTCTATCAAGAATGAACAAAAAAATGTTTGTGGGCCAACCCAACCCGATCCGGACCGTTTTGGCCTGTTACACAATCTGACCGGCCTGTACCATCTTTCCAACTCTACTGATACCAAACAATCATTGAGAAATCAAGGAACGCAATTAGCAAAAAGAAGTTCCTTTACATTGCTTGAAATGTACAAGTGGTACAGCTTGACATGACAAATGCTTATAACCATTGAACTTTCAACTGGGCCACAGATTGGCACTAAACACTAAAGCACTCAAATATTAGTTAGACAAAGAAAAATAATTTACCGCTTTTTCTCGAGCACCACCACCAAAAAAAGCAACAGATTCAGCATGGGTACGCAATCTCTCGTGCATGAATCTGAGAAAAGCGAAGCACAATGTGTCAAAAAGATTTCAAAAGCTCTAATGCTTTGCACAAAGTGTAAAAGAAATCACAAAAACTGACCGAAAGCTCCCTTCGAGTTCTTGTTCCCGATTTCCTAGATCACCAAAATCCGGAGTGACACTTCTTAGAAATCCTAAACCTAGTAACATATATGCATAGAGAATAGCAACACCACGGCGGCCTGTTAACATCTTCATTCTCCATGTGAACCTATAAAAGAATGTTAATAATTATTGAAATGATCAGGAAGAACTGAAAAATAGAAAATAAAACTATGAATCATCTTCCAGAACAAGATGTTAGTAAAGCATAAGAATCACTAAGGTGATGATTTTGATCCACTTATGAATGGGACGATTACAGTTTTTTCTTATCTCTAACGACTGGTCAAATGAGTCAAGTGAGAAATGCAACAAAACGGAAATGTGTGAAACGGATTGAAAGACACCCAAAGAGAAGCGTACAAATGATGCATATAGCCCTTCTATATCCCTACATATATGCACAATAAGATTAATATTGTCATAATATACTTCTGGTAATCAGGGTTAACAGAATTATTACTTACAAAGACGTTAAAAAGGTAGTTGGCAAAAAGTGCTTCGTACAAATCTGGCCTGGCCTGGCCTGTTATGTGACATGTACCAACCTGTTTGTCCTACTACCCAACCCAGCAGACCCACCCATGTGCACAGCTCTACTGTCACTAAAAGAACATGGAAAAACTCAGATAAACTGCCACAGGGACTCACCATAAAATATCAACACTTGGCTTTACCATTCCTGTTACCAGTCCGGACATATCTGTAGTTAATTTCTCAAGATCTTGTGTTATTCTCTGATCTGCATCAATGCTAACTCCTGACATGTGAAATACCTGAAACCAGAAATATTGAACAATTGATAACCTTACACCTCTTCTACATCTAGAATTCGACAAGTTTTTATTACTGTCATAACATTTGTCTGTTTGTAATTTGTAATAACTTGAGCAGAAAAGATAGATGCATTAAAACCATGTTCAGATGAACCATTCTAGCTGGAAAAAGTAGATCACAGTATGGCAAGCAAGTGACATGTTCTATCTGTTATCACACCTCAGTTTTAATTATGAAAAAGAACTATGTGCCATAAAAGCTCGAACTTCCATATACAACCTCAATTGCATCTTACAAAGACAAGATATATATAAATAAATAGATATTGCATTAAGCTAAAATGCAGGTGAAAAGCAACGTGAAAAACACAGCTTCAAGATTGTACTCTGAATCAAAGCATTTATGCTAATGAAACCTGAGAACCTTTTTTCCTATATACGGAAATGCTTCAACTATTGCATAAATTATATGTCATGGAAACATAAAACAAAAGTAGATGCAAAAGATCATACATTCAAATATTGAAGACCCAAAGACTGTGAGTTATTTTGTATGGGTATCCTCGCACATGCCAGAAATTGATTTATCAACACTTAATGACCAATTAACAAAATCATACAGTAGGAGGATCTGTAAATCAAAAGGATAATCAAAAAATAAAACTTCACATTTAGACCAATATATGCTTAACTCGCACAATACATCCATTTAAAAATATACATTGGAAAAATATAGTGATATGAGAACCATTTCCAGTAAGTAACACAAAATCAAGTAGCAATATAACACCTTGTAATATGCATTCTTTCTCAAGTAATTCTTCAATAAGTGTGAAGTCAAGCGGATCCTCCATCCGAGTGCAAGCCTGGCAGTCAAGTGCCTTCACATAACAATAACAATAACCAATAATTATCAGATATTGATAACTCAAAAAAATTAAGTACGTCATATCTTGTTAATGTTTCGAGAATGATCATAAATACCTCAATGAAGGTGCGACAAATGAAGAGGCAGCACTTTGGAGGACACTAACACCTATCAAACGTACAAAAGCTGCTTTATCTTGCTCCAAAACATACTTTACAGTTGTTCCTGTTGACGATCAGAATTAAGATAAACATATTCATGAACAAATGAAGCAATGACAATTACAAAAACGAGAAACAATTAAAAGGAGTAATAATACCATTCAAAGAAGCTATACGATCCGATATCCAAGTTCTTGAGATTACAAGAACTGCAACAGCAAGAAGTTGTGCTCCTTGCTTATCAAGTACTGTGGGAACCTAAATTCAAAATTACAAAGGTCAAGCAGAAAATCTAAAAGAGGTCACATGCATCTGGTAAATTTAGTTATATCATATATATATGTAGGTATTTACAAGAGAAGACTCCCTAGAGTTACTCCAATTAACCAAATAACCCATTGAGTTATTTTATACCCATTGAGAATAAAATTTTTGTCTTTGAACAGAAACTCGACACGTTAATTTAAATAAAGTTCCATTATTGAAGAGAGCTAAGTTTGTAGATTTCATCATGACAAACTTAAAGAGTATGTATTAAGTATAAACTGCAGGAAGCATAGTCAAGAGTAAATTATAGCACAAAGTCCATAAGACGATAATAAAATATAAAATAAAGAAGTAAATGGCGTTTGTAGTTAGAATCGTACAAATCATCCAGCAAGTTGGAAACTAATACAAAGGAAAAACTTTAAAGTAGGTTACACTTACCAGTACTTTAAACATGGCAGCTGTTCTTAACGGCAATACACGGGGATCAGTTTGCAGTTGTGGGACAACAGGCAACGGTAAAATATCCTCCTCAGATGGGGACGCGGCTATTAACTCTGAGAAATACGACTGGGACTTGGAACTAGAAAAGGCAGAGTCCTGCAGATACAGGAAACCCACAAAGTTTGAGCATGTTGCACTAAATCTTAGAGAAGACAAGATAGGTGAGTCAGGTGAGTTAGTGACAGGTCAAAACGGGCTAGGGTTAAAACGGGCCAATTTTAATACAGGTCAAAAGAAGTTTTGGTCGGGTTCCACAAACACTTAAGATGAAAGCAAAAGAGACATTGAATCTACAGACATTTCTGGTATTTTCAAATGCACGTTGAACTGCCATTGCATCACTTTGACGTTCTGATTCAGATGACTTCAATTTAGGAAATTCGGTATCAATACTGCTACGAACTCGGGAATCGTCCCTGTACATTAATTAAGACTGTAATAAGCACACAATGATATATACAATCCCCAAAACCGCAAAGAACATTCAAATTAAAATAAAGGCACCTTTTGTCAGTAACTCTCCAACCCCCTTCCCCATCCAATGACAGCACCACATCATGGAAAGCAACAAGAGCAGGTCGGTGAGATATAGTGATGCAGGACGTTCCCATTGCTCGGACTTTAGCACAGAAGCGTTCTTCCATATCAGTAGTAACGGCACTTGTGCATTCATCAAGAATTGCAAATCTGGGTTTGTGATAGAAAAGCCTTGCCATTCCCAATCTTTGTTGCTCCCCAAGAGACAACTCCTCTCCCCAGTTTATCTCTTTTTCAGGGGGGTAGCGATTTAATAAATACTCTAGGTCAACCTGTTGGGAGGGAAAACAAGTGCACCCACATAGTCAAGTCATGAGAAAAAAAAATAGAGGTCGCAATTCGACCCATTAGTTGTGAATGGGTTGATTCTTATAATTATTATCCATAAGGGGTCAAATGAATCAAATCAAAGAATATTTTAGATATAGAGTCAAACATGTCAAAATTTGACAGTTGGCCAAAGTATATTTTTAACTAGTGCACAAAACCTCTGAAATCGTTTTAAGCAAACAAAACATATTTGAAAAGCAATAATAAAGCTATTCTGATTACATTCAACACACCAACTGTGCTTTTAAAAGGGAAAATGGGACAAGCCGCGTTAACCCGAACCTCAAAAAAATCAGTATAGAATTAAAGATACTTCGAACTGAGAGATAGCATAAGACAAAAGTTCTTACATTTTTCAGAAGCTCAACCATTTCACTGTGAGTGAGAGGTTCGGCTTCTTGATCGGTGGTTAGAGGATATATCAACTGGTCACGTAGTGTTCCTACAGCTGTATACGGTCGCTGGGGAACATAAAAAATCTCTTTATTGAGATCCGAACCAACCCCAGGTTTCACGATATGTCCAGACACCAAAGGCCATAAGCCTCCCAAAACTCGGAACAGTGAGCTTTTGCCACTACCATTTGGTCCTGCATAAAGGTCGTACAACGTAAGGTAAACGATGACAAGGCTATTAAATGTCCACGCTTGGGTACAGATAAATGGCACGAAGGAGTTGAAACTGTAAGAAACATTGCCCTTTTCTTGTATGTACAATGATTAACATGAAAGATACTGAATCCTACATAAAAAATAATCAATAGTGCCTATTATTACAGTCTTGGGAGTGTTTTCCCTTCTCCCAAATGTTCGCCATGAACAATAGAACCTTAAAAGAAGAAAGAAAAAACCTAAAAGAATAGCATGATAAATTCATAATAAATAGTTGAAGAATAATCGCTTCGTACAAGAATCCAATGCAATCAACTACAATTGATGCATCAGTGAAAGAATTGTGGCTAAATTTGATCTTTCCATTTAATGAAAACATGAAATCAACAGTCAACAAGAACAATGTTGTACAAGTAGAGTTTCCAAACAAATAAGCATATTAGATACCTGTGATTAAAAGATTAGACCCTGATTCGACCTTTAATGTCAAGTCTTCCACCAAGACATTACCACTTGGAGTAACCACCTGAAATTTTTTAATTAGTTTCAAAAACAGATACCAAACTTGTAACCAAAACTAGGAGCAAATTTTCAGATACCTTGACTCCGTCAAACTCTATGTAGTCTGCTTGAGTTATATAATTCTTACTCCCTCTTCTTTGTAGAGACGGTACATCTTTTGGACTTAACTCTCTAGATATAGCCATAAGCTCATGTATACGATCCGCATACCCACTGATAATAAGAAAGAAAAAAGAATAATGTGAAAAGTCTTGTTTAAGAATTTATCTCTTTCCTACTAAAGTATTAGAATAACGATGGTTTTTCAGCTCTTTAATACATGATCATGACAGGTCAATCAAACATACACATATGAAGCATTGTTCCTTCAGCTTCTCAAGCATTAAAAGAGATGAACAAGAGATCTCAAGACATATAACAGCAGATAGAGCCATTTTCAATCAGAGTTGCATAGTATATCATAATCATCATCTCTCTCTATCTATCAATATCTAGATAATGTGTAGTTAATCCTATTCTGGATTAAAATAGAAGTGGGTTGTCTTGACTTTTTTACAGCATGTTCAATAAACCGTGATCAAGGACTGAATGAATCAAAGGTCTTCATGATTGTCCGGACTTGGTTTTGAATGATATATGCCAATTTGATTACTGATCTACAGACAGTTTGAATGACACAAAATTACCATTCTAACCCTCTGTACAGCTTTGTTCTGCATAACATATGACCATTTGATTAGAAGATCTATAGTGACATAAACTAGAAATCTCATAACAAATATTAAATGCAACAGAAATTACTTTGTCAAATGTTCCAAATCAAACTTGGTAAACAGGTAGGGAGTTAGTAAGTAACATTTTTCAAGTTTTACCCTTTGACATTCGAAATCATATACCTAAAGTTCACAATGCCTAAACATGTGTACCTAAAGCTATTTTGCTTGTACATTGCATGTGAAAAAATGGCAATAATCAGGTTATATGGGTTGTATGTAATATAAATCACCTTAAACGATTAAGCCGTCTAGAACTTATGGAGAGAGTTCCCAAGGACTGAAATAACGATATTATTACACTAGTATGATATCTCAGATTGCTCAACATTTCTGCCCGTCCTAATGTTGAAGTGTCCGGTCTCAAAGTCCCCGAAAAGAAAGGCTCTATGATTAAAATAACAGCAACAGTAGCTCCAAGATACTTCAATAAGAAATCTTGAACCATGCCAAACCACCAATGGTCATGTTGGACAACTTTCAAATGCCCAACAAGTGCCTTGAACTTCTGCTGGATATGGGATTCTTCTCTATTTTCACCCCCATAAAACGCTATGCTTTCTGCATGAGTCCTTAATCTTGAGTGAAGTTGTCGATATTCACCTTCAAGTTGTTGTTCTTTAGACATCAATTTCCCAAATGCAGGAGAAAAGTTTCGGATAGTGCCACCTGCTCCTAGCACATAAGCCTGAAGGTACCATTAAATACTGAGATAACAAGTCACTGTTTACAATATAGATAATTGTGATTACACTACACTATATGCGAACCCAGATATAGTTAAAGGAGCCAGTTGTCCACACAAAATCTTATCCCCAAGCCGAATAGTACATCAGAGGCAGTGATTTCCGTCCATTTACAATTGAATGGGTCGATTCGGATTATGTAGTCTAAAGGGTAATATACAGAAAAAACTGCCTAAGGAAAACAAGTAAAACATCTTGAAATTCGCTAAAGTGAAATTTTTGATATGAAATAATAATTATAACCACATTTGATAAGAGTAAATATAAATCAAGATTCTAAAACTTTTCACATGAAGTGATTCGGTACGACTCAACCGGACCCGACCCATTTCAACAGGTACAAAGATCACCCACTTGACAGGTGCCATTTATATCCAACCTGGACATTTTGCCACCTCAATAACAAATGCAGAAGACACTTACATATACACCTCATGTTATACAAGCTGGTGAAAGATCATCAATACATCCTCAACCTATATATAGACAAGTTAAGCAATGATGAAAGTTGAGAATTACCAAGATCCAAACTATATACTTAGGACTGGCATAAGAACACAGGCGCCAAGAATATAGCAGGCCATCAATAACTGCAGTAAGATCTTCCTGTACAAGATCACTCAATTCTGAGCAGAACTTAGGTACATCACTAGCAATTCTTTGCTCAGGATTAGTTATTCGGCCATCAACATGGGACATTTTGTAATATATCATATTCTGAAATCCAAACAAACAATGTCCAATTAGGGAACATAACATAATGAGAATAATCAATAATAATAATAATTATTTTTTTAATAACAATAGCAGCAAACCTGAAAATATTGTGCATGAATAAGTTTTGTCAGTATTTTTCTGAACCTCAAGCTTAAGGTCCCTGTTATGTACTTGGATGTAGAATACAAGGCTGATTGAACAAAACATAAGGTAATGTTTTCAACAATCAGCTGAACAAAGGTAGGCACGCGTCGAAGAAAAGCAGCACGAAACAGGAACCCTTGAACTTTTGCTAATCTATTGCTCACAGCAGTTCGTAACACCTGAATAAAGAGCAATAAAAACGAAAGCCGGAGATGGCTAATAGTCATATGAAATTCAAATCAAATGCTTCAATTTTAAGAAACCTAAGTGCTTTACCAAAATCTGAAATAAAACACGAATAGAGCCACCAATGATTCTATATTACATATTTCTCTCTTGAAGATATGATCACTAAAACTAAGAGTAATGAAAGATATCTTCAGCAGCTATCTACTTCGGCTATTAAATAATTAAGTAATAAATTACTATGTTGTGTGCCTAAAAGGCTAAAATAAATTTCCAACAGAAAGTACATGCACTATGTTAGTTTTGTGAGCAATTATCTATGTGCATATGTGTATGTCATTATGTATAGATCCACATGCACCATGCATGGACAGTTTTCTCCACAGTTAGATGTAATAATAAAATCAGAACATGAAATGATCCAACACTTAATTAAAATTCGCCAAGTCTACTCAACATCGATTCACTTCACCACAATATATCAAACAAATTTATAGTAGACGTGAAAAGATTTGGTCGAACCCAAAGAAGAACTCTTTTTCATTAGTGTGATGGCAATACATCATTAAATTATTTCTAAGTTCAGCTGTTAATTTTAGATTCCTCAGGGTCTACATTCAATCAAAATATTTCAACGCCGATAAAGATTATATTTTTGTCATGCCCAGTCTTGTTATATAACAGAAGCGACAGAGCATTAATTAAGCTCACCAAATTGTATTATCTGTATCCAATGAACCAATAGGGATATAATATATTATTTGTGTTGTCGTTGCAACTGACATCTTTTTATCAAGGGTAAATGGCAATTGACACAAAAGGGTACCCAACTTTATCAAATTTCTCATTTCCATTACTCAACCTATTTTGTCAATATAAGTTTGTGTTACCACAACAGCAGGGGGCATTTTTTTTATCAACTTAGAAACTTAAGGTATTCAAGTATTTGTTTAGATGTTGTAAAAGGGAGATTCTTTTAATAGTAGTGATGCTTCAAAAGGTAAGAAGAAGTCCCTTTTTAATGGTAAAAAACAGAAAAATGCAGTCCCACAACCGTCCGCAATGCATTCTTTTTGGTGTTGTGATGCTTCAGAAGGTAAAATAAACCCTTTTTGGAGGTAAAAAAACCTTTAATACCTTAAACTGATCCAAAAAAAGAAGCAAGAGTACCAGAAATGAAAATTTTGGTAAAGCTGGGTACCTTTTTGCGCCATTAACCTTTTATTCACAAAAAAATCTGCTTCTCGGTCAATAAACAAGAGTACGAATGTGAGTAGAGGTGGTAAGATGGGAGGGTTGGTTGACGAGTACAAACGTGTTCGAGTCAGAACAGGTAATGTTTAGATACAGGTCGGGTTACCCCATAAGCTTTTTGTCCAAAACTTCAATTTTTTTTATAAATATATGGTGTCAACTATGATCACAAGAAAAATATAAAATTTCAATAATATCTTGTGTTTTTACTAAGATGATTTAAGAGATTTTAGCATTAAAAATAGACTTTGGAAAACTTTCAAACGATTTTCCATAATCGACCCCTTTGCTTTTAAAGCAATTATTTTTGTTGACTCGGTTGACCAGTTTAGAGATAAATCATAAAACGAATCAACCATTCATAAGTAACTGGGTTGAAATTGTCACCTATGATAATAAGGAGCGCCAAAAGAGGATAACAAACAATGCAGCATGCACAGCTAGATGGAACTTGAATTAAAGAAAAGCATTACCACAGTGGCCAAAAGAGCTAAAAGGTCCCTCGCTCCCATTCTGCCCATATGGGATAAGAGAATTGCAGCCAGAACCTGGAGTGATTTTAATCCTTTCTTTTGCCTACTTTTTTTTGTAACAGAATTATTTCTGGCATCCATATCTGCTCGTTCATTGTCATCTCCCAATCCATTGTATTGACTCGTTCTGTTGGACCGTTTTACTCTACTCTGTGATTGCATGTATGCAGCAGTCCCACCAGCAACTATGATGCCAGTGGCCAGCAATAGTGTTTTTCTAATGAAAAGAAGAAAAAAACGAAAGAAAAACAAACAAAGTAAGATGATATAAAAGGCATTGAAATAGCATTTACGACGGTTTCATCCCAGAGCATCAATACACATAGCTGTATCCCATCCAAATATACATCAATTTTTGTTAATGACAAGTTAAGTACATTCCTAGCCGAGAAAAATCATTATTTATATGTACATTTTACATTTTACATTTTTCAAGAAAACGAAGCTAGAATGTAAATGAGTAAGATACCAAATATACAAGTTATCACCATAAGAGCAAAAGTTGTATGCATGTGTACTGTGTACATCTATACTAGTTCAGAAGAGATCAACTGTAAAGATGTTTATGGTATACACTAAAATGGTTATATTTACAAATTAGATGCTCAATAATTCCCCAATCGGGCACAAATCTCAAGCAATGTTAGGGTGTATTTGGTTTGAGGTTTTCTGAATGAAGGGAATGGGTATGAAAGTAACCGTTGGTGTTTGTTTTAAAAAGAACTAGTATATGTGCAGTGTACATCTGATATATCTGCGACTTTCATTCACCAGTCACTTCTACCATATATGAATCTCGAATCAGTAAATACTACTAAAATACAAATAAGCAAAATAGAAGAATGATCACCATACAATTGCAGTGAGTTGGCTGCAATATTCATATAGACACATTACAATAACATCTATCTATGGAACGTCAACACTAATCCCAAGTTTCAAAACCATGATATTTCTGATGATCAAAAACTTATAAAATAATAATCAAGCGACAAACACAATCAAAAGTAGTCAAATACGAACCACGAGCAGTCAATTAAACTAATCACAACAAATTAAAGCTGTTAAACCCTAAAAAAACCTGCGACTGGACGAAAACAGGCTCCGGCCTCGTTCCGTCAACTGTAATAACTGAAGAGAAGTCATAGCTACAGTTCAAATCCACAAATTGATGATAGTAGCAATGACGTCCGTCAATCACTAAATCCTACACCTGAAATTAGGGTTCATTAAAATCAATATAAACTTATAAACTAAAACAACAGTAACTAGAATCAAAATTAAACAAACGATTACTAAGTTAAACGAACGTAATAAGATGATCGTACTAATCGATTATGATGCTCGAATTGAAGTGGAAGCATCAAGAGTGAGTTTAGAATTTTGATCGAGAGCTGAAAAAATTGATTAGTTTGTTTGTATGTTTAGATATGGATGCTGATTTTTGGGTGTGTTTGGATCGGTGTTTTTGGCAGGTACGGAAAGAAGCAGCCAGGCCAAATTGAGGGATGAAAAAATGGAAGAGAAAGGGTACTTACTAGTTACATGCACCCTTTTCAAGGAGAAATGGTTTTTTCAGTTTATCCCTTTTTTTCATGGGTTACAACTTGCAAACAAACCAAAAAGGATGTTTGGTTCAGTGAAAAAAGAAAATAATTATCCAAAATCAATTAAAGTAATTAAAATTAAAATATGTTAATATATTTGCACAAAATAAATTTTTATTTATGGTAGTGAATCGTATATTATTATTATTATTAATTATTAATATATTGACGAAGGTTCAAATAAGAATAAAAAAAGTTAAAAACTTTTGAGAACTATTAATTTACGTATGTTTACATGTAATTAAATTCATTCATATTTGAACATTGATGTACGTTTAATTGAAAAAGAAAAAAAATCAAAAATCTTAAAATTATATCGAAAACACAAAAAAACAAATATATGTTCACATTTGAACGATAATGTGAACAAATCGATTAAAATGTGATTTAAGACGTATTTTTAGAATTTTATGACTTTTTTTCTTTCTCAATATAACCTAAATCAATATTCACATATGATTGAAGTTAATCACATGTGAACAAAACGTAATCAAGTAGTTCTCATGAGTTTTCTCAGAACTTCTTAATTTTTAGTTGATTCTTATTTGAATCTCTCACTATATTACTATTATTACTATTATTACTATTCTTTTACGACAAATTAATAGGGTTTCGTGATATACTATCGTACTTTGCTATTTTATATGTAATAATGTATGTAATTGGTTGTCGGTTTTAGTAGTAGGTAAGTAGTGATTAATAGTACGTTATACTTTTGATGTTTGATTTATTTGGTTTTGTTTGGGTATTCGTATATAATTTTCTTTTCATATTGTTGTTTTTGTCTTCTAATTCGTATTTTTCTTTTAAGTGAGTTTTATGGTAAAAAAGTTAATACGTATGTCATAGTGTTAATTGTGAGTGTAAATGTGAGTCAGATCGGGTGTACATCTGGATTCTAAGATGACGCACAATAAGCCATTATAATCACCGGTTAATGATAGTATTCTCATTTAACTTGTTTGAAATGTTAAAGACATAATGTAAAGTGGTGAAATAAATGAGTAAATAGTAGATGATTAGATATAAGTACACGTGTTAAAAAAACACATGTTGGTGACGACTTTTCAAAAAGAAAAAATATATGAAAAATGATAAATAGGCGACCTGGAAAGTTTAACCTATAAAAGTTGAAAAGAAAATTTTGTATCAACCAATAAATTAATTAGTCCTCTTTTTAGATCTATTTAGTTATGTCTAAATATCATGACTCAAAATATATTTATATCTCAAAGGCATATATGACTTGTGAATTTTAAACGATCGTGATCGTGATCGTGATCGTGACATTCTCAAAGACTATAGTGGTGAATTCAGGGAAAAGTGATGTTGTTCAACTTTTTTGAGATAAAAATGAACATCAATTTGGTGTCACGACAATGATAGAATGATGTTGTGAATTGTTGGCGAATAATTGCCACACAATGAAGCTTGGTTAAACGTTTTATGAATGATACCTTAATGTCATAGTTAGTTACATGTCTTTTCATTTACCATAGAGAAAAAAGAAATGTGCACTATGTCCTACATAAGCAACACATTAAATAATGTATTTTTTGTAAAGTTTGAAGGCTTTCTTATAAATATAAAGTAATTACAGTTATTGGTATATTTGAAAAATTGATCGGATAAGATTAAGAGAGAAAGAAAAAATTCAGTCAATAAGAAAATTAGATCTTGTGACTAGCAATTGACTAGATAATGTTATGTGTTGTTGATTGTTGAATGTATAAGGTTTACAGTTTAAGTCTTACAAATTTACTGATACCTACAAGATTAATCACTATTTTTTCTTTTGTTTGACGCAAGATTCATGCAGTTTATTGTATGGATGATTTCTTCTATTTTAATTACTATCCATTAGTTTCTCTTTCCTTTGTGAGTATATTTCCGTATAAATATCTTCATTTCCCTTTGTTTCTCCGATTAAATCGCATTTACTTTTATTTTATTTGCTAGATTTTGTTTATGTTTAGACTCTAGTTGAATGGGATTCACTTGAAAGGTGATCACATAACATGTTGGCATTAATAAAAGTTTCGTATTTTTGAAAAATGAAAATGATAACGACAGCCCTAAAGGTTGTCAATAAGAATTTAGAACACACATTAATACTTGTACTTATATCATAATAAACTCTCTGACCTCTTGAATATTAGTTGACCCTAGGGGTGTTCAATATTTGATTTGAAATCGTTTAAACTGCAAACCGAACCGAATTAAAATCGAAAAAAATTCGAACCGAATTCAAATTCGGTTTTCGATTTGGTTTCGGTTCGGTTTACACATCTGGATTCGATTTTCGGTTCGGTTTTAAAATTTTTGAATTCGGTTAAATCGAAAACCGAATTCAAAACCAAATTCAGATTAATAATACATTAAATTATATATATATGTATTATATATGTGATATTTAAATTTTTAAACAAGAGTCACATTTCAAACCTAAATTAACTTCACGTCTTTCATTTTCATACTAGTGAAATCCAAACACACTAACAATTACGATCCAAAATCGATTTTTGTATGGTTATTTGGTTAAATTCGGATTTTTTAGTTTTTCGGTATTAACCGAAACCGACTTCGGTTTTTGGTTTCGGTTTCGAATTCGGTTCGATTTCAGTTTCGGTTCGGTTTACACTTTGAATTCGGTTTTCGATTTTGTTCAAAAAAAATTCAAAACCGAACAACCGAACCGAATAAGCCGAAGAAACCATAAACCGAACCGATGAACACCACTAGTTGACCTCCGTAAATATCACTTGAAGTATAAACATTTTATACACGTTATTGACAGCTTTTACCATCGTTAAACCTTTGAAGAAAAATGAATACATTCCAGCTTGGAAAGATTGTGACATTTAATGTATTCTTTTATGAGCTTAGGGAAGGTACTTTAATAGTTAGTTATAATTATTAAGAAAGAAAGCTATAGCTCATATTAAATATGGTTTGGTTTATAATTGTAGAAGATATATCACGACTAGTCAACTTCATGTCTATATGAAAAAGATCATGAAAACACCAATTACATCAAGTAATGAGTTGGATCTTCTTGTGCAATATTAATCATGTTTGAATTTGTTTAGGATAATAATAGTTAATCTTACATTAGTTGGTAAATATTATTACAACATTCCCATAAGGATAACTATAGTGAAAAACAAATAAAAATAAACTCAACGTTGGTTGTTAACAAAAATGTCTTGAACATCGTTGGTAGCTCAAACTCGAACTTTCAACGTTGTTTCAACCTTGGTTGGTAGTGGACTGGTGGTGTTTACGACCATTATTGAAAGTTTTATACTTTTGACATTCTCTCTCCATGCTCAATGCTCATAGATTCAAAACGTTAAGCTAATTGGATCGATCGATTTCTATTGGTTTGGCTAATTCAAATTAACATGCTTGGTCTGCCATTTCAGTTTAGGAAAACGTTAAACAGCTAGATAAAATACCACATTCCAAAGCTGGTGCAATAAAGTGAATTAAGACGGCGTAGGTTGATAGTAACATCAACAGGTTAAACTAAAGCTAGTTGCATTGATTTGGAATCGATTTGACATATTTGTTCAACATATTTTATTTGACAAAATGTCAACCTCCAAAACATACTTATGAAATAGATCAAATAACAAAATGAAAAGAAAATACTAAAAGAATAAGATTTAATAAAAAATACTAATCAAATGTTTCATTTGTGCTTAAGATGCAAAACAGTCCACTTCAAAGTTGTTTTTTCGAAAGAGTAAAAGAGAAGCGGAAATAATAAATACTACACAATGTTTCACTTGTACAACAAAAAGATTTGAAAGGACGAAAGATTATACAAACTATAAAATATTACTTCCTTCCTTTTCTATTCAACTCGAAAACACAAAAACTAATAAATTTTACTTTTTTCTTTTACAACTCGGGAACGTAAAAAAAAATTCTATCTGTTATAAAATAAATAGATAACACACATGCTTATTATTTGGTTGCCACTTTTGTCAAACTTCTAGCTCAATTATGTAAGCTTGCTTATTCCATAATTTGTGGGATATGTTTGTATCCAAGTAGTATAAATACTACACTATCCTATAAAGTAAAATACACCAAGTTTACCTCTTGTAGTAAACTCTTTCTCTCATCTCCATTATGTCTCTCTAATCTATCACAAAAGTTCTTATATTATATTGCTAATAGAGCCTTAATTATCGTTATATCACAACACATTATCAGCACGAAGGTTCTTTAATTAAGGAAGATCAAAGCACTCCATCTTAATCAAGATAACTAATCAAGGTAAGCATTTTCTTGATAAGTTATGGTATATACCAGAAACATAACTATCATTATTAACTAAGTGAAAACATGTTCTTAATAATAAGTTATAAGTTATAAGTTATATACTAGAAAGATGACTATACATCATAATAAGTGAAAGTAAGTTAAGTTTAATCATGGACATTTGGACTACTAACATTTGGACTACTAACTCTTTATTATTATGCTAGCTTTTATTTATGCATACTAACCTTAAATTATGATGCTAACTTTTATTTTATGCAATCTAACATTTTATTATTGTACTAACCTTTACTTACGCATTCTAACATTTATTTATGTAAGCTAATATTTTATTATTATACTAATCTTTATTTACGCATTCTAACATTTATTCTATCTATTTCTTTATAAGTATACTAATCTTTATTTATTCGTCTTACCAACTTTTATTTACAAACATTTCATTATGCTTCAAAATCTTTATAAAACTGAGCGTAATGTTTTTATAAGTTTACCGTCTTATCTTTTTTTTAAATAATAATAATAATAAATTACAACGGTTATGAGATCGTTGTAAAAGTTAACTGACGGTGTTTTAACGGCTAACTTTATCACTATAAATTGGGTACAAGCAATCTTCAGATTCTTACAAAACATACACAATCATCTCTGTTCAAAAAAAAAAAAAAAAAAAAGGAAAAATTTCTTTCAAGATGATTTATCCAGTTTTACTTCTTATCTTTGTAATATTAGTACTACTCATTATCCCAATTGTAATTCTCCCTCGAGGAGAACTGTATTTTTTCTTAGGCTTGTTTATATTTGTGATTTTTCCACTCCTCTGTATTGCTCAAACTATTGATGTGTTTATATACTAATTCTTGTTGTTTAATCAAATTGTTGATAGCTACAACATGTCAAGCGTTGCAAAGACCGAATTTGAACAACTCGATGCAAATGGAATGAATTACATGTCTTGGACTCTAGATATGCAATCAAAGCTTGAATCCATGGGTATCTTGGATACCATAAATGAGAACAATGATAGTTCATCAAAAGATAAATCAACGGCATATGTTTTCCTTCGTAAGCATATTGATAGTATGCTAAGACTTGAATATCCAAATGTTAGAGACCCAAGTGTACTTTGGGGAATTCTCAAAAGGAGTTTAACATTCAAAAGGAAGTTTTACTTCCAACTGCTAGAGATCAGTGGAGGAACTTAAGGTTCCAAGATTTTAAAAAAGTAAATGATTATAGCTCAGCTATGTTCCGTATATTTGCCACACTTGAATTTTGTGGAGATCGTGTAACCGATGAGGATATGTTGGAGAAAACTTACTCCACATTTCATTCATCAAACATTAATTTGATGCAACAATATCGGTTGATGAATTTCAAAAAATACTCTGATCTCAACGGATTTCTGCTTATTGCAGAACAGAATCAAGAACCCCTTATGAAAAATCAGGCTCGTCCAGCAAGTTTGTAGGAACCCCTGTTACCGGATCTAAATCAGATCGTTGACCTCGAATGTAAGCGCGGAATACAAACAAACGAGTATTGAACGTTTAATCGAATCACACAATTATCTATAACGTTTTCTTTGTATTAACAATTGAAGTATAAACGTTTACAATCACTTTCACTCTCTGCCTCTCTCTCTGACTCGTCTGACCAGCTCCAACACGACCAACCACACTTTACGAAACCTTAACGAAATATATATATATACTAACCATACTGGACCCTGCGACACAAGCCCAATGTCGCAGGCCCATCCCATTGCGACACAACCTTTGTGTCGCTATAGCGACACAGGCTCTGTGTCGCACGACCAGTATATTGTGTATTTTTTATAATTACATTTCGTTTACAGACTCGAAAATACAAACTTAATACTTCACACACTCAGACTAATTAACTTTAACAGAACAAATGTTGACCAACTGACTGACACACATTTATGCACCAACAAACTCCCCCATGGAGATAGCTTGGTCTTCAGAAATTTTGATGTTCAGTTTCATATGACTGACAACTAATTAGATCTTCAACTTCAGTGACCATCATCTCTTTCATCAATAGCTTCTCCAATAGTATTTATCTTCAAAGTCTTTGGAGAACTCTTATCAATTCTTATCTTTTGAATATGAACATGATATGTAACTTGAATAAAATAACTCAGAAATAAAATATTTTTGTAATTTTCTTTATAAGACAGAATTAAAATACTGAAAGCAATAAATAAACAATCTTTTTGGGGACGAAATTGTTTTGGTCTGGTTAGGGATCATATCAAGATAACATGCAATTATTAGGAAATAGTAAGTGTTATTTCGATTATCAGTATATTTGTCCACGTTAAATTTACTTAGCATATTTAAATCACCTGTTATAAAGATTATTTCAAGACGATTATTAATATTTTTATCCATCTAAACATTTGTACTTAAGTGTATGATGTCAACTCATAATAAGATGAATCACTTTTGTTATTATTAGCATGCATATTATAGTATATAAATCACATTAAAATATACATTTGAACTCAAAACATGTTAGCATTTTCTATATAGAGGGTGAAGGTATGGACGTATCTTTAGAACCAAGCTAGCGGTGACAAGTCTGTACTTTCGTACAACAGAGTCACATAAACAATAGTTCTGGTTGAACAAACACCAGTCTGAACAATTAAACTAAAGGGTACAGGTCTGTACTTTCGTACAACAGAGTACCATAGTTTAACACAAACCAGGACAAGGCAATCTTTGTATAACTTTGGTTTATACATTAGTGCATTATATTTTGTAGAATTAAGAATGCCACGGGTACGTAATAGTTGTCCATAACTTAACATAGACTACATACCTAAGTTCTTTTGAAGAATATATTAGATGAAACCAGGTCTGTATTGACATACAACAGAGGAGACAACTAATATATTCTCCCAGATAACACCATATAAAGACCCTATATTTTAGATCATAACATGTTTATCATCCAAATATTAAGACGAAGCGTCAAAATATTTCGAACACTTTTGCCCTTATTTTAACTTAATATCATACATATTAATGTCTTTATATAAAATAATATGCATATTTGAAAAGTTAAGCTTCTTAGTAACTTTAGAACAAATGCCTACCAATACATCATTTGATGAAGCTAATATTTATAAAAGGTATTTCAAGTATGCTAGATAAATCTACTGACACATCAAACATAAACCTTAAAATTCCATTTTATGCATGTCTCCTAATGTACTATCATTTTCCCAATTGTTTACAGACACAATTCAACGTCTATTTTTAACAATGTTGCAGCTTTGCATTTTTTTGATACTAACAAGTATAAAGAGTGGCAGTTGCGTCTTTCAAGAATTTGCCTGTTCATATTTTTCAGACTTTTTAAATCAGAATTTTAAAATTACTCCCCCCGAACAGCAAAATCTTTACTCAAAAATAGACAAATAAATAATCATGAAAGAAACAAAAATTTCAAGTCACATATCAAGTCAAACTCAAATACTTTTAGCACTTTTTAACCACCTCGTATCACTTCAGAATTTCATCCATTCACTCAAACATAAGCACCACACATAAGCACCTTGAAATCAACCTTCTTCGTATCCTTGCAGTCACTAAAAGTATTAGCGATCAAAAACCTGACTGCATCACCACAAACAAACATTAGTACTTATGAGACACCCAAGCCTTGATAGACTTGGGTTGTCCACTTTCATCTATAACCATCACATCAATGAGTTTATGATATTTTAAAAACTCAGTTGATTTCATTGATGTGTCGTTTGTGGATTTAGGTTTCCAAACCTGGTTAGGTTCAGATGTTTTGTTTTCAACAATGTTGTGCTTTTGGACTTGAGGTCTACCTGGCACACCTTTGTTTACTCTAACCATAGGTTTTGGAGAGTTGGATGCACAACTAGATACGGGCTAGAACAAACCACGCCTTGAAAATGATTTTTGAAAAGAATTTCTAAAAAATGAAGTTCTTGGCATCCCTCTACCAAACCTATCTAGGGATAATAACCGACAATCCCTAATGATGTGGCCCTGTTGACCACACCGAAAGCACGACCGCTTTTCCACATACAGTCTATTCAAGTGACTCACTTCAAATTGTTTCAATGGAGGATTTAGTGAGGGAGGCTTAGAGGTTGAGGCATTTACAGAACATGAACACTTATGCGTACATGTTGATGTAGAAGCCTCTAAATATGAACAGATAGATGTTGAAGGTTGTTATTTACTAGATTTATTAATTAATTTCTCTTTCTTCAGATTAGTCACATATGATTGTGAGTTATGTGAAGATTTTCTTTTTGAATCCTTCTTTGAGATTTTAACAGGTTCAGATTCATTCACAACCTTGTTTTTACCCTTACTATTAAAAATCTTTTCAGATTCATTAGTAATTATATGATTTTCGGGTTTAACATCAACCTTTTCAATTTTAATCTGAGCCTCTTCAGATAAATCCTCTACCTCATCAGTCTCCTCAACATTAACTGGAGGCACTACGTTAGCCTTAACAAACTTAGGCATCTTAACAGCAGGTGTTGTATCAAACACTGACTCAGCAACAGATTGTGTATCTACCTTTGAAAAGGTAGGTACAAAGTCTTTGGCTGCATCATTTAAAGGCATTGGCAGATAGTCAGAAGGAGGTGGTACATAGTGGTAACCAAGACCAGCCTTACTCTTCGTATCTGTCCTTTGCGATTGGAGGATCTCGTCAAAGACCAGTGAGGATGTTGAAAAATTTGACAGCTTTCTCTTTAACTCAATTACTTCGGCCTGTGAGTCAGCAAGTTCCTTTTTCATAATCAGTTTCATATTCATATAACTATCTATTGCGTCTTGCTGACTAAAAATTTTGGCCCTAAGTGCTTTTCTTTCTTCGAAAGCAGCATTTAGTTTTTTTTCAAAAGCCATTTCATTTTCTTTTAAAATTTTATTTGCCTTATTAAGTTGTTCTAACTCAGACGTAAGGCGTTCATTATCCTCACTGTATCTGTTAACTTTGTTAGTTAATTTGATACATGACACACAAGATAATGGCTCTTCAATAGGTACCTCAGGTTTACTAGTGAGATGAGACATGAGAGCTTTATTAATACTACCGATCTCATTATTATGTGTTAATAGTTGAGTAAAGGTTCGGAGAGACATTGTGATGCCTGCAAATTTTGTAAATCACAACTACTCTGAATTTGATTCGAAAATATCGAAAACTGCCCGAGTAAAATGAAACTTTTTCAAAACCAAAATTAAGAACTTTTAAGCTTAAAAACAAATGTTGGTAATGCGAAAAATTTCCCGCCAAAAGATTTTTTTTTTTTATGGCGACACAAGACTAGTGTCGCAAGCTGTGTCGCAGTTTAAAATGAAAATTAACCCTAGTAGCGACACAAAAGTTAGTGTCGCACCTAGTGTCGCAATGTCGCGGCCAGCAGCTCCAAAAACCCTAAAAATCGAAAATTTTTGAAACCCTAACGAATTTCGAAAGGTAATCGACGAACAAACCCAAAAATACACTTCCAGAAACACAATATGCAATCTAATAGACCTGGAAATCACGATCAATCACCAAATACCTTCACAACTCATACCAAAAACGTACAAAAACGACCTAATATCACACAATCCGAAGATTATAGCTCTGATACCACTTGTAGGAACCCCTGTTACCGGATCTAAATCAGATCGTTGACCTCGAATATAAGCGCGGGATACAAACAAACGAGTATTGAACGTTTAATCGAATCACACAATTATCTATAACGTTTTCTTTGTATTAACAATTGAAGTATAAACGTTTACAATCACTTTCACTCTCTGCCTCTCTCTCTGACTCGTCTGACCAGCTCCAACACGACCAACCACACTTTACGAAACCTTAACGAAATATATATATACTGACCATACTGGACCCTGCGACACAAGCCCAATGTCGCAGGCCCAGCCCATTGCGACACAACATTTGTGTCGCTATAGCGACACAGGCTCTGTGTCGCAATAGCGACACAGGCTCTGTGTCGCACGACCAGTATATTGTGTATAATTAACTTTAACAGAACAAATGTTGACCAACTGACTGACACACATTTATGCACCAACAAGGTTCCCTACAAACAAAGATGATTCAAAAAATTATACACGGGGACGCGGGTGAGGCCGTGGTACAAATAATCGTTATAATCATCACCATGATGGTGGTCATAACTCTAACAATAACAGAGACCATTCCCGTAGTCGTGGACGTGGTCGTGGTCGTGGACGTGGACCTGGTCGTGGCTATAAAAGCAATTACCACAATGGTCCATATGATAACAAGTCCCGACCACAAAGAAGGAATTATGATGCTGGAGCAAGCGCTAATAAGAACCCTTAAGACATCTATTATAGATGTGGAAGCACATGGCATTGGGCTAAAATGTGTCACACACAAAAGCATCTCTGTGAGCTCTATAAGGCATCCATTGCCGGGAAAAATAAATAAGTAAACCTTGCTGATGACCTTGAGTTCACAAATGTTGAGATGAATGGTGCAGATTACTGCAATGACATTGACATGTAATCCAATGTGGCTATCAATAATCTATCATAATTATGCATCGCTTTTCTTAAGTATGTTTCCTTTTAATTAGTTATGTCTTCCCTATCAGTAACTATGTATTTCCCTTTTCATGACTAGATCTTCATTTCGTGTAATATATTCCCGAAGTAACATAAATCTTTTATTACATTTCTTGCTATTACTTATATATACTCACTATATATATTTCATATTTGAAGTTTGATATGAATTTCAACGGACTAGAACATAAGGCAAATGGTGGAGATTTATGTATACCGGATAGTGGTACCACACACGCTATTTTAAAAGCTAAGAAATACTTCTCTGAATTGAAACCAACAAAAGCAATAATACATACAATATCTGGTCCCGCGGACTTGATAGAAGGAGTTGGAAAAGCCAGATTTACATTGCCAAATGGTACCAAGTTTTTAACAGAGAATGCTCTATTCTCTCCAAAATCAACAAGAAATCTGTTGAGTTTTAATGACATATATCTTAATGGATATGATCATCAACCTGTGACTACAGAAAATGAGAAATATTTGCACATTTCTGATAAGAATCATGTGTTAGAAAAATTTCCGATGCTTAATTCTGGCTTACATTATACACATATAAATGTAGCAAAATCTCATATGGTAGTTAAAGAAAAGCATTGTGATCCTAGTATGACCAGTTTATGGCATGACAGATTAGGCCATCCGGGATCTACAATGATGAAAAGAATAATTGGAAATACACATGGACATCCATTTAAGGATTAGAAGATCACTCATGATAAAATGATTCCATGTACATCTTGTTCTCTTGGAAAACTTATTGTGAAACATTCACCACTTAAATTTGAAAATGAATCACCACAGTTTCCTGAAAGAATTCATGGTGATATATGTGGACCTATTCATCCACCATCTGGACCATTAAGATATTTCATAGTCTTAATAGATGCATCAAGCAAATGGTCTCATGTGTGTTTATTATCAACTCGTAACATGGCATTTGCAAAGTTTCTTGCACAAATTATTAAGTTATGAGCACACTTTCCTGATCATGCAATTAAGAAAGTAAGACTTGATAATGCGGGTGAATTTACATCTCAAGCATTTAATGACTATTGCATGTCTGTAGGAATTGTTGTTGAACATCCAGTAGCTCATGTTCACACACAAAATGATTTAGCTTAATCATTGATAAAACGTCTTCAAATGATTGCTAGACCTTTGATAATGAGAACCAAATTGCCAGTGTCTATTTGGGGACATGCAATTTTACATGGTGCATCATTAGTTCGTATTAGACCAAGTGCATATCATAAGTATTCTCCTCTACAACTTGCCTTTGGGCAAGAACCAAATATTTCTCACCTGAAAATATTTGGTTGTGCAGTATATGTTCCCATTGCACCACCACAACGTACAAAAATGGGTCCGCAAAGGAGATTAGGAATATATGTTGGATACGAAACATCATCCATCATAAGGTATCTTGAACCTTCAACAGGTGATCTGTTTACAGCATGTTTTGCTGATTGCCATTTTAATGAGGCAAATTTCTCAGCACTGGGAGGAGAAAAGAGAACTCAAGAAAATGATGTTTCATGGTGTGAACCTTCTTTGTTATATCTTGATCCTCGTACTAAACAAAGTGAAACGGAGATTCAAAGGATCATGCACTTGCAAGAAATTGCAAATCAAATACCCGATGCATTTACTAATACAAAAAGAGTGACTAAATCATATATATATGCTGCTAATGCTCCAACTCGGATAGAAATTCCAAATGAACAATCTAATAAAGTCACTCAAGAATCTAAAGCACGTTTAAAACGTGGGAGACCGATTGGTTCAAAGGATAAGAATCCTAGAAAAAGAAAAGGATTAGAACATGCAATTGACCATACGAATGATGTGTTTGAAGAAACGCAAAATGTAGACATTTCTCAAGGAGAGGAAGTCAATGACGTCAATAAAGAAATTGCCATCAATTATGGTCACACAAGAATATTGTGGAATCGATTTGAAATGAAAGATGTTGATGAGATATTTTCTTATGCTGTTGAATGTGACATCATTGGTGGAAATGATAATCCTGAACCCACATCCGTCTTGGATTGTCAAAGTAGACAAGATTGGGATAAATGGAAAGAGGCAATACAAACGGAATTAAATTCCCTTAATAAACGAAGTGTTTTTGGTTGTATTGTTCTCACTTCTAGAGCCATAAAACCTGTAGGGTACAAATGGGTTTTCACAAGAAAACGAAATGAGAAAGATGAAATCATAAGATACAAAGCCAGACTTGTAGCTCAAGGTTTTTCTCAAAGACCTGGAATTGATTATAAAGAAATGTATTCTCCTGTTATGGATGCAATTACGTTTAGATATTTGCTCAGTCTAGCGGTATGTGAAAATCTTGAAATGCGTCTTATGGATGTTGTTACAGCTTATCTATATGGATCATTAGATAGTGATATCTATATGAAGATCCCAGATGGATTTACAATGCCTAAATCATTAAGTGGAAAACCTAAAGAAATGTATTGCATCAAACTACAAAGATCTTTATATGGGTTGAAACAATCGGGACGCATGTGGTATAAACGTTTAAGCGATTATTTGATGAGTAAATGATATACAAATAATCTTATTTGTCCATGCGTCTTTATTAAGAAAACAACATCTGGATTTGTTATCATAGCTGTCTATGTTGATGATCTAAACATAATTGGAACAAATAAAGAAATCAATGAAGTCATTGTGCATTTAAAGAAAGAAATTGAAATGAAAGATCTTGGAAAAATCAAATATTGTCTTGGTTTACAGATTGAGTACATGCATAATGGAATACTTGTTCATCAGTCAAATTATACAGAAAAGCTCTTAAAACGTTTTAATATGGACAAAGCCAATCCTTTAAGCACTCCAATTGTTGTTAAATCACTCAATGTTGACAATGATCCATTTCGCCCTCGCGAAGAAAATGAAGAGGTCCTTGGACAAGAAGTACCATACCTTAGTGCTATTGGAGCACTTATGTATCTTACAAATTGTACTAGACCTGACATTTCTTTTGCAGTTAACATGCTTGTAAGGTTTAGTTCAGCACCAACCAAAAGACATTGGAATGGGATGAAACACATATTTCGATATCTACGTGGAAGTACTGACTTAGGACTATTTTATTCCAAAAATTCAAAGCAAGGTTTGGTTGGTTACGCAGATGCAGGTTATTTGTCTGATCCTCATAAAGCTAGATCTCAAACTGGATACGTATTCATGAATGGAGGCACTGCAATTTCTTGGCGTTCTCAAAAGCAAACACTTGTTGCAACATCTTCAAATCATGCTGAGGTTATTGCATTGCATGAAGCTAGCAGAGAGTGTGTTTGGTTAAGGTCTATGACGCAACTCATCGTGACCTCATGCGGACTAGAGAAAGAAAAGATGCCAACAGTCATTTATGAAGACAATGCAGCTTGTATTGCACAAATGAAAGAAGGGTATATCAAAAGTGACAGAACTAAACATATACCACCAAGATATTTTTCATACACTCAAGACCTTATAAAGAATAATCAGATTGAGATGCAATATGTTCAATCCAACAATAACTCAGCAGATCTTTTCACGAAGGCACTTCCAATTGCAATTTTCAGAAAACACGTTCACAGTATTGAAATGCGACATGTTCGAAACATGTAATGCATTATGGTTGTCAACATGAGGGAGAGTCAACTATACGCTGCACTCTTTTTCCCTTGACTAAAGTTTTTGTCCCACTGGGTTTTCTTTAGCAAGGTTTTTAACGAGTCAGTACTTCAAAGTTGACTCTATATTGAAAAAGTGTCATACAAGGGGGAGTGTTATAAAATAAATAGATAACACACATACTTATTATTTGGTTGCCACTTTGTCAAACTTCTAGCTCAATTATGTAAGGTTGCTTATTCCATAATTTGTGGGATATATTTGTATCCAAGTAGTATAAATACTGCACTATCCTATAAAGTAAAAGACACCAAATTTACCTCTCGTAGTAAACTCTTTCTCTCATCTTCATTATTTCTCTCTAAGTTCTTATATTATATTGCTATCAGAGCCTTAGTTACTGTTATATCACAACGCTTATCTTCTTTTCTTCCTATTATCCTTTTATATTCTCTTCTTTCGATCAAAATCTCGAAAGTGCCCGAGAAGTGGGGTCATGAGATAAGGTAAAGACATATGCCGTGAGTTTCTTCCACCAAAAAGTATTTAAATTAGGGTTGTTTGTTTCTGAGTTCCTTCGAATTACTGCAACCAAATTCTGTGCAGGAACGAAGTAAATGACATCATCATTATCATCATTGTGCTTAATACCTCCTGCTACATCATTCACATCGGTGAGCTCCTGTCTTTCTTTCTTCCATGAATAATTATTTCACTCTGCTCGTTTGTTAATTTGAATATATTGCAATAATATTATACTAGTAGTTAGTTGTAGTAATAGTCTTATAATTGAAATTTATATATATTTATATTGATTTCTTGCAAAATAATTTTATAATTACAGTGGAGGAACTCTAATGGTGGTGGTCGAAAACAAGTGTTCATCATCAAATGCAGTAATAATAATAACAATAACTGTGAAACCAAAGCGTTTTTCGTTAATCCTTTTGACGAGCAGCAGCTTATTCTTAAGAAAGCTTTCAAGGTAAAAAAAAATAAAAAATCCTTCCTTTTATTATTTTTAAGTTTACTTTCTAATGGAGGCTATATATATATATATATATTATCTGGTCATGTAGAAATGATGCTTCATAATAAGTACACTCTGTGGATTACATCACTTAAACGCTTGTAGGAAACCTAAAAATGGATCTGGAAAAATTAGAAAGAAAAAATAACAGATTGCAAGTAGCCCCTAAATTTACAGCATATTGTAGAGGCCTAGTAGTCCCAATTTGTACATACTACGAGTGGTACCTCGTCAAAAGTTAGTGTAGTCATGCTGAACTATAGAGGATACGATTCTATCTTGATCTCATATTATGATCAAACTGACATAATTAAAGATGATAGGAGGTCATTTAGTGGTGGCAAAATGGGTGGGTTGGATAAAGTGCAGTTTTCATAATAAGTGTGGTGTTAGGTTGACCTGCAAATACTTTTTGTTCATAATTGTTAATTCGTGAGTCGTGACTCGACTCGTAATAGTCAGGATATACACACACACAAACACACCTTGGTTTAGTGGGGGGTTTGGTCCAAATGGTTTACCAACATTAGTCTAATGAGAAAAATAGTTTTCTTATTGGAAAGGATGAAACTGTATTTCATATATTAAATCAAAATTTAGTTAACTGGTAAAATATAATTTATAGAGATAATGATAGAAGGTGATAATTTTTCATATACTAAGTAGCTACTGTGTCAAATGTACAAAACATTTTATTTTCAAAATGATGTAGTATGTAGTATATTTAATAACTTCTCCCAGAGGTTTATGCAATGAAAATACAATTTGGGCGACTTTCGACCCATTTGACCTGTTTCTTTTTGAGTTAATGTTTTTGATCACCCGTCTGACCTGTGAGAGAGAATACATAACTCAAACATACCACTTCTATGTAAATGAATATAAATTTGCAGCTCTAGTCTTTTCCAACGTTCATTGGTACCATTTTTCTGCTTCATCAAGTTGGAACATAGTCATTTGCAACTTTCATGTACAACTCATTCTGCTACAAATATTCATGCTTTGTTTGTCTCCGACATTTACATGAGTGAAATAAATTTATGTGAAAAGTTAAAATTTGCAATTTAGAAAGGAAGCTGTAGTCATGGTTCCATGGAATGAGAGAGGTCACGTAGACTCATTCAACAAAAACCCCGTCACACTTGAATAAGACCATTTAAGGAATGTGATAACAGCAACTCAGCAAGTAGTATTTAGGCACATTTCTTGACTGCCAAACCGTAGAAGTGTCAAATAGGCAGGTTTGATAACTAGGCAATGGGTCAAGGCATACATGCGTAAGTTTTTGTGATTGGATTGGGATGACCCACAATTTTTTTTTTTATCAAGAAGTAATGCGGTAAATATGATTACAAAAATTGTCGCAAAGGTAGTGAAAATGGTGGTTGGTCACCTTTAACGCAATCTTCCATTACTAGATAGTGGAAACTTGGTTATAGTTTTTTTAACCGTATATACCTTCGAGTCATTACAACTTCTTCCCAATGTTTATATCGTTTTTTTAATTTGATTATTCACTCTGGTCTGATTTTAAATACAGGAGCCAGTTGCTTTCATGGGAGGGATGTTTGCAGGGCTTTTGAGGCTGGATTTGAATGAAGATCCACTCAAGGAATGGGTTGCTAGGACTGTAGAAGCCTCTGGGTTTACAGACAATGAACTTGACCCTGAAAACGCCACACCGGAAGAAGTTCCTCAGCAGATAGAGATTGAATAAATTCATATTGATGAGATGTGTAATTAGCTTATGAATCACTCTACTTTTCACCCATCACAATAATGTCTATTTTGATACATAATACCATTACCCTTTTGATCTTATCTCTCTCCATCTATTCCAACTGCAATGTTTTGATTTTTTATCTAACCAAGATATCAACTCAAATTACGGATCATATTCAAGTTCTTATCATCTTATGTATACTTGATGGTTGTACTAAAAATGGTTTGCAACTAGGAAGTAAACACCACATATATTTTAATCGTTTTTATTATCTAATAAATTTGTAATATGTTTATGCGGGTAGTGTAATGGTTTTTTGATTTATCATTTATTTCATATATTCTTTTGTATATATAATTATAATTATAATTATATGGATATTGATATTTTTAAACATATAGTGAGTTATTTTTACTTCGGCGCGTAAAATTAATTACAGTAGTATATATTCTCTTATTTTATGTTTGTATTGATCAAGAATAGTCTATCCCAATTGATTATTATCACATCCATCACAAGAACAACTAATAACACGACGAGTAATGGAGTAATTACAGCTCATAATCAATGATAAATAAATCTAAATCATAAAATTAATAAAATAACCATAATGATAATAATACTAGTACTAGTGGATGTATGAGATGAATTGGAATATTATGAGAATCTGGTCTAAGGTGAGGTCAAAGCAAATTATACTTTTTACAATTTTATGATAAAATGATAAATAATTAGTTTGTCGATTGCTTTTATTTAAGGGTTAATAAAGCTACATTTAAGCTATAATGAAAACAGCCCCCAGTAACATGGTACGTTTAAATAACTAAAAATAAAATAAAATGTGTAGCTCATATGATCCGATTTTATTAGGTAGTAGGTCAAAATTGTCACCTTATAAGTTATAACCACAAATCCAAACCATTTATTATATTTATCGCTAAAAGTGAGATGGATAAAATGGTCCAAGCCCTAAAGGATGGCTTTTGAAACACAAGTGTAATAAAAGTCAAACTGTTTAGTGCAACAAATTATTTTTTATGACTTTGCGATAACGTAAACGTGCATCTAGATATTAATCTTATGTTACTAAAAATGCAACTACAACTGCATTTCCTTTTCAAAGTTTCAACAATATGGATTCAAATTTGAAATCATTGATTCACATCAAAGTATGCAATATCAGACAACCAGCTGGTGGTACGCCTGTTTGAAAAAAGATGAAGTTAAAGATACACCATGTGGACACAAGTGTGATCCTATCAGATCATGGAGCTTGAAATTGTATGTGTATATGTTTAAAATGTGGTTCTCTCTCAGCTTTATGCAACAGACTGCATAAGCGGATCTCCCTCTTGATTTGGTTGCTGTGCATAAATGGTCAACAAAAATGTACCCGACTGGGCTACAAATGGTTAAGGGCCTGATTTGAACTTGTCTTTTAATGCAAGGGCAGCTGCACGGTACCAAGAGGCTGCAGCCATGGCACCGGGGTCAGGAGCTGATGCAAGGATATCGGCAGAGATGTATGTTGAACGCCCAGCCTGCAAGAAAGGAAAGAATGTGTCAAATTAAAGTATTAAACAAAACTAGGAAACTGGATGTAGCAGAAAAACCAATAGAAAATAGGCTAGTAATAAAGTGGCAATTTCGACCCATTTACTTATCAATGGGTTGACTTGGGCAATGTTTTTAATATCTCACGAGTCAAATGGGTTAAAAAGTATAGCTTTAACGCAAATGCTCAAACGGGTCATACAGATAGATCATAGGCCAGAGTGATATTAATGTATAAAACCTCTTAAATAATTTTATTCAAAAATTAGATTCTTCTTGAAATGATATAATTCTTGTAACCAGAGGAAACTAATCATTTGACAGTAAAATTACTTTCTTTTTATCAAAAGGTGTTTTGGGTCAGCCCAATCAGCCTATTTTGCCATTACTAGGTGTCAAGGAACCATTAAAGCGTTGTTGTGAAGGCAAGTACCACTATTGCTGATGCTACACATTTTTCTACCAACAATCCATCATTGAGATGTAGGACACAGTGAGAAGAAAAGGGAGAACACACAAAAACAAATTAAAAGAAAAATTGGTTTCTAAAGTGAAAGAAAGAAGCTGCTTTATTGGTACCTGAGCTTCCATTTGTTTGGTGAACTCTGCTCCAGCAATTGCCGCATCAGATGAGCTAACAAACGCATCCAAAGGGTTATCCCCATTAGTTAACCTCTGTGAATAAAATCAAAGTCATGAACATCGACACATATACAATCACAAAATTCGCATATACGTAGCCTCGCTTAATAAATAATAATACACATACACATACTAACATGTTTGTATACATACTTTATACTTAACCTCAGTTGTGAAAGGCCCATTATAGGGGTGGCAACATGGGCAGAGTGGGTAACGAGTAAAGACGCATGAGGAATTGAGATCAAATGAATATCTTTAATACGGGTCAATACAGGCTGGTCAATTTCGGTCGACCCAAAATACTTTTTATCCAACTTTTTGACCCTCTTTATCCAACTTTTTAAGCCCTCTATAACAAATTATTGTGATAACTGATAAATAAGATTATAGAAGGTATATAATATTACATATCTTTTTTTCATAAAGCAATTTACAAGGCCTTATTCATCGAACGTATGTTTTGGGTGACAAATTTCATTTTAAGTACGTTCATTTAGCATAAGAGATAAAAGATAACAAACCAACCCACTAACTAGTAAGTGGATCACAATTGCCAGCTCTAGCCAATAGTATCTTTTTGAACGCGCACAAACATATTAAAGACATCCATATTGAAATGTAATAAGCATCAAATGATTGTAGGGAATGCCCAGCAAATTAAACAAGAATAGAGTGTCGGATTCTACCTCTCTGAGAACTGTTGAAGCTGGAATAAGAGCATCCAACATTGTACGATAGCCTGCAGCAGCCCCACCATATAGCATAACTGCACTGATAGCTCCTTCAAATGCATCAGCCCCTGGACAAGCATTCTGACCATGTTAATAAACGGAAATCATGTGAAGGGACGTAACTTTTCAAAAAGAGTAAGAATGATAAAAAGGAATATCACATTGCAGCGATGTAATATCTGATTGTTTGTTTAGTTTCAACCGTGCATATGCTGCCTTGCAAAATATGTCATACCTGTTTCAAACATCATTAAACAAAAAGTAAGACTACTAAAAGCACATAAAAATTTCTCCGTAGATAATAAGAAGCTTGAATCAAGTCACAAAAGTAGAGGTCGTAATTTCGACCCATATAGGTATGATTGGGTCAGTCTGGGGATACTTTATCTCAAATAAGTCAAACAGAAAAATAAAATGATTCGGCTTAACAGAAATGGGTCGAATGGATATAGGTTGTCCAAAAATATGTGCATAAAACCTCCAAATAATTGTAGTAAAAAAATCAGATTATTATGGAAATGATATAATTTTGTAAAATATCTGACACTCTACTTAATCGAGTAAGAGACTCGATGAATTTTGAAAAAAAGTTTAGGTGAAGCTGACTAACACGTTCTGAACATACCAAAATATTGCCACTTTTGCCCTATACTTGATTTGACCTGTTACCCACCCTTTCGACCGCCCATTCTAGCAGCTCTACATAAAAGTAATACGAAAGGAAATATATAATACAAGATTCCACTTGTTCCTCCCATGACTCTTCGGATAGAAGATCCTATCTCGCTAATGGTTTCAGCAGCATCGTTGAGGGGATAGCTAGGAGACAAAAAGTTAGAAGAGAAAAAAGCACATCAGCATCATGAAGACAAATAGTCCAATGTAAATTTATGCACACAATGAAAGACAGCCCTGACAAAGCCTTGATAGAGTTAAGAAGGATTCAAATAGGGAAAAAAAAGTTAATCGTGGTAGCATAAGCAGACAGGATTAAAGTAATGCAAGAGCAGATAATGGAATTGACTAGCAGAGGCAATCAAGCACATACTTATGAATGGGTAGATTGGGTTTATGTTTTATTTTTAACAGGTCACATGGGTAAAAAAAAAGTAAATTACACAAAGTGTGTATGAGGTCTTTACTCTTTCACTTGTGCACGTGTCTTCCTTCCCAAAAACTAATTACACCGCACGTCCCATCCCAAATATTAATTACACCGCCCATCCCCGTGAATGTTTTTTTCCCCAACTTCGTGCAAAGGTAACCAACCACGTAGGGGATTTGTGTATTATACTAGTAATAAAAATACCTTAAAAGGAAACAGTTCAAATGGGTTGAATAAAAACTCCTAAATCATTTTATTCAAAAGATTATATTACATTAGAAATGAAAAGCTTTTATCATCAAATTAAACACACTCAGTATCATTGGAAGTTTTGGACAAAAACAGTTTTTGGTCAACCTAACCAGACTCAATCTGTACCAGAAAACTACCCATTTTGATCAACCATTGCCCGCCCCGCCCATTGAACAGAGAACATACTGCTTCTTTAGATCTTCTTGAATAGCTGTTGCACCTCTAGACATCTGTATTATCACAAGTAAAGAAGCCAACATGTGGTTAAAAGTTATACCGATATGTGTATCGAGTATGAATTTGGATGTACTTGAACTTACTGTTGATCCACAGTCACCATCACCCACTTTGCTGTCCCAGTCATTTAAACTATCCTTAAGATTGATAATTGCCAGGGTTGCTGCCTCTATAGCTACCTCCAGCGCAAGACCTTGCTGATTTAGTTGCTGTGGCCGACTCAATACCTAGTCAAACATGATGAATATTGTATTATGGAAATAAAAAAGTAAGATTAAAATAGCACATCTTTTATCCCAGCTAGAGGTGGCAAAACAGGCTTCGGGTTGGGTAACGGGTCAAAACAGATCATTTTTATGAGCAGGTTTAAACAGGCCATGTATGATTGGACCTACCAGCCAACACTTGTGGCATTTTGAACTTCCTAAACATATAATGTATTGAATATGATTACAAAACTCGATTATTATGTACAATATAATACGGCCTTTTACATTAAAGAAAGCTAATGAAGGGGAGTCTGTTGATTAAATCTAAGAATCAGAAAAGATAATTCCATTAGTAATTGGGTTGATAATCAGAAGCACTTAAAGTTTATGGCTTGAATTATAACCTATCTATCTAAAGAGCTAGACCAATAATAATACGGTTATTCAAACTAGAAAGCAAGTAAGCAACACAAATACAGTAAGGCATTTTGCATTCCATCAAAGCAAAATTACAACACAACTAAAAACCTAAAAAGAAAGGCCTTTCGGTTTAATAACCTCATCAGTCTTTGAAAGAGAAGGCGGAACTGGAACAGGAATCTTGGCTGGCGGGTGATCACCTACAAGTAACTAGAACTACTTAGTGTTATAGAATAAAAGCTTTATGAATAAGAGGTGGCAAAATGGCCGGGTAAGTAGCAGGTCAAATGGGTTTTGCAAGGGTTGACCCAAAACACATTTTGTCCAAAATTTTATATAATTAATTAGTGTCAAATAGTTTAAAGAAAGTGATATTTCTCAATAATCTGATAATTCAAATAAAACAACTAAGAAATGGTATTAACAGTATACTTTGGGTGATTCATCCTGCCATACCCATTTGGCTCATTTACTTCTTAGCAAACTTTTTTTTAATTTTACCCATAAAAAAAAAACATAACCAACCCAAACTGTTCATAAGTAGATTACCAACTCTATATACAACCACCAGCATTTCAGAAATTACAAAACGGGTCAGTTAAACATTTACATCCACCAAGTATATAGCTATACAGAATGAAAATCACTGCCACTGTAAACACATTTAACACCATGACACTTAAAACAGGCTAAACATGTAAATGTAAGAAACTACCAACCATCAACTCCAACGGGCCAATGTGGAGCCTTAGTTGCAGCATCCAGGCGTCGCAAAATTGCTTGTTCTGCCTTCATTATAGTTATTGAAAACCCTGCACAAGACAGATGTTAAAGGTGCACTTTGTTCACAAAACAAAAGTAGAGAATGTTTATCAGGATGAAACCGGACCAAACCCAAACCATAATATTACGAGTAATGGAACCAGAGACCAAACCGATTAATGCGGTCGAGTTCAAGTTTACAAGCAAATCATTTCCATAACAGACAATAAAACGAATATAAATTTGGGAATTGATAAACATAAAAATCTAAAAAAAAAAATGGTTTGGTTCGGTTCTGGAATGGGACCTGATTATTTAGAATATCCCGAGTCGGTAACCGTTTTTTAAAAGAGCTTTAGAACCAAGAAGCCAAACCAAATACTTGTGGTCACAGTATGGTCCGGGTTTGGTTCTTCGGCTTGATCTATCCAAACCCTAAACAGAAGGTTTGTAGATGTTAACAAACCTGCCATATCAAGAGAAGTCATAAATGACCCTGTATAAACTCTAACAACAGCTAGCCCGTGTTCAAGCTGTAAAATAGGCACAGCCTTTCCAGCGGCAATCATCAGTTCCATTACAGGAGTTGCCCCTAATCTGAAATTATTTAATTATAATGTCAAACATTTCAGTTACCGACAGATCTGACACTGGTCTAGTACAGCAATGATAGGGCACATGCTGCATATTCAGGAAATTGATAATTTTGGAGTGAGTTGCTTCAAGGTCAACAATGGCTTTCTTAGTTCATTAAACAGATTATAAATCTCATGCGAATTTTGAGAATTGTGAATCATGAATCATGGCTTGTGTATTCAGTTAACTCTTTCAAAAACAATTTATATAATATTGTACAAATGCTAAGCACGGGAATAAGCATTCTACTAATAGATTTGTACAATAATATTTTGCATTGGCTATGTCATGGATAGGAATCACATTGTTTGCTCCATGAATTGGACAATAAGTTCATCTAACAAATCATATATGTACAGTAAATAGCACTTATAAAAAGACATAAATGTAAGATAACATACCCATTAATCATGAGGACAACACGACTCCCACGTTTAATTGGAACATAGTTCGTCTCCTGTAAAGATATAAGCATTTAGTCATTCAGAAAATAAAATGAAATTACAAATAAACAACTAAATGTTTGATAAAGTAAGATAAACATCTTCAACATTAATACATTGTTAAATACTATGAATTTACTGGTTGAGGAACTTGAAGCCAGAATATAAACCATAAAAAATGAAATTTTACTCCAACAATGACTAGAGCAAGAGACAGAATGATTTAAATAATTTTCCAGAAAAACAAAATTGATATTCAACTCATGACACTTCCTGGTTGAAGAACTTGAAGCCAGAACTTAAACCATAAGAATGAAATTTTACTCCAACAATGACTGGAGCAAGAGACGGAATGATTTAAATAATTTGTCGGAGTTCTTTCCAAAATGTAATAAACATTGACAATCACCAATGCAGTAAAGAAAATTTGTATTCTAGAGTTCAATTAGGTTCCCTTGGTTATTTTACTGATATTCGAGTTTTTCTTGTTATATTTACCGTTTCCGAGCCAGGGCACATTGTTGTCCCCCAAGTAGCAATCCAACTAAATCTTTACATGGTATCGTAACATAGTCTGTTATAACCCACCCTAAACCCTAGCCCCTCATACGATTTGGTACCAACAGCAACTATTGGGACTATATTTAAGATTGATCTGGTAGTATTGGGAAATTTTGTAGAGATGATTCTTGATTATATATAGATTGTTATTATAATAATATAACTTCTGTGATCGTATTTGACACACTAACTATTTATAAATTTGTAAAGAGAAAAAGAGAGTTTTTTAAAGTCACCCAATCCAACCTTCCCATTTTGCCACCTCTAAACAAAACATATTAAGCATAGCAGTGTACTTATATAAAAACAAATGAATCACTATTTGCTTTGAAGTGACATACTTCAGAGAGTATACGATTCAGCACATGGGATACCACCAAATCGACGGGTTGGATGTCTGCTACAATAGCACCAGCTTCTCCATGCTGAAGCAAATGGATCTTAATTAATTTATCTTAAAAATATAAAACATAAGAAGTTTATGTCTAGTATAGCACCCTGGTGAAGTAGATAAGCAAAACCCTACTTACAATTCCAAGACCAAGCTCCATTTTTCCTGGTCCTAGACGGTCTGATTTTGGCTGACCGGGAAGTGTGCAAACTGACAGCGCAACACCCATTGTCCCAACAATTTCACATGCATGCCTTGCTTCAGCAGCAACATCAGAAAGAGGAAGACCAGAAGCAGCTGCTGCTCCTGCAATCTGAAACTCTCAAAGAACATAAATAAATAGTTCACTAAATTAATTGTCATTAACTGTTATTTGAGCCGCTAAAGAAGCAAAGTAGTTTTAATAGTCACTGCCGCATCATAACAAGACGTGATGATAATTCTTAGATACTGAATATCAGTCGTTCAAACATCATATATTACACAGCTTCATTGGCTCATAATTATCATTTTGGAGTGAAATGCCTCGAGACAAAAAAAACAATTCCATCTTCAAAAACTTATAAGAAAAGGATAAGTAAAATATCCTAGTTGCCTAGATGATCAACAACAATAAGCTTTCCAAGAGAATGAATGTTAGTTGAAGCTAAGAACGAGGGGTGGTTGGGGGAAGGTTAGGTATCAGTCAATGAATTCGGATTGAGACGGTTCATTTATTTAGACCAAAAGTTGGTGGTTCGGGTTGGGTTGATTTGTAAAAACTTTTTGTCCATATAATCCTCGGGGACTATTTGAAATGTTCCCCTTTTAGCTAACTTTCATGATATGAAGTTTGATATAAAAGCACAGCCCAAATCGGCCTATTAATAAGTAAAGAAGTCAAAATAGCTATGGTTACTAGGAACATATTAGGATTTAGTTATAGAGAAAACTGGTACATAAATGCTACCACATGCACATACAACAAACGTTAATAACACCCCAAGTCCAGAGAACATCTAAAACGATATGACAAGTAAGAAAACTATAAAGAACACATTTGAACCTTGAGCTGCTGAGCATAAAGCACACAAATTTTTCATATTGTGCAACTCTGTGCAAGTATCTTAGTCTGCACTCATGTGTGTATATTTATATAAAAGTTCATTTTTCTTCTCCTATTTGCATGCAATAGATTATAGGACAGATGAGAATAAACCTTATGAATGAGAATGGTTCCAGCCAGACCCCTTCTACCAGCTATGCCTCGTGGTGGTGGTAAAGCGCAGTCATCTCCAACAATTACCATCTATCCGGAAGGTAATAAATTTAATCTCACTAAATATATATGTAAATATATACGTACACACTAAGTGCGTGTGTGTGTGTGTGTTTTGAAATGCATCATGAGGATATATTTAAGAGCTAATATTTTCCTTCTTAATAGTGGAGAAAAATTTAGAACTACATGTCAATAATATGCACTAACCTCTACTTTGTAACCTTCGGATTTAGCTTCCTCGGCTGCCAATCCAAAATTTAACCGGTCCCCGGTGTAGTTCTGTGAATCCATGATTGGAATCATAAAACTAAAATTGCATCCTTACAATATACAAGTGACTCTCAATGCTTGTTAAAGTTCAATCCCCGATAAGATCAACAGTTCCAGGATACTAGTAGTTAAAGAACTCAATAAATGCAATATTATTGTTTTAGAAAATCTTAATAAAGAAAAAGAAAGAATCTCCAATACATTCTGACCACCACTCCTGAACATGGTGCATTAATTTGACCGCATAAACTAAAGAATTAAAACTAGAGGTGGCAATATGGAGAGTGAGCCGGGTGGGTAACAGTTCAAAACAGGTTTGCGTAAAAATTGGTAGTTGTTGGTATGGGTCAAACCGGGTTGCGTTGCCGAAAAACACTTTATCTTCAGAATATTTAATTTCTTTATAAATATAAATTGTCAGTTATGATTACAAAAATTACACTATATTAATGATATATAATTTTCTGGATAAAATGGTTTACAATAGGTTTTAAGAACTACAAAAATACTTTGGATGACTTTCGCCCAGTTTAATTTAAATTTAACTCTTTTTTGGTACCCATTTGATACGTTAATGAGAAAAGACAACCCGCAACACCTATCTTAAGTAATTGGTTGAAAAAGCCACCTCTAATTTGGATGAAGGCATTAGTTAACATCGGAAAGTTACAACACCTTGACAATTAGAAGGCATCCCATCGGCCCAGTCACAGCTCGTATGCCCTAAAGTTGGACAATATTAGTTGCGATATCATAAAGGAGGTACAGAAAGAGAACCACTTGAAAAGAATTCTAGTTCATCTGATTTAGTGGTAGGCAATACAGCAAGAATTGAAGCAACAGGTGGAGAGGTGAAAACATCTCCGCAGATAGCTGCAGTCAGCATTCCATCACCTACAAATCCAGCATGAGCTGGCTCATGGCCACTTCCACCTCCTGTGCAATTAAAAGATAGTTTGAACATATAATATGACAAATGTAGATTCCAACATTAAAAGTTGAAACTAAGCAAAAGTACCTAGCACAATTACACATTACTATCATCAATGAGATCATAAGGATAAAGAATAGACACTTGATATTAACAAATAAAATAAGGTAAGTGCTTGATTTATCTAGCCAAAGAAACATGTAATACTCACAGTAAAAAGGACTCCATTTTCTGTACCTAACTGCTCATCTCTTTCGGCTTATTCCTATTATTACTGATATATCATACCTAGAGGTAGCTAAAGGGGTGGGCGGGTTAGGTTACATTGTTTTTTTAGGACGGGCCAAAAGGTACCAGATTACATTGACTGCAAACTCTTTTTTGTCCAATTTATCATTTATATATAAAAATCAATGCTATCATTATGATCAGGATATCATAATCGTTACAATGATCATAATCTTCGAATAGAAAAATTCAAGATGTATGCATTAAATTAGACTTTAGGGAGCTTTCAACCCATTTGGCATGTTCCCCTTTCAATTAATTATTTTATTTAACCCGTTTGAGGTATAACACAACCTTAGATATAAAAACTACTCACCAAATAGCTTCACTGGTCCTTGTTTGAGATCTTTTTAATTAATATCACGTGTCACCTCTTTGCAAAAATTCAAGCTAGGATGAGCTCAAATACTACAAGAGCTTATGGCATTACTTTTTGGTACATAAATTATCCCCCAATATGACATTGTTGTGGGTACTTCACATAGGTAACCAGTAACAAATAAGGGACTTTAAGATTTTACAAACATCTTTCAAATATAGTACAAGATACAAATTTGGAGGTATCCAGTCGTTGAAATTGTACTTTTCTGTTCAAAAATGGGACTAGGTCAACAACTTAAGCATCTAAACGGTTTTATGTTAAGATTTGATTAGAAAAATTCATGGCAAGGATCAATACCACATCATAAGAAAACAAATTATATAAAATGACAATTTAGCTTGCAACTCGTTAACTTAGCACAAAGTAAATATGATCAACAGCAGTAAAAGTATGGTGTGCTGAAATGCTGCGTACCTGATATGACTGCAACTTTGTCATATTTTGGACCTACAATATCAGCACGTAAAACAACCTTTACCTGTGTTCATTTACAGGAAATCAGAATTTAAAGAATCCAGAAGATGGTATCATCAAAAACAAAAATGCATTGCGATGTGAGTATAAAAAACTGTGAACATAATTCAAACCTCTGGAAACCCATCCAAGTACTGCAAACCAGGATAAGTTTCTACAAGTCCTTCAATGAATTCGGTTACCACATCTGCAAAGAATCAAAAGAAAATAAGGGACTATGACTGATGCAAAAAAACTAAGAAGAAATCAACAGAACTAAACTAAGGAATAGATTTAGAGTCACTAGATTATAGAAACATCCCACTCAAGATACAGCATACTCAAGATGAGGAAGCCATCTAGATCAAAAGCGACTCCTTTGCAATGTCGTTCATGAGACGTCTTTTTTTCAAGTCCTTATACTTAAACTAATTTGGAACAATATGAAGTCAGCGAGATGGATACAAGGGTCCCCAAAGTCTGGTAAAATGTTAATTCTCGAGTTTAAAATCTAAAATCTAAATGAAAAGAAAAGTCTAATGCCACGAATGTCGAAAGATTGCTCGTTGGAACTGTGGTGTACCTGATATTTGGGGGAAAGAAATTTAAGAAAATTTTAAGGAAATACAGAAACAGTGATTAAGAATATCAGTCACCGTGTTAGAATGCAACTAATGAGACTCAAGCTGGAGTATGAACTCAGCAAGTTGCAATTTCTTGGAATATTCCAAGCAGTTACATTAAGACTAATAGATATCTATACTGGCTACTAGTTAGATTCTTGGGCTACATAAGGTTTTTTTTTTTTGGTTTGGGAGGCTCAGTAATCCCCTCCCTCTTCTTAGTCTTTAAGCCTGAGTGTTTTTGGTAGGTCAAGCTTTCAGTAATCATCTTGTTTGATCAATAACATTCTTACCAACGATAAACGGCGAGTGCAAAAATGGAACTCAACAATCTAACAAAAACATTGTTGAAGGTACCATGACTATTTTCCATTTCATTATAATAAGCTCCTTCTCTCATATATTTACTTTCAATTTCAATGTTTTCGTACCATTGAATATACTTGCTAAAAATACATGCTCATACTATAGAATAAGTAAAATACCCACCCCCGAACTAACAGAATCTTTTCTGTTTCTTCTGCTGGAAAATTCCAAAAACTAAACTAATTACCAACAACTAAAAGTTACTCCGTGATAACGATATTCTAAACTAAAACACACACAACAAACACAACTGCTGAACTAAACGCACGAAAAAATCAACAAATGATCCAATTAACAAGTAATTAAATGAGCACAACCGGAACGAAAAATTATGAATTCAAATAAGCAATTGATCAATTGATTGATTAATGTAGTGCAATGTAATAGCAATAAGGAAGGTTAAAATTGAGAACTGTAAAGTAGTAGTTTACTACCGTTGGGGTTGTTGATGAGCTTTGTACTCTCGAACGCCATTTCGTGAAATCAGTAGTGCATTAAGCTTCACCGATTAATCGACGGACAGAACACTACAGTAGTATTGATGAAGAACCCTAGCTACAGCGAGTGAGATAGAGATAGAAAGAGAGTGGTGAAGTACTCAAAGTCGTACGTTCGTTCCTTGGTGGAGTATAGATCAAGTTACAGAAAGACTCCCTTGACTTTTGGTAAATAACAGAGATAGTCCCGATGATATCGAGGCTGGGCTCGGCTCGAAAGCTTCACGGCTTTCGCTATACATGGTTATGTTCGACTTGAAAATATTCGTTCAGCTTGAAAAGGTTGAAATTTCGTACTCCGTAAAAAAGTAATTTTAATACTCCTACTTAACTTATATGGAGTATGTATTTAAAAATAAAATTTGATGTCAAAAATCATTTTAAATATATATAAGATTAGATCGTCAAAATTAGTAAAGAAATTGTAAAATAGTCTAATGATTTTCAAAATATAAAAATATTATCATTAGAGATAAAATTTACATATTTGTATACACGTATATGGCTCTCGAGCTCTTAAAGCTCGAATCCAACTCGATATATATTTCGAACTTGATTATTAAGCTCGAGCTCATGTTTGAACTCGATAACAACTTGAGCCGAGCTCTTAAAGCTCGAATTCGACTCGATTTATATTTCGAACTTAATTAAGCTCGAGCTCGGACTTGAATTCGATAAAAACTCGACTTGACTCGGCTCAAACTTGATTCGAACTCAAATTGCTCGATAAAAGCTCGAAGCTCGAATCATTTGTGTGTCTAATTCCAATCCCAAACTCTACTCCACATTTCAATGATTTAATTGTTGTTTTGATTTAATAGAAGGTTTAGAGCGTAGAGAATGAATATAACTGATTACTTTATTAGAGATTTTTGGTGATCGAGGTATGAGTTTAGACTTTAGATTACCCATATAAGAGGGTCTAGTTCATGTGAAAGCTTTCCTGATTTTCTTGATAAATCTGATTGATCCGTACACTAAAACCACTGAAAAATACTTGCTAAACACTAAATTACAAAGAACAGCTACCAAAATAACATCAAGCAATTTTAGATGCTTGTTATTGCATATAAGAGGGTGTTTGGGATTATTTAATAGTAAGCACTTTTTTGCTTGAAAAAATACTTATTTTTTAAGTGCTTATTGTGTCTTCCAGAAAGTAAAGTGTTTGTTTATTATGCTTATCAATGAACATGTAAATGAAACAATCTTTTGATGTACTTTTTTGTTAAATATATTTCTTTGACCCGTTCAAAAATACTGTAATAACCTAGATCAACCAACTTTTAAGTAAACAACTTGTAATTGTTCTATATTCAAAGCTTGTAGGCCAAAGTTAATTTGTCAAGAAAAACACAGATTAGATCATGTACCACGAGCTTAACCAGGCACCCAACCAGCGAGTGTTCCAAAACAGTAGGTTTACAATAATACTTGCTATTGCAACTAGCAACAACTAAAGTCTAAACCCCAAGTGGTTGCATAATCACTTGGCAAGCATCATCCTGACAAACTCCTCATAGTTCACTTGACCATCACCATCCATGTCAGCTTCTCGGATCATCTCATCCACTTCTTCATCAGTTAACTTCTCCCCAAGGTTTGTCATCACATGGCGAAGCTGCACCCAAATCAAAAACCATACGAGTGAATAAAGTTGTGTTTTATCTCAAATATAAAATAGCTAAAAGGGAACAGGTTAGAAAGGTAGAGTGTCACATAGAAAATATGTTTTCAAGAAAAAGAAAAAAACAACAGAAACTGAAATAATAGCAGTGTGTTTAAATGCAGAAAAGTGGAGGTGTTTCACAAGAAAAATTAGCCTAAAAATAATTAAACGTGCTCAAACATGATTTTTCTAGGAAATATTTCATTAAAAATGAAAAAACCAATTTTCTAATATATAACTACACATTTGAAGAAAAAAAATGATCCATGACACTTTTGATAACTCGGTATTATAGCTTTCAACTGTTCTCCTTTCTAGAGGTAGAAAACTTATTTTGTTTTCTAAACTATAAAACGAGAACATTTGAAAACTACTTGCTAGTTTTCTAGAGATATAAAACCCCTCTAAATTTCTGGGAAAATGAAGATGGAGTTAAAAATAATTTTATGCAACTAATTGTTCATGTGACACATAGCACAGCAACCTGTCACCTGTTTCAACTCGTAACAGGTTTACCCAACCCAATTTCCCCCCTGAAAGTATATGAAAAGCGGAAGAATGATTGATTTACATACTTCAGCAGCAGAAATGTATCCATTCTGATCCTTATCAAAAACCTTGAAAGCTTCTTTTAGTTCCTCCTCTGAATCAGTATCCTTCAAGGTAAAAGAACCACAACATTAAGCAATTATGCAAAACATGAATTCATATCTATAACTGTATTTCCCCTGTTATCTAAGTTATGTGCCCCAGTTTCGAGGGCGGTAGGACCTTATAGGTCCTAAACGATCAAAACAAGGCATGCTATCAAGTTTTTGCAGATTGATAATAGACAATGTTTCTAAACAATTGTATTCACCTTCATTTTCCTGGCCATCAGATTCAAAAATTCAGGGAAATCAATGGTTCCATTCTGATCAGCATCAACTTCATTGATCATATCTTGTAGTTCAGCTTCAGTAGGATTCTGACCCAAAGATCTCATAACTGTTCCCAACTCTTTAGTAGTGATACAACCTACAAAATTTACTACTTATTGAGCCCCTAGACACAAACATTGAGAAAAACTTCACATTTTGATGAAATAACTGAGTGTCAATTAAAAACTAAAAGACAATGCCGGTCCATAAACGTAAGCATTCACAGATAATTTTGATGAAATAATTAAGGGTGCCAATTAGAAACCAATTAGTAGGCAGTCACAAAATCGAACAAACTGCATAGAAAATATATTTTTTAATAAACTTACACACACAAACACACACATGAATCTACAATTTGAGCAATATTACACGGATAACTTTGGTAATTCACTCATTTGAAACTTATTAATACAAATCGATGAACAAACGGAAATCCCTAGCATAGCTTAAATACATAAATAAAGCTCTCAACGAAAAAATCATCATGTATGATGTATCATCAATGGATAAACACACCGTAATCATACTATTTGCACATAAAGCATGATACTAAGACATAATAATAATTATTCACATATATTATCTCGTTTAACAGACTTCTACTAATGCCATACATATAGTTAGCAATTAACATTACAAGCAAACGATATAATAGGATCGTAAGTATAAAAAACTTTTGAAGCTTTTTCCACAAGGCAAGCATCATAGATCTGCATCTAGAAACCATACCATAACATCTAACACATAAACACATCAACTACAACTAACTTTTGTGTGTCTATACGCAATAAACCCTAAAAAACAACAAATAACAACAAACTCTCGTAGATCTTACGAAAATAGACGAACATGTACATACACATTATATATTATGAAGTAGAATGTATAACTGTAGATCACCGTACACAATTCAAGCAAAATGATGTAATATAAAAGAAGTGATATCGCTGTAAGTAAATGACATATATATAGAGATATAGATATAGAAATACCATCTCCGTCTTTGTCGAAAAGGCTGAAAGCTTCTTTGAACTCTGCAATTTGTTCTTCAGTGAGTTGTTCCGCCATTGTTACGATGAAATCAGCGAGAGCGAAGAAATGGTGGTTTATAGGGTTTTTGGGGTTAAAACGCGTACGAGGGATGGAAATGCGTAAGAAATTTTACTTTATCACCAACAAATACGGCAATGGTCAAATAATTGACCAAAGGGGAATTTTCATTTGACCTATGTTAACTGTCATTTTAAGAAAAACCTCAGTAATTTGTGACGTTTGAAATCACAAAAGAATCGTGATTTTGATTCGAGAAGCTACTAAAGTTTTGAAATTTATACTTTTAATTTTTATATATTTATATAAATAGTCTCTCATTTAATACTAACAGCATCAAAATATTTGTGCAGTTCAACTATACAAATAATTATTCTTTTAAAAAATGGTATTGTACAATTTATTTTATATTTGAAGGCTATTGTTACTAGATATTATACTTTATATTAAATCGGAATATTTTTTTGGTATTGACAAATTATGTGAATTTTGCCTAGATGTTTAAATTTTATACAAAAAGTGCATAAATCTAGCGCTGAGTGTTTAGGTTATGATATTTGTAATGAAACGAGATCGACATGTTACATGTCATTGGACTTTTGCCACATGTTAATGGTAGAGTTTTACAATGGACTGGTTTTGTCTGTAGTGGTATTAAATTAATTTTTCATATAAAATTCATCAAACCGGTTGAGTCGACGATTCAACCGGTCCGACTGAAACCGAACCCCCCTCTGCTTCAACTTGAAAACGATTTTTAAAACATTGATGAAAAACATAGTTGTATAGAAATATGAGACGCTGAAATGACAGACGTGACATTGCATTAAATTATGTAACGTGTCATGGATTACTCATGATCTTGGATTGGAGCATTTCTAATTAGTCAAACCATACAAAGTTGTATGGACTGTCACACATTTAAATAATTATAATTTTTCTATTTAATCACGTAGGTACAAAATGTATGAGAATCAACCTTTTTGCTTGAAAAAAATATCTATATAAAAGTCTCATACGACCATTAAATACCATACAACACTTTAGTGAAATTAGATAAATCCAAATCTCACTTTTTAAAGAGCTTCCCACTTTTTATTGGATAGAAAAGTTAACAAGCATACGTCACTTCTTCTAGTTCCATACCTTTAAATCGAGAGATGGTTCTTAGGAGAGTGTTAAAACACATGACTCAAACATGTAATTATTCCTTGTCTAATCACTACTTCACTAGCTTAAGCCTAAATGTATACCTTACAAAATGAATTGATACATAGGACAAAATCAAACATGGAGAGGTAAAGATAAAGAAACCATAAAGTATTTATCAAAAAATAAGTGAATTAGGCGTATGCGTAAGCGTATTTTTAAACATATTTAACAATACGATATTCAAAATTGGACCATGTTGATTACTTTAATGAAAATTCAAAGGCGGCGAAGGATCATCCAAGTGTAGCTCAAGGAATGATTTTGGAAGAAACGATAACAGAAAGACAGGAAGAAAAAAACCCAGATATGATGAATTCAGTTACTTTCTCCTTTTCAAGGTCTTCAACATCACATGTTTGTACATTATAATGGTGGAAAAGCCAAAACATAAGGCAAAAATCGGGTCGACATTCGTAGCTAAAGGTTCTCCCTGAGAAGACGAGGTGGTGGCGCCTGCTAGTTAGCTTGAAAGTCAAGAAACGTTCTTAGCTTCTGTACAAGAAGCTCACGGCTTCCGTACAAAGGCTTAACACTAGTGAACCAATCCTTCTCAAGCAATCCACCTTTAGAACTGGTAACCAGTTCATGATGAAAATTTGACACAATTTGGTAAATTGAAGTCCTGAGAATATCAGCCATGGAATAGGCTTTTGAGTAGTGAGGCCCATCTTTCTTATTTGATGAAAGCCCATTTGTTGTTGTTGAGTCTCTCCTTGCTGGGCTCAATGCAGCCCATTTAATGTTGGCGGGCCCAGTCAAATACTGGTTTGATGATTGGAGGTTGGTCTTCTTTCCCATCGAAGTTTCAACTGCTAATAAGCAAGCCAAAAGAGAAGATATAGTAGCAGCATTGCAACCCGAGAGTTGGGCAACCCCAAAACGGTCTTCCTTGCGGGAACGTATAGTCAGTGACGAGGCAATCCGAGCAGACCATGCACATACCTGTTAAGTCAAACTAGTCAACTGCATAGCAGGAAAGATAATGTGAAGGAGCGTATGTAAATCAAACTGTCACAATTAAAAATGCCAACACAGACTGGTCGACAGCTTGATTACAAAGGTCCTAACAGACTCGGTCAATATGGGCAGACCCCCAACGACAATGATCCAACTTTGTGAATACCCCAAGACATTTTACCATACCCCTTGGCATATTGCCAACAAAGAGAAGATGGGCACACTTGACAAAATTATGGAATCGGTAACGAGAAACTTGTCTAAATCAACTAGTAAAGTCAAATTGCATATAGAAAGTTATCTTGACCACTAAAAGGCCCAATTGACCTTTGTTCACATGTGGTCATGTGCTACCACATCGTCCGTTTCACAACATTAGCCTCTCGCTCCACCACATACCAATAATAAATTTCTTGATAGGTCTTTGGATGGGCCATGGGGGTATACAATGGGCTAGAAGCCAGTTTTGTGGTTCATGAGACAACTTCCATTATTATAACACTACTTATGAGTTATGACCCAAGTAGTAACTGTAACTAAATAAAAAGATACAATGGGCTAGATGCAGTTAAAGGCATTTTAGGTTGTGCAAAATAAGTACCAACTGTAACTAAATACGACGACAAGAGTCACACGACAATTCCTAATATCATACAACTTTGTTTTGTAAGTAGAGGTAAAAATAGGTTCGAAGAATAGGAACCAACATATCTAGTGAATGTTAACATTATTACTCATTAGCTATCATATTAGTTGGTTTCTGTTAAAACTGAATGTAACGCGATAGTTTTATCTCGCAAGTTTGCAACCTAAAGAACATACCTCAAAATTGAAAGTAAATGGGTTAAAATGGTCACTTGTTTCCATAAATTACAAGTCATTAACCTCCTTAAACTACAATTGATGTACCCTTCCACTGTCCTACTCCAACAATCCATTTTTCCAAGAGAGCATTGCATATGTTGCTAGTCGTACAGAAAATGTCGCTGCCCTTTTGAATTGTTAAATACACATATCTCATTAGTGTACCTAAAATTAATGACTTTTTAGAGTTTACTCTTTTGACAAAAGAATTCTAAATTTGAAACATCAAGACAAATAAACAATTAAGAGAACATTGTCATTTGTACCTACAACTAATTTCATTTTAGGTATGGACTTTAAATTCAGGTCGTAATAATAAATTGAAAAAACCATTGAAAAAGAAATGATGTAAGAAGTGGCATTTCAACCCATATACTCAAAAATGGGTAATTATGGGTTGTGTTTTGTCTTGCATGGGTCAAAAAAATTACTACAAGAAGGAGTCAAAAGGGTCCTACGAGTTGAAGGTCTCCCAAAGTCTAATTTTGATCCATAAAACCTCCTATTCCGTTTTATTCGAGACTTAGATTATTATGATTATAATAATCATGAAATTTTTGCAATCATTATTAACACATAGGTTATATAAAAAAATGGACAATAAATTGCTGTGGGTCAACCAAAACCCGTGTTGACCCATGACTAACCCGCCCATTTAGCTACCTCCAATTCACAATGAAGCAAAAAGATCAATCGAAGAGTGATATTATTAACCTGAAAGTCATAAAATGGTTCATGGAGTGTTGAACTTGAAGGTAGGTCAGTTGATGACCGTAACTGATTGGCCAAATGGAATGACTTATCGGATGAACTCCCAAGCCCTTCACTCAAATCCAAGGTGAGTTGTTCCAAGGGCTTCAAGCACACAGCTATCACTTTTTTGTAGGTCTCACCAGTTTCTTCAAAGAATGCGGCTCGGCGCCATGTGTCAACATTACTCTCACTCACCATGCATAGATCGAGATAAGCAAGATAACGCAGAAGTGATCTTGGAGTGGTCTCCTCAAGGGCAGCAAGAAGATGATCACTTGGGTTCGTTTCTGCTGCTGCTGATCCCTTTGGGGGCGCAAATAAGTATCTCTTTGTAAGAAACACCTGTAGATCCAAATTTTACATTTTAGTAAATGTCTTAAATAAATATGAAAGGGAGGTTAATCAGAGGGTGATAAAACTGGCAGTTTCAGTATGGGTTTCAGATCAAAGCAGATAACTTTTGGTACAAGTAGAAACAGGTTGGGTCCAGTTGGGTTGACCCAAAACACTTAATGTCCAGATATTACAAACTTTTGAGAAAATGTAAATTACAGAATACAAAAACTTAGATAATAATCTGAACTTTTGAATAAAATAAATTAGGGTGTTTTGTCAATGAAAATGCATATATTGGGTCAATTTTTAGACATCTGACCCTTTAGAGATTAAACATAACCTAAATCAACTCGTTCATGAATGAATGGGTCAATAATTCACCTCTAGTATTAGAATGAAAAATAATATCTTTAAGGGATTAAACCTGGAGCAAATGACGATTAAGTTCCCAACAGAGGAACACCACACATGATGCAAAATAAAACATGATCTGCTCAACAGCTATATCTCCCACGCCCAGCGCATCCTTGTGCTCATTAACAAATATAGGCAGCACTGACGAGATTAGAAACCCGGCACTTGAAAGCCTGACAGCTTTTACAATTGCCTTACGAATGCCCATTTTGTAGCTGAAGAAAAGAGGCCGCTGTCAATATGAACATGAAACATTATCAAAAAACAACCTCCTGAGTAAGCAGTCAAAATCAGATCAAAAAAATAACTGAAGTTGGATGTACAAATGACACTGCAAATTTCAACATAGCAGACAGCAAGAATCCAGCTGGTTGATCACATAAGTAATGCTAATCTCACACAGACAAGTAATAATGATGAATAGGTTAGGGTGCTCAGATGTCTCTGCGCTTTGAAACTGATTACATGATATTGAGTAATCAACATTATATAATCAGCTGAATATGTTTAACAAGTTTTACCAATGCTAATAATATCAACCAAAAGCACTACCAGAAAACAATTAAAAAGCCCATACAAATTGATGTATCAATAGCTCCCTTATACTCTGAAGTTAGCTATCCATACTTAAAGAGTTATTTAGGATTGCTTTTGCAAAACATAGATAACTACTTGTTTCAGATGGTTACTATTTTCAGGTATAATGTCATTATACAATAATACTCTGTAACAATTAAGATGATTACTGAAATGAAATTTATAAATATATAGGGGGAAAAGTTACATAGATAACATTTCAGTAGAATGTTGATATAAAAGTAAATGATAACCTGGACAATGGGAAAATCCAAAACCCATCTTTCGGTGAATACATAATGCAATCCATAAAGCAAGCCAAGTAGTAAACCCCTAAACCCTAATCCTTTATATCCAGAAAGGCAAACAACAGCCAAATAACCAGACACACTAGCTGAAACTATAAACAGCAAAAACCCTAACGTAACCCTAGCTCTCCGTCTAAAATCATGTGGCAACGGCTGACCTCGATACACAAACACAAGTTTAAGTAACCCAAAAAACAGCTCAGCAGGTGAAACACCGCGAACAAATTGTGGTGATGATACGAGAAACAGTGAAGTAGATAAGATAATGAGTGAAAATTGGAAGAAAATGAAAGCAGAAATGGAAGCGATGATTGAAGATGATGACGATGACGATGATGAATGAATTGATAGTAACGGTGAAATTAGGGTTTTGAAGAAGAGTAAGTAAACGAGTGTTGAATGTAATGATTGCCAAATTAGAAACCCTAGAAATCTGTCTTTGACTATACTGGTGGTTTGGGTATCTGCTGCTGCTGCTAATTTTCCGATCATTACTAATCGTTGTTTGTTGTTGGTAGTAGTGTGGGAAAAAAAGTGGATGATGAACAAACGACGGCGTTGTTAGAAAAAAAATGAAAGGAATTTTGGGGGTTTTGTGAAACAAAGTGGTAATGGGCGGGAAGAAATTATTAACACCAAACTTTGATAAAAATCGACACTTGACATGGACACATTGTGTAATTGTGTTAGTTAGATCATTTGAGGAGCTAAAATTTCGAAGTATGGATTATAAGAGCACGATTAGCGGTTACAATTGTAGATTGATGTTTATCGGGCTACAAAAATTGTTTTGAACCAATCAAATAAAAGACATCGAACGTCGGCCTTGAACGCCAGCAGAGAGTGGTGAACACCGACTCTGGCGTTCAAGTGCTTGAACGCGGACGCTTTGCCCTTCCCACTCCATATGCTCTAATATCTTAACCATGTTAAAGTATACTCTTTAAACTTTAGAACGGCGTATAACATACTTTAATTCAAATTATATAGAATATGTGAAATTTTGTTGTACGTCATAACAAATTATCTGAAGATACATTGTGCGTAATTTTAATTTATTGCTATTATACATATTTACAACTTGTAATGATACAACGTGTCAGCTCATACCGTTAGCACACTAATACATCATATACACGGCACTTCAACTTCTATATGTTATCATATTGCATCACACGCAAAAATGTTAGACATTAAATCTATAATTCACCTTAATCAACGTAATGACAAATAACAATGAGATTAAGATGGTACATAATATAATAATTTATCCATATTAAAAAGCAAGTTGTCAATGACTTTTATTTATATATCTTAAAATCGATAATAGCAATGGTCTTATGAGACATAAAACTGTTGGATCATGCCAACGTGACAGTATCACATTTGTGGTGAATTTCAGCGTGGTCCAAATAAGGTGGTGACTATGGTGTGATGTGAAGTTCTTATAGTTTTTATAAATATTTTGGAATGTTTAAGAAAATAAAATAAAATAAAATATGAAGTGAGTCTTGATAGTCAATGCAACACTTGATTTTGATGACTACGAGTATATTTGACAATAGTTACAAATTTAATCTAATCATCCCGTCTCGTGAAAAGGAATGAACCACGCCTTTCGAGAAATCTTTTCTTTTCTTTTTTTTCTTCCTTTCAGCCTTCAGTTTTAAACTGAAGAACATAGTGTAACCATGCGGGAAGATTTGAAAGAAATTGTTCTTTCCTTTCTGAAAAGGTAAACAACAGCGGCGATGGCGGCCGTGACCCCGACGGCGGACATCCAAACTTATACTTCTCTTACCAGTGTAACCGCACCATCTCCATTTCACCTTCACCACTTAACGAAATCTCCTGCCCCAATTGCAACGGTGGTTTCCTTGAAGAATACGAAAACGCTAATCCTAACCCTACGATACACAATCCATTTATCGCTTTCGACGATGATGATGATGTTGATGAGCCTTTTACTTCATTATCATCTGGTTTCCCCTTGTCTTCTCCACTGGCGCCGGCGATTTTCAGAATCCGATGGATTTATTCGGTGGTTCTGAAAGCTTTGAGAACACTTCTGGTGAGTTTAATCCGTTTGCATTTCTTCATAATTATTTGAGCACGTTAAGAGCTGGTGGTGCTGATATTCAATTTTTTATTGAAAACGGTACTGATAATTATCCGTCTAGTGGATTTTTCGACTTCAGTCGAATTTAGGAGATTATTTTGTTGGTCCAGGTTTAGAGCAATTGATTCAACAGTTAGCGAAAAACGATCCTAACCGTTATGGAACTCCCCCTGTGTCAAAATCAGTGGTTCAAAACTTACCTGATGTTTAGATTAGTAACGAGCTGTTGCAATCGGATTCTTCTGATTGTGATGTGTGTAAAGATAGTTTTGAGCTTCATGAGGAAGCTGCAAAGCAGTTGCCATGTAAGCATGTGTATCATCAGGATTGTATTGTACCACGGTGGGAGTTGCATAACTTTGTCCCGTTTATCGGTATGAGTTGCCCACTGATGATCAGGAATAAGAGAATAGGTCTCGTGAAGGTGAATGTTCTACGGGTGGTGGTGTTGCAGGGTCGGGGGCGGTTTCTGGTGAACGTCCTGATACCCGGAGGAGTACGGAAAGGAGGTTTAGGATAAACTTGCCTTGGCCTTTTACGTGATTTGGTTCATCTGCTGAGACAAGCAATGGTGGAACAGTAAACAATTCGAACTCGGGGAGTGGTGGTCATGCTAGACAAGAAGATCTTTGCTAAACAAAGGTCTGCATACTATCTTTTAACTATTATTCGTTACTGTTACCCGTTACCCGTTACCCGTTACCCGTTACAAATATAGATATATGAATGAATATGATAGGTTACAGATTGGTGTGATTACACAAATAAAGTGAAACGTAAATATATGTGGAAATACTAGTTAAGTAAAGTTTCAGTGGCTTTAGCATTGTGTTGATTGAACTTTACGTAACCCATTACCCAAGGTCCCATTAGTTTCTTACAGACTGAGAGATTTGCAATTCACCACTAATCTGATAAGTTATAATTCAAAGAAATTGAGAGTTCCTGGGATGTTAAATCTTTAACTTCGGCAATGCAAGCATGACCCTTAAGGTTTAGGCAAGTGACTACTGAATAATTGAACATACTAAAAACAATCTTTTATCGAAGTGAAAACCCTAACGATTTTCATTTAAATTAATCCCTGCTCTGGTGCAAACTTCAAACTGTAAATAGTTTTTCCACTGCAAAGGTCCCCGACAATATTATGGAAATGCACCTGCGACATTTCTACTTTTGGAACCTGCGTAAAATGTATTTGTATTTTGTAAAGTACACCATCGTGCACAAGCTGTATGTAATGTCCCTTTAATGTACACGTAGACTGTAAAATGATAAGTATGACCAAGGGATATAGCAACGCACAAGGGTTTTGTCTTCAAGAACGAGTACGAAGTGATGGTTGGGATGGTGCTAATGGTGATGTCACTCTTCTGTGTTTTTCATGACCAACTGTAGTATCTTATCACTGGTCTTAAAAACATAATTAAGTTGCTACCGTGATGCATTAAGCCTATAACAACCTGTACGCCATTTATCATCTTTACGTGTAAGCACTGTAAGGTATTTGGCAGTATACTGTATTGGTAAGGTTAGCTACGTTTAGGCTTAGTGGCGATACTAGTCAATCATTATGATGATGTTAGTTTTAACATAGAGTACCATCACAATACCATTTGACATGCTTCCCAGTTTTAGAGAGGGCAATTTGGACCCATTAACAGGTAAATGGATCGATTTGGTAAATGTTTATCACAAACATATTAAATATCAAATTTGTCAAAGTATTAATTTTAAACTTTTCCCAAAGTGTACTTAAAATCCATAAACTCTTTGAATCTTTTTATTTTTTAATCTCAAAACAATTTGATTTTTATTGCAATAATATAGGTTCCGTGATCATATTTAGCATATTATTTATTATGGATGCTAAAATAAAAAACCAAGAGATAGCTAACCTCATATGTCTTGATCAGCACAAAAGTTTTAGCCATTTTGACCCATTTTTCCACCTATTTCTAAACTTAATTTAATTAGATAGTGTTAATACCAGAAATTGGGCAATACAATAAAGAAGATAAAATTGTTTTCGAGATGATCTTTTTAACTATGTTGGTATTGTCTCTTTCTATGCGTGGATGCGACGAGGATTGTACATTGATGACCTGTTTTGATCAAGATAGTATTCATGTTTGTGCTTAAAAAGCTTAAGATGCCTAGATCGTGTTTTTATTCTGCATAAACCAAAACCTCACTGCCAATCATATATTTCATTTAGGTGTTTTGGATGATGTTTTCTTTTTTTAATCGTTTAACAGTGACAGAATCAAGGGGTGATCCCAGTTGTGTACCATGTTGAACATACAACAAATCTTCTTATAGATTGGAGATTAGAGATAGAATATCGTTAGTTATACAATAAATATACATTAATACATTTTACATTCTTCTGTATAAAAATCTTACATGTTTTTGCCTTTTTGGGGGTTATATTTGTTTTACGTCTGTAGTATATTTGTTTCAATTTCTCTTGGTATCATTCTATTGGTGTTATGCTCCGGCTTCACGAACACTATTCCACAACCCACTAGAACCTTAGGGGTGTGTATCATATTCATTTGCCGGTGGGTGTATTTACATTTTATACGCACACATTTGCATATCCATACATGTACATACACATATGTATGATCGGATCTTGATTATGAGGTTCTCAAAGGTTTACTAGACCAACTCCATTTAGGACCCTAATGGTCCGAGCTAAAACAAATGTTTTCAGCCAGTTTTCTTTTTCTCCTTCCAAATGGATGTCTTATTTCTCTAATTGTTAGTTAGTACTTATTATCATCCGAGCTAGTTACTTTGACATCACGGTCAATAGTATTACGTACAAGACTTGTTAAACATGTGTTATTGCAATGCTTTGTGTCTAGTTGAAGCACTCAAAAGTGTCTAAGATACAAAAAACAGAAGTAGTATTGCATAACTTATGGTACACTAGTTATAGATCGAGCTCAAGTACTATAATGCTTGACCTATAAAACTTGTGAGTCTTGTTGAAGTTGTGTCATTTTCCATTTCAACTCTTCACATTACGATGTGAGTGAGTTGAGTCGAGTTGGATTTATTCCTTTCATTGAGTGAGCTTTGCATATTCAATTTAATCATTAAAGGCATTTAAATTTGTCGACAAAAAGCTATTGTATTCTATTTCATGTGACAACTTATATTATACATTTATACCAAGTCTCAACATCATTTGTGTATTTCGACACAGAAAGATAGTGTACTTATAAGCAAATAAACAATCAAAATAAATCCCCAAAACACCCTCTTAGAACCCAAGTGTGAATATATTTGATGACATCTTTGTTAAATAGGCGGCGTATTTGACAAAATAGTCGAAGAGGGGCCTACGTGGAGTTAACGGTAACGATATGTTGATGACTAAGTTGACGGTATTTCTTTTATATATATATATATATATATATATATATATATATATATATATATATATATATATATATATATATATTCGAATTTTACGTAATTCTTTTGGAAAGTTAACATAAAATGAGTATATTTAGTCCATGTTTGTTTAGTAGAGAATAACTTGAAGAGTTTAGATGAAAATAGAATGGGTTATAAAATAGCAAACATGACGATGTTGACTTAAGTTTTTAAATTTCTCTATTATAAAAACTAGATTATTATGTCATTAATATAGTTTTGCAATCATATCTCCTATCTCCTTTACTATAAGAAACAGTTAATTACGTAGACAATGTAAAAGTAATTCTTTCAAAGTTAATCTCAACGCTTCAATAAATTAATCTCACTAATTAATCACCATTGATCTAATTATCCTAAATTGTCCATGTAATAAGTATCATTAGATATGATTAAGTTACCTATTACCCCTAATTATTTCTAATTCAAAACCACCTAATTATTCATTATCCATTTAATTACCAAATCTAATCATTGACTTATTCACACAAAAAAATCAAAACTTAATAAAGCATATTCAAATTTAAAAACCAACGTACAACAATGTACTTAAAGAAAATCAGAGATTTCAATTAAACAAAATTAACATAATATTGATTCATAACTAAATCAACGTTTGACTATGTGCGTCAAATTTAACTAAATTAATAATATTAATTCATAACTAAAATAATATCAACATAATTAATATCTTAAAGCATAAATTAATTAACTCAAGAACTCAACCGCAATTTTATACAAAATATTTCAGGTAGTACTACAATATATATATAAAAGTTTTCTCTTTTTTCGGATTTTTACTACTAATTTACTTTTTTACGGTGATATAACTTACTAATTTTTTTTCTTTGCATTTTAATAGTTTTAAGCGATAATATATTGTTTACTCTTGAATTAACAAACTATGTAAAATGACGATTAAAATACGAAACTTTCTTATCGGCATATCCCAATATTAAAATTAAATATATTTCCCATGTAAAAGGAGATTTAGATCACATAAGTCAAAGAATGAGGATCGATAAGTTTAATGTATTTTCAATTTATATCTAACACTTAATTATTTTCAAATCTCAATTTATAAATGTAAAACATCACTTCTCATTAAACTCAAATTAAATCTACATTTATAACCATTCATTTTTTATCCCTATTTTGGGAAGTCAATATTTTATCGTCAATGCAAATAAAAAAAATATTCAACCAACGAATTTGCAGACTGGTATATTAGTATTTATATTTTATTTTTTGTCATTTTGTCTGTACTCAATTGCATGTTAGCCGCATCATCTCCATTCGTGCAGTTCCTAAGATGGTTCCTTAATATAGGTACGTGAAGTACTTTCTCCTGACCCAAAATATAGGGAACTTAAGTAAGATGAACTTCTACGATACTTATAAGTTTATTAATTATCATCATTTGCTAATATATCGAGGTAACGTATTGTACGGGTTGGGCGGGTTGAGAGCGTATCAAAACGTTCATGTATAGGCAATGTCGAATTAGTAATCTGAAACTTTTTGTCCCGATTTTTTTAAAAGTTCAAAACAAGCATCATCTTTCTAATGATTATGCTTTTTCTATTATATATATAACGAGTTTATAGTTAAACTTTGGAGTTTTGATAGGACTTCTTATGATATTAATAATTAGAAATGTATTTGAATCTTAATTCACATTATGACCGTTTAAGATATCCCAAAGTACCAAGTATTATGGTTGCATGTATTTGTACTATACATTCTTATAAATTATTATGTTACTTTAGAAGTAACTTTTAGAAAGTAGATTTCTATTATAATATAACAATATGACTTCTTAATGGCATATGCTATTAAGATACAGAAATCACAAAGTGGATGTTAGCTTATTACATTGGTCGGTCATAAGTTTTGATGTATGATTTGTTGAGTTGCAGATATGTCTACCAATGCTTTCTTTGAGCCGTTGCCTATTATTGACTTTGTCACGCAACGCTGAATAGAGATTTTTAGCTAGACCATTATCCAATGTTGCTCGTGTGAAGTATGTTGGTAGCATCTACTGTAATTCACAACAGTATGTTGGTATGGTCACTACTTTAGGTGTCTGTTGCTAAAGTGTAGGTTCTACAATTTAATTTGTTTTGTTAAATGGTTTCTTTTAAGTAGTTTTATTAATTATTGATGTATACTTCTTATTCTTACACCCACTGGATCATAAAGGCAACGGGAGGAATAGGTTGAACTTACTCATCATGAAAATATGCGTAGGAAACATCGCATATCTGGTTCAACCCATATATAGCACTTATATTTTAGTGTGTTATCATGTCTCAGATTATGAACAAAGAAGCTTCTTGCTAAACTTGTGGAGGCAGAAATGAACAAGTGACTAGCGGCAATCTTTGTTTATAACATGTCATTCTTTCAAAATAGTGGCCGTAAAAGGAAGATAAGTGACAAGTCTATGATTAACATTACACCATCACTATTTGATAAAGTGTTGGATTTGTTTAAGGGCCGAGAATGAATCGTGCCTTATGACATTAAGATTTTGTTCTTATATTTTGGTTGTTGAATTAGCACATTGTGTAAGAGATCCTGAGAAATGTTTCATCGAACAAACATATAATTTAGATTCATAATTTTCTCTTTCTTACTATTTTTCATCAATTTAGTTTACCAAACATATTTTATCCCGCGAATTCGCGAGTTATATGCTAGTATAAATTATTAATAAAATTGAGAAAATGTATGTGACCGGTTGCCTTAACTCACCCTTTTTACTATAAAGAGTAACAAAATTCAAAAGACGTTTAGCTTAAAACTTTATGTAAAAGTGTGTTTGATGAAACCTAGTTGAAGTAGTTGAAGCTGTAAGCTTATAGTTGGACTGTTTTTGACACAGGGTTTTTAGGGACTTGAGTTTCTACTTTTAATAAACCTTAGTCCATAAGCCTTATTTAACAACAAAAAAAAAAAAAAAAAAAAAAAAAAAAAAAAAAAAAAAAAACTGAGTCTTATTGAAAAAGTAAGCCCTCGGAAGTCCTTATACAAAAAGCTTTTTGAAATGACTTTTGAATAGAAGATTCAGTCACAAACTTCAACTCCAGTCCAGTTCCAGTCCGTTGCTGCCAAACACAACTTTGGTGTTGGTAGTTAAAGCTTATACTTAAAGCTAGAATTGAAAACTTACTAATTTCTTTTTTGTAAGTTTTTGACCAAAACAAATTGAAGCTTAAAGATAAGTTTAAAGATGTGAATTAACGTAAAATGATAAATAATTATATAAGAAGTATTTATGTAATTTCTCATTTATAAACTTTTAATTTATTTTTAAAAGGTATTTTAAATAATTTTTTTTCATAGTGCTTAATTTTTTAATTAGCTCTTAAAATCTCGTTTAAAAGTAAGTTTAGGATCCCGTAAACTGTTATCGAGGCTAATGTTAGCAAGGCAAATAGAACCCGAACCATATAACATGACTTAACCGTTATGATCCAAACATAAATTGTTACGATCCAAATATGTTACTATTTCTAATAGTTATAATTATTTTATATAAATATATACAATACATAGGTAAGGTAGAGAGTGATAGTGGGTAATGAATTAAAATGATAGCATGTGAAGTTAAGAGATATGAATTAAATGCATCAACCAACATCTACCGGTCCCTCATTAATGTCCATACCAAAAAACCAAGCTAAAATTCAAGAATAGACGGTGGTAGTGGTTTGTGACTATTTTAATTAATTTCTTCAATTAACTAAGTATTTTTTTTTATTATTATTTAATTATTCTTTTTACATGAATACCACTGATAAATTTGAAGATTTACTAAACTTAACAAATCTCAAAACCAAACTTACTATAGAATAACTACTAACTAAATCAAGCACATTTGAAGAAAACGATTTCTGTTATAATGAGGTTAATTCTTAGCTGGAGAGTAGTCGGTCATACTTTGCATGAATTCATCAAAAGTGATGGTTTTATTTTCATTTTTCTTTGAGCTAACAAAGGCGCGTTTATTTACGAAAACTTCTTCATTTTTTCAAAAAATTATATAAGGAAAATGGAAAACTAGAAAACGTGTTCAAATTGGAGTTCCTAGAGAAGTCTTCTAAGAAAAGTGAAATCTATGATTTAAGGTAATTTTAAAACTCTATCTTGGAAAATAAAAACTATATCTCTTACATTTGAACGCGTTCTCTAAATTCCTTATAGTTTTCAAGGGGCAAAAAAATTAAAAAAAGAGAAAATGAAGATATTTTTCCGTAAGTAAATAGACCTAAGTTTTTCAACTGAAATAAACTTTCAGACGGAACGTGAGAGAATGATGTCCGTTGATTCTCATTCACATCCGTTGAGTCTTCATCTATATCCGATAAAGCAAATGAGCCCTTTTTTGTTACCACAATTCCCTCACTACCCTTTTTTAATTTCATCATTTTCACTAATCATTTTCTAATTTGAATTATGTAATTTAAAACATTGTTAGCATAACCTATACTATTGTTATCAATTGCATAGTAATTTGAAAGTTTGTCAATATTGAATATCATGTACATATATTTTTCTTAATTAATTCTTCTATTAACACTAGCAACACCTTTTAATCCGTACAGTTCAACAACACGAAATAATTTTTTTAGTTATTTGTTATTTATTATCAACAATGGTTTATGAATGAACATTATGTATTTGTATATACATAATGAGAAAACACTATTTATGAGAAGTGGTTTTGATACAAATTTGTAAGTTTAGTGAAATTCAATTATATAAACTCTCCTAGACTCCCTACTAGTGTTTTCATTTAATTAGTAGCCAAAATTGGTCAAATTTGTAACTAGAAATCATGTTTTGATAATTGAGTTTCATTAAATTTAGATATTTGGAGGACTATGCTTTATTTATTATTTTAATTTTAATATGCTAACGGTCGTATATAAGTATTTGCATTTAATTATGCGTGAAATGAAAGTGATAGTGTGACATTTTATCATTATTGGGAAGAGGAAATGGTAACAGATCGAGGCAATAGACAAAAACCAATAGTTCTAAAACAATTGGTTGGGTGCTAAAGATATTCAATTAAACAAATAAAAATCATCCAAAAATATTTAGGGTTGGTTTTATGAATAGGTAAAAAAAAAAAGGTATGTCTAACTATACTCGTACTTTTTACTTAATTTACCAGTTAAACCTTATTATGTTTCCTGTTCATTTATTACTACTAAATATTATTATGTTAAAATATGTATTTATTCAGTTACGTTCTCCTATATTGTTATTTTATGATTCTATAATAGTTTTATATCAATATCATTTAACAATGTATAATAAAACTTGAATACTCAATAACAGATACACATAAAATATAAATTTTATGATTCTTAAAATTTGTGTTGTTATATTAAATTATCATATATTATTTACAATATTTACTTCAGAGTTTATTCATTCAAAATGTTTGAATAGATATTATTTGAATCTTTGCCTAACAAATCGAACATATACGTTGTTGTCATTATTATTCGTGATCAAAAGGTGTAATTTTTATGACTTATTTAATTTATCTAACAAAACGAACTGATAATTTATGACAAAAAATCTCTTTTTTAAGAAAAGAAAAAAGAAAAAAAAAAGAGTAGAAAAAGTTACTGAATTAGGGGTAGACTTAAGACTAAATAATTTAAAAAACACAAATATAACGAGATATTGATTTGATTTTAGACGTTGTTTTAAAATTTTATATATAAGATGTATATGAAAAATATGAAATTATGTGATAGAAAGATAAAGAGGGTGTAATAATTATAAGATGCACAAATAACTAGGTATAAAATAGTTAATTTCAAAATTAGTGTTGAATTAATGAGTAGATTTAGTAGCACCCAAAAAACAAGTTTTTACAAAGTTATCCGCGTAGAATTCCATCGGTAAATGTTCCAAAAGGATTGGAGTGGGTCTCATTTCATATATAGCTTTTACTAGAGCATAAATACATACATAGAACTTTTGACACCAAAAATCATTTTCTAAATAGACACTTTCACGGTTGTTTTTGATAAACTTACCACAATTTATAAATTCTTATTTTACACGCATGTGATGTGCAGTTATTATAGATCTATGAAAAATAATGATGAAAATATCAATACCCCATTATAAATGAAAGTATGTAGGGGTGACAATTCGAGTTGGGTCGAGTTAATGGGTTGGCAGGTCAGAAATGGTCAACTTGATTTTATAATTGGGTTGAGTATTTCAACCCAACCAAAAATTCGATAACTCGGATCCAACCCGACTAACCCGATTTAATATAGTAACCAGGTTTTCAGGTGATTTCGAGTTTTCAGGTCAGTTTCGGGTTACTTGGATCACGTGTCAATCTTTTAAAAAATAATAGCTAATCGCCTAATCATTTATAATTATAAAAATGCTTACAAATTTCAAAAGTAATCATAATACATATTATATTAAGTTGGATTCATTATCAGAACGTCATTAATTCACAATTTATACCAAAACATAAATGTATCAAAGAAAAAGTTATAGATCAATAAATGAAAAGTTCCTAATAAGGTGTTATATTTAAATTAAAATAAATTTATAATAATATTAATATATTCCGGGTTGTCGGGTTTAACTCAAAAATTCATTTGCTGACCCGAACCCAACCTAACCCAAAAAAAATATCAGGTTGACGGTTTATATTCGAGTTGAGTTCGTGTCGAATTTCGAGTCGAGTCGGAAATTGGCAGACCTAGAAGTATGATTAGAAAGCCAATTAGAGAGCTACTCCCTCTTAGAGGGTACATGAAAAGTTTACCAAGTAAACCGATGAAATGTTTTTAAGTTTAGGTTATTCGATGTGTACGAGCTTTTTTTTTTTTTTTTTTTTTCATTTAAATATATGCGATCTAACTAGATGTCATTGTAACCGATATTTTTTCTTAAAAGTTTATACTTGAAAAAGTTTGAAAATAAAATATCTTGTGAGGAAACCAAGACATGTTACCCGTTATTTATGTATGTATCTAAATAAGTTCTAGATAGCTAGAAACTTAACCAAAAATAACACAGGCATCAAAGCCATTAATTGGGTCCATTAAATTGCACTCCAACACTACTAGATGTATATATATGCACTTTACATAGCTGTAAAGTTGTAGGGAATTTTATTTTATTTCTCATTTCGTAATATTGTTGTAATTAACTTCAAATTTATATAGCTAAAAAATCATTCCAAAACGTAATACTCTATCTGTCTCAAAATAAATGTCTCAGCTACTAATTTGGGTTGTTCAAAACTAAATATTTTTAGATTTTATTATAACCAATCAGAAAGATTTTAACGGGTAAAGATGAAATGTTATGGGTGAATGGTGACTTTCTAAAAATGTGTGCATTTTGAAAATAAGATATTTATTTTAGAACGGAGGGAGCATTAGATAAGCACCAGATACCGAATCAAAAGACACTCAATACTAATGGACTTAATATAACTTTCTAATACATACGTTCCACATTTTAGAAATTTTCATATACGCAATACAAAATTTTGAAACATAACATACCCTAGAGTATTTTATTGACTACTACAATATACACGTCGATTTTAATTTATCACCTTTTTTTATATGCATATACACCAAAAATTCATTCTACTAATTCATATGGTATATATTGATACAAGATACGATGTATAAATCACTTCCTTGATCGATTTTATTAATTATGCAACATAAATTGGAAAATAATGTTCATAAGAAGGAACAATAAATATGTCCCTGAGTTGTTGCAAACATGCTTTTTTACTCATACAACCTGCAGTCAAACTTAAACACCATATTCACAACATTTCCTCCTTCACCTTCTCTCTTCTTCACAGTCACACACATCACATTTCTTCCTCATCAGATCACAATATCCTTCACTTTTTATAAATGATCTCCAAAAACCATTAAACCCAGCAAAAAAGTTGTAAACATGATGATGAGAAATAGTAGTGAGCTAGTGGAGATTGAAGGAAATAGTACAAATACTAACAATAATGTTAAGATTGGGTTAAGTCCATTAAGTGAGTCTATATGGAAAGACAAAACAAGTGCAGTTGATATGGTTGGTGATGTGTCTGCTAAACTGGCGTGGAAAGATTTAACGGTGATGGTTACATTGGGTAACGGTGAAACACAAAATGTATTAGAAGGGTTAACTGGTTATGCTGAACCAGGTACTTTTACTGCACTCATGGGTCCTTCTGGTTCTGGGAAGTCTACTTTGCTTGATGCACTTTCGAGTCGTCTTGCAACCAATGCTTTTCTTTCTGGGAATGTTTTCCTCAATGGCCGCAAAACTAAACTATCTTTTGGCACGGCTGTAAGTTCATTTTTTTTCTTTTTATATTCATCTTTATTTTTACATATATATGTTTTCTCAGTGCCGTGTCTGGGATTGATTATTTATAAGTGTTTATCTTGTTACAAAATAAACATGTGTCAAGATACATATTTTTAAGTACATATTCCCTTAGAAATAAGCAAATAAACGTATAACCTCTTAAATAAGCAATTTCATATTAAACACCCCCTAATATTATTTCAATCTTATAACAAAAGTTTTTTTTACTATCAACTATTTGGTAGTTAAGCTTATCTTGTTTAGGTATGTCTATGATTAATAGGTTATAACCAAAAAACATGATAAGATTCATCATAACTAATGTATTTGTTACTAGTAATTACTACCCTAGATTGATTTTTTAATCTAGCTAGCTAGGTGCTGTCATAAATACTGATAAGATTTTTTTTTCTTTTTTTTAATCTTTTAAAAAAAATAGTGTATATTATAATGAGTTTATGAATCATGGATGAAAAAAGGAAATATAATTATAATAATATAATAATAATAAAAATGCAATTAGGTGAAAATGATATTAGGAAACTTAAGATGGATGCAATTTTTAAATTTTGGATAACTAATTAATAATCAGTTAAGAAAATGCTTTTGGTGTGATGCATTTAGTTCTGAAACTCCCCACGAATTATGATACTGTTTATGATTAACACGCCACTGTTGAATGCTGATTTATGATAATTTTTACCCAAAAAATATTAATTAATTAATATAAGTATTATAATAATCCAAGAAAATAAAATATAACGTTATAGCAATAATGATAAATTTATCACGACAACGATGTGGCCAATGTCATTTGACCGGACACACATGGTGAGCCCATTTTCTTTTAATTTGGGCATGGTGTTTACTGCTACAAATTTTTTAATATTTTCCATTTTAAGGTCACAAAATTCCATATGTATTAATGTATGTATGTGCAACTTCACTCTTAATTTGCTGCAACTGGGTACAATATTGTTCAAAATATAAATAAACCGATTATACAATAAAACTAATAAAATTTACTTAATGTAAACTATTGTAACAACAATGTAACTTGGTATTATTATGTGCAAGTTTCTTGATGTTAAAAGTGATATTTATTGGCAGGCTTATGTAACACAAGATGATAACTTGATTGGGACACTTACAGTTCGTGAAACGATTTCTTATTCGGCTAGACTACGCTTACCTGATAAGATGGCGTGGTCTGACAAACGTGCATTGGTCGAGAGTACGATTGTAGAAATGGGGCTTCAAGATTGTGCGGATACTGTAATTGGGAACTGGCACTTGCGTGGTATCAGTGGCGGTGAAAAACGGAGAGTTAGCATTGCGCTTGAAATCTTAATGAGGCCTCGATTGCTTTTTCTTGATGAACCGACTAGCGGACTTGATAGGTACACCAAAAATAACTACTCTTAGACATATGATGTAACTAAAGTCGTTTATGAGTAAATTGCTGATATTACTAGTTCAGATAAAAAATAATCTGTTTATGTTAAGAAAGTAATGTCTTGACGAATAAGTCACTAATTGATCACTGGAGATGTGATTTTTTATAAATGCAGTGCTTCCGCATTCTTTGTGACTCAAACTTTAAGAGGTCTGTCTAGAGATGGAAGGACAGTAATCGCTTCAATTCATCAACCAAGTAGTGAAGTTTTTGAGCTGTTTGACCGTTTGTACTTGCTTTCTGGAGGAAAAACTGTTTATTTCGGTCTTGCTTCTGAAGCTTACGAGGTAAAATTTATTTTTCTCTAGCGATCTCATACAGGTGGTAAAAGGGGTGGGCCGGTGGGGTGATATGTTCAAACGGGCCTGGAAGACTGGGCGGGTTTAACTCTAATTTCTTTTTTATTTGTTTGTCCTTTGTTATTCTAACGCGTTAGATATCTTTATAAAAACATTATCGTTACATAATGAATCATCAGTATTTTAATAAAGCAATTTAGGAGGTTTTATGCGTTTCAAATGAATTTGGGCAACTTTTAGAAGGCAGTTATTTTAACTTAAACCCATTGATCTGTTAGTTATAAACCGGTACTGACCCTTAACTTATAAATGGATTGAAATTGCCACCTCTACACACCATCAATTATATATTCACACCCATTTCTTTCAAATTGTTCTACAAGAAATAGAAAATATGAGAAAATATTGAATTGGTCATTTAATTTGCAGTTCTTTGCGCAAGCGGGTTTTCCTTGCCCAGCTCTTAGGAACCCATCGGATCATTTTCTGCGTTGCATCAATTCTGATTTCGACAAAGTGAAGGCCACTCTCAAAGGATCCATGAAACTTCGGGTATTTTATCTTTATCATCTTTATATATTTTCTCTTAATAGATTGTAATTCAAATTGTTAAGTCATTAACAATTTGGTTTTGAGCAGTTTGAAGCGAGTGATGATCCGCTAGAGAAAGTTACAACATCTGAAGCAATTCGAGCTCTTACTGATTACTATCGTACCTCTCAATACTGTTATGCAGCAAACGAGAAAGTTGAGGAGATGTCAAAAGTTGTAAGTATTTTTTTCTCCAGAGGTAGCAAAATGGGCAATGGGGCAGACCTGAATATTTTTGGTACACATCGGGTAGGGTTGAACCATATCACTTTTTGTCCAAATTTTTACTACCTTTTCATCAATAATTAGTTTGTAAAACATTATTACAAATTTGCATGTTGTAGATAACACACTACGTGAATCAACCCATTTATAAGTAAACGTATCAAAATTGCACCACGTATTTGTTTCTATATTGATGTAATTAATAGCGACTTTGATGGTGGAATGCAGAAAGGAACGGTGCTAGAATCTGGTGGTAGTCAGGCGAGTTTCTTTATGCAGACTTTTATGTTGACGAAACGTTCTTTTGTCAATATGTCAAGGGACTTTGGTTATTACTGGTTGCGGCTTGTAATTTACGTTCTGGTTACTGTTTGCATCGGGACCATTTATTTGAACGTTGGCACAGGCTATAATTCAATTCTAGCAAGAGGAGCTTGTGCATCATTTGTGTTTGGTTTTGTCACGTTTATGTCAATTGGAGGTTTCCCTTCATTCGTAGAAGATATGAAGGTACGTTGTGATTGTTTTCTTCTTTCAACCCAAATTGACATGACTTTATCTTAACGGGTCGAAATTTTTTCCAGGTGTTTCAAAGAGAACGATTGAATGGTCACTACGGCGTGACAGCTTTTGTGATTAGCAACACGATTTCTGCAATGCCTTTTCTGATATTAATCACGTTTATCTCTGGAACAATTTGCTATTATATGGTTCGTCTTCACCCAGGATTTATGCACTATCTCTTCTTTGTATTGTGCCTCTATGCAAGTGTCACAGTTGTTGAAAGCCTCATGATGGCCATTGCTAGTGTTGTTCCCAATTTCCTAATGGGCATCATCATTGGGGCCGGTATCCAGGTTCGTGCATACGTTATCTCAAGTTCTAACGGGTCAAGATCGACACCTTTCTTTTAAGCTGCTTTTTTCAGCCCATATGAGATAAAATACAATACAAACTGACCCATTACTAAGTCTGTCTTGAAAACTTATCCTTTTTCATATAAAAACCACTTGTTGAATGCAGGGCATATTTATGTTGGTATCTGGCTACTTTCGACTCCCTAACGATATCCCTAAACCAGTCTGGCGTTACCCTATGTCATACATTAGTTTCCATTTTTGGGCTCTTCAGGTATGGTTTTCATATTCTTGAAGTTGTGAAATACCTAAAATACCCTTGATTTAACAATCTTATTATGGCTGTATGATTATTTAGGGTCAATACCAAAATGATCTGAACGGGTTAATGTTCGACAACCAAACACCTGATCTACCCCAGATCCCAGGGGAATACATTTTGGAATACGTTTTCCAAATCACAGTGACAAGATCAAAATGGATCGATCTTAGTGTCATTTTTAGCATGATTATCATCTATCGTATTATCTTTTTCTTTATGATAAAGATTAATGAGGACTTGACCCCTTGGGTTAGAGGCTATTTGGCCAGGAAAAGGATGAAGCAAAAGAGTGGTGGTCAAAATACAACTGTGGCTCCATATGGTCTCACTCAATCGCCTTCTTTGAGAACTTATGTCGCTGATAATAGGAAAAGGTAGACGGGCGAGTTTGTAGGTGAATCCAATGGCTATCGTGTTTGCAATACTACGTATGACAAATTGATTATACTTTTGTATATTTATGAGAGAAGTCAAGCATCTCGTACATTTACTTACAATTAGTTTATTTTGATATGTGCTTGATCTTGTGAATTGTTAGCTGATCTCTGCCATGAATGAAGTTACGAAATAGAATTTTATGAAAAAGTTAACACTGAATTGGTTGTTTTATTATGGTAAGTACATTGCTTAATCAAACAACAAGACTACACTCATGATACAAGTAGGTGAAGATATTTGAAAGCAGGATGTTATAATAATGGAGTATCATTAAAACAGCATACCATAATGATAAAATTTTCAAAGAGATAATGAACATTTGTAAGGAGTTACAGTCTTACAGATAGTAAGGTTATAAATGATTTATTTGAGAAATATAGGCTGCAATTGGGCCTGCTTGATGAAACACTTGGGCCTTATGGGCTTGTCCTAGAGAATATTGCTTTTTAGAAAAAGTATCCAACTGAAACGATTTCTATTAAACACAAATTTTATATATGCAGTCATGTAATTACACCCTTAAGTTTAATTAGTATTAAAATTTATTTTTCTAACAGTACTTCTATATATCTCGAATTTGAAACTCCACCAAACGTGTAACATGAACAAAGAATATAACTTCATACAATTCTCTAGTTAATAGTTGTTCATTTACACAAATTAACTGACTAAAACAAACATGAAGTTATGAATCATTCCCTTTAAAGATTTGAAGACTTTCTCCATAGTTTATTAAATCGGTCCTCAAACTATAACGAAAAAAGTTATAATTCTTCAACAACAAGCAAGTCGAGTGTTCAAGGTGTCTTAAACATGATCAGGGATCCCATTTTTGTATGCAGCAAATCAGTTATTACATCATGGTGTTATGGTACTTACAAGTAATGGGTAGGTGGTTATTCAATTAATTAACTTTTGGGACAACTTAGATCAAACTTCATAAGGCATTGCAATTGGGAATTATTGGTGCAACTACATTATGCCTGATCAAGTTGGTGGAAAATGAACACATATTTAATCTTTAGTACAGCTGCTTATAAAAGTCAAAGAAGGCAGTAAAAGTAATTAAATGCTTGAAATATTGTTTTAATGCAATATATTTTGTTGTTTAGAATGGTGATTTCATACCAATAATTTCATCTGCTAACTGTATTTTAAACAAAGTCCTTGTACCTTTTGAATCTAAGGTAGGAAATCAAATCAGTACTTTCTGGTTTGGCATGTAGTGCATGTAGAGTCACTCAACATGTAATGTCAGTTGAGTTCAAAATGTTAGTTTATTGGTGGACTAATGAAAAACTTCCTTTTGTTAGCCAACATGTGCAGCAAAAATGGTCAAGTTCATGGGACCAGGTCAAACCATTTAGTCAAACAATCTATACATATTCAAAATACAGCATTAAGAGTTTATAGAAACCTATTATCACATAACAATTTCCATTATCCAACACACTAAACTAGTCTCAAAACTACACTATTCAAAAAGATTCAAAATTATATCCTCCTAATCTATAAATTCTAAAAGGTTGAAATACGCGCGACTGGGTCAGATTATATTGCCTAATGTCCATCATGTATTCATGTGTGAGAGGTAAATCAATGGGGCCTCTTAGACGGTGGCCCAACTAACCGATCCAAAAGCACCAACTTTTTTCTTTCTTATAAATTAGATTCCTCATCGCCGCTAGTGAGAATTGAACCTGAGACAAAATCAATTAAATATCGATTATAATTAGTATAATATTAATACTAGAAAACGACCCAAAAACAGTTTGAAGTTACAAAATCTCCGATTTTGGGAAAAATTATACGTATGGACCATACTCGTGATGCTACAAACCTACAAGTGACAAAAACATCAGTCTTGAAGATATTTGGCCTGCTAGAAGGAAGCAGAAATTAGTATGCAAACAGATGATAATATTATTATGAGTTCAACTATTGCAGCATTGATTTCTAAGTGGTCAAAGCATCTTCAACTGCTATTTATGGCAATTAAAGACCAATCATATCATCATTGTATAAAAGGGTTTATAATTTAACTCCTGTTAAAGATTAGATGGACTCTGAATTTCTTAATGGATATCTGAAACTATCAGTAAGTGTACAAATCCCAGATTTCTATTTCCTGTATTCGAGCACTTGTTGTTGCATGATTTTTTAGTAAAAACTTTAATTTTGGTTGTTTCAAATGTATAAGAAATGACTATGTATGAACAACTTACTTATAGGTTCTAATTAGTATATTATCATCATTTTTTAAAAACTTATTTGGAATAACTTGGTGGTCCAAAATTTGTATCGACACAGACGGTCAGACGTATTGATGTATGATGAGGAACTAGTTATCGTGATAACTAGTCGTGCTCTTGGACTAGCTCATGCTCGATAGTGACGTTCTACTTGGGCTCACATTACTAATTTCCTCAATTATGACCAAGTAGCTAACGATGCTACATGTTTCTCCATAACCAACATGAGTAAAGTAGAGTGTCATGTAACAAAGTTGTCCATCTCAATTGACCAATTCGAACAATTCCAATTTCCAAGTAGTGACAGAGTCGAGTTGGACATTTCTTTAAGGGTTTTGATTTGCACAACACAAAAATTGATGTATACATAGCAAATCACATATATAATCAATGCATATTGTACAACACTATATACGCATACGCATGATTGTGGTTGCACGTCAATTATAATTATAATGTTGTACAAATCACCTCCCTATCTTTAATCTCTATAAAACACGATTGCAAAACCAAAACAAGTCTGGAAAATAATTAATTAAGTTTTTTATTTCATTCTTCCATTTTAAAGGATTTCAAGTTTTCAACTATTCATTCTTTTATGAGTATGCGGATATAGAATTTTATTTAATGGAGTATTTTATTTTATTGAATGAATTTGGTTTGATTTTAAAAGGGTGAAATAATAATAATATTTTTGTGAAACTAATTAAGTGACAACCGGACTACATTGGAATTATAGTTCCAATAGTATAAAATAAGGTGGTGATGAATTGATTTGGGGATGCCATGCATTGCATACGTGTGGTTGGAAAACATTAATAAAAACAAAATATTTGGTACGTACAATATGATATGAGATGAGGGTCATAATTTTAAAACTACAGCCCATACATATAGAGTTAGTTGAAACGATAACTACAAAAAGGTACAGAAGTGCGAGAACTTTTAAATTACAATATTTTTATACATATAAACGGAACAAATTACATATAAATGTTATTTAATGTTCATACTATTGACAAAATAAAGATAAAAATCACTAAAAATATGTTAAATTATTGAATATATGAAATGTTCACATGTGCACAAGTCAAATGTGCACATGTGCACAAGTCAAATGTGCACATGTGAACGAAAAACATAAATTTGATTTTTAAAGTTATTTTGAGGTTTTGTCAAATTATTTTGCTTTTAACATTAATCTACATCAATAATTATATGTGATTGAATTATTAAACATGTGAAAATTTTTATAATTTAAAAGTTCTCGCAGTTCTGTACCTTTTCTGATTCTCATTTGAACCTTTGACTATATATATATATGTATGTATGAGTAACGTTCAAATGAGTACAACAACGTTAAGTGAAAATGGAGGAACCAATACGTTTTTAAACGTGTCACAAAACTCACTTTCCCTTACGTTTTTAAAAATTAAATATCTCACAAACGGTAAGTCGAAATATCACAAAAATTGCACCATAAAAATCAGCATTTTTTTCTCTTCGATTAGAGATCTCACAAGATATACTTTCGACAAAAAAAAATTCGTTTTTGTTGGGTTTTGTAAACGAGTAACACATGGTAAAACATGTGTTACCAGCAGATAACACATGTGTTACCAACAAGTACCACATGTGTTACTAATATTGTACAATCATAAAAAAAAAGTCGTCGAAAGTATATCATGTAAGATGTCTAATTGAAGAGAAAAAAATGTTGATTCTCATGGTGCAATTTTTATAATTTTTCAATGAGCCATTCTTGAGATATTTAATTTTTAAAAACGTGGGAGAAGTGGATTTTGTGACATGTGACAGGTTCTCCTATTCTCAACACTTTTGTTATTTTCATTTGAACCCCAATATATATATATATATATATATATATATATATATATATATATATATATATATATATATATATACTAAAGAAGTATAAAAGAAAGCTCAAAAATTTGTCATGTGTCAACATCTTAATTTTAGTAAACTAATTATTTAATTAATATTATATTATTATTTTTTAATATTTAATAATTAATAAATAAAAATACTAATATGCAAAGAAGGAGTTCTATATGAAAGTAAACTCCTACAAATTATTTAATTAATATTATTATTTTATTATTAATAATAATTAATAAAAAAATAAAATACTATTAAATAATTTGATATATATTTAGTTACGATCTTATATTTAGTGTAATGACATGGACTTTATATATAATATTTATCATATTACAATGTAATAATAGTATGTACTAAAAACAATTATATTTAACAAATCGCTTGATAATTAATTTATTTGATTAAATTAATAGGAATAAAATTGTATGTTTTAAATTGCCGTGCATCGCACGGGTTTAAAACATGTATATATATATATATATATATATATATATATATATATATATATATATATTATGTACATATAAGTCATGTACAAGAGTTTAGTATTGTTGTTCGTTCTACTGACAAACAGCCTTAAAGCCCCCTAAAAACAACTGTACATCTAACATGTACATAAATCTCTAACCACTTATTATTAGTTGGCCTTGTATATATACTAGCTTATTGTCCGCGCGATGCAGCGTGATAAAAAAATCTATAAGCATTAATATGTTTATATAACATGTCCTTCTATAATTGAAAACATATATAGTACTATGTAGAATATCATTTTCTTATTATTCACAATGACAATTTCGTCACGACTTGAAACTCGATATAAAATTAAACTCGTTAACCTCTTAAGCCAGAACCATCAATGCGTTCAACTTTTCTGATCGGGTTAGGTCAAGGTTTCAGTTAATGGTTCAACCTGTTATCCCGGAAAAAAAAAACTGAGTTTGCTTTTGTAATATAAATTTTAATTCATAAACCCATGAAATCAATCCGTCACATTTTCACCGATATTTAAAAATAATTAAATAATCATGAGACTAAATCTATTGTTACTGAAACTAATTATGATGTATTAACTTTTAATTAATTGTATTTGACCTTAAATTTATGATGGTTAAATAAATAACCAAAAGGGTAAAATGATAATTTACTATTCTTCCTATTTTAAGACCATGACACAAACTATATATATATAGGGAAATGATCAAGAGTGAAACTCTAAATTTGAGGGAATGAGGGAAGCAAACATCAACCACACATTTTCTTGTATCTTCTCCAACTCATATACAATACCCATTTCATCAATTTTTGTTTAAAATTCAAAATTAAAGCATGTAAATCAATCAAAACATTATAAATTTCAAATTCATCAAAGACATTCATACATATCTTTAATTCGTCATAATTCATATTCATCAAATATTAAGAATTTTGGGTCTAACTTTTGGGTTTTTGTAAAAATTTTGATTCACCAATGAATACAATAAAATTAAACGAATTTCAACATACAAAACTTATAAACAAGTAATTAATTTAATTATAGTCGTCATTAACTATCGAATTTCACAAAAAAAATTAGAATATTAACATTCATTTGGAATGAATACTGATCAAAATTACAATTAATAGTCATAAACAATAATTTATGATGAATATTAACTTATATATGTTTTTATACATTGTTGAACGAGATAACTTAACATTCATCAGTGTATAATAATGTATATGAGTTAACATTCATTGTAAAAGAATGTGTAAAAATATTAAGTTGTAATTTAGATTAACATTCTTTCCAAATGAATATTAATATTCTGAATTTTTTTTGAGTTTTTAAAATTTTGCCACCGCGTTGACTTTTGAGTTAACCAGAATGTATGATTAGGAATAGCTTCCTCCTTTCTCCATTTTTATACTTCCCTCTTGATCCCCACCCTATATATATATATATATATATATATATATAAATATATTTCCTTAAAAATATTGTATTGATATGTTGATAACTTAGTACCTACCTAAGTGTTCACGATTCAATTCGATTTGATTTTGGTCAAAATCGAATTATAATCGAATATATCAGTAATCAAAACTATCCGTTTTTGGTTTCATTATTGTTCGATTATTCAATTTTAATGAAGTTTCTTATAATGATTTCGGTTTATAACTGAATTTTTTATGCTATTAGTCAATATAACCAACACTTTTGAGCCAGAATATTTTTATTATTATTATTTTTGAAAGATATATAGCACACTAAAATAAATATATACATATTAGTTAGAAAATAATAATACGTAATCTCACATATTCAACGCACTTCGTCAAGTATAATCATGTAATCGCAGTTCAAAATTTTATCTCATAAAACAAGGTAGCTATAGATACAATTTTATGGTACAAGTAGCAGATTATATATCTATTTTTAAAGTTCATAGCTAGATAGAATCATAAAAAAGCTTATCGTAAATATAAAAATATCTAACGAATTAGTAATTAAATATCGATACGGTTATTAACGGTTCCAAATTTAGGTATAATCGAACTCAACTGAGAGTATTATCAATTATTTCTATAAGCATGAAAATTGTATGAAAGTAAACATTTCACAATTAAAAATGTAAAAAATGGTATTAATTTCTATATTTCTTCACGTTTATTGTTGTGAACGACTAATTGAGCATAGTTCAAGTGGTACCGTTATCGCAAACGTCCAGACTCTACACGTGTGACTTATATGTCAGGGGTTCGAATCCGCTCCTCAGCATATGTTGTTGATTTATGAACATGTGATTTATCCGGCGTCAATGCTCCTTGTGGGTAGGGCGGACGCGTACCATTGAAATACGGTACGAGGGTCAGGGGTACCCTCCAAATTACCTATTGTGAACGTTTTACACACATTAATTAATAAGTATAAAAACCTTGCTTACATTTTTCATAGATTTTAAACGCATAAAGAAAATATATAGTTTGAACAATCAATATATTTGTTGTAGTGGTTTTGTTAATAGCATACATAATACTGTGTGCTGTTAATTGGGTATATTATTCTCCCTTTATTTGATATATAAAAAAATAGTGATAAATTTTTAATTGATTCTAAAAAGCAATTAGACACATGTTAGATTTTCTTTGGTATGGAAGATTTGTTAATTAGTTTATGGAGTATGTTTTTTATTGTACAATAATTAAAAACTATCATTAAATCTTTAAGATACACAAGTTGACGAATATATTATAGATTTTTTAAATAAATAATATGCTCAATAAATGATAAAAATGAATGAATTAGTAAAGTATAGTTATCCCTTGTTTTTAAACTTTTTTTATTTAAACAAACTAAACGAGATATAAATACTAGTTTTGAAGAAAATTAAAGGGTGTGTGTATTATTAGGTTTTTTACATTTTTAGATCGAGTATATCTACATGCTTAAAAAACATAACTTCAATAAATACATATTAAATATTTGTTGAAAGTACTTTCTTGTGAGAACTAGACGTACCCAACTTGGAGTATATCTACATGCTTACAAAACATAACTTTAAAAAATATGATGCCATTTTTCTAAAACTAAAATATAATTGTCATAAACTTTCACATGAATTTTAAGAATGTAATCAAATTAAAATAACAAGAATTAAGGAAATATATATGATGATGATGATGATGATGATGACATATAGAAACAAGAATTAAAGACATGTTGGTCTCATTGATATGAATCTAGCTAGCTAACCTTAGCTAGGTGGGTCTTCCTAAAACAACCCGAACCCTCTTGTATTTACGTTACCACCTTCCACTCCTACCCCTTAATTTCTATTTTAAATTATTTAAAATATATATATATATTTGAAGAAAGAAAGCATTAATTTAGAAATTAACCCCACAATCTTCTCCTTACTCACTCACACATATAATACAAATACAAATATTATATATATATATATATATATATATATATATATATATACATATATATACATATGTATATATATACACATATATATACATATGTATATATATATATATTCAAAGTAAAGTAAACTTATATGTGTGTGCGTGATATATATATATTATATATTAATCTGGAAAAATCACCGGGCGTTACCATGCGTTTCTCACCGGAAATTAGTCAAACTTGTTTCCGTATATATGTTTCGTACGTTAAAAATGCCTGATTATACTTCAGTTCTACTACACCACAACATGCATAACTCACTTGATACTATAAAAACATGTATGTAATGTGTTCTATTGGCATAGCATTTTCAGTATAATATTATTCATTAACATTGTCGTCGGAGACAATGGAGTACGGTGGTGGTGCTGGCGGTGGCTCCGGTGGTGATTCTTCTGATAAAAAGAAACGTTATCACCGTCACACAGCTCTCCAGATTCAGATTCTTGAATCGTAAGACTTCTATTTTTTTTTTTTAACTTTTCTATTTTTATAACATCATTTGTTCTTACTTTATTTGAAATATTTTTGTAGTACTTTTAAAGAATGTCCACATCCAGATGAGAAAACAAGAATGCAATTAAGTAGAGAGTTGGGTTTAGCTCCAAGACAAATTAAGTTTTGGTTTCAAAATCGAAGAACCCAAATGAAGGTTTGTTTTGTTTTGTTTATGCATATCTACTTTTTTCTAAACGATTTAATATATTATATACATATCGTCTCGACTTTATTTTATGTATTGTTGCAGGCTCAACACGAACGCGCAGACAATTGTGCGTTGAGAGCCGAGAACGACAAGATACGTTGTGAAAACATTGTGATACGAGAGGCGTTAAAGAATTTGGTATGCCCAACGTGTGGTGGCCCTCCGATTGGTGAAGATTGTTATTTCGATGAACAAAAACTTCGATTCGAAAATGCCCAGTTGAAAGAAGAGGTAAAAAAACAAAAACTTTGGTTTTATATATGGTTTGCTAATTGTACATTATGTACTCATTTTGCTTCCAATTGAATAATCGTTGTAGTTTTCTGTCTGTTTCAGCATATGTTTTTTGGCTTCTTTCTTTCTTGTGTATGCTTCCATGTGAATTTTATGTTTTGGGAAATGATTTCAAGCAGAGTACACATACAAATTCACTTGTCGGGTATTTCTTTTTATTTTTGACAGTTGGATAGAGTATCAAGCATTGCGGCCAAGTACATAGGTAGACCAATGTTACAACTTCCACCAGTACAGCCAATTCACATGTCTTCACTTGATTTATCAATGGCTAGTTATGGTGGTGGTGGTGGTACATCGAACCACCAACGAATGGTGATGATGAACTCTAGTGGTCCTTCTTTGGATCTTGATCTTCTAACTGGTTCAGCCATTGGTGCATCATCTAGCACCATCATTCCTGACCCTCCGTTTCAAAACCCCGTGCATCTTTCTGATATGGACAAGTCATTAATGGCGGAAATTGCCAGTAATGCTATGGATGAGTTGATTAGGCTTGTGCAGACTAATGAGCCGTTGTGGATTAAAGGTCGTAAAGAAGGGATGGAAACACTAGATCTTGATAATTACAATAGGGGCTTTCCTCGGCCTAATGATACTTTGAAGAACCCTAATGTTAGAATCGAAGCATCGAGGGCTTCTAGTGTTGTTATGGTGAATAGTCTGCAATTAGTTGATATGTTTGTAGATTCGGTTAGTACTTCAATTCTCTTCATTGTCTAATTATGATTTTCTTTTGACTTCTATTAAATTTTTACATTTAGATGGTGAAATTTTGTTTTGGCAGATCAAATTTGTCGAACTGTTTCCATCAATCGTGTCAAGATCAAGAACGATAGAAGTGATCTCATCTGGATTGTTAGGTTCACAAAGTGGCACTTTGCAACTGGTACCTAATTCTTAGTTTACACCACATTTTGAGTGATTTTGTACCATTTCTAGTGTTCTTTATGTTACAACTTAATTGGTTGTTTTTTGCTAGATGTATGAAGAATTACAAGTGCTTTCGTCGTTAGTTCCCACCAGACAGTTGTATGTTCTTAGATTCGTTCAGCAAATTGAGCATGGCTCGTGGGCAGTTGTCAACGTTTCATATGATCTTCCTCAGTATAATCTATACACTCAGTCGCGATTTAAAGCACGTCGCCTTCCTTCTGGATGTTTGATTCAAGATATGCCTAATGGCTACTCAAAAGTAATCTGTCAATCTTGACTAACCTTTCATAATTAAACTTAACATGTCTATATTATAATATATATATTTTTTGAATAAAAATAGGTCACGTGGGTAGAGCATATTGAAGTAGAAGAAATGGCCCCAATCGATAGGCTTTATCGAGATTTTATTCATAGCGGTTTGGCATTTGGTGCCAAACGATGGATTGGTTCTCTTCAAAGGGCTTGCGAAAGAACTGCTTCTTTAATGATGACTAATGCTTCATCTCATGATCTAGGAGGAGGTATATTACTTTATTCTTAATTAAAAATTAAAGTGTGATGAATTAATAATCTGTTGGATTTAAATTGTCAGTAATTCCGTCAGCTGAAGGCAAGAGGAGCATGATGAAGTTAGCACAAAGAATGGTGATCAACTTCTGTTCGAGCATAAATCCGTCCAATGGTCATCAATGGACATCTCTTGCTGGTATGAATGAGTTTGAGGTTCGAGCCACGTTACACAAGAGCACTGATCCAGCCCAGCCCAATGGCATGGTTCTTACCGCATCCACCACCATTTGGCTTCCGATTCCTCCCCAAAATGTCTTTGATTTCTTCAGGGACGGAAGGACTAGACCTCAGGTATGCATTAATCAAGCATTCATAATTATTGGTTTAATATCTAAGAAGCTTTTACTAAAAATCATAGCCTCTTATATGACTTTCTTCTTCTTTTTTGGCGCGCTTGTGTGTGCAGTGGGATGTTTTATCAAACCAAAATCCAGTACAGGAAGTTGCACATATCTCAAATGGGTCTCATCCAGGAAACTGTATATCCGTCCTGCGGGTAATCAATTATTCATATTTATTATTTGGCTGTTTGGGATTGGTTATTTTTAATTACTTATTCCTTATAAAATAAGCCACCAGACAAATATTTTTTAAAAGTGTGTTTATTTTGTACTGTTTATCCATTGTAAAACTAAACAGTTATCAGATAAACACTTAAATAAGCAATCCTAAACAAGCTCTTGCATAATTTACGATAATAAATGTTAAAAATTCTTGAATAATCAAACAGACATATACTCCAAGCCAGAACAACATGTTAATACTACAAGAGAGTTGTACAGACGCATCAGGTTCACTAGTCGTCTACTGTCCCGTTGACTTGCCCGCCATAAACATAGCAATGAACGGTGAAGACCCGTCCTACATTCCCTTACTCCCATCGGGTTTCATCATCACAACAGACGGCCACCACGAGATCACATCACAATTAGCCAATCCTAATCCTAATGATGCTTCCACTAGTAACAACAATGACGATCAAGGTCCCACAGGGTCACTCGTTACAATCGTGTTTCAAATACAAGTTAGCAGTTTACCCTCAGCTAAAATGAGCCCAGAGTCTTTAGCAACAGTTAATAATTTAATCACAAACACAGTGCATCAAATTAAAGCTTCATTCAATGGATGTTCTACTACTACTAATGCTACTGCTACTACTACCACTTAAATTAAATGATGATGACAAGTTTTTGGGGTTAGTTGGGAGAAGATGTTTAATGCAGCTGGTTTCATCATCAATTGGCAGAAACTGAATTAATTAATATTATTATTACCATTGATTATTGATGCTGCATCATCCTGCTGCTGCTGCTGCTGCTGCTACTGTTGCTGGTGACTCTGTCATACTTCATTTACCATCTTCAACTACTACATTCATTTACCTTCATTAATTTTCTTGTTTTTTTTTTTTTTTTTTTTTTTTTTTTTTTTTTTTTTTTTTTTTTGTGCTTCTTCTTTTGATATTTATTGCATTTTAGATCAGAAGAGGGAGTCAAGAACGCACCATACGTACTTTTGGTTTCATGTATGGTTTGGGTATTGACTTTGTTTTCAATTTACTTAATCTACAAACAAATTGATATCTTTACATTTGTGTTACGTTTCTTTATTTAATTTTTGTTTGGTTAAATTAGACTTTGTTTATATACGAGTTTTTTTCACCCGCACGTTGTGGCGGGGTTCTAAAAATGTACTTTTTTAAATGTTCGAAAGTAATACCGCTTTAGATCGGTCAATCTTAGAAATACTAATAAAAGTGTGAATATTGTGTAATTTTTGTCACGTGACTATATAAATAATCACTAAAGTTGACTTCGTTGAATTCAAATAATGTAGGTTTCTATGCACAGATATCTAATTAAATAATTAATTAATTTTTGGTTGGATTTTCACTCAAATAACTTATTAATTAATTACTTTTGGTTGGATTTTCACTCAAATAACTTATTCAAGTTTTGGTTAGATTTAAAATTTAATTTTGTTAAAATGCATAACAATAATATAATAAAATATCAATGCATTCGATATGCAATTGTTTCGGGTTTTATGAATGAGTTATTTGTTATGTATTTTTTTAATTAACAATTTTTAAAAAAGTGTGACATCAACTCACCATTCATCATTTTCTTGTTCATATTTCAATTGTATTATCCATATTTTGAATGTGTTTCAGTATATGGTAGTTAATAATCTAGTTCAATATTAGATGTTGATTTTCAACTCTAACTATTTAACATTTAAATTTATATACAAAGTATTTATGATTCTTGATGATATTTTTTCAAATAAATTTGTAACATATATATAAATTTTTAAATATTTGTTTAGAGCATATATGATAAGATACATGTAGCAAAAATAATAGAGAAATATGAATTTTATCGACGGTCACAATAATTATATATTTATTTAATATACAAATCTTTAGAATTTAATTACACATAATAACTAATATAGATATTTGGATAAAAAGAACATGAAATATTTGTTTTGTCCTATTATTTCTAAGAAAAAGATCATTATCTAAAAGGTAAAGGGACAAAATACAACATATATATATATATATATATATATATATATATATATATATATATATATATAGATGTAATTATTTGTTTAGAGCATATATATAATTATTAAGATATATTTATCAAAATAATAGAGAAATATATATTTTATTGATGGTCACAATAATTACTTATTTTAATATATAAATTTTGAAATTTGGTTACGCTTAATAACTAATATAGATACTTGGGTAAAAGAACATAAAATATTTATTTTGTCATATAATTTCAAAGAAAATAATCATAAAATAAAAGGTAAAGAAAAAAAATACCAACCTTGAACATAGAAGATGAGAAGTAAAATATAATATTGTTATTGAGTTGACATAGTATAAATGAGTATGAATAGTGATAATCACCTTTGGTGATTGAATATGCTAGAATACTTTTAGTCTATAAAAGTTACACTTTTAGTTTTTTAATATATCATCTTATTTATATGGAAAAATAAATTGTGTTGTCAACAACACGTATTGTTGGTTAAAAGTAAGAATTGATCTTGTATTTTTTTTATTAAGTTAAAGGGTAAAAGTAGTAAAATAAAATGTTGTATCTAATGTCTAATGTCTGATTAATCAGCAATATATTTGAATGATGCAAGAAACAACACAAATTATATCCCCTACTTATATAACAATTCCTTCATTTTCATCTAAGAGAACGTTAGATTATTGTAAGTAATAATAAATAAAAAATAGCATATGTTTCCTAGATGTAGGATATAATGTAGGGGCCAATATACTATTGAAAGTTCATTTTGAGAATCTTTAAGGTGATTTCGAATTTAATACCTAAACAACAAGTATTACATTTCAGCTTAATTAAAGTTGATTTTAAGTACCTAAATGAAAGCTTTTAAACTATATACTCCTACCATCAGTGTAGCTCAGCCCCTTACCCTTAATACAAAAATTTATAATCTCTATGTTGCACTTTTATTGTCATCTAGAAATTTTTGTTGAATTTAAGATAAGTTGGAAGAATATCAATTTTGCGCTTGTATATAAAGGCAAATTTGACTGAAAATTTGTATGAAATAAATGATTAAGAGTAATAAATGAGGGTATATTAGTGAATTTAATGATTTTTAATAGTTATTTTTTGGAAGTTAACATAAATAGTAAGATGGACAATAAAAATGAGACGGAGGGATACTAATTTACAACGGAAAAACATTCACACCGTTAGCATTATGTAACTTACATACTGCAAATTAAAATTTTAGGTGTAAAATGTAGTGAATCTGAACAGTAAATTTATTTTTAAAATGTAGTAAATCCAATTTAACTCCCTTCCCCATTTTAGCCTTGACCTTAGAACCATACCCAAGAGAGTATCCAATAAGAACACCACCTTTTTTTTTAGTGTTTGAAGACAAGGTGTTGCTATCAAGTAATCGATAACACCATGTTAAATTGCCATTACTATTTTCTTGCAGTTTGTAAAAAGTGGTCCATACAAAACAATAAAAGACCAACAATCAAGCACGAGTTTGTTAATTCAAGTCGACCTTTATACATGATACCATCCGACAATTTAACTTAGTCAAAGTACTAATGTCGGGATAGTATACATGTTTACCACATATATCCTCGTCGCAATAACTAATTACCTTCTAATAATAATGTACAAAAGACCGCACCATCAATGTTCATGGTCCGGCCTTTGTTGTGCTCTAAGCGATTTCATAATCAAACTTGCTTTCACGATTAGCAGTTGAATGTCTCGTATATGCTGATTATAGATAACTATGCATAAATGTATGTGAAAAATGACGATGTCAAGTTAAATGTGAAAGATGAGCAGGAAGGAACATACAATACAATCAAAATGTGTTTAGTCTAATAAGATCAATGGTTAATTATTAAATTAGTATCTCTAATGTTCACGAACGATGTGGCGTTCACTTACAGTGTTACAAAGATGTAAATCTGGTACAAAACCTAACAAATTACCAATTTGAGACTGTGCATTAGTGGTGCCAAATTGAACTTTACTTGTAAAAATAACGGATATTGATTTGGGCTATAACATAACTAATTACCAAACCATCTAACACCCCAATTTACCATTTCTTGGTCAATACATATCATCATTTATGGGACTTCCACCGGTATGCAACAACTTTTCCACTCAAAAGTAACAAGTAAATCCATTAATAGTTATTTCCTTCTATAAAATGGAGTAATTTCAGTAGAAACTTTACCACCAATAAATTTTGTACTCATCCAAACCAAAGGGATATTTACGAATTCAATTTATGTTTCCCTCCCAACATATTTACATAAAAAGAGACATAATTGTTGTACATCAGTTTGATATCAATCCTAGAGCTGTATTGATAAGCTAAACCATATTGGTTGCTACTCCTGTGCAGCCACTTGAGTTGTCCAGATACCAATTTCCAAATCCAAATAATAGATTATAATAAAATGTATAACATTCTCAGTTAGGAGATAATATAGACTTACTACTACACGGATTGGACCAACTCCAGGGGAAGGCTTTCCATTGCAACCTTAAAAGTTTGGTATCAAACAAAATATTCAAATTACAGAACTGTAAGTAAACAATGAATGTGCAAATCAATTCTTACCCATTTCCTGAATGCCCGTGGATCAGATTTTTGCTGTACGTTGTACAATTCTGTTTGAAATGTAACAAGGATGGTAACTTTGAACTCAACTGAAAACGGCCTGCACAATACATTACAATGAATGACATATACACTCTAAGGGATATGGGTAAGGACATGAAATGACTGAGAAGCACAACATTTGGGGTGTAGTGTACAAACCAAAGACTCGTTAAACACTTTAGTGAGGGAACTAGCTAACATCAGCTTTGTAGCAACTTATTAGAAATATATCGTTTGGATTGTTTTCTTTACTTGAATCATTTAATCCTAACCCATTTGACCTATTACTCCATTAGAGATGAAACAAACCCAAATCAACCCATTTATAAGTAACCCAAAGCCACGCTGCTCACAATGCCAAAATTTTCAACAAAAAACTGACAGGATATCTTCAAAGCCTAGGCAGGTATGAAACAGTAAAAATAGAGATGCACATGAAGTGATAATTAGTGGATGCAAGGTTTTTTCAATTCTTATATGTTTGCTTATCAGAAACATGGTCTCCAAATACAAGTAATCACGTTGCAATAACTCCATGATTTGATCAAAAGCCATACATTATTTAAGTTACCACAATTCATATTGGTGATATTATGTTATCGGAAGCAATTGCCCTGTCTATACGAAGATACAACAGCAGAGGAGTTCTTAAGTTGTTAACTTTTTATGACCAAGTAACATCTTCTATCTCTCACTGACATTTTTCTTAACTTATTTATTTAAAACACTCAACAAATGCATCGTTGCAGAAAAATGATACCGCAAAGCCTAAACTTCAATTAGAGTTGCCGATTTCACCCATTTATGTATGGCTCAATTTGGGCTATGTTTTATCTCTAAAGGGTCATAAGAGGTAAAATAAAAAGGAGACAATCAAATGGGTTGAAAGTTTCCAACAGTGTACTTTTTTAATGCATGCAACTTTCTAAATCACTTTAAGCAAGAATTGGAGTAATATGTTACATTTCCTTAACTATAGTTTGCACGCCACTAATTTATAAAAAATTATAAACAACAAAGAAGAAAAGACAAAGGGTGTTTCATGTCAACATGCACGTCTTTAGTTTTGACCCATTACCCAACCCCCCATTTTTGCCTCCTCTACTTCCAATAGACTATAGCACTATATTACTAAAGTTGGCCAGACAATTACTTAATGCTGGAATAATGAAAGCTAGAATGTGAATAATTTCACCGAAAAATATTAACTTACCCAGCAAAGATAGTCGGACATGTCAAAAGTCGGGGAAGCATGACATAAATAGGTAGAGACATATTACGGCAGACATCCCCATCTGCTATCTATGAAAAAATTGAACATTGTCACTTCTAAATTCACATGGCATGTAATTTAAGAAATGTTTTTAGAAAGTAGTTGTGTGCCTGAGTAGTCTGAACTATAGATGTTTCTGTCGCTATCTTTTCCCCAACCATAATTGACTCTACAAGCAGCAAGTGAATTTCAATGGAGTAAATAGGAACTGCAGATGCTTCAACTGTTAGCTCTCCCACTAAAGGATCAGATAGACGGCACTGAGTACAAATTTTACCAGATACCTTAAAACCGCCTATGTAACAAAGAGAATATGTCAGGCATAAGAATATCATAATGAACTTCACACAGACACACACACACTCATAAAAGAAAATTTACTTACAAGTGAAATAAGTGACTATTTTTACACCTATTGAACCTACCCCCTATAGTAATTTATTTTAATCGTCTATGGGAAATGTCCTTTCACCCAATAACTATAATTTTATGCTCTGCAAGGTCCTTTAACCACAAGTATCTCTTACATTATATTTAGGGGTGCCCCAGATGTGTACTCATAAAGGAGCACCTACAACATGTAATAATCAATAGCAGAGGTACATACATATTAAGTTCAAACGTAGCATCCTATGGTATTCCCATTAAATTTTCCTTTTCACTTATTTTTGTTTTGTTTTACATTTTCATGTGACCAGGGACGAGTAATAGTAATCAGGAAGAAACCTGATTTCAGTTCAGGAAGCAAAGAGTGTCTTTGTGTGTCTTGAGTGATATAAAAGAAGACCATTTCAGGAGAAACTGGTTTCTCTGGGAGTCCGGCTGTTGAGCGAAATATAAAGAAATGTATACATACAAGTAAGAAAGACAACTTGTTACATTTTACGAAGTAATAAAAGGGAAACACCAACACTTTACCTAGTTCACTTTCTATAATAAACTCCACCGTAGCAGATAATGGTTTATGTAAGTATCCTCTCACAACATCTACATTTAGCAGATACTATCGTAGACATCCAATCAAATTCAATAGGTTATATATATAGGATGATATACCAAGCATAAGTATTCAAGGGTGGAATGGAGAACAGCCTTTAAAGAACGCATACCTGGATGCTAATGTTTGCTCCATGGAAAGTTTCATAGAACTTGTCATCTTTTCCTCCGTTTTTAAGAATTACGTAAAACGGTATCTGTCAAAATAATCAGGTCATGAACGGGGTCATTGAGTCAGCCATTATAACTTAAGACCCTTTTTTCCTTGAAATTTAAACACACCCAATCCCAAAGTAAACCAAAGGATTAGATGCAAGTAAAAAATGTGTCTATATCACACATTTGCAATATGGCCCATATTGGTTTTAGGAATGTATAATTTACTCAAATTACTAATAATAACGAAAAAGCCGTCACGTCATATGAATGTTCTTCTCTTGTCAACATAATACAAACTTAAATGATAGTATTATTAAATATATGAACCATGAAGATTAACGAATAGGGTCGTCCCCTGGAACTCTAAGTAGCTCTTTGTCTAACATTATATACCTCTGTCGTGCCGGGATTGATCTTTCCAGAAGGCCGGACTTGAATGTTTTTCTTCCTGTTTTCGATGATCAAAATTACTACATAAAAATGAAATTATAAAATACTAAAGATAATGTTGAATAAGTTAAAACTGGCATCACAGGAACAACAAATCCAGTACAACAGATTCTGCATTACATTGTTAATATTACAGGTCCCTTGAGCACATCAAAAAAGAATAAGTGCATCAAATTGTTTTTATAAATTATTTCTGAGGTGGTATTCTTGTTATGTATCTCTCCTAATTTACTCATACAGCCATATTAAGCAACTAAATATATACAGAAAAACGTCAACGATAAATAAATGAATGAGAGAGATATAATACACAATTGGAATAGGCTTCAAAACACCATAAATTGATTCAATCAGTCCAGCTGTACCTCCACGAACCTAAAAATTAACATATTTCAGCTAAACTATTTGTTATTATAACTATATACGAACAGTAAAAATCAAATGAAACCTGCAAATTGACAGAAGCATTGACGATTAAATTGATTCCACGATGAGAAATGGAACTAGGCAATTTGGTGATGATTTTTCCCTCAAGTGGTTCCTGATCAAAATTAATCAATTAGCTAATACACAACACTTGAAGAAGATGATGAAGTTGAACATAGCAAGTAAGTAATTACATTGGGGCGATATGTTCGATTGGATCGAGATAGTTTGATCTCAACTGACATCACCGATCGATCGTTGTGATTTCGATTTTTCTTGTTCGAATCCTCGTTCTTTCTTCCTATAAATTTAAATCAGGAACCTTATTTATCTTGCCACATATTTTGTTAGGTTACTGATGTAATCGTTCGAGTTAACTTGAGATAACTCCATTTTCAAAATAAATACATAAATGTTTATATATTATTTTTTAATTAATTGAAATAAATAAGAATAATAGATTTAATGTTCGCTTTTTGTCAAGTAAATGTTCAATTACAAAATAAAAGGTAAGCGTTATTTTTTTGGTAAAAATAAATTGAACATCGAGTCATATTTATAAAGTTCAATTCAATCTCGGCTTGTAAACATTTTGTTATCAACACCAAGACCATGGAAAATGATGGTTGTTGTTAGCAGCAACAAACTTATGTGCATCGCACTCACAACTAATATACTATCATGTAAAACTCATATTTTTCGAAGAATTGGTTTGGCATATATGTTAACCGAATATATGATGCAGAGAGTTATGTTCGACAAACCACTTGCATCTTTCAATCTTGTCGAAAGATATACCAATTTTTTCTAAGGAATTCGATTGTTTCCTTGTTGAAACGTCACGATTATTTGAATTTCACGTAACAGTCTTGATATTTAACGAACCAACAGACTTCGACTTCGATACAAATAGAACTCAACTGCCTTGGGGTCTAATAAAGCAAACAAAGTATTATAACAAATAATAATTTACTCTGGCATATTTTGGATATGTCTTGGTTGTAAAGTTAGTCCGAAATTAGTCACAAATAAATTATTTTTGTCACCGTAAAAGAAAATCCACTATAAAGCAAAATCCAAAAGATCAAAAAAGTTAACTAAAAAGATCTAATGATGGCCCAATTATTGATGCCCCCCGCCGTTCACCTGAAAAATTTAAAAATGAACTCGGAAAACAAAATTGTTCGATGCAATGAACAAAATTATTAATCTTGGGCCATGGTGAACTTAAAATGGGCCCATTATTCTTGGGCCTTTTGGCATTCTAGAATCGAAAACAAACAAAGTTGATAACTTGCTCTCACAGTCTCACTCTCATCCAAATCCATATTGCAAAAAAAAAAAGAAAAAAAATAGTTACTAAATAATAGAAATGACAATTATATTAGCTTCATGAGAACAAACAAAAATACATGAACTCAGTGACCCTCTAGATTATATGTTACAACAGAGAAAGCATGAATAATAAGCTTTATAACCATAGTTTTATAGTTTGGTTATAAACTAATTATGTATTTGTTAAAGTATTTAAAATATGCCAGAGTAAATTATTATTATTCAAACTAATGTAGTCCTACTTTATTTCATTTTTTTCGTAAAAATGCTATTAAAAGTTTTCTAAAGTTCATCACTCTGGCAATTATAGTACTCTTAATACTTTACCAAATACACATTTTAGCCTATAATAAAACTGTAAGTACTAATTCACTACATTAAAAACTCGACAAAATCACGAATTTAACTCCAAACCCTTACGTGATTAAACGTTTATTTCTTTCTAAACTTGTGAATAAACGCTTCAACTTGTCGATCCAACTCTTCTTGACTAAGTATCTTCACATACCTCTCTACTCGACTTCTATGTATCGATCCACCCTCATGAAAAGTTTTCGATTTCCTTAACTCCCTCTTATCAACTACACTTTTGGGAACCACCTCTCTCGATTTCCTTCTAAATTTGTCTTGCAATTTATGAATCTTTAGATCATCGTCCCAATCTTTAAACGTGTCTTCTAATGTATGTACCTTTATACTATCACCATGCTCATTATCTTTGAATCCCTGACCTCCGCTTTTAAACGTGTCTGTTGATGTATGTACCTTCATATCATCATCATGATCATGGTCGTGATCTTTAAACTTGTTTGTTGATGTATGTACCCTCATATTATCATCATGATCACAATCTTTAAACGTGTCATCCAATGTATGAAACTTACAATCATCATCCAACAAAGTAGACCCCACAACAAGATTTTGAGAAACAAGTGAAGATTCCATGAAGGAATCATGATCATTTGAAGGATTGAAAAAGATGGTGTTGGAATGAATGATAGATAATGCAAAGATGATGAAGATCATGAAGTTGATTAGAAGGTAAACATAAGGAGGACATAACCATGGGTTGATTGAAGACCATAAGGTTATAAACATGGATTTTGAGACACTAAAAAGCTCCAAATCCATTAAGTTGATAGCCAAATATGATGTTAAAGCTACAATTGCAAGAACTAGCAATTGCACAATTGTTTCATACCTTATTGCCCTACTTTTCTTGCCCATTAACATACACAAAAAGGTTTACTTTACATTCAAATAGCAAATAGAGAATGTGTGTTTGTTATGAGAGAAAGAGAGAGACTTGAGTTGTCTTGTCTACAAAGTAGTAATCCAAGTGCTTTTGGTGGCCCTTTTATAAACAAAACTTGTTGATGGATGGATAAGGCCTAATCCTGGTTGTTAAACGTTTTAGCTTTAATTATTTATATTTATATTTATTATTATTATTGTTATTCTTATAAGATGCCATGTTTGTTGTTGAAGTTAAATACCTAAAGACAATTTTGTATATATAGTAGTGATTAGCATCATAACATGTAACATTAACTCATTTAATTCTACTTAAATTTACTTTTTGTATATAAAATCGAGTTAAGCGGATAACATTACTTGATTATTTTGAAAATAATATTATATATATATATATATATATATATATATATATATATATATATATATATACATATATACACACACACACACACACACACACACACTAGGCCTTGAGCCCGTGCGATTCACGACCATTTATAAAATACAATTATATTAATTTGTAAGTTTAATATTGTTAATTAAAAAAATACAATTATCATTGTGATAATGATTAGTAACATAACTTAAACTATAATGGATGAACTTATATTAATTTTTCATCAATTGATACATCAAGTATGATGTAGTCTCCTATTTTTGCTTACGAGCGGTTGAAATTTGAGTCTCTGTCCATTTATCACGGAAACACCGATTTTATCACTATGTGAATGACAAAAGTAACAACCATTAATTGCAAAATTATGTTAAGTTTTAATACATTTGTCGGGCCCTTGCGATGTACGGTAATTAAAAAAATAAAATTAATCATATGTTTTTTAAGTTCTCAATTGTATTAATATTGTTGAAAATTTATTATTGACACTTAACAGTCCGTATACCAAAATGCACATAAAATAATTAATTTTATATATTTTATTAACACTAATTTCTTTAATCTTGGTATTTGATGATGATAATATTATATCATTGCAATGTATGAGATGTCAGTAAGAACATGAATTTATTTTTTGATGTAGGAAAAAATCATTATTTATTAAATATAATGCATAAATTTAAAAAGCACATAAAATAATCAATTTTATATATTTTATTAAAACTAATTTCCTTAAACTTGTTATTTGATGATGATAATATTAGATCATTGCAATGTATGAGATATCAGTAAGAACACGAATTTATTTTTTATGTAGAAAAAAAATTATTATTTATCAAATGTAATGCATAAATTTAAAAAGCACCCCTTTACTTTCTAGGGAAGATATTAATCGCAGAGACAATGGAATTTCCATAATAATTGAAGAAACCTTTGACATTACTTGCGAATAAAAGTTCTTATTGTTCCCGAAAAAAGGAGTCTGTTTAGAATCAAATCAAATTATTCTGTTGATACATTCGAATGATTAAACGTTTCACAATTAGTAAGCTGGATTTATTATCATAACCTGAATTTTCCAACAAACTTGATCTATTTAAACCATAATCATGAGCAAGTACATAAATATACTCCTGAAAGATAAGTGGATATAAGAAGTAGTGTTGTTGAGATCTATCTAGCCCTAAATAGCTAAAATAATCAATTTTATATATTTTAATAAAAACTAATTTCTTTAAACTTGATATTTGATGATGATAATATTAGATCATTGCAATGTATGAGATAGAAATAAGAACATGAATTTATTTTTTATGTAGGAAAAAATCATTATTTATTAAATGTAATGCAAAAATTTAAAAGGCTACTACAATAAATTATAATAAAATTGAATTAGAAACCTTCACAAAATAGAAGGAAGTAGTTTGTTAGAAATTCAAAATTTTGAAATTTTTTAAGAAAGTGTTAGGAATTATGAAGATTTTTAAGGAAAAACTAATTTGATGATGTGGCATAACTAAGTGAGTTTTAGGAAAAGGTAAAAAGATGATGTGGCATAGCTAAAAAATAAGGAAAAATATTTGTTATATATATATAGATATATATATATATAAATATATATATATATATATATATATATATATGGTGAGTTCTGGTAAAAACAAATGAGTTAAAATAAAAAGGTGAAAATGATCACAATTTGTATTCCCCATTTTTTTTAGTTGTGAACTTTCATTTTTTCGCTTCACATGCGTTTTTTTATTGTGAACACTTACATTTTTTATTTTTCAAAAAGTTTTCATCATGCACCTTTGTTTTTTTTTTTTTTTGCTTCAGAAAATTTTTGAACTGTGAAGCTTAATTTTTTTAGCTTCACATAAAATTATGAATGTGTGAAGCTTAATTTTCAACCTTCACAATTCATAAAATTTATGTGTAGTCAAAAAAATAAGCTTCACATTTAAAAATTAAGTGTGAAGAAAGAAAAATCAACTTAACACATAATAAAACTGTGAACGTCAACAGTTTTCACCGTTTTTATTTTATCTTCACCTATATATATATATATATATATATATATATTTCAAGGTTTGTAATATGTTTTCACCGTTTTATTTTATCCATTTATTTTTCACAGGATCTTAATATATATATATATATATATATATATATATATATATATATATATATATATATATATATATATATATTCAATAAAAAGTTGTTCAAACTCTATTTTGCATGCAAGAAATTTATGTGATTCCTCATATGATAGAATATTTTTGTAATAGCATAATTATATATTCATCATATTAAGTTTGTTAAAATGAATAAGCTCTTTCATGTAATAATTATCAAGATTAAAAATATAAATAATAAAAAAAATGTTTAAAAAAGGCTCCTCAAATTATGGAGCAATTAAAAAGAACCACCCTTCGTTTATCTGCCGACGGCAAAGCTGCTTCCTGTTGACTTGAGATAGTCAAACAGAATCCCTTGAACTTTCATTTCGTACCAACTTAGTACCTTTGTACCATAAATAATTCTCTCTTTCTTTAATTCGGAACCAAAATGTTAAATCCCTTCAAGTGTTTTGAATCATTAAAAAACTTTTTCAAATTTATAGAACGCGTTCAAATACAACAGATAAATTTTTCATTTTGCAGAATATAAAATGTGAAAAATCACACATGATAATTTTCACATTTTTAGATATTTTCTTACAAACCTCTTACATAACATATAAACTTAAACGTGTTTTCTAAATTTGAAAAGTTTTTAAAATATTCTATGAAAAATATGAGTTTACCGTATTTTTTTTATCTTTTTCATATTACCGCAAATTTAAATACGTTTTCTGATTTTGCAGAGTTTAAATTTAATGGCATGTATACTATGTTTCATGTTTTTCTTTTTTGAATAATGATTTAAGAAATTTGGTTGGTTGTTAGTTGTATTATGTTTTACGTTTCTTGTTTGTTATTATATTCCTGAATAGATTTAGAATTATGTATAGCCATTGGACTTTTGTTTCTCGTTTGCTATATATTTGTTGATAATTAACCTGTTAGTTGTGGACAATATATGTCCAAAAGTCTGAAACATTTATATCCAATAGGAGCAAAATGTTTTAGCATATGATCCACGCAATTGTCATATGTCAATTAGTAGTGTATTATTATCGAATATACATACATTATATATATTATATATTATATATTATATATATTTTTCAAGTGCTAATTTAAACCGGTTAGATATGGTATTATATAGTTTAGCAATGGTATATATGACAGTCTTCCTTATATCGGTCGGGAAATTAAAATTTGAATCAATACGCATATATAGTTAACATATATATTGTATATATATAAACTCATCATCGAAAAATTATTGATTCGTATTTCGTTTTATGATTTAACTTATAACGGAATAATAAAATTAGTTTCTAAATATAATTCTTAGAGAACATAAATCAACCGGTCAAAATTAAATTGATTAAAAAATATACTACATGAAGTTAATATATCCTCACGAAAGGTTATACAAAGACAAAAGTGAGTAAAGTGGTATCAATTATCAATCATAAACTGTAAGTAATTAGTCCCATCCAATAATTCAATAAAGTCTAGTTCAATTATTATTGCACCAAATTTTATTTTTAAAAAATATAAATATATCCAAAGCAAAACCCACTAATAAAAATCTTTTCATTCTTTTTAATTAAAACGCAATTACGTTCTCTGTAACAAATAATTACCTTAAACTAAAACGACATCGTAAATACATAAGCCACTTATCAAAGAGCTACTTTTTGAGTATCGAAGTAATCTAGCAACTACATGGCTATACGTATAATCTCACATACTGTAAATAACATATTTGATGAGTTTGACGTATATAGTATATACTTCGTCTTTCAATTAAAAAAAAAAAAAGTATATAAGTTACATTTTTTAATAGAAAATTACAAAGACTTAAATCTTCACGAAATTTAGAGACTCAAATCTTTGATAACTCAAACGTTCGCACACAAATGCATACATCAACTGAAATCGGAAGGATGAACCTATGCGTTTAAATTCACGTCATACCAATATTATTATTCATTTTTTTCCAAACGCGAAATAGTCCTAAGTCGTTTTTTGTCCTGGTCCTCGCGGTAGACCACGAAATAGTAAGTCAAAATTGGCATGGTCTTGATCCTATGCACGTTAGTTATTACTTCTTTCATCTGACCCTAAAGTGTGCAGCTTACTATTTTGAGTTGTCTTATTATACATGTCCACTTTAGTATTTTACCAATTAAGAAAAGACTTAGTGGGTAAAAATGATATTTGATTGGTGAAATGTGTAACTAATAGACATTACTAAAACGGTGTAAATAGTTAAAGTGGATATCTTAACTGTGAGACGGACCGAAGCGGATGAAGTATTCTATGTTGAATCGGTAATAAGTTGGTACATAAGGGTTTTAAGTCATTTGGTAGGAAGTAGGGTCCAATTAGAATTAGATAAGTGAACTAATCAAGATTTAAATGCTTGTAGTGTTCCATCAAAATTACTATTTTTGATGGGAAATATGATAGAAGAAAATAATATAAACGGAAGCATCAACAATCAACACGCGAAATTTGAGTCAACGTGACATCTTATTAGAATTTTCAATTATATATATATATATATATATATATATATATATATATATATATATATATATATACATGAATGAATGAGATCCGGTGAAAATAAGAAGATAAAATAAAAACGGTAAAAATAAATCTCAGCCTTTGGATAATGTGTATATAGAGGGAAGTTATATTTTTGGAGGGAAGCGTTAATAATGTGTATAAGCGTTAATATGGTTGATTTGTAGACATGTGGTTTGCTTCGCATTGATGTTCATTGTGTGTGGGACGGATGCATACCATTAAAATATGGTACGGGGGTCTGAGATCCCCTCCAAATTAACTCCACATATGATTATCATTTTTAAGGCATATATAACATCATTATTATTATTATTGTTGTTATTATTGTTAAAATGAGTTGAATTACCATATAAACCTATAAAATCATTCCTACTAAGACACCAATTAATAATTAATTAACAATATCTTATATATTGTCTAGCAATCTAAAAAAATTACTTTTACTACAATAATTTACTAACCATTAATTTATGCTTCTAAATTCCTAGATTTAAACTTACTATCAGACAATAGAAGTAGAAGCTGGGGATTGAAGTACCAACTCTTGTTGCCTTGCAAGTTGCACAACTTGCTTTGTCGAGATCGTCATCGATGAGACAAGTTCCATATGTTCGGAAGGAGACACCCATAATTATGATTAATTAATTATTTACTATTATATATATATATAAGTTTATATAACAAAGACACACTACCAAATCAAAAGAAAAACTTCTTCAAAAATTTTAAAAAAATCATAAGTATTTTCAAGAATTCACAATTTAAAAGTATGTAGATTCTAAAATAATTCCATAAATAAAACATAGAAATTATCATAAGATACATTAGATATAGACACGCACACACACCACATTCTATGAATAGGTGAGTAATTTGACTAAGTAAAAGGTTTAAATTAAAGGTAACCCATCACTCGACGACACCAACATTGCACATGGTGGGCATCCACTCGACGGCGCTTCTATCCTTTTCTTAATTCCTTTCACGCATAAATAAATCGTCACACTTTCGACACTTACTAATATTTTATGTGTTGTTGTTTCATAACTTTTACGAGTTACCTATCTAAAAAATTTGCTCTATAACATACTTTTTCTTATCTTACGAAATACGAAGTCAGTCTACTTTCAATTTTTGTTTTTATGGAATCATCATGCAACCAGTTGACTCACAAACTAAATTTGCTCAACATTTTAGCTTAGTATTAACCGGTTAAGCCAATCAACTCGTTGCATAACGATTCATAAGGGGGAAAACTGGAAGTACTTGATCAATGAAAATAAGCTAGTTATCGTATGAAGTAGGAAGCAAAAGATATTTTTAATTTCATTTCTCGACTATAAGACTTAAATTACTATTTCATCCGTCTAAATTTCAATGTCTACCTTATTATTTTTATTTTTCCCAAAAAAATTGTTTACTTGTAAAAAATAACTATTAAGAGTTACTAAAATCTATAATTTACTCCATTTATTACTTATAATCATTTATTTCAAAAAAAATTTAGTCAAATTTTGTTGAATATAAAGGTAAAATTGACATTCATGCAACATATCATAAATCCAATAAAAATTCCCAAGAGACAATAAAGGTGAAATGAAGAAAGTAGCATACGCAAAGGTGTTAGACATTTTTCTTTCAAGTGTGAGGAAATTTCCCTTTTCTATAAATAATATACAACGAGAATATGACAATTTCAACGTAGTTACCTACACATATTTTATTTCGAAATATAATTAGTGGTTTTAACATATTTAATTCGTCAAAAATAAATTTAAATTATTATATGGGAAATAACTTATAATTTGTTTGCGGGTGAATGGACGGGGCTTAAGGAAGAGTGGGACCTTTTTGATTGGCAAGGACAACGTCCCCAAAGTGACCATTTTAGGGGACATATTAGAGTGTGGTTAGCATAGATTATTAAAAGTGGGTGAAACTTCTATTAAAGCCCTTCAACTATGAGTAATTCAACACTTCAAACCTTTATCTTTTCATTAGTAATATTGTGCCCCCTTAATTATAGGTGTACATACATAACTTAAGGGGGTGATGTTTACGCCAATTTATTTTAATGCAACCACAACTTTATATATTTCTCTTAATACATAAGTACAACTGTGTAATATTTGTTATGTGGTACAAATATCATAATACCCTCTTTCGGGTACGATCATTATGTGTCTATTTAAGTTTGCTTTCTTAACTCGTGATAACATAAACGATTAAACATGTTAAAATGTTGAAACATTTTCTAGCGCTTAGTACGTACATATGGTTGTTTTTATTTGTGGTTTTTAACTATAAACCCCCGCAATATAGACATATAGTGTAAAATGATACTTGAACTAAATTCTAATTCGAGTGTCTAATTTAAGATGTAATTTTCAGTGTCATATCGAACTTGCATAAATTTTCATTTTAGTGTGTTATGTTATACTACGTATATTATACGTGTTATCATGATGAATATGCATTATATCATTCATGGTAGTTAAATAACTTAATGATAATTTCTAACGAGTAATATATTGCATTACTTTTATATTTTGACCCTTTTTTAATTTACTAATTTAACAATATATAACAAAAGAGTCACACTGTAACGCGCGGGTTAAAAATCCTCGTTTATTTACAATTAACAACATATTTCTCAAACCTTTTTATTTTATTTACACACATTGCAAAACAATACAAAGGGCAATGATAAATTCACCTTTATTTTTTATAAATCTATCATGTACTTTAACTTATTATATGGTATAAATTATTAATGCACACTTTTAACGAATTTATTAAAAATAATCGTGGAAAACTGGAAAAGTGTATACAAATGAGAGAGAGAGAGTGGGGAACACACTTTGATGCCAAGTTAAGTTTCCTGCGCTATGAGTCTCACTATTGTCCTACATACAACTATACAAAAGGATCTAAATCTAATAATACTTTCCGGAACATAGGAATTGTTGTTTTAAGACTTTGAGTTTTATATTTTAATTAAGGTATCTAATTTAAATGAATAATAATAATAATAATAATAATAATAATTTATTTGATATATATTAAAAGCAGAAGGTTAAATGTTTTTAAAATGGTTAATTTTATTAACATTGCTACAGGTAGAAACAAAATTTGCAACCGGTTCGATAGATAACTAAGCCATAATGTATGTTATTTATTTAAAAACTAATAGATATTTTTCTTATAAACTCGTACATGTTCATAAAAATATTTATTTACTTACTACCATGGAAAAAATCTTGCTACGGATCACTATAATTTCTGAAATCCGTCTTGAATTCAACATAAAAGGATCACAATCCTATCTTAAAGCCACACAAGTTTTATTTTTGTAGAAAACAACTCGAAAATGAGGTGAAACTTGAATACTTTTATTAAAGGGTCGAAATAAAGTAATTTTATTATCTTCTACAACTTTTTATAAGTGGGTACCAAAGATACACGAGGTTACGTATGGGCCCACGCAAATAATGATTATGTTTTTCCAACTAAAAACTAACCGGTGGGTGCGTTACTATATTTTATGTTAATTCAGTTTAGTGTCCTTTAGCTTTATTTTTTCCATTACATATAAAGATTACTCCCTTCATTTCAGCTAAAATATCAATTTTAAAAAATTGGGTGCGTTTAAATTTTCGACTAACTATACTATTTATTCATCAATCAAGTCTCATTTATACCAACTAAAATATTTTTTGATTGGCTGAAACAAACGTAGACGGGACAACCAAAAGATATGTGGTCACTTGTATTCAGGAGGTACTCCGGTATATATTTGGATGAGCGAGTACGAAAACAAAGAAACTACATAAACCTACAAATAATGTTACATGTCTTCATATATCTTATGAAATCGGAAAACTTGACAACGTTTGTTTTCGAATTTCATACAAACTCTCGCTAACTTTAAAAGGTTAAACTACACATGCTTTCCTAACTCTAAATCACATTTTTATGTCACTTTAACTCGTAGAAATAACTCTCAGCTCTCGGTACACACCTCCCTTCCTCGATGTACAATTTACATAGCTACAAATGAATGTTTATAAATATTATATCACAACTCATGCACTTTCTATCAGTTCACTGCTTAAAACGGCGAAAACAAATGACCTTCACAATTTTATTAAGTGTAAAGTTAATTTTTTTTTCTTCACACTTAATTTTTAAACGTGAAGCTTATTTTCTTTGACTTCACATAAAATTTATGAATTGTAAATGATGGAAATTAAGCTTTACACATTCATAAATTTATGTGAAGCTAAAAGAATTAAACTTCACAGTTAAAATTTTTCTAAATTTCTGTGAAGCAAAAAAACACAAAGGTTCACAATGAAAACTCTTTGGAAAACAAAAAATATATAAGGCTTCATAATAAAACCGTATGTGAAGCGGAAAAAAATAAAAATTCACAACTAAAATGATTGTAATTACAAATTGAGATCGTTTTCACCGTTTGTATTTTAAGTTTTCACCAAAACTCATATATATGTATATATAATATATATATATATATATATATATATATATATATATATATATATATATATATATATATATATATATATATATATCCTAATAGATACCAAGGCAAATCCAAAAAAAGTTAACGTAATTATCATATTGACGATAAAATGTCACCTTTTAGTTTTTGTAGCTAGATTGAACATATGTTTAGTCCTATTATTGTAACAAATTGAACGTACAATCATATGAATGTAACAACTGGTTGAACTTTTTTGGATTTTATATTACCTTTTTTTGAAATTTTCTCTAATAACAAATTAATTTGAATTTGAAACTAAAACTAAATTATTAGTTGCTTCTAGCCTTCTACACTCCTATGTTACAAGCTCTACATTACATACATGGAACTATGGAAGATGTATCTTATGGGCCTTATTTGTAAAACCCATAATCAATTAGACCTATTGGCCCATATAACACGCATTTGATTCTGTTCTAACCTTTTGGGTTTACTTAATTTTAGCTCAGGATCAAACTAGTGTACTACTAAAAAATAAAAATTACACATTTTTCTTCTAATCTAATTTAAAATCTAAAATCTAAAATCTAAAATCTATATACAAAAATATATATTCTCCATGTGTGTGGATTGTGGAACACCTCTCCAAATCCGCCCCCACCATATCTCTGTTATCTGACACAAACCTGAATGAATCCAAACAAACAAATGACAAATGATGATGACAACAACAATCACTTTGAAGATCTCATCCGTACAATGTTGCCGTCCGGAGCTCCGTTACCCGACCAACATCAACTTGATTACTCAATTTCTGTCGATTTCCAACCACCACCCATTACCATTAAATTAACAAATTCTTCACCTTTTACAAAACCCATCATCAAAACCTCATCTTTTACAAAACCACCATCTAAAATTCCCCCAAAGTTCTCAACTTTAACTCTAAATCCCAACACCAATCCACTACATGCTGCTGCTGCCGCTGCTGCTGATGATGATCATTATCATCATATCTCAAATGACCCGAGTTTCAATCAACAAGAATCAGATGTTTCATCAGAAAGTGATTCGATTTCAATGCCAATTGATGAAAGAAACAAAACCCCCCAAAAAAACCATCATCTTAGTAATAATACTAAAAAGAATAAGAATGTGTGTAGTAGATGTGAAAAGGGTATTAGGTTAAGAAATAAAGAAAAGTGCATTGTTTGTGATGCAAGGTATTGTAGTAATTGTTTGTTGAAAGCAATGGGATCAATGCCTCAAGGTAGAAAATGTGTATCTTGTATTGGGTTACCAATTGATGAATCAAAAAGATGCAAATTAGGAAAGTGTTCAAGAATGTTGTCTAAATTTTCTACTTCTTTAGAGGTTAGACAGATTATGACTGTTGAAAAAGAGTGTCTAGCGAATCAGCTTCGCCCTGACCAGCTTATTGTGAATGGTTGTCAATTAAAAGGGAAGGATGATTTGTATCAGCTTTTAGGATGTCATTTGAACTTGAAACCAGGGAGGAGGTATTGGTATGATAAGGATTCTGGATTGTGGGGCCAGGTTGATATCACATTTTGTTTAGTGTTTTATTTATTTATTTGTTGTTTTGTTAAAACATTGTGATTGATTTTTTTTGTTAGGAAGGGGAGAAGCCTGATAGGATTGTGAATTCGAAGCTGAATGTGGGAGGTAAGCTGCAAGTGGATGCAAGTAATGGAAACACACAAGTTTATATCAATGGTCGTGAAATTACAAAAGTTGAGCTTAGGTTACTAAAGGTAGGTAATTTGGGTTAGCATTTTGCGTTAATTGTTATATTGCAACTAATGAAGTTCATTGTTATAACAAGTGAAATACACAAGTACTCTGCAAGCTTAAAATTTTATCTTAACCTCGTTATTTGACTAAGGCAATGTTATCCATATGGCTTACCCAATGTTTTTGTTAGGTTTGTATTGGTCAGAGTAGTTTGTGCGCACACGCTGAAATACTTTTTGTAGCTTGTTGTACTTAAGAATAATGAATATTAACTCACTTTTCTTGGAGCATTATTTGATCATTGATTTGCATTGCATTTCAGCTAGCCAAGGTTCAATGCCCACAAGGAACACGTCTCTGGCTCTATGATGATGGATCATATGAGGAAGAGGGTCAAAATAATATTAAAGGAAACATTTGGGGAAAGGTTCTCACTTAATCTGTAGTAGTCAATCCTTCATCTTACACAAATATTAGTCGGGACTTCACTTTCTTTAACTTTGTTTTATTGGTAGGTAGGCTTCTACTCGATTAATTTCATCATTGTTCTGTTTGCCTGTACCGCATGAACATTCTCATGGGTCGAACCATGACACGAGTACATTTTTAAGTAGATTAATGCCTCTGAAGTTGGAGCATTCGAGAATTCAAAAGCTTATGCTTTTTGGGTTGGAAGGATCCGGTACAAGCACTATTTTCAAACAGGTATCAACATGCCTTTTGATTTCTATGTTACTGGCTTTAGTATTTTTCAAATGTAGGTTCCCAAATATGGCAAAATGAGTGGGTTGGGTAGTGGATCAAAATAGTTAGGGTTAAAACATCTTTTTAGTACAGTCAAAACGGATAGGCTCTGGTTGGCTCACAAACTTTATACTTTATTTGTTTTATAGATGGTTAATGTGTTAACTATGATTACAAAAACTATGTTATTACAATAATAATCTAATCTCTAAATTTAAACCGATTTAGGAAGTTGTAGCCAGTATGCATTAAACATACACTTTGGGCAGTTATCAACCCATTCGATCCGTCTAACGCATTAGAGCCTTTAGCCACATTTTGAGAACTGACACTATAAGGATAGTTCCTGACCCAAATCGACGCATTCATAAGCAATTGGGTTGAAATTGCCACCTCTGCAGGTTCCCTTTGCGAACACATATTTGCTCTTTAATTAACAGTGATTCTGTATGAAATCTTTTTTTAATGTTTTTACTGTACTATATTATTGAAACTAATTGTTCGTTGTTCTTCATTGATGTTGCTTGAAATAACTTTCATTCTCATAAACAAATAACCAGTTGATTAAAGCTAGGGGTGGATAGGTAATCTTGCATTTATATAATTAGTTTTCTCATAGTAGCCTTTTACGCGCCTCCCCAATTCTAAAAATTAAACCCTTCAGATCTTATCAGTCTTCCTCATTGCAGGTGAGGTTTTTATACGGAGACAAGTTCACTGCTGAGGAGTTGCAGCATCTAAAGCTTAAGATACAAAGTAACACATACAGATACCTTAGTCTCTTGCTTGAGGGGCGAGAGCGTTTTGAAGAGGAGGCCTTGACGGAAGTAAAACCATCTACAAAAGGTAAGAAAAAGTGCATTCAAGGTGTACACACAAACCCACCAAATTATAAATTTTTTGAATTTTTATGAAATGTTACTTCTATCCATATATGTTCATGGTGTCATGATGATTTTTTGGCTTTGGTGCTAGGTGGAGGTAGAAAGTCGGCAGGTTGTGTAACTTGTTAAATAGTTCGGTTCAAACGTATGATTCGAAGTGGTTTGGGCTGGGTTAACCCTAAATACTTTTTATCCAAACTTATTGAATTTAGAAAATAGTAATCTAGTACTAATAAAATGAATTAGGAGGTTCTCATCATTAGAACTGCACTTTGGACGACTTAGAACTGTCTGAAAAGTCAAAGACCTGTTTCCTTTTAAGCTAATTTCTTTTATTTTACCTATTTGATCACAAATCTATAATTTGGCAGGTAATCCAAGACTTGACAAAAGTACACAATGTGTCTATTCCATTAACCCGAAATTCAAGCAGTTTTCTGACTGGTTACTGGATATAATGGCAATGGGTGATTTTGATACTTACTTTCCTGCTGCAACACGAGAGTATGCACCTCTAGTAGACCGGATTTGGAAGGATGCAGCCATTCAAGAGACATATAAGCGAAGGGATGAGCTGCATTTGCTTCCAGATGTTGCCAAATATTTTCTCGACCAGGTAATTCCTGTAGTTAGTCTCACTTGAATATCCAAATGAATATAAAAGATACTTGTGGGTCACCCAAACTGTCCCAACCCGTTTTGTCTACAGTAGAAATGACCCGTTGTGACTCATTGCTCGACCTGCTAATTTTGTCATCTCTATTCTCCATCTTCAAACCATTTCTTTTTAATGGGTGGATTCAAGTTATATTTTATCTCGCATGGGTCAAATCTGAGAAGTTGGCTATAAAGGAAAAGGGTCGACCAGTTTGAAAGTGTCCCAATGTGTGTTTTCAATGAGTAAAACGTACTAAATTGCTTTTCTCAAGAAAAAATATTTTTATTGTACTTATATAGTTTTTGTAATCGTATTTGACACATGGGTTACCATAAAAAGATATAATGTGGACAATAAGTGTTTCGTATCAACTCAACCGCGACCCATACCAAATATTACCTGCTTTGACCCGAACACATCTTGATCCGTAAACCCAACCCGCTCAACTTCCCATTATGTCGCCTTTACGCTTCTTGACGTGTAATCGCTGCTGAGATCATTATGATTTGCAGGTCACTGAGTTGTCGAGCAATGATTATGAACCATCAGAGAACGACATTTTATATGCTGAAGGAGTAACCCCAAGCAAAGGTCTTTCTTATTTAGACTTCTCGTACTTTGATCATAGCTCCATGTATGAAGTACATGATGGAAACGGTCAATCTTCTCTAATCAAGTAAGTTCGGAATTTTAGGCAACCTAGGTAAAATAATCACTGGATTTTTTTTTTCTTTCTTTTGGGTTCAGGTCGAAATAGGTAACTTTTTGTACTGATGAAATGGGTCAGATTGACCCGAAACTATTTTTCTCCAAAAAATAAATACAGATTCGATAACAATTTTGCTAATTGCCTCCTAAACTGTTTTCCATTAGGTTAAAATTTTCAATAACCGTTTTCATCCCATACTAAAAGAGAACCTGAACCTCTTTTACCTGTTACCCAACCTGCCCAGTTTTTCCATCCTTGCTGTCGTTTTTACTCTCTCATTCCTTTCATTGCTGAATCTTGTACTAGGTATCAACTAATCCGCGTGAGCACAAATGGAGAATTCGACAACAGTTGCAAATGGTTAGACATGCTCGAAGGCGCACGAATGTTTGTCTATTGCATCGCATTAAGCGACTACGACCAGCTGTCGGCACACTGTAAAGGCGTTGTGAAAAACAATATGTTAGCAAATAGAGACTCATTTGAGAGACTAATAAGACATCCTTGTTTTACAGACATCCCTTGCGTACTTATCCTAAACAAATACGACATGTTTGAAGAAAAAATAGCCCGTACCCCATTAACGGTTTGTGAATGGTTCCATGATTTCAGGCCTGTAAGATCTCACCAAGTAGTAGCGAACCAAGCTTACTATTATGTGGCTATGAAATTTAAGGAGTTGTATAGGTCGATAACAGGTAGGAAGCTTTTCATATGGCAGAGTATCGGTAGTAAAGGTTCTTCTGTAGACGAAACATTGAAGTATATTAGAGAAGTGATTAGATGGGATGAAGAATGGGAGGAAGATGTTTATGGAATCAACATCTATGAAGATGATGATGATGATACTCAACTTGATTCTATCAACTAGAAATTTTCTTTATACAGATCTCTTTTATTTACTTTTTGGAAATTAAGATTGACAGTCCATTAGTTTTGAATTGCATAGAAGATGATACCTTAAGAGTGAATTTTAAACATTTTGCTCCCTCGAAATGCTAGAAAAGAAAAGTAAAATAAAATAAAAAAATTGCGCTCTCATATATAAATTTCTGGTTCAGCCCTGGCTGGCTCGGGTCTAGATGTCACTACTACATTTGAACCCTTTAGTTTGGCGTATGCTAGCGGTACTGTTGATAGTTCCAAATCCAAGAGGTTCGATCAAGAATAACAATAATAGGCTAATTTTTAATAAAATTAGCCAACTTAATCGTCCCTCCAAACTCCTACGATAAAAGTGGGGCCTCTTCATTGAAGCATAAACAAGATGATCATTTTGATAAAGAAAGACTCAAAATGGACTACGGAGTATTAAAAGGGACCAAAAACTAACATCAACTGTCGACCTCTTTGTCAACTCAAATTCATGTGTGAGATATCAAGCTATAATTTATACCCTGACAACCTGTTTTTATCATCATATAATTTTATTTTATTTTAAAAGAAAAAAAGGTAACATTTTAGTCCTTTTGCTATTAGCTACAGCATAGCTATCATCTCAAAAACTGCACCATGTGTTTTGCTTTACAGGTGACTGTTATATGTCCCAGATTTAAATGATGCAACCATGACATTAGAACTGTGTGCATGCATGCAAGTACTATTTGCTTAAATGCAAACAAATAGAAAGTGAAGAGCAAATGTCATAGCAAACAGGATAGCAATCAACATCAAAGATTTAGGTTGGAGAACAGACGTAAGTTAACTGTAAACTAAAGAACTGGATAGCCAATTGTAATTTCCAGTACAAAAGTAACGAAACACATCAAGTCAGCAGCATATCATGATCACATGAAGCAATTCCCATCTGAGATAAAAGTTTAGCAGTAAAACATGACCCGCTTCACATTCTCCTTGAGGGCAGGGAGAGGTCTAACCGCAGCATTCGACCCTGGTACACGGGTGCTCCTTACACCCATTCCACGACCAGCAGCCCCACTCGTCATCGACCCACTGTCAGATGTATCAGGCTCCATATAAAACCGTGCACGGAAGGCAGCCAGATGAGCATAGTAGGCCGGTGGTACTGTTCACACCAACACATCAAACACGTATAAATACATTATACCCCACAAAGCAATCATTTCCTTTGTTGCTAAATATAAAAATTATTCTGTGCAACAATTGTACTAATGTGTCCTGGTGTTGGATTTCACAAAAATATAAAAAGAAACTTCCAATTTGAGAAAAGCTCCAAAACGAACTTACCGATAGATACAGATCGAGTGCACCTAGCATATCTGTCAAAGCAACATAAACCAAAATTTAATTTATACAGAAATAAAAAACCAATGATAAATATAAGAAATTAAATCATAGAATGAAAAGGACGCACGTGTAACACAGGTTATTAGTGAGCGACTGTAGAGCGTCGGCCTCAAACCTGTTCTCATCCCATAACACATGGTAATGAGCCGGACGGCTAGTACCCTGTTCAACAACGGATGTAATCAAACCCTGGTCTAATTTTATTATAAAATGAAAATAGCATGTGTGATTTGCCAAGACTACAGATGTAACATGATGGATCATATTGTTACGGAAAATGGTTAAAGGGGGAAAACTCATTTATAAAAAAACCAGACAGTAACATAGATTTCAGTATAAGAAAACTCATTTTAATTACTATAAGTGGTTATATCTTTTAGCTCTGTGAGTTATTGCAATGACACATTTTGAACATAATTAAAATCTATTCAAACAAAGTGCAAATATATGTACTCGAATTCCGGCATGGCTGCACAAGTAAAAATCAAACTCTGTGGGATGACATATCTTGGAGTCCACAACAGTGCCTGCAAATTTCCAAACACATTAAATTAATTCGCAATGGACAGGCATGCAATGAACTTGGAGGTGGGCAATATAGGCAGGTTTTTAGAGTCAACCAGGTTGGGTTAAAATGAGTACATAGTGGTACATAAACAGGTTCAGTAGGATAGATAACATTTGTTGTCCAAAAAGCTTACATTTTATAATAATAAATAGTGGGACAAAGATGATCAACAAAACTAAAAGATTTAAAAAATAACCTAATTCTTGAATAAAATGATTTAGGAGCTCTCAAACGTAAAAACACTTCTTGTCCAAAAATATTAAAGGTTATATCAACATGATTGACAAACCTATACAAAGTAATAAAATAGTATGTTAATATAATGATTAAGGAGCTTTCATGCATTATAAAATACATTGGCAAAACTGAAGCTAATTTTTTTCTGAATTTACCTGTTTGACCCCCGCAACATAATCAGAATCCCATTGTAAGTAAAAAAGCGTCAAAATTGCCTCATTGAGTTAAAAACATATTACTCCGTAATTGATCATTCAATTGCATACCTGGTAGTATATTAAAAACATATTACTCCGTAATTGATCATTCAATTGCATACCTGGTAGTATATTTCCACTCCTGTCAGTAGCATTGCGATCAAGATGGTTATCCGCAAACAATCTTGTGTGGTGACGTTTTTGAACTACCACAAACGTTACGGGAGGCTGATAATTTGGCTCCAGGGATGCACACGCCTGATACAAGTTTAATTTGAATGAATACACATGACCATGACTATTTACAGCATGAATTACACATGTCTATTATTATCACCTTACGAATTGCATCAAGTTCGTACAGCAAGACTTGATAAAATTGACCTTCGCTGACACCATCCCTAGATTAACAAGGGTACATCATCAGAAAAGTTCACATAACTGACAATACTACTGAAGCAGATAGTATCGAACAAGGGGATCAAATACCTGTAAAAAATAATCCTTTGTGGTTTTTGCCCCGTAGCTCTGCGGAAAGATATGAGCAGTTCCCTATTTGTTTTCATGTCAAAATAACAAAACTCATCACAAAGAGTAGCAAGCAAAACAATGAAAACCAACAACATACAACAAATCACCAAAAAAAACAATAGGTGGGGGGTTTGATGTGTTAAGACTTTCAAAAATGGGTCACATGAAAAAGATTAGCTAAAAAGAGAACAAGTCAAATGAGTTAAATTGATCGAAATAGTTAGTCTTAACGAGAACCTCCTAAAACATTGTAACTAAAAAGCAGTACCACTTTTTATATCATATTTAACAAACAAATCTGAGACAAACCCATTAAACATAGACAAAAGTGTCTGTGGATCAACTTTTTTAATCATATTTAAAAAAGCAAGTTTTTTTAGATAGACATGTAGCATAGACAAAAAGTGCTTGTGGATCAACACAATGTAACCCACGCTAAAAATCATTAAATTCATCCCAAATTTTTTTGCCCTGCTACCCAACCCAACCAAATTATCAACTCTAATAGGGAAAAACTGTAGAGCATACTTGATCATGCCACCAGAAACTTTGCCTTTATTTGGGTCCTGCCACTCTTTGTATAGATCTTGGATAAGTTCTTGACGGTGGGCTTGTGCACAAACCAAGCCAGCATACTTTGTTATCTCGGGCCAATCTTGAGAAGCAACAACCTATCCACCATTCAAACCAAAGTTACTTAATATGAACAATCCCCTATATATATATATATATATATATATATATATATATATATAAGTGTGTGTGCTACAAGTTAAGCCAACATGTATCATACAGCTGCAATAGAAGGGCTTGAATCTTCCCCAGGATGCGGATGAGTGACGTCAGCACCAAAGATGATAGTAGGAACATCGCTAACATTAGGAATTCGTCGTGAAATTGCATCACGGAGGACAGTGTTCCTTCCTCCAACTTTCACATTTATCTTCAAAGCAACATTTGCTAGGTACTGCTTGCTCATCTTAAACACATGTTTCGTGAGACAGCACTGAGAGACAATCCCAAGATCAGTCTCACAGATCCGTTTCAGGTCACCTGCACAAAAATAGAAAGAAAAACATAAAACATCACACTCAATGAGCCTGAACAAACACACACAAACGGTTCATCAAAATCTGATACAAGTCTAACATGACAGTAGAGGTGACAATGAGCGATTCAGGTGTTGAATGACAGGGTAGGGTTGCAACATATCATGTTTTACTAGTTGGGCTGGATTGACCCACAAACACTCTCCTGTCCATTATTTTTAACTTCCTATGATCAAAATACTGTGTAAAACAACATTATAACAACAATAATCCCCTAAGATAAAAACAATTTAGGAGGTTGTGGAGACTACATATATACTTTGGCTTTTAACCCTTTGCCCTTCGGCCTTCAAGCTAATAAAACTATTTAACCCTTCTGAAACAGAAGACAACCCAAATCAACCCATTAATAGGTAAATGGTCAAAACAGCCACCTCTACATGATATGATGGTTCAAACTAAAATACCATAAAGAGAGCCATTGTTATCGGGCAGAATGACAATAAGCAGATCAAGCTCTTTTTTCTGAGGTTGGAGCTTCGTCATAGCATCGTGGAAACGAGCTTTCAACACTCGCTCAACCCGATCAGGACGATCAGTAAGTGCTGGAAGCACAGGTTCAGGATTAAATGCCTGCATTAACAATATCTCAATGTCAAATAAAACAAATTAACTCGATGCTCATCCTAACTGAAAATAATTAAAACTTGTGGATTCTTGACTTACCATGCCAGAAATATTACACATTTGGGCAAGCTCTTGGCAAAAAGTTTTAGCCATATTATCTTGCACATTGCGGGCAAAATTTATGCAGATCCAGCTTCCAACTCTTCCACCATTCACCATTTTCTGTACCAAAATTTTCAGTATAACACATTGTTATAATCTATCTATAACAATATGTTTCGAGAAGAAATCAGATAAGCTTAAACGTAGTTACAACAATAACAGATAACACAGACTGTATCATCTAACCAACATAGGAAAACCAAAAGAACTAACGATAGTCAGGTAATCGCACAATATTATGTGACAAACTAAGGTAAAAAACTAAGATAACAGATGTAAACATGTTAGAATAATTACCCCTGAGCTATTGAATAAGGATGAATAGGAAAGAGGCAGAAGGCGAGAGGCAACTCTATAAAGTAAGATGCATAACTTACAACTGATTCAAATATACTACCACAAAAAAAGAATAGGATGATTAATGCGTACTTAATAACTCTAGAAGTATAAAATCATTGTAGCTGCATGAACAAGAAAAGTAAGGGATGCCGGATACCAAAACAACACAGCACCATTGACACAAAAAGAAGATTTAAATTATATGACAAGTTCTCAAACACATACACCAGCAAAATCACTGCCTGTATGAACAACAAAAGAACACGTATACAAAAGCAACATGTGCTGATGACACAAAACACGGACATGCTAATAGGTAATGACATAAATAGCGAAAAGAGATTCTACCTTGTTCATCATGTTCCATTGACCAACTTGAGGCAGACAATCCTTTTCGCGGCCGGTGTCATGGTATTTGAGCTACAAAAGCGAAATGAACAGTCAGTGAGCATATACTTAAAAAGGCAAATACAATTGAGTGTTGTCCACTTACCCAAGGAGGAGGCAAGATCCGCGCTTCAACAGAGGCTAGCTTCTGACTAATTTTTATGCCAAACTCCTTTGCATAGTCATCATTAGCATAATTATTATGAGTCACAGTCTGCAGAAGCATGACATGTAAAAAATGAGAAGTAGCCAGCTATGAACGCAACAATATACGGCATCTCAATAGCCAAAATTTTACATGTGGTACCTACCCTTATCAAAGAACACATCAAAACAGTTGCTCACAAGTAAGAAATTTATTTTAAGATCACAACGGAATAATGGATCCTACCACTACCTAGAAACATGCAGTACAAATAAGAAAAATGTTTGCAACACCAGGAGCGAAGAAAAAAGAAAGCTGCGCATGATTGTCAAAATAACAATAAACATTCTAAACAAAAAATTTACTGAAGCGGACAGCTTTGACAAGTGAAAACCAATTACTAGCAGAAAAGCACAACCTTTAGGATATCCCTCTCTCTGTCCTGAGGACGCTGACAGGTGACTTTAAGTAGAGCTGTAATTTGCCTCTCGTTCAACCTCTTTGAGTACCTCTGACCCTCTACAATCTTGCAGACCTGACAATTTTATAACATTAGATATCATCTCATATTAAATCATCATTGACGAACATGAAGTTAAAAAAGAACCTCCATGGGCAAATAATTTGGTCTCTGGGTGTTTCCGACTTGCAGGCATGGCCATTGTATGTGTTGGATCACAAATCCATAGGTCTCACGGAAGTACTCAACCACAGATTTCATTGTTCCACTTTCATCCACTGGAAAACTGATGTTTACGAAAATAAATATGAAGTGTTATAATTGATAATATAATCAAGTTAAATACAGGCAAGAACACTTAAAACCATGACTGGTTCTTACTTAAGCTCTCTTGTTGCTTGAGGTGTTAACCCAGATATGCGATACTTCCGACGCATATTTCCACGGTGAGTTACTTCAACCTTGACTCCTCTTAATGCTTTTTTTATCTAGTACAAACAACATGAGCTAAAAGTTAGATAATTCCTTGTTCAACTTTATGCAACGACATCCAATACTAACGTTTACATAAATGCATGTTCAACTTTAGATTTCATATATAGATGCAAATGAACTTAGTAAAGTACACTCTATTCTTGGTTTGGCAAAAATAATTTTCAAAATTTTGAAGAGTATATAACCTTTTGTAAAAGTGCATTTACTCTAAAACCATTACTGTTAGTATGACCATCCAAAAGCAACAATGTAAACTTGATGAAAGATCTAACCTTCACCCGATCAGAATCAGATAATGGTCTAGCTGTAACATCCCTGTTTAGGAGCTGAGTAACAAAATCAATCACAGGCAGGGGCTCAATGAAGGCAGTTGAAGACATGTCTGTAGCACAACAAAGTCGAATGACAAGCTCAGTGGAATGAATCGCATGACATATATATAAAAAAGGTGAAATTTGTAAACATACGAACCAATATTAAGAGACAACCCCATCTGAGTAGGGCGTATGCTCTGGTAGAAACCGCGCCAACTTTCCAGCCCTTCACCCAATGGTTGCCTCTGACCCAGATTAGGGTCATAGAATGATCTGCCAACTGGTGTGTACCTAACATAAACCAACATGTGCAACTACATAATTAATATATGGTTGATGATATCAATCAAAATAATGCATCTCAACTTGTGTCCTTACTTATTAGTAGGCAACTCCCGAAGAACAATATCTAGCACCTGAAGTGCTTCCTGTGGCGCGTCAGCCTGCCTTCCCTCTAGAAACATTCCTAAGTGATGCAAGTCAGCACGTGAAGCCAACTTGATTGCAACTTTGAATTCCCTCTCTCTCCTGAATCAAGAATGACAAAAAGGACTGTTGATATAGAGCAGTTCATAAATATAGATAAGCAGCAGGAATTTTAACTAATCAAAATGCAAGACCTGGCACCGCCTGATCCATCATCTTCATCAAGCAGAGTAATTTTAAAATCTTTTGAGACAAAAGGCAGAGGTCCAGCCGTATAGAGACTCTTTCTTCCATCGTATGCAGGAAGACGCTTCCCAAGATGCGAAACCTTGTATAGTTTCACCAGCTGTGCAATCACCGCCCGGTTCACACCACGAGAGGTCACTTCAGGGGTGATAGTAACCTACTCACATCACAAGATGACAAAGCAATCAGAAGTAGAACTATAAGTTAAACACTTAAGAGCATTTATGAACCAAACCACTTCAGAAACTCACATCATACTGGTGCAAATCCTTGTCAGGCAATTCAGCAAAGAAATGGTTGGCCTTAACAATGCACCTCGTTCCCGTGCTACCTTTTCCTGGGCGTAGAGGAAACCTCAGTGACTTGCTAGAAGCAGGTGGGGCTTGAACAGGCTCCTCTCTCTGGATAGAGAGCTGAGCCACTGCCTCTTGCACCACTTCAGTAGCAGGTGGTTTTCCAGATGAAGTAGTGACTCCGGGTTGCTGGGGAGCCTGTGTTGCTTGGTGCAGCTCGGGAGTTGATGTCATTGAAGGTCCAGAACCAACACCGCGCTGAAATGGTGCAGTTCCTCTTGGAGTCTGCTGTTGTTGAATTGGTCCAGCAGGATACTGCTGTGGGGTCATGCCACCACGTGGGGGTCCACCAACAGTGGACGGCCCACGTGGACCCCAACCTCTACCTCCTTGAGGTGGTGGTCCCCCCTGGCCTTGGTATGGACCCCGTGGTCCCTGACCACCTCGTCCTCGTCCTCGTCCTTGATACCCACCCTGTTGCTGCAGCTGTTGTGGCGGTTGTTGCGGCAGTTGTTGTGGCGGCTGTTGTTGTGCTGGCGGTCGTTGAACTCCAGTGCCTTGTCCTGCACTAACTTCCTGTGACTCGGAACTCTCACCTTGACCAGGAAATTCAGTTCTCCTCTTCCTCACCATGATCACAACTAAAACAAGTAAAGCATCACTTTCAGTTCAACAATAGCACAGTAAAAATTACTTGAAACTAAAAACACCATAGTCAGTATGCCAAATGCATCAAAATTCTTATGCATGTTTTTAAAAAAATATCAAGTACTAGAAAATAACACATCCAAGAAAGATTTACTATAGTTGACTTTTCAGAAACCCTAAGTCAAAATCTTTTATCATTTATAATGATATATACTAGTATATAGTATATAGTATACTAGTATATATATATACATATATAATATATATGTATAATATGTATATGTATGAATATGAAAGTAAAACAGAAAATGATAAAACAAATAAAAACATGCATTACATGAAAAGTAATCCAAACCCACAGTTCATGGAATTTTTCTACAGAATCTAAAACAAAAGCGAATATATGATGTCACGATTCTAAACGACTAAAACACATGAACAAATAAGAAATTAAGTACAGAAACTTAAAATCAAAGAAGAAGAAAACAAAAATCACAAACAATAACCCTAACTACCAAAAAGGAAACCCTAAAATTAACAACATCACAATTTCCGTACGACAAAAAGTAACAAAAACCAATTAAACACATACACGAAAAGATCAACACAGATCGAAGTTGAATTACACAGTTAAACACGAAATATCACAAATCTAACCAAAATGATCATCGTAAAAAGTGTATTAACCCTAAAATTGATCACTGTAAAACATTGTTGTACCTCAAACAACAGAACTTAAGAAATCTGCTTAGCGAGAGCAAAACAATATTATCGATTTCAACTTCCAACAAAAATGGCAGATAGAAGGAATGATTTGTATAGTGAACCGTTTATATAATATAAGAGTAAATGAGCGGTTTGCTTTTTTAGTTTTTTTTTTTTGTTTCATAAAATGAAAAAGCCCAAGAAAATTACAAACGGGTCTACTATTATCTAACTGTGGCAGGTCTAAGAAAATGACAACTCGCTTTGGAGTTTGGAAATGATAACGGGCCCGGGTTTGAACCGTATTTCATCCTGTTTTTATTTTTCTGTCTTATTTTTGTGGTTAAGTTAAAATAACATAACATGTTAGTACATTTAAGTTTTTGCTTAGTTGTACATCTTTTAAAGAAATTTTATAAGATATTTATAATTTATAATTATTTTTTAAAAGATTGTGCATAATATCAATTGGAACTTTCACTTTGTGGTGAAACTTGAACATCATTTTTGGGGCAAAATAGTATGATGTGTTAAGGAAATTTTATCTATACATGAAACACATTCATTGGTGATGCAATAAAGTATACGGCCAACATTAATTATGCAATTAAACTTGATTAATTGTCGCAAGCTTTCATTCGAAGTCTAACTATGGTTGATCGTTTAAAGATTCATATATCAGATTATGGGTGAGCAGAAAAATTCAAAAAAATCAAACCGTAATTGAATAACTGAAATAATTGACCGAAAAGAGAAACCAAACAATAAAATACATAGAAAAATTTAGACTGATTTACAAGTTTTAGTTTGATCAAAGTCTTTCTCGGATGTTAATCAAAAATAACTGACAAAAGCCAAACTGATAACCGAAAACCAAAAAAAAAACAAAGAACCATCATGAAATCGAAACCGAACAGTTTTGATAATCAAATAATCGAAATATTCGGCTCGATTCGATTTTGACCAATAACTGAATCAAACCGAACCGTGAACACCCTTAGGTACACGACAATATGGAAGGTTATTTTTGAAAGAAATATATCAGCTATGGATGAAATGGTTAAAATGGATGATGAATATTATCGTTTCCATTGAAATGAAGACAACTTAGTGCCAATTTATATTTGTTTGTGCTATAAACTTATGGTTAAGTTTTTTCTTTTTTAACAAATCATACCTTGTTAATTAACACTTAGTTAGTGCCTGTTTATTTTTAGGTGTACGACTGACGATTTAAAATCTTGACTTCGTCACTAAAGTGTGTTAATCTTATCGTTTAGTTAAAAAAAAACTGTAATTTTTCGGTGTTTGTGATACGTCTTGGTGCCAAATACTCTGATACAATCTTTCACGTGAAATGGCAGATAAATAAATTTTATACATTAATATCTTTGAAGAAACTTGAACTAGTCACTCATAAACTAAAAGGCGTTAGTCTTAGTTAACTGTTAGTAGTGGAAGGTATGGTCTCATGCATGCATGGTACGTATCATAGGTTATTAGTTTCCTTAATACTCCGTAGTAGTCAAGAAAGAGGTACGTAGTGGCATAGTGTGTCATTCACCTCCATTAGTTGCACGTAGCTAGCCTTTCCTTTTAGCATAAATATTGTACTTTGCTTCAAGGAAATGAGAAGAAAATTGAAGTTGGTAAAATTAGTCTAGTTTCTTTTTATTGTTCTTGGGAGATTGACCATCTCGAATCGATTTTTATCAGTTTATATTTCAAGAGTCGACAATGCTATCAAATCATCGTCAATATGGTTTACATTTGGCATAAGAGCCTCATACTCTTATCAGCTAAGAATAGATAAACAATCTAAAAAACAACCAACTTTAACTCTTGAAAAGTTCACTTGTATTGTATTTGTCATTGATTCACAGTTAATAGTCTTCATTTTTTTAAACTACGTACAAACTGATACTGTACACCTAATTTGAAAATGAGAGAGTACTACATTACGTATATTTAACACTATAAAAGAAAATTTTCAAGGTGGGCCCTTCTTGGGTCTTACGTGGCTACGCCACTGCCAAACAAATTTAATGTCTTCAAGGGCCAAAAGATGGTTATATCTCAAACAATAGGGGCAGAAGAGTAAACATATACATTAGTGGTTTATACTATTTAAAAGCCATCAAATGACATAACAACTCGAAGTTCAAACCACCATCATCACCTTCACCACACCATCATCACCTTCACCACACCATCCCACCCACCAGACTACCACCCTTTTGTGTAGAAAAAAATGGTCATATGGGGCTATGTGATTCCCATCTTGTTGCTTGTGATTTATGTTGCAAAATCTGTTCATTTAAAAGGAAATAACAGTAAATTACCTCCTGGAGGAAGAGGATGGCCTATAGTTGGTGATAGCATCCGTTGGTATAATTCCGTTGCCAGCTCTAATCCTACTACTTTCGTTCGACAACAAGTTTTAAGGTACGTAAAACTCAACCTTGGACACGAGTCAGATGTATCAAGTAACACGGTCATGATATGATACAACAGTTATTTTCTAGTACAAGTTGAAACAGGTCAAGTCAAATTTAATTCACTGCCTAATTTATTTTTTCTGCACATTTTTCCTTGGATTTTGTTTAAAATAATATGTATTATATGATTACGAAACTACATTATTAGCGAAAATCATATTTTATTTTCAAATAAGACGACTTAAGGTACTATTTACATTTCAATACGATTTAAACAACTTGTTATATGATTTTAATTAATCTAAAAACCCAATTGAATACCATTTTAAGTTATGCCAATTCTTTCTGTCCGTATCCTCAGGCAATGGAATGGGATCCGGATCATAATACACTTCTACACGTTTCATTTTTTATTCTTTTGGAATAAAATAATAGGAGCATACGTACATTTATTTATTTATATTTATATTTATATTTAATAAAGTTTGCATATAAATAAATAATTAACACTTTTTGTTTGTTTTTGAGCAATAACACCACCTTTTTAGCAATATGTCATTACTTGATTGTGATGTTGGATTATTGTGCTACATTGGTTTTTAATGAATGATAAGCTGATTCTAGAAAAGCAACACCTTTTTAAATTCATTATACTAGTTAAGTTATAAAGTTTTATATTTTATTTTTATCTTAGTGTTATGTCATCACCCATTAAATACATTTACCGGTATGTATGTTGAATCAAACTTTTTTTTTAAACGGTAAACTTACTATCTAAACACATATAATACATACAATCATCACGAATATTAACAACTTACTGTCTCAATGAGGCTTGAAACCTCAACCACTTGGTTGAAGGGTTTCTCTCAAACTTTCATACTGCCAACCCAAAGGCCCTTTACATAGTGAGAACGAAAGTGTAATAAGGAATCGAGTATGTCAACTATTAGCAATTCGTATGAGTATGTTTCAGTTGCTGATTTAAGTAAGTTGGCCATTATTGGGTGGTTTTTGTATCTTAAGAAAATAGTTTTGGTAGAGTTTTGATTTTAACTAGAGTTATAGTTGTTTTGATATACTGTAAATGATAGGTACGGAAAGATCTTCTCGTGCAACATATTTGGGAGACGAGCAGTGGTCTCCGCCGATCCCATATTTAACAGATTTGTGATGCACAATGAAGGAAAACTTTTCAAATCAAGTTATCCAAAGTCATTTCGAGACTTGGTCGGGGCGAACGGTGTCATCACAGCCCAAGGAGATCAACACCGAAAGCTTCACACAATTGCTTCAAGCATGATGCGTCTTGATTCCCTCAAGTCTCGTTTCTTGGTAGATATCCAAGTCGTTTTGAACCAAACATTTGCCAATTTACATCACAATCAGACCATTTTACTTCAAGACGTTTGCAGAAAGGTTAGACCATCTATATTTCAAAAGTTTATGCTACTTTTTAAATATATTACATATAATGATGTATGCATTAAGAGAAATATATTAACTAGTTCTTGAATACTCATGTTTTGTGCTGTCAAAACTAAAAGAATGTTTATAATAAAATAAACGAATTTGCACAACTTACCAAGTACAACTAATAGGCATTGAAAGTCAACAGTTAGCTTGTTTTAAAAGTCAACTCACATGTGCGATTGATTACTTGTAGGAATTACACAGTAAGTCCCTTTACATTAGGTTACATGAGGTTACAAACCCTGAAGTATTAAAAGGTTCAACTTGATGACCTTATTCCCCTGTTTTTGATGTCGTATTAGAATACTATGAATTCACTAAAGATTTAAACTTAACACTGTTCTTTTCTAAAAACACGTGAACTTTCATAACAAAATATCAAGTCGGCAGAGCTTAAAAGTTGTGATATAAACACTATTTACCTGACTACGTGTATGTGTTGTAATTGGTTTCAGCTGGCTATTAACCTAATGGTGAATCAACTACTTGGGGTATCAAGTGAGACCGAAGTGGGTGAAATGGCGCAATTGTTCTCTGATTTTGTGGATGGTTGTCTGTCTGTTCCTGTCAGTTTACCTGGATTTGCTTATCACACTGCTATGAATGTAAGTCACCACTTGAACTTCTCATAATATTTTCAATCCTCTATCGAATAATTTTAGCACAATCAGATTAGGGAGAACCGGAAAATTGGTATTATCGGACCAACTGTTTCTTTATTGGAATCAATTAACGACTAGCTATTAGCTTGTTATTCTTGAACACGACAGATTTGTGAATGTTGTTGATAACGGATTCTGGGTACTAAAATTTTGACATGTATATAATGGTTTTCGCAGGCAAGAAAAAACATAATAAAAAAGATTAATAAAATAATAGTAGATACGAGGCATGGATATGGTGATGGTGATGGTGGATTGGTCGGAAGATTAGTGAGGGAAGGGAGTCTCCCCGATGATGCAATTGCCGACTTCATTATAAACCTCTTATTTGCAGGAAATGAGACAACGGCTAAGACTATGCTTTTTGCGATATATTTTTTGAGCACTTCTCCAGAAGCCACCAATCAAATATTGGTATGTTCTTTCTAGAGATAATTTGCATGAATTTTGAGCGACTAACAATTTGTGTTTTGTAATTGCAGATATTATATACGATATAATAAACATTGCTCGTATTTTGACGACATACATGTGTTGATCTTGTTTTGCAGGAAGAGCACCAAAACATAAGGAATAAAAGACTTCATTTGGATGGTGAAATTGACATGTTAACATGGGAAGACTACAAATCGATGTCGTTTACTCAACATGTAAGTCTCTACACGCGTATAACACATTAATTACTGTCTATTATATGCAAGAAACGTTCAATTTCCTGAATATATTTAGAATAACTTGATGCAGGTGATTGATGAAACCCTTCGTTTAGGTGGGATTGCGATTTGGTTAATGAGAGAAGCAAAAGAAGATGTTGAGTATCAAGGTACATTTGTTCATTCAAGTTTTACAATTTATCAAACTTGCACAAAACTATTACCCGTTATATTGTTTACATACATGTTTTATGCAATGTGATATAGGTTACGTTATCCCCAAAGGAAGCTTTGTGGTTCCATTTCTTTCGGCGATTCATCAAGACGAAAACTTTCATAAAGAACCGACTACTTTTAATCCTTTCAGATGGATGGATCCCGAAAACCAAGTAAGATTTCATATATTTTGCTGAATATTTTTCTAGTACAAGATCCTAAGAAACTTAATAATAATAACCTTGATTAAAGGACAAGAAATATTGGAGAAACAGTCCATTTTATTCACCATTCGGAGGAGGAGCTCGTTTGTGTCCGGGAGCAGAGTTGGCTCGCCTTCAAATTGCGCTATTTTTGCATTACTTTGTAACTTGTTACAGGTGCGATTTCTTTCTTGATAGTTGAGACTTGAGCTCACATCCAGTTAGTTGATAAGAAAACATTTTTTACCCACATCTATATATATACTAAAGGAATATAGAAATTTGCTCCAGAATTTGTCACGTAAGATTAAGTGTCATGTGGCGATCTCTTATAACTTTCATTTAATAATATAATTTAGCTTTAAAATAACTATTCAATTAAATATAATAATTAGAGTTGTAGATTAAATCAAATTACCTTGAATTATGTATTAGTTTATTTGTCAGAAAAATGTATTAAATTAAATATAATAATTAAGAGTTAATCAAATTACCTTGAATTATTTTTAAACTAGGAACATTCTTTGTTTACAATAATAATTGGTACCCAAATATAATTATGGATAGTTTTATCATAATCGCCTAATATAAACTATTGTGCGAGACATAATATAAATTTCCGTGCATCGCACGGGTTTGCATCTAGTATATGTATATATATAAACAGTTGTTAACTCGTGACTCGGAATTTCGATATTTAACTCGTGACTTGACTTGTATGAGTCACTATTTTACAATAAATATATATCTGTATATATATGTATATTATTGTTTAAGATTTTTGGTTCTCGTGATAAGAAAAATACGGTGATAGTTGATAGTAGTTTTTTTTTTCATTTTGTCATTTTATTTTATGTAGTACATTTTAATAAAAGTTTTTTTGATTTTTTTGACTCGTAAGAGTTTTACAAGACTCGTAAGAGTCACACATGACTCGGAAGAGTCATGGTCATTTAAGAATCGAGGTCAAAGTCGCCTCGTTTTTTGAATTTTTTACTCGACTCATAAGAGTCTAACAACTATTTATGTACATGTATAAGAAGAGTCTAATATGACAATATCGTATGTTTCAGGTGGACTCAAGTTAAAGAGGATAGGATTTCATTCTTTCCGTCAGCTAGATTGGTTAACGGATTTCCAATCCAACTAACTAAACTAAAATGATATTTCATTTCTCTTACATATGTGTGTGTATATATATTATATTATATGGGTGAGGTTCAAATGACAATAACAAAAGTGTTGTAAATATGGGAACAATAGGAATGCGCTACATGTCACAAAACTTATTTCCCCCACGTTTTTTAAAACTAAATATCTCACAAACGACAAGTCGAAAAATTATGAAAGTCGCACCATAAATTTCAGCGTTTTCTTCTATTCGATTTAAAATCTCACAAACTATACTTTCGACGAGTTTTTTTTTTCCATTTTTTAGTGGTTTTACAAATTATTAACACATGTGTTAGTGTTGCGTTTAGGGTTTAGGATTTAGGGTTTAGGGTTTAGGGTCCCAAACCCTACACCCTAAACCCTAAATCTTAAACCCTAACCCCCAAACCCTAACCCCCAAACCCTAAACGCTTTACAAAACCCTAATTGTTGTACTCATAATTTTTTGACTTGTCGTTTGTGAAATATTTAGTTTTTAAAAAGATGGGGAAAATGGGTATTTGATGAAAATGAGTGGTTGAGATTGATTCTCTTATTCTCACACAAAATTGTTGTACTCATTTGAACTCTAATATATATATATATATATATATATATATATATATATATATATATATATATATATATATATATTATACATATACATATTTATAATTATAATACATTTATTTGTAAATAACTAAATATCGATCGATTCAGTTAGTGTAATGCGACTTTTCTTCTTCCGATTGCATGTACATTGATTCCATAAATTTAAACTTATTGATTAATACAAAATACTTTTATTTTCTTTGTAATTTTTAATAAAAAATTGATTTGTTAAAATTGAATTGCACCTGTTTTTTTTCCTTTGTGTGTGTCGATGTGTGTTTATAGAATATTTATTTATACGAGAGTAAATTAGTATATTAAATACTGAAATGATAATGATTATCTATCCAAACAAATAAAATGACATATTAGGACTCTAGGTGTCAAATTAAACTAATAGCCTAATCTCGTCATTAATTTGGCGCCAAAATCCCACTCCTCCCAATTTTTCTACTTATAATTACGTACTTTAAAAAAAAAAAAATGATTAATTAATCTATAAATGTGAATGACACCAATACTCACTTGATTTTACAATAACTAGTGTCGTTTTTCTCTGAGGAAGAAAAAGAAGAACCATTTTTTTAATTCTAAAATTGTATTTTTCCCCATCATTTATTTTATACATGATTCATCTCGATTAGAGGTGAGCATGGGCGGTTAGGTGTGAATAGAGATGAAAACCGCTCCCATAATCAAAATTTTGGTTAATCAACAATTTTAACCGTTTGGTTCGGTTAATAAACGGATTGGTTAATTCGATTAATTTAGTTAACGTCTAGATATAAAGCGGTTAATTCGGTTAACCGTTTATGACAAAAAAAATATTTTTTTCAATAAGTCTGTCGCACCCCCAAATTTAATGTACAGCGGAAGTCGGGTCGGAGCGCGACTAATCAGAAATCATTACATAAGATTACATTGAACGACCACTATATACATCGTTTGAAAACGGTACGAAAATAGTACATTGTTAATCAAGTGTCTACAAGATCAGTGAGTTCGCGAATAACCCTATTGATTCTAATACATAACTAATGTTACAAAATAGTAATGCAAGGAAATCTCTGATGTTTGTAAATCATGCGACTCGAGTATGCTGTGAACCTAAGAATACATACTAAAACGGTCAACAATAATGTTGGTGAGTTCATAGGTTTAGTTATCAAAAGTATAAATGTGAACCACAAGATTTCAATGCGTTGCACGTATGCAAAAATATATATACTACTGCCATGAGCTCATAGTCCGAAGCTTAACCGAAATGAGTTTGCCTCCTGCAGGTGCCTAATCCAGAACACCCGTACGAACAAATAATAGTGCGCCCGTTTGACCAGTTAGCGCTACTATCCCGGACGGTGATGGTCAATCCCAAATAGATCTATTCATTAATACTCGCGCTAAGATCCATATTAACGAAACTATGATGTGTAGAGGACTTTTGTGTGGATTAGAAAGTAAAACCACTCATGCAATCCGTATATGTGTGTTTCTGTACTCGTGTTCATGAAAAAAAGTGTATGTATGCTCACCCCAATAGTTAAAAGCAGTAAAAGCGGGGCTATGAGACTCACCTGAGTCTTGAAAGCGAGCGTTTAAATTAATAAACGTATATCCAAAGTGTAACCTTCTAGCGCCCTAAACGCATAAGGTTATGAGTAAGTGAATGTCTCAAAAGATCATTCATGCTAGTTGTCCACTCAACTAGTTATGTCCAAATGTTTGGTTATCGTTTGTGTTTAGAAAACATGTACGACCCGTTGGTGACGTTTTGTAATAATAATTCCCGAAGACATTATTATTATGTTTGTTTTGTTGTATACTTATGAGAGTATATGTATTACGTGTACGAGTTAACGTTGCATGTGATTATTTGTTATTTGTGGTTACGCGTATTTAATACCTTGTGAAAACATAGTTTTGATTAAACTGTTTTATGCGACACATAGAGTTAGTGTCGCAGGTTACTGCGACACTTGAAATGGCTGCGACACTTAATGCGAAAGTTCAAAGGGTTGCGACACTACGGTAGTGTCGCAGTGTGCGAAACTTGATGAATGCGAAGGTTCAGTGACACAGACTCAGGATTTGGGTGGTGCGACACTAAGGCTGAGTGTCGCAAGTTGCGACACTCGAAATCGTATTGCGACACAAGGGATATTGTCGCTAGTTCAGGCGACACAGAGGTTGGTATAGCGACACAAGGCATAGTGTCGCTATTATTGGCGACACAGAGATTGGTATAGCGACACTAGTGGCTGTTGAATCTATTCGTTTTCGTGAACTTGGTCAAACGTGTTCGGTTTGACCCGAAACTTTTACACGACTCTTAAATATGTTTTTAGGACTTATAAAAATTAGAGTTACGTTTTGTGGTTAACCCGAAAGTGTAGTTTTTAATTTAATACGAAAACAGTCCTTGGGTTCGTATTAAACAGATTTTATACGTTTTTCGCGGCTCGTTTTGACTAGTCGAATTTCGAGATAAAATCTGAGAAAAATACCAGTTGTTCCCCTATGTCTTGGCTACTTTCAGTAATTTTTTCTAGAATTTTTGGATAAGTCTAAGTATTTTTAATAATTCCCTTTGTCCTATGAGGTCCGACCGTGACCAATCTGGACACATGCCAATTGTTTTAATTACTGAGAAAAATCTATAAAACTTCAGAGAGTGTAATCATACTACATTTAAAGCTAACAATATTTGTAAGATTTTGGCGAAAACCTCATGTCGTTTGGAGTTGTGTAGCTCGAGTTATAGGCTCGAGAAGTTGGTGCAAAAATCTGTAAACCGAGACAGCTTAGCGACATGTTTTTGTAAAATCATTTTCGGGTATCAAACGGTGTCGAAAAATTACGAAACTACTTAGAGATGAAGGATAACTTCTTAAACTTAGTTTTTGTCTTTTGAATCGTCCATTTTCGTTAAGTTTTGAGTACAAAAAGTTCTCATGAAGTCGGGCTAAGCATCTGCCCAGAAACTATTGTTACTTTTGGGTTTGTAAAAACGTTTTTCGACTTTGTTTTTGAACATGATCTTGTTAGATGGACATTTTAACACGAATATAAGTGTGTTCCAAGTAAAATAAAAGGGGGACACGAAGAAATGGACGTCGAGAGCTCGTTTTCTTGCGTTTTCTTGCAAACCGAAGAGATGGTGCTATGGTGGTTTGTGGTGGTGCTTGTGGTGATTTGTGGTGGTCTTGGGGCTGCCTTGGGGGCTGTAAATCGCAGGGGAAAGGGGGAGAGAAAAGATGAGAGAAAGGTTGAGTGTGTGATGAAATTAAGGGAGTATGAGAGTATGGAGAGTATGGGAGGATTCTTGCACATGGGGGAGGATGGCCGGCTAGAGGGGCCCACTTGGGGGTGTGGGTGTGTTAAAATTTGTTCCCCAAGTTTACGTTACGTGTGGTGTCCGTTTACCCGTTCGTTTCGTCGTTCGTTTAAACGTTATACGTTTATTAATTATGTTTTCCGTTAACGATTTATTCGCGCAAATTTTGATTGAAGTTTTATTTAAAATACTTTATTTTAAGTTATCAAAATATAATTAAAGCTTCGTTCGGTTGTCGGGCGCGATTCGTGCGTTTTCGTCGCGTACGCTTCGTTTTATACAAAACGTAGAACGTTTGAAATATTATCGTAATAATATAAGTTAAATAACGATTATTTAATATTGTCACGTTATTTAAGAAAATGTTTTTCATCAACGTCCGCATTTATTGTGTCAGATTACATCCGATCGAATTTGCGTAATTAAAATTAATTACGTACGTGTATATATATTTACATATATACAAAATGTTATTGTACTTAGTCCTATTTCACACTAAATACAAGTAATAATGACCTATCTTAGGTACAAATGATGACCTAATTTGCCGGGTGTCACAAACTTTTAATTTCCATAGTTCCCATATCGCTTTTATACATGATCGATTAGTGCGTTGTGAAGTTTCATAATGAGCATCTTTATCCTTAATTTGTTTATGTCGAGCAAGGAATTCCCAAAACCTAGTTGTATCGTATCTAATTATATCAAGCTATATAAACAAAATTAGTTACACACAAAAAAACTTTTATGACTTTTGAATCATTAAATTATTGATTAAATAGTAAAAAGAAAAAATAATATAGTTTAATTTTGCATGTTTCGTTCTTGTCAGCTCAACACATTTAATGAATAAAAATAATATACTCATATATAGATATTAATTATATGGATGGATTCATGTTTTAATTTTTAAATTGTTATTATAATGTGAAAAATGTTTTAGTGCCAAGTTGAGTGTTACACCAAATGTAGTGTAATTTTGCATTGGCTTTTGATTGCACTATAAGACCGCTGCCAATAGTCGTTAGCGAAAAATTGAGGGGACCGACGCCATTGGCATGGAGGCGCCGGTTTTCGACGTCACTTTTTGCGTCGGTAGTTCGACGGGAACGGATGGATACGTGTGGGACCCACGGGTGTTTTTTTTGTGTTATTAGTTTTTAGAATAAAAAATAAATAAAAACTGTGTTAAGGCAACGGTTTTTTTATTTTATTATTTTTTTTTCAAACTCAAAAAACTTACCTTTCCACACATCGTTTTTTCACTATAACTTATCTACTTTCTTTAATACACAAATTTACATCTTACATACACAAATACACCATCCAAAAATAACTTTAAAAAATGCCAAGAAATGTACTTCAATTATTTACATCATCCATACACAAATAGACGACTAGTTGTATTTTATTTTTCAATATAAGTACTTTTTTTAGTTATTTGTAATGTTTTATTTTTTATTAATGTAATGTTTTTTTTATTTTAACGTAATATTTTTATTTAATTTTATAGTTTAAATAATTAAAATAGTTAATGTGTGGGGTCCAGAAAAAACTGAAGTGATGTTACTGTTGGCAGTGTAGTGTCAGTTTTGTAAACTACTGACGTGACGCTAATTTGACAAAAACTGACGCGTCAATTTATGTTCATCGTTGGCAGTGGTCTAATAGTGCAAAGTTTAGTGTATACATTGGAATGCATTTTTTGCACTGTTATAGTGCAAAAAAGTACAATTGGTTAACACATTAGAGATGTTTTAAAGGTAACAATATAGAATAAATAAATGTGGAATATGTGGTTTATTGTGTATTCTAAATGTTTATTCATAATCATAATTTTGTTGCTCACATCGTCAAATTGAATCTCGAATACTCTTTAAGTTTATTGTTTTCCGTTTGGTGATGTGATCGGATCTTATATGAATTTCAATTGTATTATTTTGATATTTAATTTGGAGAAAATCGAAAATTTTGAATCCATAATTGATGTAGGTCTGATCATTTTAGAAGTTAAATTGGTTACCAAGTTGTTGCCGTTGTGATTTCTATTGATTTGTGCTTACTTCCTTTACTTGTTTTTGATTAAACGAATTGTTGTTTCAATTTTAAGATTATTAAAGTGTCATTTTCAACCACATAGGGATCGTGTTTGGTCTTGATGAATCAAAATGATTTTTCTCATCAAAACTTAACATCAATTCCTTAAAGTTTATATTAGTATAGATTTTTTTCATTCAAACTTAAAAATTAATTCTTTATACAATGCTCATAATAATATGGAATAAATACTCAAATTATGTCGTAATTTTAGACTTTGCAAATTGTGACATGAGACCTATCATATGTTTAAATTGGTGTGGTAGCATATTATTGTGTTCGATATCAGAGAGGTTTTTCCATTCTAAAGATCGAAAGCTTGTCAAAAGATGTAGTTAATTTGGTGAGTTTAGTCGAGTATGGGTCACATTATTAAAAGGAGACACCGAAGTGATCTTGATGTATAAAGTTTAGTTGTTTCTCTCCAAACAAGTTCAAAAAGTCAATTCAATATAATTCGATATATTGTTTAGAGTAGTATTCTCATTGCTCTTATTGTTTTATATTAATTATTGTATATGTATATTTAACATTGTGCCTTATGAGTTAGGTGTATAAAATAACTTCCATATAGTTTTTTTAAGAATGATCATCATATTTTCTCATAATCTTTATACAAATATTAACTTCGTCGTGTATCGTACATGTAATGAATTAGTTTAGTGATAGAAACTACGATATTTCTATGACAAAATTCTTTAGAAAAAAATTTGACAAATTATATAGCAAGTTCCAAATGACTGTTATATATATGTTTCTCTTAAAAGAAAATAGAAAACTCAATTTTCTAACTCATAACGAAAAGTGGAAAAATAAAAATTACCACGTTTTCACTTTTTTTTCCTCTTTATAACAATAGTTTCACTTTTTAAAGTTTTCTTTATCTATAAACTATTATATTAACCATTTACACTAAAAGTTTTAAATCTTAAAACAAGGGACAAGATAAATTACATTTATACCATCTTACAATCTTTTTAATAGATAACAATAACAATCATCGAGTTTATTAGAGGACTACTGTATTTTTAAAAATATTTAAGAAAAGATAGTATCTTCAAAAATATTTTACAAAACGTAATAATTTTATATTTTGTTATACAACTTTTTCCCTTCAAACATTTGTTGACAGCAGCAGCAAAATCACCCACCTCTCTATAGCCTTCGACCGTCACTGACTTCCATCCCTCCCCTCGCACAGTAATAAATATATAGGCTGAAGCAAATTTATATAATCGATTCGTAGTCAATCTTTAACTATTGTTCATATATCTATTTAACATCATTTCTACGAAAATACCAATTCAGTTTTACCAATCGGATTCTTACTATGATGAAACTCATCACTTTTGGGGGAATTTGCACTAAACAATATTTGAAGCCCCTTCAATTACAAGGGTATATGGTGTTCGGCAATATAATGACAACTTTACAGTGTTTACAGTAACTGTTTTTGCAATGCTTAAACATCTTACTTTTGAGCATTAACGTCTCGAAATAAACCAAATAAACCGCTTTGGACACAAGAACCGAAACCAAAAGTGGTGTACGAACGGTGGCAGCTAGGTAGTTGGTATGTTTTTTTTGCTACTACCGTTAGAAACGTTTCGTAATCTGGGTGAAAAATAAAAGAAAAGGCAAAGGTGGTGTTTGGAGGCTTATTTTCCAAGCTTATTTGCTTATTTGAATAGATAAGCTCAAGTTTTAGTGTTTGGAGGAGCTTATTTCTTGAGCTTATTTGCTTATTTGTGAGGAGTTGAAAGTTTGAAAATAAGCTACAAAATTTGAGCTTATTTGTTTATAAGCAATAAGCATTGCAAATAAGCTCCCCAAACACCCTCAAAGTATTATGTTTTGACAAAGATTGGAGTTGGCTACAACGAGGGTTGGGGTGTTAACTGATAACGAGTGATAATCAGGTATTTAGAGACGGAAGACGAAATCGATGGTTGCATTAAGAATTTTCAATGTTCTCTTCATTTCATAAGTTTTTATTTTATTTTATTTTGTAGAACAAAGAGTAAAACTAGCATATCACAAGTATTTTTTAAAGTACCATCATTTGTTAAATATGTTTAAAAAGTACTACCCTCATTTAAAAAACTCAACAATCACCTAATGCAATTAATTATAACTTCTTTGTAACCGTCATACATTTAATTTTTTAATTTAATATGTACATTAAATTTTTGTAACTTCATTTTTACAACTTTCAATTGTTAAAATTATAGAAGACCATTTGAGTCGTGTCGGGTTAGCACGTTTAGATTAACATGTCAAAAGTCAATTCTCAATCAAAACTCCAATTATTTTTATTAACGGGTTGACGGGTCGAAAGTAATTAATCTGTACATGATCCAAGTAACTCACTTACGTAAACGGGTTGATAGCTTTGCGGTTGATTTCAACTTACGATTTGACCTTCGGATTAAGTATGTTAATATTTGCGAGTTTATAGGTTGGTTTCGGGTTGAAAAATTTCTTTCAAAATAAAACTTAATTTTTGTTTACAGCTTCATTGATTGACCAGTTAACCAGAACATTCATCCGATTTTAACCACAAATTGAATTATGTTGTTTCGAATTGTATTAAGAAACATGATGTACCACTATTTTCTCATTTTCTTTCAAGGATGTCATGTTGTTGAACAAATAAATTATTATATGTAACTTTAGTGTTCGCTGCATTGTACGGGTAACATGCTAGTTAAAAGAGAAGGTATTGCTACTAATTTTTTATAACTTGTGTAACTTTAGTTAAAATACTATATTTTTCTGAATGAAGTTCAAAAGATAATTAGAAAATATTGTCAACTTTGTGTTATTAAAAAGTTTTATAAGAAATGAAAAATCTCTTCTTTTAGCGTACAACTACAAACATGAAATTTATGACTTGTAGTTTTCTATATTATGTAAAATGAAAAATTAATCTCTAACATTTAAATGTTTTTTTTCTAAATTTCAGGTGACGACACATAACACTTTTCATTATCTACAAAAATAGAAAACGAACAAGAATAATTCTTTTTGTGACTACAAACACACTAGTTTGTATAAAATGAAAAATATAATAATATCTAACTCTTTTTTTTTTTTTTTTTAATTTTCAACAATTTATGTTTAAAAAACAAACTTTTATCATACTTTAACCATTAAATTAAAAGTAACACATATGCTAACAAAATAAATTATAATTGTTGAATCATCATCATTGTAATGTGTTGATAAAATAAATACAACACTTGCTAGTTGCAACGGCTTCGATGAACTTTGGGATTGCCTTTATATGTCATTTTTTTTTTGTTAAATATCAATATATTATTAATATTAATAATAATTAATAATTAATAATTAATAATTAATAATTAATTAATAATAATAATTTTTTTCTAATTTTGGAATTCATGTGTGTTAAAAATAAGATAAACATAAATAAAATTTGTTAAAATCATGTAAACCAAATAGACGACTGACTACACTCAAAATCATCTTAAAACCCTTTGGAATTGAATTAGGTCTCTTTCTTTCTCGTTCAGCTCACCCCCTTTCTCTTATCCTCAATTCTCCAAGAACATACCAAACCAACCTATACGTACAGTTTTCATTTATATATATTTATCAGCTATCTTTTGATAAATCTTTTCAAGGGGTCAAATTTACCAACCATGGCATCATCATCAGCACCTAACTTATGGGTGTTACTGGGTTTAAGTTTAGCCGGAATCATGTTAATGGCTAAAAAATTTAAAAAGGTTATAAAAGTTGATTTTGGGGCATTCGTTAACAAGTTTGAAATTCTACCACCGCCTCAGCCGGCGCCACCCAAAGCTCCTCACCCCCTCACCGGCCTCACCTTTGCTGTCTCCGACCTGTATGCTATTCATTTCTGTTTTTTTAAATAGTTCAAGCTTCCTACTTTTTATGCCCACCAGCTGTTTTTGTTAATGCCCATATGAGTGTTTTTTTTTCTTTTCTGATTGATAAGAATATGTGTTTAGAAAGTAGGTATGAGTTCATAAAGTTATTGTAAAAACACTTTATGCATAATTATATGTTACACTAGAATTGTAATAAGTAAATGATATGTTATTTCATTAGTGTATTAACTGGCTATGGTGTAAATTTATGCATTAACTATATAAAGTGTTTTTTTTATATGTATTTTTCTTCTTCACTGATAAGGGTATCTGATTTTTTTTTTCCTTAATGTGATTGCTATGCTTTGCAGATTTGATATCAATGGGTATGTAACCGGGTTTGGCAATCCAGACTGGGAAAGAACACATGAAGCCGCTTCACAGACATCTACTGTTGTTTCAGCTCTCGTCGATGGAGGAGCAACATGCGTTGGAAAAACTGTGGTGGATGAAATGTCATTTGGGTTAGTGATTATTGTAAATTATTTGCTTATTTTGATGTTTGAGTTTTAGTGCTTAGACTGTTAGACCTTATAGTTAAAATATTAATGCCTTGTTTGTATCACGGACTTCGTTTTCCACGTCAAACCAAGTAGCATATGTGTTTTGAAAGTTATAAGTAGAGGTGGCAAAATGTACTGGAAGAGTAACTAGTCAGAGAGGAAAAGGGTAATTTATTGGCGTTGGACGGAATCAGGCGCTTTTGTGGTTGATAGCTAGTGTGTCAAATTGGATTACTGAAGTTACATTAGTCCAGTAATACTCAAATATTGATGTTTACACTTTAAAAATACATTGGGCTACACTTTCTTGTTTGACTGATTTTCTTTTAAGCTAACCTTTATTAGTTTGACATGTTAAATATGAAACATCAATCAAGTTGACCCACCAATCCTGTAGCCGCAACTAAATAAGTAGGCCGAAATTGCTGCAACTAATTATAACCATTAGGTACCACTTTGATATGTGTTTTATTAATGACCATGAAATACTATTTATCGTGGCATGTGTTGTACAGTATGAGTGGAGAAAATAGACATTATGGTACTCCCACCAATCCTGTTGCTCCTGCAAGGATACCGGGAGGGTCATGTAGTGGAGCAGCTGTAGCTGTTGCTGCAAAACTTGTTGATTTCTCGTTGGGTATGTTCCTCCTATTTAGAATCTGGAAGTCTATTACTTCAGCACTTGGATTATATGTTCTATTTTATTTCTCTTTTTGTTTTTGGACTATGCACTTATTGATGATAATAATGTGCAATAGGTGTTGACACTGTTGGTGGGGTGAGGCAACCTGCTGGACATTGTGGCGTCCTCGGATTTAGGCCATCATATGGTGCCGTTTCTCATATGGGAATCATTCCTATCTCAACAAGTTTTGACACTGTTGGTATGATTACTCTTTCAATGTAGTGTTAGACAAATGCAATAATTTTCATATGCATCCTCTACAAGTTCTGTAGTCTTTCATGATCAGAGCCACATCTTCATGTATTTTCGTAAGTTGTAACTCTTAATTTGATAATTGTTTGTTCTTTCAAGTGGCTTGTATACTTCCGTGTTGGTGGTTATCGTGACGTTAGTCTATTTGTTGCGATGTTAATTTTTGTGTAACTTCAAATATTTGTTAAGCATATTAAACGCTAATTATTTATATAAGTTTTTTCGGACAAGAGGTGTTTGTGGTCAACCCATCCCAGCGAATCCATGTAACAACTCATCCCACATCGGAAAGAGATAAGAAATTGGAGTCCCTTATAAGTCTAAAGTTGTGGCTAACAGATACCTTCCAGCATGGTTTTTAGTTGAAACCTGAAGGTATCCGGTTAGTCATTGCTTTCGGCTTTAAGGGGCGTTACAATCCATGTAAAAGTGATCCATTATCTGATTCGACCAATGGCCACCTCTATTTACTTGAGTGTCTAATGGAGTTTTCTCTGTATTAGGCTTCTAGTGTAGTAAAATCAATCATCGTCATCTTTAACTCAGTTCTGTTTATTGATTTTACAGGATGGTTTGCCATGGATCCCAGTATATTACGCCGTGTCGGACAAGTGCTGCTACAAGTGCCACTTGCAGTCCAACGTAACCCTAGGAATGTCATCATTGCTGATGATTGTTTTCAATTATCAAAAGTTCCCGTTGAAAGGCTGACCCAGGTGGTAATCAGATCAACCGAGAGTCTATTTGGAAGTATGTCCATTTTCTTCTCTTATTAACCGCAATATACTTATGTCCTTTCCTAGTTTTCATCTATCAGAGGTGGAAATACCGCGTCCATATACTTATGAAATATGAACGGGAAGATTCGGGTTATGTTTTATCTTTAACAGGTTGTATGGGTAACAGAAACTTGTTTAGCTAAAGCCTAAAAAGCAAACCGGTAAAAAGTCGCCAAAATGTATCTTTCAATTACATACAACTTACTAAATTGTTTCATTATTGTAATAATATATCCTGTTAGTCAAATTCACGTATTAGTTGCGTATAAATTAGTTTTAAAAATTATGTACAAGAAACTAAGTTATCCATGTTGACTCGAACCTGTCTTGATCCGTTACCGAACCTATCTAGTTTGTCACCTCTACCGTTTATGGATGGAAAATACCCTTTTCTTATTAAGTAGTGGTTTTTGCAGAGCAAGTTTTAAAGCATGAGAATCTTGGTGATTACATTGCTTCCAAAGTTCCAAGCCTGAAAGCACTTGATTCTAAGAAGTCAAATGGTGATGTTAAGTTCTCATCTCTAAGGTCACTTGCTAACATGATGCAGTTGCTAAGAAGGTAATTTATCTAAATTTTTTTTTCCTTTTAGTTCTATTGCACAGCACAGTTGCACCTCAGTTTCGTCAGCTCTATTTATATAAAATGATATTGACGTTTAACTGGAGGGGTCACTATTATTTCTGTGTTCATTTTCATTTGACAGTTTCATGTCGTTGTAATTATGTTTACATGCAAAAACTTCGTATGGAATTTGGAGAGCAAAATTTGCCCATTGAAAGCAACCAGTGGAAGCTTTTTAATATGACTTCTTTTATAAATCGAGTGATAACCTATTGACAATTTGAAATGGTCTAGAGGTCTGTTAAAGAATTGAGGTGCTCAATAAGAATTATTATTTGATAAATGTTTTTGTGAAAAAGTGAGAGGGTTGTTTACCGACCATTATTTAAATGTCCATTTTTGTTAAGTTTGACAAGTATTTAATTTAGTATATATGATTGCATTAGAATAGTTATCTAATGGTCTTGAGTAAAGTGATTTGTGTGATAAATTTAGAATCTTCAATGCAGGAATGAATTCAGCCATAATCACTTTGAATGGATTAACTCAGTGAAGCCAGCTTTAGATCCCTTTATCTCAGCTCAGGTACACGAGAGGTTGGAATTAACAGAGAAGGATGTAGAGAATTTTCGATCCGTTAAAGGCGAGCTAAGATCGGCTTTAAATGCCCTTTTGAAGGTATCTATTTGAATATTTGACTTTCATATGTAGTCTTATTATTGATCGATCTATATTTGGTATCACAAACGCTCTACTCTTCATTGATATTCATCTTAATATTGTTCATATGGCTGTTCTTGCTATGATAAATATGGGTAGGACGATGGAGTTCTTGTGATCCCTACGGTTTCTAGTCCTCCTCCCAAACTTGGTGCTAAAGAGCTATCATCTGAAGACTATCTTATGAATGAGTTTTCGCTCACGGGGTTAGCAAGCATGTCAGGTTGCTGTCAGGTCTGACTCTCTCTCTCTCTCTCTCTCTCTCTCTCGCACCCATGCGAATATAAACACAAATGCACTCACAGTGGAATTTGTCATGCACAATGCACTATCATTTGTGATTGTTGGGGTGTTCATTACAGAGGTGGAAAAATGGGAGGATTGGGTAACGTCAGGGCAGGCAAGTTGGTGACTGGGTCAAAACAGGAGATTTTTTCTATGGGTTGAAATATGCTGTTCAGGTTTGGTTGACCCATCACCTTTTGCTTTAATAATATATGAACAGTTAATGTGTCATATGGTTTCAACTATATTAATTCAATGACATTCTAATTTATTAATGAAAACTGATTTAAAAAAGGTTATGAAATAAATAATACCGTCTTTCTGAGTTTCGACCAATTCCCTTTATAGCAAAAATATTAACTCTACCATTTGACTCGTTAGATATAGGTCATAAAATTCATTGATAAGTATTCTGTGTTTTTTTTTTTTTGGACATTGTATATCGGCTGTTATAGAAAGTTCAGATGCACCAGCTCAATATGGTTATCATCTGCTTTTCACATGTCAATGTAGGTGACGGTACCGTTGGGATTGTATGAGAACTACCCGATTTCTGTGTCTTTCTTAGCAAGACATGGGGGTGATCGGTTTCTGCTCGATACACTTCATACTATGCATGTGTCTCTCCAAAAGATTGCTGATGAAGCTGGGAAGTCAAAATCGTCTAATGATGTTGTCACCAAGGAAGCATCGGCTGATATCGCTAAAGAAAAGGTAATTGAACTATCGACCATTCAAGCTTGTTATGTAATAAGTGTCTCTTTTTACTCTTCGTTTTGGATTGGTTGTCAACCCATTTGAGCTGCTTCCTTTTTTCGTTGTATTTTTCAACTTAATTCATTTGACTTGTTAGAGATTAAAGAAAGGCTGAATTGACCCATTTATAAATGAATGGGTTATGTAGTTCTATTTATTGTGTTAATTGCGATTGAATTTCCGTTCACTTCTTGAGTGATAGAATGTTATTCCTGGTGATGCCAATCTTAACTCTGTGATAAGTGGCTTATAATCTGTATGATTGCTCTTATTCATGGTTGCTCTTTGTTATTTTTCTCATCCAAATTTGCTCAATTAGGGCAACAACGCATTCAAAGCGAAAAATTGGCCGAAGGCCATCGGGTTCTATACAGATGCCATTAAACTGAACGGCAACAATGCAACATACTTCAATAACCGAGCTGCAGCATACTTGGAATTGCGAAGGTATTGTTATATCTTTGCGTAGAAGTTCTTAACATCGTGTACATAATCTGAGCTGATCTATTTGTGTTTCTTTGGATTCAGTTTCACTCAAGCTGAAGCAGATTGTAGCAAAGCTATCGATCTCGATAAAAAGGTATTTTTTGACAATTACGCTTTGTTAAAAAGAACTAGCAAGGTAATTTTGGCAATTCACAAAAATCGAGTTGAAGCATTTTGCGTTGGTTTCTATATATTGAAACTCAAGTTGTCTTCTAGTTTCCATGTTCCAATGACTTTAAAGCCTACGGCATTTTGACTCATCCATATCAATGAATGAGTTGATTCAGGCTATGCGTTTCACTCAAACACCTAATAAAGAAATGGTTTAAAGGGGTTGAAGTAGCCCAAAGTGTTCTTTTAATGCATAAAACCACTTAAATAGTCTTATACATAAATCTAGATCATTAATGTAATAATTTAGCTATCGTAATCATATTAAACACATTAAGTAATTACTATTTTCTTCAACTTGACAAGAAAGTGTTTGGTGGGTCAACCAAACCTGAACCTGATCTGTACTAAAAAACTGTTTGTATTGACCAGTAACCCAGCCTGTCTGAACCTCTCGTTTTGCATATCTCTAAGTAAGGCTATTAGTAAAGTGAGGTTGCAGAGCTGTTACATTATTTGTACGAGTTTTTTCACTTTTTCATTGTCTTACAGAATGTGAAGGCATACTTACGAAGAGGCACAGCACGAGAGATGCTTGGATACTATAAAGAGGCAATCGAAGGTAGTCATTTATCAATCTTTAATCGTTCCTCCTAATTCATAAAAGCTGAAGTTTACTAAGTTCTTTATTGCCGACCAAAGTAATACAGATTAATGAAATGGCAAAAGAAATTAGAAACTCCCATACGATGTCTCTCAAGAGACTCGGGGTGTTTGGATTTGTGCTTTTAAACTGACCAGGTCACAATAATCAGTTGTTAAAGTTTGGATTAACATCTAGAGCATCTGATTGTTAATGGGTGATATAATTAGTTTCATACCGCTGCGATGAAACTGATTATCTAAAGGGTAAAGTAATATGTCTTGTGTATCCCTTTGCTTAACTTTAATAAGTGAGACCCTTACTCCCATTATATGAAACTAAAAATGGCTTCTTCTTTTTTTTTTTTTATCTTATCAATTCCCAACTAACCAGAATTTCTCAAACTACCAGACATGTGATGTGATATTCTGATTATTACAACTTCAAACAACAAATGAACACCCAAACGTCATTTTTTGTAGCGTGCTTTGCTATAAATAATTCTCATTTTGGTTATTCGTTATCTTTTGATTACTTTCATAACCTACATCTAAAACACTTGCTCAAACTTGCAACCAAAAGGTTCATAGAACTGTATTGGTATCTTTGACTAATTGCCAGATGGTCATCAGCATTTACCAATTTCTTGCTAACGAGTTTTGCATATTTCTATCTGCTGCAGATTTTCGGTATGCACTTATCCTAGAGCCAACCAATAAACGAGCAGCAGTGTCTGCTGATAGGCTAACAAAATTATTTCCGTAAAAATTTGGCTGTAAGGGAACTCTCAAGCAGACTGTCTTGCAACCGATATTCATGCAGTGTGCCAGACTTTTGAAGGAAGTCCCGAGGTTATGAAGTATTTATGTGCTGGCAGGTTTCCATTCGTGGATCACGTTACTGTTATCGGAAGATTTGTAATATAGGTCAATTTTGCTCCTGGTATTACTAAGCAATTCAAGTCCAGATTATATTTATCTTAAAATTTATCATGTTACTGTTTTTATGTCTCCCCATCTTAGTTTTACCATCAATACAAAAATATGTAGTCAATTTTTTTAGCATTAACCAAAAAAACAAATTGCACGTAAAAGGAATGTTGTTCAGGGTAAAATTAGAATTAACTGAAAGCTGCTGCAACTAGTTAGTTGCCGAAGTTACGGTGTGCGACTTTTGTGGTGGATGAACAGTAGAGATAACAGACCGAATTTGCATAGAGTTTTATACAGAGTTTTGTTTTTTAATCTTGATCCAGTTATGTAAGTTGAGCAGGTTGTTTATTTATATCATTATTCCATCAAACCTAATTCCTACTTTGAAAACCACATCCAACTACAGGCCACAGGGTACACAAAATTTAATGGGCTTGCATGCTCTGCTTTAAATTCTTGCTATGTTTAAAGTTTGACCATCAGTTTGATGTACAGATTGTCAATTTTGACCTGTGGATCATTAACTTGATTAAAAAGCAAATGTAAATGAAAAGAAAGGGGGTGAAATGGTCCTAAAGTTGTTGGAAATGTATTTTATATTTATATAATAAATAAATTACAACAAATAGTTGTAACCTAATTTGATAGACATTTATAAATAAATGCGTTTAAATAAAATATGAAATATGAAATACCAAGTGTAAAGTCTTTGCCAATCTAATTCGACTTGTACCTGAACATTCCTATTTCGATTCGTTAAACATCATGTTTGGTTTGTGACCTATGATTGAGATACTTACTTGTAACAAACTACTAGTGTGGTTACCCCGTTTCACTTTGTAACAAAATATTGCAATAATAATAATAGTTTTTGTATTGTTTGATTTTCTAAACGAAGAGAGCATGTAATTTGTGACACTCAAATTTGCAATGCATTTGATGTTTACAATAGGAAATAATCTTGTCAACCACCATTGATCTCGAAATTAAATTACGAGTTTAACCATACCAATCTCGTTGACGACGGACCACTGACGCGCCGCTACACGCAACTGCCGGAAAGAGTTTCTCCGGCTAGTCTCTACCTCTTTCCGGTTGATTTCTGGCGAGTGAAGTTACACAGTCACCGGGGCTCTAACTGCTAGGAGTTTCCCACTTAGATCCACTGTCCGCTGCCATTTCCGGCCAACTGCAACTTTCATAGACTTTCGCCCCAAAATCTTATGTGATTCCGGCAACAACTATATCTTACAACGTTACAACTGATAAAATCATGACTAGACGATACGTTTTTTAGTTTTGGATAACTTATCTTTAATAAATTGTTCATTCGGAGTAATCGGGTAAATAATGACCTATTTGTAACTGAAAACCATATCCCCGTAAACTTCATTTCAGCTCCACATAAGCAAATTCAAACACCACCTCATCACTTCATATGCACATCACTAAAAGTTATACACATCATTTTCATTTAATTATCATTGCTAAATAAAATAAAATGACCTCACTATCATTTTTAATTTCTTTATAAGTTTTGTACTCCGTATCATTTATCTATTATGTTTTTATTTGCCATTTTCATTTATTCTTATATTATATATTATATATTTTATTATTATCTTCGTCTTCAACAATATCAAGAACACGTCAACAACAGCAACATAAACACAATATAAACACAACATTTTTTTCTTCCTTAATTCCTTGCATAAATTAAAACATTAAAAACATACAACAACAACAAAACACCATTCATCTAAACTTTACAACATACATCAATAACACCGTTGTACAGAACTAATATATAATCAATAACATCGTCATCACAACAAATAAATCGATTGTTACGGTTTTGTTAGATTATGAACTTGAGTACTCCAAGTAATCCTCTATGTGTGTATTAACCCGTTGTTTTCGCGTTTTACTGATCAAAAGCAAGTAGTAATTTACAACTCTCATTTGATTTCTCGTGGCCAAACTTTGTTTGAATCTTACATCTAAACCCCTCTAAAGTGAATGTTACACTTTTAGTCCCCAGTGAGTAGCGCAAAACGACAAGAGGAATCATTCCATTCAATTCCGAAGCCTAGCTCTTCATTAGCCGGAAGGAATTAGTCTCCACTAGCCTCATTCGGAGAACGAACAAGAAAAGGCTTACTTTGCTTGTTGTAGCCCTATTTTTAGGCTTGGTAAGCGTAAGCTATTGTTGTAGGCTCGAGAAGGGTAGGCTCGCAGCTTCGCTCAGCAGAAGAGCCTCTGATCTGTTGTCTGGTTAGGACTTCACTATAACTATTGTTTTTATACATTTTTTTGGTTCAAAACGACAATCTTCCAACCACAAATGTACTTTAGGTAATAATAATAACAGGGAGAATACGTATCTTATTATACTCATTAATCAACTTAGCTATTGATTACAAACATATTGATTTAGACTTTTAATACTAAATTAACAATAATAAGTATTTGTTGAAGTGCGAAATTAAATCAACAAGAATAATCAATCAATTACTTCGTTCGTATTGATATATAATTCGCATGGGGTTTTTACAATTAAGCGCTTACTTCAATTGTTAGGTTTTCTTGACCTATGAACCCCAATTTATACTACTTTTAGAGATAGGAAACAAAATCTTTCTCAATCTCTACTTATCGGTTTACAATTAACTAACCAATAATTATGGAAACAAGAAAAAAACTCTAAAAATAAATATATTCTAAATCTTTGAGTTTATCTTCGAGTCCTTCAGATGTCAACTGTAGATATGATCTTCTAATTCTTCTGGATCTGAAACTCCAAGTCTCTAATCGTCACAGTCTGAAATCCCATGAAACTTGTCAGAGTCTGAAGGTTCAGACTCAAACGCCATAGTCTGATGTTTCAGACTCAGTCGCGAAATCTGCATTTCAGACTGTAATTCTATACTTAGCATTTTTACAAGACTTAAACATTTTGATTCATCAAATTCATAAAATACGATCGATCAATTATTTTTCCCAACAATCTCCCCCTATTTGATGATGTCAAAACCATTACATAACTTTCTAATCTAACAAAATTTAAATAAACTACACTTTTATAGATTTAAACAGGTCATTACATATTTCTAGTCTTTTACAATATATCATGAATGGAAAATGTCTTCTTGCTTTTCTTCAGTCATTCATCTCTATCTGCTCTTTCTCTTTCTACAAGCTTAATCTCCTCCAGATTATCCTTTTTTTGCTTCCCGTGCTCTTTTAAAATCTTATCACAATTAGCTTTTAATTCTGGTTTCTTTATGATTTCACCGAGATGGTAGAATAAGCATCTTACCACCTTTATCCTCAATACCAGACTCTGTTCACCTTTGCACATATCAAGCAGAGCAAAAAGATGATAATACTCTGAGCCTTTTAGACTATCTATTGATTGAAAACACTCAATACCATTATGATATTTGAACATGAAGCCTTCATAATCTTCAGTTTTGATGTAAGTATTCTTCAAAAATTGTATTCCTTCGGGTACTGGATGAGTTCTGCTGTTCAAGTCTTCTACCCAAAGTCCCATAGATTTCTCATGCTTCTTAATGTTGTATGCTACATGGAAATATTTGTAGTATTCATCATTCAAGTAGCCCATATAATGATATACCTCTACCAAGCATATCACTTCAGCCATCACTTCTTCTCTCAAAACTTTATCTTCTTGATATTTTATATATGTGGAAATCACCTTCCGCTTCTCAAACTCAAACATATACAACTTGTCCAACTCAATGTTAGACATGCTTTTAGACGATAACTTCATATCAAAGATGACTCTACCAGATTGATCTCTGTATGCTGCACTGTCAACAATAGTTGAAGGTAATCTTTGATGTACATACCTATCTTTCAGTTTGCAAGATGGGATGTATTGTCTATTTGTTCTTTCAGCCAATTTTCTGCCTTGCTCTAATTTTTCTCCAATTTTTAAGCCATGGCTAAATACTCTTCTATAGATATATCCAACTCTGCAGCTTGCTTGTCAACAACATATTGAAATACATAATAATTCATCACATCAGTCTGTGCAGGTTCTTGTATCCACTGCTTATTTTTCTGTTTTTCAGGCTGAGTGAATCTTCTAGTGTAAGTCTGTGCAGGTTCTTGTGTTGACTGTTCTTTCTATTTTTCAAACCTTGATCTTGAAGCCTTTGTTCACTTGAAAATTGTGAAAATCATAGCATCACCTTAATCATTATCTTTATCTTCTTGAGTCTGAGCTTTTTGAATTTTGCACACCTCACCTTTTTTTACCTCTAATGATTTTTTGTCTTTTATGTGATGAGTTTTTTATTCCCTTACTAGATTAATATACAATGCGGAAACAACAATTAATCTAGGGCATGAAGGAAATTAAACCCTAAAAGATCTTAACTTAATAATAATACGCAACAAAAAAAATAAATAGATAAGTAAGAAAATACTAACCTTTGAGAAAATCGAATTCCTCACACGCAAACCAACTAAGCAGACCTTCTTGATTTGGAGGCGAGTACTCAAACTAGAGCACCTCTAATGGTTCACACCCACGAACCAAAGAGAAAATTCCAACTCCCAAGGTCCCGATTAAATCGTGAAACTCTTACAAGGAATCAGAATGAGAAAGAGAGAATGATGTACTTTGAAACCATGACATGCCCCCTATTTATAAGGGAATAAGGAGGCTAGGGTTTTATCCCATGGCCGATGTGGGACAAACCAGATTTCGTGTTCCAGCCGCCGGTTGGACTCGCGCGTTCCACCGCCTTACAAACCTTGGACTCCAACCGCCGGTTGAATATTCATGTCGGCGGTTGGATTTGATTTCCCGAATTTCTTTTAGTTTCTAATTAATTCATCGACTTTGATAATTAATAAACTAAATAATTAACTATAATATTAATTCCAATTAATATTTTCTCTCATTTATTTCTCTTTAACTGTTCGTCGAGGGCGACCCAAAAAGGACACTACTTTTAATGATATACTTACCAATTAGTTATGCACTTGGACACTATATCTAACATTATGCTCATAGGTAAGTTCCTTTTCAGCCTTAGTCTGAGCTATTCCTTCAGCCTCAGACTCCCCCTGAAGATTTTTCTCCCCCCGAGTCTGATGATCATCCTTTGGTTCAGACTCAGGGATAAAAGTATTTCGATTTCTTTTTCTTCTTCTCATATTTGCCCTCTTTTTTCTCTCTCTTCCTTTTCTTCTCTCCCTTTTTTACATCATCAGTCTCAGTTGTGGGAGTCACAAACTTCAACTCATTAAAAACTGCCTCTTGCCAAACTTTAACCATATGAGAATCTGTCTGCAGGCCATTAACACATTATTGTAATCATAAACCCTTTCCATCCCAACCTCTACACCTGCTAATATATCTTATGGACTCTTCAATTGTACAGTTGATCCGAAGGCATCCCGAGTCTGAAAAATTATGTTACTCCTTATCTATCCTAGCAGTGTAGTCAGCAACCCCCTTACCTTCACCAGCTCATTCCTGATTGCCATATTATTCTTTAAGTTTATTAACTCAGCCTGCACACCACCAAGCTTTTCATCAAGCTTGTTTTTCATCTGTATCATAGCATCATGAATGCTCAACAGAGTAACAGGTGCCTCAAACTGAGGTGGAATGCCCGGAGTAGAAGGTGTGGATGTTGTTCCCTCACATCTTTCCTGGTGATAAGGAAAAAGATCTTCGGGAACAAAAGGTTTTTGAGGCCTGTATGTCATCCTGTGTTCTGGATGACACATTGACATCCTGTGCAAGATTGTGTAAGAAGATTTGTGGGTGGCGAATGTGAATCAGATTTTCATTGGTGGTAAAGATGGGTGTAGGCGTTTTTGTGGTAAGTAGAGGAGGGTAGTTGTGCTCAGGATTTGAGTATCTTCTTCAATGCATACTGTGTGTGTCTGTACAGTAGCAACAATGTGGCTATATAAGCTATCTACTCTAGATGTTTTAAGCTGGGTTGCAGTGGTAGTGACATCTGTATCAGACTCTAGCAGAGTAGAAATAGTGTCATCTACAGCATTTAAGCCTATTTGATGATGACAAAATAATTATTAAACTGATTACAAGAAAAATACAATAAATTAGATATAGATTAAAAAGTAATTATAATCTTTGTCTTGGTAGCTCCAAATATCTTGTATAATTCTCGTGACTCTGTAGAACTCTTGTTGTGTTGATAAAATGATCATTCTTTGTGAATTCATCAACTATCACAAGAGTATATCTCTTTCTTTCAACTTCAAAAATTGTCTCGTTAAAGTTAACTTGAACAGTTTGATCAATTCAGCTTAAGTTACTATATCTTCATGATACTTGTACCTGTTCGAGTTGTAATCTTTGAAGCTTTTAAACTCCCTCTCAACATCAGCTACCCAAGAAATAAACTTGGCCTCAACATCATCTATATATAATGCCAGAAGAAAAACTCTTCGACTAACTTGAACATAAGCATGCTAAGCCGTCGTAGAATGCCACACCCATCACTCTGAACGTATAAATATTGAACATATTAGTTGAAAACTTCATCATAAGCTTCATAAATGTTGATCAGGCATGAGAAAATCTTTGAGTCTGAATTTTTGAGGCTGACCTCCTTTGGATCTGAGTTCATGTGACTGACATCGTGTGAGTCTGAAAATAATGTCAGAGTCTGAAACCGATCAGAGTGTGCGTCTATATGTTATGAACCTACAGTTCAAATTTCATGACGATTGAAGGGTAACAAATGAGATCCGGTTATTTTACCACCACTGTGCAGAACTTGACAAATATAAAAATGAATTTTCAACAATCTTCTTTGATTTCTTCAATACGGTTTCTTTTTGCTTGGAATAGATCTTTACAGATCTTTAATAGACTTGGCGTGCTCTAATATCAATTGTAGGACCCGTTTATCATTTAAACAACGGAATTTAAAGAAAGTAAATGCTAAAACGAACAACACAAAGAATATTTGTCAAGGCATATGTATATTATCATTAATGAACAACCTTGAAGATAAATGGGGAGACGATCTCAAGTTATGAGATTGTGATTTTACATGAAGTAAAGACAACTAATATCTCCTAAGAACTCTTGATTTATAGAGTCTTAGGGATATGTACAAATAGGAAACATAATCGTATTAGGAAACTAAATCTCCAAAATTCATGTTTATCTTGAATATCGTTGGTTAATCATATATTTTCAGTTTTACCCTTTATTTTCATCAAATTTATAATGTAGAGAAATTACAAGTGCACAAATTTCCTAACAAAAATAATAATGTGGTTTCTTTACCTTTACAACACTAAAGTTACGTGCTACCAATGATTTTGGGTACTCTAAAAATAACAAAGGAACATTTTACTATCACTATGATCAAATCAAACATTACTAGAAGACTAGTTTTAGAGAATATTTGATTTGATTTGATGTTTACACTTTACAAAACAGAAAGAGTGATATTATACGTTTGGTGGTTCATCAATTAAAGTAAACTTAAACTTACACCAATATTTCATTTTATCTTTCAGTGGACATAATCTTGACTTTTGTACATGTATAGATTTCTCTTTCACATGATATATGCAAAAAAAAAAGGCGCCTTATTTTGGTGTTTTATGAGTATTTGTTTCTCTTGTAACAGAAAAGGGACCTTTTTCTCATAGATTAATAAAATTTCATAACAAACCCTTTTTATCATAGATTAACAAAAGCTTCACTAATGCCAACAATTTAGAAAGGCCAAAAAAAAGAAGAAGAAGGATACTTTTGATGATTTTGAAATTCAACATGTTAGGTAAATTTTAAAGCCAATGAGGAATGATGTTCTTTGTTATATATATATATATATATATATATATATATATATATATATATATATATATTCAAATTAAAATATTAAACTTGATCATATAATATATAGTATACAATACATTAAAAATGTCATTTTTCCAATTTAATAAATGGGTGTTGGCTGAATAATTATAAGAAAGGTCTCAATTATTGGTTTTAAGTTATCTCAAAATTAACCAATTAAATAAGATATTAGTAAGAATAAGAAGAATAATTATAAGAAATGTTTGCATTAAATGTTTTAATTAACTCTATTGAAAATGTCATCCGATTGATTAAATTAAACGTACACTCCTTTCTAATTTTGCTCTTTTGATAAATCTAGTAATTGTTCTTTGTTATGATCATGTTATTATAATTATAATTATATACATTGTTTTGGTTTAACTTTATCGTTTTGTGCAATAAACTTAACAAAATCTTCTTTTTAAAGATTCAACAAAGAATTTTAATAATTTAGCTTCCTCTTGTAATATTTTATTAAATTAAATTTGATGTGTTACAATATATAATTTCCAAGAACCATATAATTTTTGGGAATCTTATACTATTAATATTTTCGTTGTATTTAAATCGTCAATATATATATATATATATATATATATATATATATATTTTTTTTTTTTTTATTTTTATAGGAAATGATATATAACTAGTGTGAAGAACAAAAATAATAAAATGATTGTTTAATCCCAATCACATCTCAATAATTAATATGACTTTTAAAGTTAGGTGAATCTATAGGTTTGTTTATACATGATTTTGGTACATTTAAAATAACGTTAACTAATAATTGATATTAGTTGGAGGTGTACATTTAATAATACCCTTTCCCCAAAATATATAATGCTGTATATTCCACTTTATTTCAATTTATTTAATTTAATTTAATGTTTCCTTTTCATTAAAATCCACCAGTTTGTTTATCGAATGTTGGTTGAGGACTTGAGGTGCATGTATATTTAAATATTATTATAAGATAATTAATAATTAATAATTAATAGTAATATATATATATAGCCTAAAAGATACCTCTTGTCCCAAAACATACAAAACTTGAGTTTTAAACTCAATTATAAATGGTTTGCGACTCTTCAATTTACAGTCTAGATTAACAGCATGATAGCAACATTACATTTTACCTTTAAAGTTTTAATTCTTATAAATTTTGACAGCATCTTGACCGTCTGAACTAGACTTATTACAATTTACTCTGTATTTTCTTTTCTAATGCTAATGAAATGAAATTTATCTAGTTTATTGTCAGTTAGTATTATAAATTTATAACACCATGGTATCTACAAATAAGTGATATCCACATTTATTTATTTATTTTTGGGCAGGAATACAAACGTTGCTTGATTAAATAGTAAAGGTTACTAGTATTTTTTTAGTCGATGAAAAAAATTAAAGATTACATGGACCTTTTTGATTGGGAATAGGTTTGCCGACATGCAGGGTTGGATCATAAATGGGTATGTATACCTATAAATACATGAAGAAAAAAAATTGGAATCATCTCAATGTTAACATTAATTAAATACGTATATAATTAAACATAATTAACACAAAAAGGTTGGATTTATGGTAACAGTTTGAAGACAAACAAATCAAATCATATCGTATTTCTACAACATTACTATCATCTTCATTTTCACAAAATCAGAAACTCATAAAAACTCGTTTACGGCTTAATATATACTTGGAGATCAAATTCGAGTTTAAATTCAATTAAATTTTGAGCTCGAATTACTCAGCAAAAACTCGACTAATTATTTTATTATAAACACATTAACACACGTTATTTTATTTTATTTTTATTAATAAAATATATATAAGTGAAAAATGGATTTCATTCTTACTTACACAAATTAAATACACCCATTAATTTCTGCAGACCACAAGTGGGGGCTCAGTCAGTCCAGGGACCAAATTTGTAAATTACCCTTAATTACAATTAATAATTAATTAATAAAAATTAGCCGCGAGATGAGTGAGACCAATATTTGACTAAAACTGTGTAAACATAAAAACGTAGGGTTTACAGCCTGTATATCTATATGTCTCTATACCTATACATACACACATCATCACTCTCTATATCTATATCTCCCTCCGTGTGCTCCTGCTGCTCATCCTCCATTTCAATGACGAAACCACCATGTTAACATAACAATTAACACCACCACCAATTCTTAAAATAAATATAAAAAGCATTCCTACTTATATTTATTTTTAATTTTTGAAATTGAAAAAGTAGGGTTTCAGTCGGTAACCGCAACAATGCTGTTTTTTCTCTTTCACATTTTGCTTCTTCTACCTGCCGGAATAATGACAGATCTGGCTTCCGACCGAGCCGCACTCCTTTCTCTCCGGTCAGCCGTCGGTGGCCGTACACTTCTCTGGACCACCACCGAACAAACGCCGTGTAACTGGTCCGGTGTACAATGTGACTCCACTGTTAACCGTGTTACTGCTCTTCATCTTCCAGGTGTCTCACTTGTAGGTGAGCTTCCGCTAGGTATCTTCGGAAACTTGACGGAGCTTCGTACGTTGAGTCTTCGATTTAACGCCTTGTCCGGTTCGATTCCGGTTGATCTGTCTTCGTGTACCGGTTTGCGTAATTTATATTTACAAGGTAATCGTTTTACTGGTTCGTTTCCGGAGGTTTTTTTCAGTAGTTTACGTGACCTAGTTAGGTTAAATATTGCTGAAAATAATTTGAGTGGTGAGATTTCAACTGGTTTTAATAATTTTACTCGGTTGAAAACTTTGTATGTGGAAAACAACCAGTTTTCTGGTACTTTACCTGAGATTGAAAACCCTAATTTAGAGCAGTTTAATGTGTCATTTAATAATTTAAATGGCTCTGTTCCGAAATCGCTTCAAACGAAACCGAGAGAATCGTTTCTTGGGAACTCGCTTTGTGGTTCTCCTCTTGATGAATTGTGCCCTAATTCGGAGAATGTTCCTCCTGCGGTTTCGGTTGATCTTAATAGAAACAGGAAGAAGAAAAACGGGTTGTCCGGTGGTGCGATTGCCGGAATTGTAATCGGATCTGTATTAGGTCTTGTAGTTATCCTGATTTTGGTATTTATTATTTGTCGAAAGAGGAGTGGTAAGAAGAAAAGCTCTATCGATATTGGTGGTGGAACGAAGCATAATGATGCTGAGGTTTTAGGGGAAAAGCCATTAACAGGTTCGGGTAGTAACGGGTTCTCAGTAGCGGCAGCAGCTGCAGCGGCAATGACGACAACAACAGCAGCAGCTGGAAACACGGGCGGCGGAGATGTTAGTGGTAATAAGAAACTAGTGTTTTTTAGGAATTCGTCTGCTGTGTTTGATTTGGAGGATTTGTTACGAGCGTCTGCGGAGGTGCTTGGGAAAGGGACGTTTGGGACAGCGTATAAGGCAGTGTTGGAGGCTGGAATTATGGTTGCGGTCAAGAGATTGAAGGATGTTACGGTTTTGGAGCCGGAGTTCAGGGAGAAGATTGAATTTGTGGGTGCAATGGACCACGAGAATTTGGTTCCACTGAGAGCTTATTATTACAGTAGAGAAGAGAAGCTTCTTGTGTATGATTACATGCCAATGGGAAGCCTTTCTGCACTTCTTCATGGTATGCTATTCTATTCCCTTCATTTATAATTATAATGTTAATTGGTAGTGCTTGTATATTTTTTTTATTATGCTTGTTGTTAATGTGTTAACTAACTATTATAGTTTTTGAAAAGCAAACTTACGTGTTTTGGATACCAATACCAAAAATGTGTGACAGTAAAAAGGTGTTTAAACATTTTTAAAGTGATTTTGGTGACCTAAGATGGTTCTTATGGCACTTTTAAAATTCGAATCTTGAGCCTTTGAAATATAATAATTATCAATAAAAGATGACGAACTCGATTGTTACCTTTTGTCTGTTTTTGAACAACTTGCCAACATCAATGTAGTATTGTAAGAAAATATAATGGTTAGAGATACCATTCACTTTTTTTTTTTTTTGTTAATTGTCTTCTTTTGCCAGTTTGTTATTTTGTTTGTAGCTTGCCGATGTTTGGAGAAGTATTCTATAGAAACATCCATGGCAATATACAAATTTAGATTTTTAACAATTGAAGTGGGCAACTCCGTGTAAATAAACCACTGTGTTTGTGAAAATACAAATGATAAATTGAAGTTTGCAATTTCTTGGACGAAAGTTGTGACTTACAATACAACCTTTGTACTTTTCTATTTTTATGTCAAAGAACACTAGAAATTGCAATTGTTTGTATTTGTTTTGCCTTCCCAACTAAAATGGTTATTTTACAGACTGAATCCGTTCTTGTAAATCTAATTCCTTTTCATGAGATTTGATTCTTAGTTGGTTCAATATTTTGGATTTGGTCAGAAAATTTGTGAATTTTGAAAATTGTTTATTTATTTATTTATGTACTTGTTATTATTATTGTATTTTGCATTTACATTTATGCAATTTTTCTGAAAATTGTTCTTTTTGCAATCATTAAAATTCTTTTTGGGATTTTTACTAAGTTAAGGAGTTTTAGTGGCTTCAGGGCAGAGCATCAAGTTTGCCCCTTTATTATGGCCAATGCTTATGATTCTAACCAACATTTTTCTTTGGGTGACCTTTCTACCTACCAGTTAGTAAAAATAATTGGTTTTGGGCGAAGGTTTTTTTTTTTTTTTTTTTTTGCTTTCACAACTTTGAATGTGTCCGAAAATCTATCTTTGATGCATAGTACTCCTATAATGTGTACTTGGCATTTTCATAAACATAGTCGCTTTTTTCGCAACAAAACTGAAGCATGATGAACTGCTCCAAAGTTTAGAGTCCCTGGGAAATCTAAATTTCCGTTTTCATATATGATTTTTGAATTAGTTGTATTCAAGTATGCTGTTTCGATAAGTTCTGTTGATCTGAATTCAAAAGTTTCTCAAATTTCAAGCGTTATATTGCTGGTCTAAGAGTACTTTTAATGGTTAGTATTTAGTGGGGTCGATTAGAGGTGGCAATATGGGTGGATGGCGCAGTTTTGTAATGGGTCAAAGCGGCGTAGGTTTTTCAACTTTAAAAAACGGGTCGGATAGACTCTGTCCAAATTCTTTTATTTATAATGAATAATCAGTGTGTCATATATCATTATAAGGATGATACTAGTTTGATAATAAAAAGGTAAAACAAATATGGAGGTTGTTATGCATCCGGAATACACTTGGACAACTTTTCATCCGTCTGATCTATTTGACCAGTTTCTTTTCTGGCTGTATTTTTTGTTTTGCCTATGTGGTCCATTGCACATAAACCATTCCCTCGATCGGCCAATTGATAAGAAAATGGTCAACATTGGCTTCTCTTAATTTTGACGGTTAATTTCGCACCCAAGATGATGAACAACATTGTCATCAATATCAGTAAATGAAGTGTTCTGATTGTTATTCTTGTTTGTTTGAAGGAAACAAAGGAGGTGGTAGGACACCTTTGAACTGGGAAATGCGGTCAGCTATTGCTCTTGGAGCTGCCCGTGGCATCGAGTATCTACACAGTCATGGTGAGAATGTTTCCCATGGGAATATTAAGTCATCAAATGTCCTGTTGACCAAATCTTTGGGGGCCCGGGTATCTGATTTCGGTCTAGCCCATCTCGTGGGCCTTCCCTCAACCCCTAACAGAGTGGCTGGATATCGTGCACCAGAGGTCACTGACCCACGCAGAGTCTCCCAAAAAGCAGACGTTTACAGCTTTGGAGTGTTGCTGTTGGAACTTCTAACCGGAAAGGCCCCCACCCATGCCCTCTTAAATGAAGAAGGGGTTGACCTCCCGAGATGGGTGCAGTCAACAGTTAAAGAAGAGTGGACTTCTGAGGTGTTTGACCTCGAGCTACTGAGGTACCAGAACGTGGAAGAGGAAATGGTGCAACTTTTGCAGTTGGCCATAGATTGTGCGGCTCAGTACCCCGATAACCGGCCTACAATGTCAGAGGTCACAAACCGGATCAAGGAGCTGCGCGACTCTAGCTTGTTGAGAGGGGACGATCATGGTTCAAACCGCGATCAGGATCCAGCGCCGGATTTGAGCATGTAAGGGATGCTCAACCTATAGTTTATTGTTAGGAATCACTATGTGTATGAGTTTGATTACATAATGGGTATGAGCATAGGTATGTCGTTCAAAACAATTATTTGGTTTGTTAGTGGGCTTGTGTTCCAAATTTCGCACAGTTAACTTGTTTATGCATCTTTCTTTCTTATGTGTTCATCATCTTTTTTTCCCAATGTTTTTTAATCCGTATAACAGCCTGTTTGGGTCGGGGTGGGGGTTCATAAATTGAATTAAAGAACAAGAACAAGATTGTGGTTGGAATTAATGTGTTGGTTGGATGGATGATTGGTGTCGTTTTTATGATTGCCTTTTGGTTCTAGAAAAGCAATTTTCATGTGTTTGAAGATAATCATCTTTTACAGTTTTACTTGCCTTTTCATAACATTTATTATATTGTTATTCCACCTCCTTTTTTCTTCATTAATTATAATTATATGCACCGGCACCGCACAAGTAGCTCCATGTCTTTTTGGGCCAAATTCAGTTTGTTTACGGTGAAGCCCAAGAAGGATGGTTTGTTTCTGATTAGCCCACTAACTACAGTGTCCATCCAGAAATGAAGAAGTTGAAAATTTTCAAAAGCCTGTTTGTTTTTGGCTTATAATGAATGAGAATGAATATAGAACTTAATTTAGTAGGTCATTTAGGTATTTAGATATATGTTTGCTTTTGACTTTTGACTTAATGAAATAACATGTTGAAGATGTGAATTTCCATATTAAATCATAACTTTTTTAGAACTACTGATATAATTGTAAACGACTAAATTGGTCACTATTTGAAGTTGAAATGAAAATAATAAGCTGACATTGTGGTCATACATCCACCTCATGCTACGCATAAAAGGCAGTACCAATCATTCCGTCCTTTTATTATATGGGAGAATAAAAGATTTTGTTGACGACTCATATATTATTGGTTAAAAAGAGATACATGAGATAACTTGAGAGGTAAGAGATGTAAATACAAATGATAACAAACAAGAACACAATTTTTATGTTTATTTTGAATAAAACGATCGACCAACTTAACCAAACACTATACAAAATTACAAATATAACTCAACCACATAGCTATGTAACCTACCTACCTATACTAACACTAAATATGAGAAGATACATCACGTACATCCCTGCCATTATTGCTACACACCATCTTTATTCACTTGATCACAACTATATATACATAATAATGCAAAAGCCATAATCGTTAATTTCTATATTACCATAATGTCATACAGATATTATGTTAAACTTTCTTGATAAATTCTTTTTGTAGGTTATAATATCAATTTCTAAATATTATATCCAAAATCGTTAATTTATCGCGCTGAATGTTAGTTAACAATCATGATGATGAATATTAAAATTAAAAATATTCATCAAATAATGTTATGTTTTAACATTCACTGTCATGAATATTAGTTAACATTAATTGCGATGAATGCTAAAAATTTATTAAATAAATATTTATCAACTAATGTTATGACTTAAAAATGAAATTTATCCGTGAATATATTCTTTATAGCATCGGTTTTGATTAGTATTTACCGGTAAAAATATTTTTTCTTGACACTCTGTTGGTAAATGTAAGACATTTCTTGATAAGTACTAGCGGTCAAAGTAATCTCTATATAATACTCATCTATTTTCTATTAGAAGCCAAAGTTGTCATCTTGGACACAACCCCAGATATGAGTAACATTACTCAAATTAGCCTTAAGTACTTTTCAATTTTTTCCATATTCGTCTAATATATTCAGAGGCAAAAGATTTATATGAATGAGAATCTCTAACCATTTTACAGAAAGACACCGATCATCTCTATTTGAATAACATGTGTGAAGTTTATTTTGAGTATAAAACCTGTCATTCACAGCCATCCATAGGACAAATGCATGTTTAATAATGCACTGTGAGAACGAGAGGTGTACAGATGAGCTTTAGTCCCGGCCCGGACCTAGGCTCGAAAAAGTCCGGCTTGACCCCGAAAGTTCTAAAGAGTCCTGAAATTATTCATAAAAGTCCGGTCCGGTCGGGCTTAGCCCAAATCCCCAAAAGCCCGAAGCCCGAGCTTATTGTAAATAAAGCCCGAAAGCCCAGGGTTTTTTAAGATAAAGTCCGGACTTTTCAAGAAAAAAGCCCGATCCCATTTTAAATTACATGTTTTTGATATTTATATTTAAATTTTTACTTATATAATATGTATATAACATATATCTTGTGTTTACACAAACTATCTTTTATATATTATGTATCATATACCTTTTAAATATGTAAAGTTATTTATTCATCACGTACGTATATGAGTATATATTAAATTTTATCGGTAAATACTTGAATAATTTCGACAATATCGTATATACATTGTACTTGTATGTGATAAAGTACATCAATAACTTAATTTTTACCCAATTGTTATCAAAACGTGATATTTATATAGTACTAGTAAACCCAATAAACAATTCGTATGTAACAAATCAAAATAGAAAAGAGTCCGAAAAAGCCCGATCTAGGCTTTTAAAAACCCGGGCTAAGCCCGTTAGGCACTTTCGGGCTTTAGTAGGCATAGTTTTTTTTGTCAGGCCGGGACTTTTTTAGCCCCGAGCTTTTTTAAACCAAAAAAATCCGAACTTTTATACACCCGGTCTAAGCCCGGCCCGACCCTGACTTTTTGCATGAGAACCACAATCCATTAAAAGAAATACAATTACATTAACTTCATATATAGTTGTACACTCTATTATTTTATTTATTATGCTATATAAAATAAGAGTATCATTCAAGTGTACAGTTTACCAATTACAAATTAAACACAATAATATTTAATTTCAAATTGTAATATGTTTGTATGTCGTTTTAAAAAATTACTATTTTAATAAAATAATACTCATTATGTCTTAAAATAAGTGTCTCATTCTAAAATGTATACAGTTTTAGAATAATAACTATCTTCCAATAACATCCAAATTTTACCCACCAAACTCTTTTCTGATTGCTTTAATTAAATCTGAACACTTATTTTAAGATAACTCAAATCAGTAAGTGAGACTTATTTTGAGACAGAGGAAGTAGACCAAAATTACTTTTGGTTACTGCATTTGCTTCTCCCAAATCGTAATCAAGCAATTTGAAAATTATAAACATCACTTTGATAGATATTTTCATACCAAAGGACTATATGTGTAATACAAGGAAAATAGAGGGTCATTTATGTCGTATTGATTTTTCTAGTTGTCGTTCTGCATACAGACTACAGTAGTGTGGAATAATAATAATAATAATAATATCAACATTAATTTACGTAGTTATTTACTTATTTTAATAAATTTAATGATTTAATGATAATGATAATACTAATAAATAATAAATAATACTACCAAAAAAGCGAGTCGGTGTTTATCCCTCCCATCTCTCCGTTCTCGGACGTCAACCGGCAAGACGAAATCGGAATTTAAACTCGCAAGATGGTAACGTTTTGGGCACTTTAATCGCCGCAGCTTGTAGGTCACTTCATCCGCACCTTCTAATTTTCCGGTTAATTCGATTTATCGTCTATCTCGTTTTATGCTGTTATAATTGTAATTATTCTGAATTTTCTTAGGTTTTTAAATTTGCAGAATGGAATCGTGGTTCAATTGTTATGTGGAAGAGCTACCACAGATTGCTCGAAAAGAGCCGGCTGTTGATCACTTGTAATCTAGGGTTTCTGCTGATACCATAGAGTTAGGGTTTGCTTTTCAAAATTATATATCATATGAGTAGCAATTCAAAGGAAGCCTTATTTGGCTAGGTTTGCTAGTAGTGGTGTCTGATTATAAGCTGTTGAAAGTTTTTTTATTTTTTTTGTTGATCAGTTTCTGATTGTAGAATTCGGCTCAATGATAATGGCCTGAGATATACTGTACCAATAAGGAGGATCATATATTGTGACGTTTTGTTAATTTCTTTTCGTGTTTGTTGTATGTTCCTGGTTAAAATTGAGGGGAGAAATTTAAGTATTTCTCTATAAATTTTGTTCATAGCAGACTAAACTTTTTGTTCCTTTATAAGAAATCTTTTAAATTTTTCAAAGATATGGGTAGCCAAGGCTTTAATACTCAGAATAATGGGCAAAGATTGGGCATCACAGAGCCTATATCTTTGGGTGGACCAAGTGAGTATGATGTTATCAAGACAAACGAGCTTGAACAGGTCTACGCTTCTTTCAGATTCAAGTATCGTTGGCAAATTGTTAGCACATTGTTTGATTTTTAAAATTACTCAGTATTTGCTTTGCGTAGTTTTTGGCGGATGCTGGACTATATGAGAGTCATGAAGAAGCGATAAGTAGGGAAGAAGTTTTAGGACGGTTGGACCAGGTCGAATCATTCTTTCCAATATGAACTTTCTGGTTTGATATTTTTCATTGTTTGTTTTACTGCTGCTCTGATGTTGGTATATATTGACAGATTGTGAAAATCTGGGTGAAAAAAGTTAGTCGGGCGAGGGGATTAAATGAACAGCTGGTACAGGAAGCCAATGCCAAAATTTTCACCTTCGGATCCTACCGTCTTGGGGTATGAGGATTCATCTCAATATTTTCTTTTACTAGTGATTCTCATGTACATTGTTTACGTTTTAATAGCACTTTTTAATAGTTGTCATGTGATTGATACGCTTATGTAAGACCCTAAATTGAGAAGTATGGATTATAAGTTTGGATAGTTGTGTGGTATTGAAAATTATGTAATCCTCTGGCAGATTTCAACCATTGCGTATACCTACTATTCTTATACCATCTTGTAGAAGAGAGAATGATAATTTTTGTTGCATGTAGTTCCTCTGAAGTTTTCCCCTACCAAGTCATCAATAGTAAATTACTTATGGTCATACAGGCTTACTGTTCTGTGTACATAAACAATAAGTAAGGTGCTGCGTATTGTAAGATGATATTTAGTTTCTATATTACCATAATGTCATATAGATAGTATGTTAGTTACTTAGTTAACCTTCCTTTGTTTTGTACATTACCATCATTTCATATAGTAGCATGTTAGTTAACCTTCCTTTGCATGTCACTGTTGTGTACTTTATTGCTCATTGTGTCTGTTTGTCTTCTTGGCAGTCATCTGTTGATATACTCATTATCTGTTTGTCCTTTCGGTTTGCATTTTGCCCTACGTATCACATCTGTCCTTTTGAAATATATTTTAAACATAACATCATGAACACATATGCATCTAGAAGCTTGTATACAGTTTTAGTAATCCTCATTCAAACATGATAGCTACTTAATGCTATTCATTTATGTAACCCGTACAGTAACGGTGCAGGCATTGTTTTTCTGTCACAGCAAATGTGCTTGCCTCTAGAAGACTACCCACTTCTATTACTTGTGGACTTCTCTTTCAGAGACAACAGCATCACTCTTATTGGCATCTTTTCACATGTCTTCCTTAAATTTATAGACACCATGAAAACCCTATTGCAAGAGATTATCATAACCTAAAGCAGACCTCTTACTCTATGACTCAACAATCATCACTCTTTTTTTTTTCAAAAAATAAGAGTATAACACTTCCTTTTTGTTGTTGTATGCTTTATAAGTAACATTTCAATCTAATTAAGATTGATTAAAACCTCTAAATTGTGTGCCAGAATAGTAATAGATGTATTATGAATAGAAAATGATGTCATTTTCTAGTTCTATTAAGGTCTCAAACAATGAATTTGCCAATATAATTTGGAGTTAAAATAGTAATATTGTTATCATTCAGACTTTTGCAAGTTACTTCTTCTCCTTATATAATTTTTGTCTATTAATAGGTGCATGGACCTGGTGCAGATATCGATACACTCTGTGTTGGACCCAGGCATGCGGATCGATTTGTAAGATATGCTTCACTCGTTTGTTAATCTTGCAACTTTTATTGCCTTTGTTGTTCAGTCAATTCACTTAAGGTTATGAATTGTCACAGGAAGATTTCTTTGGCGAGCTCAAAAGAATGCTCGTAGAGATGCCTGATGTAACAGATATGCATCCTGTACCCGATGCTCATGTTCCTGTAATGAAATTCAAGTTGAATGGGGTTTCAATAGATCTTCTTTATGCAAAACTTTCACTTTGGGTTATACCTGAAGTAAGTTGGTCAAGATTATGAACATTTGTTATGTTTTAGGCACCATGCAAGCAAATGTGTTGAAAATAGGAAGTGATATTTAAGATTGAAACATAAGTTGAAAATGGTGGTTGCTAATACGTTTTACATTGCAGGATTTGGATATTTCTCAAGACTCAATACTGCAAAATGCGGATGAGCAGACAGTTCGGAGTCTTAATGGGTGCAGAGTTACTGACCAGATCCTGCGTCTAGTCCCTAATATTCAGGTTTGGGCAATTGTTTTCATGTGACTATATTGTTATGTGTACTAATTTTATCAAACAAGAATGAGTGTCTCGCTTCGCTGCGGAATTATTATAAATTATGTAACATAGATTATAAAGGTAACAATAATAAAAAAAAAAGAAAAGAACAAATAAGATTAATATATGTTTTTTATTATTATTTTAAATATGCTACTCAAAATTTATCAAATGATTGTGTTAATATATTAATATGTGTTAATATAAAAATAGTCGTGACCTACAGGTTGTATAAAAATAATAATTAGAAAGTTGGTCCATTCATATAAAAGGAAAAAATGGTTGCAGCATGTCTTGAACTCCAATTCTTTGAGTTGCAATAATAGTCAAATACCACTTTGGCTAAGCCTACAATTTATCATATTCTTCTAAAAGGATACTATATCTATTACTTGTTTTCACTAAAAACAAAAAAAAATACTATTCATCATGTCACATCATCGACCACTAATTAATATATATACAATATGCCAAGCTGATTTCTATATTTTTTCTGGTTTTAGGTCTATTTCATTTATATGACGTCTCCCACTTCTATCTGTGCACTTTGTTGTTATTTCATTCTGTATTGCTTTCTGGTTTTGTAGAGTTTCCGCACAACATTAAGATGCATGAGGTTTTGGGCCAAGCGACGGGGGGTTTACTCAAATGTATGATGTCATTTTCTAATAATCAAGGTTTCACGTTTTCAAAAAGGAATTTGGTAGTTTAATGTATCTACTCTTTTTGTGTCCAGGTTGCTGGATTTCTAGGTGGCATAAACTGGGCGTTGCTTGTTGCACGCATTTGCCAACTATATCCTAATGCACTGCCCAATATGCTGGTTTCTCGATTCTTCAGGGTCTACACGCAATGGAGATGGCCAAATCCAGTAATGCTCTGTGCTATCGAGGAAGGATCACTTGGATTGCAAATTTGGGATCCTAGAAGAAACCACAAGGATAAATATCACTTGATGCCAATTATCACTCCAGCATATCCTAGTATGAACTCTAGCTACAATGTGTCATCAAGTACTCTACGGATAATGACCGAAGAGTTTAAGAGAGGTCATGATATATGTGAGGTATGCTTCTTTGCCAAACTTGCACATAATTTTTATTTCTTAATTGTTATTATTATTTTTAGAATGACAAGACCCTTCATTTATTAGTTGGTCTGGTCTGCTATTAATATGCAGTCACTTATGGTTAACTTCTCTTGATGTAGGCTATGGTAATAAATAATGGTAGTTGGCTTGAACTTTTTGAGCCCTATCGTTTCTTCGAAGCATATAGGAATTATCTGCAGATAGATATAGCTGCGGAGAATGATGATGATATGCTGAACTGGAAAGGCTGGGTGGAGTCTCGCTTGCGTTACCTTGTACTGAAGGTGATGACATTATAATCTTAGTAGTGATAAAGTTGCAGGTCGGGTAACAAGTCAAAATGGGTTCAGGTCAAAAAACGGATAATGTATTGGTACATGACCAGAAATCATAATTGTATAAGTACACCCTGAGTGCAAAATTGTATACTCGATGAAAGTGTATTTTTTAACCAAAATGATTTAGGAAGTTTTATGCATTAAAAACACACTTAGGTGACTTTGAGGCTTGAGCCCTTTGAACCGTCTGACACGTTTGAGGTGTTTCCCTTTTAAGCTAACCTTTTTATTGATCCGTTTGAGATAAAACACAACTGACATCGACCAAATCTTAAGTATATGCCCTGAATTCACCACCTCTGAGTTATATTTTCGTTGCATTTTGGCCTTCATGTTGGACCTTTTCCTCTTCTGTTTCTAACAACATTTGTGCCTATGGATCTAGATTGAGAGAGACACCTTCAAAATGCTGCAATGCCACCCACATCCAGGGGACTTTTCGGACAGGGCAAACCCATTTCACTGCAGTTACTTCTTAGGTCTTCAACGTAAAGAGGGTGTTCCTGTGAATGATGCCAAGAAGTTTGATATACGATTGACCGTTGATGAGTTTAAAGCTAATGTTGGTTCATATTCATCTTGGAAACCTGGAATGGAGATAAATGTAACCCATATAAAACGTAGAGACATTCCAGCTTTTGTTTTTCCTGGTGGTGTTCGACCTTCACGGCCCACCAGATTAAGTGTAGAGGGAAGGCGCCCCCCCGAAACAAGTGCTGCCAGCAGTGTCAGTGTGGATGCAGGAACTTCAGTTGATGTTAATGTTGTTGACGAACCTGATGATGATACAAGGAAAAGGAAGCGAGAGGATGATGATACCTTGACCAAGTTAACTGCTCCCAAACTCGTTACAGCTGATGGCTTAGAAAATAAGGGAGTTAGTGCGGGCGGTCCTTCTACTATTACTCCTTCACTAGGTGATGCAGAAGTCATGAATATAATTGACCAATCAGGGACATCTGGAGTTAAAAATGAGATTCATTACGGAAACAATGATGTAATCGGTGGTTCAATAACCTCTGGAGATGCAGAGAAGCTTGCAATTGATAAGTTAATGTCTGGTCCATATGAATCTGATCAGAATGCCCCACAAGAACTTGAGGAGCTAGAAGAACCTGATAATAGTAATATCCAAGATAAATATCTGGGCGAGACTACAAAAGGAATTGACATGGACTCTTCAGCAACTAAAGAAGTAGCTAGTTCTGTGACGATTAAAAATGCATCAGGCACCTCTTCCAGTTTGCAGTTGAATGGGAGCTTAGAGGAGCTTGAGGTTTGTCGTTTTTAATATCTTTCGTGTACATGTGAACTACTTCTCCTTCAAGTTTTTGTAGGTTTTTGATTCCTAGTTTGTACAACTTCTATTGAAGCATCTGTTTTTATTACTCTAGAAGGAAACTATATGTTACTGATTTATTGGAGTTAGTTGAGAAATTTTAATTTAAAAGGAGCTCCTGAAAATAGTTGATTTTATATGAAGAAAAGTAGAAAACAGGATAAAAATGAGGGAGGTCAAGAGAGATGAAACTTCATATATATATATATATATAGCAGTTATAGACATCCAGTCAAAGTATGTTTTACATGTATTTGGCAACGTTGTTTGTTATTGTTGTGGGCCTAATATCTCCTTTGTTGTTTGTCCCCTATACTTATGTCTGATTCTAGCGAATCTGGAACTTTACTCGATAAGAAGTTCTATTTTTATTTACTGTTAAAAGACAGTTTTAATTTTGTTCGTCAGAGGTTGCGATTTTGACATCATATTTTACTCACCATTTAAGGTTAATTAGTTAACGTAGTAAGTACCTTTATTAGTTCAAAAGATACATAACGTATAGTGAAGAAGTAATTTAGGGATACACATATATGTTGCTAATTTTCCCTGATATATATGTTGCGTTCTAGATTAGTTCGTCTATATAACCATTCTTAAAAGTTAAATTAATTGACCTGCTCAGTTTTAACATTCTTTTCATTTCTCGACGTTGAAGGCCCCTGAACTTGATCTGCCCTTGCCGAGGGCGATTCATCCTACGGCTGCGCAACAGAAGAAGCCAATTATCAGGTAATTATCTATAGTTGCTTTGATATTGCCTGATTAATGTCAGTTTTCTCATCTATATTTGTCTGATAAACTTACGGTAGCTAGTTTATATACACCCCTCTCTCACGAGAAAAAAATTAGAACGCTTGACATGACATAATGTCTAATAAGGGAGCCTATAGTAAATGCATTATATGCCCCTTAATCGTAAAATTTAAAAGATCTTGTGGATCGGGAGTTGCTTTAGTTTCTTGTAATGATTATTTGATGGGCATATATCTAATTTGGATTAAAATTTTATTAAGAAAATATGACCAACAATGTAAGGTGGTACATGATTTTTGGGGATGAAATCATGCACCTACAGTAGGTGGTTTAACTATAGTACTCCATCCTGAAAATATATCAACTTAACCAATATGGTACGCCGGATCATTCCTTAGGGAGCAAATTATGTGTTTTTTACCATCTTTTGTGATGTGTGGTATAACTGAAGGTGGCAAAATGGGTGGGTGAGCGATTGGGTAGTGGGTTCTAGTGGAAACAGGTAACGTTTTACTGTGGTTCAAAAAGGGCAGTGTGCCCTGTTTGTTTAATTTCACAAATATTGCAGAAACTATATTACTATGATAGCAATCCACTTTTCTGCTGAGGTGTTTGGGATTGCTCTGTGAAATTGTATTTTATTTTTTGTTGGCGAAAAGAGAATGGTATGCTAACAAATTTAACATAGTTGAAGCAAAAACAAGCATATGAAATCAGATTGTATCAACTAACAGAACTTGACAGAAGATCTACTTTCTACTTAAAAACAATTCATATGAAACTACCCTGATGTTAAGCCAACTGAAATACTTCTAGTGTATAAAAATACCCACGATTGGATTTTTCGTGTGTGCAGCATAACCAAGACCCAATTCATCAGCCCATGAAAAAACTCAGTGATGTTAATTGTGTCAGCAACTTTGGACCAATATTTGTATTGATTGGATTATCTGATCATAGGTTTTCATAGCGAGTTATTTGTTTCTAGTGTTAGGGTATAGTGAAACTAGCTTTGGTTATTAGATTATTTATAGGAGAATCGAATTAGGAGTGAATTTGTCAAACCCTTAATAAGTTATCTACCTAATAAGTTATTAAATAATCTGAATTTGTCAAACCCTTAATAGCTGATTATCTGTTATTTACAAATCAAAACACTTATTTCCAACTGTTTATGTGATTCTGATAATAATTACATATTGAATAATCACTTTCAAAAAGCAGTGTCAAATTGTCAATCACCACTAAGATAAAGCAATTTACGGTGCTTTATTCATGTAGATACACTTTAGATGACTTTTGACCCATTTCACCTGTTTTTGTTAGACACAGTTCTCAGCATAACCCTTATAATCTGTTAGGGATAAAACATAAACATAATCTAGGTCAACCCATTTAGAGATAAATGGTCGAAGTTGCCACCTGTTGTAGTAGTGTTATGTGAACAACTTTTTTGTTTGAAATGCTATAACGACTGGCTTCGTTGCTTACAGGTTTAGCTTTACCTCGTTGGCCAAGGCTACTGGTAATAGTTCTTAGAAGAAGTCCGTGACTTGGGGAGTACACCCACGCATAGAGCTTTCAAATAGTTTGGGCGATAATTGTATACGCAAACTGAAAAATAGTTACCGTCAAAATCTGTTATTCGGTGAAACTTTTAGTTGTCATACCTAATTGATAACATCTTTCTTCTAAATAATATATTACTTCCGATTTCTGAATGTTGAATATATGTTTGTGACTTTTTTTATTTCTTATCAAAGCGTTTAAACCTCAAGTGTCAGATTTCCAAGATCAAATCAACATTCATCATCTTTTGGTGACAGTTGTTAAATATTAAAGATGATTAAAAATTTGATAAATATTCTTCAACTTTTGCATGTTTTGTTTCTTTATCTATAGAGCAGTAATTACTAATTAGTTAACTAAATAGATTGTTTATGATTTAATTATATATATATATATATATATATATATATATATATATATATTATTTTAATTTAAAAATAAAAGTGATACATCTGGCTTCAATCTAATTACTATAGTCAAATGTAGAGTATAATCAAATCGTAAACTAGCAAAAGAATCCAACTCACTCTACTTGTATATAAATTTCAATGACATCTAGCAGTAGCTAGAGTAAAACTTGGATTATATTATATGGTGTTGCGTAAGATTAAATTTGGGTTTATAACCCAATTTAAGTACATATAATTTCATCATACTACTATACTAGAACTCCGTAGAAATGAACCGATTTACCTCACTCATGTTAACCGTGATACTAATAATTATAACCAAGATTAAAATATTCAATAATAATACAACTTATTTAAACTTCCTTTTTAGATTTGATTTAGATTAAAATACAAGTGGAAGCTTGCGTATAGGTGATAATAACTTGATCTTTTACTTCTTAATAAGTTAAAGTTAATTTGAGGTATGTGTAAATCTTTCCACGTTAAATCAAAAATTGCTAAACTTTGTATGTCACGCATATAAATTACTTTATCAATATTTCTTTTGTTGGTCATAAACATTAATTATCTTAAATTACTTTTACATGTTATCATTTCAAGAATTTACATTTATACTTTGTAGTAAACACTTACTAATTGTAACCTATGTATAAATAATTATAATTATATACAGTAATTACATTAATTTGAAAGTCCTAAAATCTAACTATAATTTATTTTTTATTAATCATTAGATTAGAAGATATTAACAATTTCTAGACATTTTTTTTGTCTATATAACTATTCTTATTTGGCCACCTGTAAGTTAGTTAAATTTAAATTTAAATATAAATATAAATAATAATATGTTAAACTTTATAAAGTCATACGAATCACAATAATTAATTACTAAATCAAGTTGTATGAAATAACCTTCTTATTTCCATTTACTTTAACGGTTTACCATACCATTCCCGTACCCGTACCGGTACCATTCCACTTCAAATGGTACGGTATTCGGTACTTATATAAACGTTTTTTTGGATGCGGTACTTTCGGTATGGTATCGGTATTTTTCCGGTTTAGTACCTGGTCCCAGTTTATAGAAGATATTATTATTTATTAAGAAGCTAAATTTCAATCCCGTGTGTACACATTAGCCTTTGAATTTGTATTTAATTGTTATAACTATCAATATAATGTGTACGATAAAATTCTAGGGTTTTACCTTATTTAAAAATATATGCAGTAACGTTTGCAATAAAATTATATAAGGTAGTATCTATATTAAGCGTATAGTTGGGGTCATATTAATTTTACTTTTTGTATACAACTTTGAGTGTGTAAAGGGTAAATTTTTTCAACTGAAGGCAAGATAAACCAAACAATCTCTCACTATCAATGTATCTAATTATATTTAACAATCATAAAAGCTAAAGTTGTAAGACGAAGGAGCAACTATATTATTTGTAAGACATTTTTTGTAATAGGGCATATAGAAATTTCAATTAAGGCTGACATATTATTTATATACCCAACTATCCAAGTGATATACACGGAGAATCACTTGGATGTATGAGAAATTGATTTTTAAATAGTCGTTATTTTTAACTTTTGTGTGTACATCGAAAACATAAGCATGTCGATTCTTTATCGTCTTTTTGTTTAAGTTTTCATATTTGGTTTAGTTTGGTATTGAGGTGGTGTTATGTTTTTGTATTGTACCACATTTTACGGCTGATCATTGTTCACTTTGGTATTGTTATATTTTCGGTACCAAGCGGGTATAGTACCACATTTTACCGTACCTGTACCGTACCGGTACCATACCACTTTAATTGGTACGGTATTCGGTACTCACATTAGGGCAAAAAAGAAAAACGGTACCAACCAGTTTGGTACCTACGATACCAATTTCGTACCACGCTCATCCCTGGTTTAACCGCAATGCTTAATATAAACAATTATTTACTAATCAAGTTCTGGTTCTATTCTGTACGTAAACCCTTGTACACCATAAATTGTCATTTTGTACAGATCACTAAAAAAGCAATTTAATAAAGTTGGTGTCTCAAATGCATGGTAAAGTAGAAAGCTTCTGCATCATATCATACTAAATTTAATAAGTTGATGCTTTCTTTCACTTTTCTTTTTTAATCGAATAAAAAAGATTTGTAATTTGAAGAGTGATTAATGTGAAAAATGGAGGAGAAGGATGTTGATTATGTATTGGTACCGTTGGGGTTAGGGATTATGATTCTGTATCATATTTGGCTTGTTTATACTGTTGTTAAACACTCCTCAAGAACTGTTATGGGCCTAAATGCAGAGAGTAGACAGCAGTGGGTTTTCTCTATGATGGCTGTTAGTCTTCTTCTTTCTTAGTCCTTACATTTTATTTTTTATTTTTTTGTAATTCAGAAATTGCTATGAAAAAAATGGAAGATGTTGATTTTTAACTACCTGAGATGAGTTTGTGAACTACTTTTGAGGGAATTTTGGAAGCAGGTTAATTGGGTTCAAACATGGTTTTTGGGTAATGTTCTATTTGAAAAAAGAATGGATTTTAAGTTTGTACGTTTAACTTCCAAAATGAAAAAGTATACAGTAATAAAGAGAGATTGTAGGATTAGAAGTACTTATTGGCATTTGTGATGATTTCTTGCCTATTATGTATGAATGTTCCTTTATTTTTCTTTGTTTTTTCACATCTATGTTGGCAATCATTGTGAAGGGGGTTTGGAATTGCTTATTTATAAGTTATTATCTGCTTATAAAATAAGTAGGTGTCATCATGCTTACTTTTAAGTTCTTATGTCAAGAGTGTTTGTTTTGAGTCAAAATGAGTTTGGCTAATAAGAGTTGAAATTTTAGTACATGTTGAAACTGGGCGGGTCGAGTTGAACCGAACCACAAAGTAGGCTAAACTCTACGATAATTACAGTAGGCTAGTATTCCTAATAAAACGGTTCAAGAGGTTTCATGCATATTGAATATACTTTCGGAGACTTTCAACCTGTTTCCATTTTCGCTAATTTGTTTTCCTTTTTCAGTATGTTTCGTTTGAATCGTTAGTGAAAAGATATGACCAAAAGAAACTGAATTACCGATAAATGTGTTGAAACTGCCTCCTTACATAGAACAAAGAAATGTTATCTTAAAATGATAACTTCTATTGAAATTAAATGTACTGCTCATCTCAATAGGATCCACTGAAGAACGGCGTGCTTGCAGTTCAAACAATCCGCAACAATATAATGGCATCAACTCTTCTAGCAACAACTGCCATTACTCTTAGTTCAATAATCAGTGTTTTCGTTAGCAGCACTTCAAATTCAAACCATGCAGCTTCACAGCTAGTGTACGGAAATAAAACGTCACTTTTATCTTCAGTAAAATACTTTGCTATCTTGCTATGTTTTCTGGTTGCATTTCTATGCAATGTGCAGTCCATTCGGTACTATGCACACGTTAGCTTTTTGATCACTGTTCCTACGTTCATAGACAGAAGAGAGCCTATACATTATGTTGCTAGAAACTTGAATCGTGGAAGCCTGTTTTGGTCAATTGGGTTAAGAGCATTTTACTTCTCGTTTCCACTCTTTCTGTGGATCTTTGGACCAATACCTATGTTTGTGTGTTGCATCATCATGTCGTTTGTACTTTATTTCTTGGATACGACTACTAGTTTTACTAGAAGTCTTCATAGTTATTCTGTTAGAGAGAAGACAGAATCCAGTGCAGTTGAGGTTGTTTGATTTTAATCTAGGCCGTTTGGCGTTATAATATGAAGTGGAGCAACTCTGTTAGAATGTAATGCTTGTAAATTCTGTTATATGACGATAATAAAGAAGTTTAGTATCATAAACTATGTTTATGGACTGTTCTTGCTATATTCTGTTTGTATTTTTATTTATTTATTTTTATTTTTGATGAATTACTTGTGTAACCATTGTAAGTTCAAGAATGAGATTTTTATTTTTAGAAGTGCTCTTTGTTTTAGATTCAGAGTTATTTGTTTGTCATATGGGTACATTGTAACATTTGGTAGAATTTAATTCGTCTGTCCCAAAAAAGAAGCTGTAAAATTTTAGTTATTTAAAGCCTATTTATAATGAAGCTTGTGATCCACCAATTGTTCCAAGAAGTTATTTCACCCTACAGGTCACCTATAGCCTAAGACGACCCATAACGCGTTTGACCGGCTTTTGGAAACCGTTTGTAATTCAACTTGTTACACTTTTGCAAACCATTGTGACGTTTTGCGTTCTGCTCTAACTACCTTACACCTGACAAGAAAAAGAATGTGTCTCGAAACTGGGAGCTATTAGTTATGTAGTCATAACACTGAGGATGATAATCATTTGTTCTTTGAATATGAAGTTGCGAATTAATATTATTTGGGAAAAAATCACAAGGTGGTGACCAGTGGGGTTTACCTAATCTGCAAGATCTCTCAATTGCTTCGATCTAGCTAGCAGTGATGGCATTTTGGTTTTTATCTAAAGCCGACCAAATTTTCGAATCTCTACTTGGAATTTTTGAAATGATAAAGTCTTTGGTGGTTTAACAAACTTGCCATTAGGCTTGGTGAATAAAATACAAGTTTTGGCGTTTGGGTGGATTGACAACCCGGGTGGAAAGATTAATTTAGATTTGAATAGAAATTAGAAAACTCAAGTGTTGTGTTATGTGACTAGCTTTTTGATCTCTTGCTAGGTTGTATTTACGTATTTATTTCTTTGTACTTATTTCTATTAGACAGTGTCCGCGAAATGGTTCTGCATCTCTATTTATTTTGTTGTCAGAAGTTTCAATTTGTCCCGTGAAATATTTTACCAAACTCGCCCATTTTGCCAGCTAAATATTCTTCCATATACGTAGTTCTTATTCTTATTAACACACTTATTCACGGTGTCAAATAAGTGTATGAGTCACCTTTTCCAAAAGATGAAAACAAAGAGTACGAGGAGTGGTGACACTGTATTTATAGTGTCCATAGTGTTCTCGTAATACTAACATTGATGCTCAGCGGACGCTGCCCCAGAATGTCATCCAGAACGTCATCGGGAAGTTAGAGAATGTCGTTGGACAGTGTTTTCGATGAAAAATGGCTCCAGTAGACCAGAACACCGTCCACTCCGTATGTTGTTAAAGTTATGGTAAGTAAAAATGTTAACACAAACTTCACAGATCCGTTAGTTGGTAGTAAAACGAGTTAGTTGTTTATCTCGGCGCAAAGTGAAAAGTATTTACTGGAGTTTTAAAGATGATGAGGTGAGAGTGAGATAGGTTAAAGAGTCTTTAATGGTCTTCTTCATGGGGGACGGGGAGGTTACTATAAACAATTTTTAATTATATACATCCGTGTCTTGTTTCTTATTCAACTCCATTTTTATATTATTCCATAACCCAAATCTTTTCTTCCTTTTCTTCTACAGTATAATACAAGTATACAACCTATCATCATCATCATCATCATCATCATCATCATCATCATCATCATCATATATGTCATGCTATTGCTATGTTATATTAGGGTTTAAAGATCATATCCACATCTTCTATATCTATATAGTAGTAATAATTAACATACTAATTAATAATGGTGTTCAAAGGTAGATTCTTCTCTTCAAAGAAATCATCAGGCACTTCAAGTCCTGAAGGATCAAACAGTCCTCGATCAATCGGATCAAATTCAAATTCACCAATTAGATCCGATAAAAAGAAACCTAAATCAAAAGACGATCATCATCATCATCCACCAATCGCCGCCACTAGCTCCTCATTTCGTCAAACTCAAGTCAAAGATGCTTCTTCAGCTTCAACGTCAACTTCAAGTTCAAATTCACAGATTCCAGTTAGCAGCAGTGCAAAACTTAATTCCAATCGAAAACCTGCACCGGCAGTTTCGCCAATTTTAGCATCGTCACTTGGATTGAATCGGATCAAGACTAGATCCGGCCCGTTGCCACAAGAGAGCTTTCTAGGGTTTAACAGTAGTAATAATGGTAAGGTGTCCTCGATTGGAGCTAGTAACCTTTCGAAATCGAAAAATAGTTCAGGTAGTGATGGAAGTAGTTTGGGTGATAAGAAGAAGAAGATGGCTTTTGAAAATGGGGCTGACAACAATGTGACTAGTTCAGATGTCATGAATAAAACCAGCTTACCTTTGAGAGATCAGACACCTAATGTTATAGGCCGCTCCCCGTTACGAAATGGAGAGTCTTCATCAGAAGCTACTGGTAACTTAATTTGTTTCAAAATTAACATAAAGTTTGTATTTTTAGCTGTTTGTATACTTTAGTTTAGTTATCTGGTTTTGTAATCTTAGTAAACACTTTATCTTTTCGCTGCTGAAGTTCAACTATTTGACCTTTACTATCAAAAGATTCAGATATAAGGACACTATATGACTTATGACTAGTGATATAGGAATATCTCAACATCAATTAGAGTCAAATGTATTAAAATGTATAGCCTAAGTAGGACTTGAGGCAAGTTACAATGTTCATTGGACATCTAGAATCTACAAGCTTTTGATACAAGACCTCATTAAACCAAACTTATGATTTTTGATATGAGATTTATATTAGAAATTTAAAGTATAACCATCATATTATTTATACTTATGATAGTTATGATTTTGAAATTTGATATGATATGGGTTTAAAACAATCCTAGGATAGCCTCCATGTTATTTAGTTGATTCTGAAGAACAGAATAATCAGTTTTAAAATGCATTCTTTGATTTTCTGGTGATTTAGGATACAGATAAAGCTATAACTGTTGGTTTGTTACGTTAATATCAGGGCTAAAAAATTGGTAATTCATTTTAGTTTGGGGTGTGTATTCTTTGAAGTTGGAATTTACAGTCTTTTCCACTTGTACTAGTTTATGAGACGAAGTGTTCTGATATCTATCTATAATTCCATATATGAACATATTGAGTTACACAATTACCTTGGTAGGGCGTATGAAGTCAAGGGGATATTCTGGAAACTTGAGGAGTTCAGATATTTTGACTCCAGAGATGAAGGTAATAAAAATTTGAACTCTAGCCAGCCAGTTCTATTTATGTTACAATAATGTTGCTTGCTTTAGCAGAGTTTGTTATGTGTGACGCGTAACTGAAATATTAGTTTCTACCTGTCCAGACATCATATGATTGCGAGAACCCGAAGGAATCTGAATCTCCTCGCTTTCAAGCAATACTTCGGGTTACAAGTGCACCTAGAAAGCGATATCCTGCGGACATCAAAAGCTTCTCCCATGAGTTGAACTCAAAGGGTGTACGACCTTTCCCACATTGGAAGCCCCGTGGTGCAAATAACGTAGAGGTACATTAATCCTTGAATTTGGTTACTGGCTAAAACGGGTTCGAGGTAAACATTTTATACAAAAAAGGCGAGGTTGGGTGTGGTTAACCCAAAACACTTTTTTGTCCTAAAATTTTAGATGTTATCGAAAATTAGCATATCAACTGTCAAGTATGATTATAAAAGTTAAATATTCACATATAGTTTAAAAAATTTCATGAAATGATTGAGGAGGTTATATGCATTATTAGTATTACACTGTGAACTACCTTCGATCTGTTTGACCCCTTTGACCCACATTTTGTTAAGCTTATTTTTTTTTATTTTTACTTGTTTCACTCTATAGAGACCGAGTACTACATAACCCGGAATCAACCTGTTTATAATATAATGGGCTAGAATTGCCATTTTCGTCTCATATACTAGAGTCTATTGAATACTTTGTTGCTACTATAATCTTCTTTCCATTGAGCAGGAGGTTTTATCAATGATACGGGCAAAGTTCGACAAAGCAAAAGAAGAAGTAGATGTTGATCTACATATATTGGCTGGAGATCTGCTCGGGATTCTGGAGAAAAATGCAGAAAGTCAACCACAATGGCAGGAAAATTTAGAGGATCTTCTGGTATTGGCTCAGAGGTGTGCTATGACTTCACCTGGAGAGTTTTGGTTGCAGTGTGAGGGCATTGTTCAAGAACTCGATGATAAACGTCAGGAGCTTCCCATGGGTATTATAAAGCAACTTCATACCCGTATGCTTTTCATACTCACCAGATGTACACGGCTGTTACAATTCCACAAAGAAAGTGGGTTGGCTGAAGATGAACTCGTTCTTCAACTTCGCCAATCCCTGCATTCTGCAGATAAACTTATGTCTGGTGCTTCAAAACCCTCGAAAGCAGCACCAACTAGGATATTCTTCAGTGAGGAACAACACGGGCTGCCTGGGTTGGATTTGAAGAAAGAAAAAGCTGTAAAACCTGAGAATATTTTAATTTCGCCTCCTTTAGAAACAACAAAAAACTTAGAGTCCCCATCGGGAAGAGATCGAATGGCATCTTGGAAGAAATTTCCGTCTCCTGGAGGAAAAAGCCCCACAGAAGAAGTTTTGGTAAAAGAGCCGAGTGATAATAAGGTGGCTAGTAATGTCGATACGATCACCATGAAGCCTTCTGAACAAGTAAAAGATTCAAATGCACAAACTAGCACTCCTTTTAAGCATCAGCATCGAGTTTCATGGGGGTGGGGGGATCAACCGAATATCGACGATGAAAGTTCGATAATTTGTCGGATTTGTGAGGAGGAGGTTCCTACATTACACGTAGAAGATCATTCTAGAGTTTGTGCAATTGCTGATCGATGTGATCAAACGGGTTTACGAGTAGATGAGCGGCTTGTTAGAGTTGCCGAAACCCTAGAGAAGTTAATGGATTCGATTTCACAGAAGGATTATCAGCATGTTGTTCGAAGCCCAGATGGTGCTAAAGTATCAAATTCGAGTGTTACTGAAGAGTGTGATAACGTGTCTCCAAAGCTAAGTGATTTGTCTCGAAGAGGTTCTGAAGACATGCTTGACTGTTTACCAGAATCTGATAATTCTGTTTCGATGGAGGATATTAAAGGTACACCATCTATGTCATGTAGAACCCGTTTTGGTCCCAAGTCTGATCAAGGAATGACAACGTCATCTGCTGGTAGCATGACTCCTAGGTCGCCATTGATGACACCTAGGACCAGCCAAATAGACTTGCTATTGGCAGGGAAGGGTGCTTACTCGGAACATGATGACCTTCCCCAGGTAGTTCCAAGCATTATCCAATCTATCATCAATTCACCACTTAATTGCGATCATGCGTTAACTGACTAACAAGCATCCTCTTTTTGTCTATGAAGCATAGGTTTGCTGTATTTTGTTAATCTGTTTCCTGTAGTATATTAACGTACTCCTTTTTATGGGGTGTGTGGATGTGTCATATCAAAAATCAGGTCATTAGTTGCAAAAATGTGATAAAATTTAGGGATAGCTATAGCTAGATAATTGTACAATTACCCCAACAAATTAGTTTGGTACCTAGTTCTAGAAATCTGATTATTTTGGCCCTATAATCTCAGAAAATCACATATTCTTCTGTCCGTATAGAAATGCATAACAATGCCTTTTTCTGTTTGCCCTAAGGTGAGCGTAACACCTACAAAGTAAGCCCAGAAAGTCTATGTTGCTCTTTCCGGGAATCTTACGTAAGTCCATTTGTTTGAATGGTGAAATGATAGCCTTACAAATTTATTCTTTCTGACAATGTATGAAAATATTTTATATTTACAATCTAATTACTGCTTTTTGTGATCGGGCACTGCGCACAAGCACATTGTTTTATTTATAAGGCATGAATTACGAATTACTTTCAGTATATCATTATTCACGTACATTTCCATGGACAGTTCAATTGTGTGTGTGGATGTGTTTCTCCTCTGAAGTTTTTTCATGCTAGCATGCAAGAAATTTTGAAGGATATGTGTTTTTTTTTTCTTTTTCTTAACTGACGAGCAACTCATTTCTATGCTGGAAATTCTTAATTTGTAGATGAATGAACTGGCTGATATTGCTCGATGTGCTGGAAATACACCCTTAAATGACGATCGCTCTTTGCCATATTTGTTGACTTGTCTTGATGATCTGAGAGTTGTCGTTGACCGCAGAAAATTTGATGCTCTCACTGTTGAGACATTTGGAGCACGCATAGAGAAGCTTATACGGTAAGTTCTTTGCTATTAAGTTGATTAGAACATTTTTTTTTTAATAAATTGGAGTGGGCAATTACGACCCATTTACCAAAAAATAGGTTGAGTTAGGCTGTTTATTCCAATGGGTCGAACGGAAAAAAAAAAAATTCAACCTTGCTAAAAAGGAAGCAGGTCACATTGGGTTGACCTGGTCACACGGGTTGCAAGTTGCACAATGTGTTCTTAAGTGCCTAAAGCTTCATAAATTGCTTCATTTGAAATATAAGACTATTATGTATAGGTCTTATACTTCTTAGAGCATCATCAATGAAAAAAAGCTTTTAAAAGCTTTTCTTCATGCCATATCATCTTTCAAAAGAAAAGCTATATAAAAAAGCTTTCTCTTCAATGTACAAAAGCTTTTCAAAAGCTTTTTTGAACAAATTTTACATTTATAACTGTTAATTTTACATTTAAACTATCAAAAAAGCTTTTGGCCAATAGGTTGAGAAATCTCAAGCTTTGAGTAGAAAAAGCTTTTTCTCCAATGAAGAAAAGCTTTTCCAAAGCATTTTTGCACAAAAAAGCTTTGAGAAAAGCCTTCATTGAAGATGCTCTTAGTTAAGTATAATATTCGTAAAATGGACACTGAAGTGTTGACATGATGGCTCAACCCAACACGACCCGTTTTGGACCCACATTAAGGGGGTGTTTGGAATTCCATGTTGGTGCTGCTTGTACAATTGTTTAGTTTTTTTCATACAACATGATACCAGGTTTTAGTGTTTGAAAACTGATTATCGTTATCTGATTATTTGATGGAGTAATCAACTTCAGAGTTGCGTATTTAAACATGCTGTCTGATTCTGAGTATTTGACCTCTTAAGTCCTTGAATAATCAGAATTGCCAAACACTCATATAATTGATCATCTGAGTATTGCGTCTTGTCACAGAAGAAGCAAATTCAAACACTGTCTCCTGCATTGGGTTCCGTTACAGCCGATTATTTATTTCTAATTATTTCAAAATCAAAAGGTGTTCTAATCAGCAATTGTAAATACTACTGAACAAGTTGCCTGTTTTGATCCAAACCCATTCTGACTAGTTACCCAACTTGCCTGACCCGCCTACGTCCCGTTTTACCACCTTCACTGTGAAGTAGATAAAATTAACTCCAAACTTGGAGTCTTTTCTTGATATTATCTTTCTGTAAAGCATAAATAACAGCAATCATTGAGCTATTTTGAAACTATTGCACAGTTTTTAGAAGCCAGGATATGATGTACTGAAATCATTGAAACTTATTTTCCCAGCTCACCAGTAAATACTTGCATTTGTTTATGGTTCATAACATAATGAGTTTTATTTGCTACCAGGGAGAAGTATTTGCAGCTTTGTGAGATGGCTGATGATGAAAAAGTTGATATCACAAGCACTGTTATCGATGAAGATGCTCCGCTGGAGGATGATGTTGTACGTAGTTTGAGAACCAGCCCTATGCATTCAGGAGGGAAGGACCGGACTTCAATAGACGACTTCGAGATTATAAAACCAATTAGTCGGGGAGCATTTGGTCGGGTTTTCTTGGCGAAAAAGAGAACAACAGGGGATCTTTTTGCTATAAAGGTGACTTGAAATCTTGATTTTTTTTTTTTTGAAGAAAGATATATTATAAGATATATTGATGTCACTGCCATGTTTCGGACTTCTCTACTTTTGCATGGTGTCGAGTATATTATTCATTTGAGAATAAGTTTTTTTCTTGTTTCCAAAAATCTTGAATAGTTTATTGCTTCATTGCATTTATTATGTTTTCTGTGGATTTGTTTGCAGGTCCTTAAGAAGGCTGACATGATTCGCAAGAATGCTGTTGAGAGTATATTGGCAGAGCGTGATATCTTGATATCAGTCCGCAATCCTTTTGTGGTAACGATATTAAGCATCTATCATTTTGCCTTTCATTAAAATAGTATAGTTGCTAAATGAGCGGATGGGCGGGCTCCATAACATGTCAAAACGGGTAATTGTTTGGTGTGGGTCGAAATGGGTCAGGTCTGGTTGGATTGACCCAAGAACTCTTTGCCTAAAAGTTCTTAGGACTTTTTATTATGTGTCGGTAATGATAAATTTCTTATGCTATTTAAATAATAATCTAATTTCATGAATAAAATGATTTAGAAGGTTTTATGCTTGAAAAATACTTCTGGGAATTCTTTGTCCCACATCCTTTTTTGCTCGTTATTTTAATTATACCCATTAGAGATAAAACTTGGCCCGAACTTACCCATTCGTAAGTAACTGGTCGAAATAGCCTTCTCTAGAAATAACTAATTTCTTCTTACTTGACCACCATTCCTGTCAGGTTCGTTTCTTCTATTCATTTACATGCCGTGAAAATTTGTACCTTGTGATGGAATACTTGAATGGTGGTGATTTATATTCATTATTGAGAAATCTCGGCTGCTTGGATGAAGATGTTGCTCGTATATACGTTGCAGAAGTGGTATGTTTTTTTTTATACTGATGCAAAGTATGAATCTGTGTGTGTGTGTGTATTGTTCATATCAAATATGATGTCATGTTTTGTGCAGGTTCTTGCTTTAGAGTATTTACATTCTCTACGTGTGGTTCACCGTGATTTAAAGCCAGACAACTTATTGATTGCACATGATGGTCATATTAAGGTATGTATTTCTAACTTGCTGGGTTTTCTGTTATACACTGTGAATGTATTAGGAGGTAAAGATAGGTTATAGGACATTTTTGATGAATTGGTTCATTAATAGTTGTTCATAATCACAAAAAGGGAGCTGCTGCCGGCTTTTATCTTCTTCATCTCTAATTTGACAAAACTGGTAAAATCATAAAAATAGCTTTAAATGGAAGAATCCTAAATGTGGGTCAAAATATGCTCAAAGTGTTTACTTAATGCATAAAACGTTAAATCGTTCTAAATTATTATATTCTTAAATTATAATATTTTTGAAATATTATTACAACATAATATTTTACACCCTAATAACCTAATGGTTTATAAAAAAGTAATTTGGTTAAAATATTTGTTTGGGCCACCCTAACCTGACCTGACCTGATCCGACCCGTTTCAACCAATACCAGAAATTACCCATATTGAACTGTTATCCAACATGCCCAACACACGCATTTTGCAACCTTTATGCATATGAATTCAACCTTGTCATACCGTAATTACTAACCATACATAATTCTTTCGTGGTTTGAGCAGTTAACAGATTTTGGGCTTTCAAAGGTTGGTCTGATTGACAGTACAGACGATCTGTCTGGTCCTGCAGTGAGTGGCACGTCATTATTGGGAGAGAACGAATCTCAGTCATTATCTGAGAGTCAGCAAGAAAGACGTAAAAACCGCTCTGCTGTTGGTACCCCCGACTATTTGGCGCCTGAGATTCTTCTTGGAACTGGACATGGTTTGTTGACAACTTGATATGATACAAATTAGTTATAATATCTTGAAAAATCTTGCCCCAATAGCTTTCCAAAATGAGCAGTAACCGAGCCAAAAATAACATGAAGCAGGAGGGATGGGGGTTTAATATATAAAAATTCTTTATTAGAGTTCTGTAGTTTGTCATTTTATTTATTTTTTCTAAACCTATATTAACTATCATATGTTATCCAAAATCTTACAGGTACATCAGCGGATTGGTGGTCTGTTGGTGTAATACTATTTGAGCTGATTGTGGGGATTCCTCCTTTCAATGCAGAGCACCCTCAGGTTATTGTCTTGTTTTTGTTCTTTCGTATATAGGGTTCCAACGTTTGTATATTTCTGCAGTTATAGAAGTTACTTGTTGCATTCGTGGGAAAGACTTAACTATACATCTTAGTTATTTTTGCCATAAAAGAAGTTACTTCTTCCATTATAAGTATTACTTGTTGCAGTTGTGGAAGAGTATGATTTGATGTGACCTATGGTTGGAATCTAATCTTGTTTATTGTGGTTTGTTTTTTGTTTGTAAATTCAGATGATATTTGATAACATTCTGAACCGTAACATACCCTGGCCTGCGGTGCCCGAGGAAATGAGCCCTGATGCTCAGGATCTCATTGATCGGTAAGAGTAACTTGACTATTATCTTTCTTCTTCTGAATTAGTTGTGTGTGTGTGTGCTAAACTTGTCTTATACTCCAATTTTTTTACAAAAAGTTTGTGTCATATCTGATCACTAAAGGTGTATTCTTTTAATAAGAAATCTAATTATGTGTGTAAATTGGTTTAGTAGATTCTATGCATTACATATACACTTTAGGCAACTTGCGGCCTGGTTTGTTCTATTTGGCCTATTTTTGTGAGCTAGTTTGTATTTTGTTTTACCCGTTACATGGTAGAAACCTGAATTAACCCAATCTTAAGAAAATGTGTCGAAATTACCACTTTTAATTTTCATATTAGAGTTACCACTTTTAATGTGGCGAGGCGATACGCATTATCAGAAGTCTTATGGAGAAGTGTAGGGATAAGCAAAGAAACCTACAAATGGATTTTCTAGACCTAGAGAAGGCCTATGATACTGTTCCACGCGAGCTTATCTGGAGGACCCTTAATGATAAGGCAACCCCGAGTAGATACATTAGAGCTATCCGTGATATGTATGAAGGGGCGAGGACTTGTGTTCGGACACCAGTGGGATATACCGACTATTTCCCAATAGCAAGAGGCCTACATCAGGGATCAACCCTTAGCCCGTACCTTTTTGCCTTAATCCTGGACGAGTTGTTGCGTAGGATACAGGATGGCATTCCGTGGTGCCTGATATTCGGCGACAATATTGTTTTGGTATCGCAAACCAAGGATGGGCTAAATAGAAGGCTGGAGCAGTGGAGGGAGGTCTTAGAAGACCAAGGTTTACGAATCAGTAGACAAAACACCGAATACCTTCAGTGTAACTTCGACAAGAACGATGACGAGCTGAACGATGGAGTGGACATCTGCATTGGGGATCAAATTCTACACCCGTAGGAGGTTCAAATGAGAACCAAATAAAAGTTGAGAACTTATGAGAACCACTAAAATACGTATTTGTTCTCATGTGATTTACTTCATTCACATGTGAACATTCATGTAGGTTCGACTGAGAAAGAAAAAAAGTTAAAAACCCTAAAAATTACGTCTTTCTGGAAGCAGTCTCTCTACCCTCGTGTAGGGTTATGACTGTCTACACCTTACCTCCTCCATACCCCGCCCTCAGCGGGATTGGGTAGTGTTGTTGTTGTTGTGATTAGAGTTGGCTTTCTGTTTGCACTTGTAATGACAGTGATGGTCATTTCACTCTTAGAATACCCTCTTCAGTTGCTCATAAATCCTTCTGTTACATGAAAATAAGAGATGCCTTTTTGAATTTTTGGACTACAAAAGTGACATGATACTTTTTCTGCATTACTATTTTCTGTCGCTAGCACTGTCATTGCACATGCAATCAGGGATTTGTGGAATGTAATTCCCGCATAAAAAACTTTGGAATGTGATACATATATAGAAAAGAGTGTCTTTATCAAAATGGTATAGTGATTTATGAATGAAGTGTATGTAATCACGATGCAGATTATTGACAGAAGATCCTAACCAAAGACTTGGAGCTAGGGGAGCAACCGAGGTTTATGTTATTTTATTATTATTTTTTTATCTTAAATTAAACATCGGTGACATATGTTTCAATGTGAACTGAAGTTTACTTATTTGATTTATGTAGGTTAAGCAGCACCCATATTTTAGGGATATTAACTGGGATACACTTGCCAGGCAGAAGGTGCGTTAGACTTCTATTTATAGTACATATATGTTTATATGAAATTAGAGGTCAATTTTGACCCAATTATTACTGTAATATTTTTTCGTTTTTGTAATCATAGTCATACATAAACACTTAAGTGGACAAAAAGGTGTTTGTGGGTTGTAAAAGATAGGTTCGATATTGGTCCTGGTTTATTCTGTTTCCTAGTTACTTGTAATTATCTGTTTCCTTATTTACTTGTTGTATCCAGTTATATATAGAGGGTTAGCCTCTAAATGAGTAACACGATATATTTTCTCTTGAATCTGTTTACATGGGTCAATCCAACCCTCAGCCATCCATTTTGAGTCATAAATATGACCCATTTAACCTGTTACCCAACCCGCTTCATCCACCCATATTGCCACCTCTGTGTGACATTTTTTTGTCAACATGAACTGATGATGCTACTAATTTGTGTCAGGCTGCATTCATCCCTTCATCAGAGAGTGCACTAGACACCAGTTATTTCACAAGTCGCTACACATGGAGCAACTCAGAGCAGATGTATGCAGCCAGCGAATCAGAAAATTCTAGTGATGATGGAAGCATGAGTAGCAGTAGTTGCATAAGCCATCACAATGATGAAGTGGTCAGTCGCTCTATAACTTGTTACACATGAATAATTGATTATTAGAGTTTGAAATTTATCTGCTTGTCCTTCCATTTTGACTCGTCTTGGTTGGCAATTTTTTACAGGCTGATGAGTTTGGGGGTCTTAGTGAACTTGAATCAGGATATGCTGTCAACTACTCCTTTAGTAATTTCTCCTTCAAGGTATTGCATTTTATCACTAGCTCTAGAAATTGTTTTCAGCATCTTGCTGTAAAAATTTGTTTAGTTCATTATTGACTTCATAGCATATACATGGAAACTGGTATTGCTCAAAGACCAAATAGTATAATATATATATAAATAAATGTATATATTGAAAGTAATGAAGTATTACGAAATACAAAACTCAGCATGCTTTTGAGAGGCCAGCATCTCTCTCAATGATATGCCTAATTGAACCATAATAAAATAATCAATTAATGCATACCATCTGTATTTTACCAATCCGCTGTTTATAGAAGTAACTGATTATGTATCCCTAAAAACTTTCTTGCAAGATAGTTTATTAATATGGAATTTGAGTTACTATGTAAACTTATTAATCTTAATCCTGAGTCTAACAAGCCCAATATACTATTTGGAATAGCATTCATGTTTTACTTTTTGGGAACACCACCAAAATTATGTTGGAGTGTACTTGTACCATGAGCTATTATTTTTGTGCACATTGGTGTATCACTCAATTTTTTTGGTGTGAATATCACCTACCTTTTTTTAAACATGTTTAGTAGACGATGGGTTTGGTCACTCAATTTTTTTGGTATACCTTTTTCATCACATTCTTGTTTTTCACTCTTTAGGGGAAGTTGTTTTTCCATGTCATTTGATTGTGGAATGATAATAATAATGTACCCTAACTCATTTTCCTTTCCTTTTTTCTTTTCTTTTTTTTTTCTTTCTGAAAACCCAATTTGACGTCGGGTTTTTTTTCCGCGATTGTTCCTAATTGTTTGATCTTTCATTGAGGTTAGTTGGTTTGGTGAAGTTTTGCTGTTGTTTCTCTTCATTTTTTAATGTGAAGTCAATTTCACACTGAATAATCAATTCTTGATTTTGTGCTAATGAAGTATTGAAGTAATTTATATGGAGGTTTGTGACGAATAGAAATGTCCCTATAGTCATTTGTGGTTTTGGTTCTTTCCTTTCTAAAAATAATAGACGAAGCCAGACAATAGACTGGTAGTTAATGGTCTGTTTACCTTCGTCATTTGTGGTTTTGATTTCTCATTCCATTCAACTCAAGTAATTGGAGCACTTTGCATTTTCTAAATGTATTCATCCTAGAACTTTTTCGACCTTTAGAACTTAGGTTTTGCCTTTGACAGTTATCTTATATTCTAATATATGGATACTTTTTATATGCTATTTGGACATTCTAGATACAAATGGATGTTCCTGTAAGTCCGTTAGAGATGGCATCAAACTATACGTAACACATTAACAGCTTCAAAACACAGTTTATAACATTTTTCATTCGGCTTTCTTTATCATTTATACCTCGTACATACTTGCTTATGAATTGTATTCTTTCGTATTGTCAAAAGTAATATCTCCAATAAAGATAATATTGTTAGTTACCAAGTAAAGGAGTTGTATAAAGAATATGACGTTTCAGTATATTTCAGACTTGCTTTATTGAGGTTTACAAGTAAAATAGGCAACAATGGTATTTTGACTTTTTTTTATCAAAATACACAATGCTTAAATTTTCATAATTAAAATATGCAGAGTTAGTCTATCACTCAATAGCAAATATTTTTAGGAGAGTTTGCATATTTGTCGAATATAGGCGTATAATGCTCGTTTACTTATTTTACTACTACTCCTAGTTGGTTCAATTTTTCTCTTCATTATTGTATCTGAATGGGGATTAGTTTTGACTATATTCTTATACCTATATCTTGTGTTTGCTTCAGAATCTATCACAACTCGCATCAATCAACTATGATTTGCTCACTAAAGGCTTAAAGGATGATTCATCTACAAATCCAAATGTACAGTAAACCTGGATCTCCGTTTCAAAGACAACAAGTGGCTTATCAGCATTGCTGATTGTATATCCTGTAAATGTACGTGTCTTAATTTTTTTTCATATATATTTGGGACTTCATATCATTTCTCTGGAACTGATCAGATTTTTTTTTTATAGATGTAGAAGTTGCTTAAATGGAAACTCATGGGGATGGTTTAAGCTTTTCATACATGTTCTAATGTTGGGCGAATGGGCAGCAGGCTACGGATACAGTCATAGAGCATGGCTCGCTTTCTCTGCAACATCTTATGTCACACAGCTCGATTGCACACATATATATGTCGTGTTTCGCTAACCTTGAGGGGTTGACCCAAAGCTCTTTCATCTAAACTCAGCATATATGATAAATTTGATTGATGGATGACAAATGAAGAATGAAGAAAGAGAAGTTATCAAGTTGTCCTCTTCATCATCAGCTTTGGTAATGCGTGTTATCGAAGTTTTGAGACGTTCTCCTTGTATTAGTGAAGTTTCTCTTATTCCCAGCTAGTGTTGTAATAGCCGAAATTTCTTGTTAGTGGTATGTTTATAATTTAATGTTTTTGACAATTGTTGCATTAGTTCTATATTAGTTTCTCTGCTTTGAAACTAAATAGGGCACAATAATATTATTGCATCAACCACCTTGTAAACTACCCTCTAAGGGAGAGCTAGGATGTGGAATTTTAAAGCGACTTTGATATTGAATAATCAGAAACGGTTAATACACGGTACACCTGTTGTTTAAAGTTTTTATAATGAGATGATGAGACATTTCACTGCTTGACAAAATCTGATTATCTAAGGAGCAAAAGTCCCTTAACTTACGGTAGAAGAAGAGATGTTGAGGCAAACTCAATTGGCACTTAGATGATCATCTTTATTGGAACTGCATGTATGTGGAACTGACTATTTGACCCCCAAATAATCAGAAGCAAAATCTCTTGATCGAAACTATTACATACTGATTACCGTGATAATCAGATGATCAGTTCCAAATCACATAATTTTAATTATCTAGGACAGTTGCCATACCAAACACAATACAAACAAATCCACACAAGTTTGATAGGGTTAACAAGATCCAATTTAAGGTTCATTAGCTGATTACTGTTATGATTCTCACTGTGAACTAACAAAATTATTGGCTTTACGAATCCTGAAAAAATTTCATGTATTATTTGCTTTAAAGATACTAAATTCCAAATATGGATCATATATATTGTTGAACATGAGGTGAAAATTTAGAATTTAATTCGCTATCAAGATTATCACCCTTGATCTGAAACTAACATGATAGGTGTTTGATAGCAGCAATTTAATAAATTCATTGGTTTACAATGTTTATATCCGGTCGTGCAGGAAATTGCATGGCAGCGGCTTGATGAACTTCAACCAGCAAATCGGGATGTAAGTTACATGGTTGCTCCATTTCTAAAGTAAGTACATCGGTCGTAATATGTGGTAAACAAAACATAAAGTACTAAAACGCAGGAGATTACGAACGACTATAAGCACTCATGACTCAACAACATATAAAACATGATAGTGTAAACTATATATGAACGCTATATTGTACAACGTGACAATGTGAACTATCATTTTATAAATCAATTTAAACCCTAACAAACCGTTAACTTTAGTATTCACAAACAAATAATACATTTATAAATCTTATAGATTGGAACAAATAAACTTGTGTCATTAACCAGTAGTGTAACAATATTAGTCATTTTAACAAATCAAAACAACAATTAGATGAATCTCAAATAAACATGTTGAATCGACAGGGCCATTGTTTATTGAACATCTCAATATACTCACAATAATTGTGACTTGTTAATTAACCATTTAATTAATAAAATGAAAATACTTAACGTGTTTATAAGAAAGTTAACTTACCAATTCATGTATCGCATATAACAAATTTAAATAGTAATAATTATAGTGCATCAAAGTTAAAATTTGAGGTGTATCTTAACTACACAATGATAGTGCATTAAATTTTAATATTTGATGCATCGTAATCCACTTATTTTTAACTAATTATGTATCAAGTAATGATTGCGTTCATAGTTAAAAGTCAAATGCATCATAATAATAAATACATTGTATCATAGTTAAACGTCAAATGCATAATATTTAAAAGTCAAATGCATGATAGTTAAACATCAATTGCATAATAATAATAAATACATTGCGTCGTAATTAAAAGTCAAGTACATGATAGTTAAATAGTAAATGCATCATAATTAAACGTCAAGTGCGTCATATTTGTATTTTAATGGTATTAAAAACAAAAAAGAATAAAAAAATACCTCAAAGTAAAATAAGTTAAAAACGTGTAAAAAAACTTTAACAGAAAGGTTAAAAAAAAAATAATAATAAATACAAGTATAAATATAATATATTAAAGAAAAAGATTATAATTGTGACCAACTATCTACTACAATGTGTCCCACTCACTAAGATTCTCCACCATAAGTCCACGTCCGGGTCGAGGTGGCAACCCAAATTTGCCAAATATTGTGCAGTGATCAGGTATCTTTTGATTGCATTTGTTTCTTCCATCCTTAATTTTTAAGATTAAAAATAATTTTGACACCTTAAATTCTGGATGCGTCTTTGTGTTCATAAAATACAAAAAATATGAGATAAGTAACATTTCCACATGAGTTGGTCACCTTTTTCTCCAGAGCTGAAATTTGTAAGGACACACCAATGCTTTTGAAACTACTTGTATACTCATTATGTGAGAATTGTAGTTTAATCTGAACATGAGGTTTTCTACTCAGAATTGGTTAGGGGACCAAATATATATGTGGTTGTTTGTGATCATTTGAAAATTTTGAAATGGTGGTAGAGATGCACAAACTCGGTTTTTGGGCCAAATCGGTTCGGGTTGGAAAACTGAACCGGTTTTTGGTCAAGGGTTAATAACCGGTTTTTTCAAAAACCACCAAACCGATTTTGAGGGTAAAAAAACCCAAATCGATTGTAATCGGTTTGGACTGGTTCGGGTTCAAAAACCGGTTTTAACCGATTTACCTATATAATTATTTTTTTTCGATCGTTGAGCGTTTTAGGTAAAAACAACGTATTCTTCAAATTTTTGTTCGATAGAATGTTAGTACATTAGGTATGGAAACATAACTTAACAATAACTTAAAACAATGTCTTCTAAATCTTCATAAAAATATTATTGAAACCAATAATTCTATATAATTCAATTTTATTCGAGCGTTAAGCGTTTTAGGGAAAACCAATGTATTTTTCAAATTTTTTTCGATAGAATGCTAGTACATTAGGAATGGAAATGTAACTTAACAATAACTTAAAACAAAGTCTTCTAAATCTTCATAAAAATATTCTTGAAACAAATAAGTCTTCGTAATTCTTCATAATCTTCAATTCTTCAATTCTTCATAATCTTCAATTCTTCTAACATCTTCAATTTGCGTAGTCTTGAAAAGTCGAAATCTTCTTCGGAGGTAGCCTCTCGCGAAGCTTCATCGAGAGCAATTTCTTCATCGGAAAGTGATATTGTCATACCCGCTTCCACCTCGATATCGTGTATATCTCCTTCGTATTCCAATTCACCTTCAAGACTTGAAACGTTTTGTATACGTTCCGCGGCGTCTAAGTGATCCTTCAAGCAAATACACATCTCTAATGAGGCCGGTGTGAGTCTTGTTCTTCGTATAGATAATACCCTGCCACTAAGAGAAAAAGCGGATTCCGAAGCTACCGTAGAAGCTTGGACGGTTAGTAAATCTCGGGCCATGATGGTTAGAATAGGAAATTGAGATTCCCTCCCTTTCCACCAACCCAAAATATCAAAATGTGCGAATTCTTCGGGTCCCATCGAGGCTAAAAAATCCGTTCCAGTATATTCCATCACAATACTTTGTAGCATGTGATTTCAACGTTGAGTTGGAGTCGGCTTTCAAAAATTTCCCGCAACGTTTACAAAATGCCTTAGTCGAACCATCCGACAACAACACTTTGTCGTAATTACACCAAATCTCCGGATTTCGTTTGGTTACCAAAACTTGAACAACGGTTGGTGCATTTGAAGAACCAACACCGTCGGAAGTTGAAGAAGATTGGGTTGCCATTTTGAGAGCGTTTTGAGAGTGTAAGAGAACTTTTTGAGAGTTTCGTACGTAAATCGTAAGCGTTTTGAGTGTTTAAAGACTAGATTAGCAAGATTGAGTGTTGTGACTAAACCAAACCCAAGGTATCTATTTATACTAATTTTAGGATGGTAAAATGGTAAAAAAAACACCAAAAACCCGCTCCAAAACGGTACGGCTATATTTCGAAACCCCCAAAACCGGTTTCAAACCGATTTTTCTAACCGGTTTTCCAAACCGGTTCCGGTAAAACCGGTTCCAACCCGGTTCGCCAACGGATATATCAAAACCGGTTACCAAACCGCCAGTTTTTGTAAAAACCGAACCGATTTTGGTTAAAACCGGTTTTGACCGATTTCAGGTTCTGGTTTTTCGACCGGTTTCAGGTTCGAACAAGGTTTTTTGGTCACGACTAAATGGTGGGTTGGGAAATAATTATAAATGGTTGGTTGAGTGAGCCCACCACCCCATGGCCATGGCCCATTGCCATTGTTAATTTTTTGATATATAAAATGAGAATCCATTATTTGTGATGCCAACCTATAATCATATAGTTTTATCAAATGCTTCAAGTGGTCTCATAATATTAATATTTTAATATTAATTTAACATCTATGTCTATCTATATCTATACATGACAAAATAAGCCGATGGGTGGTTAACAAGGGATTGGGTTTGACTGATTAAGAATGACTAAACAACTTTTTATCAGAACGGAGAAATCAATAAGAACGCACCACGTGTCACAAAACTCATTTTTTCCATGTTTTTAAAAATTAAATATCTCCCAAATGGGAAGTCGAAAAATCACAAAATTTGCACCATAAAAAATTAACGTTTTTTTTCTCTTTGATTAGAGATCTCACAAGATATACTTTCGACAATTTTTTTTCCATTTTCGTTGAGTTTTGTAAACGAGTAACACATGTATTACCAGCAGGTAACACATGTGATACAAGCGGGTAACTCAATGACGTCTACAGCGGACATCAACATCCCAAATGCACATAAAATATCTGGAATCATTATAGAATTATTGTACTTAATGAGTTAAAATCAAGTGACGAAATGTATTCTTCCAAATTTATATGTTAGGAAGTGAACTAGCTCATCAAGACATAGAAACTTGAATCATGTGAATTCACGAAGTTCATGCCTTGAGTATAAGAACCTTGATGAGTAAAATGTAAATTTATTTATCATAACGTAAACATAAAAAAAATAAAAAAAATACAGAAAGATCAAAATTTTGACACAATTAACAATCTGCACGAGATGAAATATAAAGCCCAAACTCCTGTGGCTCACCTGTGTATTTGGAGCAAGCTGATCGAGATTCAGTTGTATCTTTCTTACCAGATCCATCTCCACCCCTAGCAGATCCCTTGCTATCACCCTAACAGATCATAACTGTATGTCAGTAATGAATTGTCTAGCAATAAAGAAGCATATTGGAACTTCTTATTTCAATGATTATTAACATAGATCAAGTAAATATGGTCTCAAAAAAAGACACCGGCCGTACCTAAAGTAGCCATCGCCCACAACAAGTCATCGCCATTAGCCCTAAATAGAAAGTTCAAACACTATTAAAATACTCATTTCATAAATTATTTTCCATCTGCATATACTACACCCTCCATTGGATTATTCAGTCCTTTAAAATCTGTCACTTTTCCCTCAATGTTAAAGCAAACACCTAAAATCCTTTTTTGTTTTCTTATTGCAATTTCTAGACCATTACATGATGATTTTCCATATATAGAAATAAAATATACTAAAAATGACCATCCCATGTTAACAACACAAAAGGGATCAATGACTCCCAAATGAATGGAATCAGGATATAAATGCTGGATGACAAAGACCAGCTTATATGATTATAGAAGTCACAGAAAACTCTACAAATAGTAATATTCTCATTCATTCATTAATGCACCAAAACCTCAAACTTACTACTTATATGTTTAGTTTCAAGAGTGTGCTTAGGATTGCATAATTATAAGCAGTTAAGTCTTCAAAATTGCGCATTAAACGCGTCAGGTTCTCAATTCTAATTTTAACTATAACATGATATATCTCTACTTCTAGAACATCAACAACTGTGTAAATAAATTTGTGCTATATAATTTGATTCGATATGATACGTACTTGCTAGTAATGAAACTGATAAACTCGGAAACGCATTCCTGAACAGTACGTATCTTTAGCATCCTTAGCAATCTTTCCATTAGTAGGTAAAACTTTTTTCATAATTCGACTAATATTAGTAATAGGAAGAAACCTATCTTGTTCTCTAATATTATAATGATTATTATTCGATTGCGGACTCCGTTCTCCGCCGCTTTCTGGACTTCCATGTCCATCCGTCATCCTATCACCGTCACCAAACCCTAACCTAATCAGCCTTTAACAACTTCTGTCTTGGCCCAAGTGCTTGTCTTACTGCCTTAGGCCCTTAGCCCAACAGCTTAAGAAAATGAAGCTCTTATCAGCTACCATACATTTATTTATTTCTAGAAACGCCCAAACAAAACGGTTTAGTTCCCTACAATTACAACCAGTTCAAAACCAACTGTTTTTCCTTCTACTAGTAGTAGACTAGTATGAGTATCATCTTATGATGTTGACTTTTATTTGTTGGAAACTGGCGTTGACTTGTATATTATTAACTATCTTAATTTATTAATGGAAGTTGGAATTTGGTGCCTTTTGGCGTAGGTCTGCCTTACTATGGTCCAACTACCACTTATTTTGATTTAATTTTGACTTAATTTGTTGCAAATTAATTCACCCCCTACTATGCACAAACAAATCCACCTCATATGATCATCTCCCAACTATTGCGAGATCGAATAAGAAGTTGATACCTCCAAAATTTAAACAAGTGGTCATCATTCAACGAGAATGATAGGTTAGGTGTATTGTACATTAATAATGCCATGTTTTTCTAATCAACTATGATTATGTGAATCCACTAATTAATGTTAAAGTCGTAGTTTATTTAAGATTACTAGTATATTACTCAGGCAATGCCGCAGTAACAAATGAAAATAATGTGACAGTAGTCGATGGTGATAGATGTCAATAATATTAATGAAAGAGATAGTGATAGTTGTTGACGGCGGTAGTCGTTAGCGATGTTGACAAAATTTAATTCTCGAGAATTAGATTCATAAATGATACATTGTTTCTTTTACTATTAAAAAATTCAATGATATTGGCGGTCTAAAGTTAAGAGCCAATTAAAGTACGATGAACTTTTTCGTATTTTATTTATAATTTAGTAAGTTTACAAAATGAAATGTAATTCAAAATGATTTTGAGAATAAAATGTAATAAGGTTATCGATGTTTCCATAACCGATTAGAGGGCAGTTTTGTTTTATTCAATATAATAACATGGGTATTATGGTATTTTTCAATATTTAATAGTGCAAGGCTATGAAAAAAAACAGTAAGGTGTATAGACGTTGTTGAGTGTTTTTATATGTCTCTAAATTTTAAACTTAGCAACATTATATTTCTTTGAATATAATAATAATAATAATATGTGCTTTAAAAGGAATGATCATGGTACGGTTTTGGTGGCGTTCACAAATTTGAATACTTGATTGTAGGCTTTGTTATGCTAATTCTTTTGGTTACAAGCTTAACCATTTATTTAATGAAGATTATAAATATAAATGCAATCATGCATTACAAATCACTAATTCTAACATATTTTAATTTGGATTTTGATAAATGGTGCTCTTAAAGCATTACTTTAAATTTCCTAAAATAAATTTAAGTTAATAAATACAAGCTAACATTCCTTGTCTATATATATATTGATAACCATGATATGATCATATTAATTAAAAAATTATTATATACATGAAAGGTTTATGTTTAATTAATACTTTGAGTTTAAATTTAGAAAGTTAAACCAATGTCACAAGGGCACCATTTAACAAAACTCTTTTAGTTTTGTTGTATAATTTCATTTTCAATTATAATTAGAGTAAGTTGACTTTTCAATTTTTATATATGTAACTCGTCGATTAAAAATCAAACAGTAGATTACCATCCTTACCTAAGAGCAATACTATAATCTAGGGATGAACGTGGTACGAAACCGGTACCGTACCGTACCAAATCGGTTGGTACCGCTTTTCGTTTTTGTCTTAATGTGAGTATCGAATATCGTACCAATTGAAGTGGTATGGTACCGGTACGATACGGGTACTGGTACGGTAATATGTGGTACTGTACCCGTTTGGTACCGAAAGTATAACAATACTAAAGTGAACAATGATCAGCTGTAAAATGTGGTACAATACAAAAACATAACACCACCTCAATACCAAACTAAACCAAATATGACAACTTAAACAAAAAGATGACAAACAATCGACATACTTAAGTTTTCAATGTACACATAAAAGTCAAAATAAACGACTATTTAAAAGTCAATTTCTCATACATCCAAGTGATTCTCCGTGTATATCACTTGGATAGTTGGGTATATAAATAATATGTCAGCCTTAATTGAAATTTCTATATGCCCCTATTACAAAAAAGGTCTTACAAATAATATAGTTGCTCTTTCGTGTTACAACTTTAGCATTTATGATTGTTAAATATAATTAGATACATTTATAGTGGGAGGTTGTTTGATTTATCTTGCCTTCGGTTGAAAAAATTTACCCTTTACACAGTCAAAGTTGTATATAAAAAGTAAATTTAATATGACCCCAACTATACGCTTAATATAGATACTACCTTATATAATTTTATTGCAAACGTTACTGTGTATTTTTTTTAAATAAGGTAAAATCCTAGAATTTTATTGTACACATTACATTGATAGTTATAACAATTAAATACAAATTCAATGGCTCATGTGTACACACGGGATTGAAATCTACGTAGTTTCTTAATAAATAATAATATCTTCTATAAATTGGGACCGGGTACTAAACCGGAAAAATACCGATATCATACCGAAAGTACCGCATAAAAAAAACGTTTATATAAAACCCGAATACTATACCATTTGAAATGCGATGGTATCGGTACGGGTATGGGAATGGTATAGTACGTGTACGGTATTGGGAACAATCATATCAATTAAGATAGACCAATCATATAAATTTTATAAAGAAAAACATGCAAAATGATGTATCAGAGATATTGAATACAAGGGGGTATTCCTTTTTCCACTGTAATTTTGAAAATGAACGTTGAACCAATCATATCAATTTATATTTTCTCTATCATAACTTTCTCATTTCATCTTATTCATTTTATTGTTACACATCGTTATATGAAAAAAATTTATTAAATATTTTAGTGAACTCATCATTTCTCCCTCGTCTAATTTGTAAAGCATATGCATAATTTTTCAATCAACTCATTTCACTGCATACGTCACGGCCAATTCGGATCACATTTAACAATTTACACAAATACAATGACATATTCCACGTTTCTCTCTCACATAGTCACATACTAACACACCTTATTCACACACTTGTCTCACTTGTCATCCCCCATGCATTTTTCCACAAGAAACAAATCTGTACACAAATTCTTCACACTCACATATATATATACACAACATCGACATCTACATCTATCTCTCTGTATATATATATATATATATATATATATATATATATATATATATATATATATATATATATTTATATCAATCTTCAATTCTTCACTCCTACCATAACTTCTCACCTTCTTCACAACTACCTCCATCCAATGTCAAAAATAGTAGCAGATGATACGAATAACAATAATAATAAAAACAATACAGATGATGATACGTCACCGTTTTATGATCGCAGAGAGACGGAGACATCGAATAAACCGACGTCACCGTCTCTCGGGGAGCTTTTAAAATACGTCGGTGCTCGAAACGAAACGGCCGATCACCGCGTCATAGAAATGAGTGAAACGAGCAACGAGCAAGATGAGCCTCGCGCGTTGCCGTTTATTTTATCGTTTCATAATCTAACCTATAGTGTAAAAGTTGGCAGTAAGATGTCGATTTCGGATATATTTGGAAAACGACAAAGCGCTCCGACGATGTCCGGAGAGGCCGTCGGTAGCGAGAGGTTATTCTCGCGATCTAAATTTTTATTGAACGATGTTTCTGGACAAGCGCGAGACGGCCAGATATTAGCGGTACTCGGCGCTAGCGGTTCCGGTAAATCGACGTTAATCGATGCGTTAGCGAATCGAATTGCTAAGGAAAGCTTAAAAGGAAAGGTGACGTTAAACGGAGAACAATTGGAATCGAGATTGCTTAAAGTGATTTCAGCGTACGTAAGGCAAGACGATCTGTTATATCCGATGTTAACGGTCGAAGAGACGCTAATGTACGCTGCAGAGTTTCGTCTGCCGCGTACGCTATCGAAATCTAAAAAGAAGTTAAGAGTTCAGGCGCTGATTGATCAGTTAGGGTTACGAAACGCGGCGAAAACAGTTATAGGAGATGAAGGACATAGAGGTGTATCAGGTGGAGAACGACGTCGTGTTTCGATCGGAATCGATATCATTCACGATCCGATTATTTTGCTTCTAGACGAACCGACGTCTGGACTCGATTCGACTAGCGCTTATATGGTGGTGAAAGTTTTACAACGAATAGCGCAAAGTGGAAGTATTGTGATCATGTCCGTACACCAACCGAGTTATCGAATTCTCGGTTTACTTGATCGTTTATTGTTTTTATCTCGCGGACAAACGGTTTACAGTGGTTCACCGAATAATCTTCCTTTATATTTTTCAGATTTCGGTCATCCGATTCCTGATAAAGAGAATCGGACTGAATTCGCGCTCGATTTGATACGAGAACTCGAAGGATCACCTGGAGGAACGAAAAGCCTAGTCGAATTCAACAAATCGTGGCAAAATTTAAAGCGATCACGAGATTGTGGCAACACAGGTAACGAAACACCTACACATGGTTTATCGTTGAAAGAAGCGATTATTTCGAGTATATCTAGAGGCAAATTGGTATCAGGTGCAGGTGCAACGAATGATATTAACCCTAATTCTCTCGTTCCTACTTTCGCTAATCCAATGTTGTTGGAAATGCTCGTATTATCAAAACGAATGATTACTAATTCGCGCCGAATGCCAGAACTATTTGGCGTTCGGTTATGTGCGGTTTTAGTAACTGGTTTCATACTTGCGACTGTGTTTTGGAATCTCGATAATTCGCCTAAAGGCGTTCAGGAACGATTAGGATTCTTCGCTTTCGCTATGTCCACCACGTTCTACACTTGTGCAGACGCGTTACCTGTGTTCTTACAAGAGCGATACATTTTCATTAGAGAAACAGCTTACAACGCTTACAGACGATCATCTTACGTTATTTCTCACTCGTTAGTCGCAATTCCATCACTCATTTTCCTAGCATTCGCGTTCTCAGCGATCACATTTTGGGCTGTTGGGCTCGACGGAGGTTTTTCGGGGTTCATATTCTATTATTTCATAATCCTTGCGTCGTTTTGGGCGGGAAGTTCATTCGTTACCTTTCTTTCGGGGGTCGTCCCACACGTTATGATTGGATACACTATAGTGGTCGCGATTTTGGCGTACTTTTTACTTTTCAGTGGATTTTTCATCAATCGTGATCGAATTCCAGTATACTGGATTTGGTTTCACTACATTTCGCTAGTGAAATACCCATACGAAGCAGTTTTACAAAACGAGTTCCAGGATCCGGTTCGATGTTTCATGAGAGGAACACAGATTTTCGACGACAGCCCTCTTCGAGATCTCGATGACTCAATGAAGACAAGTCTACTACAAAGTATGAGTAATTCATTAGGGTTTAACATCACAAGTACAACATGTTTAACAACTGGTGTTGATATACTGCAACAAGAAGGGTTGACTAATCTAAACAAATGGAACTGTTTATGGATCACAATAGGATGGGGGTTCATTTTCAGGGTCCTATTTTACTTCTGCTTGTTACTTGGAAGCAAAAATAAGAGGAGGTAAAGTGTAAAAAGTTAAAAGTTGATGTACTGGTATGCAAATTTCTCATAGTTATAACTTATTTATAATTACTTTTTTTTTTATATTTTGGGAATTGTAATGAAGATGAAAATGTTAATTAATTAACTTAAATTTGGTTAGGTGTAAAACTGTTAGGAAATTACAAATTACTTGTATATATGAATTAAAGTCAAAATTACTCTTTAGGTTACCTACAATCTTTAAATGTGGCCCAATAATCTATTTTCCCCAATCTTGAAAGTTGAAAGATCATTTAAATTCTTTTTTTTTTTTTCTTAATTATGAAAATAAGTCAACTAAATGGATATTTATGAAAACATGTTTTTTGAACATATATATTATTTTATAGTAAAGGGTAGATAGTATTGTGCAAAGAGAGTTCAACAACTAACAAGATTTTGTTTATATGATAAAATGGATATTCTTACAACAAAGATTTGCTAAAGTACAATTGATACATACATTAAATGTAACGAATAGATGTACTTGAAAATCATTACAACTACATTTTTGGCATGTTTTTTGAGGTCTACTAATTATTTTCCAGTTCTTAAATTGTTGTAGTTAAATTTTCGTACATATAGGATATGTAATCCTCCTGGCTTATTCTTTGAGTTTGTAGGTTTCTTATTGTTCGATTGTATTTGGCTTTTGTTCTTCTTTGCCTTATCTGAGCATGTTCTAATGAAATTCGTTATTTTTCAAAAAGAAAAAAAAAAAAAGAAAAGGAATTCGTACGTATGCATTTCTACTGCTCTCTTTGAAACTACTTAACTTGTTAATCGGATGAAAAATATAACTTTATTATTAATATAAATATGATTTCCATCATAGTTAATTTAAATTTAATGAGTATAGTTTAACAATCAAACATTCATGAAACAACATTATATTGTTAACTAGTATCGTGTAAGGTAGTCTAAATAACCGAAAGGGAGAGGCTACAAATATTGTTTGAATGGGGAATTGTAAGTTTACCATAAAATATGTATGAAAAACAGCAAATTTGTGACAAATTAATTAGGTCTAATGAATGAGGAAACCTGTTATTTACCTTTTGTTAGCGTACACTTGTGTTTCTGTTAATAAGGGTAAAATAGTGGAAATTAATTACTATTTTAGGTAAAACAACATGCACAAAGGATATTATATGAAAATTCATTAATATTGTAACCAAATTCTTGGCTAAAAATGGGAAAATAAAGCGAAAACAAAAGATACAATACATATGTAGAAAGACATACATATCTATGAAATTGGATTAATGAATTTTTAGGGGTTTAAGTACAACGTGCTATTTAACTTTCACAAAATTATTTCATAATACTATACAATGTCTCATCTCGATCAATCGATTGTTAGTTATTTAACTTTCACAAAATTATTTCATAATACTATACGTACATGACAATTGTAATCATAGTGTTCGTATTCGTCCTCACATACGTCTTACTACGGAAGTGCGTTAATATTTTTCTTTTTATTTTAGTCTCAAACTTAACAAAGTAATTGCGAGTTCCAAGCGGTAAGTTTTGGGAATGTTACGACAGAGAGTTAAATTGGGATTTAGCGTTTACGTCTGTGTAATCATGATAGATGTGGCACAGACACTCAAACACGTACATGTTCTTCATGTCTTGATAGTAAGTGCCTAAATGTCTAAGTTAAAACTTAAGACATCTACGGTTTTTGTCGAAAAGCGTAAATGAGTAATTAGGGAGTAGTGAATGCCAAACCAAATCTTATACAACATCCTATCATTTAATACTTATAAAAGCTACACATCACGTTACTTATGTAGCCAACAATGACTGAAATACTTCATTGGAGGTGATACATCGTATTTTCTGATAGATCAACCAAAATTGTGTATTGAGAGTTTGTATTGTACAAACTCTTAATGTACAATTTTAAAAGATCTATCAAAAAGTTTGATGTCATTACCCTAATAATTCTAGGGTTTTGTCTCCATCAATTAACTAAGAACTTTTGCTGCATGCATGCAACGAGAAGGACGTACACTACGAAAGGAATACAACTGTTGTTAATAAAATTAACATGATTAGTGATCGATAAACTTTTTTTCTTTTATATAACATAGGTAACAAAAACTATACAAATACATGCAGTTTATTTTGCCTTAAACTATAACAGGTACGTTACGCTTTGCCAATAAGATCAATTTCGCTAAAAGATGATATAAATATTACACAAATCATGCTTTAATTATAGAGTTTGTGAATTTAATTTAATTTTTCAATAAAGAAACGAAAAGAAAAAAGAAAGATGATCGAATTCTAGTTTTGGAAGGGACTTTGATATGATTATGTATATGTATACGTCATTTATTTTCTGTTATGATCAACAGGTTTTCTTTTGATACATCGTACATATAATAACTATTTTGAGTTGTATGACAATGAAATACTAAATTTTGTAAGAGAAATGCAAAGATTTCATACGTTGCACATGAATTTTATTTTATTTTTAATCTCCATAAATATAAATAAATAAAATATATGAACATGAGCACCACCTGTTTAGCAATAGAAATTTAGTCAGGCAAGTAAAGATTCATATTATTTGGTCATTTGATTTGATGATATTTACTTTGTCAAGTTATTTATTTTATATTAAAATTAAAATTAAAATATATTAGATTGTAGCTAGACATCCATTTGTTTATCTACTAAATAATCTCATATGAGCAAACAGGTTTTAAAAGGTCTTATGATAAATACATCACAAAAATATATTAGTTACTCCCTGTCGCTACGTTTTATAGAATCTCTTTGATCGAAAATAGACCTACACAACGTCTACAGATATCAACAAATTGTAAAGCTACCATTGTGCCTCTATAGAAAAGAATGAACATCTGATTCTAATCAAAACAACATATTACGATCATAATTCACTCATCTTTTTCTCTATAATGATCTTACACTTTTGATCCCTTGTCGAAACCATGCTGTGTATAAATTTCAGGCCAGTTTCCAGGATCCAGGCGTTAGTTTTGTTACAGGTTTCTGGGTGCTTATGATAAAGAACGGGTCAAAAAATCATTAACAGCAAGAGTAGCATCCCCATGGGAAACTGCATCATCTGGCTCTGGCATGAACAGAGTAGTCACGGAAGCCTGCAAATCCAAAACCAAAAGCAGCCATTCAGATGCAGATACCAAATCACAAATAGGCTTATGGATAGACGCAACTTTTAAAGCTGTTCACAGCTGTGTTTTGGTCAAGTATCCAAAATTCACTTGATAAAAATGCTGTCTTCATGGGTTTAGGACTTGGATCTTCATATTGGGTCTTCGACATGCATCTGTTTTTTCAAATGCCCGCATCCAGCAATGGTTTTTATGGGTATAACACATTTATGTGGTTAATATTTTATGTTATTTTACTTAAATTATTACATGATTAAACATTAGAAACCAAAGAACTATTTACTTGGTCTTCTATACTGGAAATTACTTTTTTGAAAGCTAAACCTTAAAATGCGAACCAAAAAGTCCAACGTAAGTTGCAATGTCAGCATTATACTTGAGTACTTCACATTTGTTTGAAATTTAGTTTTTAAGTTTCTGTTACTTGGAGCAAAAGAGTGATAATATCAATTATTTGGATATTTCAGATGTGGTTGCATGAAATGCAGATGCGGATGCTGCAAACACATTTTTACTAGACGTGGAAAATTCGACTCATTTGCCTATGACTGGATCTTCTCTAACGGGTCAAATGGGTTGACCAAAATTATAGGGTTAACCGATCAAAACTTATCCGACTGTATTCAATGCATAAAACCTTCCGACAACAAATCCATTTAAATATGACCCTGTAGACTACATTCGAGTATTCTTATTCAGACATACCTTAGTGTCAAGCATCATCTCTCCAGAATTATCCATTGCAAGACATGCACCATGGGCCTTCAACCATTCTGTGCACTCCTCCAGACCTCCAGTATCGTTTTCATCTGATGGTTCAGCCGACAGGAAACCAAGGACCAGGGCCACATAAGACACTGGGAGTGTTGGACGATATGAACGAGTCATGCTTTTCACAGCTGCATACCGCATCTTCTCGACGTAAAGATCTGCAGAAAAACACAAGCCAAGATATTATCATTAATTCAAAAGTATATCATCTTTCACTAGAGACTGACACATTTGAGTCGTTCCCCTTGTAGCTAACTTTTTGTTTTTTATTTTAATTACAGTTTGAGATAAAACATAACCCAAATTAACACACTTTTAAGTAGATGAGTCACAATTTGCCACCTCTATTTTGTATCTTTTAAAAGATATGGGAACTCACCCATAAGGCATGTATTCAGGTTTGGAGCATTCTTGTATAATCTAAAGAACAATACATAATTTCCAGATGTGACGGCTGCACGAACTGCAAGAGCATGTTTTATCCCTGCATCTTTCCTTGCTTCAATTGATAATCTATAGATAGTACAGGACTGGTCATGTTGATGTTTATTGACTGAAAAACTTCACATATAAAGCATCTAAGGCTGGTATATGCGTGAAACTGGAATAATTAATTATGTTACAAACCTAGACATTGCCGACAAGAGATCTCTGTTGTTATTAGAATGCAAGATAACACAAAGTAAATTGTAGGCAGCAAATTCCATATGGCATCCCTTAATCCCTTCAGCATAAAGGGTCTGCAATTGTGACTGGCACTGCAAAACAAATAGAACATTTTATTAACAAAAAAAACTCTACTAAATACCCAGAATGGCAAATGGGTTAATCAATTGCATCCACAAAGAGAGTTGGCATCTTTAATGTATAAAACTCCATATTAGCAAGATCACATAAACAAAAAATTATCCCAATTATTAGGGTATATGGTATAAACGAGTCAGGATTTATCTATCTTCAAACACACTAAAACTCCATATTAGCAAGATAACATAAACAAAAAATCAGCCCCAATTATTAGGGTATATAGTATAAACGAGCCAGGAATTATCTATCTTCAAACACACTTAGTAAGCTAATGATTAGATACGTTTTGTAATTTCATTAACAAATTATTAAGAAATATATGTTATATATTTATTGCTATTGCTTATAATGGGTAGGAGGCACTAAAAAGATACATGGTTTTAGCAAGATATGTAAATACTTGGATAGTCATTTATGACACTAAAATCCTGCCAAGACCTGATCAAGTTTTGTCGAACGCAAATAGCTAATAACAAAAGATAGCAGTCACTTTCTCCTAAAACACTGAAAAGTAACAATGACCTTATCAAATAACACTGACACCTCCTTAATTATTTTATTCATCCCTTCTATAAGAAGAAAAACAGAAGTCGTTACTACTATCCCCAATAATTTAAACAATTTGCAATCCACTACCAAATCCAAATAACTAAATACGGTTGAAACCGACAACTAAACATAAACACTGATTATTAAAACAGGAAGACGCCCATGAGCCTATCAACGAGTCTAACGGACCCCTTTTTAAACTGGGACTAAGCAGCGATAATAGGCAGCATTCAAATTGTTTCAAAGTGCTGAACAGACAAAAAAGAATTATAACTGAAGTAGTTCTCTACTACATTAAAGACAAACCTGGTTGTACTCAGATAAGTCTCCAACTTCTATTGCTAATCGTGCATGAGTTTCATAGACCTGAAATTTTAAACATGGCACAATTACAAATTGCTTCAATATGCGCGAAAGAAGTTTGGTAACATTCAGACATACATGTCACTACGTCAGCAATGTTTCATACTATTCATGGTAAATTGCATTTAGGTCGAAGCGGAAGTAAAATGTATACCTTGGCGGTCAACTCATTGCGTATCCGCTGTACCGTAAGATCTTGCCTAATAGATTTTAGCTGGTCACATTTATACAAATAGTTTTTCTGAGAATCTTGAACCATAAGCAAAGCCTTTTCTAATACTTCCTCTGGTCTTACCTGCAAACAAAGTAAAGCATTACTCTAAAATGCACGTGCCGACTAGAAACTACTTCATTTGGAGGGTTTGGATTTATGTTTAAAATCAATTATCTAATTATTGCAATACCCAGTTTATAATGTAAGGGGATACAGATGCTGCTTCTGATTCTCGTAGTATTTAGGGGTCAAATAATTTGTTTTGAATACTCAAACTAAAACTGGCTGCAACAAGTTTGATTAGCAAATGTTAAAACAGAACTTACCTATTTACTGCCTTCTAACCTAATTTGAGACTTTTACCCTCATTTCACAAAACGCTTCTATTTTTCTCACAAGAACGTCCTTTCTGGTCATTTTAACTTTTGATATCTTATAAAATCACATGATCACTTTCAAATCACAAACCGAGGCACCTCCTTACATGTATGTAAACATTACTTCAAATGAAAATAACAAAACAGGAGGCAGAGGCAGAGGCAGAGTGGCAGACTTACAGTGGCTGGATCTGGGGCAGAGGTAAGGCGCAAGTATCGTTTCTCAATTTCTTGGCAAGTTCCTTTAACAGTAAGAGAATCCCAATCAATATCTTCAACTGCCCTGCTGGCAGCACCATCATCCAAACTGTTACTCTTAGACAATACAGATGCTGTCGCCCTTCTAGTGTACAGGTTTCCAGCTCCAACAGTTTTGGTTCTTGCAAGATTAGGTGCTGATCGATTACCATGATTCTTTTCAAAACGCTTTGAACGGCTTTCACGTCTCTTTCTTTCGTCAGGTGTATCTGCAAGTGTAATTGCACCTGCATAATATGCTGTCAAGCTTTGTTCTTTATCACTATCACTGGATGAATCGCCGTTATTGAATCCAATCCGACCATCACCAACATGTTGCCTCTTAGCGGGCCTAAGACCTGCTTTATTTGTTTCTTTTTTGTTTAATAAATTGAATTTAAAGTTGCTAATTCTATTGTCATTGTTCTCTGGTTTTCCAGTTAAAAACTGCAAAAAAAACATAGATATATTAATATATATGTGATAACTAGAAGTTAGAACCATGAAAAGCATACTGAGCATTTGTTAAGCAATAAAAAGGCAGCAATTTTGAATATTCTACTTAAGCAATTAAAGGCTTCTTAAAGCACTTAATTACAACATATATAATATTTTATACACTAATTGTTCATAAAGGATCTGAAAATTTGAGACAAACGGTTTTGGATGCACCAAACCAGAGTACCTGACCTGTTTGACAGGTACCAAAATTACCTGTTTTGACGTGAATGGGCCCGAGCGCATTTTTAGCCGGTTGACCAACCAGCCAAACCGGCCAATTTTGCAGCTTCTAACTATTATAAACAAACGGGGGCCTCGGATACACTAGCAAAGAAAAGTAAATGGACTCATATAGAGAAGAACAAACCTGTTTATCCCTTTCGTTGTTATAAATGGGCCCTCTGTATTTAACACTATCTGGAGTAGAAGATGCTTGTTTCTCAACTGGTTTCTCTTCTGGCAAAGGCTCCCACCTACTTTTCGCCCGCCTGCTTGGACTTCTTCTGCTCTTCATCAGTGATGATGGAGGAGTCGAACTATTCGAAGTACTGCAACAACAGAAAGGTTTTCAGGACTGATCCGAAAGCATACAGTATGTTTTCTTGTTTACAAAGATATAACAATGATACTGTAAATATCACATCCTTTCCGCGGCCAATAATCTTATGGATGCAATACCTATAATCACTGTCTAATCTATTATTATGTATTTGTGTATACATAGAGAGAAGCAGCATACTCATTATTGGTTACATCGGAGTTAGGAAGTGGGAAAAGAGGCTCAATATCCCAGTCTCGTGTAGAAAGGGTACCATCAGTACTTGCCTTGGTAATAACCTGAATAATCAAATATAAGTCACGATCAGTATACAGTATACCATCTCAAAAGCGAAATACAATTAAGCACCAGAAACATGATCAAAAGTACAACATAACACATACTCCAAATCAGCTTCATGTTAATTAAATCCCATTGCAAAAATGTCACATTAAACAAGCTTTGGTTAAAACTAGCTGACCTCTTTCAAAATATCTTGACAAGCTGCCATCTGTTTATCATCCTTGCAACGCGCCAAAGCCCTTTCTACATATCCACGCAGCGACTTAGGAAGCATACCAGGCTGCATGAATAGCATAGTTAGGCAACTAGTCGATAATACCATTTCTGCTTATATATCTACGAGGCATGGTTCATGAATATGCTATACACTAAAAAGGATGTGATGTTCTTATGAGATCATATGTAACGATGTTAAAGTTAGGTCATGATAAAATGATAGTAGACAAAAAAATCGCTTCTTTAAGTCCAGATATAGTCTTACCTTAAGTGATGAATCAGCAGGTGCATGTGATGATGCATTATCACTAGGCTTTGGAAGTGAGACACTGATATAAGCTGGTTTTGTGAGTCCAATTGTAGCAGTGTTATTTTTGGGCAAACCCATAGGCAAATTGGAAGAGATTCTAGGGTTTGTTGGAATCTGCACGTTGTTTACCCGGCCTGAATCAAAGGGAGCAACAGTTTGAGGAGGAGGAGGTGGCAGAGATGGTTGATAAGTCTGGGCCACCACTTGAGAAGCTGAATATTGTACACTTGGTTGTTGAGGGACTTCATGCTTTGGTTGATTCTGGAAGCTTCCATGAATAGGATTCAAATCCAAAGGCTTCTGATAATTTGATTGCACGGTATTAACATGATAATTTTGGTAACTTTGACCCCCTTGTTTCCAATATCCTTCATGGACATTGCTAATTGGGTCACTAGGCTGAGAATAAAACCATGCATACTTAATTTAGTCCATATCACAAGGGATTTACAATATCCAACAAAAACATACCACTGAAAAATATAGAACAATCTACAACGTTGTTACCAGTCAGAGATGCAGTTTAAAAGAAGTTGTCAAAAATGGTGCAATCCATCCATTATTTTCAAAGGGAACAAAAGTAAACAGAACATGGAGATCATGTCAAAAGAGGCAAATTGATGTGGTTAAAATGTCATATCTTAACTTAGACCGTTATCGGACCTCAAATACTTAGGTTAGAGTGATGTTGGACCATAATTGGAAGCTCAAGACATATAACTTGGACAGAAACAGCAAATTTCCACCACGTAAATAGCAAGAAGATAACGTTGGCCCTAATATAGGGGTAGTTTCTAAATTGAGATAGAATGAAAAAATAGCATACAGTGACCATAATCAGCAACTATGCAACGAAAAAAATAACCACTCTTAAAGATCAAATGATGCATTTCTAATTACATTTTCTAAGTTAGTCTACTGAATAATTGATGCGTACCAAGTAAACAAGTTTTTGAGAAAGGAAAAAGAGTTTACGAAACTTCCCTAGCTGCAGCATTTCTGCATTGAGGAGCAACAAAAGGCACAGCCTACAGAACACTACTAGAATAAGCTATATACTTCCATAGACATGTAAACTAAGAAGGCCTGAATGTATCACCTTGCTTGACTAAATGTTTGTTTCATCTTGGATTTGCACAGCCATGAGTTAACATGTGGTTGTGACGTACTGACGTAACCCGTACTTACTTTCCTTTTGAGTTTTTGATCAGATGAAGTTTAAGAATGAAATTAATATATACATTTAGAGCAATATAACAAAATGAGCTTCCAGCCCAATAACCTACTAATTCATGTTTACATCAAGTGTGGTACTCTTAATTACAATTCACAACAAAGAGTTATTTTGTGTGTGTATTATATAGTCATAAAAGTATGAATGGTTGCATGTATCTATTTATGAATGTGCATACAGAATTATGTATATATGGACGTATGCATGTATGCATGTATGTATGCAATCTATTACCAAAGATAGACATCGGATATTCTCTGATTTTATGGACAGAACTGTCAACTTCGATCAAAAGTAGCAAGAAGAGAAGAGAACTAATAGTTACAGATATAACAAAAGGATGCCGCCTTTACTTGTAGGTCTTAATGCGAACTGTCCTATTGCAAAGAGGTACCGGCATGACTCAAACCTCGACCATCCACAAACATAGTAGTAACCTTACACCCTTTCAAGCCTCATCCCATATGAAAGACTTAACCCCACCAATTATTCTCACACAGCCTAGTATGTGTTTAACCTAGTGAGCCGATGCACTGTCTCTGGTTATTCCACACAAAAAATAGTAGTAATTAATAACTAAATATGGGTTGATATTGACTTTACCAAAATAAGACAACCTAATCTCTAAAAAACCCATCAAATGATTCAAATTTATTCACTCGAATCAGAATCGATAAAGCTCCATTAATAGATATCCCTTATTCCCTTCTAATTCCTAAGCTATTGATTATTTTTCTGTTAGGATGGCCAACGGAGGATGGAGGAAGTGCAAGTGCGTCTAGTGTGGGTGTGTGTGTGTGTGTGTGTGAGAGAGAGAGAGAAAGAGAGAGAGAGAGAGAGTCTATTTCTATCATGAAAGTAGGAAAAAGTAACCTCCAAATGTAAGGGACCATGATTTGAACTGCAAACTTATATAACATACAGGATTCATCACTAATTTACAGAACTGGTTTTGGAAACTTGATTTTGAGGATCTTAAATTTACATTTAATTGTGCGAACATGGAAATGGTTGCAAGTTTGCAACACAAGTTCTTAAGTCGGGATAACAGCAATGCACAAGAAAACATATTAGCACAACCGGGGAAAGAATATGTTGGCACGCGCTTAAACCCCTTTAAAAAAGGGTTTATAAGCTAACATACATGAAGGTTGACAAAAGACATTCTGTCTTAAGTCAACATGCTGCTCTAAAAGCCAAATTCTACAAATATCAACATTAAAGGAAGGAATGTATCTTTATGACTTGAAATATATATTAAAAGATCAACTCGTACAGATCAACTACGCCTATATATGGTCAATTTGTTCTTGTAAGACACAGACTATTAAATGCATGCTTATTCAATAACTCGGGAACCTTAAACAACAAAACTAGCAGAAAATTTTGTCTTTTAACATGGTTATAAATATGGTCACAAATCAATGCCTATTAAGCATGAATTTCAATCAAAATAAGAAAGTACATCCTTAGTATGGTAAAATACATATCGCCAATTTAGTTTATCTCCTTCTATGCAACATGTTAGCACCTAGACCTACCACGCAAATAGAAATAATGACGGTCTAAAGTATATCTGTTGGACTAGCCCTATCTTTATAGCCCCAGGGAAAGATTAGATGCAACTTTTTAGGTTATACTTACTCTTAAACACATTCTAAACCTAATAAAAAAGATTCTAATAATAAAAAAAATATTTAGACGATGATTATGATAGTTATAACTTCCAAATATACATCAAACCCTGGCAAATAACATAGTTGCAAGGATTAATGAATAATGTAAAGTTTTAATATCATATTAAATTCAGGACACAGTGCGATCTGTGTATGTTGTAAACCTAGAATCCTGGGAAGACTAAATACACTGCACAAACATCGATTAGACAGTTGGGATAAAGTAGCCTCCTACAATCTAAGTTTGCAAGAGTACCTTCGCATGGTTATTCATTTGGCAATAACTAAACTAATTTGCAAGTATAAGTATGCAATAGTATATGGGAAAAGCAATCCCCAAACCTGCACTGAGGGCAATTCAGATAAGCCAGGTTCTGGCCTCCAAGATGATGGAGCAGTAGACGTCGCCAATTGGTGGCTGCTTGGAGCAGAATAACCACCGGCAACAGCAGGGACAGAAGACACCAAATTGGATGCACTGCTAGAAGATACATTTTCTGTCCCAGGAGCACACGTGACTTCCGTCAGGCTGTAATAATCTGTCCATTTTTTATAATCAGGTTGATATTGAGGTGCTGCAGGAGCACTTTGAGTATTATAAGCACCGTTAGATTCTGTAGCATAATTTGGATATTGATGACCATAATTTGCATAGCTTCCTTGATTCCATGTGCTCGCCGTCTGATTATTATTGTAATTCGCACTTGGGTAACCACCAGATGTCTGATAATCACCAGGATTGTAATAAGTTGTTGAATAACTTGTGGGGCCAGCATAGGACCCTGTATTCTGAAATGAGGAAATAGGCTGTTGAGGAGCACCTGTACTTTGATAGGCTCCTGCAGGTTGACCATATGTTTGACTAGCTTGCTGCTGAGGGTACGATTGATTCGTCTGCTGCTGCGGGTAGGATTGACTTGTCTGCTGCTGTGGGTATGATTGATTTGGCTGTTGCTGATAGCTGCTATAGTAACTTGAATAATTTCTGTTTGCATATCCATAAGGATCACTATTCGGGTATGCTGCATAGTTGGGATACTCTAAACTGGCCGCTCCAGAACTTGAAACGGTACCGGCTGATGCTTGTGGATTTGAGTGGGATTCTGAATGTTGATCATGGGTGTAGCCAGTCCAGGATGCAGATTCAGAGCCAGTAGGGGGGGCATAATAAGATGTTACATGTGTCTGGTTCGGATCAACAGCACGATGCTTCAAAAAAAATGGTGTCGGTTAGAAACTTGAAATACACTATTATCATATCACAAAAGAGGGCTAGCAGTTTAGCAATTAGTTACTCGTTCAAACTAGATACACGTAACGAAAATTAACAGAATTAACTATTAAATCATCTGGACCAAATCGCATCTTGCCAAAAACAATGCTTTCTTATAGCTCATTCAATCCACATTGTGAAACTTGTGTCATATTGACAAAAACAACGTTACTTAACTTTACCATAAACGTGCTGACTCTATTACTACAAAGCAACATTAATGCCTTCTCTAACTAACGAAACATCATGATAACTGGACTTTCCAATTACCAAACCCTAAAGACATATCCATGATCCATCACATTATATAATCTATTTTTATTCAAACTATCCATATACATACAGAGTTCACAAAATGAATACCTCAATTGAAATATTAGGGTCCAGTGTGGTTATTGTATCAGCAACTCCTGCTTGATTCATCATATCATCATAAACACCACCACCACCTGCTAACGACGATAAAAAAAACGAAAATTAGCTTAAGACCTCAAATTTTTTATAAATTTTACAATATTTCAGCCCTAGGATAATACAGCTATAAATTGATCATTATAATAACAAATAGTAAAACGGAAACCCTAACTAATTAATCAATTAACTGGAAATAGCAAATGAAACTTACAAATCGTTGACGGCGATATTATTAGTTGGAGGATGAATTAAAAAATTAACAAACAGATTATAAGAAGAAATTATAAATTAGAAAGGTGTGTGGATTATGAAGAATGAAAGATTTAATATAAGAATTATTAAGGTAAGATCGAAGAGAAGGATATAAAATTTGGGGGATTTTTATCAGTGAAAGAAGGTAGTCTACGTTGGGTCCAATTTGAGGGTTTTCTTTTCTGGGCGTTGATGTAAGTAGGGGTTAAAATTAGGAACTTTGGTTGTAATTATTATTAGGAACTTTTAACACGTTTTATATGTTCCACTTCTAGCTACTTTTTTCACTTAGACAACCTTGTGATAAATCACAAGCTAGACAAAAGTATTCATTCATGAATAACTGATTTTCAAGTGTCAGAATTTTTACCAACAATTATCGTTTACGCTTGTTTTTCATCTGCCAATTAACATTACATTAACGTATATCCATATAGACCTAAAGTGTTTTATTGAACTCTATTAAATGTCATTCACCATATTTATAGTTTGTTGATTTTATAAATTGTCTTTATCACATTTTTATTTTCGTTATCAATGAGATGTGATTGTTATGACTTGGTTGTTGTGAAAAAAGTGTGCTTATACACCCCTTTATATCAAAAGTTTTAAAACAATGTTATATGGTAAAATATAATTTTTTTTAATGGTCGGATCGAAATGATATGTAAGTAAATGGTATTGAACTTTTTTCGACATGTAAGTTTTTTGTCTTCGTTTCTAGGACTTTTCTTTTTGTTATTTAAGTAATTTATGCACTAAGGCATTTCAAAAATAAGAGTAGGCTAATTCATGTACATGTTTTGATATATTTGCATAGTAACGTGTTGATACTTATGTCTTGATATGTTTACATAGAGACATATCGATTTATGATGAGTGTGGTTCAAATTAGTACAATAAAACTTAGTGAGAATGAAGTGTTGGGAAAAACAATGATCAAACCGAAGTTATAAATCTGAAGAGTCAAAATCTAACTCAGTTGTATTCAGGAAACTTAGTGAAATTCCTGAGTCTGTGTTCTCAGTCTGTGCTACACAGACTGAAGAATTGTTTCTGAGTCTGTGCTACACAGACTGAAGAATTGTTTCTGAGTCTGTGCTGCACAGACTGAAGATCCTCACAGACTGAAAGCCATGCTCTTTCTGAAGACTTATGAATTCATCATCTGAAGAATGAAGATTGAATACAGAAGGCTTCACAGACTGAAGTTCACAGACTGAAGTTCACAGACTGAAGATCACAGACTGATGAGCACAGACTGAAGAGCACAGATTGAAGAATGAAAGTACAAATGTACAGGAGATATTCTTCTTTCCTTAGGCTAGATACAACTGATAAGATGTTTGAGAAAGGTCAAACATCATATAAAGGTTTTCTTCTCAGCAAAGAAACCTTTTACCTTTTTGCTTTTTCTATTTCCAAGAAAAGCAAAAAGGAAGGCGTGCAAAGTTGCCCAAGATGCATCTGTTATCCCTTGGACAACTATGTAAGCTGGATAATATAGAGTTACATCCAACTCTATAAATAGCAGTCCAAAAAGCACTGCTATTATCCAAGAAATTCAAGAGAATTAGTATACTAGACCTTTGAGCTTAGGCTAAAGCATTACCACACTTACTGTGAAGTTTGTAGTGATAACTGTATCTTTGTATACTACTTGGATCGTATTCAAACCATATGTGTGGGTTTGAATACCTTGTCATCTTTGTGAGACAAACACTTTATTGTGAATAATACTTTGATTCATAATAAACTCTGTGTTAAAATTAATCTTGTTTTCCGCCTAGATTAATTTAAACTTGTTTGATATAAAACTTGGATATAAACTAACACGTTGAGATAACTGTTATTTAATCTGTATCTAAGTTTTGGGAACCTTGTGACCCAACAACTGGTATCAGAGCAAATAAAGATTTAATCTTTAACGATCAAAGGAACCCAGTTTATCAAACAATCATCTAAACCCATTTTTCTCTACATTTTCTACTTTGAAGAATGACTTCCTCTATTGCTATGGCTGGGAAGGGAATTCCAATCTTCAATGGTGTAAATTTTGCCCACTGGAAATTGAAAGCTGAATGGTTTCTTGCTAGCATTCATGATGAAATGCTTAGAGTCATTCAGGAAGGACCCATTATTCCTGGCAGAATAGTTCCTGCTACTTTAGATGCAAATGGTACTATTTTGACACCTGAAAAATTTGTTGAGGCTGCCAAAAGTACCTGGACTGATCTAGACAGGCAACTATATGCATTAGATTTTAAGGCCAAGTCCATACTGGGCAATGCAGTTACTGAGCCTATCTTTGCTAAGATATCTGGCTGCAAAACTGCTAAAGCCATATGGGATATGCTAACTGACCAATATGATGGTGTAAGTTTAGTACAATCCCAAAAGAAGAAGAATCTCATAAGAAATTATGAGAACTTCTCTGCTAGTCAAGGAGAGTCATTAACTGATATTCATACCAGATTTCAGATCTTAATCAATGATCTTGAAAGGTATAATATCATCAAAGGACAGTTTGAAATCTGTGCAAAATTTGTTGATGTCATTCCAAACACTTTTTCTGAAGTTATCACTTCATTAATTGTAAGTGAAAAATTGGAGACATATGATCTCTCTGGCTTGTTTGGACTTCTACTAAATTTTGAAGAAACCAAAGCCAGAAAGGATCTAAATGCCAAAAGGATTGCAAAAGATCCATCTGCTGCCCTTGTTGCAATAACAAGGAAAAATAGAGAACTTTTCTCTAGAGCAGATTACCATCTTACTCTTACAGACTCAGAATCAGATGATGAAACTGAGTCTCTAGAAGCTGAAATGGCATTGCTAGCCCAAAGGTTAGAAAAAGCAAGATTCAAAGGTTCAAAAGGAAGGCCAACTTTTGATCCTAAGAAAGCTACTTGCTATAAATGTGGGCAAGTTGGTCATATTTCTTCTGACTGTAGAGTGAAGATTGCAGAATCTTCAAGTTCTGATAAGTGGGAAGAAAAGGCCAAGAAGTACAAGAAAAAGTACTTCAACTCCAAGAAAATTGGAGAGAAACAACAACCAAAGAAACTAGAGAAAGCTTTGGTTGTTGAACAATGGATAGATGAAGAATCTTCATCATCTGAGGATGATGAAGATATGTGCTTAATGGCTATCACAGAGAGCCAGTTTGACAAAGATGTCAAATTTGCAGAAAAGGCATGTGTTCATCCAGATTGGGACAGAGGATCTGCTTACAATGTAAATCATTTTAAACTTTACTATAGTGATGCAGAAAAACAGAAAATGTTTGAACACATTTATGTAGATTTTTTGAAAAGACTGGAGGAAATACAAGATTTAAAAACCAAACTCAGTCAAGTTCAAAAAGATCTACAATCAAAAGTGAATGAAATAAACCAAAATAAACAGTACAAACTTGAGCTTGATGCTCAATATGACCTTCTCAAAAAGATCAAGCTGGAAAAAGAAGCTTATAAAAACAAAGCTGATCATTATGAAAGGATCTGTAAATCTTGGTGTATTTCATCACTTAAAAATGTGCACTGTTTATCCAAACAGATTCCAGCTCAGATACAAGCGGTCATAGGTGATGAGTTTGATCTTAAAAGTCACATAAATTCAGAAATAAACTCAAAACCTACTATATTTGTACCTGAGATTTTACCTCATACTTTTAGTCATACTGTGGGAGACAAAGTTATATTGAAAAATGCTTTTGTTAGACAAAAAATAGTTGCTAAAGAACTAGTATATGAGACAGAGCCAGACTCTGAAGACACAGACTCAGAAATCTCAGTCTGTGAAACTTCTCAATCTGAACAGCCTGAACTTATAATCACTAATGAATCTTTAGAAACTATAGAACTTGAAAAGAAAAGATTTATAAAAGGCAAAGTTAATATTCCCACAGTACCATCTTTAAAAAGACAAAAAGAGGTAAAAGGAATCAAGAATAAACAGAAAGGTTACAATGTGTTTGAACCTTCCACATCTCAGTCTGTAACTGGTCCAGACAATAATATGCCAAATGACAAATCTAAAGGCATAAAACCAGTAACAAAGGAGTTAAAAAGATCTCAGTCTGTGAGATCTAACTGTCAGTCTGGAAAAATAAATTTTCAGTCTGGCAAACTTAACTCCAAATCTGTTTGTGTTAACACTCAGTCTGACTCTCAAAAGTCAAATCTTAACAACCAGACTGAGACCATTAAGTTGCTTAGTGAAAACTTAATGAAGTTAACCACAGATTTTAAAACATTTGTTGAGTCAAAACAAGAGTTTAACAGAGGATCTAGTGCAAATAATAACCCAAAATCCAAAAGGACCATTATGTTGAACAGAAAATGTTACAACTATGGAAATCTGGGACATGAAGGTATTAAATGCACAAAGTCCATTTTTAAACAGCCAAAGGCTGCTTTGATCAAACAAATGTCTTCTACAAACAACAAAATCAAAAATAGAGAGGTTAAAAGTCAACTTTACAGACTTAGCACCAAAACTGCTAAAGAATTGACTTCAACCAACTCTAAAGAACCCATCAAAAGATGGGTTCCCAAAAGTAACTAATTGATTTTGTTTGTCCTGTGCAGGGTAACAGCAAATGGTACCTAGACAGTGGATGCTCAAGACACATGACAGGTTCCTTGAAGAATCTGTCAGAGTTTGTAGAAGAAGAAGGACCTTCAGTCAAATATGGTGACAACTCTGGTGCCAAGATAAAAGGTTATGGTGTGGTGAAGGCTGGCAACATCAGAATAACAAAGGTGGCCTATGTTGAGGGATTAAAGCATAACCTGCTTAGTGCTAGCCAGATTTGTGATGATGATGGTGAAATCAGAATCAGAAAGAAGGCTGCTGTTATCTATAATTCCAAAGGCAAACCTATATTAGTTGCCAAAAGAGAAAGAGATATCTATCTCTTGGATCTTTCTTCTGCAGACAACAATGTAGAGACCTGTCTCTATACTCAGTCTGTGCCAGAACTAAGCTGGCTATGGCATAGGAGGTTATCCCACCTGAACTTCAAAAATAATAACCTCCTGTCAAAGAAGAAACTGGTTAGAGGTCTGCCTGATGTTACATTTGCAAAAGACAAACTTTGTCCTGCATGTACACTAGGGAAACAGACCAAGAACCATTTTCCATCCAAATTGTTAGCTACAATTGAACAACCACTGCATATTGTTGATACATTTAGAGTGTCTGTCACTTGGTCTAAGTTTCGAGTTGTAATTAATTAGATTAATTTTGTATTAGGCGATATCACTAATATCGCACATGCGATATCACCAATATCGCCCTTTAGTCCAGATTAGTTACATATAAATACTCGTTTAGGGTTTCAGTTTGATGAGTTTTGACACTTTGCATTTTGGCATATACGAATTTTCTCTGTCATTCTCAGTGGTCCAGTCATTGTAATTCACATTGCTTTATATGATTAATTCAATATATGTGTTTGTGATTTTTGTTGTTAAACGTACAATCGATAGCTATTGAATTCCGCGCATTAGTTATTGTTTATTGATTCATTGTTTAAGATCAGTCTTTATTGCGATCCTACAATTGGTATCAGAGCCATTTAATCATTGGATTAGTGGTTATTGAATCATTATTCGTACGTTTAAAAGTCGTATTAACTAGTTTTTTAGCATAAACAAATTGTTTTTACTCTTAAAAGGCTATTTAATCAGTATTTTTAGTGTTTTCTGGATTCGTGTTCGTTGTTTGCTACTCTAAACTTTGAAAATTTCGTTGTCTTTGAAATTTTAGGGTTTACAGCCGTTTTAGCGATATTAAAAGCGATATTGCAATAATATCGCCTTTAGGGTTACAGCGATATTACGTGTTCTGTGCTCATTAATTTGAGCGATATCTCTAGCGATATTACTAGAGATATAACCTGGTATCGCCTTGTTAATTTTTGCGATATTGATTCAATATCGCCTGATTAAGTTTAGCGATATTACTTGCAATATCGTCTGTGATATCGTCTGTTTTGTCTGATTTTGATTTGCGCTTTAATTAGCGATATTGATAGTGATATCACCAATATCGCTCAATCATCAGATTGTTAGCGATATTAGCAATATCGCTATAGGGTGTTAGACAAATTTTAAACCTTTTTCAAAAGTTAATTTTAATTAATATAAATTAAAATGTCTACTTTACAAGCTGTTAATGCAATGTTAAAACACAATGCTGAAGTGGGTAGTGCAAACAAACCTCCATTCTTTGCTCCAGGAATGGAGTATTCTGAATGGAGAGGTAGATTTTTATCGTTTGTCGCGTTTACTGACCCTGAAATGGAGATACCTTTACTGGAACGATACGTTAGACCTGTTTCAAGTGGAGAGCATGTTGGTATTCCTCCACCAAAGCCTATTCGTTCCATGTCTGTTGAAGAACGCAAAGCATGGGAATGTGAGAGGAAAGCTCACTCTGCTATAACCATGTCTTTACCTGCAGATGCCATGAAAATGTTTAAACAACACGACATTGCTTATGATCTGTGGAATGGCATAGCTGAACGATGTGGAGGTACTACTGAGTACAAGCAAAGTAAACTAGAGTTAGTGAAGAAACAGTATGATCTGTTTGACATCCAGAAGAACGAGACGGTGAAAGATTTATTCTGCAGATATTCGCGTCTTGTAAATGAGCTGACTGAAGGAGGCTACAAATTTAGCTCTATTGAAGTCAACAAGAAGCTACTGAATGCTCTGCCTCCTCACTGGGAAACTAGAGTGCTGATGATGGAGAATGATCCAGACATACTAGCTATGTCTCTGGATCAACTTATTGGGAAGCTTGAAACATGTGCCTTGGACATTCAGAAGAAAAGCACAAGATCTAGCTCTTTGCTTCCTGATAATAGCAATTTTGGATATGGAAGTACAGCACTTCTATCTGGGCCGTCTACATCTTCCTCTAAACCCAATTACTCTTCGGGAAATAACTCAGTTAGGACATTCTCTTCCTTTCCATCTCAATCATCCTCTTCTGCTACTGCATCTCACAATGAGCATGCAGTAATCTTTAATGCCTTTCTATCATCATACGATGATTTTCTTTCAAAGAGGATTAACTCGGTAGATCTTACCGACGAAGATTTTGCGCAAGTTGATCCTGATGAGTTAGAGAGAGTGGATCTTCGTTGGAACATGGCCATGCTGACAAGAAGGACTAAGACGTATTTAAGGAGAACTGGAAAGAGATCTCTTGAAGACGTCACTGATAAAACCAAAATGGGATTTGACAAATCCAAGATCAGATGCTACAAATGTCAAAATCTGGGTCACTTTGCACGAGAATGTGAGAAGGGTAGACAACCATCTACGGGTTTTACAAAACCTTCTAGCTACAAAAAGGATAATGAAGTAGCCAAGGCAGCCATTCTGTTAGAAGAAGAAGAAGCATATGATTTTTCGGCTATGAATGATCAAGAAAATGTTGCCCTTATGGCAGATGTTCAAAATGAGGTAGAATGTGATTCTTTTAATTGCCAAACCTGTATCACACTAACTGGTAAAATCAACAGTTACATGGTAGATAATGATCGCTTAAATACAGATCTGACCAATCTTATTGAAGCAAACAAAGTTTTAAAAGAAAATGAAAAAGTCTATGTTATAAATCAGAAAACTATTATGGAAGAAAAGAAAGAGTTAAAAGCAATGATTTTTAACAAACAAGATGCGATTGACAGTTATTTAAAACTCATCTCTCATCTTAAAAGGGAACTTGCTGAAACTCAATCGGATAATGTTGATTTAAAACGAAGACTTGCAAATATCTCCACATCTACTATGGTCTTTTCTGATATTCTGCAAAATCAACGGACTGATACAAAGAGTAAGGCAGGAATTGGTTATCACAACCAACCTCCTCCCTCAAACTTGAATCAGCCTATTCTTTCGCAGGAAGAAATTAAAGATTTTGTACCTTCTGTTCTTAAGAAGGATACAAATCCTGTGGCAGAACCAGTTAGTGTTGAAATTCCCAATCAGCCTGAAACTGTCAAGAGTGATGATGTTAAACAGCCTAAGCTTGTTAAGGCTGCTGATAACAAGCAACCTGAGTTGCTTAAAGTTTTGAGTTCAAATAAAAAGAAGGCTGAGCTTATTAAGCCTAAAATTGAACTAATCAAGTTTGTCCTTTCAACAAATGTTGAAGAAGTGGTAGAAGTGGAGGATGTAACTCACGAGGTTACACAGAACGTTAAAAAGAATAACCTCAAACCTGAAAAGAAACAAGTCATCCAGGAAAAGTTTAAAATTAATAAAGTTTCAATCAAAAATCCTTCTCCAAAGATTACTTCAACTGTGAATACGTTTACTCCATCATGTTCACATAAGTGTTCATGTGCAGTAAACGTACCTGAAATTAAACCTCGTAGGGTTCCTCTTTCACCTAAACCACTATCAAGTTCTGATCAAACTTTCCGAGAAAGACGATCATGCTTCTACTGTCAGAAGCATGGTCATCTCATTAATCAGTGTCCTGTGCTTGCTAGAAAATGGGCATCACGATATAGTACAAGTTATAATAAAAGAAGAAATTTTCAAAAGTCAAAACAGCCTGGATTATCTCGACATATTCCAATTTCTAAAGTTAACAACATTACACCTACTAAATCAATTGATCGAAAGGTTAATGTTATTAATAAGCAACCGACTTTATCTCAGAAAGTTTGGATAAAGAAAAGTACAAAAAATGTTATGTCATCTGAAGTTATCACATCAATAAAAGATAATGATGTACTAAAAAACAAGGTTTTAACTGATGTGATAATAATAGATGAAGTCTCAGGAGTACCCAAGTCTGTCAAGGCTTGGGTCTCCATTTCAAACTAACATTCTTTTTCTTTGTGTTGTGACAGTCAAAGGTGCAGAATAGCAAGTGGTATGTTGAAAGTGGCTGTTCGCGACACATGACAGGCAATATCTCCCTGCTCTCAGATGTTAAACCATATAATGGGGGACATGTTGCCTTTGCTGGTGATACTGGAGGTACAATAACTGGACTTGGAACACTCACAAATGGTCAAGTGAGCTTTGAAAACGTCAACTTTGTCGAGGAGCTTAAACACAACTTGATAAGCGTCTCTCAAGTTTGCGACAAGATAGGTTTGGTAGAGGGATGCCAAGAACTTCATTGTTTAGAAATTCTTTTCAAAAATCTTTTTCAAGGCGTGGTTCATTTTCGCCTATATCTAGTTGTGCATCCAACTCTCCAAAACCTATGGCTAGAGTAAACAAAGTTGGGCCTAGTAGACCTGCTGTTCAAAAGCCCAACATTGTTGAAAACAACTCATCTGAACCTAAACGGGTTTGGAAACCTAAATCCACAAACAACACATCAATGAAAAAACTCATTGATGTGATGGTTATGGACGATAGTGGACAACCCAAGTCTATCAAGGCTTGGGTGTCTCATAAGTACTAATGTTTGTTTGTGGTGATGCAGTCCGGTTTTTTATAGCTAATACCCTTAGTGACTGCAAGGATGTGATCATGTGTGGTGATGATGTTTGAGCGAATGGATGGTAATTTTGAAGTGAAACAAGGTGGTTAAAAAGTGTTAAAAGAATTTGAATTTGACTTGATATGTGACTTGAAACCCTTCTGTTTTGTTTAACTGATAATAGTTGTTGTTTTTGTGTAAAGAATTTGCTGTTCAGGGGGAGAAATTTTAAAATTTCTAATTTAAAAAGTCAGAAAAATATGAACCGGCAAATTCTTGATAAATGCAACTGCCATTCTTTATACTCGTTAGTATTAAAGAAATGCAAAAATTGCTACATCTCTAAAAATTGGACGTTGAATTGTGTCTGTAAACAATTGGGGATATGATAGTACATCAGGAAACATGCATAAAATGGAATTTTAAGATTTATGTTTGATGTGTCAGTAGATTTATCTAGCATAATTGAAATACCTTTTATAAATATTAGCTTCATCAAATGATGTATTGGTAGGCATTTGTTCTAAAGTTACTAAGAAGCTTAACTTTCAAATATGCATATTTTTTATATAAAGACATATTAATATGTATGACATTAAGTTGAAATAAGGGCATAATTGTCCAAAATATTTTGACACCTAGTCTTAATATTTGGATGATAAACATGTTATGATCTAAAATATAGAGTCTCTGTATGGAGTTATCTGGGGGAATATATTAGTTGTCTCCTCTGTTGTATGAAAATACAGACCTGGTTTCATCAAATATATTCTTGAAAAGCACTTAGGTACGTAGTCTATGTTAAGCAATAGACAACTATTACGTACCCGTGGCATTCTTACAATTCCCAAATAAAATGTACAAATGTACAGAAATGTCATAAAAAGATTGCCTCGTACTGGTTTGTGTTAAACTATGGTACTCTGTTGTACGAAAGTACAGACCTGTACCCTCTAGTTTAAAGTGTTCAGACTGGTGTTGGTTCAACCAGAACTACTGTTTATGTGACTCTATTGTACGAAAGTACAGACCTGTCACCGCTAGCTTGGTTCTAAAGATAAGTCCATACCTTCACTCTCTATATATAGAAAATACTAACATGTTTTGAGTTCAAATGTATATTTTAATGTGTTTTATATACTTTAATATGCATGCTAATAATAACACAAGTGATTCATCTTATTATGAGTTGACATCATACACTTAAGTACAAATGTTTAGATGGATAAAAATATCAATAATCGTCTTGAAATAATCTTTATAACAGGTGATTTAAATATGCTAAGTAAATTTAAAGTGGACAAATATACTGATAATCGAAATAACACTTACTATTTCCTAATAATCGCATGTTATCCTGATATGACTCCTAAAGCAGACTAAAACAATTCTGTCCCCAAAACTTTGAGTATTATAATTCTGTCTTATAAAGAAAATTACAAAAATATTTTATTTCTCAGTTATTTTATTCAAGTTACATATCATGCTCATATTCAAAAGACAAGAATTGATGAGAGTTCTCCAAAGACTTTGAAGATAAATACTATTGGAGAAGCTATTGATGAAAGAGATGATGGTCACTGAAGTTGAAGATCTAATTGGATATCAGTCATATGAGACTGAACATCAAGACTTTTGAAGGCCAAGCTATCTCAATGGGGGAGTTTGTTGGTGAAGAAAATTGTAGATATCTGTGTAACCCATGGAATCCATGCGGGTGGCAAATTTCCTACTGGATGGGTTTAGACTGAAGACTTTTTGAAGACCAAGCTGAAGACACGGGGGAGTTTGTTGATACATTTAGAGTGTCTGTCACTTGGTCTAAGTTTCGAGTTGTAATTAATTAGATTAATTTTGTATTAGGCGATATCACTAATATCGCACATGCGATATCACCAATATCGCCCTTTAGTCCAGATTAGTTACATATAAATACTCGTTTAGGGTTTTAGTTTGATGAGTTTTGACACTTTGCATTTTGGCATATACGAATTTTCTCTGTCATTCTCAGTGGTCCAGTCATTGTAATTCACATTGCTTTATATGATTAATTCAATATATGTGTTTGTGATTTTTGTTGTTAAACGTACAATCGATAGCTATTGAATTTCGCGCATTAGTTATTGTTTATTGATTCATTGTTTAAGATCAGTCTTTATTGCGATCCTACACATATGCTCCATATGGATCTGTTTGGACCCATGAGCATTAGCAGTTTGGGTGGAAAGAAGTATACACTTGTGGTTGTGGATGAATACACAAGGTATACTTGGGTCATCTTTCTTAAAGCTAAAAGTGATGCTCCTGAAGAGATTATTAATCTAATCAAGAGAGAAGAATTGCAGAAAGATGCACCTGTCAAGCAACTCAGGAGTGACCATGGTACAGAATTTAAGAACTCTACTCTCATTGAATTCTGTACTAACAAAGGCATTATTCAAAACTTTGCCTCTGTCAGAACTCCTCAACAAAATGGTGTTGCTGAGAGAAGAAATCGTACACTCCTAGAAGCTGCAAGAACCATGTTATGCCATGGTCAAATGAAGATTTATTTTTGGGCAGAAGCAGTTAACACTGCCTGTTATACCCAAAATAGATCTATTTTGGTCAAAAGGCATGGCAAAACTGCATATGAGCAGTATCACAAGAAGGTTCCAACCATCCATTACTTCCAGACCTTTGGAAGTAAATGCTACATTCTCAATCAAAGAGATCAATTAGCAAAGATGGAACCTAAGTCTGATGAAGGAATTTTTGTTGGCTATTCATCTATTTCAAAGGCCTACAGAGTCTACAACAACAGAAGGAACAAAATTGAAGAAACCATCAATGTCACCTTTGATGCTTCCTCTGCTAATGATGAACATGTTTCTCAGTCTGATGTTCATTTATTGGTAGATTTATCTGTTGTGGGATCTGAATCTCAAATCCCAATTGTTGTTAACCAACAACAGGACTCTGAAAGTGATAATGAAGATGATCAACCTGCTCATTCTATGACAATACCTTCATCAACAGAAGATGAATCTATGTCCAGAGATTCAAATTCTTCTGATACATGTGTTCAGTCTGGTAGTTTTCAGTCTGTGAACTCTACAGACTCAGACTTGCCCTGTGTAGAAGATGATGCAGAACTCAGTCCTGCTATTCTTCCACCAAATGAGAATGATTTATCATGCAATGATGAATCACTTCTAGGAGTCAAAGAACACAAGTATCATCCAATTACAGAAATAATTGGAGATTATGTTTCTGGTGTACAAACACGAGCTAAAGTGTCAAACTTATCTACTGCAAATTTCTGTTTTTATACAAACTTCCTGTCAATCATTGAACCAAAGAAAGCTGAAGAAGCCTTGAAAGATGATGATTGGGTTGAAGCAATGCAGGAAGAGTTAACAGAATTTGACAGAAACAATGTTTGGACCGTAGTTCCTGCTCCAAAAGGGAAAACCATTATTGGAACAAAATGGGTTTACAGAAACAAAATGGACAAGGATGTAGTGATAATCAGAAACAAGGCAAGGCTAGTTGCTCAAGGCTACAAGCAGGAAGAAGGCATTGATTATGATGAAACATTTGCCCCTGTAGCCAGAATTGAAGCAATAAGGTTATTCTTGGCATATGCTGTATTCAAGGACTTCAAAGTCTATCAAATGGATGTCAAGAGTGCATTTCTGAATGGCAACTTACAGGAGGAAGTCTATGTGAAACAACCTCCAGGCTTTGTAAGTTCCACTTTTCCAAATCATGTCTATAAATTGCAGAAAGCACTATATGGGCTAAAACAAGCTCCAAGAGCTTGGTATGACACCTTATCATCTTATCTTCTTAGTAATGACTTTACTAGAGGATCAATTGATAAAACTTTGTTCTTCAAAAGGAACAAGGCAGATGTCATACTAGTCCAAATCTATGTTGATGATATTATATTTGGGTCTACTGATGAAAAATTGTGTAAATGGTTTTCAAACTTAATGTCAAAACAGTATCAAATGAGTATGATGGGTGAATTAACATACTTTCTTGGTCTGCAAGTACATCAGAAAACTGATGGTATCTTCATCAACCAAGGTAAATATGTCAATGACCTACTTACTAAATATTCTTTAAAGGACTGTTCAATTATGAAAACACCAATGAGCACTGCAGACAAGTTGGATAAGGATCAGTCTGGTAAGTCAGTCTGTCAAACCACTTATAGAGGTATGATAGGATCTCTACTATACCTCACTGCAAGTAGACCAGATATCATGTTCTCAACATGTTTGTGTGCTAGATATCAATCTGAACCTAAAGAATCGCATCTAAAAGCTGTAAAAAGGATTTTTAGGTACCTAAAAGGTACTCCCAACCTGGGTCTTTGGTATCCCAAAGACTCTGGTTTTGATCTAATTGGATATACAGATGCAGATTATGCAGGTTGTAAATTAGACAGGAAAAGCACTTCTGGTGGATGTCAACTGCTAGGTGGCAAACTAGTCAGTTGGTCAAGCAAGAAACAGAATTCTGTTGCTACATCCACTGCAGAAGCAGAATATGTGGCTGCTGGTAGTTGCTGTGCTCAATTGCTATGGATGCAACATCAACTAGCAGACTATAATTTGGTGTTTACAAAAACTCCAATCATGTGTGATAACCAAAGTGTCATTGCCATCACTGAGAATCCTGTGTTTCACTCCAGGACAAAGCATATTGAGATCAGACATCACTTTATCAGAGATTGTACTGAGAAAGGTAAAGTGATTCTCAAATATGTGCCCACAAATGACCAATTAGCAGATATCTTTACTAAACCTTTAAATGAAGATAGATTTTTATATCTGCTTGGTCAACTAGGAATGCTCAACCCCTAGTAAAACCTTGAATCTATATGATTCAATTCTTAGTCCGTGTCTGCTTTTCAATCTGTATAACTGTATTCTCAGCTACATACAATCAAAAAGCACAGACAAAGAGATGTTTTTGTACATACTTTCTAAGAAAATACCAAAAAGATTTTATACATTCTGTTATTTTCTCTTAGTCTGTCTGCTATATGGCTCAGTCTGTGTGACGTCACCCAGACTCATTGCACAGACTGATTTTATACACTCAGACTAAATGCTTTTATTAATATATTTATTTATTTATTCTATTTTTTTTACATAAATAAACAACAATATCTTTGCATTTAATGCTTTAACCATCTTTATGGTAATAATCATTAAAAGTTTTGGCGCTTGTTGTCTATTTATCTGCTCAATACAAAAAGTGCACGTGCCTCAGCGCTACTGTTGCAGAAACAGGGATAAACCGTCCAAGTGGGTCCCATTTAACGGAAATTTAATTTTTACAAATACCCATTTATGTTTTCTCCCTTTCTTCTTCATTCGTATTTGCACATCAAAAACAAACAGAGTTTCTAAACCCAAAATCGCTCAACCATTTTCAAAATCAATTTCTAAAATTTCTTCAATGGCTGATCAATGGGTTTACACGGCACCTGCCAACATCACTGCGGCTAAACCCTTCAAACAAGGGAAACAGGTAAAACTCTGTATCAACAATCAAGTAGCTACCATTTCCATCCCTGATTCGAAAAAGAATAAAGGGTTTGAGGAACTAACTGCTTTTATGTCTGCTCATCCATTAAGGGGAGCGTTCTTTAACACAGTTCCTCAAATATACCCACATTTTTTAATGGAATGGTGGTATACTTGCTCCTCAAATAGTACCAATACTGCAATTACTGGTACTATTGATCATGGTAAACGGGCAGTTACCATTGATCAGGAGTTAATTAGGAATGTCTTAGACCTGCCTTTGGGAAATAATTTTGAACCTATTCCAACCAAAGAAGCAGCAAGGGCTTCTCTTACTTTGGTTGGATATACCAAAGAAAAAGGCACAATTTTGATGTCAGGATTCACCCCCAAATGGAAATTTTTAATTTCTGGCATCATTAGGAGTCTAGGAGGTAAATCTGGTAGTACAGGGGAGCTAAATGAGTTTGAAACTCAGCTGTTGAGCTCATTCATCACTGGTTTAAACATCAACTTTGCAGAGTTGTATTTTCAAGAAATTTTAAAACTGGTGAATGAGTCAAACAGAATTTTTAATGTACCTTTTATAAGGCTACTCTCCCTGTGCATCCAATCCAGGTTAACTGGGTCTGTATATATGTCTTTTAATAATAAAGTGGCAGATATACCTATTCCCATGCTCACATATAAAGTGTTTAACCATCCGGTTCCACTTTCTGGAGCACCTATCACTGCTGCTATGCAGCACTGGATTGATCACCCATATGTTGCTTCTGCATCCATGGAGGGTGATGATTCAAGTGATAATATGGGTAATAAGACCCAGGCTGTTGAAGATCGTGTGGCTGAAGCAGAGCACACAGACTCCGGGGATACAGACTCAACTCAGTCTGTGCACTTGGAGTCAGACTCAAACATTCCTGAGTCTGTTCCATCTTCAACAGAAGATGCAGGTAGTACTTCTTCTTCTTCTGAGGACATGGATACAGATCAACCTTCTTATCCTAGCCCATCCTCACCCACAAAAGAGAGTCACAAACAAACCAACCCAGATGAGTCACCACTCACTCTGGAGGAATCACCAGACTCAACCCCCAAAAGTATAGCACAAATGGAATCATCATCCATGGAACTGGATGTCAACAGAACACCTTCCAGTGCTGTAGACCATTCCATTACAGCTCTGCTAGAGTCTGTGGTGCCAATGGCTACCCAACTGACCCAACCTACACCTAGTTTAGTCAGCTTGGATACCCACATTGCTGCTGCTACACTGACCCCTGTAGTAAGCATTGAAGAAGATGCTCCAATCCTGAGCACTACCAACCCCCTCTTTACCCCACTCACAATGGCTGGACCCATATTGACCACTAGTCCTGCACTAGTTCACACTCCAGTGAGTCTTTTCTTACACCCCTTTGCACAGATTGCCAATGCCCCAGTCATGTCACAGACTGAGGTACAGATCTCCTCTTCTTTGCTCCATGATCTACCATCTTATCACCAGATGGTTAGTGAGGGCATACAAACTTCAACATCAGTTGCCAGTGATACTGTTCCATTACACCAGGAACTGTTTGAGGCAACAGGTGCAACACAATCATTTCCCCGTGATATCTTATCCTATCACCGGATTAGATCTGAGGGAACAACTACACCACTCAATGCCTATGATCGCTTTTCCATGCACAGGACACAGAGTGAGGCAAAGAGTGCAACACCAAAAGATTCCAGTGATCTTGCTCAGTTTCAACATGAGTCAAGTGAGGAACACATACCATCACCCAATTCTACCCCCTCCAACCAGACCCAGTCTGTGCCTTCTAGTACACTTAATGATGTGCTTTCTGCCATCAACAGGTTGTCTGAATGGGTACAGACTGAGTTCACTAATAATAAGAAAGAGCTAGAGAAGATGCAGCATCTAGTCTCTACTATGGTGGATAAAGTGGATATGCTGGAGGAAAAGGTATCCAATAGGTTAGATGAAATGCAGACCACCCTCTCAAACTTGGTAGATGATGTCAAAAAGGGGGAGAAGATGAAGCATGGGTCTGCAGAAGCTAAAACCTCAAAAGATAAAGATTTAAATAATAAATCCTTAGATTTAGGGGGAGATAGCAGTGAGGGAGATGATGGAGATGATGGACCCGAAGGTGCTAGGGTGAAGTCTCAGACTGAAGCTCAGTCTGTGCCACAGACTGAAGATATGAGTGCACAGACTGAGGGGGAGCAAGAGAGATTGCAGTTAGGTGAACATGCTGAGATGGTTGCACAGACTCAGGGGGAGTCATCCATTGTCTTACACATAGACCCAATTGCAACTATCTCAACCCAAGGTCAGCTGGAGTTGAAAAGACCAAGGGAAGAAGAAGAAGAAGATGTTCAACCTCTGTTAATCAAGAAAGCCAGGAAAATGAAAAGAATGGCCAGGAGGATTCCTGAAAGGGATATCTTTGATTCCCAACCAAAAATGAAGGGGATCAAAACCTGGGACCAGTTCTTAAAGCTGGCAGAAGAACAGGACAATGACGGTGATGATGATGATGCCATCAATCCTGACTGCAGTTCTGAGTCTGAAGTTTTCAGAAGATCAGATGATGATGAAGATGATGCTACTTTTGGAGGTGTAGGTGAAGGAGCCTCAAAAGTCAAGACTGGAGAGTCTCAGTCTGTGCCTTCTGAACCTGCACAAACTGAGACACAGCATCAATCACAGACTCAGAGCTCAGAGCAACCAGCAGCAAGCACTGATGTTCTAATTATCAGTGCTGAAGCCATTCAAGCTGAAGCCTATCCTGCTAGACCAACCACATCAACCAGAACACTGCCTCCAGGTAGAAGTGAGATTGAAGACAGAATGCAATGGAGAAGTGCTCATCTGATAAGCACTTATCCTGGGTCAAGCTCTACCATGGAAGAAGTAATGGATAAGGGTAAGGGCAAGGAGATTGCCTTATCCAAGCAGGAAAGATTAAGCAAGATCAAGAAGATGGTGGATGATCATGCTGCTGGAACAAGAAATCCTGAACTGTCAAATCTACAGGATGAGCTCTTGCAACAAGAAGCTACTGCTCAAGGTATGACCTTAACCGAATACTTAAATGTATTATCAATTGAAGAGCAGAAGCTGAAGGAAGCAAGATTTGTGGACATGCTCTCCAAAGAGTTAGAAGATGAAAGTTGTTCACAGACTCAGATCAGAATGAGTCAAGTTGAGCAACAGATCAAAGAAGATGAAGAGCTGTCAATAAGATTACAGAAGATAAAGAGCCTGAAACCAAAGCTACAAGCCACTTTCCAAAAGTCAAAGCTCAAGCAGAAGATCAGAGAATGTCATCTGAACAAGATTGGACATAAATTAAAGCTGGAGCTGACTTTGACCAAGAGCAAGAAGATGGTATGGGTGGATGAACTGTACACTCTAGGGCTTAAGGAATGGCAATCCATTGCCAATCTTTTGAAGAGTGCAGCTGACAAGGATCTGAAGAAAGAAGTTCTGGATGAGCTATCTTACCTGATTGAGCTAGTTCTCAGTTTGGGGCTCATCTCAGAAGAAGAGTACAAGTTGTTTTGTATAGCAAACAATTTTGTAATCAAGAAGAAGTCAGCTGGGTTATCCACAGAGAATGAGCAGAGAAGGGAGCATCCTCTACCCAAAGGTATTGTTTTCATAGATAGATCTTATGTACAGACTGACAACATTGAAGGTCTGTGCTATAGAGATATCAATGGGATAGAGTGCTTCCAGGATCAAAATGGACTATATAGAGAGTCTCTGCTACACTGCATTGCCCTGCTGAAGGAATGCAAACATTCTCAAGCCAGACCATTCAGAAGAAGACTGATCAGCTGGTTATTCAACAACCTTTCCCAACTTAGGATGATGATTGGACTTGAAGATATCTGCAAGAAGATCATCCTAGAGTATCAAGAATTTGAAGACAAATCTGATAAGGAAATGGAAGAACTGTTGAAGAGGAAAGTGGAAAAGATGAAAGAGATCAGGGCTCAGAGAAAGGATTGAAGATTGTTAGATTTTTGATTTACAATCTTATGTAATAATTGTAATATTTTTGTGAACTAACTGTGATTCTGACTTTATATATATAAGTCTTGATCCATATGTTATGATTCACCTTAGTATTTATTATTTCTCTATTATCTTTTGTAAATAGATTTTGACATCATCAGATAGGGGGAGATTGTTGGGAAAAACAATGATCAAACCTAAGTTATAAATCTGAAGAGTCAAAATCTAACTCAGTTGTATTCAGGAAACTTAGTGAAATTCCTGAGTCTGTGTTCTCAGTCTGTGCTACACAGACTGAAGAATTGTTTCTGAGTCTGTGCTACACAGACTGAAGAATTGTTTCTGAGTCTGTGCTGCACAGACTGAAGATCCTCACAGACTGAAAGCCATCCTCTTTCTGAAGACTTATGAATTCATCATCTGAAGAATGAAGATTGAATACAGAAGGCTTCACAGACTGAAGTTCACAGACTGAAGTTCACAGACTGAAGATCACAGACTGATGAGCACAGACTGAAGAGCACAGATTGAAGAATGAAAGTACAAATGTACAGGAGATATTCTTCTTTCCTTAGGCTAGATACAACTGATAAGATGTTTGAGAAAGGTCAAACATCATATAAAGGTTTTCTTCTCAGCAAAGAAACCTTTTACCTTTTTGCTTTTTCTATTTCCAAGAAAAGCAAAAAGGAAGGCGTGCAAAGTTGCCCAAGATGCATCTGTTATCCCTTGGACAACTATGTAAGCTGGATAATATAGAGTTACATCCAACTCTATAAATAGCAGTCCAAAAAGCACTGCTATTATCCAAGAAATTCAAGAGAATTAGTATACTAGACCTTTGAGCTTAGGCTAAAGCATTACCACACTTACTGTGAAGTTTGTAGTGATAACTGTATCTTTGTATACTACTTGGATCGTATTCAAACCATCTGTGTGGGTTTGAATACCTTGTCATCTTTGTGAGACAAACACTTTATTGTGAATAATACTTTGATTCATAATAAACTCTGTGTTAAAATTAATCTTGTTTTCCGCCTAGATTAATTTAAACTTGTTTGATATAAAACTTGGATATAAACTAACACGTTGAGATAACTGTTATTTAATATGTATCTAAGTTTTGGGAACCTTGTGACCCAACATGAAGAAACTAATAAGAATATGTCATGTGTCATAAAATTCACTTTCTCCTCACATTTTTAAAAATTAAATATCTCACAAACGGTAAGTCAACAAATTATAAAAATTGCACCACAAAAATCAATATTTTTTTCTCTTCGATTCGACATCTGACAAGGTATACTCTCGATGACTTTTTTTCGTTTTCGATGGATTTTTTAAATAACTATCACATGTGATACCGATGACTATTATATGTGATACCAAATACTATCACATATGATACCAACGAGTATCACATGTAATACTAATATTGTACAATTTGTAAACTCATAAAAAAAGTTGTTGAAAGTATATCATGTGAGATGTCTAATCGAAGAGAGAAAAATGTTGATTTATATGGTGTAATTTCTATGATTTTTCAATAAGTCATTATTGATATATTTAATTTTTGAAAATGTGGCAAAAAGTGAGTTTTGTGACACGTGACGCATTCCTACTGGTTACTCAATTCTTATCAAAATTCTTCATTGATTCATATGTCTTGATATAATAGTGTCTTTCATTGACATTGTGCATATAGTTATTAGTTATTAAAGGTTTAAATGTGTGCGGTATAAAATTATAGTATATTATTTTAGTTTTATTTATGTAAAGATAAAATAGAGATTTGTCAAGTTTATTTTATTGTAATCATAGTAACATGTACTTCCTCGGTGCCACTACTATTGTTCCTTCCGAATTTTGTTGGATTTAAAATAGGTCGGATGAATGTCAATTTTGCCCTTGTATTTAAGGCAAGTTTGACTGAAAATTTGTATGAAATAAATGATTGAGAGTAATAAATGAGGGGTAAATTGGAGAGTTTAATGATTTTTAATAGTTATTTTTTGCAATTAGACAATTTTTTTGAGACATTCATAAATAATAAGATGGACAATAAAAATGGGACGGAGGAGGGAGGGAGTAAGATTTAGATGCAATTAGCAAGAATATTAGGACAAAATTTTGTCTCAAAATTTAATATTTTCTACTTGTATATATAGCATTGCCATTTACTGATCAAAATCGGTTACCACTAATCATAAAACAAATCTTCTCTCCATTATTTTATTATATCTATATGAGGATTAGTTTTGACTATATTCTTATACCTATATCTTGTGTTTGCTTCAGAATCTATCACAATTCGAATCAATCAACTATGATTTGCTCACTAAAGGCTTAAAGGATGATTCATCTACAAATCCAAATGTACAGTAAACCTGGATCTCCGTTTCAAAGACAACAAGTGGCTTATCAGCATTGCTGATTGTATATCCCCTAAATGTACGTGTCTTAACTTTTTTTCATATATATTTGGGACTTCACATCATTTCTCTGGAACTGATCAGATTTTTTTAAAGATGTAAAAGTAGCTTAATTGGAAACTCATGGGGATGGTTTAAGCTTTTCATACATGTTATAATGTTGGGCGAATGGGCAGCAGGCTACGGATACAGTCATAGAGCATGGCTCGCTTTCTCAGCAACATTTTATGTCACACAGCTCGATTGCACACATATTTATCATGTTTGGCTAAACTCGGCATGTATGGTAAATTTGATTGATGAAGAAGGAAGAAAGAGAAGATATAAGGTTGTCATGATGATGAAATTAAAGCAGTAATCATGCTAATCCTAATTCTATTTCAAAATTATAAAATAAAATAAAAACAATGTATAGTTCTTAGAGAAAATCCATCAGTAGGAAGAAAAGGTCTCTATCTTCTAGCTGTGAACCATACCAATAGATGCATGAAAATGTATGCAAAGAACTTGTACCTGGCTAATTATCATACTCTTTAATGTGAAGAACCATACAACATCAACAATGTAAACATTCACAAATTTCTCAAATGAAAAAGCTCAGTTTCGCAGTTAGTTAACTACCAGAATAGTTGTCACTGTCTGTCATCTCAACATCCAACTGTATGTTCACGGCGAAGAATGTCATATTACTACAGTTGACCTTTTAAGCAATCAATAGCATTCTCGGGATCAGGATTTTGTTCATTTGTAATAGGAGGGCACACCACATTCTTGACGACAGCAAAGTAAAGATCAAAATCTGCTTTCAACTTTGTGCAGGATGCCTCTATCCATTTTTCTGCAACATTAATGGGAAGACTATCGAGACTGTCCCTTTCACGTTCTTCAATTGTAGGGCGTATTTCATCATACACATAATCAAGTTTCACAGTTGCTTCATTTCGTTCTTCCTACACAGTGATAATTGAATAACAACAAAAGAGGCAAGTATTTAGTTACTCTCTTGAGTATTTAATGACTTACTTGAACATTAAGTTAACCCACCCAATATATTTAGCTTAAAAAATTGAAAATTACATCAAAAAGTATGTAGAGGGACCTTGTACCTCGCATTTGATGAGTTCATCTTGTACTTTCTTGGAAGCAAAGAGTTGAGCAACGCGTTTTCCATTGACCTGCTTCCTACCAGATAGCTTTTGCTTTCTGTTTGGACTGCGTTTAATTGGACGTTTTGCAGAACCCGTGCTTGATCCATTGTTTAAATCCGCAACCGCATTGTTATTCTCCGGTTCTGAAACAACCATAGCAAGCTGATCACCTTCTTTCTTCCCTTCCACTTCACACTTGACATTACCAATGGTCCCAACACCAACTGGTTCTGAAAAACTTGACTTGTAATTATATCCAAAACCATTGTTCAACAAAGCATGCTCAGTTTTGACTGTTATCGAGGCTTCCTGAACGGTAGAGTCTGTAATTTTGGTAAGCTTATCTGAAGGTTCATCCTCAGCAGAATCATACAGCGGGAATTGATCAACCGTGTATCTGATGGAGAAAAGAAAAAAAGAAGCAATATTAGAAGTGGCAAAACAGGCTGCTCAGGTTTGTTGGGCATCTGGTCAAGACAAGTGGCAGGATCAAAGGTGAAAATAAGGAGAGAAAATATGTAAGCCATATCTCATGCATTGTATGGAGTGGGCATGCTTTGACACCAATCTTTTAGGCATGTATGTCTGTACTATATTTTTTTATGTATAAAAGAAGATCATATTAGTAAACGCTAGCTACATCGCTAAATCCAAAATTTATCAGTTTCACCAGGTGTGAATCAATGTTCAAGTTAACCAATATGCTGCGTGCAAAAATCAATGTTCAAGTTAATTTGCTACAAGGCTATGCAAAATCATGACTACACACGAGAAAGCAACATACACACACCAATATATATGAATATAGCTATATGTACATAACATATGTACATAGAGACACATGTACATACATGTAGACGCACATCTATACATGTATGCATAATATTACCTGTCATCACCATCTTCCCACACATGGTTATGCTCCTGTTAAGAAGACAAAATATGAGATGCTTATTCAAGAAATTATAATTGTTTTCTTAAAGGAGCAATAAAAACAGTTATTCGTGTCAAACTGTACCATAATTATCCATTTTGAGCCGAAGCCACTGTGACCGGCCAATCAACCCACCCAATTTCCTACCTCTAGTATAATCATAAGTTGGACAAAAGATTTATGTCCGACGATTTTTTAGTTCAAAATCCACAGAGCTTAAATCCAACAATCCTAGCCCAACTACATAACACCTAAAAAAACGAAATAGATGGAAATTTGACCGCCAATTCAACTGTTACATTAGATTACCTAGACTAAGGTGAACGACAGTCTATATTAGCTGAACTTGATGATTTGACCAATTTATGAATTGAAAAAAGAACAGATCGACCTATTCATAAGTAAATGGGTCGATATTGCCACCTCTAATATGTGGACATATATTACGTGTAGGCAAACTGAGTGTCAGATTCCCAGAGATCCTTATAAAAATCCCGAAAAATAAATTTATAGGTATGCAACGAAACACTAGACATCTTGTTAAAATGTTTACCTGGAAACCCTGGGACTTCGCACCAAGAAAAATAGAACAATTAGGGGCCCCACAAAGACAACGCACATTAACACCACCATACCATTCAAAATTATAGTTATATGCCAGTTCAGCTCCAGCAGAAATGTCTTGGGTTGCAAATATCCCGACCCGTGTTTCCCCCAAAACCGTCCACTTCCTTGTCTCACAATTCGGTTGGCTGCAACCAACCAGAAATACAGTTAATCCAGCAGTTGCTTGAAGGATGGGTTAAATAACGTGAAAATGCGAGTACTTTTGTATGGGAGGTAGACCCAAAACCCTATTTTGTCCAATATAATTATAATTATTTTTCATATATATAATATGTGGCGGAATACTCAGATATGACCACAGAATATATAGATACGTATGTGTGTGTGTGCGCGCGCACACACAATTTAAATACTTTAGAAAACTTTCGACACATTCACACACTTGTGAAGTGACCCATTTTCTTTGGAGCTACCATTTCTTTGTTTATCCATTTGACCCGTTAGAGATAAAACCTGGGCCGAATAGACCCATTTAGAAATAAAATGGGGTGAAATTCCATCTAAAGCTTCTGATAATAAATTCCAACCAAGTAACTTACCAGGAGTGGTTTATAAATCTACCAAGACTTCCTTTTCTTGTGGCATCAATAAAGTAATTGGCATTAAGGGAGATTATATATGCATCCCTTAAACCTGCATTCAAATCAAAAGTCAGAAAACAATAAATTACTCCATTGATTGGTTTCTACTAGAGGTGTCACAATGGGTAGGTTCGGCAAAAGGTCAAAACAGGTAAATTTGTATTGGGTTCGGTTGGGTTGACCCGAAACATTTTTTGTCAGATATGGTTATCTTTTTTATTATTAATGAAGCAACTATGTTTGTAAAGTTATATTATCACAAGAAATCTGATTAAATGAATATAGTTTAGGAGGTTTTAGGTATTAAAAATACGTTATGGGCGACATTCTCCTTGTTCAACCCATTTGAACCGTTTCCTTTTCAGCTATCTTTTTAATCCGAAGTAAATGGGTCAGACTTGCCACCACTAGTTCCAGCCACCCACATAATCTTGCCCAATATTAATCTTATTCTACCTTGAGCTTCATAAGTTTGAGATCTTTGCTGTGCTTCGTCTGAAGAAATTACTTCTCCACAATACTCAATAATGAATTGTCCAGCCTGACCATACCAGAAAGGAAAAGTCAACAATAAACATTAATGCATGAGCAGTGATATGATTCATAAAAGAATATTAATTAGGAAGTAGCATTACTGAAAGTTATGAAACTCGAATCGTCTTAGTATCTTAAATATGGATAGCTATTCAACAACATTTGCTATATCAACTAAACAGATCCTTCATGAGTAGAGGTGGCCAGATGGGAGGTCAGCCAGATTGGTAAAATGTCAAAATAAAATGGGTATAAATAAAAATTTGTCGGGTCAACCTTTTTTTATACAAAACATTTGCATTTTCTACATTTGAATAGTGTCGTAAATATGATTACACAAACTATACTATTTTAATAACTATTTAATACTTGGAAGTAAAAAAATTTTAAACAGAGAAGTAAAATGATTTAATATGTTCGTTGAACTTAAAATACACTTTGGGCAGCTTTTATCCTGTTCCGTTTTCAGCAAAAAATTTGAAGTTACCCATTTGACCAGTTTGAGATAAGACCTACGGGTGGCAATTCCTGACACAATATGAACCCAACACGAAAACGAACGGGTTAGTGGTTGGGTCTAAACAAGTTAGGATCATAAACGCCTCGGCATGGCTAACCCGTTTCACAAATGGGTTAAGTTATGGTTGGAATATTTATCGAGTTCCTTTTCATTTCTCCAAAAATGAAAGCTATTTAATAAACCTGTTTAATAAATAAGTACGGGTTAGGGTTGAACTTTCCGACACATTTAACTAAATGGGTCAGGTTAGGGCTAGGATATATGAACCCACCAACACGCCAACCAAACCCGACACGAATGAACAGCCATAATTAAACCTAGCCCCGAGTATACCATTCGTAAGTAAATGGGGTGAAACTGCCAACTCTATTCATGACTATATAACTTGAATCCATAAAATTCATGACCATCGTAAACATAGATTGATTACCTTTATATTTTGATCAGCTAGAAGACCCCATCCACGGCCCTCGGTCTTGAATAACTTTGTCTTTGCATATTCAGATTTTTGAAATCTCTGAAAATGGTGAAAAGAAACATTAAAGTACGTCACATAATACAGTGCTTTTGTTCGTTTGTGGAGCACAAAAACATGAAATAACATTTATAACACTAACAAAACACGAAAATGAGAAGAGGATAAAGCTGCCATTGTGTACAACGATATTAAACACTTGGCAAATTGAAAAGTGGACGGGTCAATTTTAATAGGAACAATATAAAACTAGATATTTGAATTGAACTCCACTTAAGTCTATAGAAGCAAACTAATCAAAAGCCACTTCTGGAAGGAATGTGTAGCAGGAACTTTAAGTGCATCAATTTTATCGTGACACATTGCTATATAAATCCCCAAATCCTTCATCTAGACATGGGAAACAAGACGTAAAATATAGGAGCAGATAAGGCACGCAACGTACGAGTTGTGGACTCTGATGAGAGAGGATGACCGAGACACACGTTCTACGGTTCTAATGCTTACGAGAAAAAGGAAAACAAAAAAAAAAAACAAGAAAAGAAAGATTCAGAAGTGATGATGAAAACGTTCTACACCTAGCAATTTGCGCTAGTGACATTTACCTGATTCTTGCAATAGCTGCCACAGGGGCAATATCCAGGGGTGCACTCTGTGTTGGTCAATACATTCAAACATCGCTCTCCACATGCAAGCTGAGTATTTCCAAAATCAAATTTGCATTCACAGACAGCAATATCTTCTTCTTTTTGCTTCATCTGCCTACAGCCCCATACAGTATCTCGGAATCATTATAAAATTTTAAAGGTGGCTCGAACAAACATGAGGAGATGTTGTTTTCAACAGATTCACACATCAAGTGAAGAAAAAATAGCTAAATATGCATCTAAATTTTTAGCAGTAGAACAGAGGCTATAGCAACAGAGCAAAGAAGACAATGTTGATATATGTACATGTATCTGTGTGTGTATACAAACAGGAGACATTATGCTATGTCGTGAAGACTGTTTTCTAAGCATTATAAATTGCTTGAAACAAACATGAATGTCAAATACAATAATACGCTAATTATTAATTATCACAGGGATTATCGGGGTTACCATAATAGTCCAAATAATAACAAATCAATTAAACTGGTTGTGATTGACAGGCATAGTAACTATCATAACCAACTTACCAAATCGAACAAATCAAAGAAAAGATAAACGTAAATCTATGATAAAATCACAAAACAAGTGAAAAAAATAGATACAGCGAAATAAACACAAAAATCAGTGTTATCCCCCAATTTACAAATTTCCATGCCTCATCTCATTCTATAATCACCACAACCATTTGTTTGTTTAATGACTTAAGTCCTGAGAGAAAATCAGTGCACATGTATGGTGTTGCATGTGCAATAGAAAAACATGAATGCACAAAATGATGAAAAATCATACGCTTATTTTTATAATTTATACAACAAGCCTAATGTATCGAAAAACATAGTGATTTAAGCAAGAAATAACTTACTTCCGGCCTGAGCGTTCATTTCGAGTGATATGTGTGAATGGAGCCAGTCCTTCAGGTAACTGAGCCTTAAAGACAATGCTCAAAGTTAGTTGAAAAGAACAGATAACATTTAGCAATATCAGAAATATAGATTGGACTAACGTGAAATTTATCACAAAAACTTGGTCAACCAGACAGTAAGACATTGTGCAAACTGCAAAATCATAACCCTATTAACTTGAATAAGTATAACATCAAAGACACTAAGAAGTGCATAAAAAGCTCCTAAGAGAATCGAGAAAAAAGAACACTAGAAATGTTTTTAATGTGAAACCTTGAGGAACATGGTTATATGACAGAACAAATATGTTGGTAATCTCAATTTACTGTAATTACAAACATGGCAATATCAAATAAGTATTGGTAGTCACATGTCAATAACAATATACAAAAAGGCAATACAATAAAATACCAAAAGAAATATGGGTGGCGGATTACTTATACCTACCCAAAGGCTCAAAAGTAAAATAAGTAGATAGGACACAACAATATTATTGCATCAACCACCTTGTAAACTACCCTCTAAGGGAGAGCTAGGACGAGGGATTCAAAAGAAACTTTGATATTGAATAATCAGAATCGGTTAATTAGTTGTAATATAACTGACAATGAAAAATAGTGTTTGGATGTACACGATACACCTGTTGTTTAAACTTTTTAAAATGAAGTGATGAGACATTTCACTGCTTGACAAAATCTGATTATCCAAGGAATCAATAGATTAAATCATTAAAAAAGACATTTTTTATCTCTAAAAAAGGGAAGTGTGGAAGGGGAGCAAAAGTCTCTCAACTTACGGTAGAAGAAGAGATGTTAAGGCACATTCAGTTTGCACTTAGATGATCAGTTTTATTGGAATTGCAGGTATATGGAACTGACTAGGTGACCCCTAATCAGAAGCAAAATCTCTCTATCCAAACTATTAAATACTGATTACTGTGATAATCAGTGATCAGTTCCAGATCACAGAATTTTAATAATCTAGGCCAGTGCCATACCAAACACAATACAAACAAATCCACACAAGTTTGATAAGGTCATCATGATCCAATTTAAGGTTCATTATCAGATTACTGTTATGATTCTCACTGTGAACAAACAAAAATTATTGGCTTTATGAATCCTGGAAAATTGACATGTATTATTTGCTTTGAAGATACTGGAATTGACATGAGATTTGATGTTATATGTAATCATAGTAACATGTAAGTTTTAGATGTAATTAGTATGAATATTGGGACAAAATTTTGCCTCAAAATTTACTGGTTTCTACTTCTATATACAGCATTGCCATTTACTGATCAAAATCGGTCACCACAAATCACAAAACAAATCTTCCTTCCCTCATATAAGGAAAGTTAAATTTAGGTGGTAATGATAAACACAAAAATAAAGAGACTTTCAGAGCTTTTCAGTCATTATCCATATACTATCAGATCTACAAGACATGTGTGCAAATTAAAGGAGAAACTGTGATACATATCCAATCAAGAAAAATATCTTAATAAATCCCACTTACAATTACAAATTTGTGAATCCATCAGGGATATTAGATTAACAACACAAAATAAATTGCGCTAACAAACAAACCTTTCTACGACGAGCAAGGTTAAGGGTTGTTTTTTTACCCAAACAAGAGCTTTGAGATTTTTTATTTGTTTCCTCTCCTTTCTCCATCAATCAGCTCACAGACAGCTAGAGCTTTGTGTCGGTGAGTGTAACTTTCCAAATTTAGGACCCGACAACAACAATTCGCAATCTTGTCTTTCTCTATGATGCCTATTTACAATTTAATAAAAAATTCATTGATGTTTCCCATATAGCATTGGGAATAACTCTATTTGGGCCTTGAACTTCGATCCTACTCGAAAATAGGCCAGTAAAACTTTAACTTTTGGTGAATTGGCCCATAAACCTCACAATAAATTGTACCTAACTTAAGAGCCTCAACCTTGCCTTTTTCCTACTAAAATAAAGCAAAATGCACAATTTAAACTTGATGAGATCATGTGTTTGTACATGAATTCAATATCTCAATTTTTAATATTTGAATAAATTGTTATGGATTCGAACACTAAAGCCATGTCTTTCCTTTCATCTTGTTCAACTTGAAGAGAAAACAAAGAGTCAAAAACAAAAGAGAAAACGGGAAATCATATACATCATCCTCCACTCATATGTCGCGTGTTCTCTTTATTCGTCTCCAATTCCGTTAACGCCTTTTTAAGACATAAGCAGACTTCTTCATATTTCCTCGCTGTCTTCAACCCAAAATTTCTAAAGACTTTTGGCTCACAATATAGATACTGATTCCACTACCAACCCAAACAAGATTATTCCCTTAGTCCTATCAATCCACCTCTTTAGATAAGTGAAACATGTCCCAAATTGGTGTGAGAAGATAAATATGAACACCTTATAAAGCTTACAGTTGTGGCTTTCTAAATACTTCCACCGTTGTTTTAAATTGTGATCCGAATTATTTGGCTAGTCCAAAACTTTGGGCTTTGGGTGTTCCAACAAATTCAAGCGTTCCAAATTAAGTAATGGTGGAAAATATCTAGCTCTAAACTAAACAAAATTGCAAGTAAGAAACTATATTCATCCACATAGACTTTCAACTGCATAGTGTTAGGCATTGACTTGTATGGTAAAAAAGAAAAAAACATCAGAATTTGATTACAACTACATACGAATTCAAATCTTTCCCTAAACCTAAAATTCACTGATTCTGCTAGTCCCAACTACTCATTATCCGTCTAAAAGTTCACATTGTATCAACTACATAATTAAACAACATATGTAAGGAATCAACAAAGGCCAGATTTGAATACTTACATGGATTCTATTGAAATCAAGCTCCATTACGGCCACAGAGCAGCACAAAATATACCGAGCTCAGACACTTGCTCTAGGGTTTATAAAATATAGCAACTTCTAAAATAACAACAAAAACAGAAGAAATTAATATATAGAACATGTGATTGAATTATAATTTAAGATAAAAATGTAAGCTTTACCTCATGATTAAGCTAAGATTTGTGACGAGTCATTACGCATTTACGATTTTGTTGATTTTGCCGTGGGGAAAACTTTCTTTGGCGCTGCGATTTAAGTTTCTATTGTGTGACTTCCAGTAATGTTGAAAGTAACCGATTAATAATATCTTAACGAGTGAATGAACTATAAATAAAGTTAACAAAAATAAGATATTTTTTGTACATGTATGTTTATTATGTTTGTGTTAATTTTAAGAAGTGATTATTGTGATAAATAAAATTTTAAGCTTTCATCTTTTGTTAAATAGAAGGAAGAGATTTGAAAAATATTGATAAGAAATAAAAAGTAAAATAATAAGTTTTAAACAATATTTATATAAAATTAAAGGTTTTGTTTTTTTTTTATTTGAAAAACATTATGTCAACTACCATTATATTAATGATAATCGTCATGTGCCGATGCCAAAAGCTTAAACGTATGCATATAGAAGATGTCTCGTACTCAATAAAAATTTAATTGTTACCACGAATTATAGTACAATACAATTATAAACGGTACAATATAAAAGTAATTTCAACACAACTATTACGAAATAAAAGAATAATACGACTAGAATACATAAAAGATAATGTATTCATTAACATTGATGAGCACATGGTTTTTCTAAAATCGATACGTAGTTTGTTTTACATGGTATATTAATTAAAGTAGTAGTACGGTCGGACTTGAACCTTTTGCTTGAAAATATTATCGAAATTGTTCTTCGTTAGTTAACTAAAAAGTTTGTTCAGAGCTTGACCAAAATTATTTGGCCCAAATGTGACTATAATAAAACTTTTAAGCTTAAAAAAATATAATATGTGAGAGCTTGGATGTGTGTCTATGGGGGTTCATCAATCTTTCATCTTCTAAATTAGAGAACAAAATTTCTAGATGATAATAGAAAACAAGAAGATGATAAATTATAATTAAATATAGGTTCTGAAATACGAAATATTACAATTGATTATTGAAAATTTAATTTATTTTCAACACCTGGTGATGCATATTACACTACTAATTCACATTTTAATCATCATGTATCGTTGCATTAGATTTGAAATGGGTATTTGTTTTTTATATTAAAAACATAACGATCAGTTTTGCTGACAGAGTACATGTATAAAAAGTTTTAACTAGATAAAATTTATATATTTATATTTGTAAACCTTTTAAAATATACATATTCAGTATTGACCACTTTATTTATAATTTGGTGCATCTAACAAATGGTGCTTTTTACGACATGATTAATTACTTAAAAAAAACTAATTTTATAAATAAATTTTACGCCTTTCATTTTCTAAAGTTATGAAAATAAATTCAGGACAAAATAGAAACCCCTAAAACCCATAAAATTGAAGAAGCTTAAACCTTAGCCCTCCTTCTGTTGCCAAATCTGCATCACAAAATGCTACACTTAAAGTAGCAGATGCGATTACTCTCATGTTTCTATGGCAATGGTGCTGATCTTCTTCAAATTCTATTTTCTTAGGGTTTCCTCTTTCATTATTTGTTGATGCCGATCATTAAAGTTTTCCGACGTTTTCACTCCAATAATACTTCAGCCAGACAAGGTTTGCTTCTCTATTTTTATTTCAGTATTTTCGATTCCAAAATTTCCGTTGTAAGTGATTTTATAATCTGCTCGATCATTTTAAGCTGTGTATATGTTGTATTGACCTTGATCTGTAGTTATGATGATTAATTATTTAGATATTTGATTATCTCGGTTTGAGTTTGGTTTATGTTTATTATTTGGATTGTACGACGTGGCTTTTGCGTATGCAAGGATATCTGTAGTTGTAAAGAAATCCTAAAATGGACACTATATTTTGATAACTTGAATGTTTTCTATTTTTCGGGACTTTTGCTACTACAACGGTTGATATATTGATTACTTGCATAAGAGGTTTAATGTAGCTTATGTAATGTTGAAAACACCTCTAGTAATTGTATTGTAGGCCAAGAGGTTTAGTAGAAACTTAATGTTTAAGGTATCGGTGTGAGGTGATTTCAGAATTCAGATGTGAGTTGCGGATCTCCAAATATATGTTGAAGGTCCAAGTTGTGTATTGAAACTGTGTAACTTATAGTATTATCTTATTTTGAAGCCATACTTGTCTTTGGAGTAGTTTCTTCTTGCTACCTGATGCACACCATTATTCTGTGATACGATAGTTTTTTTTTATTTTTGCGTTCTGTTAAAAAAGTTTTGACGATTGATTATGTGATACATGACAGCTGTTACTGAGATATCCAATTTGGTGCCTGGATCAAATGTTGAGCTGTCTGAAAGGTCTTCTGTTTCTCCAAATACTTCTAAGAGACCAATCCGGAAAAAGGTAGCGAGTGCTGATCGGAGGTTGATGCTGGAATCCTTTGTCAACAAGTACAGATCTATGAATGTGGGAAAATTCCCGTCTCCAACAAGTGCACAAAAAGAGGTAGGTGGCAGTTACTATATAATCAGAAAGATGCTTCAGGAGATGGAATACAATTTCAGAATATCTTCTGAGGAGAAAGGACTTGTCAAGGAGAATAAAAAGCTGACTAAAGGTGAGGATACTATAAATAGGGAAATAGTGATCGAATCATCTGGAAGTCAATATGAGTCAAACAGTCAAGTAACTATTAATCAACAGCTTAGTGAAGATCCTTTGTCAGAATCCAAAGGTGAGGATACTATAAGCAGGGAAATAGTGATCGAATCATCTGGAAGTCAACAGGAGTCAAACAGTCAAGTAATTATTAATCAACAGCTTAGTGAAGACCCTTTGCCAGAATCCAAAGGTGAGGATACTATAAGCAGGGAAATAGCTATCGAATCATCTGGAAGTCAAGAGGAGTCAAACAGTCAAGTAACTATTAATCAACAGCTTTATGAAGATCCTTTGCTAGAATCCGTCAGTAACTTTGAATTGAAGGAGGGGTTTCAACCATCGACAAGCAGCGCTGACGCTGGAAACAGTAATGTTACAAGAGTAAGCATCTGATATAAGCTTTTATGCTATTAGATCTATTGTATTGGAGGTGTCAACATGAACGGGTCATGCAGGTTGGGTAACGGGTCAAATTGGGTTTGGATTAAACCGAGTTTTATTTAGCTACGGGTCGAAATGGTCTACAGGTTTCGCGAACATTTTTTTTTGTGATGAAATTTATTACAAAAATAGTTTTTTTATTTATTTGCTTTTTGTTCGTACAATAAACTCACACACCCCATGATCTAATTGTTACGTGTTTAGATAATGTGTCTGCATGTAAGATATTAACTTATATGCTACTGCCAGTTATTCATGTGTACAATCGTTTCTTGGCTAAGAATGTATTTGGGAAATCTCTAAAGCATGCTTATCCATGTGAATGGTGGCTGCGAGGAATTTATGTGATTTAACTCTCTATCGATGTTCACTCTCTACTAGAATTATACATGTCGCAATTTTGATCGCTCGATTTGGGTTATATTATATCTCTAACAGTTGGAATGGGTAAATTAAAAAATAGCAAAGATATAACGGGTATGCATTTAGCCTCTTAATTCAATTTTTGAACCCTAATTTAGCTCTTTACCGAAATAAATAGTTTTTCTAATGATATCTGACACAGTAGTTATTATACAAACATATGAATAATGAATGTTGGCCAAAAAGTATTCTCGGTCAACACAGCCCAACGTTACTCTTTAGTCCATGCAATATTCCACATCTGTGCAATACAATCATTAGCTGATGCCCACTATGAGTATTGATATATCTTTGCCACCAGTATTTATTCAAATACTCGTCTTTGTAGCATGATACTCATAACATTGCAACAAAGAGTGATGATATAAAAGGTCAATGTCATCAGATGCCGGAGCAGAAACCAAAAGATGAATCTTACTCTGAAGATAAACTTGTTTTTGAGGATTCACAGTCAAAAGTTGAAAAACAGCGTGACGGGATAAGACACAATATGAGGTAATCTTATATGCTAATTCAAAAGTTGATACTATTAATACATAATTATTGTTGATCAATGTGTTCCAAGTTGGTGCAAATAAATGACCTTATACTATATGCGAGATGAAACATTGGTGATGTTGAATTGGTAGTTTTTTTTTAAAATACCGAATTGCTTCCTGTTGCATCTATTACCACTGATGTTTCTTATACGTTGTTTTATCTTATCTTAATCTAAAACCTACTCTGGATCCCGATGTTTACGTTAATGCGTTGCCATGTCTGATCCAACGAGTGTATTTATACGAGCCAAAGTTGCTACCTCTATGTTCAATAAATACATTTTTCATATAGGAATAACATAGTAGTTGGGTGAGTAATTCAGCTGCAAATTCTTGAATGTAGGGACATGCCTGAGCAACAAAAAGATGAGGATTTGAGAGGGAAACCATCTTTATGGGGGAACTTGAAGTCGATGGCAACTGAATTTTTTAACAGCTGGAAGAAATGATAGTTTTCTGACTTCGTCGTCACACTGAATCCTTTGTTTAAGATACAAGTCAACACATTGCCCTCTTTCTCTGACGTGGATCAAGCTTGGAGTTATTTCAAATATGTACATTTCATTAATGAAATTTTTGCTACTATATGAAATTTTGCTAGGTGGCTGCATCATTTTAGGCTAAAGTTTGTAAAATTTGTGAATTACTTAAATGTGAATCTGCTCGTGAGGTAGTTGAAATCCTTCTCATTATCCGATGACTCTTTGTTTCCTTGTGTGTACTTTATATGAAACTACTCCTGTCCCCGTAACAATATATATCTAAAGGGGTTTTTGTCTGATTGTTGTGAAAGTGATGCCTTGTGTTCATATCATACCTAAATACGCTAGTAGATGAAATGTTGTCATTGTACGTGAAAAATCACGCACTTATCAAGTCTGCAAGTTACCCCTTTTTACCTTATTGTTGGCGTCTCTTGATCTTGTTCATGAACTCAAATTCTAATAAATTATAGAATGACCTTTTCTTTACAATCAAACTACGTTCACATTATAGTAGGCATCTTTATAAGCCTACTATAATACCTTCCTCTATGGCTTACAATGGAGTAATTATTATTCCTTTTTACAAAGTCTACGTGACACAAAATAATTAAAAGATGCAATTTGTGTTATTAAAGACCTCACGACATAAAGGAATAGGACAAACCACAATATATATAACTACTCCAATGTTAAGAAAATGATGATACACAAATTTGATAAACGTGCACATATACGTTATTGTGTTTTCTAATCAAATGATTTATAGATAAAAGTGATCCCCAAAAGATCAAAGCATTTCCGCATTACCACTTCGGTTGCCTTACACAACAATAATTTGCTAGTCTCCTCACTAGACCCAACAACCTGCCAAAACTTTCAGAGTTACGTTAAATCCTGTTAATCTTTGACAAAATCATCAGATTTGCCTTTCTATAAATCAATAAAACTTTTAGAAAATTACAGAAAATTAGGTTTCGTTTAAGATAAGCGGGGATTAAATTTCATATTGAATGAGAAAAAGAGTATATGTAAGTAAATATACCTGCTGCCACACAGAAGATTCTAAACTGTTAAACTTCTTGCATAAACCATAAAGGTAATCACACAGGATATGTGGCGTAAGAATTGTGCAAACCTCTCCGAGAACCTAAAATGGAAAGTTAAATTATTGATGGAATAATATAATTTACATAATCATATTCAACTGTTAGAGTTATATTTACAAACTAAATTTTTTCACAACTGTCAAAAACATCTTGGCATATGCTTTAATTATTCATTAAGCTACTAAGTATTTAATTCCAACTATGCTTTATGTAACACCCTGTGTTATAATGATAATTATGAAGAACCACTGTATATGAACTATATAAAGTCAAGGTGAAATTGTGAGGAGATGGACGTCGTCTAAAACTTAATCTGACTTCTATGTTAAAATACTGAGAAGAAGAAAATACTCCGTAGTATTATGGACTATCGCATGTGAACTATAACAGTTCACACAATTCCTGAGCCATTTAGCATTGCATATATTATACAAATGTATCATGTTTTGGGAAACTAATAAAAGAAGGGGAAATTCAGAAACACAAGTTATGTCAAGTTATGTTGATTTGACAATTCACTTTTGAACGGTTGGGAAATTTAAACAATCATTATCTTACCTCAGTAAACCGGAGTAAATGTAATCCCAACTCACGCTCATCATCTTGCTTCAATATTAACACTTCAGCCTGTCTCAAACAAATAAAAAATCTGTTTAATATATAAAATCGGCTCATTTACCTTCGTCTTACACTTGCTTTTTCATTCATGTTTTTCAATTCAATTTTGAATACACTTTACACTAAATTTAACTGTGAATTTTCATAAATTAGCTCTGTGTTTGTGTACGTCTTTGCAATTACATTGAAACGAAAAAAAATTCTTACCGTTAACTCCTTGATGCCTTTACTAGAATTCATGATAATTGAACAAATTCGAACATGAGTAAATTGTAGATATACAACAGTATTCCCCTATATATCGATGAATGTGAGCAAATAAGAAACAAGATCGATGTGAAGATTTCAAATCAATGAGAATCTACAATAAAAAAAATTGCATAACATCACAAGTAATGGTTAAACATCATAAGAATACCTCTTTATTAAACATTTGATCAAAACTGAATGTATAATTAGTCAATCTGTTGTTCTTCAAGTCTGCATACCTTGTAAAGAACACATGCATAGAATATGAATATGCACGAAACTTGACCAAAAAGTAAGGTATCTTGTGTTATAAAACAAAAGGAAATAGCCTGTATTCCTGTAAGCATACTTTAATTCAATATAATAAAACTGTAACATTTGTTTATCTACACCTTTTTTTAGAGATAAAAATTTGATTATAGCAAGTTCTTAGGAAATTTTAATATTTACCACTCTACTCATATAATTGGTACCGATAGCATAAGTACAATAGAAGTAATAGTAATAGTCAGTGTTTAGAAGTACTCCGACTCGACTAGGCCTAAGTTGGTCCAAAGAGTCGGTCAACAAAAGTCAACGACTGTCAACGGTCAAAGTTGGTCAGAGTCAGATTTGGTTGGTCAAAGTCAGTCAAAATTGGTCAAAGTCAGTCAAAATTGGTCAAAGTCAAAGTTGGTCAATATTTTTTAATGACTTAAAGTTAGGGTTTTTGAACGATTATGTTTATGTTTCAAGACAATTATGAAAAGAATAACGTTTATTTATGTTTATGTTTACATTCTCATCTATATTTACACATATAATTTTGAAATTTATTAGTTAGATGTAAAAAAAGTCAACAAAGTCAAATCCGACTAGTCCATACAAGGTCCCGATCAACTAGTCCCCGACTAGTGCATTTTACAACCTTGGTAATAGTTATATGATAGAGCATTAGAATCTTACTTAACAACACCATATCCAAGTGCTTCAGCAGCATGCTCAAGCTCATTAGCAGTCCACTCAACTAAAAAAATGCATATGTAGTCACGATTTGGGATATGAAGAATATTTAACATTATAAAATCGAAACATATTAAAAAACAAGAATGAATATATATATTTGGTATACCTTGTTTCTCAAGGAGCGCTTTACATCGACTTTTAGCTTCGTCAAGCAAACTAACCAAGTTATCCACCTTAGTACTAGAAGCTTGAAATCTCTCAAAATCATCACCTTCATCAAGACCAAATCCTACATGACTTAAAGGGCATTTAGAATGATCATCTGGCATCAACCGTGCACGTTTGGCAATCTGGGGGGAAGATTGTTGATCGCAATAAGTATTCAATTCAAATTCTTGATCTTTTTTTGAAGATGTAAACAGTTATGGTGTATAAAAGTTACTTACAGTGATGCACATTTCAATGTAGACTCGTTTCCCTACATCACTCACATGCATTATCCAGTCTGCCTTTTCCTCGTTAAGTGCATGCCTACATATATATGCAAACAGTAGAGGTTTCCCAAAAAAATGTATTACTAGCCAATTGAAATATGTTTTGACAAAATCAGCATTTATAACAAGTAAACTAACCACAAAACTGTGAGATCCACAAGCGGTAACTCATCTCCTACACTTCCTATAGGCAAACCCTTTTCCCTAAATAAATCTTGAATATTTCTAGTGTAGGATTCATAAATGCTTTTATCCTGAAAATAAATGGAATTAAACTCATAAACAGCAAAAATAAGAGGTATCTTCCTATTTTATATCAAAATCGGGAAAAACATGCACCTCTTCTTTCACGTTGATCCCCAGACGCTGATATACTGTTTGATAACGTTTTTGGATAAACTCATCCATAGAATCCCCGTCATGGATTCTTTTTCGGAGCACAACAACTCCAGAATACTCAAGCATACAAGCTAACGTTTCTCCAATAAAAGTGGATCGTAAATGACCCATATGCAGTTCCTCGCCTATATTTTGTGACAAAAAGTATATAATTAAATTTTTCCCAGAAAGTTTTGGTGCCCATGTCTGTATACCAACCGTTAGCATCGTATGAATACTCTGCAAGGAGAAAAAAAAAAGTAACGATATTGAAGCAGAAAAGAATTAAGGTCAGAATTGTAATGTGAGTTTACAACAGTTGGGAAATAAAATACCTTGGCTATCCATTTCCTACATAACTTAAAACTTTACAAAACCAGGACCACATACTACGCATCTTTCCATCATGTCCTTATAGTCAGAACCCATGAAATCATCCTTGACGGCCTATAAAAAAAAGAGTATAAAAAACTAGGCTGTGATTTTTTCAAAATAAATGATAAATCACTCACAAAAAAAAAAAAAAATTACCACTCCAGCTTGTTTTGGTCCTTTATACGCACGAGCGTTCTTTATTTCAGGCCATATGTGCATTACACTGGAGCTATTACCAAATAAAAAATTTCTGGATTAGTACTCATCATTCATTCACAAAAGAAAAAAAAAAGAATAACAAATATATACCATAACAAAGAAAGTAAAAGTGCACAAGTAAGAGAAAGAACATATATATACCATAGGTAATCACCACTATCCTCTTCGGTGCAAGTAGAAATACTACAAGGCACATCTTCTTGAAGCTTGAAATTACGTTTCAGTGAGGTGTTAAATACCTTTGCAATTTCTTCTTGAAGGCTCCATCTATTACGTTCCTGTATTACAATACAAAACCATTTTTTTAACTGTTAACATATCTGGGCTGTAGTTTTATATATTATAAGCTTCTGAATCTAAAGTTGATGTTAATAGACTTACATCAGGTTCTGCCATGGTTGATGTAGAATGGGCTTCAAATTTTCTTCTTTCAGTCTAGTTTTGCAGTAAAAAAATATTATGTAGATTAGCATGGAGAAGGGGAGAATCTGGATAGCAAGGACTTGGGCTAACTTTACCAAAAATAACATGTACACAAATCAATTCCATTTCTTATTTTTATTCAATCTGACATATTCCTCCTGTGACTTTTTACATTTACAAGAATAAGATGATAAACATGTATAATTCAAAGTTTCTAAACGATTTGTGTGATAACTTAAATCGCAATTTAAACATACAGACAATATGGATGGATGAAGCTTAAAATTAATTACCAGACGACTACTGACGGATGAGTTTAAGGAGGAACAGATTTTTCGTTCTTCAGATGGCAGCTTCCAGTTCACTTTCAGTTTTAAAGAGCAACCATCACCCTGAATAGTTCCAATGGAGCTGCGACAATCACATGGCACAGAGAATTAATGTTTTCCCGACATTATACTAACCGCAGCCTTAGAGGTGAGGTTTTTTAAGTTTGCCTCAATTATGAGGGAGGATTTGGCTGGTACAGCCAACACAGATTGAATCAGGTTTATTCTTCCAGGCGTAACATAAGAATACTGGGAGTCAAAGAGACATGCATGGTAACAATGATCAGGATTGTCAGGATCGACATAATCAAAGCCTTTGCCATAATAAGCCGTTACGAATCCAGTAACTTTAGTGTGCGCAGCAGTTGTTGTAATAAATTCTACTTCCACTTCTGCGTCTACTGCATACTTGAACACAACGTAAAACAGCTCTAGAGAGCCATGTTTACCTTCTAATATATTACAACCGGCACCGTCATTGGGGTTTTCTGAGATGTTTATAAACGCATGGTCATCGCAAACATGAAACGCTTCATTAGCTTTACGATCAATGATATATTCCATGACGTCCTGCGTCTTCTCCATAGTAGAAGCAGGTTCTAATGAAATTTCATTCTTCTCCACAGTAGAAGTAGGTTCTGATGAAATTTCATTCTTCTCCATAGTAGAAGCAGGTTCTAATGGAACTCCAGACCACAAAGAACGCATTTCTTCCATTTCTTCCATCTCTTCCGGAGAAATGTCATCGGGTTCCAATTTTAGAATTTTAAGATCATAATCATCAGGATATTCCACAATGTCTTCGACCTTGTCAGTGGTAACATAGAGTTTGGCAGCGATCTGAAGGACGGAGGAAGAGGAGACTCGAAGTGAACAATAACTGACATCGTGTAGAATTTTAGAACCGCACGCTGAGACGCGTATGGGATTATTGAATTCACGGTTGAATACATCGAAAGAACGATTCTGTTGTAACAGCGGATCTGATGAGAAACCACCAGCACCAGCTGCTGCCTGAATAGTACCAAAGAGCTGAAGGTCGGCAAATACATGGTCATAGAAAAGATAAACGCGACACAGCTCAAACCGAAGACCTTCACCGAGAATTGCCACCCTGTATATATCATGAACAAAAACAGAAATGTACAGATAGACAGATACCAAACAAAAGAAACGTACAATGTTGATATAGATAGAAGATAGATTGATTGATGGTAAATAATAATAATAATAATAATAATAACTTGAGTTTAGGCCTACAAGAAACAATTGTTGCAACTCACTAGCAGTAGCAGTTAGTTGTTAGCAATAGAATTTTAAACAAGCTTTTTTATTAAAAATAAAATAAAATTATGGTGTTTAGGAAAGTAAAGTTACCTACAGTTGGTCGTCAGTTAGATCTGAAAACAACGGCGCAAGTTTCCTTCTTTTGATTTCGTTTTCTTCCAGGTTTTCATCCATGTTCCTATTCCTGCACGGGTATAAATAAATTAAACTCAAATATCGAAATAATTATTATTATTTATTGATTGATTAATTAATATAAAATGAATGAATGCGTCTCTCCGGCGGGCGTTGGTTGTGGTTCCGTCGGTGTAGCGACGAGAGGAAAGACGGAAGGAGGTGGGGCCGGGTTAAAATTACCTGCAGATTGCAATTGAAAGCGATGATGTGTATATATATATATATATATATATATATATAGGGCGAGGGGTCCTAAACTTATTATAATTTATAAGGGTTTAAAACTTTAAATGTAACACATGCTGTAGGAAAATTACAATTTGGCCCCTCAGCCCATATATTATTTCTAACTTGCTCCATATCGAAGTCATCTCCTTTGAAATTGAGCTAACAATATAGTCATATTGTATCACTTCACTCATACCTAATGAATGATATATATATATATATATATATATATATATATATATATATATATATATATATATATATATATATATATATATATGAATCATGGGTTTCTCTTTGCTTAGTCCTTATGACAACCATGATTTTGTTACAGTAAAAGACAGTATTTGGAATTTAATTTGTTATAATATAAAACATTTCTTGACTGCTACCATTGGTAGGTATTATTGTAGTTTGGTGGTTTTATTAACAGGGTTTGAGGAGAAATCATCCATACGCATTTGGTGACAATGAAGAAGCGTATATTTTTATTTTGTCATTTTATTTTCAAGTATAATGAATCATGGATGACGTTTAAAGGCCTTAATTTGTGTTTCTTCGTCTACTTTAACACTTGGGTTTGATAAGTCTATTTTAAAAGTGAATAACTTTTTACAATATAAAGTTACTACAAATAATATCAGGCCGGTGACAAGAAAATGAAAAAAATATATTATATGATAGTAAAAAAATAATCAATAATGACTTAATTACCATAGATGATGCTGTATCTCTAACTTTGTCTAATGTTTTAACATGAAACAAGAGGAGCAAAGAATTTCAAAAATATAGGTCTTAATTCAAAACATTCATCTTGCAACTACAACTGTATGATGTTTACTATTCATATGTGATACAATCATAATAATATTAATATTTAGTAAAAGTGACACATAAAAATTCTTATGATTACAATTGCTAATGGTCAAGCTTTAAAATTACCATAGATCATAAAATTCAAAAGTTTTGAGGGGTTTCTCATGGTGCAAACAAATTTCCTTACCTGAAATACAAGTTTAAACACATTTTAAAATTGGGCTCATCATATATTCACGTGGACTTGAACTCCGCGGGTCATCAACCCCTTGCTGCCATCTTGCGATAGTTGTGTTTATGGTAAATCTTTCTTAATGAGAGGTGATTTGTACGCCATTTCTTTTGACGTGTACACCACCAAATATTACTCTTAACCAGTGTGTCCTTAAATAAAGGGTACAAGAAATGGAGTTCAATTGATAAGGGATAGATGATCAAAACCAATAACCATCAAAAGAGATGTTGTACGAAACTACAAATAACCTCTTTCTTAATTGTTTACTTTTTATGTGTACAAAGGACCAACTCTCATTTGTAGTTTTTCTACTATTGATTCTCAACATAATTTTCTGCATCACTCGGGTGTAAGGCTTGAAATTGGAAGTAGTCTATGCATTTTTATATTTAAAAGGAGCTCTTTATTTATTTGTTTTCAAAATGAAACTAGTAAAAGGCTAAAGAACCGTTAATAACCTTCATACCTTTCTGCTCCGTCAGTTAAGATAGCTTTATGCCCGACTATTTACCCTCCTGAACTTGTGACAATGAGGGTCATATGAGTTAGCTACCTATGCAGTGCATCCACACTCGTAACCAGGTCAACTACGAGAAGCTTGGAATCTTGGATGTGCTATATAACTTGTTTGTTCATTAGTCAAGATGCATGTGGCCAGTCCGCTACTGCTGATTGAACTCCTCTGTTCTCATCATTCCTGATAACAGCACAAATTTACATTGCTATATACATAAGAAGGTACGATTTTACAAACAACTATAGGTCATTTTAACAGATTAATAATGCTCACAATACTGGATATAAGTAACTCGTCAAGTAAAGCTTATAAGTACAACTCCAAACAGTTGACAAATAAAAGACATATTCTGTTGAAAAAAATGAAAATATAAGTGGAACTACCAGTTGCACCAGCAGTGGCATTGGCACTACCAGCTGCTCATTTGTTAACAGGCATCATCCTCATTAAAAGTACAACATCATGTAAAGGCAGATACTGCAAAACCTCAAGATCAACGCCATGAAACCTTAAAATTCCAGACTACTTGAGAGGGTTCTCCATCATCTCCTTATACTGCACCTTATGTTCATGTGACCTCAAACTTAATATGATGAAAAACATATTTGTATCCATGTCTTAATCATATACATATCTCAACATCTTCAAACTATCATACTGCTTCCAACTCAAAGATAAAAACCACATTTCATTTACGGTCCAACTTTTAATGGTCAAATTGCATAAGGAATCAACCAATTTTGGTCCTAACTATATTTCAAGTAATCATCTTCTTTTGATCAGGGAAGAGCCCTTAAACTTTCAACAGTTTCAGTAACGACCCTCGTTGAAAATTCAGAAAAAGAAGACGGTAATGGTTGGATTAGGCAGGCATTGGTTACACGCATCAAGTTTTAAGATTACGATAGATCATAAATTTTGAAAAGTTCTAAGGATTTTTTTGGTGCAAACTAAGTTGGTTACCTGAAATAGAAGTTGAAACAATTTTTGAAAATTGGGCTCATTATATATTCACTGTGGGCTTGAACTAAAAAATCTGCTCTTCGGGTCATCATCCCGTTGTTGTAGTCTCATGATTCTTGCGTTTATGGTAAATCTTTCAGAATCAGATGTGATTTGTACACCATCTCTTTTGACGTGTACATCACCACGATATTACTTTTGACCAATGTGTCCTTGTACAGAGGAAATAGGTACAAGAAATGGAGTTCAATTGGGTAAGGGCAATATGATCAAAACCAAAATACAGGTGGTGTACCCATCAAAAGAGGTTCCGTATAAATCACCTCTTTCAAAATTGGTTAGCTTTTATAAGTACAAAGGACCGACTCTCATTTGTAGTTTTTCAACTGTTGGCTCACCACTCACAATTTAACTTTATGCATAACCTATGTGCAAAGCTGGAAATACTATGCAGTCTTAGATTTTTAAGGGAGCTCTTTATTTATTTGTTTCCAAAATGAAGCGAGTAAAAGATTTAAGAACATTAATAACCTTCATACCTTTCTGCTCCGTTGGTTAAGATAGCTTTTATTTTACCCTACTGAACTTGTGACAATGAGGGTCATATGAGTTAGCTGCCTATGCAATGCATCCACACTCGTAACCAGGTCAAGTACGAGAACCTTGGAATCTATTGTTTTGTTCATCAGTCAACATGCATGTGGCCAGCCCTCTACTGCTAATTGAACTCCTCTGTTCTCATCATTCCTGAAGACAAAGTGCAAATTTACATGGCTATATACAAAATATGAGAATGACAACAACGACAGTAATTATTATATAGCAATGGTATGGTTTTACAAATAACAATAGGGCAAGATTAAATAATACCCACGATACTAGATATAAGTAAGTCACAAAACTTACAAGTACAACTCCAAACAGCTCGGTATAAAAAGTCGATCATGTGACAACTAGAAGACAAATTTCTTTTGTATAGATTGAGAATATAAGTTGAACTACAAATGGCACCAGCAGTTCCTATTTGCACTACCAGATGGTCATTTGATAACTGGCAACATCATCATCAAAAGTACAATTCCATGTAAAGGCAAAAACCTCAACATCAACGCCCTGAACCCTCTAAAATTCCAGCCTACTTTAGGGTTCTCCATCTTATCCTTATGGTTCACCTTATGTTCATGTGATCTCAAACTTAATATGAAGGAAAACATCTTTGTATATGTCTTAATGATGATATGCTTCTTACTATCAGTACATCTCATATCAATAATACCAAATGTGATATCGTAATTAATTAATATGTACCAAATTTTTTAACAACAAAATTAATGAATTAGAAACAGTGCACTTTTAAACTATAAATCTCATAAACCAGAAAAAAGAGTGAGGTACAAACCTGTTGTGTTGATATTAGGAGCTTTGTTCCCATTAAATGATCTACAACATAAGACCCCATGTCCATAACAACTTTTCCCTTCAACCTGAGAAGCTTCTCTTCAACAATTATATTATGTGGTTCTTACAACTATCAACTTTTTTTCTTCTTTCTTCGTCTTTTAAGAACTAAAGTGAGATATCTTTCGGTACTTTCACACGGCTCAAAACCTTATCTTTCATCTCATTGAACATCAGTTTTGCTTTCAATTCATATAATGTTCTTAATGCCCTCTCAATCTCTGGCCGCATTGATAGTCTGCACCACCCACTTATAAGTATATCATAAGTCGAAGAATTGGGAGGAACCCCTCTAACTTGCATCTCGTTCGTAAGTTCTCGTGCCTGAGTCATCATTAGTACCAGTTTGAGGAACAAACCCTTTAGATATTATTTCACAGTAAACCCCAACAGCTTCCTTCTTATTCCCAGTCCTACCATGCCCAGAAACCACAATGATATACACGTCAGCATCAATGTCAAAAGTCAAAACCTCTTTCCTTCATGTCATTAACTAATTTCAACACCTCATGCATCAAACCGCCTTTCTAAAGACCCCGAAGTAGCGTATGATAAGTTGAAATAGTGGGAGATACTCCTTCAACCAACATTGGTGAAAATGTTTCAAGAGCTTTCTTTAAATGGGAACTTTTGCTGTATCCAATAATTAAGACATTATAAGTTATAATGCAGAAAATCTGCTATTTTTAATATCTTGTAATGCTGATGTGGCTTTCCTAGTCATGCCAAACCTGCATACGGCGGTGATCAGGGCATTATAGACTTTTTGGCTTGGTTTCAGGCCCGTAGCTATAAGACGTTCATGCCTAAACAAATTGTTCTCCCCTATTTTACTTTTTGAAGCTGCATTAATCACAAGTCTGTGAGTGGTGGAGCTAGGGTATATTCTGTAAAATTGCCATTTCATTCAACAAATTCATGGCTTCATCAACCTTCCCTGCTTCACAAAGTCCACCAACCATAACATTTATAGTGATCTCGTTTGGCACTAACCCAAGGCTTTTTATCTCTTTCCATAGGTTTAGAGCGTTTTCCACTTTACCCTCTTTGCAATAAGCAGCAATGAGTGTGTTAATGTTTCAAGATTTGGTGCCAAACCAAGTTCTTTTATACCAATATATACAGATTGCACTTCATATTTCCCAAGCCCCAATAATCCATTTGCTAAAACATTATAAGCAACGGCATCAAACTGCAAAGTTTTATCAGTCATCTCTTGGGCCATTCTAAGAGCGGATGACTCTTGACCCGCTTTAAAATTACCGTCCATTAGCAAAGTTTAATTATAACAGTTGGGAAAAAGTCCCTTCGATATCATCTTCTCAAAAAAGGAACCAGCTTCATCCATCTTCCCTTTTCTTTTATAATTATTGACAAAAGCATCAAGTTCAAAGTTATTTTCCTCCAACCCACTCAACTTCATTTCCTCATAAAAGCTAATAGCTACCTCTGGTTTCCCAGCCTTAAAATAGGCCTCGATTAGGCTCCCATAAGTAATAATACTCAGCACAACCCTCTCTCCCACCATCTTTTTCAATGTACTAAGAGCTGAATCGAGCATTTTTTATTTTAAAACACCGTTGATTATCAATATCTATAACAAGCTCGTCAAAAATACTTTTCGCATGATCAACATCCATCATCTTACAGTACATATCAATCAAAGTATTATACGTAACAATATCCGGAAACAATCCATCTTTCCTCATCGTATACAGAATCTCAATAGCATCATTAGCATTTCCGTGTTTTTTACACGCGTAAATCAATGAGTATATTACAAGTAAACTCATCAAAAGCAAAACCTTTTTTAATCATATCACAACACAACCCAAATCCCTGTTCAATAAACCCATATTTACAAAGCCCCCAAATAACAGTATTCTAACTAACTAACAACATCACATTCATTAAAACTCGAATCGCGCAGTAACCGTACCGCTAATTCAATTCGACCTGGTATAGATAAACAGTTAAGTACTATATTACGCATTGTTACATTAGGTTCAGCACCAGACGATAACATACCAGAATCGTTGAATTCTCAAATAATTTGGTTCCAAGATTGTATCTTTTCAGGAACAAAGCTGTGATTTCGAATTGTATGGAAGATGTCTGATTTTTTGATGAGATAGGTGGAATTTTTAAGGGGGAAGTCGGATGAAAATGAACAAGGGTCTTGTTGCAGTGCAACTGTTTGATGAAATGCCGCAACCAAGACCTCATTAGTTTTTGTGTTTCTTTGGGTTGGGGTCAGGAGTGGAGTGTGCATTTGAACATGACATGAAATTGAGCCGACAATGATATTGACTGTTAGTAGACTTCTTCTATGTCATCTGAATCACTATCAGATATCTAGTCAACTAGAGATGGAAAGCAAAGAAGTGTACAATACAAGGTGCAAAAACCTATTTGACTAAAGGGACTTGGGCGGTTTGTGGGAGCTTATACGGGACTTTGTTGCTTATTTGTTTACGAGCAAATAAGTTTAGAATGTATGGCTTATTTCGAGTTTAAAAATTCTCCCTCACGTACATGCAAATAAGCTAATCAAATAAGTTCATTTAAACATTTAATCTCAAATTTATTGTGTTAAAATAAACAAATAAACAAATAAGCCAACAAAATAAGCTTTCCAATCACCCTCCTAAGTCACCCATTGTACATCTATGATTGTTGATCTATACAATGTCATGTCCTAGATAAGACAGATTCGTATATATTAGATTAAAATCAAACAATCTAATATTATTGGAGATGAAAAAGTCAAAAAGAAATTTTTTTTGTCATTTGAATTTTTTTTTTTAAATAATTGATCACGAGCTAATTTTTCATTCATAACCATGTACATAGGGGGTGTTTGGGATTGCTTATTTTAGGTGCTTATCGCTTATTTTAATAGCAAATAAGCAAAAACAAACACTATTATGAATACTGCTTATTTCTTAAGGAATAAACACTTTAAAATAAGCATGTGGACACATACTTATATTTTAAGCAGATAAACGCTTACAAATAAGCATTCCCAAACACCCCATAAGCACAATTTAGACTATTTGTGTTGCCCTCTTGATCTGGTGTGGATCAATCATGAAGTTATTTCAAATATGTACATTTCATGATGAAAGCTTTGCGACTATCTGAAATTTTGCTAGGTGGTTGCACATCATTTTAGGCTAAAGTTTGTAAAATGAATTAGTTGAATGCGAATCTTCTCTTGAGGTGGTCATTGAAATCCTTTTCGTTATCCAATGACTCAGTCTACTCCTGACATCGTAACAATATATTTTTAAAGAGTTTTGGTTGATTGTCTTGAAAGTCAAGAGATTATTTGATTTAGTGTTATATCCTTGACATATATTAGTTCAAGATATCTACAATAACTCGTTCACTAAACGTGATCCCTCATGTACATATCATACCTAAATACGTTAGTAAATGAAATGTTATTGACATTGTAATTAAGTATAAAATCGTGTGCCTATCATGTGTGTGAGTTACCCTTGGTACTTTATTGATAATATCATTTGCTATGAGTCATTGTAATTTTTATCCTGTTCACGAACCCAAATTTTGAACACGTTAAAGTATTTTTCGAGCAAACTAACTTCACATCAAACATATCGACTGACATCTTTTAAGCCAATTATTATGTATTTTCTTCTACTACTTACAATGGAGTAATTATTGTGCTTCTTTTACAAAGTCTATGTGACATGAAATAATTAAAAGACGACAATTAATTTTATGAAAGGATACCAACTTGAAACGTCCCATTTTTTTTTTTTTTTTACTCAAATTAACTTTCTCAAAACACTTTATATATTAATATAAAGTGACAACCACATTGTTCATTACAAACACGTTTCTCATCATTACAAAATATTACACGTTATTATCGAGCATGATTTACGAGTTTCTCATCTTACTATCTCGTCATAGTAAGTCCATCACTAGCAGCCCTCGGATCGCTTGCCCGGATCCCCACCCTTCACAACTCTTGATGTACCTATCACACACAACAATCAACGCGTAAGCATTTTGCTTAGTAAGCACAGGAAGGGTACAATCACATACGAACAATTTAGCACAATTGATCACTCAGCAATTGGCCTTTATGGATACAATTGATCACTCAACAATTGACCACTCAACTTATACAATTTAACTCTTACAGCTAGGCACAATTGATCACTCAGCAATTGGTCGTTCAACTCATACAGCTGGGCACAATTGACCACTCAGCAATTGGCCGTTCAACTCATACAGCTGGGCACAATTGGGCTGACGTAACAGAAAAGGACAAATCACAATTTCTAACTACTCCAATATCAAGAAAATGGTGATACACATAATAACATGGCTAATTTGACAAACGTGCACACATACGTCATTGTATTTTCGCTCATTAAATGGTGTATACAAGATATAACTTCTTTTAGGATTAAACACTATATTAGGTAATATGTTGCATGTTTGTTGGAAATTAGTTTGATGATTATTTATTTCAAAATACTTGATGTATCTAGTTTAGTTCACAATTTCGGAAACATGCGTGAATGTATTACTAGATGAAATAAGAACAAATTTCAATAAATTTCATTACATTATTGGCGTTAGTTAGAAGTAATCTTATGTATTTTCCTATAAAAATAGACCATTAAATATTAATATCTAATTAAATGATGGAAACTTGTGAAGTTATTATACACCTATAACTTCAAAATCTTTATCTTTATCTTTAAGTTATATAAATCATTTGTAGTTAAGTTGTTATAGGGTATTAATGACGTCGATTTTATATCACCAAATTACTATCACAAATCATCAATCAAATAAGCAATACAAGTCGACTGATAAAATACCTCATTTTACAAAATTTGTTTCAGTTTCTCACTACTCTATTTAAAATCTTTTCAATTTCTTAATAACAAGTTAAGAAAAACAACTAAAAAATATGTCACAAGATTGGATAATGCAACATTACGGTCGAGAATAAATGTTTTATAAATATTTACAATTTTGGTCCATCAAATTTTTATATTTTCACAAATGATTCCCTCTTTTAGCCTTGTCGTTAATTGCACCTAGATTTCCAACAAGTTAAACCTTTTACTACAAACTAATCACTCCGTATTTTACAAATTAACATATCAATTAGTACTTTACATATATACTCTCGAGTCTTGTCATCTTACATATTCTAGCAACACATATTATATTTTATAATTAAAGCTGTTTTAACACGCTTAAAACTTTTGTATAATAAAAATAACCGTCCCTAAGAATTAATATTTAATTATCAAGTACAACACTTTTAAACACATTAATGCCATCAAACTATGTTTAGAAAAATCCTATACCTTATCCTTCAAAATATACTTAAGTGGTCAAAAATTTAAACTAAATCCAACAACTACACTACCCAACAAATAGTACACTAAAATAACAAAATGGTTGCTACAAATCAACCCTTACAATCTATGGTCAAACTAAAAAATGAAAGTCAACGGTAATGACAACACAAGTACACAACACACCAGAAGATAGAAGCACAAAAAAGTTATTACAAAAATATAATAAAGCAAGATCTGGATGGAAGAAGGATCAGTCAATACATCATCGTTGATGTGATGCAATGACATCCTTAAGCTTCCTGTAAATATATATACATTTATATATTTTTATATAATATTATACGTTTCTTGTCGTAGCCGCATCTCGTATTTTTTCTTTTATCAGTAGCGGCTCACTCGAGGCTGGTTTTATTGTCTTCAACAATACTTACATAAAGTACTAAGTGTAGATATATAAAAAAATATATATTTAATATATACCCATATACACAAATTAGATAAAGTTTGAAACTTTATTTCAAATTTAAGATACCCATTTGATTAAAGTACAAATTTGAGTTGGGTTTGTGGGAAATGGATCTGAGATTGGTTATTGGGTTTGTTGGTATTGTTGGTATTCAGTTAAGTTGGTTGGCATCAGGGAATGTGGTTTTTCAGGTTCAGCATAAATTTGGTGGAGATTATAAAAATTCTTTGAGTCAATTTAAAGCTCATGATTCCAACCGCCACCGGAGGATTTTATCCGCCGTTGACCTTCCTATTGGCGGTGACGGCAGCCCCACCTCAGCAGCGTTAGTTCTCTTTCGTTCTCCGAAGTGTGTGTTATGTGCATGTATGTATTGCTTATAGGTTGTGAATAGGTGTATGTTAATTATGAGTTATTAAATGTGGGATTAAATTGTTTATGTATCTGAAAATATTGTTTTGGGTTGCTGTCAACGTTGCTGGTTATCAGCGTTTTGCAGGAAAATAGCTGTTTTGTTGATTATTCAATGATGTATGTGTGGATGTTTTTTCTGTGTTTGACCAAGATGACTAAATTTATTATATTGCACAGTGTAACATATGGAAATATCAAGATATGACGGTCTGTTGGAAGTATGTTTACTTGAACAATATATTGTCATTTGTCAACTATAGGTAATGAGGACATGAGGCAATCTGTGTGATATCTATTAAAGCCTATATGTTTTCGGTGGTGTTGAGCCATTTCTCTTGGACGATGAAATTTCGAGTTTCCTACAATGATCACTTAAGGAAATTGGCTAACTCCATTTAGGGCTTATCGCTTGCATGTTGATATGTAGATGTTGGACTGTGGGAATGAATGTTGCACCTTGAAAGTTTATATTGTTCGTATGGTTTTTTCTTTTATATAGGCTGTATTTCACTAAGATTCAGATTGGGACTCCACCAAAGGATTATCACGTGCAGGTTGATACAGGGAGTGACCTCCTATGGGTGAATTGTGCTGGATGTCAAAAATGTCCCAAGAAAAGTGACCTTGGAGTATGTTCTTTCTCTTACTTGGAGTGTTCTTATTAACTTTCTGAGTACTTTGCATAAATTTCAACTCATTTGCTTCTATATGGGTTAATTCAGATTATTTTTGTATCTCTAACTGGAATAATTTGAAGTTAGCTAAAAAATAGAGCTGCCAGAATGGGCAAGTTGTGTGGGTTGTGTAACAAGTTAAAAAGGGGCAAGTTTCAATATTGCCACAAACAAGTTTGATGGGGTCGAACTCACCTGCAAGCATTTGAACTTGCCGCCATGTACCTGTTTCCAATTTAGCCAAGTTTTGAAACTTAGTGTTCAAAAGGACGCTTTAGTCAAATGGGTCGAATTACCACTCTATTAAAAAGGAAATGAGTCAAATGACTTGAACGGGATTAAAGTTGCCTAAAGTACATTTTGATGTATATAGCCTTCAAGATCATAATCGTTTTTTTTAGTCGCTAAAGATGTATAAAATAATTGAAGTTTTTGGGCAAAACATGTTTCAGATTGACCCAATCCAGCCCATCACAACAAAAATTGCCAATCGTGACCCACCCATTTTGCTACCTCTAAACTTCGCAGCATCAATTTCATTAGTTAACATGTGACTTGGGTGCTTGGCAGTTGTTTATATTGGTTTGTCCTTTCTCTATAAAGTAACAGTTTTTACCATCTTTGTCACCAGATATCACTTGCTCTATTCGATCCCGAAGCTTCCTCAACTGCAAAAATGGTTAATTGCGATCAAGATATATGCGTATCCACACTAAGTGGCCCTAGTAGTGACTGTAAGGTGGGCATGTATTGTTCCTATTCCGTTACATATGGCGATGGGAGCTCTACCATGGGATATTTTGTCAGAGATAATGTACAACTCGACCGAGTTTCAGGAGACCTTCAAACCGCATCAATGAATGGGAGTGTAGCGTTCGGGCAAGTCTTCTCTTCTTATTTGTACTGTATTTTTTAGAGCTGGCAAAATGTAACAAGCTTAAATAAACCGGGTTGGCTTGACCCTATACCTTTTTTTACAAAAAGCATTTATTATATACGTATGTCAAAAATGATTACGAAAATGTAATATAATTCAATAATAATATATACATAAAGAGTTTAGAGGTTGTATGCATCAAAAGTACATTTGGTGACTTTCAGCCCATTTGTTAGTTTCGTTTCAAGCTGTTTCTTTTGTATTATTATTATTTTTTTGATTTGACAGTATAATGATAAGATATAATATGCCCATTCATAAGTAAATCGTTCGAGATTGCCACCTCTACTACTTTCGGTATCATAACACATGAAGTTTTAAAGATTAGAGCTATATAATCTATCTTAACATGTAAAATCGTACGAGTAATAAGTTAATTTATTATCGATTACAGCTGCGGGTCTCAACAATCTGGGGAGTTGGGGGGCTCATCACAACAAGCATTAGATGGGATACTTGGGTTCGGGCAGGCAAATTCTTCTATGCTTTCTCAACTTGCTTCAGCCAAAAAGGTGAAAAGGATATTTTCACATTGCTTGGATGGCTCTCAAGGAGGTGGCATATTTGCTATTGGAGAAGTGGTAGAGCCGAAAGTACAGACAACGCCAATGATTCCCGAGTAAGTCACATAATACTCAGATGAACAATCTGACAAGCAATTACATGGTCATCCATCTAATAATATAAATTTCTAAATCGAGAAAATTAACATATCGATTAATGTATGTAACTATGTAAGTTCATTCATTGTGAACTGAAGCTTAGACTATCAACATTTAGATATGTAGGACACCTTCATTTAAAAGATATTATGTAATGGATATGTTTCTGATCAAGGATAATTTAAGTATGCAACAATAAAATCTTTTTGGTAAGATGATTGACTGACTTCTTTTACTCGTGTTGATAAATTGACTTCAACTTAGAGTGTCCAAGTACCAGACTTTGTCAAGTATTTCCTTTCATAGCCATATTTACTTCCCATTCATGTTCTATTTCTTAATATTCTCTCACTTAAAAAATCATGTAAATGTTTGCAGCTTTCCTCTTGTACACTAGACGGAAGAGATAGTTGATTTTAATATTACGATATTATTCATTTGCTATTTTATTTTATAGGCATATTTAATTGTATTTGTGAGAGTTTTCTATCTATGAATCTATGATCTAGAGACATTTTCTTGCATAGTGTTCTATTTACAATACTAGGTTTCACCCTTCTCGAATAATAAGTATATACATTTTTTTAATCTGCATCATAGGGCACATTATAATGTTGAGTTGAAGGCAATTGAGGTAGGTGGTGACATTCTACAACTTCCAACAGATATATTTGATGTTGGAGAAAAGCGAGGAACAATCATAGATAGTGGAACAACCTTAGCTTATCTACCTGATCTGGTTTACAAGCAAGTACTACAAAAGGTATGCGGAATATTTTAGGTCCTGTTCGCGTTCATCTTGACCTTACTCGAGTAATCAGAATCAGATAATCAGCTGTAATTAAACAAAGTTTGTAGAATGTAGTGTTTGGATGTGGTTTTGCTCTATGAAGTTGTGAAGGGTGTCTGGCAAACTGATTATGTAAGACATTAATAGATACAATGGCCAAACACTAAATGTTTATTGTAGGATAAGTATTTACAAAACACAATCCAAACAAACACCATTCAAATCGTTAAGTTTCTATCCTTGTGATTCTCATGATTAGTCCTTTTGAATTAGATTGCGTCTGCACAACCTGATTTAAAGAGTCACATTGTTGAGCAGCAGTTTACATGTTACAAGTACTCAGGAAAGTAAGTGTTCCCTTGTTTCATATTTCCAAAATTATAACTTTCTAATAGTCAATGCCTTTTTCTCTTTTCTGCTGAACTAAATCTTGGTAGCATTGTTGTTTTTACGTATCTTTTATAGATTTTACTTTCAGCACAAAAACTGTACTTCTGCAACATTAAATTTTGGGCTTGTAACATTGTCTTAATCCTCTGATAATGCAGTGTTGACAAGGGTTTTCCGGATGTCATTTTCCACTTTGAAAATTCACTTTCTTTGAAAGTTTATCCCCGTCAATACCTCTTTGAAGTTGCGGTACGTAATCCAGGTTATCTTTCCCATGCATTTATGTCTGCTTAAAGCACTAATCTGTTGTTTTATGATGCTCTCTTTACAGGATCAAGACTGGTGTGTCGGTTTTCAAGACAGCGACTTGCAATCCCAGGGAAAAGAGATAACTTTGTTAGGAGGTGAGCCTCGAGTCATATTTCTGTATATCTTAAAGTCTTGACGTAGGGTGTGTTTGGATATGTGTTTTGTAGGTGATAATATGATTTAGAATAATTAGAATCACAAAATTGGTTGTAACAAAATGAACTATATGAGATTATGGTTGGCGGTGCTTCTTATGCTGTTAGAAATTGCAACGATCAGCTTTTTGAGAGTGGGAAAATTGTGATTATATAAAAACTTTATACATCAAATGACCAAACCAGACATTCTTGTGGAAAAAGGGGATATATTTTGTGAGATGGGAGTAGAAGTCTTTCAAATTAAGTAAAAGTCTCTAGAAGCTTTCATGATATTATATAAAGGTGGTGACAAAACGAATGTTTTGTGTACAGATCTTGTTTTGACAGATAAATTGGTGACATACGATTTGGAAAAGAAGACAGTTGGATGGGTTGAGTACAATTGTAAGTATACTTTCCTCTTTGATGTTCATTTCACGGGTGGCAATTGGAGCTGTGGGTTGGCTGACCCGTTGTTTATGAATTTGGGTCAACTTTGCCACCTCTAGATTCAGCAAGGGCAGTTATGACAAACTCAATCCATTTACTTCTGAATGAGTCAGTATGTTGTTCCATATTTTAAATGCATCATAGTGCATTACATTTAAAATGAATGACAAAAAAGTGTTTGCGGGTCAACGAAATCCAGTTTGGGCCGTTTTGACCCATACTAAAAAGTACCTATTACCAAACCTGCCTCACCCACTAGACCCTCTCATCTTGCCCATTTTGGACTGTCTTGCCATCTCTAAAACATGAGTAGTTTTTGTTGATCGGTTCTGGTTTTGCTTCAGGCTCTTCAAGCATAAAAGTGAAAGACGAGGAATCAGGGAATGTGTACAAAGTGAGTGCCCATAATATATCTGATTCTGGTCGTATCGTTACCTCAGCTAGAAATCTTGTATCTTGCTTCATGTTTCTTCTAATGGTTATCTTCATCAACCCCAGGATCAATTAATTTTTCTTGCCATACCCATTAATTTTTGTATGTCATAGCATTGATTTAAATATAAATACCACAATTTGTGTGTTTGTATAATTTGTTCTTTTTCCTTCTATCAAGTATAGTGACCATCAGATTAACATGTTGTATGTTTTAGCATCAATATCATTTTATTCATAGCAGTTGTTATTAATAATGTAGCAATCATAGTTTAATGATTTTGTATTTTGCTTCAAAATCTACTATATTGTTTGGATTGTTGTAACTATTATGTTCATGCAAAAGATTTAGCAATGTCCTTATTTATAACTAGTCTAAACATTGTTTACAAATTTTATTATTGGTTATTATTATTATTTTATTATTTTTTATTTTTATGATCTTACTATACATGACTTTTAAAGTTATGTTTAAGGTAATCCACTAATAATCCCTATAAAAGAACGGCTAACTAAACTGACAACCGTCAACTAACTATAGTTAAATAGTAAACAATATCAACTGAGTTTATTAAGCACTATTTACCAAACACCCAAAAATTTTTGATTGTTAAACCATAGCCTAGGTGTTGCATCTAACCAAATTGCCAATCTGAATTACAAAACAACTTACTTGTTTAGTTAGCTATATAATAAATAAATCATTATTATTATTATCATTAAATATTTTATAGTTAAATACATGGAGTAGTATTCTTGTGTGTAATTATAGGAGATTGATAACTTACAAATTATACAAGTATTTATAGAAAAATCTAATTTGAGAATCGGGGAAAATTATGGAGTGAATCTTTCATATTTGATTTATTAACTAAATGAGAGCTTTACATCAGTATTATATACAAGATTATACAGTTAAGCTAATTAACTGAGTTAATAGAGTGCCTAACTAATTTCTGTTACATCATGTTGCAGTTTGTTAAACATGCACTTAGAAGTGCTCGTGACTTGTGTAATCTGCTCATGTGATTGACTTCTTCATTTGTTACTTCTTTATCCCCCTGCAAGTTGGCAGTGTGTATGGATCACATATGCCCAACTTGCTCAAACAATTGTAATGTAGAAATCTGTTGAGACCCTTGGTTAAGATATCAACAACTTGATGTTTAGATGGAATAAATGTTGGTAAAATGTGACCAGCTTTGATTTTGTCACGCACAAAGTGGCAATCAATCTCAATGTGTTTGGTTCGAGCATGTTGAACTGGGTTGGAGGCTAGAGCTATAGTTGAGGCATTATCACACATGACCAAAGTAGGAGTTGGGACATTGACTTGTAGATCTTTGAGTATGCAAACTAACCAAGATATTTCACAAGTAGTGTCAGCTAGTGATCTATATTCAGCCTCTGTAGAGGATCTAGAGACAACTGATTGTTTCTTAGATTGCCACGAAATAAGACTTGAGCCAAGGAATATAGTATAGCCTGAGACAGATCTTCTGGAGTAACTGCAACTTGCCCAATCACTGTCACGATAGGTGGTTAATGTTAGGTTGTTGAGAGTGGGAAAGAAGAGACCTTGTCCGGATGACAGTTTTATATATCTTAGGACCCTGTGAAGTGCTTGAAGATGAGTAGTCCTTGGTTGATGTAAGAATTGACTCAATGCTTGTGCAGCAAACGATAGATCAGGTCGTGTGATGGTGAGGTATAGTAGTTTTCCAACTAAAGCTCTATAGTAGCTAGGATCAGGTAGGAGGTCACCATCTGCGGGGTTAATTTGTGGTTTGGATCAAGTGGTGTGGCTGCTGGCTTTACATCCAGTAGGTCAGCATATTTGAGAAGTTCTAAGGCATATTTCCTTTGTGTCATGGCTAGACCTGAATTTTTTCTTAGAAATTCAATGCCAAGGTAGTAGTTAATTGACCCTAGATCTTTGATGCTGAATTTATCATGAAGAGTGGTTTTGAGGAGTTTAATCTGAGTGGGATCATTGCCAGCAACTAGAATGTCATCTACATAAACAAGGACAGAGGTGACTGAAGTGTTATGTTTAAGAGTGAACAAAGAAGTATCAGCATAGCTTTGCTTGAAACCCAATTGCACCAGTTGAGTTGTTAACTTCTCAAACCACTGCCTGTTTACCTGTTTTAGCCCATAAAGTGACTTCTTCAGTCTACATACAGGGTTGGAGGGTAGAGAATGAGTGTAACCTTGAGGTATGCTCATGTAGACTTCTTCATTTAGATCACCATGAAGGAATGCATTGTTTACATCTAGCTGCTCAATATGCCAATTGTTACTAACTGCAACAGCTAACAATGTTCTAACTGTCACCATTTTTGCTACTGGGGCAAATGTCTATTTGAAATCAATGCCTTCTTTTTGATGAAAGCCTTTGGCTACTAGCCTGGCTTTATATCTTTCAATCGAGCCATCTGACTTATACTTGATCTTGTAAACCCATTTGCAGCCAATGGGGGATTTACCAGCAGGAAGAGATGTGATATCCCATGCAGTTAGTTCTTTATGCATGGCTTCAATCCACTTAGGGTCTTTAGATGCTTGGATAAATGATTGTGGTTCTGTGTGTGCATCAATTGTGTTGACAAAGTGATGTGTGGGTGGATGGAGATTAGTGTAGTTGAGAAAGTGTGAGTGATGGTTTTTGTGAGTGACATTGTTGATGAATGATTTTGGAAGTGTAAATTTGTAGTCATTAAGTTTTGTTGGGAGTTGTTTTGGTCTGGTAGAAGTTCTGACTGGAGGTAGTGTAGAATTGGATGTAGTGGTGTGAGTTGGTGGTAAAGAAGTAGTAGTAGGTAAAGAATGAGTGTTGACAAATTGTGATTGAGTAGGAGCAGAATTATCAGAGGTTGATGTAGAGTTAGATGAGGTAGATCCCGGAGTAGGTAGTGTGCTTGAAGGAGCATCTGATGATGTTGTAGATGGAGTACTGGAGGTGTTTTGAATGGGTGTTATGGGTGCTTCATAGTGTGTTGGTGAGAAAGGTGGTTGGAGTTGATCAGAGTTGGAAATAGGTGTACGAAATGGAAAAATGGTTTCATTGAAGATGACATTTCTACTTGTTATGACTTTCTGTGTTGAAATGTCATACAAGAGATAACCTTTTTGATTTGTGGGATAGCCAATGAAGACAGTTGGAATAGCTCTTGGAGCCAGTTTATCAATAGTGTGGATGTACGCATAAGCTTGACAACCAATGACTCTGAGATGTGAGAGGTCAGGTGGAAAGTTGTACAGAATTTCAAATGGACTTTTGTGGTTGAGTACAATTGAAGGTAGTCTATTGATGAGATATGTTGAGGCTAGTATGCAGTAGCCCCAAAAATGAGTGGGTAGGGAGGCTTGGAATTTAATGGCTCTTGCCATTTCTAGTAATTGTTTGTGTTTCCTTTCCACCCTAGCATTTTGTTGGGGTGTGTAAGGACATGATGTTTGGTGTATGACACCTTTTTCTTGGAGAAAGTTTGTAAGTGATGTGTTGAGAAATTCAGTCCTATTGTCCGTTCTGAGTGTTTTAATTGACTTGTGAAATTGAGTTTGGACATAATGAAAGAAAGCTTTTAGTGTAGATGTGACACCCGGCGAATTAGGCCATCATTTATTGCCTAAGTTAGGTAATTACTACTTGTAATTAGTGCGAAATAGGACTAATTACGGAACATTTTGTATATTGTATTGTACACTCATACGTAATTAAATTTTAAATTACGCAATTTCAATCGGATGGAATCCGACTCGATTTATATGGACGTTGGTGAAAACCCTTTTTCATAAATAACGTAAATCTATTTCATAATTAAATAGTAGTTATTTACATTATATTGTTATTATGTAATAATATACGAACACTTTACGTTTTATACAAAACGTACAATACGTAACGCAAACCCGCTCGAAAACACAAAGGAAACACAAATTAAAATCTAACAATTTTAATTAAACAAACAATCAATTAAATTAATAGTCAAGTGAGAAATAAGGTGGGAGCCCACACAAGATAAAAGTCTGCAAAGTCTAGGACCCTAGACCGGCTCCATACACTCCCCCAGAGAATATCATCATTTTAGTTACTTACAAACACAATCCAACTTTTCATTGATCAAAATCTTAGAAGACTTTACCCAAAACTTTCCCTCATTTCCCTCCCCACAGCAAACACAAACAGAAAGCATTTTCTTTCACTTTTACTCTCAAATCTCACCAAAAATCACAAGAAGATTAACGGGGAACTAGGAGTCAAGCTTCACGATTTTTCATTCACAACTTGTTCGTCACACATTTTTCGGGTAAGAACACACTTTTCCCAACTTATTTTGTTATTCGTAAGATTTTCTGGGTTTAACATGCTAGTAAGTTCACTCACGAAGTATAAACTGAAAACCCACTTGAAAGAATCTCGAAACAAACTTCTTAAAGAAACTTACCAGAAAACCATTTATAAATTTTTACCGAAAACCGGCCTACTTTTACGTGTGTAAAAATAGTAAGAGTTAACGTGTAAAAGCCTCGGGTCCAAGGCGAAATTTCTAAATCTAAACCCGTGAACGAAAATGATTTCCCAGAAACAAACAGTAGAAATTCACTAGCAGTGGTGAGTAAAATGAACTAACAGTAGAAACTAAGGCTATACGCTAACTGTGGTAACCGAGGAAATGTGCTAACGGTAGTAATAAAGGAAAACGTACGAGCAGTAGAAACTATGTGAAACCTTCAGTCTGTGGAATTAGCGACACAAAACCTTCTGTCGCAAAATCCTTGAGTCTGAATCTGTGTCACCCAGACTGAACCTTCTTAAGCTTAGCGACACAACCCTTGAGTCGCTACCTGTGAAACCAGCAGTATTAACTAGCGACACTAACCCTTGTGTCGCAACACCTTCAGTCTGTGCAACACCTTCAGTCTGTGCAACACCTTCAGTCTGTGTAACACCTTCAGTCTGTGCAACACCTTCAGTCTGTGCAACACCTTCAGTCTGTGCAACACCTCCAGTCTGTGCAACACCTGCAGTCTGTGAACCAACCCTCAGTCTCTGAACCAACCCTCAGTCTGTGAATCTCAGTTCACAACACCGATAGATCCAAAAACATAATTTCACAAAATATTTTACTTCGCGCGATGATACATGACTATGATACTTACTCGGATACGCACAATAAGAACTTTTACGAGTATACATCAAAACGGAACATCATAATAACACCTTTAAGAATTATTAATACAAACCTTCACCAACGGGCCATACATGTTTTCTAAACATAATCATAGAACGAACAACATAAAATATAACTAGTTGAGTGGACAACTAGCATGAATGATCTTTTGAGACATTCACTCATATATAACCTTGTGCGTTTAGGGCGCCAGAAGGTTACATCTTTGGACATACGTTTATTAATTTAAACGCACGCTTTCAAGACTCAGGTGAGTCTCATAGCCCCACTTTTACTGTTTTATACTATGGGGTGAGATTACATACACTGTTTATTATAATCACAAGTAACTGAAACAACTCTTATACGGATTGCATGAGACCTTTAATCCACTGAAAGTCCTCACCTTATCATAGTTCGTTAATCGTATGAGCGCGAGTATTATTGGATAGATCTATCGGGGATTGACATCCCCGTCCGGGCTAGTCGCTCTAGCCGACCCACGGACGCATTAATATTTGACTGTTACATGTGTATTGGATTATGCATCTGCCCGAGGCACAAACTAGGTTAAGCGTCGAACTGTGAGACTCATGGCAATAGTATACTCTTATTTTGCATTCGTGCAACACTGATTAAATCTTGTGATTATTACCTACTTCTGATAACTGTTTCAAACCTATGAACTCACCAACTTTATGTTGACCATTTTAGTATGTAATCTCAGGTACACAGACACAGTAGGATGGCCTACAGGGAAACCCTAGCTCGAGTCGCATGATTTACAAACATCGGAGATTTTTCTTGCATTACTATTTTGTAATACTAGTTATGTATTAGAATCTCTTGGACTATTCGCGAACTCAGAAAATGATGTAAACAACTTGATTTCCAATGTAATAATTTGTACTATTTTCAAAACGACGCATATAGTGGTCGTTCGATGTAACTTTGTGTAATGATTTCCTAATTAGTCGCGCCCCAATCCGACTTCCGCTGCATCATAATTTGGGGGTGTGACAGTAGATGTGACCAAACATTTAGTGGGTCGTAAATAAGTCCATGTGGCACGAGAATGATCATCGACAATTGTGAGAAAATACTTGCATTTATTCATAGTTGGTGATCTAAATGGTCCCCAAACATCAACATGTACAATATCAAATACATTCTCAGCATATGAAGTACTAGTAGGAAAAGTGTAACACCCCGAAATTCGTTAAAATTGTTGTTGTGTGCTGTTATGCGACACAAGGCCTAGTGTCGCAGGTAGCGACACAAAGCCCAGTGCGACACAAGGCTTGTGTCGCAGTGTCGGGTTGAAAGGCGGTTAGTAGGGGTAATTTGTGTAACTTCGTGTGAAATTAAACATAATACACATTCTAAAACATTCCAGAAAACAGAAAGTATCTCCAGTTCGTGCAAGTGTGTGTGTGTGTAACTTTAGTGAGAGAAGAAAAGGAAACAAAGAGTGAAATCAAGAATTAAGCGTGGAGGGTGAATTGTGAAAGTATTTCTTTGCAATTTCAGGTAAGAAGCTTGAATCTTGATCGAATTTCAGTTTACCCAGATGTTATTGATGAAAGTTTGATATTTAATTTAGTTTAAAAGTGGGTAAATTGTGGGTAAAATGTTGGGTTGATTAAACTGAGTTTGGATGTATTTTGATCTGAATTGTGTGTATGTATTAATCAACTAGTGAAATTGGGTTGAAATTGGGGTGTTGAAATCACCCAGATACATGTAATTGCAGAAGAGTTCTGCTGTTCTGTTCGTCATTGCGACACAAGGCTTGTGTCGCAGCTTGTGTCGCAGTGATAGTGTCCCAAGTTAATACTGTTGCTTTAGCGACACAAAGAGTTAATGTCGCAGTTGGTGTCGCTAAGTTTCTACTACTAGTTACAACTGTTGCTATAGCGACACTAAGAGCTTGTGTCGCAGCTTGTGTCGCTTGTTTCCACTGTTAGTTGTAATTGTTGTTTTAGCGACATTAAGAGGTTGTGTCGCAATAGTGTGATGTGCGACACTAAGTTAGTGTCGCCAGGAGGTGTAGCGACACAAGAGGGTAGTGTCGCAGAAATTAATAAATAAAAGTTGATTAATATGAACGTCTCGACAAGTACTTCGGATAGCGAGTTGTGAAAATCTGAACGTCGCCTTCGAGGTAAGTAGTAGGAATGTAAAGTATATAACTGGCTGAATTTGTTAACACTAATTGTATTATCAATTGTGCCTAGCTGTATGAGTTGTACGGCCAATTGCTGAGTGATCAATTGTGCCTAGCTGTATGAGTTGTACGGCCAATTGCTGAGTGATCAATTGTGCCTAGCTGTATGAGTTGTACGGTCAATTGCTGAGTGATCAACTGTGCCTAGCTGTATGAGTTGAGCGGTCAATTGCTGAGTGATCAATTGTACCCATAAGGGCCAATTGCTGAGTGATCAATTGTACCCATAAGGGCCAATTGCTGAGTGATCAATTGTGCCTATTCACATAAGCTGAATTGCCAATTGCTGAGTGATCAATTGTGCTAAATTATTTGTATATGATTGTACCTTCCTATACTTACTAAGCAAAATGCTTACGTGTTGATGGTTGTATGTGATAGGTACATCGAGAGTTGTGAAGGGTGGGGATCCGGGCAAGCGACCCGAGGGCTGCTAGTGATGGACTTACTATGACGAGATAGTAAGATGAGAAACTCGTAAATCATGCTCGATAATAACGTGTAATATTTTGTAATGATGAGAAACGTGTTTGTAATAAACAATGTGGTTGTCACTTTATATTAATATATAAAGTGTTTTGAGAAAATTAATTTGAGTATAAAAAAAAAAAAAAAAATGGGACGTTACAAAAAGGTAATACATGATGTTTAAAAAGTGGACATATAGTACATTTGTTTTCTGAATTACAGTTTTAGAAAGAAGAAATAGACTTTATTCTTTGGAGAACTTGAAATGATGGATGTCCTAGTCTGGCATGCCACAAATATGTGTTAGTTGAGTTGGTGAGTATTGTGGGAGAGGTTTTGTTGTGTATTTGATCAGGATGAAGTGCATAGAGACCACCATAGAGAGTGTCATAGGCTACTTTTCCATCATGGCCCTGAAAAACACAAGTATCATGAGTAAAGGTAATGGTAGAGTGACTTGATTTGGTCAATTTGGATACTGAGTTTAAGTTGAATGTGAATGAAGGAACATAGAAGACATTTTTGATTGTGAGATTTGAAGTAATGTGTACTGACCCAATTGTGGTAACTTTTGTGGTTTGTCCATTTGGAAGGTCAATGTAAAGTGGAACAGTACAAGTATAGGTGTTGTGCATTTTTGAGAGTGATGTGCATATGTGGTCAGTGGCACCACTATCAATTATCCATATATCCTTATGATCAGAAGTAAATGAAGCTATGAAATAACGTATACCTGCTGCATGAAGCTCTGTGACAGATTGTAGGTACCTGCAGGCATGTTGTTTTGCATCATGAGGAGTACTTGATTCAGCTGGTTTTGGAGTTGATCCATTTTAGAGTAGACGTATGGATCTGTTGAGCCAGTCATGTGAGAATTGCAGGTTTCCAGTGGAGTGTCAGCTGATGTAGTTGTTAAGATCTCCTTATTTCTAGTAACCATATTGACTGTGCTATGTTTTGTAGATTGTGTACTCCTTTGGGATGGTGGTACATACTTGTTGTGCAATGGGTGACCTAGTGGATAACCAAGGATCTTGTAGCATTCCTCTTTATAGTGACCTTCTCTGCCACATTCATCACATTTAACTCCCTTTCTAAATGTTTCTTTTCTTAGATAGTTGGTACTTTGGTTTTGATTTGCTGGTTTGTATTGATTGGAGGTGTTTGGTGATGGCCTATTAGTTGCTATTGTTGTGTTGAGAGCTACTGGGACTGTCACAGACATCTTTTGAGTTTCTCTCTGTTTCTCTTCTTGTTTCAACATGCTATAAGCTTTGGAAACTGCAGGTAGTGGTTGTAGCAATAAAATCTGACCTCTAACATTTGTATAGCATTCATCAAGCCCCATCAAGAACTGAATTAGTCTCTTTCTTTGTTCCTTTTCACCATTGATACAATCACATTTACAAGTACAAGCATATGGTGCCTCAAGAGCGTCTAATTCATCCCAAATATTTGTTCAGAATTGGTGTTTAAGATCCAAGAAATTATCATATCATTTGCTCTTTCCCACTGTGATCGAATTTCAGAATTAACATCCGGTTCTGGATACTCTCCAATAACAATTTTCAGCTTATTTCGTGCACTTAACGCAATTAACATTGATCTTTTCCATGTGCTGTAATTCTCAGATCCAATTAGCTTTTTCGAGATCAGAACCATACCTGGATGATCGTTTTGATGAAAGTGTAGCGGATGATTTGTTGAATTGATGTCTTCTGTTGATTGAATCACTTGTTCAGTTTCAGATGTGTTCGTCATTTTGCGGAATTTTATCGTCAATTGACTGAAATTGATGTCAATTGATTGAGATTGATTGATGTTTTGGATGAATTTAGGTTTCGGATCTTCAATTCAAAGGATTAGAACCTTTGATTTGCTCTGATACCATATAGAAAAACCTAATTTGAGAATTAGGGAAAATTATGGAGTGAATCTTTCATATTTGATTTATTAACTAAATGAGAGCTTTACATCAGTATTATATACAAGATTATACAGTTAAGCTAATTAACTGAGTTAATAGAGTGCCTGACTAATTTCTGTTACATCATGTTGTAGTTTGTTAAACATGCACTTATAAGTGCTCGTAACTTGTGTAATCTGCTCACGTGTTAAATGATGCTCACGTGATCAGAAATAGAAGTTCAATCAGTACTGCTAGTAATAATTAATAGATTACTCACAATCTAAACAACTTTTCGTTGAAAATCTACACATAACATATACATATACATCCTAATAAAAAAAATCGTATTTTCTTTTTCTAACAATATATCGCTGAACTATAAGCGGTCAATCACTCTTAAATAAAATACAATCATTTTATATTTGTGTACTTGTAAAAAAATTGAATTACAATTTTCATCAATAATCATATTTTATACATTAGAAATAATATTTAAAGTGTCCATTAGTCACATGGATCATTAAAGTAATGTTATAATATCATTGTTCAAAAAAAGCACTCTGTGAAACTTTGTTAGTAATGGAGATGGTTATTGTAGAATTATTTTTTATGATAAGAATCGTAGTAACGGTTTTTTTATTTTTAATTTCATAATATGTAATTTTTTGTAAAATAAATAATACCAATATTATTAGAATTTTATTATCTTAAATATAAAATTGAGTTATATAATATATATATATATATATATATATATATATATATATATATATATGTGTGTGTGTGTGTGTGTGTGTGTGAGAGATACACAACTTAAACTTTTTGGTGTAATACTTTGATACACACTAAATTTTTATAATATGTATCATATTTTTTTAAAAAAAATATCATCGTAAACAAAATAAAACTCTAACAATTTTGATATAATATTTTTATTAAAAAAATTAAACAATCTATAAATAAAAAATAAAAATATACGTTTATATCATTCCATGCGTTCGTATTTGAACTATCTCCCATCATTGTCCAAGAAAAGCTATTGTACGAAACTTTCTTAGTAATTAATTAATTTATTTACCAAATGTATAGAAAAAAGAAGGGAGAGACGTGTAAATCAAAGAATCCAAAAAAGAATATTTAAACGGAATATTATCTAAATTCTAAAGATGAAACACGTAAGTCATCTCAAATCTTCTTCCATTTATTATTTCTCAAAAAACTATATATTTATATATCCATTTTTATTAAATTTATAAATTTCCTTATGTGACTACCATACGAAGTAAGTAACTCACTAACGCCAACTACCCTCAACAAAACGTACTTCATTTCCCAAAGTAGAGGAATCAAAGAAACTGAAAATGGTGGGTGGAAAATGGTGGTGTTTTGGTGACCGGAGCTCCGACGAGGTTGATCTTGACCCGATACTTCTGGTGAGTGGTATTGGTGGTACTATTCTCAATTCAAAACCAAAGAGCTGGTTCGGGTTAACCACCCGGGTTTGGGTCCGAATCCTTCTTGCTGATTTGGAGTTCAGAAAAAGAGTTTGGTCACTTTACAATCCTCACACTGGTCCATTCTCTTCTCTTTCTTCATAAAGTTCTTTCCTTTTTCTGTTTAGTTTGTGTTTTTATATGATTTATGAATTGGGTTTGTGATATGTATATACATGGGCAAGAAAAATGTTTACTTTACGTTCTTAAATTATCTGATGAAATTTATTGTAGTTAAACATGTGACTGTGATTATCATTCTGGAAAAAAATGCATTTCCGTACACCCCTTAGATCAAATTGGAGGTGAAAGGTATACAAACAAAACTATGGTTACTAAGAAATGGCAAAAAAAAAGAAGGGTAAAATGGTCAAAAAAATAAGATTTATTTGTGTACTGATCAAATGAGTTACTAGAAGCCTGCTGTTGTCATGATTATACTGAAAATTGTCTAGGTTATTTTCCTTTTTGGAGTTCTGTGTAATTGGAGTCTGATTGGATTGTTTAAAGTTTCTTTATTTGGTATGGAAAATGGTAGGATAGATAGTAGGTAGGTAGGTGAATTATTAAGTACATTTCTTTAGCAGAAGGTAGTGATGTAATGAAATGTGTCTATTTAGGATATGGGAATTTTGTTAATTTTTTCGGAATTTTTCAGGTTACACCGAAGCATTGGATGATACGTCGGATCTTGTGGTTCCAGATGACGATTACGGACTTTATGCAATTGATATTTTGGATCCCTCTTTTGTAAGTTCTTAGTAGTATCATCTATTCCGTTTGGTTGTTGCAAGATTATATAAGCATGTGTATTGGCAGTGGTGTATATTTATGTATAGACGTCTCTTGTGACATTTCAGTGGATAAAATTGTTACACATCACGGATGTATATCATTTTCATGACATGATCGACATGCTTGTTGATTGTGGATACAAGAAAGGGACCACATTGTTTGGTTATGGATACGACTTCCGCCAAAGTAATAGGTATTTCACTTCAGCCTTCATTAATTAAGGGTGTGTTCTGATATGTGCTTTAAAAGTGATTATTGTGATTTGAATAAATCTTATTAAAACGAGATATTCAGTTGATTAAGGCTACACATAAGTAGATTATTTTACATTAATCTCTATACTCGATTTTGTAACATAAATCAAATCATAATCACTTTTACCCAAACATTAATTTGCAGTTATCACTTTAAACAGACATCCAATGGTTTTAGTCCAAATATTTCTGAGACTGATTATTTGATCAAGCCGCAATGGCCAGTTTTATAATATTTGGGTAAACATATTCTGCTTTTGATTATCTGATTATCTGTTCATGTTAGCTGCAACAGACTATATTTACACATGGTAAAATATAATCACATCATTACCTCTTCACTTAGCCTAATATGATAGACTTTTACTACCATCTTACAAGACATATCTCACTTTTTCAGAGGAGATATCCTTTTTGGTCATTTTTTGTATTGATTTTTCAAACTCATTATATGAATAAATAATCATATTATATGATTATTTGTACAACTTCAAACATCAAAATGAGATTAAAACACTATCTCCTTATAACAAGCCCCTTCTATTACAGTTGATTATCTAATTTTGATTATTCAGAACTCAGAAGTATACAATCACTTTAAATTGCATATCCAAAGTCTAAACACCCTCTTATAGACACCTGTGTGTTAGTTCAGTTGACTTGTTACTATATTACTTCTAGATGAGCTCCATTTCTCTGTATTACTATTGGCAGAATTGATCAATCAATGGATGGTCTCAAGGAAAAGCTGGAGACTGCATATAATGCTGCAGGGGGTAGAAAAGTCAACCTTATATCACACTCGATGGGTGGATTGCTAGTTTCGTGTTTCATATCACTCCATTCTGATGTATGAGCGTACATTCAATGACCTTTTTCTAGTTTTACATAATGCCTATAGGATGAATACACACTTGAATACTTAATAGTTCAACAAATAACATGAGTAACGACATCTGTCTACTTGCTATAGGTGTTTGCCAAGTATGTGAATAAGTGGATAACTATTGCAACCCCTTTCCAAGGTAATTACATTTCTTTTCACTTTTTGTTAATATAATGAATTTTAATCTGCTTCATATGCTCTAAAATTAATTTTTTTCATTTTATTCTTCAAGACTGAAAAAAGAAGATTGGGTAAACTATCACGAGAAAACATTTTGTTTGCAGTTATAAATGCCTTATTTGTTTGTTTAGATATCACATACACAATCTCTGGAAATTAGTATAAAATGGTAGATTATCATTGTAGATTGTTGAAGATTAATGATTGCAAAAAACATGTGTTGTGTCACATGTGTGTGTATACATGTGTCTTGGTAAATAATAATAATTGCATTTGTTAAATATTGGGTTTGACATCAAAAGTCGGCAGTGTTTTGACCGCAGCGTGTGTAGGTATTTCTTCAACAAGCTAAAATTTAGTTATGTGTGTGATGTGTATCAGGTGCACCGGGATGCATTAATGATTCTCTTTTAACTGGATTACAGTTTGTGGAGGGAATCGAAGGCTACTTCTTTGTGTCGAGGTGGTCAATGCATCAACTGGTAATGTTTCTTTACAGATCTAACTTACAGGTGGCAAGATTGGCGATTTGGATAAGGGGTCATAATGTTTGTAAATAATAACCCATGCTCAAGAAAAACTAATTAGACAAAAAATGATTTGGTTCTGTTTTTTTCAGTTGGTGGAGTGTCCATCGATCTATGAGATGATGCCTAATCCAGAATTCAAATGGAAAAAGCAACCTGAGATTGTGGTTTGGAGAAGCAACTCTGAAAACGCAGAAGATTCAATTAAAATGGAAACTTATGGCACAGCTGGATGTGTAGAGCTGTTTGTAGAAGCATTGAAGGACAATGAGGTACTTGCTTTCAACACTTGACCACCAAATGCATAGTCAAGTCTGACTTTTGACTTTTTAATTGTAAACTTGAGATAAGTTAAATTATTGTTTGTATGGAAAAAATTGATCACCGCATCTGACTATATAAGCGTATTAGGTTGGAATGGATTTAGATAATAAAAACTAAAAGAAATCATAATCAATTTTGAAATTGAGAAAGAGTTGGTTTGACTTTAAATTTATAAGTTAACACTTTTGCTTTTGCTTCTTTTTTTTTGGCTTCTTTTACTTTCACAGATAGAGTATAACAAGGAGACTATACCTTTGCCATTCAACTATGATATCTACAAATGGGCTGCTACTACACGCAAGATGCTAAACAGCGTCCAGCTTCCTAAAGGGATCGAGTTCTACAACATTTATGGAATATCACTGGAAACACCATTTGATGTTTGGTATGTAATCAATCCATAGTCTCGATACAGTTAAGAATGTAGCTTGCAGAAGTGTGTATGTTTTATGTTTTCCGGCCATAACTTTTAGTGTGTATGTTTTATGTTTTCTGATTGAAATGTGTGCTCAAACGCTTACTATGTTGCAGTTATGGTTCAGAAACTGATCCAATCAATGATGCATCTGAGATTTGCCAAACATTGGTAAGTCATTCATATCCTTCAGTTAACCAATGAATTCCTTTTTATATATAGCCCCCAATTTAAGGCTTGGGCTCAAACTTCTTTTCCCTATCGATGTAGGACGGGTTGTTACATATATGTGCGTCTTGTACTTGATACAACTATTGTTGACGTTAATGAGATTTATTTCATTTTATAGTATGTTTAGCTTTTTATGGAGTTTGCTATTAAAAAAAAAAAGCTTTTATGGAGACTTTATTGTTTTCTTTTGTGCAGCCTGAATACTCATATGTGGATGGAGATGGAACAGTTCCCTCTGAATCTGCAATGGTGATATTCCTACCTTATATCATATCTTATTTGTGTCTTTATATGAGCCCTTCCTTCCAAATAATCTGGTTTTTATATTTAATGAACATATTTTTCAGTAGTTACACTTGCAAGAACAATTAATGATATGATTTTGCTAAACACCAATATTATACTTTGAAAAATGTTAGTTTTATAAACTCTATCAAAGTTGTTTTAATTTTTAACACCAGGGTAGCAAATTTGACCAAAGGGTGTCAATTTTTCGATCTTGATCACTAAAGATTGTAAAATATTAGAAGTTGTAATTTCAACTCGTGGTTCAGTTTGGGCAGTGGTCTATATCAAATGGGTCACAGGTTGCTACTCACATGGGGTGAAAGTTTTCCAAACTTCAATTTCAATGCATAATACCTTCTACATGATTTTGTTCAAAGATTGACATTATTGTAATAACGTTGTTTTTGTGATCATGATTAACACTAGAAGAATTTAGATTTTTTATTAAAAAAAATATGGACAAAAAATTGTTTGCAGGTCAACCCAACTCAACCCAACCCACCTGTTTTGACTTTTGACCAGCACTAAAAATGACCCATTTCAACCCTGACACATTAAGCAAACTGCCCGACCTGCCGATAGTTCCTCCAAACTGAATTGTGATGTAAATTTACATGTACAGGCAGATGGATTTGAAGCAATAGAGCGAGTAGGAATCCCAGGTGCTCATCGGGGGCTACTAAGAGATGAAACTGTATTTGTATACTTACGGAAGTGGTTGGGAATAGAAGAAATGAGCAGCTCACATGTTAAAACCTCCAAAGTTGTCAACGTTGATTCATCTTGAAGTTTGTACAATGTGTTTTGGTTCAAGGTGATAGTTATGGTCTTATATCGTACTACTAATTACTAATTCATGATGCTAAGAAGGCAAAAGTATTTGCAACTTGGTACCATTATTGAGGAACCTAGTTATGTACGTATAATAAACGTTCAAGTTCATGGTTGCTTCATGTTAAAATCAGTTGGTAATGAATTGCTGACATCTGAATCATACATGAATGCAGCATGATGAAATGTTATCAGTAATGAATTTGGGGCAACAGTGAGTTTTATAGTAAAATAGTGGAAGTAGCAAAAATGTGTCGTTGCCATTAAGCACTCATTGTGATTGTACATGTTGTAATGTGTTAAAGAAAACGGACAACACCATTAAAGCTTGAAGTTTCTTACTTTTCTAACCAGGTTGATTGTTATCATGCACAAAGTAACAATACAAAGGTAGATACTTTTTAACCTTTTGTAACAAACGTGTATTTTCTAACCTGCGCATTTGGGCGCATTTGGTGACGTTGATTTTCTTTTGTTGAAGAAGGATTTCAAAAGGTGTTGTTAGATCCATACAGAGAACTAGAGATTCAATGTGATGTGTTGTTTTAGTATCACCACTAATCGTACTTCCGTTTCAGACAACGTAACGTCTTAATTTGAAGAATATTTTAGTAAATATAATTAATAATTAATATTATGGGCTAGGATATGTTTATACTATCCGGGACGGTTGACGGGAAACCACTTAGATGTGATGATATAGATACTCAGGTCATTTGCATTAGAAAGTTTGGCACTTGTCAACCAGATGCTACAAAGACAATGCAACTGTCTAAAAAATGGGTGAGAAAGACTTTTGAGGTAGTTCTTGAAGATGCAACAAAGAAGAAACTTATTTATCATGTATAGGTGTATCTATTATACCTTATTGGATGTAAGATTCTTCCAAATTGCTATAATTCTTCTAATTATCTGGCCTACTAGTTATACGAATCCGCATGAATTAAATGATGTTGCATGGGGTGCTGTTGATCATTGTTTGTTGACTTCAGCCTTCTCCAGCAGGACAAGAGTTCATGTCTTGAGACCAATATGGCTCTATGAGGTATTCTATTAATTTGGACTTGACTTTATTTTTATAAACTATTTTTAATGATTATTCCGACTAACTCCTTGACTGTTTTCATCTTTAGATGTTTTTTGTTTCTGGAAAGAATTCCAAAAACGGAGAGGTTTTTTTGAGGGGTGGACTTATCCTTCACGGTTAGAGAGCCGCAAAAGGGTGCCCGAAAACTTTCAATTATTAATCTAGAAGAAGTGGATAACTAGGAACCTCTAATCACAAAAATGTCTAAAGGAACTAGAGAGAAAAAATTCTGCACTAAGATATGAAAATTACATAAAGATGTGGGAAGACAGGCATCTTGAAACCATATGTATTAAGGACACAACTACTTCTTTTTACACTTTCACTTCTTCAATCAAGTATCATAAATTTAACGGGATTTTTAGTTTAACCGTGCATTGCACTTGTAATAAGCTAGTATATATGTATAGAACAATTTAGCACATAATGTGAGTCTTCCATAACATAATTTATTTACTTTTTCTAACATATAATGTTGGTATATGTGCTGAGATATACACTTCATCTATATACATATGCAAAATATATAATATATACATATACTTTTTAATACTGTGACTCTTACGAGTCGAAACACAAATCGAATCACGAGATCGACAACTATGACTAGGTAACCCCATCAAATTGAAGATGCCCAATTTAAAGACTATAAATGGCTTTATACGCTTTGTTAAATAATTTTCTCCGGGTTTGACCGGTTATTTTTTGGGTGGTTCTTTATGCCAAAATGAATTGGTTTAAGTGACGGTTTCCGGTTAATTCAGTTGGACTGACCATTTCGGTCGGATTTAGAAACCATTACGTATACATGTCTATTCACTTAGAAATCTTAACTGATATATTATTGCACTTTAGGTTTTATATTTAACTATTAGTACTTTAGTTATAAAAGAATGTAGGTCTTACAAATTCATGGTGCGACGAGAGCATTCAAGCTTAGGAAAAATGTTAGACTCGGTAACACAATTTACTTTGAGGAATGGAAAAGAATATTTTACAGTAACACTTCGAACTAATAGTATTAATGGTTTGGTCCTCCGTATGAAATGGGAGGACCTACACATTACAGGGTTGGTGTAACGTCCGTCACTTTTAACTCATCATTTTATAGCGGAAGCTATACAGTTTACATTTTCAATGTGAACAATTCTACAAATATACAATTTCTATCTGACAGTAACACTTATAGGTAGCCAACTCAGATATATACTTTAAAATTAGGAATGGACAACCTTTTCTGACAATAACACTTATAGGTAGATTAGGGTAATCAACATTTGCACCTAAACCCCAACACTCTCTCCTCCCTCTCTCTTGCTTGCGGTGGCTGAAACTCACAGACCCAAAGTCGATAAATCGACTTTGGGGTTTGAGACTTGAATTGTTCGTGTTGCTTGCTTAATTGTTAAGCAATGTTGTGAATATCTATAAGGCAAGATTAAAAGGCTAGCAGTTTTTCAACTGTGATTAATATTGGTATGAACACATTAGCAACCTCCAACAAGAAGATGAAGGTATTAGTCCACTTGTACTAGAGTTACAAGTTAAAGATCAAACAAATATGATTGATCATATCGAGCAAGTCAATGTGACATTAATCTGTGACAAGAGTTTATTATTTTATTTAACTTTTCACAATAATTATTTATTATTTTTAATAAAAAGTAACCGTGAAAATCTTTCAAGTTTAACATTAACGGAATAATAAATTATAGTTTTTTAATAGAGTGAGATTCAATCGAGTACATAATTTTTCATAAGAATACAAGAACTAATAAGAACGTGCCACGTGTCACAAAAAATCTATTTTTCCCATGTTTTAAAAAATTAAATATTTCCCAAACGATAAGTCGAAAAATCATAAAAATTGCACCATAAAAACTAGCGTTTTTTTCTCTTCGATTAGAAATCTCACAAAGTATACTTTTGACAACTTTTTTTTTTCGTTTTCGTTAAGTTTTGTAAACAACTATTACATGTGTTACCAGCAGGTACCACATATGTTACCACCGAGTACCACATGTGTTACTAATATTGTACAATCATAAAAAAAATCGTCGAAAGTATATCATGTGAGAGATGTCTAATCGAAAAGAAAAAAATATTAATTTTTATGATACAACTTTTATAATTTCAATGAGTCATTCTTAAGATATTTTATTTAATTTTTTAAAAATGTAAAAAAAGTAGATTTTATAATACTTGATCAAAATTAGAAATTGGAAAATTTCAAAGCTGGCAGGGACAATTACCATGTTATTAACCGATGGAAACATTTCACTCTTTTTTTAATACACAGATCCATAGGATTTATCAAAAGTAATCGTAAACAAAAACATCGTCACCCAATAACAAACCCTTTTTAGTACTCCGTGATTGAGGTGTGTTTAACTGTTTACCATTGAATAGTTGCCGCTCTTTTTCATCTGTATGACTCCCCCAATTCAATTCAATGGCTTCTTCTTCTTCTACCGTCAACAACGATACCTCACCTGTTCCTCCTACTCGTTCTTACTTCCATACAACTGTAAGTTTTTATACTTCTTATAAATTCTTCATATCCCATTGATTGACGCAAGCAATATGTTAATATCTGCAAAATAAACAAACAGGTAACATTGCAAAACTGGTGGCTAACTAAACCCCAATCAATTGGAAAAACCCTAGGCGTTGCTGGCCTCACTTTTCAACAGTCTGTTATCTCTCCCTTATTTCTTGTTTATCTGTTTCTAACACTACCATACTACTTAGCCCTAAGGTTTTCGTCACTCAATTTAGACTAAAGGTTTATGCTTACTCTTTTATAATGCAGATAATGTGATTTTAACCTAGGTGTCTGTTTTATTATCAACTGTTTTGTATATACGTGTATGTATTGGTTGTCAATTTGATATTTAATTTGTGCATTATTGATGGAATCTATAGGAATCGGGTTGGGCGATGCTTTTCTTCTGCACCGATTCTCAAGGCACATGATTTCTTCGAGTTGGAGACGGTTGATGGCGTGTTTGTCATTTTACAAGATTATATTAACAAAGATCGAACACTAGAAAATGGATTTTCTCCTGATGTATGCACCACAATTATTTACTATCTACTCATGCTATTCTTTTGCTATTTTTAGTTTCAGTTTCTTATATGATCTTTAACTGTTACTAGAGTTTGTATGTGTACATATAGTTGTATTAACTTAATTCATATTTTGCTGTTTCTTAGCATATAGATGCATAGTCATATCATTGTCTATTTTTGGTGGTCTAATATATACCTACTCTAAGAGATCGGGTGGTCAAAATTTTCTTTTAAAATAATAGTATTTTACACTTGTAGGTGTTTGATCATTTTGTAATCGGTTTTCCCCATAACTGGGAGGAATTTTCTACAATTTGCCCCAAAGGAGGATCTGCTGCTGCATGTGTCTCAATAGGTAATAAAGTCAATCCCTTAAAAGTGTATATATTCAGTAAAAACCCAGGGGGTTGGAAACCCACAAGTGTAACATTCTTGTTGGGCCAAAGTTTCGTATGCTATGGTTATAATTGAAGAAAAAGTGTCATTAATTGAAGATTTAGTTGGCAAAACTTTCATTCTTGTACAAATATTGTTTTTCAGAACATGCAGTTCTCACTTTCTTCATATGTTGAATATATTCAGCACAAGATGATGGGAAAGACTCCATTGATGGACATGCTGATTCTAATGATAACTTACCGCAGCATTGTGATAGCCACACTGTGGGTATGGAAGCTCAAGATAGCGAAGACACGATATTGAGCAATAAAAGTAGTACTGTCCGCAATGCATCCTCACTTGAAACTCCGCGTGTATGTTCCCTCATTGTTCATATCTGTTCTTCACTGTATTTCATCAATATATATGTACTCGCATCTATACCTTCTTTGCAATTTCCTAATCTAAAAACGCAAAAGGACTCTATACTAAATATGTTCATCATCTTATTTTTGTTTTTATTAAGTTTGTCTCACTATTTTCCATAATATCTTTGGTGATTCTTTTTTTAGCTTGGTCAAGTAAAATGCTAAATTATGGGCTGATTATGTAAATATGCCTGTTAAACTATAGCTTCCAATTTGGACTTTTCTTTGCAGTGCTTAAATTTTGCCAAATTGCATGAATGTGGAAGAATTCCTTTTCACAGTAGAGAAGTTATTGAGTCCTTGAGAAAGCATCAATGTTTTCGAGTGTCTTTAACACTACTTTTTTAAAAAATGGAAAACAATGACTGTTTAAGCCTTTAAACTTGCATTGAAATGAACCCATAACTCTTTTGAGATCTTAGGTTTTGATAAAATAACTTATTCTTGTTAATTTCAAATCTTTAATTCGTTAAGCTGTACAAAAAGTTAGCTCCCAAGCAAAGTGGCCACTTGTCCAGCTGGCCCGTCAACCCAATCTAATACTTCAATTTTTTTTTTCTGAATCTTTTTATCTCTTTCATTACGGTTCTTAAACAGGAACATATAATTAAATCTGGAAATGAAGACTTATGTGAAAAATCTCCCATGACACTAGAATTTGATGGTCCAAGTCTCAAGATGAGTCCCATCATGAGAAATAATGCGGACTCATCTACAGAATCGAAGTGTTTAGGGGTGTCTAGCAGGCGTATGACGAGATCTATGGCGAAAAAGGCTGGCAGTAAAAAGATTTCTCCATTAGTGCATGATGTATCCAATTTGGACAAAGTAACTTCTATTGATCTTAAGAAAAGAAAAGATTTTGACAGTTTAAGGATGGATAAAAATGATGCCTTATCCAATAAGAAGGCTGTTAATGTTGTAGATTATGATACGTCTGAAAGAAGGAAAACTAATTTAAATTTTGCTGGTGAGTGTGGAAAAGGGTCAAATGAAACTCCAAGGTGCTCCGAGGACACAATTTTAAAGACGAATTCAAAACGAAAGCAGAATGACCAAGATGTTCCTGAGGATTCCAACTTTGCTTCTAGTGTAATAAATGTAAATGACGACATAGTCCTCCCGAGAACAAAAATGAGGGCTTGCCGAAATAAGAGACAACAGAAAGAAGGTATATTTGCCAGTACAGTTGATGTCCCAGACAAAGATGTAGATACAAGGAACATAATCAATTCCAGAAAAACAACCGAGAGTCAGAGCAAGTCTCAAAGCAAACTGACATCTGGCAGGTCACGTAGTGAGATTTTCAAAAGGCAGCCTGTAAGAAGTCCTAAATCTACTTCAAGGTCCAGCAAGGTAAATATATAAGTCCTTGGATACAAACAACTCTATAAAAGTTGGTTATATCATATATGGATATGGATTAACATAGGAGGTTGTTTTAGATACTTTGTTGTTTGTGGTTATATTGAAATAGTAGTATCAGATTTTGAATAAACGTTAGTGAAATGAAAGAACTATCATTTTTAAGTGATTACTAACGTCGTAGGAATTTATTTTCTGAACTGACCCTGTTTTTAAATGTTGTCTGTTTTTGCTTTTATATTGCAAGGTCATTGCTGCAAAGACAACAATGTTAGTATCCATATACATATCATCTTTATGTAAAATAAGAGACTTTAATTTGAGGCATAACTAGAAGCATGTGATTCTAACTGCAAGTCGTTATGAATCTCAAAGTATTTTTCTAATGTATAAGGATACTTTGTTCACCTATGGTACTGCTTACAACTGTAGTCATTTTTATACATGTTTCGTTTGGATTGATATGATCTTATTGTATAGGGGTCCAAGGAAAGATATGGAAGTGCAAACATTTTGCCGCTAGAATCTTTCAGTGGAAAAAAATCTAGATCGGGTAAAGAGATAGCTTACGTAGCAGACTGTTTTATCCTTTCTGTGCACCATAAATTACAAGTACGGTTACCTACAACAAAAGAAAATAACTTGCTTTAATTTAATGCAGGAAGAGTGATTCTACCTACTTTGGAATTCTGGCGCAACCAGAAATTGGTTTATGATGAGGTTTGTTATACATTTTAAGTTTAACTCCTTACTTTTATCAACTTTTAGAATTTCAGAATTTTATGGGTTGCGCTCACGGTTTTCCTCAGTGAGATATGTCCTTTTCAAAACACTCAATGTTGACATGATATTGCTATTTATAGTTTTGACCAATCACTTGGGACGTATGAGTCAATTCAAAAAAATTACCAAGTATATTGTTAGTCTTTCGGATTTTACAGAGTACCAACTCCTGAAGTGCTGTACAAAGTATCCGAAAATTCAAGGGCCATTGGTGTTCATGGAAGTTGAGGTTTATTTGATGCAAAATCATAAACTTCTGAGGCTATTTTGTAATGTTTGCACCCTTATGTGTGATTGTTATATATTTTGTTAATATAATACTAGGAGCATCAACATGTGAAGTACCTAGACTTTTTATGTTTTTCGTTTTTACTTTCAGGATGGTCAAGTGTGCGGAGTCCAAGAACCTATGTGACATTGATAGGTATGCCGCATTTGTTATCTTGATCACCTTGTATCATGCTTAATGAAACTGTAATGTATGTAACGCTGGTGGGCTTCTAGTGGCTGCTATTAGTCTATCATCAGTGTAGTTTTGTGAATATAAATTAATATCTAGACAGTGCTAACTATGATAATATTTGGTCCACTTGACAGCTGAGATTCAACAGCTATTTATCTGATATGTGCATAGCTGAATATCATACAGTGTTTGCCAGTGCCGCTAAATGACATGTTTAGTTTTGTGATTTTCTGATTCCACTAAAAGAAGAAAAGGGAAGTCACATAAACTATTACTCCTCTTAAAAACTTAAGTAATAATCAGATCTTTATCAGATAACCTTCTGGATGTTGCATCTTTAAATGCGTTTGACCACTACTATGAATCGTTGACTTGAGACGAAAATAGGTCATTTATGTGGTGTGGTGTTGCGTTGCGTTTATAAAATTCAGTGGTGTACGTATAACATCCTTAAAATTGGTATTGGTGTTTGTCAAAAGAAGATGACCGTTGAAGAAAGTTTTCGTCTCAAGTTCACCGAGATCGACATAATGAAATTTAAGATTGAGAAGAGGACCAATGTGTGAAGTTGGCAGGTGGTTTTATAAAAAAGTAAATGACATATCCAACTAAATTATTTATTAACAAATACATGGTAAATTTAAAATAAAGATCTAAGAGATTATGAAAATGTCTAAGCATATCTCTCTCATCTGTTTTGGTATTCATTAATTTCTAAATAACCATTTGAAACGAATTACAAAACTCATCTCTTTTTATGCATATAGGAATTATAAGTTGACTTAACCATTTTTGTACCAACTTATTTTTATAAAGTAAAGGAATGTGCCAACTGAAATACAGAAATGTGATTATTAACCAATTGAGTCATGCTCAAGTGGTACCGTTCCAAAAACGCTAAGACTCTACATGTGTGACCTATAGGTCATGGGTTTGAATTCGTTCATCAGCATATGTGGTTGATTTGTGGACATGTAATTTACCCGACGTTGATGCGAGGAGTACCCTACAAATTACCTTTTATAATGTGATTATTAATGTATACATGGAATGATCTTTAGTAGTATCGTTCCAGAATTTTGAACAAAAGAAAGTCAAAAGGGTATCTATTTATGTTTGTTATTTCATAATCCACTAAATGCTAGGCTGTCGTTTGTGTTGAAGTTCCCTTAAATCATCATGGTCTCATATGATTGGAAGATAGTGCACCTTAGTGACCTTCATGATCTCCATAATATTCCCCATATGACCTTTTCATCTCTTTGTGCTCCAAAGAATCAAACATTAAAAATCTCTCTTTAATATGTGATTTATATTCTTGGAATGATTTTCTTTTTCTGATTATTTAGCACAAAACAAAACTACCTGTTTTTTAAATATCTTAAGTTCAATATTTAAAATTAAAATCAGCTTTTGGGTCCCCACCCATATAATCTTTTCCATTATGCACCTATAAAAGACATAACATTCTTTCTAGTCTTCATAACATTCTTTGACAATTCAAGATACTGTAAACATGGATTAATTGATGAATAGAATGTCTTGCTGATTGTTGATGGTATATGTCTTTTAAAGTTTCATGAATATGGGATTCGTCGATAAAAAGGAACGTGATGATCATAAAGACAAAAATATTGAAAACTCAGGAAGTGATTTGGAAATTGAAGATTCAAGTGGGTTGGCCAAGATTTATAGGAACATGAGCGAGAGTTCGGTATGTGCAACCGATCAGGATGATGATGAAGAAGATATGCAAGGGAAGATACAAATCGGCCCTAAACGCACCCTTAAAGAACAATATGAAGCAGACAAGGTTTGTTTCATTTTCTTTTCAAAATATCCTTAAATTGAACTTACAGTTCTAGTAAATATTAATCAAAATCATTTTACCTATTGTTTAGGATGATGAGAGCTTAATGAGATGGAAAGAACAACTTCTAGGAGCTGTGGATATTAATGCTGTTGCAGGTAAATATTAAAAAAAAAAAAACTTTCATATCTGCTTTAATTTGCAAACCTAACGCGTTTTTAATTTGTTTTGATGATGTTAACTCATTTAATGTTATTGTTGTTATAGAAACACTAGATCCAGAAGTCAAGATCTTGAGCCTTGCTATTATATCTCCTGGTAGGCAGGATTTGGTTCTTCCAGTTCCTGATAGCAAAAAGATCAAAGGAACTTGGTTTACACTAAAAGAAGGAAGTCGTTACACTATCAAATTTACTTTCCAAGTTTGTAACAATATTGTGTCTGGTCTCAAGTACACAAACACAGTCTGGAAAACTGGTATCAAAGGTATTGTATTTAAAATATATGTATGTTTATTGTATACACATTATAAACATACCAATAAACGACAACATATCTTTTACAGTTGACAAAATGAAAGAAATGATTGGAACTTTTAGTCCTCAACAAGAGGTTTATACCCATGAATTGCCAGAAGAGATTACCCCATCTGGGATGCTTGCTAGAGGCTCATACTCAGCAAGAACTAAGGTTTAATTACGACTATTGTTTTCGCATATAAATTAGTATAGTTGTGATTTCTAGCATATTTTGACAAGATCCTTTTCGGGTTCTCTTAATATTTTGCAGTTTGTTGACGATGATAATAAGTGTTACTTGGAGTTGAACTACACGTTTGATATCAGGAAAGACTGGCAATCATCTTGAATCAACCGAATTTAAATTTTCAATTTTGAATGTTTCTTCATCATGAAAGTGAAAAACTTAAGGTTGTGATTGTCATCTATGTTATGATTAGCTACATTTCTTAGACAAATGTTAATTTCATTTGATTTGAAGAACTAAACTCAAATTAATAGTCTGTTTGTGGATTTCTCCTTCTCTATCTCAAGTTATGAAGTGGAAATCTTTTAAAATCTTCTTTATCTTCTCTAAACATGAACTTTAACATCCAAAGCAAACTTCTTTAGCCTTTTCATTTAGCGCGCCATTTTTGTTTTTGTAAACTAATCTAGATCTCACATGGACTGTAAGCTTTCTTTTTGATGAATATGGTTTCCCTCCAAAAGCATACACATGAAAGCCAATAACCCTACAGCTTTAATGTATTTATTCTCTACAATAAAATATTGAGAGAATCAAAATTTTGTACTATATTATAAACATATCATCATCATAGCATATATATATATAAATCCTATTCATTAACCTTGAATAAAGACCTCAGGGCAACGAGGCAATTTGTGTGCTTTCTATCGGAACTTTTCTTATACTATTTCCTTCAAATCTCTTGTGGTTCAAGGTTGATCCTCAAACTCATTGATTACGACATACCCTCAAATTTTGAGTTGTCACATGATTTTAAGAAAAAAAACATATTCACCATGTATGTTGGCCATATATGCCACTTTGTTTCTTATCTCCCTCTCGACTTGTATTTGACATTCAACGACTTGCATGAATATAACAAGCTCAATAATTTAGAAGGTTTAGAATGAGTAGTCCATTTTATAACAAAATATAAATTCAAAGTAAAATAACTATGGTGTTTAACACACGACAGTTAACGAGACCGGTAATCATTAACATTATCAACACGATTTCTAAACATACCTTTCAAGAATGAAAGATAGAACTTTTTCCGAGTAAATGAAATTACGAGAAATTAGAGTTCTGAGTAAATGACAATATGTCAATATCAAGACAGGAAAGTTTTAATGATGAATATCATGAGAAAAATGTATATGTAAATTTTCTAGATGTCAAGTTGTTTGAATTAAAAATAATAATAATAATAATCCGCACATGATATTTACTGTGTCACATCAGCCCTAAATTGTCATTTTGTCAATTTTAACCAGTTCAACCGATAACATAACAAAAATCTAATAATCTAATCTACTTATCAACATTTAAATATAAAATGTCACTACATAACATAGAATATGTTAGATACGTTATAACTAATTTTTTTTTTCAAAAGAAAAAAAATCAATTGAGCGTAGCTCAAGTGGTACCGCCACCGCAACTTTAGACTCTACATGTGTGATCTATAGGTCAAAGGTTCAAATCTGTTCCTCAACGTATGCTTTGTGAGTGGGACAGACGCGTACCTTTGAAATATGATACGGAGATCGGATTATCCTCTAAATTACCTTCTTCTTCCTTCTTTTTTTTTTTCTTTCTAATATTTAGAAAAAGTCATAATTTATGCACTAAGCTCTGCATGACTGGCTGTAAAATTATAAATTAAAGTATTAGCTTAGCCCAGACACTAACTTATTTGGGCCGTAACAAAAGCCCAATAACAATAGTAATAAACTTTGGTATAAATACCCAAAAACCTGCTCGCTTCTTTAATGTTTATCCCTACCGGCTTATTTTCCGACATTCACCGATTAATGACCTTGTCATCTCCATCATCATCTCTCGATCTGTCGCGATTGTAAATAATTAATCTTTCGGAAACCATCGATCTATATATTTATTAACCTAAAAGGAGGTACCAGCTGTTTGTACTTTCAATTCGTTCTTTTTTTGCACCGAATGATGTAAACCTAATCGATTGACTTTTGCCCTTTTGTAAGCAATCAGTTTTCCCATTTCAATTCTTGATTTTAACCATAACAGCTCAATGTTTGTATATCAATTCTTTGTATGTTAATTTATGAGCAAATCATCAAATTAGGTCTTGTTGCTGTGTCATTGATTTTTTATATTTTTTTCAATGTATTTTAGGTCATTAATGAGACAGTAAAAAGTCAAACTTGCTTTGTTTTAGAAGTAAGTTAAACTTTTTTCTAGTTCAATGATGTTGTAGAAGGATAACATTTGTTAATGCAGCAATGTTACAGTAGTGTATAATCTTGTTGTAGTAGTATTATAAAAACAGTAAATTACTTGACTTTGTTTGTTGATGTTTCCTTAAACATAAATAACTTGTCCGTTAACGAGTTATCAAGTAGTTTGAACACTCTTTGGTAAAGATAATCGTATCGAATCAAGCAAAACTGAGTATTTATTTTCCACTCTAAACTAAGCTGAAAAACATAACTTTTGTTCATCCAAACACTCCATAGTGCTCATCTGCTTTTAGCTCAATAAGCAGATAAAAAAAGTCATAACTTCCAAGAACACTAATCTCACTTACATATGTTTTATTTTATTTTTACTATTCAAGAGCTCTTAATGATCTGTATCATTATAAGAATCCATTGTGAACTGAAGTATTTGATTCTTTCTGTTTCTACATCACAACTCTTTTTGTACATGCCATAAAAAGTAATACCAAGTTTGCATGTAATGTTGAAATGCCGATGGTGTTAGCAACAAATGAGTTAATATGAGAGCCAGACAAGTGTTGGGCATGTGGGAGTTTGTGTGTTTGGCATGATCAGAAAGTGTGTCAAAAATTTATTTTTTGATTCTTTCTCCACTTAGTTGTTGGCTCTTCAACCCCAATTAATAATTATTATGATCTTGTTCCACCTGTGACACTAGGTGATATGCAGCCTGCAATTGACACAAACGGGCAGTCAAATGGCCGTAACGATGATATAAACAAAAGTTATGTCGCGTATGTCCAGCCTTCATATGTGACTGGATGGATGTATGTGAATGAACAAGGACAATATTGTGGCCCCTATATACAAGAGCAACTGTATGATGGTCTATCCACTAACTTCTTACCGGGGGAACTTCTTGTATATCCTATCTTGCAAGGAAGCTTGGCCAATCCTGTGCCCTTAAAGTACTTTCAAAAGTTTCCCGATCATGTTACAACAGGCTTCGTTTACTTAAATGCTTCTGCATCTAGTTACAAGGAAAATTCTCATGAAACTATTGATGCTAAGAAAGAAGAATCCCATAACAATGCAGTTTCTACTTCCACCCAACAGATCCAGAAATCTGAAGCAGCCTTATCATCACCATCACAGGTACTTACCAAAAACACTCTTTTAACATTTTTAGCAGTTCAAACACGTTTTCATTGGTTTACAGTGGGTTGATTTGAGTCTTCAGTCAGGCGAAGAATCATGCTGGCTATTTGAAGATGATTTGGGAAAGAAACATGGTCCACATACTCTGATGGAGCTTTATTCTTGGCTTCATTATGGATATCTCCAAGGTTCAGTGATGGTAAGTCAGTTTTGGAAGATCATACAACTTGCTGTGCAAGATATCATTCTGAGAGTGACGTTAAATTATTATGTTTTTTCTGCAGGTATATCATTCTGAGAATAAAGTCAAGCCTGCCATTTTGCAGTCAGTGATAGATTCATGGGTGACTGGTGGACATGAAAGTGATTCTACAGCTCATCCTAATTACAATGAAAATGACTCTTCAGTTGGTTTCATTAATGATATATCTGAGGAGGTCTGTTCCCAGTTGCATTCTGGAATCATGAAAGCAACTAGAAAGGTTGTGTTGGATGAAATAGTTAGCCATGTAATAATAGAGTGTGTTGCTGCGAAGAAAGCTGAAAGCCATGTAAGGCATGAAGAGTCCAAGCGGACAGTCAAAACCTGCTCATTGGATGCCACAAAGGTAGGCCACACAAACGAGCAGTTGGAGGACTGTTCTGCCAGTGAAGGAGCAGCATCTCATAGTGTTCACACACAAATCACTCCTTTAAATCCTATGAAATTTCAAGAATGCAAGAAATCTGTTGGAAGCTTAGAGAACTTTTGTGGAGCATACATTGATGTTTGCCGGAAGCTCTTTGACTCCAGCATGCAAGTCATCTGGAATGCTGTTCTATATGATTCAGTGGAAGATCAATTATCTGTATGGAGGAAGGAAAAATTGTGGTCCACTGGTGATGCTGTCATTAAACAAACCAATGTATGCCATGAGTTAACTGAGAGGATACCTGTAGAAGATGTAAGTTATATTTTTTGTTGCTTTTTGTGTAATAATTCTACTTTTATATTTTATTCTATTCAACTTCCGTATCAAATCCGTCTTAAAATTGCAGTTTGGTCAAGATTCTTCATCTTCTAAGAATGATTACCCCCCTGGTTTTGAAGTGGATGCAGCTCCATCATCATTATCTCCTCAAGAAGTTGCTTCTAAAGTAGATAGTACTAAGGATGGTGATTTGGAACACATAATGGAAGGTGTTCAAAGTGACATCCATTCATCTGCAAGGATGTCTTTGCGGAAGTATATTGAAACCCTTGTTGATGAGCAAGTGAGGAAAGTTGTCAAGACTAAAAGAAAAGCTCAATTGAAGGAGGTAAATTAAGTCTATTAAATTTATTTTCTGGCATTTCAATAATTGTCGCAAGCTCTGTTAAAACTATATTTGATCTTTTCAGGTTACTCTTGTCTCCCCAGTTCACCGAAGTCATACAAACCAATCTGATGTTTCTAATATTTCACCGCATACAAAATCATCTCAACAAAGTATGTTTGTATCTAGGATGCCTTCATCTAGCTGGTTTGCGAATGCTTTTATGAAAGTATATGAACATGAGGATATTGTCCAAAATAAGTATAACTTGCAGTCGATTGTGCCTAAAAAGAGTTCTAGAACTGTTGTTCGAGAAGCATGCAAATTTCGCCCTTCTATGGCAATGACATCTCTTTCAAAAATTGGGATCTTTGTTATTTTGGCAGCATGTCGACAGAAGCTACATGATATCGTGGTCAAGGACTGGTTATCCATATCTGTGAAAGATGCTATGGATAAACATAATAAATCATTGCGTTCTTCTATGAAGCACAACGATCTTGATACAACAGTTGTAAGTTCATTTGTTTGCTTTAGAGGTGGTCATTACCCAGGTCTACATACGGGTCTTAGATAGAATCCTCCAATCCAAAGGTCACCCTTGGATTCTTAGGGGGGGCAAGGAAGAGGCTGTTATGTTAGTTGTATCGTGCCTTCCCTCTTTATAACACTTCGGTTTTATCTATTCACTAACAAATTGGTTAATTCAGGTATGTTTTACTTATAACAGTTCAAACAGGTCGAGATTTACAAAAGGATATTTTATTTGTTAATGCATATTACCATTAACTTTATTTGTATTTTTTTCAATAGGTTATTACTAGGGTACTATAATAGTATAATGCTTGTAAGTTAACACTAATGATTTACACAAATCATTAACGTTATGGAAAAGTTTTTCTGGTCAACCCAACTTGTACAAATGTCGCTCATTTGACCCGTTATCTAACCTGCCTGACAATTTTTTTGTCACTTAGTATGTTTTTATCCACTCCCCACCTAAAGTGAAATTTGATTATGTATTTCCAGGGAGGATCAGCTAAAAGAAAGAAGGAGAAGGCTGTAGAGTTCATTGCTGCATTTGACAAATACAGGGAGCAATCAAGAAATGTTCAAAGCTCGGGACCTTCTGAACCATCTGTTGGAGAGGGAGATTATACGTACTGCCGCACAAGAAAGTCAAAGAAAAGAAGGTTTGCGTCTTTATCTGGTCAATTGGAAGCTGATCGATTGGTTCAGACATCAAAGAGACAGGATCTTCCTCCACTAGTAACCGAGCATGAGGTAGCTGAAGCACTGATAAAATATGGTGATGAACTTGCAGTAAATTATCGTGCAACCAAACAATTACATGATCCCAGTTTTCATGGAGCTCAATTAGCATCCAATAGTACGACATGTCAGAAATCTGTGAAGATTTCTACTCTAAGTCAAGGTACTTCATATTAATTTAGTTTGGTTACTTGCATTTTTCAAGACCACTATTATAGTATTATTATACACTAAGATTGGTCATCTAAACTTTTTACCTAGATAATGATACAAATGTTAGTGGTGTGAAGTCTCGCAAAGAAAATGATCCAGATTTCATTCCCGATGCTTATGATTTTAGAAGCCAGGAAGTATCTGCTGGTAATTCCTCCAAAACTGTTGGAAAATGTAAGTGTATGCTTTATTTTTACTTGTAAAGTTCCTCCTTGTTCTACCAACGGCAAATTTGACTCATTTACATATGAATGGATCAATTCGGGTTACATATTGCCTCTAATGGGCTAAACTTTTAACAATAAAAAGTTGGCTATGAAGGAATGGGATAAATGGGTCAAAAGGGTTAAAGTTGCCCTAAGTATATTCTTAATGCATTTTACATTAGAACCTTGCAAGTCATTTTATGTAAAGAGTTAGATTATTATTAAAATCATTTTAAGTTTGTTGGTGATATTTGACTGGCTAGTTATTTATAATATTTTCAAAGGTCTGCAATAAAAGTTCTTCGGGTCAAACCAACCCTTACAGGAACTTGCCTGCATTGACCTTCCCATTTGTCATGCATACCTTGTTGTGATCTGCTATGTACGTGTGCACTTGATGTTGCTGATCTCGTGTTCTTGTTTACAGCACTCAAAGTAGGAAAGCTAAAAAGGAAGAGTTCTGTGGGTGATATGTTAGAACCATGTTCTGTGAAAGTTCCCAAACTAGCAGTTGGTGGTGCCAAGAAAACACAGAATATCCAAATTAGCAAGTCTAAGAAATCGAAAACCTGCCCCGTATCTAAAGGATGTGCTCGTTGTTCAATCAATGGGTGGCAATGGCGTAAGTGGTCATTAAATGCAAGTCCTGCTGAAAGGGCTCGGGTTCGAGGAACTCAAGTAACTAATGCAAATTTTACTGGTCCTGAGGCCAATGCACCTCATCTTTCAAGTGCCAAGGGATTATCTGCTAGAACAAATAGGGTGAAAATGCGAAGCCTACTTGCTGCTGCAGACGGTTCTGACCTTCTAAAAGCTACTCAGCTAAAGGTAATGAAAGGATAATGCTGCTTTATCTTGTGATTTTGTGATAGCGGTGGCAAAAGTGGGAGGGTTGGGTAACAAGCCAAAATGAGTAGGATCAAAGAAACTGGTGGAGTAAGGAGTTGTGTTGACTGAAAATACTGTCTCAAAAAAATTTAGTGCACTTATATACATATATAGTGTGTCAACTGTGAGTGCAAAAATAATTGTTAATAATAATATGTATTTTTTTAATAAAATGATCCTGGGCGTTTTATGATCTAAAATTGCATGATTGCTGTCCAGTTCGACCCATTTAGCCTGTTCCCTACTAAGCTATCTTTTATTCTTTAATTTTACCCGTTTGACCTGTTACAGAGAATGTAATCCTAATTAACCTATTCTTTAAGTAAACCTATTGAATTGCCACATCTACTAACTGATTTATGTTTCTTTTCAGGCAAGGAAAAAACGTTTGCGTTTTCAGCAGAGCAAGATACATGATTGGGGTCTTGTTGCACTTGAGCCGATTGAGGCTGAAGATTTTGTGATTGAATACGTTGGAGAATTAATTCGTCCTCGTGTAAGCTTGCGATCGTACATCCCTCACTAATTGTATTATGTTGTCCACGGTTTCGTTTAATAAGGGCAACTCTTGTTATATGTTTATCTTTCTTTTATTCCCTTCTGCCACACTTGTTCTGATGTCATGGTTTTGTAACTTTTCTTAATATCTTTTCAATGCGTGCTATCTTATCTTTTCCTCTTCTTTTTGGCCCAGTTCTTAACTTCTAATATATTTCCCTTTTCAGATTTCTGATATCCGTGAACAACATTACGAGAAAATGGGAATTGGTAGCAGTTATCTTTTTAGATTGGATGATGGTTATGTGGTAAGATATGCTTAGCAAACTAGTTTAATGAATCACTCTGTTATAACTGAATTATATAAGCTGGAGTTCTGTCTCTCTTTTCCAGTTCAGTAAATTCATTGAATGGAAACGTGAAGTTTCAATAGTGTATGTTGTAAACTTGCAACTGTTAACCGATTCAAAGAAAATATCATGTTATTTCATTGAGGGGTGAAGACCTCTATATTTAGGTTACAAGACTCGGAAAAACAGGGACTTGGATAACAGTGGTAGCTAGATAAACATGGAAAATAGATAAAGTATAATAATAACTAATGTTTATCTCTAGCAGCAACTATGAATTGTTTCCAGGGTATACATTGTTGAACAGTGTAGGTTCTAGATTTGGATTTGTTACCAAGATTGCTTTGAATGTGCAATTGACATATCCTGGATTTTGTTTTGTTCATTATCATACCATGCTCATATAATAATTGATAGTCTCTCCATTGGTGTTCGACTTGTATTTCTTCGGCCTTGGGTTATCATATCTCCAATACATAGTATTTGGATTCGTATATTATTCTTATATAAATGTGCCTCTTCTTTGCCTTATTTAAGACATTATTGTAGAGTTTGTGGATCTTTCTTATTGTGTATATCTTATTGTTTTATTCTGTATCTCAGTAAATACCACTACAATTTATGTATAGGTTGATGCTACAAAGCGTGGTGGAATTGCTAGATTCATTAACCATTCATGTGAGGTATATGGTTTGATATAGCTTACATAAGAGGTGAAGATATTTGTTAGTATTGCATCTAATGGACATCTCGAAATATTCGATGTTTCTTGCAGCCTAATTGTTATACTAAGGTTATAAGCGTTGATGGTCAGAAAAAAATATTTATTTATGCAAAACGGCATATAGTTTCGGGAGAAGAAATCACTTACAATTACAAGTTTCCATTGGAAGAGAAAAAGATCCCCTGCAACTGTGGCTCAAAGAGGTAATAATTGAAGGTGGCTTTTGTTGGTTGTGATTGTTAGATTGTCATTTATTAGCTCATCTGTTCCTCTAACTAGCCTTGCGAAGGTTACCATCATATATATGTGTGCATCTTTGGCAAGTTTCTCTACCTGCTATGTGAAGTTTGCTAAATCCTTAAAATCTTAATTCTTCATTAATTCTACTATGTAACAAACTCTATCAATAAATAGATAATAATGTTTTCTCTACAATAGTGGCCATCAGTTGGCTCAAAAATGACATCAAACTCTTTAACCGAGTCTTTTCATTAATGAGCTAGTCTAAACCAAAGGTTTTTATGCGCAATCCTTGCCATAGCTTGCATGCCTTATTTATACAAGTAGGGTGATTGTTTTATTGAAACTCCTTTGCACAAGCTAAATATTATGTTTCATATATATTCGATGCGTCTGTATAGGTGTATATATGATATATATGTATAATGTGGATAACTAGTATACTATATAGTCTATACACATAGATCGAAGCTTGTTTAGGCTCGCGAGCTTAATCAAACTCTATGTTTAAAGCTTGAGCTCGGGCTCGTTGAGTAAGCAAGCTCAAAGTGAAGGTCAAGCTCAGCTCGGGCTAGGCTCGGGCTCGTTCAGCTCGGGCTGAAGTCGAGTTTTTAACGAGCCAAGTGTGAGTAGCTAGTAGCTTGGCTCATAGACACCCCTAGTTTTAGTTACCTATACTTCATATAAATCTTAATCTGTAATGTCGTCTTAAAACTTGGTTTTGCAATTTTTTTAGATGCCGTGGATCGATGAATTGAGAAGATACAAGGCTCCATATCATGGTATTCTAGTTCTTTTTTCACAGTGGATTTTACGATTTCACCGTTGAACATTAAATGTTATACCCAAACAGAAATCTTGTAAGGATATGCCTAACTTGCCAGCCTGACGTCTTTTTCTATTGTAAACTTCTTTAGAAAATGGCGTTTAATTTTCTTTCAGGACTGGATTCTGATGTTTACTACTTTTGGGAAAGCATGCTGAATGGAGAACAACCTTTTCATGGTAATGGTGCTAGGCTATTGCTGCGGATGCTTGGATGAATCTATCAAATGACCTTTTTAACCCCTATGCTGTCTCAGGACATAATCAAGTCCTTTGAAGATGGACAACCGATTCTTGTGCATATTCTAGTAGCTTGTCTCAGTTGCAGATGAGTTTCTCCCCTTAAATTTTGTAAATCAGTCATTCATTGGTCAATAGTTTTCTTTGACATTAAATCCCATGTACAGACATGCCCCAAATTTTGATAGAATAATCGTTAATAGAAAGTTTAGTTTTATAGATGATCAACACTTTTAATCTGTGGCTTGCCTTTGGGAGTGGAAACCTTTTAAGATTGTTCTTATTCTGTGTTAACATGTATGATTACTAGCTTCCTTTTGCGTTCAATGAGAATAGAACTTTATTGAACAACAAACCACTGTGTGCAAACTTAATGACATTCTCAAGCTAAAGAAAGTACCATTTCCTGTACTTGATTGATCCAACTTTTTTGACTCGTTTAATTGTAACCAACTTGGTTTATCTTAAACTAGTTTTGGATATAGATGTTTGTTCCTTCATTAATGAGGAATCAAGCAGTTATTTGGGCTCCTTTTTAAAAGTGAACCCCTGATTTCAGGAAGCATAAGCTTGAACGAAAAACTTTATTAGAGTGATAGTTGATCAAGATTTTATATAAAAACCCGGATGGGTTTCTGGATTATGATACCTGTATAATTTTTATGTCCTAGTGTCAGCACCTTATATTGCATCAGAGAGTTGTGTAATATGATTGTAATTGGTAGTTTTCTTTCTTCAATTGGTTTAGGCACAGGCGTAAGTCAACGGGTAAAATTGGTTTCAACCTCAGGTGCAAAAGTGATGTTTTACAAGCGTCTGGTACGATTCCTCACTTCTCTTGCAAATTTGTTTTTAGTGCTGTCGTTTTGTTCCTAAATTGTAACGTAACTAAAACCTAATTTATCACACTTGATAAAAAAAAACAATCATACAACACAACTAACCAAGGATTGACCATGGCATTTTCTTATTGTTGAGCCAAAGCTCAAAATTTGAAGTGCATTATGAACCAAAAGCTCAAAATTTCTGTTTTCCTTTTTTTGTATGGCAAATATTCTCACACATCATGTTAGTAACCGGCGTTGAATATATGAATGGGTCTTCATGGTTTTGTTGATCTCAAATGTTTAGGAAACCTTCAAGCTAAAATCATGTGTGGTTTGCCCAATGTATCGAATATAAACTAACCACATTTTACGGTAAACATGCGGTTTGGTTAAGGTGAACCTCTATAGGCATTACAAAAAGAAGCTATAATGTTTTGGTTACACTCAACAATAATTGACGTGAAGATCAATACCCAAATGAGTTGATATTATATTTAAACCGGCTAAAAAAGATGTAACAAATTTGGTGGGAACCTTGTGGATTTGTAAACCAGAAGAATGAGTTTGGAATTAGAACTTAGATTTTTGTTAAATGAATAATTCATTTATTTTTTATTTATATTAATATAAGAAGTTTTTCTTATATTGATTAAATAAATAAGCGTATCTATGAATATTGAATGGTCCGATGTGGTTAGCTGCTTTGTTTACTGCACCGAACTTAAATTGACCCAAAAATGATGCAACATGGTTCACCTCTTTTGGTTAAGTTATGGTCTCATGGTTGTTTTTAAGGAAGCCCCTATCTATACCACCATTTCAAAAAGACTAGGTTGGTGTGCCACGTGTGAGATGACCAATGAGATTAAATTTGTGTAATCTTTAAACCAAACAACAAAATGATCAACATTGTTAGAAAATTGTCGTTCATGAAACAACAAAATGACACCACCTCTAACGATGGGAGTAATTAGTGACCTTTTTTTTATAATTTTTTGGCCCCTTCGTTTGTCAACATTGAATTATATTTACTAATTTTAGAATGTTTGTTTTTAGTCGACAGAGTTATTCTGCATCGCAAGCTACATAATGGTATGTGAACCCTATTGGATCCGACCTTAGCTCAAATGGAAGAGTAGAAGGATTTTGATTAATCAGAGTCTAACTTTGCCTCTGGCTTCTCGTAATCCTTTGGCTGTCGGTTCGAGTCCGACAGGTCGGTTTTAATTTCATTTGATCGTGTTCCGTTTCAAGGCCTTGTTTATTTATCCCGCACTAGCAATATCAATTCTATGCTTCAACATTAACTTAAACCTCCAACCTTTGTCCCTTAAAATTCCTTTTTAAACAACTCTAGGGCTTTATATGGAGTATTTGAGCGTAAAAAGCAAGGTCTTTAGCTTAGTTTTGGTATGTATCGGTGGCTAATAGATTCTGATCGTTCTTTTTTTTATAGTTTTTGTGATAATGTCACCAAGATGGCAGAGAGATAATTTACCTTATCATTGACATATTAATCAAGGAAAATGTGATTCCACGTAATTTGAACCCACAACCTATTTAATATTCAGCGGGACTTGCATATTTATGCTAAAGACCTTTTGTTCCGCATGTCGTATCATTATCCGAGTATAAGGAAGGGATTTTATGAAATGATCTTGTGCAAACCTACTCCCCAGAGACAAATGGCCCATCAAATTTAACTTTACAAACCGAAATGATCTCTAGCCTAGTTCCTGCCCTTGCAAAGCTGAATTCATGTTACTTGATGATTCTTTGAATTTGAAAGCATGCTTATGTAAGAAAAAGAGCTCAAGATGTTGTATAAACACTTATTGCCATGACAATGGTGAAAATAATCTTGACAGGAATGTTGGAGGTTGAAGACTTGATGTCCATCTTTCGATATGGTAGAATTTGTGGCGTCCCTTGTTTGTCTTTGATACGAGTGTCTTTCCTTTGTTAGTAGAACATAAATGAATGTGTGAATTGTTATGTATGGAACATAACCTATTTTGTGCAATTCTTTTGTGTTTTGTGATAGTTTTCTTTACATGAAAACTACAATAAACATTTTGTATGAAATTGTCCGGTTTTGTAAAGATAACTCTTGTTGACTACAATGGTGGTTTTTTATTACATTAAGCTCATAGTGAAAGTTACAAAAACTGAAGTGTTTGATGTTAAGCTCTTTCATATCAACTTGTTAATCTCATATCAAAAAAGATAGAAAGATGACTCTCAAATACCTAGCAAGGTCAATACTCACTGGCAAATGCAAGACGTGCATATATTGTAACGTACAATATACATATTACAAATCATACGGATGATGCATCATTGTTTAAACTTTTCCCTACACGCCCACTTTGATGTACTACTTTCAAAATTTGTCCACCATGTAATACTAAGATACACAACTAGTTAGACATGGATTCACTGTATTTGTAACGGAGGTATGCTTTAATGAACGGATCCAACTCACCATCCATTACTGATACAATATCGGTTGTTTCATACCCTGTTCTTACATCTTTCACGAGCTTGTAAGGGTGGAACACATAGTTTCGAATTTGCTGTCCCCAGTCTGCCTTTACTGCATCCCCACGTATCTGCTTAATTTCTGAAGCTCGTTGCTCTACCGCTATCACCAACAATTTGGCTTTCAAACGGCTTAACGCTTTGATTTTGTTCGCAAGCTGGGACCTCTCTTCTGCAAAAGGAACAAGAAACAAGAAAGGGAATCAGTAAAGGAATTTGACCCCGTAACTCTTGAAGGTGGCAACATTTTTATAAAAAAAATGATTTTTTTTATAAAATTATTGATTATTTATTTTTACTTATAAAGTATCCTGTTGAAAACACATATATAACACTACGGGCGACTTTGAAGTTGGAACACAGTTGGAAAAACCCTGCCTGTTTTTTTTTTTTTTTGTGTGTTCTAGAATTTTACCTTTTTTACCCGTTATAGAATCTAAACCAAATGGACTCATTTTCATGTGAATGTGTTCATAAACTTGAAATTGCCATCTTTATATTTTTGTCTCATATTAGAGTTGAAGCATTTGACTTGCATATATCTGTGAAGAATGTTTGATAACTTTTCAGGAACACTGCAATGGTAAAACAAATTATTGCGGCCAACCCAACCTTCCCAGACCTACTTTGACCCATACTAAAAACAACACGTTTCAGATCGTACCCATTTTGACCCGTTACACAACCTGCCCATTTTGGCACCTCTACTAAAAAGATGTCGATCTGAGAGAGAGAGAGAGAGAGAGAGAGAGAGAGCAGTACCAGTGCAACGAACTGTTACTCCGGTAGGAATATGCGTTATCCGAACAGCTGTTTCGACCTTATTAACATTCTGACCTCCACTCCCACCTGCTCTAGAGAAACCAATTTGTAGGTCTTCCTCAGGTATATCCACATTTAACGAATCTTCAGGAAGAAGAGGCATCACTTCAACACCAGAAAAGCTTGTCTGGATCAAAACACACAAAGTTCCAATCACAACAAAACTAAACGACGGTCATTATTGAAGGGTATTTTAGACATTTGACTGATAGTTAGCAGGTTATACCTGACGAAGACCTTTTGCATTGAAAGGAGATTGTCTAACAATTCGATGTGTTCCCTTTTCTCCAGACAAATATCCAAATGCATATCGACCTTCAAGCTCAATTGTAGCTGACTTGATCCCAGCTTCTTCTCCCATTGACTTTTCAACCACTCTTGTTTTGTATCGCTGCCTCTCTCCCCATCTTACATACATTCTTAGAAGCATATCAGCCCAATCCTGCACTGAAAATTATCAAATCGCTTCGCATGAAAAAGCCAATAATATGTCTACTTTTTATTTTATTTTCAGATAATCAGCCTCGTTACAGTTGGTAGAAAACTGATTATTTGACATTTTGATCACTAAAATCAGATAATCAGAAACAGGGTATGTTTTGTTCCAAACATTATAACTAATTATTACCACTTCAAATTGATATAAACAGATTTTAGTGTGAAAATGCAAATCCAAACACCCCCTAATATCTCTTTGCAAACCTCTAAATCTATTAATACTCAGACTACAAAGTGCAGGATATAAAGAACCCACGAATCAGATTTCATCACGACCATTGACTATACGGAATTAAATGATAAGTTTTGTTCAAAATTTACCTGTGCATCAGTACCTCCTGCACCAGCTGTTATATTGATAACAGCACCTTCTTTGTCATAGGGACCAGAAAGAAGCTGGCTTAGCTCAAATTTATCTAAGGCTTTAGTCAGTTCTTTGACAATGGTGGCAGCCTCTTCAAGAAGTGCAGTATCAGTGGAGTCCATCTCTTCCGTGAGGTTAACAATAGTTTCTACATCATCAACCTAGCAAAACACAATCGTCACATCCATGTCTTGAGTCAGTAGTGCACATGACTAGCACAAAACCAGCAGTGGGAAAACGGGCGGGTTGGGTCAAAAGATGTCATTTTTTAATACGAGTTGTCAGATTAGGTAGCCACTTCTTGTCCAAACATTTTAAACTTTTCATAAACAATTATTGTGTCAAATGAATTATTCTATTTTGATAATAATATAATTTTATGAATATAATAATGAAAAATACTCTTCGAGTGACTTTCAACCCATTTGAGACTAGAAAATGTTTTATTTTACACCACTCACCAGTTAGATATAAACAAAACCCAAATCAATTCATTTATAAGTAAGTGGATCAGATCAAGATCAAAACCCAATCCATTGACAAGCCTAAAGTGGCTAAACCGGTACTAAAAATTAGTTAACAATTAGTAGCTTTTTGCAGAGTGAACATGACACTTAATTGAATACGAAATATTAAACCTGGGACTGAAACTCCTTGAGAAGATTCATCTTGTCTTTAATATCCGTGAGAGCCATAAGTGTTTGTTGAGCTGATGAACGATCATCCCAAAAAGAATCACTTGATGCTAATGTCTCCAACTTAGCAAGTTCTTCTCCTAATTGCTCCAAACCCGCAGAAGCCCTAATTTCTTCAACACGATGTGAAATAGCCTCAACATCCTTCCTTAAACTATAGAAATCTGTCAGCAAAATTTGACCATTAAGACACTGTACAATAGCATTTAAGGGATGTTGAGATGTGCATTATGATAGTATTCATGTACAAAACAGGCTACAAAAGATGGTGCTTTATCACAGTGTAACAAATGATGAATATTCATGATATTAGTATATTAAATGACCAAAAAAGGGCATTCTCCTGAATAAAGGAAATACATCTTGTGAGCAGAGAGGTGTAAGTGTCTCAAATTACATGAAAAGAAGGGGTGATTACGGAAATTTGACTTTTACCCTTTAATAATCATTCTTGTTGCAGATAGTTTCAAACAGAATATACAAAACTGGTTATTTATACCTCCACTTAAAAAAAATTCCGAGACAGAAATTGTTTACCCAAACATTAAAAACCGAAACATAAATACAAACACCCCCTTAAGCCACCAACAGATGGTCCATCAATTATTAGTTTGAATTCACTTGTACACATTTGATTGATGTTCATAAATTAGTAGTTTACATCCCGTGCAAAGTAACTTTATCATTACCTTGCATCGCCCATACACTTGTTTCACTGCTCACTCCAGCATCCGGTGTTGCGAATAAAACTGAACTAATCCCAAATGCCAATCAAATAGAAACACAATTAGCAACCATACAAGAATCTGGCTTATTCTTTTAGAAGAAGAAAGCTATACCCACATGAAAATAGTAAAGCATAAAGCCTAAGAAACAGATACGGGCATTCATGCCACTTGCAAAAATATTCTCTATACTTTGGTTTTTCACTGAAACAAGTGGAAAAAATGCGGGCTAAACAGTTGTTTTATGCAAAAAGTCTCCCAAACTAAGCTAGAAACAAACTTTTTAGCTATCAAACGTCTTTCACTCTGTAGGGCTGTGAGTATAAGCGTCTAAATGTTTAAACTTGGGAGATCAAGAAACATCTTTATTATGAGTGTAGCTGGAATAGGGGCGAATATGATCTAGGGCCGGATTACTCAAACAATTGAATGACACAAATGTTGACTTGGTTCTGAATGAAAGAAGGCCTTTTGAAATGTGTTTTTACGAATGACAAAAAAAAACTTTTTAACCATGTTTAAGAATCCATCTGCAATGTAGATACTTTCTTATAGTAAATTGGTCTCGCGGATTTATTTTCTACATCTATCATCATTTAAAAAGCTTATGTGGCTTAACCCAGAGCTTCATTTCTTCATTTCTTTTTTACCCAATCTATGAATTGGTCAACTATAGTCGCAAACATAACATAGAAAAAGAGAAACGAACTTGGTTAAGAAACACATATGGGCTTCAACTTTAACGTTTGTTTGAACACTTCCACAATCAAGTTTAACATTTTAGCACATAATTTTGGACACCAGAATGCGGAAGAGACCGGATATACATCTACGAATTTGGTTAAACTCCATCCTACTCATTTAGCTTATCAAGAAAAACGTGATCGAAAAAACCCTTGACATACTAGCAAACAATTAACTTCCAAATTGGTTGCGAATATACGTTCAAAGCATAAGTTTGGGAAGAGTATGCTAATTCTCCCTTTCTCGCATAATAGTCAAAATTTAGCATAAAGTCAAATTGTCAAAATTTCGCCCACAGCTCAAATTTAGCACAAAATTCAAAATGTGGCATAGAGCTAAAACATATCGCAGAGCTTCAAAATATCGCATAGAGCACAAAAATATGGCACATAGCTCAAAATTTGGATTAGAGCTAAAAAAAATATCCCTCTGACTCAAAACTTGGCAGAAAATTAGCATAAAGTCCGCCCAAATTACGTAAAGCCCATTAGTAAACACTAACAATCCGATTGTTATGCCTTTCTGCAAATCAGAACTTATCAGCATACGATTATGCAAAATTAATTGGTATAGTTAGGTTAAAAGTTGTGTGTAAAAGTGTTATTCCCAAGATTAAATTTTGCTAATCGACTGCTAGTGGTACCAAATTCTTTCCTTCGATATCACCAAAAAAAGCAAACAGTACACAATAAATTCATCACAATATACACTTGAATGAATAAAAAGAAAAACAACATATATCAAAAGTAAAGTTTGAAACTTTTTAATCCAAAATGAAAAACCCAAAATGTTAGTACTACCTCGAGAATGAGAAGGTAGACGTAGTAGAGAAAGAAACAAGTGAATGTGAATAATAAGGAAAAGAAACAGCAGCAGGAACAGAGGTGTTGTGTTTGTAGAAAACAGAGGAGGAGGATGCTGCTCTGATGGGTGACACCAACCTCTGCACAACAGTTTCCATTATTCTCTTGTGTTTGTGTTTGTGTTTGTGTTTGTGACGAGGAGATAGACTGTAGAGCTTTTTTTATCTTTACTTCTTCTGGGTGGGTGGAGAATTTGGGATTTTATAATATAACCCTTCATCTTTTACCTTTGTTTCAGTTATACCTTACTCTTTGAGTTCAGTTACATATTTATCTCGATAAGTGTTGGTGTTTGAGATGACTTATTTGTAAGCACCTTTTTGCTTAAAAAATTAGCAAGTGACTTCATACTTATTTTTAAGTGTGTATTTTTAAAAAAACTAGAAGAAACCCGCGCAATACAGCAGACAACACTCTTCGTTCGGTGATCTGTTGAATCATCATTAATTAAACTGATTGATGGTAAGAACATGCTGGATGGTAAGAATGAAAAAAATGAGTTTTATGTCGAATGTGTTGATGCTTCACCACTTGTCCACTTCAATTTGTGAGTCAAATTGTTAGTGTTGTTTATATTAATGTGTTGATGAATTCAATTTCTCATTAATATTTATATCAAAACAATCATAACTGACATTTTAATATTCATCAATATGTTCGTCATTTACATCAGTTACTATACAATTAAATAATTATGGGGTTAAAAATCTTGTAACAGTAATTATTTAATTGCATTGACTTAATTGTTTAAAGACTAATTAAAATAGTTAATAGGGTAAAATAGTAATTTAGATTGTCCCCTTTAAGACTTGGAGTCTAAACTATTTATTAAGTAGTATAGCAGATAAGTAGTTTTTGAACAGTGTTTGTTTATATTTATCTATTATAAAAATAAGCAATAAGCAGATAAGCAGGTAAAATAAGCAATTCCAAACACCCCTGTTATATGTAGCAAAGCATTGGTTAGATATTAAATAAGGGGAAACTTTAGGTAAATGAAAAACTCAAATAGATAACCAATTGCTAGTACAATAAAATATTGTAAGTAATTAATTTTCTTTTTCAGTTTTGAGCAACTTCAAGTATATGTTATAATGAGTTTGGAGGAGATACTCTAGATATGGGCTTAAGCATGCATGCTCAACTATTGGAACTTTTAAGGTGCATGAGTTTTGTAGATGGCTTGTAATCAACTCATCTAGGTCATACAAAGTTAAATTCCAAAAAAATCTAGTGCTCATGAATGATGCAATGGTGGGCATTAAGGATGATATTTCTATCTTTAACATTTTGATGGAATAAGCTTGTGCCTTATAAAGCTAATTTTCTAGCTTGGAGAATTGATAAATCAAGGCTCCCAATTAGAATTAACTTGGATAAAAGAGGGGTTGATTTAAACTCAAAGGGATGTCCGGTGTGTGTGACGAAGATCAAGAATCTGAATCACCATTTTATTTAATGTCTAGTTGTCAAAGATGTGTGGAAAGTTGTGTTTCGTTGGTGAAACATTCGACACCTAAAAATTACCGACTCGAATAACATCATTCATAATATTCAAAACTTTTGGAGATAAAATAAAACGTTAATCTTTTATTTGGATTTCTAGTAGAGTTAAATTAAAATGTTACTTTAAAGTTGACGTACTGGATTTGCAATCCAAGTTCTTGTCTCACTAACTCCATGTAACTGTATATTCTAGCTACTTGATAGCATAATCCAAAATGCCGTTCGAAAAAAAATGTTTTAATAAGTTCTTTTATATTTTTATGCAACAATGCATTTACAACACGGATATTACACGTGTTTAATACACGCTATTATATTTTTAATCTCTCTCAAACACCACCGCCACTACAGTTGATGCCACATCCAAAGACCACCATTGTTTTGAATTTTTGACTTCTGAAAAGTTGGGAATGATGCGAGTAAGGCTACGGGGAGACATTGAGTAGGTAATTCAACTCTGAAAAACGACTATAACAGATTGTATCTTCTAGAATTGCATAAAGACTGCTTAATCAGGGATAAAGTTATGGGCTCGGCTACTGAATCCAATAATTTTTCAAATGCTTTAGCCCATACGCGTTTGAACTAGATCTGGAGAAAGCCCATACGCGTTTGAACTTGGATATGCACCTTGAATGCTAACAAGCTCTTCCTGGTAAAACTCAAGCGGGAACTGATTGACACGAAGTAGAGGTGAGCAAGAAAAACCGAAACCGACCCATAGCCCAATTGACCAACTTAACCGACTTAAATTAACCGAACCAAACCCTTTAACCGATAGTTCGGTTAATGATTTATGAATTAATGTGGGTTGGTTATGGTTAATGTATCAAAGCCGACCTAAATAAACCGACTTTAACCGTCAAAATATATAACTAAACTAGTAGTCCATGTTTCTACGATGTAGTTACAATCATACAAGTGGCAAAAGAAAATCTCTAGTCCGTGTAAGTTCCTTGAACTTTCTATTGGACCCTTGAATCTATTTACTCTTCGATCATTCCAATTTTTCAATGGTGTAGTGTAATTCTAATTTAGTCATTGAAATTATTATTGAAATTGCCTATAGAAATTTGCGTTGTTTGCTCTTTTCCTGTAAATAAATCGTTGGCAAAAAAAAAGAGATTGGAAGTAGAGTGACAACTTCGAAGAAATCAGTAATGTTTTTTCAATTCTAAGTTTTGTCCCACGTCGTTCTCAACTTGAAAACTGTGAGCCTCTCACTCCCTATAAATAACACATACAAGGGTTAACTTAAACATGCAGGGGATAGATTTGCATTCAACTAGATGCCCAGTATGCAACGATTATCAAGAAACTGACCTTCATCTTTTTTTGTAAATGTGAAACTACTACTAAATTGTGGAAGCATATTTTCTAATGGTGGATGCTTAATGAGGTCACATGCAACAACACCAAGTAATTGATCACTATCTCAGACAATTTTGAGCTATCGAAAGAGTTTAAAAAGTGCTTTGATGCGGTGATTCAGTGTGTAATTTGGATCTTATAGCGATATCGGAATGAAGTCACGTCCAACCTTAGACGCCCATCAAGTGCGACTCTCGCGGATGATGTCAAACTTTTCATTTTTGGTTGGATTCTAACAGATGAGAAAAAGTGAAATTTAATTGGGAAGTTTGGAGTTGTAACCCAAACTCTTCTCAAACTATCATCATGTAACTTTCCCTCTTTTTAAGGTTAAAAAAAATGTGTTTGATTATTAGGGTTAAAATGTAAAACAGGTATAAACTTAAGTTCAAATCGGAAACTAAATTTTATTTGACTTTAGATAAATCACATTTTCTATCTTTATCTAATTTTTCTCAGTTAAACTATTTAAAATATATATATAATTTGCGTACTTAAAATATATATATATATATATATATATATATATATATATATATATATATACACATACTAAAGTATTTAGACCTCGCCTTATGTTGTTTACCTTTTGTCCTAGATCGCCTCTCGTGGTCTCTCATTCTTTCATTTCATACTCAACTACTAGCGGAGTAATAATTAATGAGAAACAAAATATATATGTTTACTTCATGAGACGACAACTCAGAGATCTCTTAAAAGCACAAAGTCAAATAAAAAAGTTACTGTTGATCTAACGATATCGTGATGCCCTTTCGAACATATTTATTCGAACATATTACCAAATATGTTCGTGAATTTCGTGAATTAATCTGTATATATTTGTGATAGGGAATGTCTTTAAAAAAAAAAGTTGATAAACAACGTCCAAAGATGGCAGTCTGTACATTGCAAGTTTGCCCAACCTAACAGCGATCCTAGTAAATCATCATTTATACCGTATTCTTCGTTCTTAATGCCCAAATATATGTTTATTATACTGTCATGTTTAATATCCTTTATACCCATAATCTTAGTCAAACATTTGAGAGTTCAGAATTTAGTCAATATCTTGGTGAAATATTAATCCATAACAAAGACCATGAAAACTATATTGCACCAGTCTTAATTTTGAATTTTGATCGCATATCATTTGCTCCTTGACAATAACTGAAATGTCATTGATTTTTGAAGAATCGACGATAATCCTACCAAAAATGCACAAAATATTCGCTACAGGAATCAGCGAGTATCTTGAAAGCATTTTTCTGCAAGATAGATCACCAACTCGTTTTGCAAGAATTACACAACCCGAACGGCAACCTTTTGACCATATATTATTTCCAATGCACATATACATCCAGCCTCCAGTAACAACGTCACTAACCATACTCACACTCTACTATTCAACCACTCGATAATGTCCCTTTTGATCTCTTGTTGTTCTGGTTCAAATAGTAGATCATGTAAACAGCCTGGAAGAAGTTTGATTGATTTGTCTTGTGAAGATGCCTCTTCATAGAACTTCAAAGATGCATCTGGGTCAGTCACTGTGTCAGCACTGCCATGGAGAAGAAAAAACGGCACTTTTAGCTTGTGAGTATTGTGTTGCAAGTAGGAGGTGATTCTTAGGATCTCGTGACCCGTTCTAACCCGTATGGACCCTGTGTAAACCAGTGGGTCAGAGTATTTGGCTACTAGTGCTGCTGGATCGCGAGAAACTACCGCACCCTTTTTGTTTGCAGCACTCAACTGGAATCTTGGCAGCAATAAGGAGAAAATCGGTGCGAGTACCTATCAACGGATTAGCCGATTAGAACGACAACATATATTCTGAATAGGGTAACAAAAATAATAATGACAAGTTAGTCGTACCAGAAAGATTGGGTGGGAAGGCTGAACTCCAACAGCAGGGGATGTTAGCACAACACCAGCTATGGACTTTTCAACTTTCGGGTCAAGTGCCGCCTGCAAGTCAGATGTTCCCATATGGTCAAGTGTCATGCAGATGGCTTAAAGAAAAACAGTCACGAGTGTTGGGTTTTTTAATTTTAAAAGTGATAATGCAGTTTTGCATGATCTGATGTTAGACAGCTAGTTACAACACAAGTTTGCAAGACTTGTTGTCTGGAGATTTTTTAGCCATCTTAATCAACAGTAATCAGACGATCGCTTGTTTTAGCAAATTATGATTAATTAACAAGCTGATACATAGAACGACCAAAAAAGACGCTATTGTCAGAAAAAGAAGATGCATATGGTACATGTTGATTTACCATTTTGGTGAATTGATAATAAGTGATGATATTGCTGCAACTAGTATGAAACTCAACACCCACTAGTCATGGTGCGATTACAAAATTGCAATAATCAATTTTAAAATCAGATATCCAGGTGTTGTATCTACGAAACATTGGTGTGGAACATGGACAATGTTTAAACAAACAGATCAATTCAAGATCAATAAGCTGTATTCAGGATTTAATTGTGTACCTTAAGAATGATGGCTCCACCAGTGGAGTGCCCAAAACAAAAAAATGGAAGCCCAGGGGTATTTTCAGCCATCACGTGCTGTATAAATGCTTTCTGCATGACATTTGAGTCAAATATTTATCAATCACATATACTATCATCACCATTTGCATTAACTACACCATATTTCTTCAATTTTAATCGAACTACTAGTTAACAAGAAAGGTTGATCTGTGACAAGAAGTTGAAAGAGAGACCAACTTACTAAATGCCAAGAATTTAACTCTAATCGATGATCAAGGCTAAATAAATTATTTGTACTTGGACAAAATTTATAGAACTGATATGAATCAGAGAGTTTTGTATGCGACTGGCAGTTTCTCGTTTACAGTGACATCTTTATGAATTTTGCTTTTATATTTCACTTTTGTGTACCCAAGAGGCATGTAAGTTAGGTTAAGTTATAAATCAAAGCAAAGAAAGCTTACCGCATCAGTAACAGCATCATCAAGAGAGTGTACGTATGCATGCAGCCCATCACTCCCACCATGTCCTAAACATAACAGTAATAAAAATACTTAAATTAACACGCAAAATCACATATATCTCATTATGCAATTTGAAATGTCAAGTTCATGACCATGGGTTTCTCTATTAACATGAATTTGAAGTTACACAGGTGATATTCAAGCGACTAGTCATTTTACACGAGCAAACGCAGAAAAATAGAGAGCCCAAAATTGAAAATACTTAAAAGTATCAAATGAGCTTTACAATCTGTTTAGACAAAAGAGAATTCCAGGCACTGACAACAGGTATATTAGGCTATATGTCTGCGATTAAGAAAACAACAACTTATATTACCATATATTCAACATTGTCCATCACTTGACTTTAGATTGAAAGAAAAGCAAAAAACATTATAAGGGTGTCTCAAACGTTCCATGTAGAAAATTACTGATTTCCAGAACTCCCTGGTCAACGAGTACCAGCTGCTCGTGCGCATGGGACACATGATAATCTCTACGGTAATGTGTGTTTTTGCAAGAAAGAATGCGTATTTTCTCAATGATTTTCGTATGAAAAACCAAATGTAATGACTCGAATAATATGCTTACTTAACAAGAGGAGCTTTTGCACCAATGGGCGTCCAAAATATTTCAACCCCTGCAACATCCAAATATAGATGCATAGTTGAACAACGTCTGCTAACACTAGCTGACTAAGAGTAAACAAAATAAAACTCCTTCTGCCCCAAGAAAAGAATCCACATTTGACTTTTGACCAAATGTTCTGGCTTCTAAACTAAAATTGATTATCATAATAAAAACGATAAAGCTGTAGTTAAACTGGAAACTAGTTGCATTTATGTAGGGAAATTTCAGAAAGAAAAAAAGGAAAAAGATAAGATAATTACCGAAATATCCTAATGTAGGTAACCAAACATCATTCCACTTATTAAAAGGATTGACAGTTCAATTTTTAATAGCAAAACATTAACATTAAACCAGATTATCAACAAAAAGGATTGAACTTTTTAGTGTAGGTAACCAAACTTCCGGTTTTATCTTATTTTTTGGTTATCAAAAGGAACTTCCAATCCTTACATCAGCAAAATTTTGGTACTTACGTTAAGTTTCTCTGAAATTTACCCATGTTAAAATTTCTGAAATTTGCCCATGTTAAATTTACAAGAGCAAATGTGGACTCTTTTCTTATGGGTCGGAAGGAGTAATTTATTTACTTCAAAACCTTGAACACTTTTGACAAACAACACAAAAATGGAAAGTAGCTACTATGCCCCCATGAGGAGTTAGAGACCTAATCTCATGGAAATTAGAAAATATTTTGATAAAGTTTGTGACAGCCTAAAATCTTGCGAAATCTACTTGCTTGCACAGTGATAGAAGTCTCTCTTCCTTAGTTTCATAGAATGAATATATGAGAACAGACAATATTACCAACAAAATAGAACAAACATAAGAAAGAAATGACTTCAATTGTGACCATTGACCCCTTCGTCATCCGCCACTTAAAGTGGAAGAGCGAAGGAAAATAATTTAAAAAGATATGTATCCAAGGCAATAATGCACTAAAGAGATGCAAAGGTTTCAAACTTACCAACCCAATCCATTCCATAAACTTTATATCCATGAGCATTCAACTGCTTGGCAAATGCATCATACCTGCCACTGTTAAAAGATAATCTTGAGAAACAAGTTCTACGACAAACAACCGAGTAACAAAGTCTAACTTGCATACCTATGTTCATTGAGTCCATGCAAAAGAACAACGAGTGCCCTGCAAGTGATAAATAAACAACATTAACTCGTGATCCAACACCAATATTTTACAAGCTAACATTATACCACAATTTGACCTGATACCGAAGTCTTGTATGTTTTAAGTTGAGGATCATGAGTGAAGGACGATGCACCATCTTTTTTCAAACTGAAGCACCTCATTTTACTCCTTGACGCACCAAAAAAGAAAATTCTGGACATTATGGCTGACACTTGAATGATGCGCCAAAAGAAAAAATTTACAAAAAAAATTTGATGCATCTGTTTGAAAGAATCATGGTGCATCATCTGTCTCTCCCTTCCTTCCATAAGGACTCGATATTAGATATATTAAACCACATGGGTCAGTTCCGACTATTTTATCTCTAACCGATCAAACAAGTAAAATAGGTTCAGTAAGATCGACAAGATTGGATTGAATTTGACACAATTATAAATTTAAATTTTTGAATATTATGGACAAAGATTGTTGCAGGTCTACGCAACCAACCCGTCTCGGCCTGCACCAAATTAACCAGGTTTGACACAATCCCATTTTAACCTACTACAATATTAACAACAAGAAATGCCAATTTTCTTGGATTAATCCTATATGAGGTACTAACATATTATATTTCTATTTACAAAATGAATATTTACAGTGTGACAGAAAGATGAACAGTCCCGTGGACACCAAGAACTTCAGATCATTTCATGTCCAACTATTTCTTCTTCAAACAGGGCACAGGGCTTTCACAACAATTTTAAGTTAAGATATATAACCATATAAGATTTCATTTTCATTGTTTACTAGACATCATTGTTTTTTCCCTTCCACAGTTACAAAACTTCCATCATTGGTTCAAATAACAACACTAAGTAATGTCCACATAACATTGAAAATCACGTAACAAGTTAATCTTGACACAATAACATTGATTTTAACACTTAAATAATGAGGATATGCTCCTTTATTCCATTGATTAAAACTACGGAGTATCAGTTAAAAACATTTGTTTGCACACAATGACATTGTGTTTAACAGTTGATAGATTAGAATATATTCCTTCATTCCATTACTAGTTATATTCTAATCAATCCAACTGGTTTAATCTAAGCCGTTATTTCGAACTCCGCCCTTATCCTCGTCCATGGATGTTAAATGGCATCAGGCCTATCTTTAGGCATATGTATGTATCATTGATGTATCCTCTTATAATGAATGCCAAACAACCCTATCAACAAGAATATCACCGTACACGCAACATTCTCTTGACCAAGTTCTGATAAACTTGGTCATCCACAGCACACTAACAATGACCTTTAGAAAGGTAAACACATACATCCCCAACCACCATCAATTTGTCTTAACCATTTTTTTTAATCAAATGCATCACTCACTTTTGCCAAAATTTAGCATACTATATTCACCCATCACTAAAAACAAAACATAAAAGGCACACCCCGAATTTGATTGGTCAACACCAGACAATCATAGATTCTTCCATGATATTTTAAAGTTTTATTGCTACTATGTATAAAACTTTACCCAAAAAATTTAAGATATCTATAAAACTCTAATAACATTTATCGCATGTATCTAACTATTTATTGTTATTGTACGCATACGTAACCGTCATCTGGCGGATATATATTTCTTTAACATAAAAACCATATAAGTTATCACATCATTAAAATTAGTTGCTCGTTTGTTAGATACATACAATAAAATCTTGATTAGAGTTTGACACATTTCAATACATCAACTCCGATTCAAAAAAAGGACTACGATCGGGCCACTTTACAAAGTTAAACCATTTTTAACATAACATTAGAGAGTTGTCAAATATTTCACACTATAATCTATGATCAATACTCCAATCATTTCAACATATATCAATTGTTACTTATTGGAATAATAATAAAAATAATAATAACATTTTACCATTTTTACCCTTCACCTTTAGCATGTGTATATTTGTCCCCCGTTAGATTCTAACGGCACATATGTACATTTTTAGTCACTCGTTATTATCTAAGGGCACCTAAACTAACTGCACAATGATTTTCTCATGAAATAATAAAAATAAAAAATAAAGATAATAATATAAACAGTAAAAAAAGTAACCTGGTAGTGACGGAAATAGGGGTCCACGATTGCGTAAACATCGTATCACCTCTCGGCGTCACAAACAACGAATACTCGCGGCGCGAAACACCACCACCATCCGTCACCTTCTTAATCGCAATCGCCCGTCTCATCGCCACCTCCGCATCCACCGCTACCGCCGCCGTCGCACTACTCTTCCACGGCACAATCGTCGCCGGCACCCTCACCACTTTCCGATTCCCGTCATTATTATTTTTCTCACTCACCACCTCCTGTTTCTCCGAATAACATCTCTTCCGTCCTCTAAACGGCAAAATTAACAACAGAAAAAACGCATTCACAAGCATCAATAAACTCTTCAAAACTTGAATCGATAATAACGCCGTTACACGTCCGCTGGCACCCGACGTCAGCATCATCTCTTTTCCTCCCATTTTTCTTCTACGACTTTGAATTAGATCGGATTTTTTGTTGCAACGCAACACAACACGTGATTTTGCTGAAAATGAAGTTGGCGGATATAATAATAATATCTGGAATTTAATATTATTACGATTTGATTTCACCTGTAAATGATATTGATGAATATTATTATGAACAACAATCAAAACAGAATTTTTAATTCCCAGTAAGACCATACAACAAGGAAGGAAAAATATTTATATTTAATTTGATTAAATTAAAAACAATTCATGAAATATTTTTTAACAAAGAGAAATGGAATGTGAATTAATTTTGTTGATGATATCTCCTTCCTTGAATATACGATGAAATGAGAATTGAATGGCAAAGGTGTCGTATATATTTGGAAACAAATATGAATATTATTTTATTTTATTTATTTGCGTGGGGATTAGCGCACTGGATTGGAGCTCCAGCAAGTACTAGATTGTTCCCACCGTTAACTGATGGTCAAATCAGATGCCACGTGTAAACGAGGATGAATTGGCACGTGTGGTTATGCGGCAACGTGACTAATGTTTGCATTTACTTTAATTTTATTGGATAGGAATTAAATTGGATGGATTGAGTGACATCTGTACCTTTTAAGTCCTCTTAAAATTGAGTTTGATTTTATACAAGATAAGAAGAAGATTGTTGGTCGTTAAAATTAGACCGTAAATTAATATGGTTGTTTTTTGTATTTTCATTTTTCGTTTTATCGTTATCTTATCTTATTATTATTATTATTACGTGCGTGTATGATTTATAGTCGACAAACTTGCGGTTATTGTTTAATTTTTCTTTCAAGTTGAAAATTGAAGATCGATAATTAGTTCTATCGAGGGAAATCAACGTTGTAGGCTATTGTCGGCGTCTCGACTCGAGTATGAGAACTTATATTTGCTTGGTCGAGAATATGAATATAACAAAAAACATTTACTATCTCCATAATATTGGAATAATAGATACGGAGTATCATTTTTTATAATCATCTCACCATATAATATATAATAATATTATATATATATATATATATATATATATATATATATATATATATTCATTGAAATCTGTAAACTAGATAATCTGAAATCTGCTTACTCATGTAATTTTCGTGTCAGGCTTGGTCAATCCGTCAATTCAAAAGTAAAAATTCAACCTATTGAATTTGAAACCAACCCATCAACCTGAAACAAAACTTCCAACTCAACAACCGGTTTACTTTAAAAGAATTATAAAGATCCTATTCAGGTTGGGTACTTTCGACCCGCTAACCTGTTTAATAGTTCAAGTCGGGTCAAGGTTCAAATTGATGGGTCAATCCACCAACCAAAAAGTAATCCAATAAATTCGACTCGAAACCAACTTTTCAACTCATCAATCTGTCTACAAACAGTTATAAATGTTAAACATTGAAAATCTCGTAGATGTTGTATTTTATCGATTTTATATTTTTAACGCAATGTACATAAGAACCTTAGAACCCTAATGGACCTTAAATCCACAATCGAGCTTGGGTCACGTCCACAACAAGCACATCAAGCATATGCAGCTTCTTCAACAACTTCAGTTCCTACTAACATTGAACAAGCAATGAACGCCATGAGTCTTAATCCACCGGACAACAATTGGTATATGGATACCGGCGCAAACATCTCATATGACTCACTCATCAGGTAATTTCTCATCTTATTCTAATGAGGGCATTTCTAAAAACATTATTGTCGGGAATGGCCATATGGTTCCAATTTGTGACTCGGGTCATCAAAAACTCTTACATCCCTATCCTTCGTTCCTTTTAAATAATGTTCTTCATGTTCCACAGCTTGTTAAAAATCTAATTCCAGTTCGCCGTTTAACCCATGATAATCTTGTATCTATTGAATTTGACCCTTTCGGTTTTAATGTGAAGGACTTTCTGATGCAGATACTCATTCTGAGATGTAACAGCACGGGTGATTTATACCCACTCACCTCCAGAGTTCGTGATTCCATCACCTCTCCATCAACTTTTATCGCTACTTTTCATTCTATCTTTTTCATATATGGAGTGTTAATATATCCTTTTCTGTTTTAGTTTAACATGCTTTTGAAAGCATAATTAAGTTGCAAGTGTTTCATCTTTTTAACAATAGGTTAATATTTCTCAAATTCCTCTCAATAAAACTTCACGTATTTTTCCTTTCTCTTCTAATCACTTTTTCTTCTAAAAAAAGAAAGAACATGTAAGGATCCCTATTTTAATCTCATTCAATATTTTACATCTACCAATTACGTTTTTAAATCTTGATTTAAGCCTACAATTTTAGATATACGTATCATTTCGTCTATGACAAGAGTAGATACTAAGTTCTTAAACTTGTGTTCATCTCATTGCTACTTCAATGCCCATAAATTGAAGCTTGACGAAGCAACCCTACACGTGACCATGTGGTAATATTTATCACTCAAGGGGACAAAGGAAAACATAGTTACTAGCTTCCTTGATGCTTTCAATTTCTTTCGTTTCTTCCTTCACATACAAGACAAATAAAAAGAAAGATAGATAGTGAATGTGCATACGATTAAACTTTAATGTAAAATAAATATAATATAATATCAACGTGAGCTACACAATTTTCGAATTTGTAATATAGTGTGAGTTATACGGTTTTTTGTGCACATACCATTTATACGTTATTCTATTTACTGTATCATATTTTATTCAAACCCCTAGATTAGAATCCATTACGAGTATGCATACCTTTGTAAAGTTAGACTCCAAATATATGTACATTCTAATTATGAACCTGTAAAACCTACAAAAAATATTCTGCCTATTTTGTATAATACGATAATGTCAAATACTTGAATCTAAAGCTAAAGTTGGAATGTAAAAATAAATTTTAGTTTTGGAGCTGACATGTTCTTTAGTTGTACGTACTTTGGAATATAAGATGCATGATAATGTCTTGACATACAATGGACGGTTTTTTGGTAGTTTGCTTTTTTTATGTTAGCTTACTTAACATTTTGTTTTTGAAATTGTTTTTCAATTCAATATCAATTCTTAGATAGAATGAGTCAACTATCAGAATAATATTATACACACTTGATCTAATTATAAGGGTGATATCATGCATAAAGAATAGGGTGTTGGTAAGTATAGCAACATTCTTTTGTATGCAATACTATGTCTTTATTGACTACTTGTAAAAGTCGTTGAGCTAACACACCTATTTACGTAGATCTAAAACTACACTTAGTTTTCTTATTGGTTGATTATTTTTTCTCTTAATCGGATCTAACTAATATTTCACATCCATCATTTACAATTTTAGGTATATATTTAGACCTACATACTTGCACATTTACATGTTATTATGCATTGTACAAAGTAGATACTTCCTCCGTCTCACAAAAAATGTCCCTCAATATTTTTTTGTTTGAAATAAGATAGATTGAGTAAATGTCAGTTTTGTTTTTATATTCAAGGCAGGTTTGACTGAATTTATTTAAGAAATAAATGACTTAAAATAAATGAGGGTAAAATTAGAAGTTTAATTATTTTTAATGGTTATTTTTTGCAAGTGGACAATTATTTTAGAACAGATATAAATAATAATGTGCACATTTATTTTGTGACGGATGGAGTGTATAGGCATGAAATTGGAGTATTATTGTTCTTGCTAAAAAAAGAAAGGACAATATGAAGATTCGAACTCATAACTTAGTAATTAGGACATGGTACCTATTGCTTTTTCATTTTGATTTGTGGCGTTGCGCCAAATTTTTTGCGATCAAGCGTCCTAGGTTTTGCGATTGATATTGTGTCTTGCTTTTTTGTATTTTCGCCTCGTCTAGTTTTTTCTACTCTTTGTTACATCTAAATTGATGAGACAAATGTTTGTTCATTGAGATCTCACACTCACAAATGGGTCTCAATCAACCTTTATCGTCATAATGTGCTTTAATTAGTTTATCTTTACTGTTCAATTTGTCAATTGAAGATGTTTTTATTGGCAACGCTAGATGAGTATGTGAGATTCAGGTTTCTAGTGATTTCAAAAACGTACAAGTTAAAGTTACAAAGTTTCAAGTTTGAAGGTCTTATCTGTTTGCTAATTTTAGCTTTGATGCCAATTTGTCGCCAGATTTTACATTTCAACAGAAATGTCTAGAAACTTAGAGGATTTGTAATACGCCGTAGTTGATTTCAAGAATTTAAAGGAGGCTTCTCGTCGTCCTTCAAATGACCTCGATTGAATCTTTAGTATAAATTATGTTATTTAGATCCATCCATATATCTATGAGAAGCCTTTTTACCTATGCGGCATTTTCTTCTTTCGCCACCTAAACTTATTTCATTTGTGTCGATCTCTCGTTAACTTTCTACATTTTTTTGACACCTCATCATGAATCCTATTAGTTTTAGAAAGTCAACCAAAGAATTCATGTTTTTAAACATGTAATTCATTTTTCCTTAATAGTATCCTATTAAATTTTATGCCTCTTACACCTTTTTAGAAATGAATTCATTTTCATAAAATATCATAATAATTTAAATAAAAAGATACTAATTTATATAATATATTTAAGTTGCAAACGATATCATAATCTTCTAAAAAAGATAACCAACATTCTCTATGTTATAAATAAAAGACATTCATCATCTCACCATACTTATTTTTTCATATATTTTGAGATTAGCCAACATCTTTCCTATATACTAATAGGGTATCTCCTAGCTTACTTGGCAACTTCTCCTTTAAACGTATAAAATGAGACTTGGCAATATCATGTTAAGTTTTGTTATTTGGTTGTGCCAACTAAGCAACTTTCATGTATTAAATTTTATTTAATGGAGTAATTAATAGAAGAATATGTTTTAACATGAGAGTGTGCTAAAAGTTAACCTTTCATATTTCAGCAATTAATTCATAAGTTCTAATAGTTATCATCATACACATTACACGGTATAAAACTAAAATCAAATTTATGTTCATGTTAGTTATTCCACTTACATCGTTTGGTGTGATGCTAAAACATGAATAATATTCACGTTTATTATTTTTATTCTTTTGTGAGTGAAAAATGAGTATGCATCACAATTTTTATGAAAGGTGAAAAAATATTGTACAAAGGTGAATTTTCATCTTTTTATGTTCAATTATTGTAGAAGTCACCTTTAGTGGTTCATAAAATAATGATACATTTCACATGATGATTTATGTAACAATTTATATGTTTTTTGTCAAAAGACCGAAGGTTAAAATATGTTTAAACAACAAATGAAGAGAAAATCAAGTAGTGAGGTATTATAATCTTTTGGTTTAGAAATAGCAATTCAGATTTTAAACATTCAAAGAAATTTGTATTATAAGGATTTTAAGTTTCAAAATGGAAATGATCATTTGTATTATTTTCAATTTTAATATATCTCTTTTTTGTTATTTGTGTATGGTTGATATTACTGATATTGTATGATGATAAATTGTTAGCACCATAATGCAAAAAACAACATTAACATATACGTCTGAGCTTTTTGATGTCATATATTGGTTGCTTCATTGACTCTTTGTGAATTGTATATATATTAAAAAAAGTTATTAATAAAATTCTATATGAGTCCTAACGCCTTTATCGGAAAAGGGTAACATTCATATTTGTTATGTCGATAAGCTTATATATATGTACATACAAAAAAAATATGTCATATTTTAAACTTCCGTGCATCGCACGGGGTTTAACACTAGTGTCTAATAACTTCAAGGTACAATAATACTTTTCTCATTGTTCATTTCTTTTGTCTTTCTCTTTCTTTGTTTTTTTTCTTTATAATTAGATAATACTTATTCATGTTTTACTAGTATATGTGTAGAAATATGATGATTTACAAGTAAGTGAAAAAAAAAAGACCAACATAATGGAGAAAAATTATGAAAAATAAGTAATTGAGGTTTATGTTTCACACGTGAAAATTGTATGACTAATTCTACAATTTCGTGTTTACGAGTCACACATATTTTTTTTTAATTAGTATTTTGATAAATATTTTTACTAACATTTTAAAACTATAATTGTAGAGTCCATCAAATTAAAAAGAGAACGCGTAAAGAAAATATTAAACAATTGAAATATGATGAAGTGATTGAGGTTTATGATTCACACGATAAGATGGTATGTCATATTTTATTCTTTATTCATGTTTATGTTCAACATTAATTTATATCTTCTGTAAGCTTCTTATTTTGATGTAGAGTGAGTCTAATTTGGAGAAAATATTGGAGGATTATTATTTAGAAGAGGATCATTTCAACGTCGTACATGAGACGTACGAGGATCATTAGGTACCAACGTTGAATTTATATTAAAATTTTGCATTTTAGGTTTTCTCATTAAAAAACTTTAATATATATTCATTTATACGAATTTGTTGAGGATAAGTTGGTACTTGAAGAAATACTAAGAAAAGTAAAGGAACAAATGAAGTATACTATCAAAAATCATGTTTACCGTCTACGAGACGAAGATGAAGATGAATACGTAGACGAAGATGAAGATGAATATGAGTATGAAGAAGAATCTTTCCATGAAATTAATTATAATTAATCACTACTAGATGTGACTCTTATATTTTTCAAATTTTTAAATATGAAAGATTCATGAGAGTATGAATCATTATGTTATATCATTTTATTTAATTAAAAATCTATTCTATTAATTCAATGGGCTTGACTTTTTTCATGTTAATGAGATAAAAAAAATAGGATGATGCTATTATATATTTCTTCCTCTTCAATTAATCATGAAATTGTATTTGTTAAAACTAATTCATTATCATGATAATGAAAGATGTTAAATTAATCATTTGAAAGATGTTAAATTAATCATTTCAATTGGTGTTTAATATTCAATAATTGATTTTGTTACTTTTACATTCAAATTTAAAATGAACAAATATATGATTAATTAACTTTTCTTACACCTCTACCTATTTCTTAAAATAAAATATATGCTTAACTAATTGATCGAAGTCACATACATAATAGTACATTCATTAGTTAATTAATTTTTAAAGACACATACCTAATTTCTAAAATATTTTGCTTTCTCGAATTTAATGAAGACTTTTAAATATCATGCATTTTGAAACTATTGCTCAAAAAAGTCAAGATCATGAGAACTTACAATCTTATATACGTTCAGTGTAATTAAAGTTTTCAAATATTTATTTTGTATCTTTCAATGAATCTGTTCATCCAAAATTTGACTTGCTTAATTTATATTTCACATAATACAAACTTATAATGTTAGAATGTCATTAGTGTATTTTAATGACTCCATAAAGGCTTACCAATAATTTTAAAAAATCATTATTATATATATTAAGTTTTCTATTTATTTCTAGAAAATGATTTGACTTTATATTAATAATTCAACCAATTCGTGCTAAACTATGTCTTATATCAAGTTTTTAAATTAAGTAAATTATAAAAAAAAATTATTACAATATTTTCAGTATTCAATAAATAATATACTTGACATATATAAATTTTGTCAAAGATTTCACTAAGCTTATAAACGATTAAAATGGGTAATTTTCAAATTTTCATTTGCATCTACTATTATAAATGACTGAAATGGGCGATTAATAAATCTTCCTATACATCATTTATAATGACTTGAAGGTATAGTAAGAAGTTGACTTCTTGAAGGTATCATAATATCTTCACTTTTGTTCATTTTTTTTCCTTTCTTCACAACCTTATTTTCATTTCACATAAAAAAAATAAATAAATGAGTATTATATTATTTTTAACCATTCCTACATAAGACGACATGATATTTCACAAACAACTAATAGTATTATCCTATTTTAACCATTCCTATACTATCTACACTTGATTTTATCTAAGAATGGTATATAATCGTTATATGCATCGTATGAACCTTTCATGTTACTAATAATAAATTGTTATCACATATTTAATATTTATAGCTGTTCAATGGACAGATTTAACAATAGTCAGTAATATTACAATATTATTATGATAGTTAAATTATAATATACATTTTTGTTATAATTTTATATCACAAACTTGGTACATGCAATAAAAGACAAAATTTTTGGTGAAGATCAAATATTCAAAATGGTCTGAGAAGAAATCTCGATGTTAATAACCTAGTTTTAATGATGTAAATTGATGTCTCTCTGTATATAAATAAACTAGTGTTATACCCCGTTCGATGGTCGACTTTAGTATCCATCTGGATGAAGTGTTGCACTCGTAATGATCATTATATACCATACGCTTGTAAATGCGATATTCATAGAACAAATTAAAGGATGAGGTATTATAACACTAACTTGATACGATCTCTTTTTTGGAACCTCATTTTCAAATACCGATTTATATCAACCTTAGATTCGAAACAATAGATCCAAGTTTATCTATAAATTTTTAGATTAGTTATTATAAAAAATAATTTTAAATTTTATGGGTGGTAAAACGAAAAACTGTCGCACCCCCAAATTTCGTGGGCAGCGGAAGTCGGGTCGGGGCGCGACTAATCAGGAATCATCACATAAAGTTACATCGAACGACCTCTATATGAGTCGTTTTGAAAATACATTTCAAAAGAGGCAATACATTACCTTGATAAATTGTTTACAATATAAAACAAGTTCCTAGAGTTCACATCTAGTCCGAAGATTCTAATACGTAACTAATTTATACAAAATATAGTTATGCAAGGAAATCTCCATTTGAAAGTTGTTGTAAAACATGCGACTCGAACTATTGCTTTCTCAAGCAATCCTACTGCGTCTGAGAACCTGAAAATACATGCTAAACGGTCAACAATAATGTTGGTGAGTTCATAGGTTTAAAAGTTAGAAATAGAAGTATGAACCGCAAGATTTCCGTATTCGTTTGTAAAGCAAAGCTGAAATAAGTAAAAGTTATGCAGTTTCCATGAGCTCTTAGTTCGATGCTTAACAGTAAGTAATGTGCCCCCGCGAGTGCCTAATCCAGAACACCGTTAGATACAAATACTAATACGTCCGTTTTCACGTAACAGTTCGTGGTAGCGCTACTACCCCGGACGGGGATTGTCAGTCCCAAATGGATCCATTTACTAATATTCGCGCTTAAGTCGATAAGTAACGAAGCTATGATATGAGAGGCCTTCAGTGGATTATAAGTTACTCATGGAGTCAGTATAAGTGTTTATCGGTACTTGTGTTCATGTAAAACAAAGCAATGTATTCTCACCCCAAAGTAAAAACAGTAAAAACAGTAAAAGTAGGGCTATGAGACTCACCTGAGTCTTGTAATCAAGCGTTTGCAATTAACAAGTATGTGTTTCCCAAGTGCAACCTTATAGCGTCCTAAACGCATAAGGTTGTATGTAAGTAGATGTCTCAAAAGACCATCCATGTTAGTTGTCCACTCAACTAGTTATGTCCAAAGTTTGTTTATCGTTTGTGTTTAGAAAACGTGTACGGCCCGTTGGTGACGTTTTGTAATAATAATTCCCGAAGACATTATTATTAAGTTTGTTTCGTTGTATAACTATAAGAGTATACGTATTACGTATACGAGTAACGGTGCATATGATTATTTGTTATTTGTGGTTACGCGTTCGGGAACTTGGTCAAACGTGCTCGGTATGACCCGAAACTTTTACACGACTCTTAAATGTGTTTTTAGGACTTATGAAAATTAGAGTTACATTTTATGGTTAACCCGAAAGTGTCGTTTTCAAAAGTATGTCAAAACAGTCCCTAGAATTGTTTCTTCAAAATTTATACGTTTTTCGTGGCTCATTTTGACTAGTCAAAGTGTCGAGATAAAATCCGAGAAAATTTTCAAACATTCCCTTATGTCTTGGCTACTTTCAGTAATTTTTCTAAAATTTTTGGATAAGTCTAAGTATTTTTAATAATTCCCTTTGTCCTCTGAGGTTCAACCGTGACCAATCTGGACACATGCCCATTGTTTTAATTACTGAGAAAAATCTACAAAACTTCAGAGAGTGTAATCATACTACTTTTAAAGATAACAAGATTTGTGAGATCTTGGAAAAAACCTCATGTCGTTTGGAGTTGCGTAGCTCGAGTTATAGGCTTGAGAAGTTAGGTCAAAAATCTGTCACCCGAGACAGCCTAGCGACACGTTTTTGTAAAATCATTTTCGGGTATCAAATGGTGTCCAAAAATTACGAAACCACTTGGAGATGAAAGTTAACTTCTTAAACTTAATTTTTGTCTTTTGAATCGTCCATTTTCCGTTAAGTTTTGAATACGAAAATTGTCCTTGAAGTCGGGCTTAGTTTCTGCCAAGAAAACTGTTGGTGTTTTGTGTTTTCAAAAAACGTTTTTCGACTTTGGTTTTGGACATAATCTTGTTAAATGGACATTATAACATGTTTATACGTATGTTTCAGGTACGATAAAAGAGAGGTGAAGTTTCTTACAAAGGAGATGATGAAAAGAAGAAGAAATGGAAGTCGTGAGCTCGTTATTCCGCGTTTTCTTGCAATACGAAGTGGCGGTGTTATGGAGGTTTGTGGTTGTGACACCCCTCAAATTCCGGTGTAATTACGTACATTAATCACGTGCATGTCTTAGGCTAATTCCCTACTTAAGAAAATTCACACTATTTTTATGAGATAAGTCTAGCAAAGCCCAACAAATTAATACATGAGGTATTACAAAAGTTGTAATTATTAGTAAATATGCGCGAAACGATCGGACAGAGTCCGACACAATATATGACGTTGGTGAAAATATTTCTATAAATAACTTAAATCTATTTTTAGTAGTTATTTATCATATATTATTATTTTAATATAATAATACACGAAAAACCTATACGTTTTGGTTAAAACGTCTCTAACGCAACAAAAACGCGCGAATCGAATTCAGAAACCAAATGAAACTCGATAAATATTTCGGTAACTCAAAATAAAGTATTTTAATAACACTTCAATGGAAATTTTTCCCAAATATACCGTAAATTAAAACGACACAAGAAAACGTTAGGCGATTTAACGTTTTAACACGAATAACGGGTAAACGACCACAATACGTAACACAGACAGACTGAGAATTAAATCACAAACTCATGAGATGGGACCCTCAAAAATCTGCCCCCATGTGCACACTCTCCCTTCATGCATTTTCTACTCATTATAACCTACCCCTAAACCCATTCACCATTCATGCAATTCTTTTTCTCTCATCACTCCCAAACTCTCCAAACTCTCCAACCTCTCACTAAAATCTACATTTTCTCACTCTAAAAATCTTCTCCAAACACATCTACATTCATCAAGAAATACAACCAAGAATCTTCACCATTTTGCAAGGAAGATCAAGGATTTTACAAGGATTCAAGCTCTACACCACCACCCTCTTTTCCTTCTTCCATTTTCTTTGTAAGAAAATCTTTCCTACTTCTAAAATACTTGAATGTCATGTTAAAAGGTTCACTCAAAAGATCCATGTCCAAAAACCTTGTTAAAAACGTTTTTCATCATCATCTACTTACAAAAATGCAACATGCACTTTCTGTCCAGAAAATACTCCGAGTTTCACCTAGGTGTTTCTCATCAATACTTAATAAAAAGGGATGATTCAAAAAAGAAAACTCAAGTTTAAGAAGTTAGCTTTCATTTTCAACTGGTTTTATAATTTTTGGAGCTCGTTTACTATTTTAAATAATTTTTGTAAGAATATAGGTATAATCTGCCCAGAAAAGTCAAAAAACTTAAGTCTTATGGTTTTGACCATATCTCGAGCTACACGGCACCAAATGACCTGAAATACCTCCAAAAGTTTAAATATTTTATTGGCTACAAGTTTCGTGTTGACTACTTTTTCTGAAAATGTATAGATTTTGCCCAGAAAGTAGATCTTGTTGCATGTGTCCAGATTGGTCAATTTTGAACCTCAGAGGACAAACATAATATTTAAAAATACTTAGACTTGCCAAAAAATTCTAGAAAAATTATTGGAAGTAGTCAAGACATAGGGGAACCTCTATGATTTTTCTTATATTTTATTTCGGATTTTTATGATTTTTGAAATTGAGCCAACAAAAATGTACATTTTTTGCAAAATATAGAATGTGGACTGTTTTGGTATAAAAATAAAAACCAATACATGTGGACTTACAAAAAAATGGAAAAACTGACTTTTTGTGACATTTAAACATATTTAAGAGTTGTGTAAAAGTTTCGGGTCAAACCGAGTTGGTTTGACCAAAGTCAACGAATACGGTTCGTATGTTAAACGTAAACCGACATATTCAAAATTTAGTTTTAAAACCGAGAACGAACCCCAAATATTCTTGTTCGAAACAAAACATAATAATAATGTCTTCGGGAATTATTATTACAAAACGTCACCAACGGGCCGAACATGTTTTCTAAACACAAACGATAACCGAACAATTGGACATTTATAGTTGAGTGAACACTAGCATGGATGGTCTACTAAAACATCCACTTACACATACTTATAATATCATGCGTTTAGGACGTTAAGGACTTTACTTGGACACACGCTTTGCTAGCACTCACGTATTTAGCTCACGAGGTGAGTTCGCAGCCCCTACTTTTACCGCTTTTACATGCTTTCCAACAGGGGTGAAAAACATAGTTACTGTTTTACTATTTGCCATAATCTACCACTATTATATAATTGCTTTCAATGCTTTTATACAACTGTTTATGATCGTGTTCATACTATTGTGCAATTATGAAATGAGTTTCAAACTTTTATACGAACTGTTTACAAAAACGTTTTACTACTTGTGATAAACCGGAGAACGACCGATAACTTTTGATACGCTGGAGAACGACCAGCATTGTGATAAACCGGAGAACGACCGGTAGTGTTTTACTGGAGAACGTCTAGTACGTAATAAACTGGAGAACGACCGGTATTGTGATTCGCTGGAGAACGACATGTTATAGGCCGGAGAACGACCGGCCGTGTTAAACTGGAGAACGACCAGTATTTGATAAACCGGAGAACGACCGGTACTATTTTGAAAACGCTGGAGAACGACCAGCAACGTATTTTCAAACTGTGTTTCGGGTAACATCCCAACTAAACTGTATTTTGGGGTAACATCCCAACGAAACCACGTCTTGAATGTTATGGCAACAACGATTTACAAACAACTTTGGTTTATCAAACTATACTTGCAAACATAAAACCTGTGAATTCACTCAACAATTTTGTTGACCTTTTACTATGTTTTTCAGGGAATTAGCTGCACATGTGAGACTGCATGCATACTTATGAAACTAGGCGACCCACGAAGAATTTAGGATGTCATCTTTTGAAGCCAATGAGATTTCTTTCGTATAACTTAAACTACATTTCTACTTCTACGATTCGATGAATCGTAAACTTTGTAAACAATTAATTATGGCATCTTAATACATATATGTTCTGCGATAATCATATGCTCTGATATGTATGAATGTCCAATGTTTACGTCGACGCCCCCACTCGAACTAATGCTTCCGCAAACCATCTGATAAACATAAATCATGAATTTGGGGGTGCGACAGTGGTGGTGATTGTGGTGGTCTTGGGTGGTTTGTGGTGGGGGTTTGGGGGTTGGAAAATCGCATGGAGAGAGGTGAAGGGAGAGGGAGAGATTGAGTGTGAAAGTTATGAATGTGATTGTGTGTGAAAATGAGAAAGAGGGTGAGGGGGTATGGTGTAAAGAGAGGGAGAGGGCATGGCCATGAGGCATGGCAGATTTGGGGGGGGGGGCCCACATGGGTGTGGGTGGTTTAAATCTTGTTCCCCAAGTTTACGTTACATGCGGTATTCGTTTACCCGTTCGTTTCGTCGTTCGTTTAAACGTTAAACGTTTATTATTCCAGTTTTTCGTTAACGATTTATTTGCGTAATTTTTGGTTGAAGTTTTATTTAAAATACTTCATTTTAAGTTAACGAAATATAAATCGTGTTTCGTTCGGTTGTCGGGCGTGATTCGCGCGTTTTTGTTGCGTACGGTACGTTTTATACGAAACGTATAACGTTTGTTATATTATCGTAATAATATAAGTTAAATAACGATTATTTAATTTAGTTACGTTATTTAAGAAAATGTTTTTCACCAACGTCCGTATTTATAGTGTCGGATTCCATCCGATCGTTTCGTGTAATTTCAATTAATTACGTACGTGTAATATACCAAAATTTCATTGTATTTAGTCTTATATCAAACTAAATACAAGTAATGATAATCAAGCTTAAGGTAATTAATACGCTTAAGTGCCGGTCATCACAAAAACACATTTGCAACATAATATATAAATATAAAGATGATCATAGTAATCATAAGAGTTATTGACACTGTTAGTTTTTCAGAGCAATAATTGTGACCTATGTTGTGACAATGGTGTTATTCAAGAAAATCAACTTGCATTGGTACCGGAACAAAGTTGAATACTTTACCAAAAGATCACCAACAACACAACCGTGAAATGAGGTAACTTATAAACAAATTCATTACATATAGATTCAATAAGGAATATAGAATTCATAAAGAATTGAGTGAATGATTTCTCATGCAAATGATCTTCAATGAGTAATGATATATTTGACGGTTTGAGCAGATTTAGAGGATTAGTACTTTTTAATATTGATAAATCCAATTCAAAATCAACTAAATATGATGCAAATTTAAAAAAAACATTTCATGATTTTGGAACATATAGTAGTGAAATGTAAGACGTTTCAGACTTGGAGATTACATAAATTTATTATTTTCATAATTAGCATTTAAATATCCCAATGTTGAATTGAAGGATATAGATTGTTACATTATAATTATAAATAGTAGATAAAGTGGTAATGTTGAATCCAAATAAAGTTTGTAATCAAGAAGAAACAAATTATTAGTGATGATTTACTTATTGTCATTACTATCACCAAAACTCTCTATATTCTATAACCATTTGTTAAAAGGTTATTATGTACATCATATAATGACACATGGCAAGGTAACTTTGAAGAGTAAATATGAATTTGCCAAGTAGGATTTTTTTTTCATCTTTCGATATAAAGTAGCCATATAAGCTAAGGAGCTAGCCTTTTAATATATAGATAAGATAAGATGTGACATCAAATAAATGGTGATTATTTGTACATTATCATTTTTTATTTATTCACCATTAAATATATTTTATAATGTTGTACGTATAAACGTTATGAAATATATTCAGTAGTAAATAGATAAAAATCAGTGGCAACGTATTTAACGATAAGTTATATTTTAATTTTAATTTATATAAAAGAAAATACAAAAGAAAAATAAACATGAACAAATTAAAATAAAAATAGAAATAAGAAGAAAAGAAAATATAAAAGGGTTTAGCTACTGCTATTAGTGAGAAAAAGGCCTGACAATAACATTATCTGCTGTTGTTGTATGTAAAACCCTCAGCCCTGCAGCTCCCGGAGACAAATCCACCGTCATTCGCAATCGCCGTCGCTCGCCGGTGAGAACTACACTCAATTCTATTAGCTCTGCGCTGTTAAATATTGTTAATTTAGGGTTTACTTTCCTGTGTCCCATGCATCCAATGTTCATCAATCCTAAAATCAAATTATATGACTCTGTGAGCTTAATTTGAGTTATATGGTTGTATTTTCTACTTTTTAGCGTGAATTTTCAGGTCTGGTTTGGCCAATGGTAAGCCGATGATGTAGTGCTAAAATATCTGTTAAATTAAGTTCATTTTGTGTAGAAATTTCAATTTTTGATGTCCAAAATATCAGTTTTTGTGTCTCTTCATAAAACTACAGCTATGGTTTTTTATAATATTACATTCTTTATGCAATATAAATTTATAAATTTGAAGTGAAAACCTTTTGTAAGAATGATGCAATGGTACCTTTTGATTTTCCAGTATTGTGGTTTAAATTGTGTTGTGTAAATTAATATTGTGTCATGTTTCTCTATCTTTATGTGAAAATGAATACAATTTTATTATGTGTTTGTTGTGTAGGTTTGGACCTCAGTATGATTTTAAATGGCCACTCCATATATGGGGGGCAGTTAGTGAACTACAAGGCCAAGCCATTGAAGTCGATGTCTGAATGTCTTTTTCGTCCGCAGTCTCTCTCAATTTCGAGGGTTAGCAGCTCTTTGAAATCTTATCAGAAGCCAATATGTCTCTCTTTTCAAGGTTTGTCTTGTATCAAGCTACTTTCTTGTGTGTAAATTTATAATATGTGCATTAGTAACATAATGTATATTTATGACTTAAAAATAAATACCAGAATTATACAAGCCACAATGCGAGATATTACTAGAAAAGATGATTCCTTGCTTGACATGAGAAAAACTGTTATTATAAGAGAACATGGTTTGTTGGAAGCATGGAGCACAAAGTTTATTAAAATTGTAACTTTTTTGATGATATAGCTAGTTGCATTTAAATGTTAAAAATTTGAGAAGGAGTACTATCAGCTACTGTTGCCACCTGCTAGTTGTCTGAGTCTTTGAAATGCCCATTAAAAGGGAGTACATGTGAAGAACTTCATATTTCTAGGAGAACCATGAACGACCTCTATTCCATCCCATGAGGCTTTCAAGGCATTAAAGCATTTTAAGATGCGTTTAAAGTTCTAATGCTGATGCATCTGAATGATGGAAAACCTGGAACCTTGGGAAAAAGCTCTAATTATTCTTGAACTACCTGAACTTATGAGATGCGTCAGAGGAAAGGGTTTGAGGATATACACATGTTTGTATGTGCAGTGTCTAATTGAAAGACTTGTCATTTAGAATACTTATTCTTGAATATGCAATTTTATTTCTTGAAATGCCTCAAGTTAGTGAAGGTTTTCTAACTAAGGTATTCTATATTCAACAATGGTTGTAGCATAATGTATCTATCAGTCAGCTTCTCTCTTTTCTACCTTACACAAATCTTACACGGTTTATTTCACCCCTTTCTCACTTCGCCACTCAAAATTGCCTCTAATATGATTTTTTTTTAGGCAGGTGTACTTTATTAGATCGTTTGGTGCATAAACTTATTTATGTGTGTGTTCATGCATTTGTGTGTACACCTACATAGAAGCCTCAAAGAATAGATTGTCATAGCGGTGAAAGCATTATTTAGATTTTTCTGAAGAATGAACATCAAAAAGGTAGTTATATTGCTGTTCATAATTCTAGTGTTTTAGGGGAGCCGATGTGAGGTCCACTTCCATAGCTTAGAAGGGAATCTTTATTACTTAAAATTCTTATGGACAGATAAAATTGTATATGTAAAAAATAAAAAATTGTGTTGGAAATGGCTGATATAGACGGGGAAATAGATTTTTTGTACAGGAAATAGCGGTGGACAACTGGACATATTGGACAAATATATTTGAATTTGCGAAGGATATTTTTCCAGGCCATTTCTTTATGCATTTTAATTTACTGCTTTCCCTCAATTTAAATAAGTTATATCTGAACTTACTTACTCTGCTTTCACAACTTGTGTGCCAAATCTATCTGCTCCTCGAGTAGTTGAGCTGGGATGTTTGACCCTGGAACCATATTTAGAAAGTTCTGTATCTTGTTTTAGCTAGAGATTGCAATTTTGACCTGTGTGGATGAACAGGTCAATATGGCCTATACTTTGACTCTTAATGCCAAAAGTACACTTAAAAAATTAGCTCTAATGAACAGTTCAAACCTGGCAATAGTCTTCCAAACTTTATTTACATTGCATAAAATGTTCTATCTCAAAATTAGATTATTGCAATAATTTAGTTGTTTAATCGTATTCTAAACGTTGATCATCTCTTAACCTCATGAAAAGAAGACTATAAGTGTTTGCGTGCTGGCATGGCCTGACCTGTACTAAAAGTTAGGTGTTACGACCGTTACCCAAATTGGCTATTTTGTCATTTCTAGTTTCTAGCTTGATGCAAGTTTTGTTTGTTACAGTTTTTCATCATTTTTAATTGCAGGAGCTGCACTTATGCATCTCTCTGCTTCATCATCTCCATTATATGGGCATCTAGGTCATCTGACACCCAAAACGCCAGCCAAATTGTCCCGAAAACGTCACTCTATTGTCTCTCCACGAGCATCAAAAGATGCCGGTGCATTTAGTTACAAGTTTCCTCCCATGGAGAAAAAACCAAGATGGTATTGGAGAACTTTAGCATGCTTACCATACCTAATGCCACTACATGAAACATGGATGTATGCAGAAACCGCCTATCACCTCCACCCTTTCTTAGAAGATTTCGAGTTCTTAACATATCCTTTCTTAAGTGCTCTTGGGGGTCTGCCAAGTTGGTTTTTAATCGCCTATTTCATTGTTGCTTACCTGGCAGTCGTTAGAAGAAAAGAGTGGCCCCACTTTTTTAGATTTCATGTGGTGACAGGAATGCTACTGGAAATTGCTCTTCAGGTCACAGGAACTGTGTGGCGCTGGCTGCCGAGTGCCTGGTATTGGGGTAAGGCTGGGATGCATTTTTGGACAGCTTTCGCCTTTGCTTTCCTTTTTACGGTCCTGGAGTGTATTCGGTGTTGTCTTACTGGGATGTATGCTGATGTCCCATTTGTTTCTGATGCCGCTTATATTCAAATCCCGTATGAATAAGATGCATGGTTTGACTTAAATCTTGTTGTTAGTACTTTTTAATTCTCTCCTTTTGCTCTTTTTAGAACACTGAGGTGATAGTTTGTTTCTCTTCATTAATGTAAGCAATGTTTAATGCATTCTCTGTTGTTCATACATTTAAACTACAACACAGTTTAACGTTTAGTCATGATATCATCAAAACACAGATTGCCAGCTGAAAAAGTATATGTATGATTCAACTCTTAATCATGGTAGCAATCAGGTGGGATTCTAAAGAATTTGCAGCATAAAATGACTACTTATTTGTTCAATTCTCATTTTAGAATGTTATAACTATTATGCAGTATAACATTCATTTTAGACCATATGCTTTAATTTGTAGCAACAGTATTATTATATTATTTATTGAAAATTGAAATGAAAGTACATTGTCTAAAATGAAAGAAAGGACATGTTGACGATACATCCAATTAATTTTCCTTTCACTTTGATTTTAGGGATGGGGTAACATGTGGCAATAAGTTGGAGTAGTCTCTCTGACAAAAGGTTGATAACCGACAATTCAAACTAAATTACGATCCGCTTCACACCAACTCACAATCAACTGCATATTCAATCAACTGCATATTCATTGTACGAGGACATACCCGTGAGTTGAAATACTTCATGGATTTTACATTGTTTCATACGTTAAAACTAAATTAACATCAAAATAGCTTATAATCTATCTGATTATTATAATTCCAAAGACAAAAACACATACAAATGTTATATTTTAAAATCACCTTTACCGACTATTTTAAATGTGTCTAATGAATATGTCTAAAAATGTGTTTAACCCGTACAATACAATACATTACAAGTGGATTAAAAAAAATTTCTTTTCTTTCAGTAGTCATTTTATCATTTTCACAACATCAAATTATTTTTCATCTTAATTTGGTGATCATATAATCTCTATCGAAACTCCTTAATTGGAAGACAACGACATAATAATTTGTTTAATAGTGCGGTGCATGATTGGTGGCAAAAATCAATTTTGGAACTTATACAACTCAATAATACTTGACATGATACTCATAATAAATCATCAAAATAATATAATAATAATAATATTAATATAAATATAAATATTATTAATATAATATTAAATACATAATATCTCTTCTCCACCCTCTCTCAGTAGTCACTCCCCTCTCCTCAACAGCACAACCTTATCATTCTACAACCAAAAACCATCAAAAATCTTGATCGTCAAAATTCAATCTTTTCATGGGCTTTTTTCTTAACCCTATTTCTGTGACTCGATGGCCAATTGTGTCACTTACTATCACTTCATTTCTTCATCTTTAAAACCACTTTTGAAACTACCCATCACTCGTTTCCACCTTCTTTTAATCTTCTTGCATACCCTCTTATAACTCGAGTCAAAATCAGTCAAAATTGAAAAAGGGGTTTTCTTGATTTTCACCCAAATCAATCAAATTCTCAAAAGGGTTACCAATCAATCAATCAAGTTTCAAACTTTTTAATGGCATCGGTGTTTTTGTATCATGTGGTTGGAGATCTGACGGTGGGGAAGCCGGAGATGGTTGAATTTACTGAAAATGAGACGGTGGAAGCTGCAATTAGGGCAATTGGAGAATCAACAGATTGTGGAATTGTTGTTTGGAAAAGAAGATCAGCGGTGCAAATGGGGTTGATTGAAAACGCAGAAATGAGACATCAGAGGTTTGTGGGTATTTTAAATCCACTTGATATTGTTGCTTTTCTGGCTAAAGAAGATTGTTTGAAGGATCAAGAAAAAGCTTTGAAGACACCTGTTTCTGAAGTGATTGTTCCTGATAATACTTTGTTGAAGGAAGTTGATCCTGGCACAAGGTTAGATTTCTATCTTGTTTTTAAGCATACTACAACATGACATAAATTCTAGGACTTTAGTACATGTTGGTTCATTAGCATTGACTAGTTGGGATATTTGTTTGCATGGTTTGTGTTTAGGAGAATTGGATTTAAGTGAGGTTTTAAATTGTGTTCAGTTTAAAATGTCATATTTAGTAATGGGATTTTGATTTAAATATTTGAATCTAGTACTTTTCGAAGTCGGAGATAGATTTTTTTAGCTTTTGTGATAAAATAAAGTTGATGATGTTGATGTAAAGATAACGGTTTTATGCCAATTCTGAACATTTTAATAACTTATTTGAGACTACAAAGGCAAATGTGGATCATTATCAGGGGGTGGAGGTAGTGTAGCTCATAGTACTAAATTTGTGAGTTGTATAGGGGTAAGTGTGGGATTTGCTTGTTAAAAGTCACGTTCGGGTATTAAATTGTTTGTTGGAAGTCACATTCTGATAATTTGTTTTTCAATTGGTCCACGTGTGCTTTTATGTGTTATCTTAGTTCTGTTTGCGTGTGTTTAGTTAGATCTTCTTAAGTGTTCCGATTTATATATAGGATCATAATTTCCAAAATCAGAGGTGGCTATTTCAACCTGTTTCCCTAAAAGTGGATTGATTTTAGTTGTCTAGTAGTTGTATCATTTTTGACCCATTAAGCAAATTTCTTTATAACATCTATGTGGCCAACCATGGTCCCTGATAGAGATCAATTTAAAAAGGTGCACCAATACACTTTGGAGTTTGGCAGTTTGCATTGAAACCAGTGCTCACTTCAGTAGCCAATCACTAGGAGTAGCGTCTAGTGCCTCATGCTACAGTAATTAAAATAACCACCCATCAAAATCAACAGGTTGGATGGGTTAGCTAACGGGGTCAGTTAGATTGACGCACATACACTTTTGTTGTTTACACGTTTTTCAAGGTGTTAAATATGATTTTAGAAATTATTTTATACATTAATTGTCTAGTTTTTATAATAAGATGATTTAGAAGGTTTTATTCGGGCATGCTTTCCACCCATTTATTTTTGAGCTTTTTCTTTTTTAATCCGTCCTGCCATCTGACCTGATAGAGATAATACATTATCCGAATAGAACCATTTTACCATTTCCTTTCTTTTTTATGTGTGTATTCCTTAATCTTTTCATTACCATTTCCGTTCAAGTGAAACTACACATGAGAGAGTGAACTTTCTCATTAACCACTTTCCTTTTTCATTCTAGATTAATAGATGCGTTGGAGATAATGAGGCAGGGGGTAAGGCGTCTTCTTGTTCCAAAAAGCATAGGATGGAAAGGCATGAGCAAACGTTTCTCAATTCTCTACAATGGAAAATGGCTCAAAAACATTGATAGTAATCCAAATATCACAATTCCCAACATCAACCGCTCATCACCATCAACTCCAACCACCATCGTTCGTGACAAGTATTGTTGTCTTTCAAGAGAAGACGTTATTCGGTTCTTAATTGGTTGTTTAGGAGCATTAGCCCCCCTTCCTCTATCCTCAATCTCATCTCTCGGTGCAATCAACCCAAATTATTGCTCAATTGAAGCATCGTCACCCGCCATTGAAGCCGCCCTTAAAATCCCTCGTGAACCAAGTGCGTTTGCAGTTGTTGACCTGACACCTGATGGTCAACACAAGATTCTTGGAGAGATTTCGGCTTCAAAACTATGGAAATGTGATTATTTAGCTGCTGCGTGGGCCCTTGCTAATCTTTCTGCGGGTCAATTTGTCACGGGTGTCGAGGATAATGTATCTTCACGCTCACTTCCTGATCTCGCGGCCGCGACCGGAGGTGGAAATGGTATGGCAAATGGCAGCAATGGAGGACGGTTTATCAGGCAAAGGACGTTTAGTAGCAGGAGCATTGGGTTCTTCAACCATAACCCTTCAAGTCAAAGTTTTGGTATTAATAGGAGCATGTATAGGGGTAGAAGTGTGCCTTTAACGTGTAAGGCCACGAGCTCGTTGGCCGCTGTTATGGCTCAGATGCTGTCTCATCGTGCAACACATGTTTGGGTGACGGAAGCTGAGCACGATGATGTTTTGGTTGGGTTGGTTGGGTATGCCGACATTTTAGCTGCTGTGACCCGACCACGTGCAGCGCCTAATCAAGAGGCTCAATCCACTTAAACAAAACGGCACTTCAAGTTTGGATGAATCAAGAATGTCTGGTTTGGTTGGATTTCGTTAAGGTTTTTATAATCCAAGTATGTACATGATAAGATATCCCGGGACTTTGAATTTGGGTCACATTTTGTGTTTTGGATCCGTATGTGATGTGGTTCATTTTTGTTTTGGCCCATATGGATTTTGGTTTGTTTATATTATTAGCTGGGTTTGTTTTCTGTTTCCAGTCATGTGCATGTATACATACACATGAAGTATTGAGTATGTTATGTCTTTCTCGAATGCAATTTGAGCATAAAGTTACTCCTTAGGTATTTTATGTTATTTAGAACTCGATGTAAGAAGATCTAGCAATAAACAGTCTCGTTGACATCCCTTGATCGAAGACTGTGCTTGTAACTTAAAAAAAAAAACGAGAAATGGAGAGATTGATACGATACATTTCATATTTTACGACCACTTTTTTTAGGTTCTGGGTTCATGAGAACCAACCTGGTTTACATATGTAACTTCTTCCCTTTTCTTATTTTCAAAACTAAGTGACCAAAACAGAAATCAGGAGAAAAGTTGTTGGTACTCCCTACTGTATGAGTAAATGAAAAACTTTAGCAGAACTAGACATGCATCAATCAAGTACAAATATTATAGCAAATGGGACAATTTCATATATTCCCTTTCAAACGTGGATCCCCCACAACCAAAAAAAATACACAACACTATTTATAATTTGCAATGAAAGAATGACAACTCTCCATATCTACGATGATGATTCACTTTTGACGATGTAAACTCTCAACCTTTATACAAAACTGGCATGCAAAAATTCCACTTGCCTTCCCTTTGGGAAAAGAAAGAACCATACGAGACGGAACGAATTACAACAATATCTATATCCAGCAGCCTATATGTATTTGGTAAGAAAACACTATTGGTGCCTGTGATTTGATGAGGATGTAGAAGCATTTGATGTTAAATCATGGATTGTAGATTGAGTGGTAACCAGCTTCTCTCGAAGCATCAAATTGTATTCATACAGGTTCTTAAGGTTTTTTTGGATTTCTGAAATGTTAATTTCAGAACCGGGCCTGATTTCTGCCAAAACAAAGAGATAAAAGACGCAAAGTTACAAGTGGCGGAGATATGCGGGTTAGTTAATAGGTTAAAACAGGTTTGGGTAGAAAAGGGTCATTTTTAGTATTGGTCGAAATGCTTACAATTTTATCCATTGATTAATTTTATTTCAATAATAACCTAAATATCTTCAAATAAATTGATTTAGAAGATTGTATGCATTTGACATAGAGTTCAGGTGACATACAACCCATTTGACTTGTTTGAGATTAACACAATCCAAAACAGTTCTTTCATAAGTAAATGGGTCAAAATTGCCACCTCTAAACAAAATCAACGGGTATTGATGGTTTAAGGTTCAATCATCGGTAGTTACCTAATGATGGAGGCAAAGGTATATCGGTAGCAGCTGTATCTGCATTATTTGAATGCATACCAATATTTTCGTTCTTTTCATATTTCACATCCTGCAACACCTGGAGATGAGACATATATAAGCAAGCTAATCACAGGCTTTATAGAAATAAGGTTGATGTCCACATTTGACAAAATAAGTTTAAGTTCGACTATTAAGTGTTGAATGTGATGTAGCATTTCCTTCACATACGTACATATAGACAAACACACTGCACACATACCCATATATAAATATATGCATATAGGGGTTTGCTGTTCCTTTTTACTCGATCCTAGGATCAAAAAAAGTAAGCTGTGGTACAAAGGGTAGGAAGGATGGCGGCATGTGGCCCATTGCACAAGGTTTTTGCGCATGTGAGCATCAGTTTTGATAACCACTATTATAAAGAATGATGCACAGCCATTCCAAAAACATGTGCATCAATACATATGTCAGCTTCTCCTTCCTACTACTTTTACAATATTATTTTTTTACAATTCGGAGGTTGGTTATAGTTATAAAAAAAAGGCCAAAGTTCTAAAAATAAGTAATTACCCTAGAGAAAATGACTTCTATCTAACTCCTTACCTTCTCAATTGACGTGCTAACTTTATTGTTGAAACTGATAGTATCCATTCGTCTTTGCTTCCTTAGAGATCGTGATTTTGGAACAGCAAAACAGTTGCAACATTCCATTTCGACAAAAGCTCCATCTTCATACGGCAATACTCCACGACCCCATGTAAAAGTTACATACTTTCTTAGCTAGTTTCAATAATAAAACAGACCATAAAAAATCAGTTAATATTTGAATTAAACCGGGTTTACATAACCATTTAAACAAACAAGCCGTTTGGATGTTATGTTTATGGAATATAATAGAATTATAATCTAACAATCAACTCTAAGAAAACGAAATGTGAAGTTGTACCAATCAGCTCAATCATATGTTTGAGTGTTTCACAAATTCTGATTTTTCAAGGAATTAATTTATAAAATGACCAAAAGGAGGAAATAATGAAAGACGTTTTGCGAAATAAAAGTGAAATCTACTAAATTAGGTAAAAATTGGGAGTTAATAGATAGCTCTAATTTTTTCTTTCGCTAACCAGTTGGGTTGCAGTTACAGATTATTTGACCCAGATAATCAAAAGCTGATCTGTTTATGCAAATTCTAAAAAACTAAGGGATTATCAGATAATAATTCTCGAAGTACAAAAATCCAAATACCCATGTATACACACTATATTAAGAGAACAAACCTTATTCCATCGATCTTGGGCTTTCCGGCGATTTCTAATACTTCTCATCACACTATCCTCGTGACGGAACCTCTTGAATCTATATTCAAACTACATTGATAAAAAGAAAGTACACCTTAAACAAACCATTTTCAAAACTGGCTGATATCTAAACAGGTTTACTTTATCTTTTAAAGTTACAAAAACGTTGTTTTCACTTCTTCCTTTTCATTTTTCAATTTAAATTACACACACTTACGTGTTCGGTCACGGTCTAGTTTGGGCCTAACCGAAACTAAATTGGTACCAAATCAATTTAGATTCATCTCAGATTCAGTTTCATTAAAAAAAGGGAGTAAGAAGCATACTTGCACCAAAAAGTAGAAGAATATGCCAATGCTAACGCAATACAAGCCACCCAAATCAGCAAGAAAGCCCACTGAATTGTTCGAAAAATAAGATGTGTTAGATCACTATGTTAGTATGTTTAACTGGATATAACATTCTACGTAAGTGTTTGACTATTGGTGAAATGTCTATACTATCCCTTCATGGTCTTGTCAAACAATAATGATCCAATAAATTAGCAACTATGATTAATGGGCAAACAAGTAATATCAGCAGCAACTACTTCTGAAATCTTTGCAAAATTCAAGACATCCCAAAATAGAAGTTGTTTCAACTTTTATGGTATTAAATGATATGGTGTCTTCAAGAACTTCATAACTCGTAAGATTACTTCTCAAAGTTTCATGGATAAATATTTCAATGACTATATATTTGAAAAATAATGGAAGTTGCAGCTATCCATTTAAATATGAATGGGTAATTTTAGACTTATGATAAATCTCAATGGTCAAACGGATAAAATGAGTTCTTAGAAGGACTTGGGTCAATAGTTGCCTAAAGTGTACTTCTGATACATGAAAGTATGAAACCTCCTAAATCAAATTATTCGTAAAACAATATTATTTTTATTAAAATATAATCCGTGTTATTATATGATGCATGTAATCTTTTTTGCATAAAAGGTGTTAATAGGACAATCCAACCCTGTGCATACAAAAGCTACTCATTGTAGCCCGTTACCCTGTCTGACCCACCCATTTGCACCTTTAACTTCTAATATCAGCAAATATACTCACCAGGCCCGAGAGTGCTTTGATTGTCGACTTCCACAATGTAAGAAGAAAGGAAATTCACATACAACGTGGTATTCACGAGCCCATCATTATATCTTTGAAGAGACGCCTGCAGCTGACTTGTGTCACTATAAGACGTACCCGGAATGAAATCATGAAAAAGAGGCTGTATAAGCCTAAGATCGTGCTTATTGCGGTATATTCTTGGAAACAAATTAAATTGCAGGATATTTGGATCTTGTCCTCTATAAGTAACAAACTTTGCACTATTAATGCTTCCATTCTTCAAAGCACCACTCACAAAACTCACATGCTTTCTGTGGCGACGGTCTGTGGAAGTCAACTTAAACTCGAACCCAACTGCAGCTGCCGGCACGTTTGGGAGGTCAACAAACTGCCATGAAATGTATAAATTGTCACGGAGAAACTGGCAATCGTCACATTTAAGAACTATGGTGGGACCCCTTGAGGTGTTTTGACACGAAAATTTGCCAAAAGTGGAAAGTGGCGCTGTTCGATAGTCGATGAAACCAGGATTGCCCGTGACTATATTACTAAGACCTTGGAGATTGGAACAACTCATGCTAGAGACAGTTGTTATGTTGAATTCCATATCGTTATGGAAGGAAGCTAAGTCAGGTGCATTTGTTGCTATGACACTGTGTATCTCGATGGTCCTCATTGATATAACTTGGTAAAGCAACCTGTGATTTTGATTAATCAGAATCAGTTTAAAAAAAAAGTGAGGTGCTTTTGTTGTTTGAAGTTGCAATGATCAATTATTTAAGATTTAATACATGAAATTTGACCAATTCTTAGTTAAAATTTGTCAGAAGTAATAAAAATAATGTAGTTAGTATATAACTGATGTATCTTTTTGCTCTAGCTTGCATGTAACTGAAAAAAGTACGAATGTTCAATGACCGTGTTTGTCTAATTTTTATAGTAATGAAGAAATTTGGGATATAGATATGAATTTATATAGCAACTCACGCTGCAAACAAACCAATAAAAAGAATCCAACTTGCAATTGAGAAAGTTCCACCAAGTTCCGTCTTTCTCTTCCTGACTACATTTTGATCATCCTACATAAATGCAAAGAACAAGTTATTATAGCCGAATTTCACAAAAGTTTGCACCGTATATTTGATGCAAAGCTTGATGCCGATAATAATATATATATGTACACATACAGACATACATGTACACAACATGGCATAAATATAATTCACATATATACATATTTATAAGGTACAAGACAGGATTATTCGCAAAGAACGTATACCAAGACTCATTTAAAACAGTATAACGAAGATAATTAAACATTACTCCTAGTCCAGCCTACCAAGATCTACCTTCACCGACTTATTTATGTTGTCCGAAGATAAAGCTTCATATCACTTTCACATTAATTCAGTGACAAATATTTGTGGGCAGACACAAAAGGCATACCCTTTATTCGTTCCATTAAATTCACAATTTCAACAAGAAGAACGTATTAAAGAAACAATTTTTTAATAAGAGAAACCAAAAGGCTGAAGCCAATTTGTTTCCTAATTCTAATTTAACGTACTGTTCAAGTTCTTTATCTTTAACATTTTTCTATCTAAGTAATCTTTATAAAGTTCGATTTAGTCATCATTCTACCTACACAAAGAAAGATATCATCCACAATTTCAAACCTATAAAACATTTAGTGAAGTCGACTCTTAAAAGTCAAAATATGGAACTGAATCTAGCAATAACCAAATGTTAATCCATATCTATCCTACCAAGATTTACAATTCAACGACTTAAATTTGTCATACAAAGATGAATATTCATTTCATTTCCCAAATCCTAACTCCTTTATATAGCATCCCAAATTAACTCACAGACAGTTATTCATAACAGTCAATGAGAAGCACAACCTTATTCATCGGTCACAAGAACACATATCAAAAACATTGGAGGCAACAAGAATTACATTAAGTCTGAAAAACAATCTTTTGTTTAGACGAACCAAAAGTCTCAAACGAAAAGTGCTTCCAAGTTCAAAATTAACATATCCTTCAAGTTGTTACTCTTCAACACTCTTCCATTTCACAAAATCACAAATCTTCAACAGTTTAACTTGGTTAACAATCAACGAACAAACTACAGTACTACACACAACTTTGAAGCAATCAAATACTTAGCTAAGTTGACTCTTCAATGGCAAAACATGGAACATATCAATAACCTAATCTGACAATAAGAACTGCGTCAAGACTCTTTGATTGATAAAGCTAAAGGGTCAAACCAAATTCAGTTAGTCATTCTTATATCTCAGTAATCTTTACTTCTATAGCTCAATTAGTCATCCTTCTATGTACATAAAGCATTAAAATATCCACAATTTCGGAGTTCGGACCCATCAAATACTTGGCGAATTTTAACTTATAAAATACTATCAAATTACAAAAGTAAATCCAATAACTAAAAATTACCAGCCAATGTCTAGTAGCAAATGCAACATCCAATCTACTAATCCACCATCTAATCTCAAACCAATTTGTTCTTCCATCACCAAGCTTCCCAAACCTCACCAAAAAACAAAAAAATAGCCAAGAAGCAAGTATCACTACTGTAGCTTCAAGAAACACAGCTTGTGATTGTGTAAACTTCTTTATTGTATCAAATGCAAATAAGTTAGCTGGGATGTTTATTGAATAGTCAACGCCGGAACCCACTAAGAAGTCTTCGTCGCCGGAACTTGTGAACGGCGAACAGTTGTTTTCGGTGGTGTTGTAAATGTAACCTGGATTACAAGCACATAAACTTGTATTGTATTTGAAGAAATTCTTGGTTGGACACTGCATTTTTTTATTATCTTTCTGTAAAATTTATTTGTGGGTTCTTTAATTTTTAACAGGAATTTTATGGGTTTTTTCTGACAAGTTTAAAGTTCAGATCTTGGAAGACGAAGAAGAGGTGAAGACTAAAAAAAGAATTTATTGGCGTGTTTGGACAGAAGTACAATGGGTCAGCTTTCCATTTTAGACTAGAGAAGTAGAACCATTTTTTTTTTCTTTTTCTTTTTTAAAATCAACCATTTTTTTTTTCTTTTTCTTTTTTAAAATCAGTAGTAGAACACTAGAACCATCTTGCAATACCAATTTATTATTCTCAATCTTAGGATAAAAGAGTAGGAATAAACTTTACTGTTATTTATTAGGGCTAGAGTAGGGCCGGCAATTTTTGGAATTCTCGATACGAAATCGACTTGAAAATAAGCAGGTTGGGTCGGAGTTTTTGACCATTTGCTATTTTTTTAGTCGGATTTGGGTCATCCAATGAGTTTTTGGATTGACCTGATAATCCGAATAAATTTTAAAAAATGTTGTTAAAATGCATTATTTTAAATCAATAAGGTAGGATTCATCATTTGATTGAAAGAAACGTTTCATATTCCCATAGTTAAAAAATTTGAGATCTAATGTAAGTTTTTTTTTTGGACTTGAAATATATACCATGCTTGAAACTCAGTTGAATGTTTTGAATAAAAAAATTAGCAATTGACTAATTGCAAGCTTATGTGCATGAATCATATTGCCAAATAGATTGAGGATAAAGTGACAAAATGTGCATAATATTTGAAGATATCTTACTCACTAAGCAACGGAATAAACATTTTATTTTCCTTCAAATATAAGGATTCATAAATCAAAGTTATGTTACTATATTTTTGTAACTGTTGTACAATTTGGTGCAGAAAATAATTTATTTCCCTTTTATGTACGTACAGTACTCTTTCAAAAGTGTACATCTTTATCACTTTTACTTGGTGGCCGAGCATTTTCCATTTGACATTGCATGTTGCCACTTGCTTCATGTATCACAGATACATAAAGCACTACTACCATGTGGAAATAAAACACAAAAAGTTGATAACACAAAAAATGTAGCATATTCTATTAAAAAAAAACTTCTTCAAAATAATTTTACATTTTCAAAAGAAACAAAATGCTCAGACAAATTCCATCTAGTGTGACGCGTTCTATTTGACAAATCATTAATAACTTTTATTATTAAGCCTCGACAGTGGACAGCCAACTCAATCTTTCGGTTAATGACGTGGATTACCTAAAATTTTACTTCACTGTCATTTTCATTATTCTTTCTTGTTGCAGGTGGCAACTTACACGAGGAGCTCTAACATCCTTGTTTGTGTCTGCTGTCCAATCTGGCTCCAAACAACCAACAATCCATAATTTGATTTTAATGTAGTACAATGCACGCTGTCTGTTATCTGTCAAGAACCACAAACAACTATAAAATGACTTTTTAAGACAGATAAACTGATAACCGAAAAATTTGGAAAATGGTTTGACTTGGATGGTCAAACACATGGAAATTGAATAATTGGTTGACCATCCAAGCATTACACATTGGTACACAACAAGTACCTTGTTGAACTGTAAAGCCAAACAAGGTACTCATTTGTGGTTCACAGGTTCTTTGATATAAAATGGAAATGTCAACAAGGACCAAAGTGTAATGCTGCATTTATAAATTTCTGAAGGAAAAAGATGACATTATGTTTCTATGCAATTTAAGTAATTCTAATTCGAAGGAAGCAAAAGCAATAACAATAGCATTTCACCAAACAACATTATTTTGCAAGTTGGATCGAGTTCCGTTTCAGGTTGTCCCAAAATGTACAACTTTTGTTTGGGTATGCTTTTAGACGCGTTGTACTTTTTTTTGTCTACGTGACAATTTTGACCCACTTATTAATGGGCGCAATGGGTCATATTAATAAAAAAAAAATTGGCAAAAATATAAACGCGTAGAATGAGATAAACAAATTCGAATGTTAAAGAAAATGTTCAGGTGATGATTGAAGTTTCATACCTTTGTAGAGAGTATTTGGTAAAATGTGCTCAATAATCTTTTCTCCTACTATTTTCAAGATCATCAGCAAAATTGTTGTCTTCACTTTCGATATCTTTCAAGTATTTACCATAAGCTGGATCATGACGAGTTAGAATGCGTAAATATTTTGCGGCCTCTTCATTGCGTCCTAAGATTGCTAAAGAACTGAAAATTCAGTTTCGATGTCAGTGTGAATTCTAGATGCTATAATAATGTCCATTTCCATTAATCTGAAAAATACATAAATGTTGAGACGGTAAAAATATACTCCTTCAATCCCAAAAGGATGCAACATGTGCCTTGGCATATATAATGAGTGTTTGACCATTAGCCAAATATCTAAATTGTCTCCGAATAAGAACTTAAAGTTGACAATTTTTATACATTTACTTGTGAATAAGTAGATTCGGGTTATGTTTTATCCCTAAGAGGTATTACAAAGAAAGTTAGCTGAAAATGAAACAGGTCAAATGTGTCGCACAAAGTGTGTTTTAAATGTAAACCTCCACAATCATTTCATTCCGAAAGTATTCCTCGAAATTATAAAATTTGTAATCACGTTTGACACACTAATTATTTACGACAATAATAATTAGAATTTTGAACAAAAGCGGTTGGGGTCAACCAAACCCAACTGATTTGCTATTCACCTCTGATAAGAGCAATGAGAGGAATATTGTTGACCGAAACCGATCTTATATTTCATATGATTACCAACAGATAAGAAGTAAATCTAGAATTGTTGCATTTATTTTGGGCAAAGGAAGTATTTATCATGTCAAAAAAAGTAAAGGCACGTCTCTTGCTAACATGCTTACCTTGATAGCAGAAACAAACCATCACAATAATGGGTTTTGCTCTTAGCATCCTCTGGTTCTTTCATGTTTGCTATTCGTTCTAGGTGTACAATTCCTTCTGCAACTTTACCCTGTCCAAAACCAGAAATCTCAACTAAACAAAAAACATGAGGCACAGGCAAACATTTGGCCACCTAAAAAAATAACATAATAATAATAATAATAAAAGATCTTCCAAATCCTAGAAAGGAGAGATACAGTTCAACTGTCAAACTAGTTTTTAACCTCAAAATTGATGCAGCACAAAGCTGTGAAATTAAGTTTACCATAATAAACGTTATAACAGGTAAGGTGCCAATTTCAAACCATTTACTTATTAATGAGTTGATTTGGATTGTGTTTAATTCAAAACTGGACAAATTAGAAAATTTAGCAAATAAGGGAACAAGTCAAAGTGTCAAATGGATTAAAGTATCCCAAAGTCTAATTTTAATGCATACAAAATTGTAATTCATTTTAATCAGATTTGGTTATTGTTGTTTTATATTGTATTTTTGTAATCATAATCACACACACACACAATATATATATATATATATATATATATATATATATATATAAGTGTTTGCGGATCAACCCAACCCGACATGGCCCATTTCCAGTAGTAACTAATGACATGTTCCAATCCGACCCATTTATCCAACCTGCCCGTCTTGCCACCTCTAATAACAGGCATCACAGATTTAAACATGGGGGTGGCTTAGTGCAAAAATAACAAGTCCTGGGATTACTTGGTCTGACTATAGATGTCGAAACCTCATACAGCATGAAGTCAAATGCTAGGGCCAATTTGTGATTGCAATTTACATTTATTTTTCTTCATGATTTAGATAATTTCTAGAGGTAATTATTTTAAACTAATTGTAATCATCTCTCAGTTATAGTATAGAAAATAGGTGTAAGAACTTGAATGTAAACATACATAGATGCATTACCTGCTTTGCAAGGGCCACACCTGACCATGTAGATGCAAGAATCAGATTATCAATCTCCTCAACTTCTGTTGGATGGCCTAGATGAAGAAGCTGCAGAAAAATTAAATAATGATAATAATAAAATAATAATAATAATAATAATAATAATAATAATAACAATTAATACTATAAAGAAAACTATGGACACTTAATTAATCTGGGACATACTGATAGTGAACTCAAAGATTCATACTTTGGCAACAGCACGCTCCAAATAATCAGTAGCCTCAACTAATTTTTCATCTTTCAGCAAAATCTGACCCATAGCAATCAATGCTCGGACATATTCAGGGTCCTTTGCAAGTGCCAGTCTGTAAAATTTTGTATAACATTTGAAGGGCAACAATAGATTTAACAAACATTATCGAGATAACGAATTAATGTTAAAATTACTTCAACTAGAAGTGGCAAAAGGGTGGGGAGAATGGGTTGTGTAACCGGTCATATTATTAAAACAGCAACCCGATTTTAGACATTATGTTTCTATGCAATTTAAGTCCTAATTCGAAGAAAGCAAAAGCTATAAGGGAATAACATTAGCTGCAAACAACCATATTATTATAACAACAACCCGAGTTTAGAAAATAAAGACATGGGAGGTAGTACGTATTAAATTTTTTACCCATTTCTTTTAAATTCAATCCATTCTTAGGTAAATAGGCCAAAATTGCCACCTTTAACTTAAGTAAATTTAAAATTTGCTACCTATTACCTTAAAAGTGGAACTGCTCTATCTTGCTCCCCCTTTGATAGGTATTTGATAGCGAGCTATAGCAATGACAAGTTTACAATCAAGAAAAAGATGGAGAACATCAAATTATTAATTAAGTAAAGGAAGTAGCCTCAAATGACAAGGATGACTTACATTAAATAGTTCTAGCAGTGATAGTTCTTGGATAGGGCTTTTAACTACTGGGACCGTGAACGTGGCTTCTAGTCCATCCATAGAGCGAGAGTCTCCAGAATCTACCGGAGCTAACTTGTCAGGTAACCCTAGCTTCTCTCGAACATGAGGATGCTTCAATGTTAATTGCTGCCAGATTGATTACCCAGTTAAAGTAGGGAGCTTAACTGGATGGTACAAACCAAATTCTACGATACTCAATAGAAGTGGCAAAAGTGGCAGGTCAAGCAGCCAACGAAATTTTCAACGTGGGTCAAAACAGGCAGCGTTGGGGACAACTTTATGCTTCAAAGTATATTATTACCAAAAAGAAACTTCTTTCAATAAAGCGACTTCGGAGCTCCTATGAGTTCAAGTACATATGCACGACTCACCACCCGGTTGACCCATGGATCCTTTTTCCTTTTGTAATTAAATACTTTAGCTTATATAACTTGACCAGTTAGAACAGAACTAACGAAAATCAACCGATTTATAGGTAAATGGGTCGAAATCGACACCTCTGATACTCGATGAAAGGATTATAGATAATGGAACGTTAGCAAGCAAACTGTGTCAACATCAAAGTGACAAACTGTTGGAACTAATTCATAACAAACGAGGGCTTAGAAAGTTAAAACCAACCTGAACAAGGGTTATGGTACTATTAGCTGCCCAATATATCAAACTGCCCTGTAAAAGAATTAAAAAAATCTGAGCTTAACATTTTCCTACCGAAGAATTAATGATAGAGAAATGCTACACTTACAAAAACTTTACAACGATTTGTATACAAAATGAAATGGACCAGCCACATTCATTTTTTGTTTCTCTCCTTGCTTTTCTCTCTTTGTATGATTGGTACACATCATTTTGTACAAATATTTGTAAACTTTCTACAAGTGTAGCATTTCTCTTAATGATAATTAAAAATCTATCATCTAACCACATGAGAGCAAATAATATATGAACGGACATGCAATTATGCAATCAAAATGAACAGACATTTTACTGAATTACACTAGTGTCTTTGAGTCCAAACAAGTACCAGACATAAAGTAATGAGATGATTGTTTATGAGAGAAAAGAGAAGCCTACTTGCTTAATAATGAAAAATATCACAAATAATGACATGATGACATCATATGACATAGATAAATGCCTAAACTGATCGGTCCCAATTACACATTATACGTGACCGGTATTATGTAATGGGCATTAATGCATTATCTTATTTATGAATATTGAATGGTAGATTTGTAAATAGCAATAGATGCCATTCTTCATATTACAAGTGGCTTCTTTAAGACTGATAAATGATAATTTCATTGATCAATAGCAGCTATGAGCACAAAACAAGCTGTTACTGACACGAGGAAAACTACAGGTTTTTCTAGCATGAAGTTCGGATTTAAATGACCTAGAATGTAATATTGTTAGCTGCAAAATCCGAGAACTTCCATTTACCTGGGGAAGATAAAAGCCAGCAACAGCTATAGGAATTGTGAGGCACTGCAAGTAGAACCTGTAGTACTGTAGAAGACACACACAGATGTTACAATACACGTCTCGAATTATTATAAACTTTCAGTAAATGCAAATTGTTTATATTGTCAGGTTGCTATATCTTCCAATCTTCGGGATACCACATTTCTCCATAGGGGGGGGGAGGAAAGAGAAGTTATCTTCATACTATTCTTCTTACGCTAAAAAAAACATTTTCTGAATATTTTCCTGCACCTTTTCATTTTTTTGGAAGAAAGTTGGAGAGGTGGTCTCGTATTGTACTATTTTCTCATGTTTCGCTTAAGTGATGGACATCTTTAAGAATTATCTCCAAATGACCCTAAGTATCTATTAAAAGGAACATGTCAAAAGCTCTTATGTTTAAGCACCATTATGATGATACCAACATCTTTGAATACGGGAGATAATAACAAAAGGTTTAACCAAGTTTACAAAACCCATAGTTCACATGGATATTTTCACTCACCTTCGCTAAAACGCCAATTAAATTTGGGAGCGTCGTCAAAGAAGACTTCTCAAAGGAAACCTAATTGAAAACAAATCATCAGTAATTACAGTAACATAGCGGGAAAAAAAAAACTAACAAAGACATAACCATATAGCCTCTCAGTAGCCATACTTGCATGAATCTCAAGTAATTTAGTGCTACATCGGCTAGACATCAGCCAAGTGAGGTTCTTTGTACTTGTCTGCTACTGACTAAAATCTCAAATGACTCTCTAAAAGGAGGTATTCATTTTATCTTTTAAAAAAAGGTTTATATCCATTCAGAGTAAAAAGGGCAAACCTAGGACTTTAAAACACTCCTGAGCACATGAAAGATGTGAGCAACAGCGCCATTCTCATAGATTTAGTAGATGTGACAAAAAAAAGATGGGTCCGACGTGTTGGGTAACAGGTCACAATGGGTATGCTTAAAACGGGTAACTTTTATGTGTGGGTCATAACAGGCCAGGTCAAGTTGAGCCAACCCTGCAACACTTTGTGGCTCAAGGTTTTAATTTTGTAACTAATCTTAGTATAGAATATGAGTACAAATTTGTAATTTTAAAAATAGTAAGCAATTTCTTTATAATAAAATGATTAAGGACGTAAATATTTGGATACTAGTTGGGCGACGTTTGACCCGTTTAACCCATATGACGCATTTCATTATTGGCTAATTCCTTATTTTTTTAACCCATTTGACCTGTTAGCAATCAACGGAAACGGCAACTATAACTGACCCGAAACCATTTACCAACTTAGTTATTACCCGAACATTGACAAGATGCAGTGAAGCTATCAATAGGGGGAAAATGCAGCCTGGAGCACCATGCGACAATTCAGTCAGATTTTGGAACCAAAGAGTGCCACCCTGAAATGAGATGTATAGAATACAGACTATAAAAATCATCAATCGTTTTCACATATCAACTACCTAGACCAAGTAGTACGTAAATTGTTCATGGTAAAACAAAAATTAAAAATTGGTAGCTCAAAGTCATTTAATTTAAATTAATGACAAAAAAAGATGGAAATAAAAATAAAAGAGTAACAATCAGAAGATGTTAGTAACAAATTATTTGCTAAATAGCATCAAATATACTGTATATGCATCAGCAACTACTATTTTTCTTTATATGTTGACTTACACTTTCAAAGCCAAAATAATTATCCAGTGCCATTTGTCGGACACTTGCAGTCCCCAAGATGAAGAAAGGGATCTGCAAAAGGAAATCAAATACAAGAGGTTATTACATGATGCAAAAGCACAACTTAAACGTGATGCCAATCCGAATTGGCAAATGAATCAATGGTATCAAACACTTCATAAAACAAAATATTTAATGTTTGTGAATGATTAACCTGAACAGACGGATATGCTAACAACCATAACATTGAAGGGCAGCCAATTTCTTTCCTTTTGTCTCGAAAGCGTTTGTACTGCTCTATCCAACTCTTTCCTGAGAAAGGTGGTGGTAACGGAGGAGGCACTTTAAGAAACATAAGCAAGTCATGTGTAAGTTATATATACCCAATCTATTTTGAATTATTGCTTTCATTTATCACTGTCAGCAGAACCGTTTGACATAGCAAATGTTCTCACAAATTTCATGACCATACAGTACCACAATCTTTGAATCAATATATACTGGCAGTGCGCTGAGCACGTTTTCCAACGTATAGTACGTATCTTTTCATACTCTAATAAAGTTAAAGAAGAACCAATAGTTGATCAAAAATAAAGAAAAATACTCCCAGCGACCAATATTATCTCCTGAGTAGATATTTATATACTAACTTGCGGAATGCTCTAATGTTCCACTATTATTCCGAGAGACTACTTATTTCCCCATACAACGACAATCCTTCTCAATAAAATATTAGCAATAACTTGTGATTCTGTTCTATATGCAAACTAACTAAAAGTTCAAAGTTGTTATTTAGTTTGGTATATCAAGTTGTATCAAGATAGCTATGTAAAGTACTATATCCTTAATCAGACTAGGAAGAGGATACTAACATTGATGCGCCATCTCAGCATGCGTCTTCAACTTGCGTAGTTGCAGGAGAAGCATGGGAAGTATAGTAACTCTCAGAGCTAGTGTGGAAGTGATGATAACCATCCACCTGCGAAATTGTCAGATATCATAATAAGTAAAACGTCAATCCATATAAATTATAAGATGTCGATCATAATTATATCTAAAAAGTTCAGCCAACAAAAAGCTCATTTACACAGAGTCAGCAAAAATAGTTCATTCTGGATCAAACTTGTGGGAAACAACTAGACAAAAAAGAAAATAGAAATATCCGAAATTTGATTTACGAAATCAAAACCTAGATGAATGCACAAGTCTTTTAAATAGCTTCACACCAAGCGACATATATCAGAAGTGCTCTCTAGTTATCGAACTTGTCCTAGAAGCTTAAAATTTCATATCGGTATCAACTTTGTATAGCTTTCAATCAGCTACTTATAAACTAGAAATTCAGAAAATGTCACTTTGAGATCAGCTACTTTTAAACTTTCAATCAGCTACATTTTACATTTTACATTGGCGTGGTCTTAAGTATTTACGAATCACATCACAAAATGTATCAATTAGATGAGCATATCAGTCTGTAAGTCATATAGTATATGAATGAGGTTACGAACCAAGGCAGGCCAGTGATAAGATGAATTTGATCCAAAAACCAAACCAAACAACGAACAGGAAGCATCACATCCTCACCGACACCACCACTAACTGCACCTGCTGCATCACTAGCAGTACTACTGACGTCATAATTGTAATCGTAATCGAAAAAGCCTCCTTTTTCCGACAGCTCATCATCAGTGGTAACTTTATGTCCACCTCTATCAGTTGAAAAAGAACGATAAGAATAGAATCTCAAGAAAAATGGATCACTGTATAAGGCGGAATGATGTGGAGATGATATGTATCGATGAGATGATGATGTGTTAGGGCAATGATGTGATTGGATTGAAGATGAAGATGATGAATGAAATGAAGTGAGGAGTATTCGAGAAGTTTGATGACGGCAGCGGAGAAGCTTGGATAGTGAGAGCTTCCTCATAGCCATGGATAGATGGAGGTTAACCTATTTTCGACGCGATTTTACGTCACCGTTTGGCTCCGTAATTTTCGGTTTTCCTTTTTGGTAACCGGTTCGATAGAATTACATATTTCCCCTTCTCAGGGGTGTTTTAGATTGATTATTTTATGCATACGGCTTATTGGTTTATTAGTAGATAAACATAAATAAACAATTATAGTATTCTCTTTTTGTAGGGTGTTTGAAATTGCTTCATGTTATCTGTTTATCTGCTTATTATTTATTTTTTTATAACAGATAAATAAAAATAAACACTGTTTATTTTTTAAAAAATAAATACGTATAAAGTTACTTGCTTATCTTTTAAGCAAAAAATTGCTTACGAATAATCAATTCCAAACACCCCTTAAACCCTTTAAATATCATATATACCCATTCCTTTTCAAAATATCATATATATATATATATATATATATATATATATATATATATATATATATATATATTCAAAATTCTTAATTTAAATATAATTATAATTATAAAATCAATAGTAATTATCCATTAATCTTTTATACACTTAAACTTCTTCCAAAAAGGAGCCAACCGTCGGTTGTTTTCTTTCTTTTCCGGCCGATGCTTCAAAACCTCCAAAATCATGTCTCATTTTTTCAACCTCTATTCAATTAAAACCTCCATTCCAATTTGGATGTTGTACATTGTATATATGTGAAGGTAATATATTTCTACCATAATTTTGATAGATGCACCATAATATATAATTATTTACGTATGTAGTAAAATTATTTTATTACGGATCATGTAACATGCAATAGTTGGTGGGACCATGGATACCTTTTGTGAGTGAGACATGTGAGGAGTCCAAAGCATGTAAGAGTAATTCACAATAGCGTTTGTATTTACTTTTTAATTTTATTTTACACTCACGTAATTGTTTGTGTCTTGTTGCAAATATCTCAGAGAATCAAATAAAATTGCACAGATATGAGAGAGTTCATATGGCCAAGGGTATAGAAGTCATTAATAGATTAAAGGAATATTATTATTTGTTTTATTATTTAACTGGTTTATAGACCCCTGTATACACACGGGATTTTAATGCAAAAATATCGATATTACGTATTACGGAGTTTGACAAAACTCGTTCGTCCACTTATTCTTTTTTATTATTGTTAATTTTTAATTTTTCATAAATACCTTCTATTCTTTATTACTAGTTACTAATAATAAGTATTACGATTATTTTTATTTTTACCTTTTCTCTTTACATTGAGAAGCATAGTTATAAATAACTATTGTTATTTATATTACGTAATTTGTCTCATTATAAGCTCTTAAGTGGACTTAAAAGTTATGAATAATTAATAGAGAAACTCGTTATTTCATTTTTTTTCTATTTTTGCAAATGCCTTCTTATCCATTGGTATTACTAATTCAAATAGGATTACAAAACCTGTAATTATTTATTGATATTATGTGATTTTGTGATAAATAAGGTTGTTAATTTTTTATTTATGCAATGTTAAAGTTTTGTTTAGAAATATTTAGAGAGTTTGATTTGAAACTCTACTCTAGTAGCTCGAGCTAGACTCGATTTGTACTGAGTTGATTTCGAATGTTTCTTGAGTCGATCTCAAGTAGCTCATGGTTCGTCTTATTTAGACCCGTAATTAAACTTACACGTTTAAACCATCCAAACCTCTTATGAAATCAGTATTGTCACATGCTTTGAAAAAACAACTATAATCTTGATTTGAATTCATTTGTAAAGCAAGTAAAAATTAAGAAACCCGTCAAATTAAAAACAATTAAAATTTGAATTGTTTAAAGTTTAAACCGGTATTTAAGATTAATTACATGAAATAAAATATATGTTTCAAATTTCAATTTGATTAAATTAATATCGATATTAATATTTCATATATAGAGATATGAAATAATATGAAATTGGTTTTCTTTGCAATGTACAAAACGTTAGTAAGGTATAGAGGAACAAAAAATTTAGTCTCTTTCTATTTTTATTTTTTAGTATTATTATTTATTATTATTATTATTATATGGTTTGTTTTATTTATTTATGTTAGATTTTTTAGGGGAGTGAAGACATTTTATTGGTTAATTAAAGTTTAAGTAAAATTGAGAGTTTTGATTGGATAATAAGAGTTTAATTTTGCATTTAGATTTGTTAGGAGAGTTTTCTTTTATTAATATTTAAATTATATTAAATTAAAATTTTGAGTATATATGATATTTTGAAAAGGAGTTGAGTATATATGATATTTAGAGGGTTTAAGGAGGGGAAATATGTCCCCGATAAAGGATAAGGGGTTTGTATTAAGTTTGAGGTTAACTAAATTGAAGTTTATATAATTAATTACTAATTCGTATTTAATAATTAATAAATTATGATGATGATGAATTTAGAATTACTTAGAAAATCTATTATGAGTTCGATTTCTAAAATTAAAATCTCTGAAAACTGTAAAATAATGTCTTACTCGCAGCATGTTTAACAGATAATTTTTTCATAAAGAAATAATGTTTGTAGCTCATTGTTAGTTATACAAATATAAATATTTTTTCTACAAGACAATTTTGATGCCTTACTCGCAACATTTACGATGAGAAAAGAATTATCAGATACTTTCTTTAACACGACACGTCGTAACTTATTAAAGTCTATAGAGTGAGGTTCAAATGAGTACATCAACTTTTTGTGAGAATGAGGAAACCAATAAGAACGCGCCACGTGTCACAAAACCCACTTTCCCGCACGTTTTTAAAAATTAAATATCTCCCAAACGGTAAGTCGAAAAATCATAAAAATTGCACCATAAAAATCAGCGTTTTTTCTCTTCGATTAGAGATCTCACAAGTTATACTTTCGACAAAAATTTTTTCCATTTTCATTGGGTCTTGTAAACGAGTAACACATGTGATACCAGCAGGTACCACATGTGATATCAACGAGTAACACATGTATTATCAATATTGTACAATCATAAAAAATAAGTCGTCGAAAGTATATCATGTGAGATATCTAATCGAAGAGAAAACAATGCTGATTTTTATGATGCAATTTTTATAATTTTTCAACGAGCCATTATTGAGATACTTAATTTTTAAAAACGTGGGGAAGTGAGTTTTGTGACACGTGACACATTCTTATTGGTTCCTCTATTCTCACAAAAATTTATATTCTCATTTGAACCTCACAAAAGTCTATATTTTAAAACTATATATATAATGTTTTTAAAAAATTATCTATTGATTTAGGGAAACTGTTTTTCCTCACAAATTTGATAATTAAATTCTAGGCCACCTTCCGTGGAAATTAATTTCACTTTGTTGATAAAAAAAAATTAAATTTACTTTGTTTAAGAATTGTTACTAGTAGGACATGTCAGATTTAAGGTAGAATTTTTGTGAATAAAGTTGTCGCATCAACTAATTAAAACTTTATTATACAAGTATAGATATAGATATAGATATAATAGATAGAAAGAATAGATACAATAGGATAAAATAGATAGATGTTAGTAAATCATTTTCAGTTAAACTTTTTAAAGAGTAAAAATAAGAATTTGAAGGACTAAATTGAAAATTGTAAATTATACAACTCGGAAGAAGGCCCTTCTGTGCTAAAATAGTGAAATTTGAACATCAACAGAACAAACCGTCTACCACACCGGAGCTAACACCGGCGTCGTAAAATGAACAACACCACTTCACCGTCACTTTAGCCCTGAACCAATTCCGACCACCGTAAACTACTTATCACCGTCAACAATGAATCCTACTTCCATCACTCCCCATACTATTCTTTCCCCCCCTCCATCTCGTTATCTCCGCCCTACACATTTCCTGTCTCTAGTTTCTCTCTCTACACCATCACCAATACAATCTCCTCGTTTTATTTCCGTTCGTTGTATCAATTCTTCCTCTCCTCCTACGTCTTCTACATCTGTAAATGCCAAAATCCCCCAAAAGAATTTTAAAATTGAAAACTTTGAGGTGGAAATTACAAACCCTAGGATTCCGTCTTATGCTTTAACGCCTAGATTTAGCTTAAGTGATCAAGCTTTCTTTTTGCTAACATTCATTGCTTGCACGGTAATTATTGTTTTAGTTGATCCTTTATATTACTTACTTATTGATTGATTAATTAATTGATGATCATTATAGTATATATTTGCATTTGTATATATTCTATAGGAATACGAATTGGATTTTTGTTATAGATTCTTCTTATATGGTGTAGTAATGGTTAATATATCATATATGCAGGCTTCAGTTTCATTTGCTGGCTTTGTCATGGCAGCTGTTCCAACATTATATGTAAGCATTTTGATTTCTATAGTATGATTTTCTACCATTTCAATAGTATTTGATTCTCAGTTTCTCTAGTGGAGGAACATTGGTGTAACAAGGTATCACTGATGAATTACCATTAGTGCTTGCCTCTGTTTTAGTGACAATAGAGTATAGACGGATTATTTGCTTCCTTGTGTCCACGCCATGTTTGGACAAGTCAAGAAATCAGTTCTTGTAATGCATTAAATCATCAATTCAGTCTAAGTTGTGAGTTTATGTTTTTTCCACGCTACACAGGCAATGAGTAGAACGGCAATTGCTCTTGCAAAGTTGGCAGATACTGCTCGTGAGGAACTTCCTAGTACAATGGCTGCAATTAGGCTTTCTGGCATGGAAATCAGTGATCTTACCCTTGAGCTTAGTGACTTGAGGTTAATACTATAATCTGATTCTCTTATCATTTGTCTCTTTCGTTTATTATGTTCTTTGCAAATCTATTACAATAATTTCATCTTGGGGATATCACACAACAATTGAAACTTTCAATTTTATTGAATATTTTGCAAGCAAACGTTACCTATTTGCTGTGATTGTAATCATTATGAGTTATTGATTGTATCGATTTTGATCAGCAGATTCCCTATCAATGTTGATTAACAAGATTGCTTTATCATAAAGAGAAACCATAAAGTTCTATGGACAAATTATCATGAAACTTACATGTTCCTTCCTCATTTTTAATCCAGCCAGGAGATCTCTGATGGGGTAAGCAAGTCTGCTCAAGCTGTGCAAGCAGCAGAAGCTGGAGTCCGACAAATTAGTTCTTTGGCTCGACATAAAACTATGTGTATGTTTTAAACTCTTTCCCTATTCACTTACTTCTTATCTATTGTACATTGTTTAGTTTTAAGGTGGCAAAAATGGTCATGAAACGGTTTATTAAGTATAATTAATAATTATTATATTTTATCTCAATAAGAATCTAGTTTTTATTTTACAGCGATTTACCAAGTTGTATGCATTTAAAATGCTATTTCGGTGAATATCAATGCTCTTGACCTATTTTTTAGCTATTCTTTATTAATGTTACTTTTTGGCAAACCAAATAAATTCTTTCCCAAGTAAATGGGTCGAAATGGTCACTTTCTTTCTTGATGGATGAAATAAACATTTTAGCTATTGGTTTTCTGTAAACAGCCATGATTGAGGAACGAGCAAACCTTCCTGTCATCTCAATACAACCAGTTGTCGCTGGGGTCGCAAAAAAGACTTCACGGGCTGTGGGACATGCCAGTAAGACCTTTATGAATATGATATCTGGAGGCGACTCCAGTTCAGGAGATGAAAACATCGCACGTATTGATACTTCAGACATCTGACAATTTTTATAAAGTTATCGAGACATGCATGTAAGCATAATCTACATTGCAACACTAAATGCATAGTGACGTTACATAGGGAAATATTTGTTCTGATATGCAAAGTATAATGCATGTATGTTGTAATAAATAGCATTTTTTGTATATACTATTCTGAAATTCAAACTGATAATTTCCTCATGGCTCACTTCTAGTCTTTCATACATCTCTATCAATTTCTGAACTCTGAAGACTGGTCCAAAGTTGCCCTAGTTAGCATCTTAGGCCTTTAATTGACTTTTCATTCAAATGGTATGGGCTAGGACGGTTGAACCGAAACAGTTTTTATCAAAAAAGAAAATATGAACACACTATAAGTAATTGTCTATGATTACTGTGTTACAGTACTAATACATTGTTTGTTGGGGTTTGACTTGTTTATGTTTTAGCTGTTAATGGTTAGGTTTGGTTTGACCTGGTTTAAGAGTGTTGGAGGTTTGACTTGTTTATGTTTTAGCTGTTTTTCCCTGTGACAGCATGGGTTGTGTGATAAATGAAAGGATATTATAAGTAACAAAAGTTATTAAATAGAAAATGTTACTTGTGTCTAAAATGTCGTTACTAGTGGCCCAGTGGACATGTGAGTCAATATTATTTCCATCGTTTTGGTTTGACCATCTTTAGTCAACCCTACTATCTTCCTTTGCATGCAACTTCAAGAACCTAATATGTTGGAAAAGATTAAGGAGCGACTAAATAAACTTTTTATTAGATAAAAATTATACTAAAACTGAATTATAGTATGACATGGCAAAAAAATTTTTTAGAAAGATACGAATATAACGCATTGAATTTTTGCTTTTTTGTCAATCGGAGAAAGCATCCACGTAGGGTAGATACGAACTGAAATTTTACACCGAATTAAACTCCACCATTTACATGTCATCCCGTATACTATTTTACATTACAACTTATTTTAATCAAGTTTTTGTTTTCCTTTTTATAAACTTCACACATGTTACAATACACTAATATTGTTAAACATAAATAACAAATATAATTACTCTTAGATTCTTTCTAATCTCCGACAAACTTGTATAGCTTGGTTTAGCTTGAGGCTTCTTTAAGTGTATACGATTTCACAATAAATTGGTTAAAAACTACGATGGGTATACCGTGTTTCATTTGTTTAAATGCAAATCTTTTGAACTATGAGCTTAATTATAAATTTTATCGTTTTTACTTTCGCCTAGCTTCAATTATAAAACATCTTTTTATTAACTAATGTTTGGATTATCATATTTTATTTGGAACATATACTTGGTGTTTGATAAACTCAGTATAATATATATATATATATATATATATATATATATATATATATATATATATAAAGGAAACCCTAGATTATGTCATCAAAAACTCAATTGACCAATAAAAATACTTAATTTTGTTAAATTAGCTAAAATTTAAAGTAGGATGACATCATAAATTAAAAGATTTAATTAAAGAATAAATTAATATTAAATTAAAAAAAAAAACTACGGTTCAAGTCCATTCTCCATTCTCCTCTTCTTCCAATTCCATTTTCCATTCTGTTCTCCATTCTCTTCTTCTTCACAGGTGCTCATGGTGGATTCTTCTTCTTCTTTAGTTGCACTAAAGTTTTTAACATCAATACACTTCTTCATACTTCATCTCTAAACAACAAACGTCAATCGATAGTTTTGTCTTTACAGACTTACGAATTATCAATTTTAGGGTTTAATCAAGGTTTTAGAGAGACTTTATCTCAAGTGACATCCTCGATTGATCGATTTAAAGTTAGCAAGTTTCTCATTTGTAATTATGCATTTGAATGTTATACTCTATATATGATTTCAGATCTTATATTCAAACAGATCAATCAATACTTATTATACTATTACAACTCAAGAATGAAGATTCTAAAAGTTGCAACCTTTATTATGATAATGATAGGGGTTTTATCAATTAGTGTTGAATCAATACGTTTAGAGGTTGAATCAGGTCATACTAAATGTATAGTTTAAGATATCAAAAGCAATTCAGTCATTGTTGGCCATTACTCCATTGTTAACCCTGCATTTTTCTTCAATTTCAATGAAATATTATCAAATATTTAATCAATATTAAGAATCTTTACCGTATACAAAATACAAAATAATAAGTAATAATAATAATAATAATAATAATAATAATAATAATAATACTTCGTGTACAATTATAATCCTTACCATATTCAAAAACAAATACCTACCCTTTATATATACCACATAGCCTCAACTTAAAAACATACGATATCATTCTGTTCTTTCATCAACTCTTCTTTTGTTATCAAGTAATCAATTTGTCACTAATTGATTCTGCAACTCTAATGGATTCTGCAACAGTTAATTATCTAGAAGAAATAAACAGTCGCACAATGGTATGGAGGATCAAAGTTAAGGTTGTGCTTATTTGAAAACAGTATTACAGCAACAACCCTACAAAAGTAGCAAGCCTTGATAAAAATTATCATACCTACACTGTTGATATAGCGAATGATGAGCCAGATGCCCAGATGTCATAAATGCCATTTTGAAAAAATCGCCCCATGCTCAGGTAAAATACATAGTTGGTACTTTTGACCAACTATTGAGTAACATATCATAAATATGATATGACTAAACTAATTTAGAGAATATTGATATAATTATTTATTTATAAAGTTCATTTTTGTTTTTTGTAGGGGAAGGAAAGCATCTATCCTGGATTTAAAAAGAAAGATAAACAGCGAAGAGGATGACCTGCTGATCATATCATCCACATCAAACGGTGCACAAGATGTTCCAAAGCTCAAAATTCTAAAAGTCGAGAAAGATTGATATTCGTTTAATTCCCATAATTATTGCTTTAAGTTTTTTTGGTCATTTATAATTATTGCTTCGTACTACAAGTCTACAACTTCACATTTATGATTGCTACCATCTCTTTCTACCTTTATACATTTGAATTCGATATGTATAATTATATTCCTTTATGATTTAATAATATTTCACATTTGTCAAATGTTATCGAATACAATTTGTAGCAACAATACGCTTTATATAGAAAACAAATTAAAAATATAATGGGCCGTGTGAATACACGGGTTTGAGGTCTAGTATATATATATATGTGTGTGTATATATATATATATATATATATATATAAGAGAAAAGTTCAATGTAGATTGAAGGAACCAATAGGATTGCTCCATTTCAATTACTCATTTTCACTTTTTTCTAAATCTAAATATCTCACAATCCGTATATCCATAAATTATAAAAAATACACTGTTAAAATCAGCGTCTTTTTATCTTTAATTAGATATCTCACATGACATACTTTCGACGAACTTTTTTTGGGTATGTGAAATTTGTAATAATAAATCACATGTGATTTAACACTCACATTTGAATATATTTACAATCAAATTATAAGTTTTAAATCGCTATCTATAATCACATGTGAATAATCAAATTTATAAATTATAAGTTTAAAATCACATAAAATAATTTATTTGATAATTTAATAAACCTTCATAAAAATTTTTAGTTATAATCACATGTTATTAAACATTAAATTAGTAATCAAATGTGAATAAAGTGTAAATAAATACGAATTTCAAATAATTTTTTTAATTATAATGTAAATAGATATAAAGATGAAATTACATGTGAATGATCAGTTATTATCACATAATTCATTTGAAAAACACATGTGATTAAACCTCAAATTAATAATCACATGTGATTTTGACCGTAAACGAATTTAATTTTTAAAATCTTATTTATATTTGTTTATATGAATAGTAAGTTGTAATCATGTGTGAGTTAACATCCACAATTGATTAATAGTAATGTACCAGGTATATTTACTCATAAATCACATGTGATTATATATAAAATCATATGTGATTATATAAGTCACATTTTCTACGACCCGACAAAAATGAAAAAAAAAATTTGTCGAAAGTATAGCTCGTGGGATCTCTAATTGAAGAGAAAAAGACGCTGATCTCGAATATGTAATTTCTATAATTTTTGGTCATGCCGTTTGTGAGATATTTGATTTTAAAGATACGAGTGAAAATTGAGTTTTAAAGAAAATAGAGCAATCCTATTGATTCTCCAATTTCAGTTTTAAGTCATAACATTAGTTGATGAATATTTATTTGATAAATTGTTAACATTCACCGTGATGAATGTTAACTAACATTCATTACGATGAATGTTAAAACATCAGATTATCACAGAATATTTTTAGTTTTAATATTTATCACCATGAATGTTTACTAACATTCACCGCGATGAATATTAACGATTTTGGATATAATATTCATCAATCAGTGTTATAACCTGCAGAAATAATTTATCAAGGAAGCTTAATATTTATAGCATCAATTTTGATTAACATTTTTCTAAATTTCACTTTATTTTTTGTGAGATTTGTATGAGCGAAGGTAAAATGCTTCATGATGAATAATAACTACTTCTCCATTCCCAAAAAAAGCACTTCCCACTGGGTGATAATGCACATGTAAAACTTCATTTAATTCACTAAACTTTTTGTTTAAGTTTTAATTTTCTAACTAAACTAGTTGCAAGGGAATAATGAAAACTTTGTTTTAATGTTTGATATCACATCTAATTTGATACAAAATCTGTAAAAAGTGAGCAAGTAGAAGACGACGAGTTACAGTAAAGCAATAAATTTGAAGTATTAACGGAACGAAAATAATAACGACAACATTTAAAGTTATTTTTGAAAATCAACAAACTCAATATTTCCATTGATTAACCAATAGTAACTCAAGTATAATATATTATACATGTACAAATGATAGCTCTAAGATTTATCGTGATCAATACCCTTTAATCAATACGAGTACATCATAGATGATTTGAGTGTAATTACTTTTATGCAATTTATTTAAAGAAAAGTAGGCTTTTATTCAAAGTTAGTTTTCATCAATTTTCCAAGTCATCCATTTGGCATATATTTATAAACAAATCATTTCTTAAAACAAAACTTTACATGTTTTTCTTAAAAGATCTAAAGTAAGAAAATTTTATTAAAGCTAATTACTTTACTTTAAGAGATATCTTAGTTAGGGAGACAAAACATAAAAATTTACATTTACAATACTAAGTAACACCATGATGTTATTTGACTTTTCATTTAAACGGCATACATCCAACAACATACATACATAGAATCTTAAAATACTTTTGCGTCTTTTAACTCAATTTTGTGTGGCTATAAAACCTTCAACATAGCATCCACGTAGTATCCGACGACTCTCAAGACTCTTTTTCTCTCTCTATATATGTAATAAACTTATACATATATTTTTTTTAATTAAAGTCCACTCATTTTACCCCCTTTCTTTAACTAAAAAAAACCTTAACCCCTAAGCTATCTTTCACTACTAACACCTATAAATAGACGCACAAAATCAAATAGACACTGGCAACTATTCTTACATAAATATGAAAAATCAAGTCTTGAAAATGGAAGATGAAAGTGGGTTTGTTGAAGACTTTTTTGGGTCTTTACCAGAAGGGTTTGTAGCTAAAGCTTTATCTTTAACTAGCCCTAGAGATGCTTGTAGATTGTCGTTAGTTTGTTCGGTTTTTAGGTCGGCAGCTGAATGGGACGCCGTGTGGGAAAGTTTCTTGCCTGAGGATTACCGGAAGATTATATCGGCGGCGGCGGATCTTGACTGTTCGTTGAGTTATTCTACCAAGAAACAGTTGTATCTTCGTTTATGTGATCGACCCGTTATAATTGACGGTGGAAATAAGGTAAATTTTGAATTTTTATGTTGATTGATCAAATGGGTTTTGCTAATTTAGTGATTAAAATTAATTTTTGTTGTAAGTCTGAAGTTTATTGTTTGCTGTTTGTGTCCACCTTAGTGTGTGTTTTCGATGCCTTACAAAATTCAAATTATTGCGCTATATTTTGTTAATTCATCAAATGGGTATATTTGTTTTCATGGATTTACAGTGATCCTGGTTGTAAAGGTCGAATCTTTTTGATGTTTTTCTCATTTTTCTTGGGTGTGCTGGTTTTGGCCTTTTGTTATTTCAAACAGCAAAACTGATGCGTAGTTAGCAACGATCATGAAATTTGTTGGTAATTTTGTATCAAATTTGAAGTTCCCAAGTTTGAAAGCTTGGATTCTTAATAATGATGATGGTGTTGAATTATTGTGTATGAAACTGATGGCATTGTTGGTATTTTACAGAGCTTTTCACTGGATAAACGAACCGGTAAGAAATGCTATATGTTGGCTGCAAGAGATTTATCCATTGTTTGGGGCGATACTCCACGGTATTGGAGATGGATTTCACTACCAGAATCACGGTAACTAATCTTTCAACATCCTGTTAAACAAGGTGTTCGGCATTGTGTTTTTTAATTATAATAATGAGGTTTTGAGTTCTTTGATCGAATTGTTCACGCTTACTTCCAAAAATGGAAGCTGTTTTTCACATATTAAAAATTGTGAAAAACCGGAAACTTATTCAAATATGACGTTTCTAGAAAGGAAGTCATTAAAACATATATATATATATATATATATATATATATATATATATATATATATATATATATATATATTTTAAAAAAGCCCATTTTTCTAATTTATGACTAAATCTGAAGCCCTTTTTTTCCTATATAAAAAACACTTGTGATTGTATATGATAAAAAGTCAGAAAGAACAATAAAGTGGACATCTTTGGTTGCGAAATGTAGATTTTCGGAGGTGGCTGAGCTCATAAGTGTGTGTTGGCTGGAAGTCCATGGCAGGATCAAGACTTCAATGTTATCACCTGACACAGTCTACACAGCATTCATCGTGTTCAAATCGACATCAGAAATTTATGGTTTTGAGTCCCAACCAGCCGAGGTTTCAATTGGGATCAGTGGGCTCGAAAGCCAGACCCAGACCGTTTTCCTTGAGCCAGAAGGTGAACCAAGAAGATTATATCCAGTTGTTCCCAGAAGACGAATGGGCATGTTTCATAGGGGTCGTGTGGTGAACCCAAACCCGATTTTGCCGGCTAGACCTAGTGCAAATGGGAATGGGCCAAAACAAAGAGAAGATGGGTGGATGGAAATTGAGCTTGGTGAACATTATATAAAAAAAGGGGAAGAAGGTGAACTTGAAATGAGTATGACAGAAGTCAAAGGGGGAAATTGGAAGGGTGGGCTTGTAATTCAAGGGATTGAGATTAGGCCTAAGCCTTGTAAAAGTTAAAACTTCTCTTTTATTTTTTTGCATTTTGGTTAACTCCATGTTGTTTTTTCCCAATGATTTTGTAATTTCATTATTTTATTATATTACTACCATTTTTCATAAGATTTGCCTAAAACACTTGTATTGATATTCTTGCTGATTGTGTGAATGTACACAAATAGCTATTTTGGTTGTTTGGTCTTATTTTTGGGAGCAGAAAGGATATAGTCGACATAGTTTCGTCATGCTTCATAAAGATTGATACATTTGACTCGCCGCAATTGCCGATATTGACATCATTCGATCGATTCATGAATCTGTCATTTTCTTTCTTTATCTTTTTTTAAATAAATTGTTGAGGTAATGACATGTATGTCAGAGGATTTTGGACCTTGCAAGAAGGTCTGTTGCTGGCCAATTGTCTTGGATTGTATTAGACAAGTCACAAGTGGTATGTTGTTTGTAGGTATCAACTCCTTCAAAATTTGAACCTAACTTGTATGATGCATGAATGTAATTGTTATAATATTTAGCAAAACCAAATCCCAACAAGGTACTGGTACCATTGTGAGGTTTATTCATGTGACCAACGTCAGAATAGCACATTGGCGTATTGTCCTTTCTTAAGTCAAATGTTGAGGCTCAATTGTCACTTGTTTATTAGAATTTCAAAATTAGAATGAAAGATAGCTTGTCCGTGTTTGATGTTTGTTCCTTATCACGGGAGGTAGAAACTAATAGCATATATGTTATTTCTTTGAGAAAGACGGTGTAATTTGAAAACAGCTTATTTAATTGCAATGTTCAAGAAAAAACTCGCGAGTATCCGCCCTGTCATGAGCGGGTATACTTATAAAATCTTACCCACGGGCACGGGTAAAGCTCAAAAAGTGCACCCCCCCAATGGGTCACGAACGGGTATTCACTATCCGTCACAGGTAAAATTCACCCCGCTATTATATTCATATATTCGTTATATATATATATATATATATATATATATATATATATATATATATATATATATATAAGGTAAGGATAATGTGAAAACTAACATTGGTGATAACTATGAAAATTACATGTAAATACAAAATGCATTTATTCTCAAATAAAATTAATTAGAGATTATTAGATATATTCTCAAATAAATAAAAAATATATATACGGGAAGGTTCAAATGGAAACCAACTAAAAAGTTGAAAACTTATGAGAACTACTAGTTTACGCATTTGTTTACATGTGATTATCTCCATTCATATTTGAACATTGATGTACGTTTAATTGATAAATAAAAAAATAAAAAAAATTCTAAATTTATATCGAAAAACACAAAAATACAAATATATGTTTACATGTGAACGATAATGTGAACAAATCGGTTCGATTGTGTTTTACATCGTGATTTTTAAAGTTTTTAACATTTTTTTCTTTCTAAATCTATCATATATTAATGTTCACATATGAATGGAGCGAATTACATGTGAACAAATACTTTATTTAGTAGTTCTCACAAGTTCTCAATTTTATGTAGTTCTCATTTGAACCACCCAATATATATATATATATATATATATGTATGTATATATATATAGGATTGAGATCATGTGAAAACAAGGAGATAAAATAAAAACGGTGAAAACATATCACAACCCTTTGATCAAAATATATATATTAAAAGGGGTGGAGATAAAATAAAAACGGTGAAAACAGTTGACCTTTACAATTTTATAAAGTGTGAAGTTGATTTTTTTTTTTGCTTCACACTTAATTTTTAAATGTGAAGCTTATTTTTTTTGGCTTCACATAAAATTTACGAATTATGAAGGTTGAAAATTAAGCTTCACACATTCATAAATTTATGTGAAGCTAAAAATATTAAGCTTCACAGCTCAAATATTCCTAACTTTTTGTGAAGCAAAAAAAATTAAAGGTTCACAACGAAATTTTTTTAGAAAATAAAAAAAATGTAACGGTTCACAATAAAAAAACATATCTGAAGCGAAAAAAATAAAAGTTCACAACTAAAAAAATTTGTGAATACAAATTGAGATCGTTTTCACCGTTTTTATTTTATCCCCTTGTTTTTACCAGAACCCAAACCTATATATATATATATATATAGGGGAAGGATTCAAGAGGGAAACAAACCTTAACCACACATTTTCATATATCTTCTTCAACTCATATACAATACTCATTTCATCAATTTTTGTTTAAAATTCAAAATTAAAGCATGTAAATCAATCAAAACATTATAAATTTCAAATTCATCAAAGGCATTCATACATATCTTCAATTCGTCATAATTTATATTAATCAAATATTAAGAATTTTGGGTATAACTTTTGGGTTTTTTTGAAAATTTTGATTCACCAATGAACACAATAAAATTAAACGAATTTCAACATACAAAACTTATAAAACAAGTAATTACTTTAATTATAGTCGTCATTAACCATCGAATTTCACAAAAAAAATTTAGAACATTAACATTAATTTGGAATGAATGTCGATCAAAATTACAATTAATATTCATAAATAATAATTTATGATGAATATTAACTTATATATGTTTTTATACATTGTTGAACAAGATAACTTAACATTCATCGTAAAAGAATGTTTATAAATATTAAGTTGTAATTTTGATTAAAATTCTTTCCAAATGAATATTAATATTCTGAATTTTTTTTGAGTTATTTACAATATTGCCACCGCGTTGACTTTTGAGTTGACCATAATGTATGGCTAAAAATAGCTTCACTCCTTCCCCAATTTTTTACTTCCCTCTTGATCCCCACCCTATATATATATATATATATATATATATATATATATATATATATAGTCAAATGTTCAAATGAGAACTACAAAAAGGTACAGAACTGCGAGAACTTTTAAATTATAGGGATTTTAATATGTTTAATGATTCAATCACATGTGAACATTTATGTAGATTAAGGTTAAAAGCAAAATAGTTTGAGAAAATATCAAAATAACCTTTAAAATCAAATTTATTTTTCTCGTTCATATGTGCACATTTGATATGTGCACATATGAACACTTCATATATTTTATAGTTTAACATGTATTTTGTTATTTTTAATTTTTATTTTTCAATAATATGAACATCAAATAACATTTCTATGTAATTTGTAGCGTTTATATATATATATATACCGGATCCCGAGGGAAGCAGTATTTTCCGGGGAAGAGGGAAGCTACACATTCATCAATGATGGATGTTAGCGAATTCCCTTAATATTCATAATTTGATATCATAAATTATAAAAAATAGTTTATTGATGATTATTAGTAGTTATAACATCGGTTTTGATTAATATTTAATGTTAAAAATATGATTTTATACGTTTTAATTATAATTCATCGTTGACGAATGTTAACGAATAATTTTTCAAAGGAAATATTAATGAATAAAATGGGTTGCAACAAATTATCTATATGCAAAAGACCTAGTGAAAGTAAAAACTATAAAACAAATAAAAAAGACAAAAAAATTCAAACATACGGAATGCACAGTTTTATTATACAAGGGCCCGAGACCAATATAAATTACAATATGAGATTTTTGGCCTCCAATATAAATAATTGACGTTATTGATCTGGTAGTCACCCCGCCTACGGAATTTAAAGAACCTAAATGAGCCGGTTGTGTTTGAAATAGTGTTAATAAGGAATCAACGGGCATTATTATAACAACGACCATAAGACTATAGAACATCCTAGTCTGTTTAATTTGGACACCAAGTAGCAAGCTTTAGATGCCATTTATAATTAGACCAATATCCTCATCATTGTTATAACTCAAATTTAATTAAAATTCATTCCGATCTTTTAACCTGAGTAAAATAATTATAAAAAAGTTATTGCTCGCTTGATCTGCAACATGAAGCTTGAAGCTTGTATCGTTAACATAAGAACTCATTACAACTCAATCTTGTATATAATGAGGACCTTGTTCCAAGCACAATGCTTAATTACAAGCGCAAAGTCAAATAATAAATACGAATTTCAATACTTAACAAACAATTTATGTGTATGGGAAGAAAATTTATTGGGAAGATCTGTTAATTTAAGTCCATAAACTTTCTGGTCCATCACTTTCAAACTCCAATTTCAATCTGTCAAGAAGAAAAGATAAATCAAAACAAATAAATCATAATATATCAAACACGTAGTAAATCATTACAGAAACAACAAAAACAAAATAAATAATATTTGGGATCTACACTAAATATAAATCAAGAAAATTACTTTTAATAAAAAGTCAATTAATAGGACCACTATACACATGTCAAGTATGTATACACCCTTCTCATCATAAACACCAAACTACAAGATGGAAAAAATGATGAACACGTTTGTTGGGCTGATTAATTTTAGATTTTTAACTAAGAGTTTTTTGCCGAAAAATTAATCAATAGTTCTCTTTTTCGCATTTTTGGGTATCAACTAATTTGGTTTTTTAAAAATGAATCACTCATTTAAAATCGAACATTTTCGGGTATAAGTAACCGTTTAAAACGGTAGCCGGTCCAACAAAATTACTTGATACCCTAAAATGCAAAAACGGAAACTATTGATTAATTTTTCGGCAAAAAACAAAATTAGTTGATACCCGAAAATGCAAAAACGAAAACTATTGATTCATTTTTCGGCAAAAAACCCTTTATAAAATCATTATCAACGAATGCAAAACTCAGTTACTTATACCCGAAAATGGCTACCGTTTTAAACGGTTACTTATACCCGAAATGTTCGATTTTAATATAGTGGTTCATTTAAAAAAAATGAAATTAGTTGATACCCGAAAATACAAAAACGAAAACTATTGATTCATTTTTTGATAAAAAACCTTTTAACTAGTAAAAGATAGGAATAATTGCTATAATTTAGGAAGAGATAATTGCTTTTGACCAATTTGTTAGATAGTAAGATTAGTTAATTTAAATATTATTATTATATTATTTATTTATTTATTTATTTGGTTAGGGTCTGGGAGCCACGTGGTAATATCGCCAATGCATACCCCCGGGTCCACGGATTAAAGAAATCTGCAGGTACGTGTCACTGGTCAAAATAATCTTAAAATTGGCAACAAACAACTGGTGAGGAGTACAAGAGAACGGGGTGTGGGGGCTTTTCGTTGTCGTTTTCCGACGAGAACGCTGTTGGACGGCGTTCTGCCGCACCGGGACGGCGTTCTCGTCGATTTTTCGGGTTGCCGTCTTGCTTCGAACGCCGGAGTCTTCAATGTTTTCTTTTTTTTTTCTTTTTTTTTACAACGGTTAGTTTTTAGGTTTTTTTTTAAAAAAAAATTATTAATTTAAAACATAGCCGTTGAACGGCCGAATTTTAAAAATACAATAATAATTTTTTCCCCTATTTAAACACACCTCAAATACAATCTCAAATCACAATTCAAACACTATCTCAAACACTCTTTCACACACACAATCTAAACAATCAAAAATTCATCCAAAAATTCTATTTTCTTCATATCATCTTTTTCATCATGTCGAACAACCCGAATAACCCGTACCATTTACAATCCACTTGGAACCCATTCACGAGCGAATGACAAACCTCACAATCGCAACAAAATCAACCATCTTTAAACCCACAAATTCAAGGTTTTGCCCCATACGCTTACAACCGACCGATGCAACCACCACCACAATTGTCACCCGATGAGTACGCTCAATTTCAAATGTGGCGTCAAAGTCAACAACAACCTGACGTCCAATCCGTTGAAGACACCAACCCGACACCCGAATAATCCAAAAAAACCAAGGGCAAAAAATCCAAAAAAGATTCACCGGCCAAAACCAAAAAAGACGTTCCACACCGTAACGTTTGGGTACCGGAGGACGAGCTTCGTTTGGCCGAAAGTTGGATTTCGGTGTCCGAAAATTCACAACGTGGAACTGACCAAGAAGGGTCTTCGTTTTGGTATCTCGTTATGGATTCGTACAACGCACGGAATCCACCATTCCAACGAGGAAAAGACGCGTTGTCGTCAAAATGGACCAAACTAAATGCGGACTGCAACAGTGGCAAGGCATTTGGAAAAGGCTTTCGGATCAACTACGGAGCGGTGAAGGCGGGGATGATTTGATAATCCGTTGTGACAGGGAATACAAGTTGGAAAATGAAAAAACTTTCACAAGTTTGTTGGCGTGGAACTTTTTGAAGGATAAACAGAAGTGGCTACATCCCGATCCGTTTGTCGTCGGTAGACGAAATGTTCCAAGACGCCACGAGACGGTCAATTTGGACTCGGACTTTGATGAACCACCGGAGCAAGAAACGCAAAACCCGAATGAGGGTTTATTTGGGGACGATCCGCATAAACGACCGGCTGGAAAATCAAGGAAACCGAAGTCTCAAAAAACCACTTCTTCTGGTTCGGCCGGTTCCTCCCGTGCTTCGTTTGATGAATCACTCGCAACAACATTCGAAGGCATCCGATCCGACAAGCAAGGTTACTACAAAATGAAGTATCTCGAGGCCAAACTTCGAATCTTGTCGATGCCGTCTGAGCATTTACCGGAGCAAGCAAGGTTCATCTTGGAAATGGAGAAGAGGAAGATTTGCGAGACAATGGGATGGCCATACGGAACGGGAGCGGGAGGTGGTGCTTCGTGTTCGGGATCGGGAAACTGATTTGTCTTATTTTATTTACTTTTGTATTTTAAATTTGTAGGACTTTTTAAATTATGTATTTTAATTTTAGGACTTGTAATTTTATTTTTAATTAATTAAATCTTGTTTTATTTGATTTATTTATTTTTATATATTAATTTATACAATTATTATCATTAAAAAACAAATAAAACAAATAATAAAAAACTCCAGAACACTTCCAGAACACTGTCACCACACCACAAAATCCTCAATTACAACATTCTCTAGAACACTGTCCAGAACACTGTGGTGACAGTGTTACCACACTCCGTGCTCTAAGAAACAATAAATAGCTTAAGACAATTTATCTGAAACAAAACACAGTGCCACTCTCCGACGTCGTTCTCGTCGCCGTTCCCGTTCAACGTCTGAACGGGGACGCTGTATTCCATTTTTTTTTCTCCCTTTTGCAACAACATATAAAGTATAAAAAGAAAGGAAAAAAAAACTTGGGTAACCAAATGAAAGAAAACAACCAAAAAAGATGGCCGCCACTATTTTTTTATTTCTGAGTTTGTGTTTGCAGGAATAAAGGAAGAAGACAACATATTAAAATGGCATGGGCTTCTTTTTTTTCTTTTAAATTCAACGATGAGGATTTTTTAAGCTCATTAATTAATATTTCTTTTGTCAAGCCCATTAAAATGTGTTTAATTTTAATTTTCTTGTCAAGCCCATTAAAATGTATTAAATTTTTTGCCAAGCCCATCAAAATGGACTATTATTGTATTAATTAATCTTTTTTGTTAAATATTTTATAATTGAATTTTGTATTTGGTTTTTTAATTTATAAAATTAATTAGATTGTTAATGAAAAAAAAATCAGAAAGTCCAGAGCACCGTAAAAACAGTGTCTTCTACTCTTTCAATTTTTTAACCAACATTACTCTTTCACTTTTTTAACCAACAGTATTATAGAAGAATACTATAAAAACAGTATCACCAACCTTCACTCTAAACTTAAAAATCATAAACCTTGGTGTTAGAGGTGCAAAAAAAAAAAACAGATTTTTGAAACCGGTTATTTGAAAAACCGGTTTAAAAAAAACTGAACCGGTTTTAGAATAACCGAACTGGTTTTTATATAACCGAAACCGGTTAGACCGGTTATAGGGTTTCGGGAAAACCGGTTTTTTAAACCGGTTTTTGAAAAAACCTGTTTTACCCGGGTTTTAAAAAAAAAACCGTTTACACAAACACACGAACAACATTCTATTCTTCTCTAAAAATCACTCTAAATCTCGATATATATACACTCTTTGTTTGCGAAAATGAAAAACATACAATCACAAGCTTCCGGTTCTGGTTCTGCTTCCGTTGGTAGCAATGTACGAAACAAAGTTTACACAAACGTTGATGTAGTACAAGTTAAATCAACGACCCGGAACCCGAAAATTTGGTCGAATTACGATATGTGCGTTATGAATGATGGGGTGGAAAAGGCCCTTTGCAAGAGATGTGGGAAGTTTTATAATCCCACATCAAACTCAACATTAAGAAGTCACAAAAATGGATCTTGTAGAGCGGTTAGTCAAGATGCGTCACAATCGACACTTGGTTCGGATGGTGGGGTATTTATATACGATAATGATGCGCTTCGAGAAGATATTATGAAGATTGTCATCCAAGAGGCGCTTCCATTCAACCACTTCGACAATCAACGGCTTACGAATATCACAAAAGGAGATTATGAAACGCCCAATTTTATTTTCCAGAAGTACGCGATCCTGGTGATATAGTACGCGATCACGTAACTGACACGAGAAGGGAATACGCGATCCTACCAATTGGTACGCGATCGCGTACTCAGAGCTTGAAAAGTTTCTGTTCAGGTTTTAGTACACGGTACGAGATCCCGGAAAGGGTACGCGATCGCGTACCTACAACGTAAAAGTTTCTGTGATATTTTCTTCATTAGGTACGTGATAGCATCAAATAATGTCATATTTATATAATAATATTCCCTTATTTTTAAGCATTTTTTATTGCAATTTATTTATATATATTACTGATTTCGTTTATATTTGCAAAAATATGTTTAAATTAAAGAAAGAAAGAAAAGGAACGAAAACGGGCTCAAAAACTGAAGAAAATGAAGTGAAGACTAAGAATCAAGAAGACTGGGCTTAAAGAGAAAATTAAACCCAAAAGATTAAGTTATTGGGCCAAAGAAGAAGATTAAATTCGGATTGTGAAGATTGAAGCCCAAAAGGAAGAGATCCAGCCCGAAGACAAGAACATTCTGGAATTGCAATTCAACCGGCGGTTGAAATATCCAACCGACGGTTGAACCTAAATGTGGAAGGCGGTTGGATACGCGAGTCAAAAACCGGTTTCGTGGGTAAAAAGCCAACCCAATCGGCGGTTGAAATATTCAGCCGGTGATTAGATTTACGGTATGAAAACTATAAATAGAGGCCATAAACAACCAATAAAAGGAGGACTGGAAAAAAAGCCTAATTCCATTATGGGGTTTAGAAGTCGACTGAAGGTGCGATTTGGAGGCTAGGAGGCTAGGGTTTGAAGGTTTTCAACCCTAACGAAGATTTGGTTCGGTTTATTGAGTTTGATTCTTAATCTTTTCTATATACAATGTGCAATTACATGTTTTTAGATCTGATTTTGCTTACTTTGAGCATGAGATAATTCTTTAATTGTATTTGCTCAGATGAATGATTTTTAGATGAAGGTTTTATGATATGTTTATGTTGATTTGAATTATGAATGATTATTGAGTTTATTTGAAATATCCATATTAATTGTGTGTTGATTAATTGTTACTTAACGTGATCAATATACTTATGCTATAAATAGAGTTTGTATGAGTTGATTGATTATTTGTAATTAAGTAATTTATTAGTTAATTGTGACTTGAGACTGTAACCGGTAATAGGTTAAGAGAATACCAATTAATAAAACCTGATTAATGTGATAGTTATTTAATCAATAATTATAAGCGTTCGTTAACACGAAGTTGCTGAATGAATCTTAATGATTTGTTGATAGTATTAATTGAATAAGGTTTAGGTTAATAACACATAGAAGAAATTCTAGTGTATTCAAGAGAATCTAGTATTAAGCTAAAGCTTATAGGATTAGTTAACCTTAACTGGAGACTATCTATATTTGTTAAAATCACCCTAATAAATAATAAAAAATTCAATAAAAATATCTGAAACCTGAATCGAGAAATTACTAATCTAAGTAAATACACGCTTCTCTATCTGATTATCTTTAGTTACTTTTTATCTTTTAATTGTTTAAAATTTAAATCGTTTTCAATTAAAAAAAACGTTCGTACGGAACTAAAACGCACCCCTTATTTATTTGTAAATTGTAATTTAAGGTTTAATTAATTATTTTAATTTACACCGTTTCCCTGTGGTTCGACTCGGTCTTACCTAATCTATACTATAATACGAACAGGTATTCTTGCCTGGTTGTGTTAAAGTTAATTTTAGTATTTCCATTTAATTAAAACTTTTTATATTTAATCACCACTTAACACGCATCAGTACACGATCGCGTGACCCATACGCGATCGCGTACTGAGCCCTGTATGTTGAAAAATCTGCACAATTCAAGTTTTTGGCCCAATTTCGAACACGCATAACTTTTGACCCATTTACAATCAAAACATAAAATTTTGTAGACACCTTCAATATGATAAAATGAAGGTTTCGCAATTGGCACTTTTTCAAATTTCACGACAAACGATGATTTTAGGCATTAAGCCGAAAAGTGACCATTTGGGCAATTATTCGGAATCTTACTTGCAACAAACTCAATTCATTCGTCTTGGCTACTTTCAATCTTTGCTGTTACATACCTTAGCACAATGACACACAAGATTTTCCAATTCATCATTTTGACTAATTCTTACAGTGACCCATATTGACCCTTTAACTAAAACGACCAATTTTGACACTTTAGGCTTTAAACCAAATGACAACTTGGGCGATTTATATCAACCTAATAGCAACTCGGCAATTTAAAAGCACACTTGTCAAACCTCTTAACAAGTGAAATCCACGTTCATTTAGCATAATCCTTTGCCACCTCTAGATTCACCATTTAACATTTAACCCATAGGCACCTACAACATTAAATAACTAAAAGGAGTAAGCTTTAAGCATAGTGAGCATACGGGCAATTAAATGAGTAATACATAACAACAAGTAGCAAGTAACATCTGAACCACAATGATTGCGCAAGCAACAAGTAAGCGAATAACCACTGGACAATTGTAGAGATTATCACCACTATGCGGATCCGCTATCAACTGTCAACAACTAGCACAAGTGCAACAACAAGCACAATGCGCAACCACTGATGCTAACATAAGTTAGCTAATGTTTACAATGCCAAATCAATAACACATAAACAAGTAACAATCTACTCGGTCATGTGAACCTCTTGCACGTATGCAATCCGGAACCCACCACCATTACCCAAATAACCCCAATATCACTCACCTTTATGTCGATTACCTGAAAGCATGAGATACACATAAGCACCACTTCCTTTTGCACCTAAACAATCATAACACATCATATAAATATTCACATATATGAAAATACTCATGCTCTCAATTACTTTATATTAATACCAATTTTGACTCCAATTTGAACACTTTATCACAGCTCCAACTAGCTGTTTTGGACATCATTTTTAGACCTCCTAAACCTTTCCAAAATGAACATATTTTATACCATTACGAAGGTATTATAGCATACTTCAATATACAGCTTTCATCTTTTTAGAAAGCATAATACATACCAAGTTATAGTCATTTGAAAACAGCAAAAAGTCATTTTGTATTGCTGAATTCTCAGCAAATAGCACCAAGTAGCTGTTTTACAACGCATTTTTGAACCACCTAGACATATCCGTTTTCAGCAAACTTTATATCGAATTAAAGGTCTTTGACCATACTTTCATTCCCTACTAAACTATTGTATGGTTAGTTTGACCTTTAAAGTCAAACCGAACACAATTTCCAATTTAAGCATAACTCGTTTTATGGTTTAACTATTATTTTCACTACTCTAAACATCATTAATAACATCAATTCAACTTATTTAAACTAACCATAGGGTGAGTTAACTACATTTGTAAGAATTCATTATAACCCCATTTTCTAATAAGAACACCAAATTGATTTATCAACTTTTGGATTAAATTGATGTTAACCACAATGATTTCCATACTTATACATCACTAATCAATCATAATCAGGCTCAATTTCATTTTACAAGTGATCTACACTCCAAACCCCTGCAAAACCCATTTCTAGGTTAAAGAATTCAAGGACACATAATCATACCTTGGTTAGGATACTTTAGAAAGCTTGAATTCGAGTTAACAAGGTTCAATTTGATGTTTGTGGCTGATTTCTCTTCTCTTCTCTTCCTCTCCGGCGTTCTCTCCCGCGTTCTCTCTCTCTCTCTGGAAGTTTCTAACTTTTAATTTGATATGTTCGTACGTACATGTATGAATATATGGTTCTTATTTAAGTTGGTTTATATTTTAAACGGGTATTTACACTCCTAGCCCCTCTACTCCCGTTTATTTAAAAGTACATTACTTAATTGGTTACTCCCAACGTATTATTTAGGTAATTTAAATATTTCATGACTACGTATAATACACATAATTTATACAACAACTGATAAATTAAAGCATATACATATATTATAATATTACCTCAAATTTTGGGGTGTTACAGACTACAACCGCGATACCAACAAGTAAGTCGTACTACCCTTAGAAACGATGCGTATAAATTATGGAAAACCACTAAAAAAGATATAATTGATGGTTTTCAAAACTATAAATATGGCGTTTCTATTACTTGTGATGTTTGTACCGCACCACATGGTACGGAAAATTCTTATTTAGCCGTTACGGCCCATTGGTTTCATCCTGAGTCTTGGTTATTGATGAAACGTACAAATGCTTTTAAATTGTTTGGTTATCCGCATACGGGATGTAATTTGTGAAAAATTATAAATGATACTTTAATTGAATATAATTTAGACGATAAAGTTTTTACAATTTCACTAGATAATGCGTCAAATAATATTAGAGATATGAATTTACTAAAATTACGTATAAACCCAATTTTAGATGGCACTTTTTTCATTCTCGTTGTGCTGCTCATGTTATAAATTTGTCCGTGCAAGCGGCATTACAAATATGTGCTAATTTACGTGAAAAATTTAGGAGTTTATTAGTAACTATATATAGTTCGAGTAACGAATGACAAGCTAATTATAGACGTTTTCGTGCACAATGTGGTGAAACTCCCCTAGGACCTTGCTACGATAATAATACTAGGTGGAATTCTACTCACACTATCTTTGAAAATATTTTACGACAACGTGATACTTTAAATGCTTTTAATGATATGTTAATTGCTAAAAATAAGTCCGTAGCTATAACCGATTATAAATGGGATCGACTAAATGATTTAACTTAGTTTTTAGTAGTTTTTAAAGAGGCTACTACTATATTATCGGGTGTATATTACCCAACTAGCTCGTTAGTTCTAAACCAAATTTTTATAATGACTGAAAAATTAAAAGAATTTGAAACCTCGACATATCCAATGTTTAGAAAAATGGTTAGAGCTATAAAAAAGAAATTTATAAAATATTTTGGTAGTTTGCCTTTGGTTTTTACTTGTTCCGCCGCACTAAATCCAACTTTAAATGTTGGCGGCGTACAACATATAATCTCAACAATTATGAAAAATTTAGACTTTACACTTAACTGATGACCCGGACTATATAGCAAATGAACTTTCTAAATTTGAAAAACATTTTACACAATTACTTGGGATTTATGCAACAAAATATGGTCAACAACATAACCCAATTGTTGACTCAATGCAGACGGGAACATCTCGAGCATCATCCAACGACATAAATATAAACTTTTATAATGCTTTACTTGAAGACGCTACAAAGCGTCAACGAACATCGGCTCCAACAAGCGAGTTGGGACACTATATGTCTACAAACTTTTTAACCACTTAAGTGTTGAAGAGTTTCGTAATTTTGACATTTTGAATTAGTGGAAAGAAAGAGAAGTACACTAAAAGTTATGTTTGTATTTTATATTTTTAGTTGTAATTGTATTGTTTAAATAAAAGTTATGTTTGTTGATGTGCTAGATTTAATTATAAATAAAATAAGCTCGAGCTCCAATCTCCGTTCCTTCAACATTTGCACCTACATTCAATTCCAAACAAAATAAGTATCGAAAGTTCATAGAATCTACTCTAATATATATACAATTGAACCGATATCGCGATAAATAAACGTGTATAAAATGAGCGATATCATTTATATTATTTAAATTTTGTTATACACTTATACCGAATTCGAATCCGGAAAAAACCGAATAAAAACTAACCGATTAAAGCGGTTCAAAACCGAAAAAACCCGATTCCGAACATTTAAAATCGAAAAAAACCGATTCCGAGAAAATTGCTTTTAACCTAAACCGGTTTTTCAAATAACCGATTTTTTTAAAACCGGTTTTTAGAAAACCGAAAAAAACTAATTTTCTTGCATCCCTATTTGGTGTACTAGAAACGAGAGTTGAATCAAGTTAGTGTACCAGTAAAGTTATTTTTCTTATTGGGCTTGGGGCCAGTCAATAACAGAAAACTGAAAACTTTGGGTACCAACGAATATCGTCTCAAATCCTCAAAAAAAACTCGTAGTTTTTAATTAAATGTTACTTCTATAATCTAGTCATCTAATCGGACTATAACTGTTATCGAAATTAAAATGAAAATCGACACTTTCAAAAACCTACAAAAAAAGAAAGAAAGAAAAAAGAGAGGATATATTGAATTCCCATTACCAATTGTAGTCCTTTTCATAAACCAGTTAAATTACCAATCTCTTCTCATCCATAACACAAACCTTAAACAAGATTTCATCTATACACAACTTAAAACACACCTACAAATTCCTCATATACCATGCAGCTGCTAATTCCTAACACCGTGATCATCCGATACAGTCTCCTCGGAAGATGCATCACTGTTGATAACAATAACATCCCCATCATCTGGTTTACTACATAAATGGGTTGCACTAGGTTGCACCAACGGATTGAAATGGGTTGCGCCAGCATTAGATGGCTGCAACTCGGGTCCTATTCTACTTGTCACTCCCATGCTTCTATTGGAGCCAGAAAATGGTTGGTTAATCCACTGCATCAATCCAGAATGACCCGTGTATGAAACAACAGGAGGAGGGATGCTAACTACTTCCTTAAGCCAATGTGGTACATTTGTCCCTATGGGACCATTGACTAACAACGGGTCAAAGGTTGACCTTCCTCTACTTTCATAAGAGTTGAGATTAACAGTACCATGTTTCTGGAAGTTGGATGATCCAAGGGAGAGTTGGGGATCTTCAACGAGATTAACGTTGCTGGTGGGTACAAGTCTATTTGTGTGAGAAGACGGTTTGGGGCTTAGAAGTTTTGACTGTTCTTCCTCCCAACGTTCAGCCAACTCTCGAGGTGACCTCCATGATGTGAAGTGCAGCCGGGGATCCCTTAAAATGGCATCCCAATTGCCGAGTCCATGCCTTCTTACACCAATCCAAAGAAAGTCAAGTTCCTCCTCGGACCACATGTTTGGAGCGTCTGGAAAACTACTCTTTTTACCATTTACAGCCCGTGCTTTACTTAGAATGTTGTCAAGCATCATCTTGTGTCTCATTAGGGATGCCGAGTCAATTGGGTAATGTAATGCTGTCATGTCTTGAATTGGTTCTCGAGTTTTGATGTCAAAGTTGGCCCGAGGAAATAAACCAAAAGAGGGTGTAGAACTTGTTGACCTACGGAAGTGGGGATGTTTTCCGCTTGATGAAGTCAGCATTGATGGCCTATCTTCAGGATGCATGAAAGATGTTTCTTGTAAGGGAGGTTTTAATGAGAACACGTCATTTGCTCTGTCTTCGGGAAAAAGCTGCAACCAACCGGAAATTAATTATCAGTTGTAATAAAACGGGCCGTAAGAGATAGTGTTTAGATGTGCATGTCGTTTGAGTTGATTTATGCCATGTTTTATTGTTAACGTGAAAAATAATTAGTAATAGTAAGAAACTAACATAAAATGGGTAATGAGTTTAATAATTTTAAAGGCACCTTAAATGTATTTTTAAATGCATCAAACCTCCTAAATTTGTTGGATTGTATTCAACACACTAATTACTTGTTAAAAGATTTTAAACTCTTTCCGAGTAGACCCGTACAAAGAGTCAACAGTTTGACCCGTTACCCGACCTGCCCATTTCTCTCCATATATATTTAGGAATATTATTAGTTAATAACACTCATTGAAGTAAGTGCCAAGTCAAACATTGCAATTTCAGGGACAGCGATCCAGCAATCAAGTAGTAATGTTCAAATTCTACGTACCTGAAGATAATTCTGATGTGATGTTTGACTGTGACCTATGGACACTGACGAACGGTCAGTGCCCCACACGTGGCTGCTATTAGATGGTTTTGCAGGAGCAGAGTGTAGCTGAGATAATGAAGTTTCCCCGATTTTCCCATCAAGCAGATCCAGTACCCTGCCTCGAGAAGGAAACTCATGCAAAACTGTGAAATGACTTCTGCTACAAGAGTCAGTTGAATCTCTATGAGCTTCTGATGCATTATTCTCAGGCTGTACATTAGAGCTCGAGTCCAGTGTTAAATTGCAGTCCACCAAGGTACTTGATTCTGACAAATCATAAAATAGTAAGATTGTACGAATGAAATTGCGGAAATGATGATTATTTAATAAATAAAATTTTCTAACTTTTGCCCTAAGATCACTATACAAATACAGTACATAAAAAAACAACGAAAAGGGAATTCTGATTAACAGAGAAATGTCTCATAAGATAGGAATGAATCCCTCGAATTAGGTCAAAAGAATAGGTAGTTACGTAATTTATTTTACCCTCTGATAATCAGGAACATTATGAGCAACAGACTACTAACCAGGTGGAGGCTTTAATAAATCAAAATAAGCTAGTGATCCTGTGCCATTTGTTTTCTTGTTGCCACTTTCCAGATCATCATCACTTGATATGATCTGTGATTCATCTACTGCAGAACCATGGCACTCTGATGCTTCCACTTGTTTATTATCTTTAAATATTGCCACATCAGATAGTGCATCCATAATCAGTGTACAAGATAACAGAATATTAACACTTCTTACCTGATTCTGGTTCAGTTGCGGATAGGGTGTCCTTTGAAATGCATCTTTCAGTGATCAACTCTTCACCAGTTAGTCCCTCACTGCTAAAATCAGCTAAAACGGGGAAGTGAGAACATGATGTAAAGGTGGCAAAAGTCAGCAGGTTAAGGTTTGGTAATGAGTCAAACCAATTGTTTTTTCGTATGGGTCGTGTCAAGTCAGGCTGACGTGAAACACTTTCTGTCCTACACATGTTTGTGAACAGTTAGTGCACAAATTTTAGCTACTACATTTGGTAAATGTATACTATTCATAACCTATTCATTGTTCAATTTTTAATTGAGTGGTCAAGTACATAGACTTTGATGTATGAGGCTCAAGTTCAATTCCTTTTACAAACTTTTGCACTTCCAATTTTATTTAAACTTTTAAATATTAAACATTTTAAAATTAAAATATGTCAAATAGTGAAAAGTTGTTCATGAAAATCACATCACCATATATAAATTGATGTTACAATAGTTTATAATTATAATAAACATTCTTTTAAATATGATATATCTCTACAAGATCTATTTTAACATAATATAATTTTATACGCATCAGTTTATTATATTTTAATCATAAGTTTTTATATCTCTACAAAATCTATTGTTTAAATTATTATTTTGTTTAAATAATTACAACGTAGTCATATATTACAAGAGATAAATGAGAATAAACTAATACTTGATAAGCCAGATGTATTTGACAATGAATGTTACTTTCATTTAGATAATCACAAATATTTAAGATGAATCATCATTTGGAAGTTTAGGTTGTGTTTTGTGAAACAAAAAGAAAAAAGAAAGTGTCAAGTTAGTAAGATGTATATCAAATTTTAGATGCGGAATCAACTTTGAATTATGAAGTATATTTAATCATTCTTCCAAATTAATAATGTTATTAGGATGTATATATGATATGCAATATTCGATACACTATATATGTGAGGGTGTGTAGTGGAGATGGGAAGGATACTTGAGAATTATCGTTGTCCGAGTCTTCATCTTCTAATTCTTTTATATATATGGACAAAGAAAATGATGAATGGTGAATTAGTATTACAAGTATTTTCTAAATTGTTACTTCAATACCCTCTCATAGAACCCAAAATAATTGAAAATCAATTATATTGATAGTTAATATATTATTGTTGTGTTATGTATTGTCACAAAATTTAATTCAAGTTTTACTTAAGATTCAAGAAAACAATCTAATCATAGTTGAATCAATTAAATGAGTGAATATATTTGTTGCATAGAATTCTAGATTATTTGAATTCAATTAGTCAATTTTAGCGATTAGTTAGGTTTTCAAGTTGACAAAAAAATTATACAGTATTTACACTTTTATAAGTATAACTAAGATCGACTGACCTAAAGAAGTATTAATCTACAAAGATGAATACTTTCAGAACCTCACCGCAACGCGCGGGTAAAAAAACCTCGTATACTTGCAATACTCATAATATGTCAACAACATTCTAATTATTTTATTAAAATTGTTTAGGGATTTTAATCATTAGAAATGCACTTAGGTGACTTTCTGGACTGTTAAGACCCATTTGACCCGTTCCCTTATTAGCTAGTTTTTTGTTTGGCCTGTTAGAAAGAGATATAAGATAACCCAGTCATATATGGGCCGAAATGGCCACTTACATAGTGTGACAGAGGTTAAGTCCAAAAAAAGAGAACTTCAAGTTAACGTATACATACATGTCAATGTTAGGAACAGTAAGCGAATGAACATCAAGATGATCAACGTCTACACCGGTATCCTGTCATGAGGAAATGAATACAAAATATCATTAGTTATCCTATTTAAAACAGTTTATATGAAAGGGAAAAAAAAAGTGAGACCAAGAACCTCAGCAACATAACTACAAACAAAAACGAGAAGGATTCATATCACAGTGACACCCTCCAGCCCAAAAATGCAATGATAGTAATAAAAAATGTTTTACTAGCGATCAGTTGTCCCAAATTCCTCCTCAATAAGAACATAATCAAAGTGATGGTTCTGAATAAATAACGATAATACGAACATAAACTCACAGAAAAATAAATTAGTACTAATTTTTTACAACGGAAAAACAAAGTATTGTACTTTCAACATCACGTCAAATATGGATCTAATTACACGAATAGACAAAAAGTAGTACGGGATAAACAAGGCAAAAAGGAACATAAACAAAAAATGCATTGCAAGGTGCAAACCTTTTTTTGACTTGCAGCGCCATCTCTACGATTGGGGTCATCTCCTTTTAAATCTGCTGAAAGGTCAAGAAGACAACCGTTTTCCATTTTGGAATTACTTCCATTAGCGGCCGCTAAATCATAATACAGAACAGTTGACCTTCCTTGCATACCTGTCCCATCCACAGTTTTTTTGTGCCTGGATCTGCGACTGAATGTTATCAACGGGAACCCTGATTTGCCAACTGCTCCTGATGCAGATAAGTTATCTTGCCGTTTAACACAACTAGAACATAACTTTTGTCCCTCACGACGCTTTAGTTGACAAATAAAACCACGTTAATTAAGATTATATATGATATCATTTAGTAGACATGATAATATGAAGAGTATCTATGAACTTATGATATAAAACTTACTTCATTGGAAGAAAGCAGACCTCGTATATCATAAAAACAATGACAGTATTCACACTGCACTAAATTGCTGTCACCGCTGTATCCAGCACGCTCATTCAGTATCTACACATAAGTTCAACAATTGGTTCAGAAAAATCTGTGTGATAAAAATCTGAACTGTGACTATGTATTTTTAAAATTCACTACACCAACCACAAATGCACCTGATCTCGTTTCAAAATATTTATTAAATTATACATCTTGGAATAATTGTTGTATTCGGGGATTTTCCCATTTCTATCCCCTCGCTCGACTTTCTGATAAATACGTCGCAGGCATAATGATGTGGTTAAAAATAGCTTTTAAGGTTACAATAGCTAGTTCTTTGATACCAAAAGCCACAAACTGATGACTTGGTTTGAAACTAACAAACCACAACCAAATGAGCATAAGCCAATTCTAAAACGTGACCATCACACAACTAGGAAAGTCTTTTTACTTTACCTAGTATTACAGCAATCAAAGAAAAGAAGTAAAGCTTATATGAGTAACTAAGAAAAAAAATCATCCATTATTTGAGACAATTTCCTTGCTGCTGACTACAAAATGGATTGATAAGCGACACGATAAAAATTTCTAAAACGGAGATGTGTGAGCTTAGTAAGCTGTTGCTGATCAGAGAGGTTTTCAGGAAAACAGGCTAATGACTAACTTTTCGGAAGGCATGTAAAAGACTCACTCGTTGAGTAGAAAAACGCATTGTAGTGTGGTATGCATTCAAATTACTGGAATCATGGGCTCGGGGTAAGATAAAATTGTTGAGTTGTTGAATCTGTTATGTCGCCCGACATTCATGCAGCTACTATGCAAGAGTCTGAGGACGCAAGCACCCTGGGTGGAGGCCGTCTTCGGATTATGGTCAGTGTCACCTCAAGTCATAATTAGTTAAAAGAGACTCGCTAGTGAGGTTGTGGAAATAGGTGACTGACCACGTATATTAACGTGCTCTTGTTTCCGTGCGTTTTTACTTCCCCTAATTGTAATAAACTTGTTCGTTATAACTTGCTCAAAAAGTACTAGACGTCCGATAGTTAAGATTTTACTTCCATTAACTATCCCTAAACTTAGAAATTGTGTCATGCAATTACCGACTTACTTGAGACAGATACCACTTTCCCATGTTTGGCATCCTTACCTGGCAAGATACCTTCAAATATTACATACCTTCCCCTCAGTATATTGCAATGCAACCATACTACTACTAGAAGAAAATCGGAGACTTCGCTTGTAATTACTATGGACCCAAAAAGTAGTAGAAAACTTAGCGGAACCCATATATAGTCTTAAAAGTTCAAGTTTTTCAAAAAAGACATACATGATTACAGGTAATGGTATTCTAGAAACAGCATGTACGCACACTTCACATAAACCAATGGCTGGGCATGCAGATCAAAAATAATGATCAAGAAACCTCGATAACATTGATGCACATTAGTCTAACAATTTATCTAGCAACAATGAAATAAAAATTAAGCTGTTCCTCATCGGATATATATAAGTCATAACTCATTGCCTATGAAGTAAAATATAATTAGGATGGCTTGACAATATAATCCGCAAAAACCCTATATGGGGATTACCTCAGGATCTCGTCTCTCAGATTCATGTATTAGATCTCCTTCTTCTTCTTCTTCCTTGACTGATGTTCTCAATCCCTTTAAATTTTGACACCCAGAAGATTGATCATTTTCAAACTCTATACCAGGTCTTGAAGACAGTCGCTTCCTCTTGTATGTTATAACAACTTTACTACCAATCATTGAAGCTTTCGGGAGTTGATACTTTAGAAGACTATCGGCAAGAATAATACGCTAGAAATATATTGATGAAGCATGAATCTGATGATCTCGTGAAGGCTTCAGGCCATGACTGGAAACAACATTTTCCTAAAATTACGAAAAGATGGAATACCGCTCAGGAATCTGATAGAATAGCAGTTTGGTGCAAGTAAATCCCTGCAAAATTAACTTTGAATTAAACTCAGATAAATTTAAAAGAACAATAAATTCGTATGAATTGCATGATTATATGGTTAGATTCATTGAAGGCTACACCAATAAGACAAGAAGCTTGTCTAGATAAAAATTTGTGCACATTCACTGAAGTGTTAACCTTTTACTATTGTTTAATAAAGCATTGCCTCTGTTACTTGTTTTCACGAAAAAACGACTCTTCACCTTGTACTTCAAGAAAACCATTGGTGCCAAACAGATTACAAACAACACTAACTGTCAATTCAAAACATTTCTTTAACGATAAACAACAGAAACAACGAAATGCCCTAAAGAACTAAACACTACTCTAAAAGATTATCTTAAAAACCACAATAAACATGAGCAAAAGGCCTAAATTTTCCTTTTACATCCCATAATTTCCTACATGACTACATCTAAACATACCATTTCAGTCATCAAACCTTAGTCCTTTCCTCATAAAATATCAAATAAAGATTATAACTTTATTACATTCAACATCAACTATCATTCTAAACGTATATCATCTCCATTTGTTTCACAAAATACTTGAATAAATCCATAGCAAAGTTCATAAGTATCTTCATCATAATACTACAATCTCTATTAACTCTTAATTTTTATTTCGTTTTTTCTTAGAACTGCAAACACAACCATAACCACATGTTATATGCTAACAAAATTTAACATAATTCACAAGCTACAGTCACATAATCATCATGCATATTAATTATTTAATTATATTAGCATATACAAATACAAATTAAAAAGAATCAAGGAAACAAAGAAAATTAAAAGGCTAAAAACTCACCAAATATATTTGGCAAATTGTGAATGAAAGTAACGTACGGAACGGAAAGCAAATGAAGATAGAGGATACTTAAGTCTCTGTTTTCTCTCTCACAGCTTTCACTTTTTGTGTGTGTTGTGGGAGATGGGATGAAAAGTAGGGCCCACTAACGAATTGAATTCCATTGTGTTGTGTTGTGGGTGGTGGTAGCACGTGAGAGTGTACGCGTGTAAAGATGGTGTGTGTTGGGCGCGTGAGAGATTGATAATGACTTGTGGAAGATGCAGACTGATGTCTTCTTTTATGGTCAAAAGCAATTGGTAAAACAGCTATGTTATGTATGTACCATTCATTAACTATGGTTAGATTTCCTCAATCTAAGCATATCATTTTGTCAAACCTTTTGCTGGAATGATTTATCAAATCAAACAGGTTACACCATTAATACCATACCATATTTTTTTAAATAACAATAATGATTATTAACAAAATAAAAAATATCATATTTTTCAAGTTTCGGACAACATATAACCAGGTGCATTTGAATACATGTTAATGGTGGATATAAACGAGATTCCTCCCCAGGCTATCCGGGAGAGTCGGAACTTTTTTGGTTCAGATGTACGCGGTTTAACCGGTAATCCCGTGACCGTTTCCGAACTACAAGTGAGGTTTGAACCTTGAATCTGGATATCTTCTAACACATTCAGCACATGTTACCATTAAATCATCTTGGAAACAAATCCGTAATATATTAGGGAAAAACAATACATGTAGCAAATAGACACAAAAAATAGAACATGATAACGAAGAAAAATACTATTTAAATATGATAGCATCAAATAAATAGCTATCATAAATCATAGGTAGCAGATATGATGTACACAGAATTCCATTCAAAATTTCCCATACACTATGCTCTCATCTTCTTATTCCATCTCCAAGGATGTTGTAACGTTCATACTACTTCGTAGAGCAACATCAGACTCCTAACACATTCCACCAGACCTGATTCTAATGTAACAACAGTTACATTGTGACTTGTGACCCTTTCTAGACTAATAATAACACTTCTTGATCTGCACAAGCACAAAGAAAGATCAAATACTATTTTCAGTTTATTTATAACACCCATGTGAAACTAACTAATTGTCATGATTTGGGATTTTGTCACTTATAGTTCCAGAGGCTATGGTTAGCTCAGCTGTGGATGATACCAGTTAATGAGTTTCACATTCGCAACTCCATATGCATCCACCTAAACATTTCGACCCGATCCATTACCCAACCTGCGTTTTTATCACCTCTAGTTGCAGCAATTGAAACATCATCAACAGTAACACCGATGAGCTTCGAGCAACTGTCAAATATTTCATATAGATGATTCAGTACATGTATAGCATTCATGTTATCATGTATGCATGAAAATCGGTGGAATAGCAGCAAGAGTATAAACAAGCAAAAATGTAAAGATCCAACAAAAATACCAAGAAATCCGATTTTACTTGCCAAATAAAGGTAGCACGATAGCATTTCACAAAATTTAACAATCAAGTTATATAGTTTTGAAAACACATAGAAAGGCCTCGCAATGACACATCTCAAAATACTCTACAAATCTTATCACATATTAAGTCCATGTGTTGACCACTTGACGGTTGAAACTTGCAAACATAAAAAATATCCATCTAAAACTTAATGAACCTGCATCATACATAGCATTTGATTAAGAACTACATTATCATGTTTTTTTAAGGTAATCAAAACTGATTTTTGTTGCAAGTCCTAAGTCCTAACATCCCGAACCGCATTATCAGATATGAACTTCTAAAACTGTCTTTGAATTTTATTCATAAGAGCTGTTTGCAAACAAAGATACTCAAATTATTCCCCTGTAATAGCTTATAATCTGCAGGCTGAGAATTACACAGATTTCATCTATTCTTTCTAGCCGATCTTTTGCTTTAAGGTCATCACAACAAGGTATATACGATGTTATCAAATATCATATTATTAAGTAGATTTTGGCTTAATGTGAGAGTTTGAGATCGTTTACACAGATCATCAACAGGCCTTTGGCCTAGTGGTATCCAAGTGTATTTAAACTTTTATGGTTTTCCTCAACCAAGTGATCAAGGGTTCAAGTCCCAACTCCCAACTGGTACAAAGGATTATAGTAGGTGGGTGTGTGAGTTTGCCTTCAAAAAAGAAAAACTTCGTTTCCACACATCAATGTCTAATATAGTAAATCATCCAAAAAAATAATCATTATTACCATTCTAGACCATATTATTAATCAAAGATGAAGTACAAAGTTATGACCTCTAAATTCGTAAATGGAATACTTCAATACATGAATCTTCTTAATAACAAATCTAGAGTTGCATCATGGTTGAATTGTTTCAATATTATTCACATTGAAGATCTATGTTATTACAATTGCAAATAGATGAATTCAGCTAAAAGAAGTCAAATGGGTCAAACGAATTGAATATCATGCAAAGTCTATTTTGATGAAAAGAAGTCAAGGGAACCTTCTGGATAGTATTATTTAAAGCTTTAGATTATCATTGTAATTGTAATAATAATATTTATGCAAAATTTTCTATATTGGATTAGAAAGTGTTAGCGGGTCAACTCAACCCAACTTGGCCCTTACTTAAGGATTACTTGTTTTGACCCATTACCCGAACCACCCCACTGGGTCATCTTGCCAACCCTCTATGATTATCAGTTAAATCAAGAGAAAATCAGGAACTAACCGGCTGAACATTAGGTGTTGGTAAGAGTGACTGAACTATTCCAGACTTTTTTCAAAACCCTTTTGCAAGACATAACACTCGTTACACGTTTCAGCCTTCTCCCGTCTTTCAGAAGCAGCATACATATTGCACATAAGCACATAATGAGAACTGGCTAATAATTAGGTGGTGTTAAGGGTGACTGAACTATGCCCAACTGTTTTCAAAACCCTTTTGCAAGACATAGTGCGCCTTACCCTTTCAGCCTTGTCCCATCTTTCAGAAGCAGCATAGATGTTGGACATAAGCACATAACGAGAACTATCATAAGAATCGTGTAATTGGATTCTTTCAAGCACCTGGTTTGCCATATCTAAGTCAGAGTGAACTCGGCATGCACCGAGAAGAGCCCCCCAAACCAAGTCATTTGGTCTCATTGGCATCCCAGTTACTAACCGAAATGCATCTTTCAATCTCCCTGCCCTTCCTAAAAGGTCAACTAAACAACTGTAATGCTTGACACTAGCCGATAACCCATATTTCTCAATTTTAGAAAAAGTTTCTAATCCATCTTGGACAAACCCTGCATGAGAACAAGCAGATAAAACCGAGAGAAAAGTGACGTCATTTGGAATCACACTAGATTTCTCCATTTTATCAAAGAACTCCAGAGCTTCCCTGCAATGGCCATGGATGGAAAAACCCGAGATCATAGCGTTCCAACAGGACTCGTTCTTTTCAATATCCATCATGCTATCAAATATGATTCTTGCATTGGTTAAATCGCCACATTTTGCATACATGTCAACTAAACCATTCATAATGAACTGATTAAGTTTGATTCGTCTTCGAATAATCATATAGTGAAGTTCTTTACCTCTCTCTAACGAACCCAACTGAGCACAAGCAGATAAAACACTCGCAAACGACACCTCATCTGGTTCAAACCCATCCGCTTGCATTTTCACAAATGCATCTAGAGCTTCATCACAAAGACCATTCTGACAATACCCAGAAATCAACGCATTCCAATTCACCAGATTCCGAACCTTAATCCTATCAAAAACAGCTTTTCCCTCCTCCACATCACCTATTTTGAAATAACCTGTAATCATCGATGACCAAACGAAAAAATTCCGCTCAGGCATAGCCTCAAAAACATCCTTAGCATCCACCATCTGCCCGTTACTCGCATACCCATCAACCAAAACAGTCCAAGTAACCACATTTTTCAGTCCAGAGGGAACCTGATCAAATATACACCTAGCCATCTTCATATCTCCTATTTTAGCATAACCTGCAATCATTTCAATCCACGAAACCGCTGTCCTATCAGGCATCGTATCAAACAAGCATAAGGATGCTTCAGTTGCTCTGTTCCTCATATACGCATTTATCATCGCATTCCATGTAATTACATTCCTCACAGGCATTTCATCAAACACTTTGCGAGCACCTATTACATCACAACATTTACCATACATAGATACTATTGATGTTCCCACCACTACATCAGACTGCACTCCAGCTTTTATTGATTCGGAATGTAACGTCTTTCCGTAATTAATCCTGGAAAGTAAAGCACAAGCTTTGAAAACCAAAGGGAGTGCACTGAGCAAATTATGTGGGTACCGACGATTTTGGTTGTAAATTAAAAGAGCTTGTTTTGGCGTGCTATTAGTGATGTGATTTCTTATACGTGAATACCAGTCGATGCACATTTTTTATCTCATCGTCAAGATTTAAATTCTCATAAAGGGGTGTTTAATTTGTTCCCTTGATGGTGCAAATGAATAAAGGGCGCCAACTTTTGCAACATGAAGGGAACACTGAACAAGATCGACCTACAACAAAATTATTATTATAGTCTCTCGGTCCCGAAAATATAGTATGTTTCTTTTTCGGATATTACAAATTAATTATCCATTTCTAAGTATAGACACAGAAGTTTGATCGTATTAGACTCCCCCGACGGTGACAGAAACTGACGGAGCACGTTAGCGTCACGTTAGTATCACATCAGCTTTTTTCAAAACTGACTGAAAATGACGGACTCTTGCCATCAGGGACACCGTTACTTTAATTTTTGGGTCCCACATTTACTAATTTAACTTAATTTCTATACACTTAACAAAAACAAGAAAACAATTAAATATAAAGCTGGCCCACACAAAAAAAAACCGATCCAACGTTGAAAATCCGACGGATTGAACCGAAATTATCAAACCGACGGACTGTGCCATCGGCATCGGCTCTGTCGGTTACAATCGACGCTTTGGCGAGGAAATGAAGAAACGGTTGGGAGGGCTCTTACTTATCCATTTTTAAATATAGATAGAGAAGTTTGATCGTGAATATCATATTATTCTTATTTAAAATTATTATTATTACAAACTTTAAAAAAATACTAATTAATTAATTAAGAATAAAATTGTCATTCTGTAAAAAGTAAAAAAGTAATAATTATATTTTGATTAAATTAAGTATTTTTTATTGGGTGATAATTATTTTGAAACGGCACAAAGACAGTTATTTTGGAATAAGGAAGTATAACCGATTGAAATTAGTCGAGTCATCAAACCAATAATGTGTATCGGAGAAAAAGAAGAAGAAAAAAAAAAACAATTGCTAAAAATGCTTTTGAAAATTTATTTGGGTTGGATATTTTTATATCTTTTGGGCCGAATATTGAACACAACTTGAGCTAATTCACGAGGCCCACTAATCGATTTAAGTAAAAGGTTAATCGAAACCGGTCCACCATTTAGCCGAAACCGAATGGTTTGTGGCTCAAATCCAATAATAGGTAAAAACTTATTTATGTCAAGAATTTGTTGTGTGTGAAGCTTATTTGGAGAAAGAAGAAAAGGCGAAATTTGGCTAAATAATGGACTTAGCGTCGCGAAGTCAAGAGGCATCCACGACTATAGACAGGGGGCAGAGTTAGCACGCGAAATAGTGTTTATAACGGTTCTAGTTTGGTGTTGTTGATTAAGGGATTGTTTATCTTTTTTTCTTATTAAGTTTCATATTGATATAAATGACAGTATAAGATTATAAGTATAGAGTCGTACTATTTATTATAGTAAGTTTTACGTTTGTTCCTTGTTTATCTTCATCAAAAATATATTTTATGAAAGTAAAGAACACTTGCTTTAATAAAATTACGAATTATGCTTAAACATTTCTCAATGCATTCGTTTAGCTGATTGTAAATCATATTTTAACAATAACCTAAAACCCTTAAACATTTCTCAAATCTCAATGCTTAATATTTATTCTAACAGTATCTAATATATATTTTTTTCTTTTTGCTAAATAATTTTTAAGTAAATGACATTAAAGCTTTTGTTGACTTTGATAGAAAATTATTAAATAAGAGTAAATTATACTCTCGGGTCAAAAAATTTACAAGTTAAGTCTCTTGATTCGATTTTTCGTATTACTTCTCGTCGTTCATCCATCATAACTAAAATATTCTTTAAATTTTAAAACACTTTTACCTTTTGAATCAAAAGGTGACTGAAATAAAAAGCCGAATGAAAGGACGGAACCTATACAAAATTCGACCACGACGTACTTTAGGGACGGTAAATATAATTTAGTAAATAATCAATATTGGTAAGTGATGTTAAATGTTAATTAAAGATAGCCGTACCAAAGTCATTCAAATTTCCTACTCATTTTTCTCTGTGTTTTCGCCAACCGACTCCCTTTCGTTACTTTTTCAACACCTGTCTTTCTTTCAACCTCCATCCTCCTGATGTAAGCACGCAATCAAGCACGCACCCACATCGCACACATAAAACAATTCATATTCCTTGCTTCAACTTCAATTCATTTCATTTCAGTCCAAATTTAATTTAATCAAACCTTTTCCTTTGTTTATATCCCAATTTCAGATTTCAAACTAAATTAATTCACCATGAATTCATGCTCTGATGATGTTGTTGTTGATCATCTTCATAATAATAATAATCAGAGCTCATCGTCTATTAGTATCACTTCTGAAACCGATTCTGAAGTTGAAATAACTGCTGCAGTTGCAGATGAACCGAATCAACATCAACCTCAACTCGTCGGCGTATCTTCAGGTTTTCTCATTATTACTTTTTATTTTGGACACTTACATATGTTAATGAATAGCTGGTGAATCGATTCTAGGTTAATTTTATTTTACTTATGTCATCAGATAGAATTTGATTTTGTGGAGAGGGGCACCTTGATTGTATGGTGTTAGGTGTTTGAATGTATTTATTTATTTATAAGAAATAATAAAAAATTAATTAGCTGTTGTAATATTACTAGCACACCCTTTCACTAAATTAACAGTTTATAATGTACTAATCACTAATGCATTTGTTGGAAAGTGGATAAAGAATCGACTATTGTGTTAAGTTTTATTAAATCTATAAACAAAGGTTTTCCTGGAAAACTATTATTTTCTATAGTATTCTCACTTAGATGTGCAGAAGCTGTTAAACTCGGCCAGCTTCTGAAACATTAAATGATATGGAAAGAAGGTTACTAAACAGCTCATATCCTTGGTGAGTTGCTTGCGGATGAAAGACCATGAGAACAAGAGTGCATATAAATGACATTTACCAAGGTTCGAGAGTTGTACTGAACCAATCCTCAAAACACAGATCTGAGTGCCATTAGTAACTTTAACAGGAGGATGTGCAGTGGAAGACAATTTGGACAAAATGTGTTTATCCGTGTCATATGACGCATCATTGGGATCGATAGTCCATGACCGAGAGAAAACACTAAAACAAATGAGTATATCTTATGCTAATGGCATATGGATCTGTGTTCTTTGGAAGTGTGGTTTGACATGATCAAGTTGAGTTCTTCCTTTCTGAGTTGGGGCTGAAATACAACATGCTTCTCATTGTAATGGGATGATCTTAAAGAGACTTTCAACTAAGTGGTGTTTGATTATTAACCAGTAAAACGATGAAGAACTTTAGTAGAATATTGGGCTTTACTTCTTATAAAGTATGACTTAATTGGAATCATAAATTTCTCAACCATTATATCCATATTACCATCATTAGCCTCGTCATCCCTGATGCTTATGAAAAGTTAATTAAGTTGCCCCGTAAGTCTGTGCTTTCTCCATTCTATTGTCTCTGTAGAATCAACATGGATCAGGTTCTAGACAGTAGACACATGGACGTGAATTATCATTTGCAGTAAACGTATTCTTAAATCTATCATGCATTATCATCATTCATTGATCCCTTCATTTGTCACAAAGAAGTTTCTTCTATTTGGTAACTTAAATATTGACAGCTTTCAAATGTTCTCTACTCAGAATCTGTTGATAATAATCTTCCTCATGAAAATTCAACTCAAGGTACATCAGAGACAACCACTAGTCATCAAGTGAAGCATGAAAGAAATAGACATAACAAAATTCACGGCTTACTTGGAGCGAAGTTTTTTGACAGTAAAATTCCTACAAGAAAGAAGGTTTATACTTACCTTCAGTTACATCTGCTGTAGGGCATTCGTGCTGTGCTGCTAAATCTGTTATTTGTTTAATTTTGGATTCTTTTAAACAATTGTTTTTTCGGTTTATTTTGCTTAACCTGTCATGTTGTGTTCTCATGAGCTGATTTGGGTTCAAATACAACGTAGCAGATCTATCTAGGAAATTATATAACATTCTATTACATGAGTATAATGTAATATTTTAACTAGATCTGGCAAGATGGGCGGGGCGGGTCAGGTAACAGGGTCACTTTAGTGCAGGTCGAAAACTACCGGAGACTATGTTAAGTATCATCTCCAAAACTGTATTATTAGAATAATTATAATCTACATCTTTGACTAATTTGATTTACAAGGTTTTATGCATTTAAAAGTTGGCTTTGGGCTACTTAAAACCGTTTGATCCGTTCCCTTTTAAGCAAATATTTTTATCTGATGCATTTGAGATAGAACATGACCCAAGTTGACCGTTCATAAGTAGTATAATTAACACCTCTTCCTTTAACTCGTTCATGATTTTTTATCTAAAGTTGAAATCTACTTGAAAATTTGTGGATATAAATTCCTTCCTTTCGTTACTTTGTTCTGAAGAAGTGCCAGATTCGCTACTGTCTACAACACTCTACAGCAACTACAAAATAATTTTTTGAGGAACTATCTGTTGGAGTTTAGCTGACAATTATCACGGTTCAACCCATCTTGCTCTCTGGATAATGATTAATATTAGTTTTATGATTAAGAAATTCAGTTTGATGTAAATTCAGATTAGGATATTTTAGGAATTAGATAGCAACTGAAACTTGTTTCATATGTCTTACATTGACAAGTTTTATTCGTTAATCAAGATAACATACTTTTTAGCTTTCTCAAGCTTTCACATTTTCCCAACACGAAGCTGATGATGATACATGGTTGGCAATGATTAACGAGACTTGTACTTTCTGTAGCTTAAGTGGTTAAATCGGCTAGCTAATGTTCGAGCCGATGGCACGGTGCAATTTGAAATCCCTGATGAAATTAAAGCACATCATTTGGATTTTGGTACCAACATTGTTACTGGTGGAGCTACTGAAGATGAAGATTTAGATATAACCGCCATTCCTGATTTCCCTCCGTTGCAAATTGTTATGCTAATTGTTGGAACAAGGGGAGACGTACAGCCATTTGTTGCCATCGGAAAACGTTTACAGGTTGACTCTATACCTCCTGATGGTTAGAAATGTATTATTTTCTTGTTTTTCTCACGTAATTAAAGCTAATTTATACGGAATATGGCCAGTTAACTATATTAAAGTATAATTTTCTTCTGTTTTTTATTGTACTTTTCAGGAATATGGTCATAGGGTGAGATTAGCAACTCACTCCAATTTCAAGGTATTTGTCAAGGCTTCTGGGTTGGAATTTTTTCCTCTAGGTGGTGATCCTAAAGTTCTTGCTGGTTGTAAGTAGCCATCTACCTGCATTTCTAGCTTTATCTCATTCTAGCTATTTAAGATCAGATATTTCCTTTCAAAAGAACATCCAAGCACCCTCTATGTAACTTGTATCTATATGTATACTTACAATAGACATGGTGAAGAACAAAGGATTTTTGCCATCAGAACCTTCAGAAATACAAATTCAGCGAAGTCAAATAAAGGACATTGTATTTTCCTTACTTCCTGCATGCACTGGTCATGATCCGGATACAAATGTTCCGTTCAATGTAGATGCGATAATTGCCAACCCACCAGCATATGGTAGGACCCTATTATCCGTTTCTTGTTTGCCATAACTCGTTTACTAGTTGAATTTATAGTTGCTTATCTGATGCTCTTTAGCCTTTTCAAAACAATATGATCCCTAGACCGCAAGTTGATAGAGTATATTATATCTTGCATAGTTGCATACTTGCCGAAAGCTATTAGAGGTTGAAAAACGGGCAAGTTGGGTATTTAAAATGAATACTGGTCAAATCTGGTAACTTTCTGTCGAAGGGATCAAAACGGCTCCCACTTTTGGTCTTCTTTTTCAGTTTGAATTTTTTGAGAATTTTAATAATATAAAATTTTTACTTGGGACATTGTAAACATTTGAATCACATTTTTAGCGACTATTGATCTACATAACCAGTTCAACTCGTTTAGTTTTAGCTAATTTATTATCTCACCTCTGTAATGGTTATAATAGGGAAATTAAATATGTAATCCAATGAACTAAAAACTGGTTCTATGCTATATCTTGAATTAGCCGCGTGTTTGGTATACAAAAAATGGAAGTTGTGAATTTGAGTATGAATGCCTTTAACATTTCATTTCATTTATAATTTCATAAACAGGTCACACTCATGTTGCAGAGGCACTTAAAGTTCCACTCCACATCTTTTTCACTATGCCATGGACGTAAGTAACTAAGTACCTTATCTTTCATTAGTAAGTTTTTTTAGTTCATGAGCTCCCTAGTCGCATCCTTCTACTGATGTTTCTAATTTATTCAAAAGTAAATAAAATCATTTTTCAGGCCTACAAGTGAATTTCCACATCCTCTTTCGCGTGTTCGGCAGCCAGTTGCAAATAGAGTATGTGTCGTTGTTTGACTTTCAATTGACTACTTCATTATTGGCGCTATTTAAAAAAATTTATCGTTGGTACGATCCTCGATTCTTGTTGCAGCTGTCATATCAGATTGTTGATGCACTCATTTGGATGGGGATGCGAGATATCATTAACGAGTTTAGAAAGAAAAGGCTGAAGCTAAGACCTGTGACATACTTAAGTGGTTCCTATAGTTCTCCTCCAGACTTGCCTTATGGATATATTTGGAGTCCACATCTTGTCCCAAAACCAAAAGGTCTGTATATTATTACACTATGGTGGCAATATGGCCTGGTCAGACGGGTTGGGCAACAGTTCAAAACGGGTAATGGTTTTGGTACTGGCCAAAATGGGCAAGGGCACCCGTAAACTTCTTGTCCGAGTTTTCTATAAATAATCCGTGTTAGTATGTTACATATGATTACAGAAAACATGTTATTACAATAATTATCTGACTTTTCCATAAATAATTGTGGGTTCAGTGATAAATGTCCTGGATATTGCTACCGACAATTTGTTTTACTAGTCTCTTGCAAAATCTTGAAATAGACTCTATGGGCTCACTCATTTATGTCACCCCATATTTCAATCTATAGTTTCCTTGAATCCCATATGAAAGATAGGCCATGGAAACATCTCAATGGTAAACTTAGTGGACCACATCAGTACATAGTGTTTGCAAAAAAAAAAATAATAATTAAAAATAAACCTAAATATAGGTAAGCAGAATGGTGTGCGTGAGTAGACCGTATATATTCTCCGTATGCTTAGGATATACTAATGTTTTTGTTCTTGATTGATTTCAGATTGGGGTCCTCATATTGATGTTGTAGGTTTCTGTTTCTTAGACCTTGCATCAACTTATGTACCTCCAGATTCGCTAGTGAAATGGCTTGAAAATGGTAAAAAGCCCATCTACATTGGATTTGGTAGCCTTGTGAGTTATTTTTCATGTATTTATTCTAGTAGTGTACTTAATATTTTTTTTATTCTAAATATTCTAATTTGATCTATTTATTTACCTACTTGAAGTCATGCTCTGTAACTAGTGCAACCACTTAAATAGTAACATAACTTTATCTAGCAACTACTTATATCTATTCTTTGGTGGTTATGTTTACATGTAAAATTAAAACAATAAACTGAAGAGGTCAAAAGTGTCGAAATGGGCTGCAGTCACCCAAACAGTATTTTTGATGCATAAAACCTCCTGAATCATTTTCATCAAAACTTAGGTTATTATTAAAATTATATGATTTTATTAATCATAATTTACACACCAATCTATCTATAATTATGCTTTTCTAACAATCAAAGAGCTTCCACTGCCACTTGCCAACAAATTAGGCTACTATAGGAGACATGCGAAGCTCACACGAAAAAAATTTCTGCCCATTTTCTTTCCTAAGTTGATCATTTATTTTCTGTATACAACCCTTATACTATGAGTTAATTGGACTAAAAACGTTTCACATTATTGTTTTTCAGTTGTATATATTTATTAAAGATTACACTTTGACTTTAATCTAGTTGTTTATAATAAATTTAGGATAAAAAGTTTTTCAGGTCAATCCTACCTAACCATTTTGACCACCTACACAATCACCCATCTTGTTCATTCCCACCTCTAAGTTTGATGCATATTTAGTGCCTGCAGCTTTCTAGGCTAACTTTTTCTGATTAAATGCAGCCTGTTCAAGACCCTGATGGAATGACAGAGATAATAGTTAAAGCCCTGGAAATAACCGAACAGCGGGGTATCATTAACAAAGGCTGGGGTGGCTTAGGAAACCGTAAGATGTTTATGTGCAGTGAACTTTGTAGATGATCTGGGTTGTGATTTATCGCAAAAGGGTAAAGTAAAAGAAATAGCTAAAAGGGGAACGGGTAAAATGTGTTGAAAGTCGTCCAAAGTGTACTATTTAACGCGTATTATGACCTCATAAGTGGTTTTATTCAAAGATTATATTATTCTTATATAGTGATACTAATAATTCAGCTTTTGTGATTATTATCAATGCATTATTTATTTAAGAAAATTGTATTTGGTGGTTAACCCAACCTGACCTGTTTAGGGCTTTTGGCCCGTACAAAAGAATTTCCCACTTTAACCAAATCTTTTTGCTCTTTATCCAACCCGCTGTCTTTGACACCTCTGCTGTTTAATCTCCAGAAAAAGTCCAGATTACTAACAATATCCATTTACAGTGGCAAAGTCAAAAGATTTTGTGTACTTGCTGGATAATGTTCCACATGATTGGTTATTCCTACAATGTGCTGCTGTGGTAATACCTCTTTACTCCACATATAAGTTTGTACAACCGTGTTTATGTTTGAAGAACTTCACATCTCACTATTGCAGGTTCATCATGGTGGTGCTGGAACTACTGCTGCTGGTCTTAAAGCTGCGGTAAACTTCACTGTATATAGGTGGCAATCTGGACTGGGGTGGGTTGGGTAACAGGTCAAAACAGGAAATCATTTGGTAATGAGTGAGTTGGGTTGACCCGGAATACTTTTTGTCCAAATTGTTTAATTTTTTTTACGATGAGTGATATGTCACTTGATATGTCACTTACGATTACAAAAATTATATAATTGAAACCAATCTAGTATCTTGAATAAATGATTTAAGATCTTTTATGCATTACAAATACACTTGTGTGACTGTTGTCCTGTTAACTTAACTTATTATAGACATTTTACATGTTACCTGTTTCACCCGTTATAGATATAACATAACCCAAATCAACTTACTCAGTAGTAAATGTGTCGAGATTGCCACCTTGACTGTCTACTGACTTTTAACAACTGTTTATTTTTTGGCATATCGTTTTCATGTTTTTCAACAAATTTCAGTGTCCAACAACAGTGGTTCCTTTTTTTGGAGACCAACCCTTTTGGGGAAGGCAGGTGAATGCTAGGGGAGTAGGGCCCCCTCCGATTCCCGTCGAGGAGTTCTCACTAAAAAAATTGGTTTCTGCAATAGAGTTCATGTTAAAACCAGAGGTAAGTCTAGTCTATTTTAGATTTCTATTGAAAGATACAGTGTGCTTGAAGTACTATTCAGAAGGGCAATTTTTTGGCACGGATTAAAACCTGTCAAATATGATCACAAAAATTGTATCATCTCAATCGACCCATTTACTAATTGCCACCTCTAGACTATGCATGAAACGATTGATGTTTTTGTGCTGACGCAGGTGAAAGTATGTGCTACTGAACTGGCAATGGGAATGGCCAATGAAGATGGTGTTAAAGGTGCAGTGGATGCCTTCCATAAACATTTTGGTCGTAGGAAAGCTAAGCTCGAGCCTACTGGACTGCCTCGACCACCGAGCACGTTCTCAATTAGGCGGTGTCTGGGCTGCACTTGATTTTCAGGTTTCACACCTTGTGTCCATATGTGAAAATGTTCATCTCAAACTCTACTTGTATTTTTTTTATTTCTTTCTGTAAAGTGTTTCTTGTTTTCTGACACAAATGCTAAGAGAAAGGGTCGGGTTTGTTCCCCTTTTCTTTTACATTTTGTTAAGATCACGTGAGCTCCTAATGGTTGAATTTAATAATATATTCTTAATTAGAAAAGTAAGTACTTAAAACTGACAATTCTGACATGTTAATATACCTTTTCTTCATGAGAAATGAAAAAACTTGGAAGTCACAATCAAACTCGTAGATATGTTTCATACTGATCTGAAATATAAATTTGCAGAAGTATACATTGATTAACCTTGTTAGTTCTGTAACCCAAGTGTCCCCATCATCAAGACATTAATTCACAACCACTTGGTTTGATAACATATAAGCTTAAAACGACATGTTTCAAGTTTGAAAAATAAAGAAAACTGCAGCAGGCTTAAAACCGAAGTGCAGTTATAAAAAATCAACTACTATGAGTCAACCAAGACCCCGGTGTCTAACCGGGCATAAATTTAACAAGTGAAAGCTGTTTAGCATAAAAGATTTTCTATTACATAAAAGCATGTAACAATCGTCCACAATGTAGAAAGTATGAAGCAGGGTAAACAAATTTCTAAACTTGTTAAAACATCGAGTATAAATAAATAAAGTTCATTATATAGTTAAGGACGTTACTTATTTCCACTTCCTATTGCTTTTACCGTGAGAAACAGAAAGACCGGTAAGTAGTTCAAGCTAATCCATTTCCTGAAATCAAGACGAAACCTGCGACTGAACTGACTTCCAGAGCTTCACCCATCCCACCATACTATCAGCAGCAGTAACGAAAACCGAGTGTGATGATCCCAGCCGTTCTTTAACAGCAGCTGCAATCTCCACCACACAATCCTCTGCTGTCACAGCTGAAGGCGACAATGTTAATGTCTCGAAAAATGGAATCACATTCTCCATAAGCTTCACTCCTTCCCATTCTTTTTTCAAACTGTCAATAGCACTTCCTTTTTCGTTCCTCCAAACATATGGAATACCACTTTTCACACCAAACTTTAAATGGTCACACACTGTTTTCACCACAAGACCACACCATATATCCTCCATTGTTTCCCACCTTACTTTTCCCTCCTTTAACAGCTTCAAAGCTGGCAGCATAGCGGGTCCCACAAGCTCTCGGTCAAACGCTATGTTGACTCCACTCACAGGTAGCATTGACTTCAAGGGTACGGTCAAAACAGCATCGACGTACCTAGAGTTTCTCATATCAGGTTTAAGTGCTTGTGTGGGTGCATCATAGTCTGCTAAATTAAGCCAAAGACCACACGAAAGAGCACATGGGACTCCACTACGTAAGCTAAATGGGTACCCACGAACGAAATCGGATCCCTTTTGATATGGGTCGTATAGCGTGTTGAAAAAGAAAGGTGTTGCAGGTGTTTTGAGGTTGTTAACGTGTTCAGTCACTATATCTACTAAATCACCGTTTTTGGTTTTAGCTGGGCTGCAGTCATCATCAATTGATATAACATACTTTTTATTGGATACAAGATAGCCAAAATAACGAGATGAGTATCCAGAAAAAAGAGCAGCATTAGATGACCCGACCACTTTAACTATATCTGACTCGGTGTAGACACGCGCATCAAATCCTTCAGGGATTTTTACTTCTTTAAGGTCGGGATCTTTCACAATAATCAAATGGAATCTAGTAAATATAGGCCTCCATTCTTCCATGAAAGATGTTAGATCAGAGCGGAAAGCACCAATCACAATATCCACTTCATTGTCATTTACAATTGCTCGAGACATTTTTATCAGTCAAGGGGAAAAAGTCAAACAGTACACAGCTTTAGAACCTACTTCCCGGTTGCCACAAAATCTTTCAAGATCCTCGGGGTTAGTTTCCCAGCTTTTAACGTGCTCTGAGAAATAAGAGATTCAACACTACTTAAAATATTACAAGCACCAATGTCAAAATGGGAAATCTAATAAGAGCATAACACTGAAATTTCCAGGGTAAAGTTCAAACACGATACATAATACAAAATATGGATAGCAGAATAACTGGATGCATCAATTAGGATATAGCTTCTTTGAATGGTTCAAATTGGATAGGGGGTCAAACTTGAATCACACATTGGGTTCTCACTTCTCAGCTCACCCAAAATTCAATTTTTGTAAATATGGTAAGTGAGGTTGAAGCAAATCTGAAACACCAAAGATACTAAACACACAATACTGTCATTTAGTAAATTTATATAGAAGTCTCTTTTATTTAAAAAAAAACGAATTTTAACTTCGAGTTTTCTTAAAGGGAAATTCCTCCAATAAATGAATCCTCGTAAAACTTTAGTACATCTGTTCCAAAAAGACAGTTCCCACCAGTAAGTTATATACAAAGTTCAAATTGACATGATTTTGAATTTCCTTATGAGCTCTTATCATAATACAATTCTTTAAGAACTTATGAAATTCATGCTTTTAGACTGCACTACACTCACACCTCTAAATATGTAAAAGTATCTTCTGATGGAAACATTACTTGTCTTAATTTGAACAGTCATAACCAAATTGAATGAATAACATTTGACCTCAAATTCAAATGAATAAAAGTGGTTTAAGCTGCAGCAAAGAAAGTTAGCAACTACATTACAACATTGAACAAAAAAAATCATATTATTAAATGAATAATCCAGGATGTTATTATCCTCATAATGCTGGTTGATCAATCATAAATATTTAGGGATCAAAACAATTAGCAACTAGATATATCTCTAAGTTAATTAATCAACTAATTAAGTAATTAATACTAAAACTAGACTAGAATATCTATCAGTATCACTAAATATTGAATTGAATCGAATCGAATATATAATATATAATTATTAACAAAATCCGGCTGAAATGTATCAACATAAAACCTAAATCAAAAGACACATTCATTCACATATACATACAAATGCAATTCAGCTACGTAAATTATTTAATACAAAACAAAATTAGATGAAATACTTAAAAGTATAGAGATAGAGAATTACGTACAGAAAGAAATGATCGGTGAGAAACGAAAGATCGGAAGAGGAGTTGATTAGAGTTGCGAGTGAAAGCAGGGAACAAAGGGATTATTTCTATTTTCTCTCGAGATTTATTTTTTAATTTTTTAATTGAACTTAATTTAATTTTTGGAATCCCAAGATTCCATTTGTTACTCAAAGTTTCATAATTATAATAGTCAACGTATTGAATTTAATTAAAATAAAAACGTATTGAAAATTGTTTTTTTTTTTTTGGAATAATTTCGTTAAAACCGGACACAGAAAGAATAATGTAGATGGTTGTTTCATGCATTGATACAAAGACAGATAGGCAACTTATCGGAGTTTTTCTTTTCTTTTTTGGTAGGGTACAAGTATAGATGATACGGATGGTTGGAGTCGGTGATTTACGGTGCAATTAACGATAAGTAGATTAAACATGTTGATTTCCTGAGCACCAGGAATAATCTCTTCTAAACTCGCGTTGATTTGACAATACCGCGATTTTGGCAATATTCAACTCAATCGTAAACGTAAATTGAGAGAAAATTCAATTTCTTCAAAACTCAAAACTAACTTTTGTTCCATGATGCACAAACCCTAAAAGGGAAACGGAAAATTCAAACGGGCCAAAAAACATAACGGGTCGAATATAAAAGCCCAAAACAAAAGGACAAAATAAAAATAAAAACATAAAATGGTCTGTAACTTCTTCTCGGAGTCATTTGCAATTGTTTAACTTGTTAAATAGTTGTGGCTTGAAGCTTTAATCGGCGATAGGTTAAGAGTAATAACAATTATTGAACTTTATTTAATGTGACAGTTGTCAAACGACGATTATTAGATTCTTGTCGATTCAAGGTCGCTAGGATAAATCGCAATAGGCGGTTGAAGTGCTTATTTAAATAAATAATAAGTAGACAACACATAGAATGGATTTCTTGTGTATTCATAACGAGCCTTGTATCTCATCTAGACTTTATATAAATTGTTAACCAGATAAGGTAACTTTTCACAAAAGATGTATTCACGATAAAATTATCCAACGGTGTAAACATACATGATAACTGGAATCTAAGGAATAAAAGTCTAAGTAAATACATTCCTTTATCCAAAAGTATCTTATAAATTGCTTTATTTAAATTAAATTTTTATTAGTTTCTTAAATATGTTCGTACGGAAAAAAACGTCTCCCTTTGTTATTTACTTTTTATTAGTTTAATTATAAATTCCATTTTAATTAAGTTAAAACACCGTTACCTGAGTTTGACACTCGAATTTACCAAACTATATTATTATTCGATCGGGTATTCTTGCATGTATCGTGTGATAGTATTGATATTTCCCAGACATAATTTATAACCTTTTTACGTTATCTAACACACACCAGTTGTGTGGAATTCATTTTAGCACTGCTTGTTACACTTGATAAATCCACTAAAATTGTACATTAATAACAACTTGTACTTTACATATATGTAACGCAACAATTACTATGGATGTATCGCCACCCTCAAAATCTTTGTGAGTACTGTTAAGTGTCTTTTTCTTTTAGAAAGTATAAAAATCAAGTCCATGATTTATTAATCATAGCAACGTCACCAATAAAATTTGCACCACTGGCTGTACCTACCTTCTGGGCTTCTGTCCATCTACATGAATAACAACAAAATTTGAAGCAACAGACCTATTATAATGGAGATTTCAATAGGAAAAACAGTTGAAAACAAGCAAATCGTACTGAAAAATTACATCAATGGATCTCCAGTAGGAACTGACTTTGAATTAAAACATAAAAATTTAATAAAGTTGGAAGCACCAAAAGGATCAAATTGTGTTTTAGTGAAGAATTTGTATTTGTCATGTGATCCGTACATGCGTGGTCGTATGCAAGACTTTCATGGATCCTATATCCCTCCTTTCTCCCCTGGTTCTGTAAGTCCTACATTTTTTATTTTTTATTTTAATTTCAGTTTTCTTTTTGTTTTATTCTGTTTTCTGTGTGAATGATTGGTGTGAGGTGTCTTTAGAGTAAGTAAAAAAAATAAAACTATAACAGGTGTTTTGTTTTGCATTGCAAAAACGCACACATTTATATGTTTTATAATCCCTGTAGCTAAATGATGTCATTAGTTATATATTTACATAATTTAAACATTATTTTCATTTTAACGTAATAAACGGTCAGCCTTTTCGGTTATATTTTAAGGAATTTTCTAACTTATGCCGTGTGGGCAAAGGTTAAGAATCATGTACATCTTTATCACTATGGACTATTCCTATGGACATAGTATGCCTTTGAGAGTTGTACTATTTTGAGTGTTCTGTAATGAAATTTGCAGGCAATAGAGGGGTTTGGGGTGTCAAAGGTGGTGGATTCTGACGACCCAAAATTCAAAAGAGGGGACTTGGTGGCAGGCCTTACAAAATGGGAAGAATACACTTTAATTTACAGAACTGATCAATTGAGGAAAATTCAACAAGATGATGATATCCCTCTGTCTTATCATGTTGGTCTTCTTGGTATGTATCATATCTCTTAGTACTCCACTTTTACTTAATTTCATATTATATGATGGTGATCTTTTCATGAAAATTATAATTGTAAGCATTTTTTTTAGTCGAATGTTAGGAAAAACAGACTAGGGATTTGGTGGGTTGTCACGGATAGTGACTCGTCAAAACAATGTTTAGTGCTGTGTTTTAACAATTAGTGTCTGTTATTTGGTGACTGCACTAATAGTTAACTACAAAACAGTTCTTCATAAATTTATTCTTACCTCCCAGAAGACATCTATTAAAATCACTAATTTCTCCAATGTTCTTTATACAAAATTGCTATTTCTGTTTCCTTCAGTCAACATGTTCAATACATTTGATCAATCTATAAACACTATCATTCCTAGTTCTTTTTATCTATACTTCATTATTATAGTTTTGAACTGAAATTCTGAAATATATAAACACAGGCATGCCAGGATTTACAGCTTATGCTGGTTTTTACGAGGTCTGCGCGCCTAAGAAAGGAGACTATGTTTATGTATCCGCAGCTTCTGGAGCTGTTGGACAGCTGGTTGGTCAACTGGCTCGGTTACACGGATGCTATGTGGTGGGAAGCGCTGGCACAAGCCAGAAAGTACGTATAATTAATTAAGCACTCTCTTTTTCATTAGACACACTACCTTTTTGCTAAAAAACTAGAGGTGGCAAAAGGGGCAGGTTGAGTGGGTTGGCTAAGAGGTTTGGGTCAAAACAGTGGACTGTTTGGTATGGGTCAACGCATGAAGGATTGTGTTGGCTTGACCCAAAGCACTTCTTTTTTTATTATTATTATGAAAAAAGCTAGTGTTTGATATACGATTACAAGAACTATATTATTGTAGTGTTAATACTTCTTTTGTTATAAAACGATTTAGATGGTTTACATTCTGCATGACTTTCAACCGGCTCAACCTATTCGACCCATTTAAGATTAAACGGGTCAAAATACACAATATACAAAACAAAAGATCATAAAGGGAAAGAAAAAGAAAACACGACAACTTATGCACCTGTGTGTAAAAAAGGTCAAAACGATGTTTTAAAAAAGTGACTTGAAAACTTTAATTAACGCAGTACCTTGATTAGGTGGAACTTTTGAAGAATAAGCTTGGGTTTAATGAAGCCTTCAACTACAAAGAAGAAATGGACCTTGAGGCAGCTTTGGCCAGGTAATAGTGTAATACCCCTCCTCAATATTTGAGAATGTGTCTTCTAAATAATAGACACCCAATTAAAATGTCATTATAGTTAACATGTTGTTGACAATAACATATATTATGGACTCCAATAGTTTATGAATCTGAAATCAAGGGTGTTTGATGATTTCATGACAGGTACTTCCCTCAAGGTATTGATATATATTTTGATAATGTGGGTGGACCCATGCTAGATGCAGCACTCGCTAACATGAGGGTCCATGGTCGTATAGCCATTTGTGGGATGGTTTCTCAAAATAGTCGAACTGATACACAAAGTTTTAGAAACATGTTTGGTGTTATATCAAAGCGTATAACAATTAAGGGTTTCCTTCAAAGTGATTTTCTAGACTTATACCCCCGATTTTTGGAAGATGTTAGATTTTACTACAAGCAGGGTAAGATTGTTTATTTAGAAGACATGAATGATGGTCTTGAAAGTGCTCCGGCTGCCTTTGTTGGACTATTTTCCGGCAAGAATGTAGGTAAGCAAGTGATCCAAGTGGCCAGCGCGTAAATTTGATCTCCTTCTCTCCGTTCCTATTTATTTAAATTCTATTTGATTCCAATAAAATCTGAGAGATTTGTATCATGTTGTAAACAAAAGTGTTTGATTTAGATATCAAGACCTTAACTTATGATATGCAAGTCATATTCATTTGATCATATACAACATACTCGCCTAGTAACCACTTACGCATGGTTTCCTATTCATTTCTATGCAAATCATCCCATTCATGTAGATCTCATATACTCAGACATGCTCATGAATGGGTGAAATTTTCGCTATTAAACCCTCGAGGCTATAAGCGAGTTAAATAAACATAGAGGATATGAGGTGATGAACCTTTTGATATCAAAGAATTGTGTCTTTGCATCTCAACTTTTTGTTAAACAACCCATTTTCAAACTCAGTTATTGAATTGCTACCAGATTAACCATCAACTGGATTTGTATTTGAGAAGTAAAACAGTGATACCTTTATCAGTTATAGTTTTCTATATGCATGGCACAAAAGATTGTAAAATTCTTGCATTATGTTCAAATCAAATTCACCACCTTGACGCCAAACACTTTCAACACCCGTATCCACATTCTCCCTTTCTTCATCATTCAAAAAATCCTCGGAAGGTTCTTTTTCATCTCTCTGCATATTATTCGCCCATCCATTCATCATTTCATCAGGGTTGACTTCTGGGTCCTGGTCAACCACCTCATGAGCACCCATTGCACGAGCCCTTATTGGTCCCCTAGCGATCATCTCAGCATGAGCCTGTGACTCGGCTCGAGCCATAGCCGCCATATGCAGACTAGCAGCTTGAACTTCCCAGCCCGCCTTTTGTCTCGTTTCCATTTCTGCCCTTGCTTCAACTAATGCCCTCCTTTCTTCTTGAAGGAGAAGTTGTTCGACCAATAATCTTTCTTCTGATCTGAATTCCCCAATGGCTCGTTTGTTGGAAATGATGTTGAAAGCAAGAACTTGTTTTTCAAAAGTTGCAGTAAATTCGGCTACTTTATTAGCAATGTTGTGATCCCATTGTTGAGAGCGAGATAATGTTTGGCCTGTGGTGTCAGAATCAAGGATTATATCATCTTCTTCTGCCTCATAGTCTGCTACCACATGGTAAGGTAGAAGCCTGCAAAGCAAGATTAGAGATGAACATGGATTTGTTGTGGTTAAAAACCAAATAAAATCATTGATTGCAATTGTCAAATTATAGGTCATATCTTGCAACGATATGACTAATTTAATACGGTGTAGCTAGAGATAACAATACGGGTTGATTAGGTTTATGGTGTATCCCGAACCGGCCAAATATGTATAACAGAAATATATCAATACCAAAAAGTTCAAATGGGTCAAAAGTAATCCAAATTGTATTAAAATTTAGTTTTTAAAAATGATAGTTTCTAGCCAGAGGTAGCAATTACCACCCATTTAATTATAAACTAGTCATTCCGAAAGTGAAACCTGCAAAATCATTTTATTTAACGAATTAAACTATGGTTGAAATAAAATAATAATTGTTATTGTATTCACACATACTTACTGATGATTATACATAAAAATCTTAACTTTTTGGACATAAGGTGTTTAAGTTCGTTGCCACTCCTACAAAAACTTCAAACATGATCTACAGTGTAAAAAAAAGAAGAAGAAAAAAAGAACACTAAAAAATTCATTGTATAAAAAAGGGAAATAATAATAAAAGATGAAGAAGACCTCTCAGAAGCGTCTTCTAAAGAAGAGAATGGGCGCTTGAAATCAGGATGGCAAACACGCCACGCGTCTTGATACGCCATCTGCAATTCAGCTTTAGATTGTGAATTAATGAAATTAAGGTTAGAGTTTTGTTGATGGAATTGTGGCCGGAGATGAGCATCAATGTTACAATGAAAGCGAGAGATAGATTGCTTTTGTTGTAATCGATGTAATTGTTGTTGTTGATGGTGATGAGCCAATGCCTTCGCCATCTCCATTTCGTCGAAGCTGATTAACTTCCGGCGAATATTCAGATGACGTTTTCTTCTTCCTCCGATTTCGGCTCTACTATTTTCCAATGAACTAGGATATGTAAATGTCTTGTGATTCTTTTATTTGGATAGAAGGCAAAATTAACCGTTATTACACGAATAAATATTTGTACAGTTAAAATCATTTTAATTAACATAATTATAATAAATAGTTAATTTAATTTAATATACATACATAACGAAATATAACCAAACTTAAGTCTCACCTTTCGTATCATTGCATTTGTCTTCTTAACAAAATTTATTGAATTTAAGATATGTTGAAATAATGTGAATTTTATTTTTATATTCAAGGTCAGTTTGACTGAAATTTTTTATGAAATAAATGATTGAAAGTAATAAATTAGGGTAAATTATGAATTTTAATAATTTTTAATGTTTCTTTTTACAAGTAAATAATATTTTTGAACCATACAAAAATAATAATGTGACTTTTTTTTAGCCCTATTTGTAAAGTAGCTCTATTCCTATTTCGCGGAATTGACCGGTAGTGATTGGTCGAAGCTCCAGTAGGTAGCCACTTCCTTCTCAGGAAACCGTAAGACTTCCGCAAAAAAAAAAAAAAAAAGGCTAATTCATGCTTTGCCAATGAGTGATATTATTTTACTTAATATCCCAAGTTAGGAATAAAAAAAAAACGTGAACAATCAAAATCAAAATGATACAGAAAAGTAATTTTTAGTGCCACATAAAACTCATCGGTGTACACTACACGTCTGGTAGATGGATGTGTAAGGATGCATGCTCTTTTATTAGATATGCGGTGATCTATTATTGAATCAATTTGTTAGTTCCATTACAGCGTATAAAATAAATTTCCTTACATCGTGAGTGTGTCATTTACTACCTCAACGCCACATAAATACTTTTCAAATTGACACACAATTGATACACTTCTACTAACAATTATTGTGTCACTTAAATTTATAAGATTCACACATTATTAATTTAATTTTTAAAACACTAATTCAAGTAAAACTATTTTATCAAAATAAAGAACATTAAATTAATTAAAACAAAGTAATATATTAATTAAACTAAAACATTACGGCAATTAAATAAAAATATTACAATTATGAAAATAACACCTTAAAATTAAAATACGACTCTAGTCTTTGTTCATAGAAATTGCTTTGTCACGAACTTGAATCGAATATCGTATCGAGAAAGAAAAAAAATACGACTATAGTGTGAAATATTATTGTTGTTGTCTGTGTATATAATGTGAGAAAAAAATGTGAATTATTGCATATGTCATTCATCATTCACTAAAGGGCGTGTTTACTTTTAACTTATTGGACTTAATTGGTTTGAAGGATTATTAGGTTAAATGGCGTGTTTACTTTTAACTTATTGGACTTAATTGGTTTGAAGGATTATTAGGTCAGACTTTATAGGTACTTAGTGTTAGATATAGTGTCCAAGTTCATAACTAATTGGTAAGTATGTCATTAAAAGTAAAGTCTTTTTTGGGTCACCCTCAACGAACAGTTAAAGATAAATAAATGAGAGATAATATTAATTGGAATTAATATTATGGTTAATTATTTGGTTTATTAATTATCATAGTGATGAATTAATTAGAAACTAAATAAAACGGATGGAAAATTCTGGAAACCAAATCCAACCGCCGCATGGAATGTTCAACCGGCGGCTGGAGTCCAAAAGTGGTAAGGCGGTGGAACACGCGAGTCCAACCGGCGGCTGGATATTCCAACCGGCGGCTGGATATTCCAACCGGCGGCTGGATATTCCAACCGGCGGCTGGATATTCCAACCGGCGGTTGGATGCCGAAAACAGATTGTCCCACATCGGCTAGGGGAACAAACCCAAGCTTCTCTCTCCCTATATAAATAGGGGGCATGCCATGATTTCAAGGTACACAATTCTCTCTTTCTCATTCCTCTCTTTGTAAGAGTTTACACGATTAAATTCGGGACCTTAGGAGTTAGAATTTTCTTTTTGGTTCGTGGGTGTGAACCATTAGAGGTGCTCTGGTTTGAGTACTCGCCTCCAAGTTAGGAAGATCTGCGTGTGAGAAATCCGATTTTCTCAAAAGTTAGTATTTTATTATTTATTTATTTGTTTTGTTGTTTATTATTATTACGTTAAGATCCTTTAGGGTTTAGTTTCCTTCATGCCCTAGATTAATTGTTATTTCCGCATTGTATGTTAATCTAGTAAGGGAATAGAAAACCGATCACTTAGGACTTTTTGATTGAGCACAACTGACCAAATGACTTTCTCACAAAGTCCCATAACCCATGTGCTCCACATACGACCCTTTCTTTTTCCAACATTACCCTCTCCTCTTTTATAGTTTATAGAGTCTTTTGTTTTTTATGATTACTGAAAGCTGAAATCTGAAAATCAGCTCTGAATAATAAGATCCGACTGCTGAATCTGAATACATAATCGTTAAAATCGTTCGATAAATGAAAAGTGCAAACATCTAAATACACATTTTAACCATTATTTGACGTGACACAAATTGCATGAATAAAACACTAAGTTACAAACAAATCAACTTAAGGAAAAAAGAAAATTACAAGACTTTCCTGACACAACGTTGTATAAATCAATAATAACTTCAATAAATAAATAATCATGAAAAAAAAAATACATGAACCAAAAACAGAAAGAAAAATTATTTAACAGGTTAACTGACATATGAAATCCAGTTATGCGAGACACTAATCAAATAGAATGTTAGGGAATTTTTTTTCTCAATTAGAAGTTTTAAGCAATTATAAATAGTTTATTGAATAAATGATTTTTCAGCTAGGTTAACACTTAATTAGAAAAACTACCAAAACATCTTAATGACATTTAGCTTATCGAATAATACAACTAGCTCTTTTTAAGACATTACAAGTTTAAACAAAACATACTTAATTCTTTTTTTTTTTAGCAAAAAACACTATTGCATTCTCACCATACAAAAATTCCACCACCGTCATCAACAGAACCGCCACCACATGGTGCTCGGGCAAAGTTCGAAAATCGCGGATCTCGAAACCCACCACCAACCACTACTTCGGCGACCTCCGTGCATCGTTGAACACGAAACCCACTTCTATCTACTCCTTTACTTCCTTTGCTCATCGACGAACTCAAAACTCACCACCGCGGCACCGCCTACTGCTTCGGCGACCTTCGCACATCTCCGATATATAAACCCACCACCAGATAGCTCGCCAACCGCGGTCACCTACTCCAGCACCGTCGTGACCGTATATTTTCTTCTTTGCTTTTAACACACGACTTCGACATAAGATCTGGGTCTAGCATTAGATTTATGATGATGTTTGTATTATAGATTTATTGGCATGTTGAATGGTAATGATATTTTGTTGGTTTATCAGTTTATGTTAGATAATATAAAATGAAAAACAAATTAGATTGGATTCGTGGTGATAATATTTGGTCCAGCAGAAAGGTTAGCAAGATGGATGGTATTGTGTGATTTGTTAAAACTACCGATGCAGAGTATCTAAATGTCTTTTTTTAGTTTTATACATTTGTATTTGTATAATATAATAAATGTGTAATGTACATAGAAACCCCTTTAAATTATATAAACTAATAAATTTACAAGTTATGGGTAAATTTGTCATTTTCAATCATTCATACATTTTATTCAGCAAAAAAGTAAACGACATTATCCATTTACTGATTATTACATACAGTCATTCTATATCCATATTGTCATCTTATATGTGTTGTGTTTAACTTAAACATTTAAATTCAGGGGCAGTTATTTAATTCAATACGTTTCTCTTATCTTATCTTGTCTTAATCTTAACTACATATATTGCATTTTTATATTTGTGTTCAAATTGTACTCAACAATGTCTAAAGACTAAATTGCCCTCTAAGACTTATTATATTTAATTGACTTTGTTAAATATGATAATACATCAACGCATATCATTAATATCTCTCAATTTACCTTTAAATTAACAATGTCTATCAATTTACCTCTCAATTAATCATTTGAATACAGATTATTTAATTGTAGCAAACACATATATAACTTTTTACTATATTTTGACCTGAAAATAGTTAAGATCATGACACAAAATATATATATTGGTAACAATTTCATGATGTTCGTCGAAAAAAAGAACACCTTTGCTTTTGAATTTAAAAATTGTACAAATTTATATTTCTCACTTTTCGCTGCATAACGCGAGTATTTTGCTAGTTGAATTAAAATTAAAATGGATTATATCTTTTTACAATTTCTTTGTTACTTATTTGTTGTTTGACCATGCATGACTTTATAAAATCTATTAATTAATGATTATAATATAATCGACCAATCTAGATTTATCTCATTGTTCTCTATTATACGGTAACACGACTTTACAATACCTATATTATTTGCACAATTGTGAACAGTTGCTCATAATTTTAATTACGATGTTCACTAGTAAATCCTATAACCCAATTTCAGATAACATACGACACCTAACCACATATTTTGATGTCCCTTCATGTGAAAATTACTTATTTTTATTCGAGCCCGGTCAAACATACCATTTTATGTAATATATTCACTAGAACCAATCTAATCTAAACAGTACATTACTATTTATTTTTTCTTTTTCAGTTATTCATAATCCGTCCACATCTGCGACTTTGCCCCTCTCATCACCATATTTTTTTTTTGAGAAAATTACACTGATGGTCCTTATAGTTTACCCCAAATCTCATTGTTGCTCCTTTAAGATAATTAATTACAAGGACGGTCATTTATTTTAAAACTTGTTCCACCGACAGTCCGTTAGTTAACCGTCCGTTAGTTTTCTTCGTTAAATCAAGTCACAATTCTTGCATGTGAGGGTAATGTAATCAATCCTTAATATGAATATCTTCCATTGTCGTTTCGCTAAGCAAACATATGAGTTTGACGAACGCACATATTTGTTACATATTTGTTTGTTTGCGTTCGGGAACAAACGTATTTTTCAATGGAATGAACATTAACCTTAATAATTAAAGGTAGTACCTTCTTCATAAAGTTTGTATACTCGACATTAGAGCTTGTAAATTTTGTCCTTCAGCTTATTTCTAGTGTTGTGATCCCACTAAATTGTATATATCCCATTGTAATGTGTGGATTTTATTTATATTTTGTAAGATCGTTCATGTGTTTTATATGTGGACGTGTTTTGTTTTATTTCATTTGACGGTTAAAATTACATATGGTGACAATAATTTGAGTTCGAATATATTTTATAAGATTGTTTGTTATTTTTTTCAATTTTGAATTTGAGTATCAAAAAATGGAGGGGGATTTTAAAAAATGCAGAGAGATGTGGGATCGAAGGGAAGATGAAAAAATAAAACGTGTCAAAATGATTAAATAACCCTCACATGCAAAAACATGTGACTTGATTTAACGGAGAAAACTAACGGACAGTTAGTCAAATGACTGTCGCTGAAATAAATTGTGAAATAAAGGACCGTCCTTGTAATTAATTATCTTAAAGGACCAACAATAAGATTTGAGGTAAACCGTAAGAACCATCGTTGTAATTTTCCTTTTTTTTTATTCTTTTATCGTATTTTAAGAATAACAAATCATTAACTATCATTAATACACTTACACTTTAATAAATATTAGAATAATAAATATTAGAATATGAAAGTGAAAATTCAACATTATATGATTAAAATACTATTATTATGTAAACAAATTAATTCAAACCTTTAAAATTTAACTTTGAGAATCGAAATCATATAACAAAAAGAGTACTCAAATATATTTTAGTGAAACTAGTAGAGACCCCCATTATGCGACAGATACGTTTTTTGAAGTTGATATGCGTAGTAATTAAGCTTGAGCACGTTTACCGGGGGAAGACGTGAAATTAAATGATACAGAAATTTTAAATTATAAACTTGACTCACACCGTGTTAAGTGTTAAGTGTATATTGTAACAACTATCAAATTGAATCTGGTATACAAATTTCGATGATGTAATTAATTAATTACTTAAATTTTAAATTGAAATTAATTTTGAGAAAATTATGTTTCTACCTTTTTGGGCCCGAAATATTTGTAACACACATTTACCCTTAACTTACAAAGAAATTTACATTAATGCTATCAAACTTGGTTATGGGGGAGGGCTATCACCCTCTCCTGCTCTTTGAATCCTACATCCCTAGATATACGTTATTTGATCCTATTGAAGTTTAACTATATTTCAAAAACACCTAAAAATTAGATTTTTTTTTGTTACCAACTTAATAATGCATGAAGGATCGACAAAAATAATTCACTATCAAATAATCAATATTAGTGAATATTAGTAGAAAAATATTTGACTAATTGAGTTAATTTTAAAATTCCAACTATGTACCACATTAAATGTCATTTAACATAGACATCTATTTTGAATATCATTAATTTTTTTCCAAATTTTGGTAATGAGTAGTTTTGTCTTTTTCGTTGTAGACAGGGGGTAATTGTGTCTTTTCTGATTTTAATAATTGTAAGGTTATGAAGAAAATTAATAAACCCTTTATAATGGTGTATGATGTACGATGTATTGTTTTTGGTGATGGCCGTTTTTTATTAAAAAATAATATTTAAATATTAAATTAATTAAATATAAATATAAATAAATAAAATGGATTATTAGATCACAAGGTGTCGAGACACTGCTTTTACAGTGTCTCGCTTAGGACACTCTTACTGAGAATCTGGTGGTATGGGAGATAGTGTTATGGAGTTTCTGAATTTTTGTTTTTTAATTTTTTAAATACAAATAATTGAATACAATTAATTTAAATAACAAATATTATTTGTGGGTTTGAAGATGAGGATGTTTTTTGCGAGTTTGAAGATTGTGAAAGGCCTGTGAACGGGTTTCCAAGTTGATTGAAGGTGGTATGGGTTGTTTTGGTTATTCGATATGGTTGGAATTATAGTGAATTATATAGAATTTTTGAGAGTTTTTGAAGTGAAAGAAATGTATGAATGGTGTTTTGGTTTGTGGGAGAAATTTTGTTTAAATAGAAGATTAGAAAGTGTTTAATTTTTTCTTTTTTAAAAAGGGTAGAAAAACGCCTATATTTTTTATTTTTATTTTATTATTCAAACTAGAGTTTTTTTAAAAAAGGTAAAAAGGAAGGGATAAAACAACGCTTTCAGTCGGATGCTGACGGAAAACGCTATCGAAAACGCCGTTTAAAATACCATTTTAGTGTGACAAAACGTTGTTCGACGACATTCTCGACCGAGAATTTTGTTGAAAACGGCTCGAGACCGTGTGCTCTGCGACTCTACCTAGTATTATACGGAGTATTTTGCAACGTTAAGCCCACGGCACACGGTACAACTATATATACACGTTACAAAACAAAAACCTCGAAAGAGAAAAAAAAAAACACAACTCAACGCAACTCAACCAAACTCCACGAAACACAACACAATCGTTGTTGAGATGAAAATCGTTCGAAGAGATTTTATTCCCAATGGTCCTGGGAGCGTTAAGGTAACTAAATCCCTATTTTGTATTTAATAATTATTAATACTCGATTAATCTTTATTTTTTATATATATGAATGGATAACAGATGACTCCAGATGAATCAGACGATTTGTGGGTGGCGTATAATTTAATTGCGCCTGGTGATTCTGTGATGGCTGTTACTATTAGGTAGGGTTTTTTTTTTTTTTTATACTAATATAACTATTAATTTATGTTTATGATAATATATATATCTGATTTAAGTAGTAGGCACTATTAATTTATTATACTCTGTGTAGTCTTGATTGAACTTGGAAGAAGGAAATTGGTTTATTGATTTATGAAACTGCAAAATTCTAATAAAGTAATTAACTTGTGGATTTGTATTTCACAAAGCATCATTATTTTAAAGGCCAATATCGGAAAAAGGTAGGGGCGTAAACAACTTGAGAGCTCACTGGTTAGAAGCTAGATTTGAGTTGAGCTCGAAGATACCTTGAAAAATTGTGTATTTGGATTTTCTTAAACATCTCATTGTTGTCTTTCAGTTTTAAGATTTGTAAACTTGTGTTTAAGTATTGTTTCGTATAACTTCTATTTTCACTTAGAAAATTTTGTCCAGGTAATAATATCTACAATCTTTTATGTTTCTTTGTATATGTTGCAGAAAAGTTCTTAGAGAAGCGGCTTCTGGATCAAGAGAAGCAGAACGTGTGAAATTGAAACTTGAAATTAAAGTTGAGGTAAGGACGTAAGGTTTGTTTAGTGTCTACAATACTTGTGTGCTAACAACAATAATTACTCGTGTTGGTAATAGTTTAAATTTTGTGAAATTGTTTGCAGAATGTTGATTATGACAAAGAAGGTTCTGTGCTGAGAATACGTGGGAAGAACACTCTGGAAAATGAGCATGTAAAAGTATGTGACAATTTTAATTAAATATGTTTATATTTCAAGTTAAAAGAGGTTGTGGTTGCGCAGAGGTCTCATTAAGCTACCAAAAGTATTATTCTCCATCTTTAATAGTATTAAATGTGTTTGCTTTTTTTTGGCAGATAGGGCAGTTTCATACACTTGAAATAGAACTGCATCGGCCTTTTGTGTTAAGAAAGGTATGCTTTAATTTCATGTTCATTTAGCAATATTTGTCAAATGTTTTGACTAGTTAGTATGCACACCTTATGCCACATGGATACTTCTGCCAGTGCAGATCTTGTTTCTATCAGAAAGTGCTCCTATATAATCTACTTGTTTCTGAAGCGGGTTACCTTTTACATTACAGGTGTTGTGGGACTCGCTATCAATAGATGCACTTAAAGAAGCCTCAGGTATTATATCTGTAATATAAGAGGCATCAAAGTTTGTTTTCTGATTATTATTTTTCAAGCTGACGGTTCTCTCATCTGATATAGATCCTTCTGCCAGTGCTGATCTTGCAGTGGTGCTAATGCAAGAAGGATTGGCACATATTCTTCTTGTGGGAAAAAGGTACATATTGATTTATATAACAAATGAGTATATACTCCTCTACATTATATTTTATGTATATAATTTGAAGTAGTTTTTTTTTGTTAGCACAGATACAAACCAATTATCTCATATTGTCTCTTATCCACTTTCATGTGCAAACATATACAGTTTAGTAAGATAGCATCCGGCCATGAGTACATTAAGAAATTATAAAAACAAATTTGTAACAATCATTAAAGTTATCTTTGATAAGAGCAGCCGTGACAATTTTAGGGAGGTGTTTTGAAGTGCGTTTTGAGAGTATTATCGAGCTTCTGGGCTTCTACTCTTTGAAGCTGTATTATGGTCAGATAATCTAATGTTTGAATATCTGATAAATTCTGAGTATCTAAAAAATTGATAGATAAGATGACTAAAAAGGAAATTCTCTTGAAAAAGTAAAGATGGTTTGTACATAGAAATAAAAGCCTCTCAAAATTAGTTGAAAATAGAGTAAAATTATTATGTTAATATTACTACTGTATTTAGATAATCACTTTCGTTTCAGCTGGTATAAAGATTATTATTACCATTTACCGGTTATTTACCATTTATCGATCGTATAGTAATTAGAATGAGTAAATGTTTATCCTAACACTAAAAACTGATTATTGCATTTTCAAGCTGCTAGTTGCCATAATCAGTTCTATAACACCCAAAAGTTATGACAGTCATATCTAGGCATTTGTTGTTGGATTTTTTCCCCTATTTAAACACATGTCCTAGAGAGGTACACATGCTAATCTAATTGACTTTTCGTCAGTTTGACTATTACTCGTTCTCGGATAGAAGCTTCAATTCCCCGCAAGCATGGGCCTTCTGTTGCTGGTTATGACAAAGTATGTTAGAAATTAAAATTTGTTTGTTTATTTATTTATTTTTTTAATTTCTATAAGATCATTATTCTTAAATTTATTATGCATTCTACATCTCCGGGTGCTTGATTATAAATTAACATTGTTCTTTTTGCTTACAGGCTTTGAATAAGTTCTATGAGAATGTTCTGCAGGCGAGTTGATTTATAAGTTGCAAAAGCCGCTAACATCGTATTTAATCATATACCAGTTACAGTTATTTTTCTTTAATTGCTTTGTTGTACTTTCATGTACACGAGAAAGCACTAAACACCTTTTAATCTTTGTTCTTTCTATACCTGCAGGCATTTTTGAAGCATATTGACTTCAAGGTTGTTAGATGTGCTGTTATAGCAAGTCCAGGATTCACCAAGGTTAGTATTTGAGATATACTAGATTATTAAAATTAAATGATGAAGTTGTATGTTATACAATTGTGCATTTATGTCATACCAACTTTAGGATATTGAGTTATGCTATATCTGAGATGTTTTTTTGTCATATGTACTTCAGGATCAATTTCATCGCCATTTAATGCTGGAAGCAGAAAGGAAAGATCTGAGGCACATAATTGAGAATAAATCGCGTATCATCGTTGTGCACTCGACTTCAGGATACAAGTATGTTTGTTTCTGAGATTTTAGTGCACAGTTTCTGTTTCATATCCCACTTTTGCAGTTGATATCATAATTTAACAATTATTCTTACACAGACATAGTCTGAGAGAAGTTCTGGATGCTCCAAATGTGATGAATATGATCAAAGATACAAAAGCAGCCCAAGAGGTAGCCACAAGCCTAATTTCTAGATGTGTTTAATTTCAACCTATTTTGAGAGCTTTAATTTTTCCTTTTTTTAGTGTTTGTCTGGTGTACTCACAATCTCTTGTTTCTACTATGTAGGTACGTGCTCTTAAGGATTTCTTCACCATGCTTTCTAATGTAAGGTTCCATCTTTGGTTTCAGTGTTCTATATATCTGTTTGAATTTTTATCATATCCATCAGTAATTTACAGAAACTGAATCTATGAGAAGACAGCATATCGGGATCATACAAACCCATGTGTGTATGTATAAATTTGAACAATGCTTGAAATATAATGTATCCAGTTCAGGGTGACAAAAGAACCAGATAGCATAAGCAACTATAAGTAATATAGTATGTTATGCATTTTAAATTGGCATGCTAACATTAACCAATATCAATTTGCTGATCTCTAGTAGAATTTATATGTATAATTTATCAGGCCTATATTAAAGGTGAACATCTAATTTAATAGACACCCCCGCAATGCATCATAGGGATTGTAAATTTGTAATTAACGTTATGACCTAAAACTTCAAATGATATTATAACCTAGTAAGGGTGATGTGTATTTGATGACTTAAATTTGCTAGGAGCGGCAATGTATAAAATTTCTAAATATGAAAGGCAAGCATCAGCTGAATATATGTTATACCTTAGTATATATGATTTCTTTATCTCTGTGGCCTGTGGGTGCATGTGCAGGATCCACATCGTGCATGTTATGGACCAAAGCATGTTGAGGTAGCCCATGAAAGAATGGCTGTTCAGACATTACTTATCACCGATGACCTTTTCAGGTTTGTAATTTTACATTTCTTTTGAAAACTCGTTATTAGTGTGTGAGAACAGTTTATGTTTTTATTATTATTATTATTATTATTATTATTATTTTTTCTGTTGCCATCACTAACAGTAAGGTTAGAAGATAAAAGTAGAAAAAATGTTTGTTGATAATAGCCTATAGGGCTATATCAGAAAACCCCCTTTTTTATAATTGCCTGTTTGCCTGTTTGAGATAAAACACAATATTGACCTATTAATCAACTCTTTGTTAGCCCATAAATTGTCTCTATTTTATTTGGAGTCTAATTTTCCAAATAACTGTATAAATGAAGTGAATGAAGATATTATTTATATTGAGAGTTACTTATTCCACTTAAATAGAAGCTATTTAGGATTTTCTTTTTGCAGACAAAAAGCTAATTTCAGAACTACAGCTTTGTCAAAAAAAAAAAAAAAAACAATAATAATAGTAATAAAAGAAAAATTATAACATGGATATCAGAACCCTTGAAATCATGTGATTAAAGATGATATTTTTTGTTTTTAATGGGATGTAAAGAGTGTAAGGACCTCAGTGTTGGGAAATGTCAGCCCCTTCACTTTTGAAAGTAATAAATAAACCGCTTGCGTTCTATAATAATTTTAGGAGTGTTCCCGAATTCTCCATGTTGGCAAAATACTGATATAAGCACCATGTACCACTTTAAGTGTATTGATTGGAGCATGTACTTGTTCTTTATCCTTCGGTCATTGAAAAATTTGTTATTAGAAGTCTTCAATATAATCAGACTTTTTAATTTCTTTTTTGCGATGTTTGCTTCAGGAGTTCTGATGTAGCTACAAGGCAAAGATATGTAAATTTGGTCAACACAGTAAAGGATTATGGGGGCACGGCTCATGTATTTTCTTCAATGCACGTTTCAGGGGAACGTGAGTACACTTTACATTCTTCTTTTTGTATCTGTATTACTAGAGGGGGGTAGGATGGGCGAGTCGGGGATGTAGGGTACTAGGCCCGAACCGGTATTGGGTTGAAACGGGTCATTTTCTAATAGTACCAGTTGAAACGGGCTGGATTGGGTTGGGATGACACGCAAACACTTGTTCGTTTTTTCAAGTTTTTAAAAATAATTAATGTTTCAATTAATAATCACACAAAGTAAAGCAATACAATAGCAACCTAAACCTTTAATTAAAAAGCTTGGAGGTTGTATGTATGCATTAAAAAGAAACTTTGGGTGACTTTCAATCCATTTTCCAGTTCCTCACTTCCTCGTTTAGTTATATTTTGCTATTTGACCCATTTATATGTAAATTGGCAGAAATGAAAGTTCCACTTGCATGTATTTTGTTTTTTTATCCGTTACTGATTATACCCGTAATCCAAGCCTTCCATCTTTTATACATATAAGTCTTATGTAGTTATATTTTCCTGACACGATTTTTCCTTTAATTACAGAACTGGCACAACTGACTGGAATTGCTGCAATACTTCGCTTCCCCCTGCCTGACCTTGATGATATAGAGATGTGATTTTATGAAGCACTCTACAGAAAGAATAAGTTGATTGTTATCCCCCGAGTGTTGTACACCTATGTAATATTAAATATATAGGTTTTTATATTGTTCTAGTGATTATGACCAAACCACAGGGCAAGGTTTCAAGATTGTTTTATACTTGTTCAATATATTTCTAGATTATTTCACTACAACTTGTAACCTTCTGCAATGTGGTTTTGTAGTTCTGTTGATGTTTATAATAATGTTTTGTAGTAGTAACACCCTACTCAGGGCCTTATATGTAACATCTCAAAGTTTATCGAGTCAATTTTGATTACTAGTCTGTCTAAGAGCTTGTACAAAGAGAAAGTCAAGTAGAAAAGTCAAAGACTGACCAAAAAAGTCAAAGTCGAAAACTACTTGGGTTAATTATGAGAGAGTGAAACATGAGGGACATAAGGAAAATTAGACTTTTCGTATCCGTATGAGAGGAAGATAGTGTTGATATATTGTTGACGAAGATGATAAAGAAACCTTTAAAAATACACATTAATATTTTTTTTATACGTATAAAGAATCAATAATTTTCAGGTAATATTCTAAAGCAAAAAAGAAATTAGGTCAATTCAATGGTAAAAACGTAATTTTTTTTCAAATATTTTTTTAGATGACACCTCATTACATTCATCCTATTATTTTACTCCATATCCTTCTCCTTCCATCCTCATTTCCCTCTCCCACTTTTTGTTAATAGATGGCCGGCCAGCCACCACCGCCGCCCGCCACTGACCATTTATGCCCCTCGCCTACCATTGTCGTTCACTGCAATCCGACCGGCCAGAATTATTTTTCTTATTGTTTCATTTTTACATTTTTTGTTTGATTATCTTTTAGCTATAGATTTGTAGATCTAAAACGATTTTTGAAGTTGATTTCACGGTTTCTTCTCCATGTTCAACATATTCATATTTTTTCAAGTGTTCATATCATACATTGTTTTTCATAAATGTATTTTTAAAAGTGCATAAAGGTGTTTGATGAAATGTCTCAAAAAGATTTAATTTGTCAAAAATAATTTTGATGTACTAGTTTTGTAATGAAGATGCACCTTGACAGTTCTCATGTTGTAACACGTCAAAACCAACTTATATATGTGTTGGTTTTGTATTTTTGATGTATTAATTTCTCAACTACGATGCACTAGATTTTAACACTATGATACACTTGAGATAACAATATGATGCACCAAACTTAATATTATGATGCACCGATTTTGTAATGGTGATGCACCTTGACATTTGTCATGTTGTAAAACTTCAAATGAGTGAATATATCTGTTAGTTTTGTATTTTTGACGTACTACTTTTTCAATTGTGATGCACCAGATTTTAACATTGTGATGCACTAAAATTAACATTGTGATGCACCTGAGGTTAACATTGTAATGCATTTAAAGTTAACATTATAATGCACCTGGTCAGAATCAGGTGATGGTCAGAATCCGACAACAATGGCTAAATGGTGGTAACTGATTGGTGGTCAATAAAGAGGGAGGTGGAAGGGATGTGCGGAAAAGGGGGGGGAAGGATAAAAATGAATAAGGGATAAATGATAGAAGCGAAATAAGCAAAAATATAAAGACACGTATAGTCTCCTATTGCCTTCCTATCTTCCTATATAACTCTTATTTTTTATTTAAACCAATTCCATAATTTCTAAAATCATCTAAATCTTTATACATATATTATTTTGCGTATACATATTTTATAACTTTTCCAACAAATAAATAAATATATTAGTTTTTAGAAGTTTTTAAGTTAAAGAAAATCTCTTCCATACATATCAATTTTATATGCTTTAAAGCTAAGTTCTTGAAAACATGTACATTTTTTTAAACGTAATCTACATGGTACATATTTATACAGCTACATTAATTTTAATGTATTAAATAAATAAATTTACACATTAATTAATACATTTATATATATAATCACAAAATATATCGATGATTTTTGTAACAGGATAATAAACTTTTACTTGTTGAGGTGATCTGTCGTGCTAATTTTTTTATTTTGTACTATTAATAAATTAAGTGAAATCTGCACCACACCACACGTAAAAAGAGATTAAATTATGTAACGTCCCAGATTTTTTTTATACAATTCTCAAAAACATTTTATACATCCATTAATATAAATATTATTAACATTATCTGACATTACTTGTATCGTTTTCACAAAATATCATATGTTTACACAGAGCATGATTTCCAAGATCGACTCCTTACTATCTTGCTATAGTAAGTCCATCACTAGTAGCTCTCGGGTCGTTTGCCCGGATCCCCGCCCTTCATCCCTTTAGGCGTACCTATCAACACAACATCCAACAATACATAAGCACATCGCTTAATAAGTAAAGGAAAATGCATTCACAGTAATATAATAAACCAGACATCTCATGTCTTTATCATTCAATCATACATTTACTACATTCAACATATACTCGATCGGCACCATTGATCACTCAGCAATTGGCCACTCAATTCATACAGCTAGACACAATTGATCACTCAGCAATTGGTCACTTAACTCACATATACATGGGCACAATTGATCACTCGGCAATTGGCCATTCGGCTTAATCTCATGGGCACAATTGATCACTCAGCAATTGGCCACTTAACTCAATCTCATAGGCACAATTGATCACTCAGCAATTGGCCACTCAGCTCAGATATACGATACTTAACCACACACGTGATCTAATTATCGTTATTTGGTGCAACCTCGTAACACATTTAGTATTAATAAAATCAGACAATTGAATTCTTTCCCTTCCTACTACTTACCTCGAGGACGACGTTCAAATATTTATAACTTGCTACCCGAAATACCTGTCGAGACGTTCGTATTAATTAACTCTGATTTAATTAATATTATTTAAAATATCAATTAACCCTGCGACACTACCCCCTAGTGTCGCTACACCTCCTGGCGACACTAAATTAGTGTCGCACAACACACTATTGCGACACAACCTGCGACACTAACTCTTAGTGTCGCTATGACAACAGCTGTAACTAACAGTAGAAACTAGCGACACAAGCAGCGACACTAACTCTTTGTGTCGCTAAAGCAACAGTACTAACTAGCAGTGGAAACTAGCGACACAAATCCTTGTGTCGCTAAAGCAACAGTTTTAATTTGCGACACCATCACTGCGACACAAGCTGCGACACAAGCCTTGTGTCGCAATGACGAACAGGGCAGCAGAAACCTTCTGAGATTAACAAGTTTCCGGGAACTTTTAAACCTCTAATTTTCCCAAACCGCTGTTTACGATTTTAACATGTATTTTACTCAAAACTTGACTAATTTTTACTTCTCAAAAACACAACCCTTTTTACCCATACACTTTACAACTTCAACACCCACCAATTCAATTGTTTAATACTCTCAAAGTTACAAGTAAGCTTAGATTCTTACCTGGAAATGATTTCAAAATACAAAGGAACACTTTCAAGAGTTAATTCCTTAGCAAATCTCAACTTTTCTTGCTTTCTCTATCTAGAATCTCAAAAACACACACACAAATGGTTCTGGAAGTGTATTCTTGTTTCTGGAAAGTTTTGGAATATGTTTTATTTTAATTTCCCACTAAATTACACAATTAACCCTTAAAAATCGACTTTCTGCCCGACACTGCGACACAAGCCTTGTGTCGCACTGACTCTGTGTCGCTACCTGCGACACTAGCCCTTGTGTCGCATAACAGTACACAACTTTTAAATTTAACAAATTTCGGGGTGTTACAAATTAGTTGAAGTAAGATTGGTGGTGTCACAAAATCACCACTTTATTTGTTTCGTCTTATATACGTACCTTTGACTATGCTAATCAAGTTTTGAAGAGTAGATAAATGGGATGCTTGAGATTACTTATCTTATGATTTGCAAGTATTTTTCTAGTTATAAATAATATAAGTATCTTCATATTTACTTTTAACTAAAAAAATAAGCAGATAAGCAATATATGAAGAGTATTTTTACTCTATTTAACTAATATAAAAATAAATAATAAATAAATAAGTAATCCCAAAGAGTAACATTCCATCCCCATTTCCCATATTTCCGATAATTATTAGAAAAACCCTCATTTCATTCAAGTGGTATGTTTGGTACGTGGTAAATTTGCTTTGGACCGTATATATAAGATTTTTCTAAATACAGCCTTTAGGGCTGTTTTTAACACGTTTAAAAGTCTTGTACAATAAAAATAACTGTCCCTAGAACTAATATTTAACTGTGAGGTACAACACTTTTAAGCACATTAATAACAGCCCCAAGGGCTATGATTAGAAAAGTTCTATATATAATATATAATAATATAATAATAATATATTATATATTATAATAATTATAATACAAAATATAACTATAATATATATAGAGTAAAGTTCAATGAATAATGACAAAAAAATGAAGAATGGAGGAATCAATAAGAATGTTCAATTTCAATTATCCATTTTCATTTTTTTTAAAAAATTTAAATATCTCAAAAATCGTATATCTATAAATTATAAAAACTACATAGTTGAAATCAACGTTTTTTTATCTTTAATTAGAGATCTCACAGGACATACTTCCGACAAACTTTTTTTTTTCCAATTTGTAATCGATATTTGAAATTCCTATGTTAAATTACATGTGATTTAACACTCACATGTGATTATATTTACAATCAAATTATACGATTTAAATCACCAGTTCTAATCACATGTGAATAATCAAATTTACAAATGATAAGTTTAAAATCACATGATAATAGTTTATTTGATAATTTAAAAAATCTACGGAGAAACAATTAGTTGTAATCACATGTGATTAATATGTAAATAAATACGAATTTCAATATTTTTCTATAATTATACATGTAAATAAATATAAAGGTGAAACGACATGTGAATTATCAGTTATTATCACATATTTCATTTATAAAACAAATGTTATTAAACCTCAAATCAATAATCACATGTGATTTTGACCGTGAACGAATGCAATTTTAAAAATCTTATTTATATTTGTTTATGTGAATGAATAATAAATTGTAATCATGTGTGAGTTAACATCGACCATTGATGAATAGTCGTGTACCAATGTTATATTACTCATAAATCACATGTGATTATATAAGTCATATTTTCTACGACTCGACAAAAATAAAAAAAAATTGTCGAAAATATAGCTTGTTAGATATCTAATCGAAGAGAAGAAGACGTCGATTTCGAATATGTAATTTTTATAATTTTTAGTCATGACATTTATAAGATATTTGATTTTAAAGATACGAGTGAAAATTGAGTTTTAAAGAAAATAGAGCAATCATATTGATTATCCTATATACATATACATATGTATATACATATATATACATATACATATATGTATATACATATATATACATATACATATACATATACATATACATATACACACACACACACACACATATATATATTTCTTAATTACATACAAAGCATATCTATCATTATCTTAAAATTAGACTAAATAATATTTAATGATTAAATTGCCCTTCATATTCATTAATGATTTCAATCTTTCCAATCAACCATTGATTCTATAATATTTATAACAACTTCTCATTTAAACTTTGCATATCGTCTTTTAAAATTTATAACATATTATTTTAATAAATCTTTTACAAAATATATAAAAAATGAATAACTCATTAGATCCGGTCAAATTGTCAAATCAAAATTTTCACGAAATTGTGCATCTATTCGTTACCGTCGCTATGCACGGGTACGCTGCTAGTATTTAATTAAATATAATTATATAATAAGCATACCCGAAAACAAAAAGTGTAATTCTTTTGCCTTTTTTACTGTCAGCATCATCTAATTTATACGTTGTTTAACAGCAACTATCACATGCTTAAGAAGTAATCTATCTAAAATGCACAAAAACGCAATTTTACGGGTCAGTGTGGGTTCCACGATGTGATTAGACTTCAATTTTAAGAATCTGCAGAAATCAAATTGTTAGTTGGATCTTTCTTTTCATCCATTTTAATTAACTGTTCACATATCAATCACAACTCCACGATTGATTCGTCAGGTAACATCAACTGTCAATTTTACTTAATTCGTTGAATAACACTCAAATTGTCATTTTAGGGTTTATTATTTCACGTTTTAGCAGATTCGAAGTAGATTTTAATGGCTGTTCCTGTTGAAGAAGCCATTGCTGCTCTTTCTACATTTTCATTGGAGGTATTAATGATATTTAAATGTTACGAATCCCTATCATTATCATTATATATATAAATACGTTTACGTATGTATGTATATGTGTATGTATACAGATTTTGTTGCTAATTCAGCTCCATTAGTAATTGGATCATGCTTATATATGGTTTGACCTAAAATTTCAATATGTATTCCTTTATTTTTACATCTGATAGAGTAATGCTTGTTGTATATTTGGATAATTGATTATTGGTGATGATAATCATAAATGTAAACAAATTGTTTTGTATAGTGTATTTGCATCTCACGGCTCTACTGCTTTATTGATATCTATGTATCTGGTATGTAATGTTAGAAACTAGATAAGGTGATCTAAAATATACCTACACTAAGTTCGTTTTACTCTGTTGGTGTGTCTCTGAATGTAGGATGATCAACCAGAGGTGCAAGGCCCAGCATTGTGGGTTTCATCTGAAAGAGGTGCAACAAGTAGTCCAATCGGTATGTAATTACTGTTATTTTTCTTCTCCTTATGTTTAAATCATTTTATTTATGTGATATGTATTTGGTCGTCAACTCATTATAGTAATTGAATGGAACAGATATCTCTATTCTAGAAAGCAGTAGATGTGATCTCCTTGATTGTATACACTAGGAATATTAAGATAGGTTAAGTTATTATTCAATATTCTATGCTACTTTCCAGTAGATTTTTAGAAATTACTGTATTTATAAGTGCATGCTAGCTGCTGTGAGGACCTATTATGTCTCAGTGAAGTATATGAACAGGTTTGTGCCTTTCATATATGCACCTACTAGATATGTGTGGCTGTGTGCTCCCATAAAGATGGAGCTACTAAGCTCTATTTCAGAAGCGGAGACAGACTGAGTAGTCGTAATTATATATTATATATATACATATATGTAGATAATCTGTTAGCAATATCTGTATCATCTGGATCTCAATTGTTCTTGAAATGTTAACTAGTCAAACTTTATTCTAATTCGAGAATTATCGTTCAATCGTTAGTACTTAGTACTCTTGGGCATGTTGCATAAATTATTTCAGATAAGTTGACATTATCATCATAGGGCATATGCTGATAGTATAACGATGATAATTATTGTTCAAATGTAAGCGATGAAGTTTCATGAAGATACAGTCAGAGAGGTGGGCTCTCATACTCATTTGTCTGTTCTAATGCACCATGTAGACAGTAATGCAAGCATTAAAGAATTGTCTCGGTAGTCATCATATTAAAAACTCTGCTGCATTAAAGAATTGGCTCGGTAGCTCAGTTGGTAATGGGTGGGGGCATCTGTGCCACAAATAGCACAAGGTCACGGGTTCAAGCCTTGGCACCCCCATTGCCACAACCGCTGAGTGAGTCAGGTAAATGGTTGCAAAAGTCGGCTGACCAGGTTGTAATCTTTTGGAAGTTTAAGGTCTGATTTCCAAATTTCTAAATTACATGAACTGTCTTGTAGTTCCCGGAGAGATTGAGGATGTTTTTGTATTTGCTAATTGTTGATTTTATAATATGTGTTGCATGGAGTTGCGAAAAGTAACAACAAAAGTATCATGTTAGCACCGTGTCTCTTTCATAATCAGTTCATTTACTCAAAACTCCTTTTTGCAGAGTATAGTGATGTTCATGCATATCGACTATCATTATCAGAGGACACGAAAGCACTAAATCAACTCGTATGTTTCCTTTCCATCATTTCATTTTGTATCTTGAAATGCTGGACGTATATGTTCATGGGAACTTAAAATGTCAGCGTATATATATTTTATAGAATACTCTTATACAAGAAGGCAAGGAAATGGTATCAGTACTCTATGCATATAGGAGCTGTGTCAAAGCACTTCCTCAGGTTTGATGAAGCGAATTTATAAGTTATGTTCTTATCTAAGGGCATGAAGTTATGTGTAAATATAAGCTGAACGTAAAACTAATTGACAGCTTCCAGATTCTATGAAACAAAGTCAGGCTGATTTGTATCTAGAAACTTATCAAGTGCTGGATTTGGAGATGAGTCGGCTTCGTGAAATACAAAGATGGCAAGCATCAGCTGCATCTAAAGTATGCCCCATAGTTTAATCATTTTACAACCTTTTCTCAACTATTCTTACAGTTTGTCATCTAACCTCCGTTTTTGAGTATATAGTTAGCAGCAGATATGCAGCGGTTTTCCCGTCCTGAACGGCGCATCAATGGTCCCACTGTAACTCATCTCTGGTCCATGTTGAAATTACTGGATGTTTTGGTTCAGCTTGATCATTTGAAAAATGCAAAAGCCAGTATACCTAATGATTTCTCTTGGTATAAAAGGTAAGTTGTCTTTGTGAATAATATAATTGAAAATGTGTTACCCTAAGAATTGTTCCAACCCTGCTATGCAAAAAAGAAAACAGAAAAGAACTTTTTTTGTTCGAGCCCTTTATTTGTTTCTTTTGTGTTATAATGAGCTAAAAATGATTTCAGTTGAGGATACAACATAAGAAAATTGAATGTATGGATTCATTTGTATGAAGATTCTGCCACCTTTCGTAAAAACATATAAATCAAATTACTTCATTCTTTTCAGGACATTTACGCAAGTAAGTATTCAGTGGCAAGATACAGACTCAATGAGAGAGGAATTAGACGATCTACAGGTGTTATGTTTACATTATGTCTTCATTTAACACTCTAGAAGTTTTATAAACTGATTAATATGTTAGTAGTACTACATTAACAGCTATCAAGTTCTTTGCAGATTTTCTTGAGTACAAGGTGGGCGATTCTGTTGAACTTGCATGTTGAGATGTTTCGTGTAAACAAGTATCCTACAAACCTATATCATTATCGTACAAACAATATATATTAAATTTTATCTTGTAAATAGTAAATAATAGCCTCGTATGTATGTATGGAATGCTTCTTTCAACACGATAAATAAATTTGGAGCTAGTTAGTTTCTGTATATGGATCAACCTATATTTATTTTTACTTATTTTATTATTTGAGTTCCTTGACCAAGATTAGTGTGGAAGATATTCTTCAAGTTCTGATTGTGTATGCGACTGAGTGTCTAGAGTTGGATTTTGCACTTCTATTCCCTGAAAGACATGTCCTTCTTCGTATTCTGCCCGTTCTTGTTGTCTTGGCAACATCCTCAGAAAAAGACAGCGAGTCACTGAACAAACGGGTGAAGATGAACAGACTCATCACCATTTTTAAGGTAACAAGATTCATATCTTTTTTAAACTCTTTCGTATCTATAATAAATGCATATGTATACACATGCTCAATCACACATAATTGCATAGTTACATGTATAAATTTTTCTCTGTGTGCATGCATACAAAGAGCACTTCCGTAGATAATTATAGACGGTTCCACCATCTCCCTTGATTATCTTACACGCTTACAACTAGAGGTGGCAGTTTTGACTTTCGACCCATTTACCTATGAATGGGTTGATTCTTGTTATGTGTTATCTCTAAAGGTGAGGGGTAAAATAAAAAGAAATTAGTTTTAAAAGGAAGCAGGTCAAAGTGGCCGAAATCACCCAAATGTACTTATAATGTATTATACCCTACAAATCATTACAAAATAATATTGGATTGTTATTCAAATAACATAAACTTGTAATCTTCTCTGATACTAGGGAAACTGTTCTGGACAACCCAACCCGGCCGCAACTGTATCCGTACTTATCCGTTTTGACCTATTAACCAACTTGTCTGTCTCACTCATTTTGCCACCTCTGCTTAGACATTCCATTCTTAATCTAGAGACTATTAGCCTATTATGAACAAGATATGAGAGAAATAATCACCCAAATGTATTATTGAGTTGTGCAATGACAAGAATAACCATGGTACTTATGATTTATATATCTTGATTATTTTGTGTGTGTTTCTTGGTGCCCATAATAGCAAAATCTAAAAGGTAAAAATACATGGGGTACCTGCAGGGTAAATCTCCCACCATTGTATCTGTAGTATAAACTTGTGACCCTCCATATGCCACATTGCATTGATGTTTTCCAATATGGGGTGAATGATTTATCATGTATAGTTAGTTTCATTGTGAATGATTCATTTGTTGATGCAAGTATCACCACGTCTCTGAAAGCTGCTTATAGGTATTGACATATATATTTCTTGTAGAATGATCCAGTCATACCTGCATTCCCAGATCTTCATCTTTCACCTGCTGCAATTTTAAAGGAGCTTTCTATGTACTTCCCTAAGTTCTCCGCACAAACCCGTTTGCTAAGTCTTCCAGCGCCACATGAGCTTCCACCTCGTGAAGTTCAAGAATATCCTCTATATCATGTCTTTTTATTTCATTCTATATATATATATATATATATATATATATATATACATATATGTATATACATATATATATATATATATATACATACATATATGTATATACATATATGTATATACATATATGTATATATACATATGTACATATATGTATATATATATATATATATATATATATATATATATATAAATATATTTTAGCTCATAGGGAAAAATAATATGTAATCTTACTTTTTCTACTTATATAACACTTCACGCTTGGTTGTTTGTTTTTAATTCCCTTGACATGATTCACTTATCAGAGGCATTATTTGATCATTAATCACATTGGAGCAATTCGTTCTGAGCATGATGACTTTACTATCCGTTTTGCTTCTGCTATGAACCAGGTGTTTATTTTCTCAAATCTCTGTTTGTATACACTTTCTTTGAATTTATATGTTTCTCTGGCTTTATAGATTTAGTCACTATGATCACACAAACTCTTTCTTTATTTTGGTAGTTTTCTGACTGCTTTGCTAAAATTTTCAATGATTGTGTCTTTCTTCCTCCTTTTCGCAGCTAGCATTATTGAAGTCAATAGAAAGTGCAGATATTGAATGGTCAAAGGAAGTCAAAGGGTGCATGTATGATATGGTTGTTGAAGGTTTTCAACTATTAAGCCGATGGAGTGCTCGTATTTGGGAACAATGTGCATGGAAATTTTCACGGCCCTGCAAGGACTTTGCCCCTTCAGAATCAGTTGAAGTGACATCATCGGTTTCTGATTATGAAAAGGTTTCCCTTGCTTTTTTCTTGTGTATGGAAAATATGAAGAAGCTAGAACTGGATAGTGAAAAGTATTTGAAGGAACACAGTTTCAATCGTTGGCTATTGAATTTGACAATTTCCAAAAGTTTAAAATTTGTAATTTGTCGTAGGTGGTTCGCTTTAATTATAGTGCTGAGGAAAGGAAGGCTTTAGTTGAACTTGTTAGCTACATCAAAAGCATAGGATCAATGATGCAGAGGTGTGACACATTAGTTGCAGACGCCTTATGGGAAACTGTACATGCTGAGGTTCAGGATTTTGTGCAGAACACATTGGCAGCCATGTTGCGTACCACATTCCGAAAGAAAAAGGACCTTTGTAGGTTAGAATATCTATAGCTTTGTTGCTCATGGAACTTACGTTAATTTTTTTCCCGTGTTTCATTATTATTATTATTTTATTTTAATTAGTTTTTGTGATTGTGATAGCTGTACATTGTTTGATGCCTTTCAGGATACTATCTGATATGCGGACCCTATCAGCAGATTGGATGGCTAACACTACCAAGCCTGAATCTGATATGCAAACTTCACAACATGGGGGCGAAGAAAGCAAAGGAAACTTCTTTTTCCCAAGGGCAGTCGCACCTACTGCTGCACAGGTGAAACTATCGGATCTTTATTCAACACATTTGCACGTGTGCTGCTTAAGGTGGCACTTTCGACCAATTTTAATTTATGAGTGGGTTGATTCAGGTTTTGTTATTTCTCTAATGCTTCAATCAGGGGAAAGTAAAAGGAATTAGCGTAGAAGGAAATATGTTAGGGTCATGCTTGGTTGGAGGTTTTAGAGACTAGGTAATGGGAAAGGAAATCATACATGATGCTTGTTTTGAGATGATGTAATTATTCATTCCGCATATTAGTAATACATCATTCCCCAACAAATTGAAGGGTTTGGAAAATTACACACATCCATTGGCCCAACAACCCCACTTTATTCGCTGTTGAAGTTTCCCCTATTCTCATTCATTAAGCAAACAACTAACAGTAGTGCCAACATGCCTGTTTTGCTCATTATTTCTCCTCTCTAGTTTCTCTCTTGGTACTATCATATTTTATTAATCTTGTATGTCCCACTTTTCATTGTTTGGTTTTGTGTTTAACACTAGCATGATATAAATTTTAATTTCAACTTTGAGTTAAACTCAAATTTGGGCATTTTATTTATATGTTTTTGATAATTTCAATAACTAGGCATCTACATATTAAATGAAATTGGGTCTTTTATATATTGCTTTTAATAATCTTTTTGCAGAAGGAAAATGATTTTTCCTCCTACCATTTCATCCTAATAATCCTCCGAACATTCTAAGATTATGACACGTGTCATCTAACAATTCTCTCTCCCAACCATGATTTTTGGTTTTTCCACGTGTCATCAAATGATTGAGTGTGATGATTGGTAGTAACAAAGAGTAGGATGATAAATCATTACTCCAATGGAATACTCATTGCATGCCTGAGCATTACTTTAATACTTTTACTATTCCCCTTTCCATTCCTCACTTTCGAAGCAAGCGCCCCATAAGTTGTCGAAAATAGCCAAAGTGTATTTATGATTGGTAAATAACATCCTAAGTCGTTCTATTCATGAAGTTGTATTGTATAATTGAAACGATACCACTTTCGTATTTATCTTTGACACTCTAGTTATTTATCAAGTATTTACAAGTTTTTCTGAAAGGAAGTGTTTCAGACTTTTGTGTTAAATGCCCATTTTTACTTGGACCCATTACACAATCTGCCTGATCCAACTATTTTCCACCTTTCATTACAATCTTTGCAACTTTCCCTTCCTTTCTTTCAGGTACATTGCTTGCAGTTTTTGATATATGAGGTGGTGTCTGGTGGTAATATGAGGAAGCCAGGTGGTCTCTTTGGGAATAGTAGCTCTGACATTCCTGCAAATGATTTGAAACAACTGGAAACCTTTTTCTACAAACTTAACTTTTTCCTACACATACTAGACTATTCAGGTATCTCCTAAAACCTTTATCTGCTAGTGTGTTATTTAATGATGTATGGCTTAAGAAAGGAAAAAAAAATGGGCGGTCCACTAATCAACCGTTTTATGCAAATCAAAGTTTACGCGATAATGCTGCTTTCCTAGTGCTTGGGTTTGAGCTTGTATAAGCAAAACGTGATATGTTTCAAGTTGGAAGGGAAAAAGATACATGTTGAGTAGAGTTGGAATAACGGGCGGGTTGGGTAACGGATCAGAATGCGTACCATTTGAATATGGGTTGAAGAGGGTCGGGTTGGCCAAACCTCGCCCGTATACATTAATCTTTCCTAACGTTTTTATTTCTAAACATTTTAGTTACTGTAGCAACATTAACGGATCTTGGGTTCTTATGGTTTAGAGAATTCTATTTGGAATCTTCTCGTGTCATTCAGGTAAGCTTGATAGTTCATATGGTGGTCTTATAATGTATATTATGATTTATGTGGTAGATTCGAACAGTTTAGTTTCAAATAAGCATCAATTAAACAATCTACGAAACATGGATAAGTTTGTTATAAATATCGAGTCTTTTGTATTTTACTTTTTGCAGTTTCCTATAGATTGCTCTCTTCCATGGATGTTAGTGGATCATGTACTGGAGTCGCAAAATGGTGGTCTTCTTGAAAGTGTTTTGATGCCATTTGACATATACAATGATTCCGCTCAGCATGCACTTGTTGTTCTCAAGCAACGGTTTCTCTATGATGAAATCGAAGCTGAGGTAATGTACCTTAAATTCAGTCCCTTGTTTGTTGACCAGATTATTTGATTAGACCTTATGTCTGAGTCTGACTTTCTGAATACTTACTACATGCCGGTGTATATTGTCCTGATTCTTTCTTAGGTGGATAACTGTTTTGATATATTTGTCTCAAGGTTGTGTGAGTCTATATTCACACATTACAAAAGTTGGGCGGCCAGGTATTCCCTTCCCTATACTCTGCATGTGTTCTACCTGAGTTAATTTAAGGAATCTAGCTTTTACATACGGGTTACCAAATATTACAGTGAGCTGCTTGATCCTTCGTTTCTTTTCACATTGGATAATGGAGAGAAGTTTTCTGTCCGTCCAATGAGATTCACCGCCCTATTGAACATGAAAAGAGTGAAGGTAAGCATGGTATCTGTTTCGACCTAAATGATGTTAAATGGCTAAAAAGTTAAGATTAAGCTCTATTCTTTGCACAATGTCTATTTTTTCTTTTAAAACTCTACTCTTTTTACATAACCTAACAGGTCTAGCAGGTAAAATGAAGTTGCTAAAAGAGAACGGGCCAATAGTCTCCCAAAGTTTATTTATAATGCGTGAAGCCTTTTAAATCTTTTTAATCAAAACAGTAGATTATCTTTGAAATAATATTATTGTAGTATCATATCTGACAAACTAATTAATAATTATTTAAAAAATATTAAAAGTTTTGGGTCAACCCAAGTCAAGCTGACCCAACTCTACTCGCTACTCAAGTCACTGATTTTACCATATCTACATTAAAGCAACGCCGTGTTCCGTTATTTTTTTTACACATTTGTATATAATCTACAGTTACTTGGAAGGATGATCAACCTGAGGAGTTTGATTGCTGAGAGGATGAACAAATTATTTAGAGACAACCTTGAGTTTTTGTTTGATCGTTTTGAATCCCAAGACTTGTGTGCTATCGTTGTAAGTAATATTAATTCTATAAATTTCCTTTTTGTATTCTTGTTTATTCCCACTTACACCATGTCTTCTCTAAAATCTTGTTAATGGCTACTTTGTTTTTCTTTTCGCTGTGATTTAATGTTCCTTTTTTTAAATCATTAAAATTTACCCAGGAGTTGGAAAAGCTACTGGAAATCTTACAAATGACTCATGAATTCTTGTCACGAGATCTTACTATAGATTCTTTCAGTATCATGCTAAGTGAAATGATGGAGAACGTCTCTCTTGTCTCTTACTCAAGTCGACTTGCTTCTCAGGTTTATAGGAATTCTCTACTCTAGTTCCATTGTTTTAATTAGTTAAGTTTGCTTTTTTTGGGCATTTATTGTAGCATATAATTCAATTTTTATTTTTTATTTTTAATCTTTATTCTAGTGCTTTAAAACCAATTCAACGCCTTAATGTCTATTAATTTGTTTTTATTTTTTAATTTTGTTACGAATGTAATACAATCACTTTTTATTAACTAGTGCAGTAAGATGGTGTCTGGAATAAATATGTTTCTAACTGAAACAAGACTTCCATTGATCCTTTCATTATTGACCTAACCTTAATTTTGTTCTTCATCAGTAACACAATGCCTTGTAGATGCATTGAAGTATTGTACCATATGTTGGAAAGTTCTTGTTTATGCATTCTTTAATTTAATATAAATACCTTACTGTCGATGTAACATATAGTAAAATTATTATTATTATTATTATTATTATTATTATTATTATTATTATTATTATTATTATCATCATCATCATCATCATCGTTACTATTATTATTATTATTTTGGGTCCAATACCATGAACTATACGTAAGTTATGCTTTGTGGTATTGTACTGTACAAGTGAACTACAAGCGTTCGATCTCATTCTTATCAAATAGTTATATTATTCTTTTGCATCATAGTGTAGTCGTCGATCATGCATTTTGAAGTTGTACAATAGTAGTAAGTTTTATTAAATTATACTATGGTTTGCTCTGATTTTGGTTTACTTGTACTACATATGATTGATAAAGAAGCGTACATGCAAAGGACACATATGAGTTAGATTAAACTTGAATGGAATAAAATGCCTCTTGCTGCTGCATATCTCACTTCTACTTGATAAAAAAAGTGTCTCTTGCTATTGAATACCTCATCCCTCTAGTAATGTGACTTGAATCCAGAATTAGTTGGGCAGTTTTGTCTCTTCACTTTCTTCCATAACGTAGTGATTTGCTTTATCCTAGATTTGGACGGAGATGCAAAATGATTTTTTGCCTAACTTCATCCTATGTAATACAACTCAAAGATTTGTGCGGTCATCAAAAGTACCATCTGCTCCTGTTCAGAAACCGTCACTTCCATATGCCAAGCCGAACTTCTATTGTGGAACTCAAGTAAGAAATTATTACATGGAAGCATCATTATACTGATTCATGTTTCATGTTACTTACCAATATTTTGGTTAATTTTAGGAGTTGAACTCTGCCCATCAAAGCTTTGCTCGATTGCATAGTGGGTTCTTTGGTCTACCTCACATGTTCTCAATCGTAAGGCTTTTGGGTTCCAGATCATTGCCATGGCTTATCCGAGCACTACTAGATTATATATCAACCAAGGTAAGTACATGATTGGTCTTCCTTTTACTAAGAAAAGAATTGAAATTTACAATTTGCATGATTAGAAACATAGACTTAACCAGTAAACGAATTAAAAATATTATTTGCTTAAAGGAAACATAAGTTCTTGTGTCTATTAGGTTGGAAACATATGGATATAGTAACTAAAAGTAAAAAGCATTATACGACGGTCTTGTCTTGTCTTCATCTTCACTTATCATACATATGATTAGTAAAATAACTTGTTTCTTGTCGTTTTCACATGTGTATATGTATATACTGTTTGTTCTATCCTCTTGTCACTGATTAATGTGTATTATGGCCATGGTCTGACGGTGTTCTGAAAAATGATTCAGATAACAACCCTTGAACCAATGGTGACAGGATTGCAAGAAGCATTGCCAAAGTCTGTTGGTTTGCTCCCTTTTGATGGTGGTGTAACAGGTTTGTGATTGATTCTATTTTTATCTTTCACCCTGTATGCTTATGTAGTATTCATGTTTGATCATTTTATTCTTTCGCATTTACTTGGATGATTTGAATTGAAATATCTGCACTTCTCCGTGTTTAGGCTGTATGAGACTTGTCAAAGAACTTCTCAAGTGGCAATCCAAGACAGAGCTTAAAACAGAGATTCTAAATGGGATTAAAGAGGTTGGAAGTGCATTATATTGGATGGGGCTGCTTGATATTGTTTTGGTGAGTTCCCATTTTGTTAATCCAAATTAATTTCACTGTTTATTTTCTAATAATTCATAAATTGTACTTCATGGAAACTTTATATGCTGTAAAAACCTAGGAACACACGTGTATATAACTTCTTATTATCTATTATTTGAATTGTAGCATAATATAAAGCTTTTTCTTATTCTTTTAATACTGATTCAACAGAGAGAAGTGGACTCAACACAGTTCATGCAAGTCGCCTCATGGTTAGGTTTTATGCCTGGTACTGATGGTCAAATACTACAATCGCAAGAAGATGGAAATAGCCCTGTTGTCACTCTCTTCAAGTCAGCCACTGCTGCTGCTGTGTCAAGCAACCCTGTAAACCCCACACCCTTCTACACAATGTCAAAACAGGCTGAGGCTGCTGGTATGTATCATGTAATCTTACGTCTAAGGGTGGCAAATGGGTGGGTTGACCTGAAATACTTTGTGTTCAAATTCATATAAATTATCATAAATAAATTGCGTGTCAGATATGATCACAAAAAGTTATATTATTTTATAAATTGTAAGCTGTCAAGTATAATGATCAAGAGGTTTATCCCTTAAAAGTACCGTTTGGGTGACTTTGGATCTGGTCGACTCATTTGACCAGTTTTCTGGTTTAGCTAACTTATATTGATACTACCCGTTTGGTTCATTAGAAAATAATAATCAGAAACGAATTTGCCACCAGGCATTCCTGTTAGTAGGTGATTTCTATATTGGTGTAGCTGAACATCTCCATGCTTTCATCTTATTCGTAAATCTATTGATTTTGGAACCTCATAATTGGTCAAACCTTCTGATTGTTGCAGATTTGCTGTACAAGGCTAACTTAAATACTGGAAGTGTGCTTGAGTATGCCCTTGCTTTCACAAGTGCTGCATTGGACAAATATTGCACCAAATGGAGTGCAGCACCAAAGACTGGCTTCATTGACATTACCACATCAAAGGATATTTACCGTATATTTAGTGGTCTCCAAATAGTAAGTGAATTTACTTCAGCTTTGTCTTCATTCAGCTCTTCTTCTGGTCTTTTGCTTTAATAACACTTCATAACCTGTCCTGCCTCTAGCTCTTAGCAGATAATTATATATGTTGCCAATTGTCACTGGATTTTAATTAATCATCATTAGAGGTTGCAATCTTTGACCCATTTACTATGGAATGGGAGGATTTGGGCTGTGCTTTATCTCAAACCGGTCTGATAAAAATCTTTAATCAAAAGGGGAATGGGTAAAATGGGTTGGAACTTGGGAAGTCAGCCAAGGTCTATTTTTCATGCATATAACCTCCTAAATCATTTTTTTTAAAGAGACAGATTGTTATTGCTACGATATATATTCAGAATTGTAATTAACACGGTAGTTACTTGTAACTTTTTTTTTTAAAAAATGACAAAGTTTTGTAGGTCATCCCGACCCTAATCAGCCTGTTTCGACTTGCACCAAAATATACCCAATTCAACCTGAATCCATTTGATCTGCTAACCAACCTGCCTAACGAGCCCATATTGCCATCTCCAACAATCATCGTATGGAGCAGTTGGTTACCATCATATCATGTGAAGTAGGTTGAATAATTAACTAGTTACATGTAACCTAGCACGCCAATCGAACGAAGTGGCTCCATACCCTGTTAGTAAGTGAGGAAGATTAAATTCAATAATCTTCCTTGCTTAATACAGGGGAGGTGAACTGAGTGAGAGAAGGCCCTCGCCCTGATCGTATATGTTTGTATTTTGCAGGAATACTTGGAGGATTGTATGCAGGTACCCCCAAACAACCATGAAATGTTGGGGGATTCAGTGGCATGGGGTGGTTGCACAATAATCTATTTGCTTGGTCAGCAGCTACATTTTGAGCTGTTCGATTTTTCCTATCAAGTTCTGAATATTGCAGAAGTTGACAGTGCAGCAACTGGACTATCAAATAAGAGTCCTCAATCTGTTCAGGTCCCATCATTTTCGTTTAAACTTTTAACTCGAGCAACTTCCTTTTATTTTTTTCTTCCAAAAGTAGGCTCGTCGATTCCTTTTACTTTTTCCTTTATACTAAATGATGAAATAATGGAGGAATCGGCCAAGTTCGGTGACTGGGTATGGGTTGAAATGTGAGTTAAGTGCATCACCCCCACAAGCATTTTCTTTTTGTTCATTTTATATAAATAGTTAATCGTTAAATATGATGACAAAAGTTATCCTTACTAAAATTATGTAATTTTTGTTTTTTCAATAAACGTTTGAGGCTGGAAATTTTTAAAATACACTGTTGGCGACTTTCAATACACTTTTAGAATAGTTATTAACTCGGTTTCATGAATTACTCTCCTAGTTAATTAACTATAAAGCATTATATGTCATGATTCAAATACTCCATTCAGGTAGCACAAATCTGCCAATTATTTAACACGAAAAAGCTAGAAAGCTAACAAAGATATTCAATACTTGCATGTAAACTGAATGCTATCAAATATTTTAGAATTAAATATGGTATAGCAAATTATTGTTTTTTTATCCTTTATATTTACATATGAATACGATTTCTTCCCTATAAACCTTTATTTTATGATTTACGTTTTACACATTAGTTATTTGACAGAAGTTAAAGGACATAAAAGTGTACGCGGGTCAACCTAACCCAGCCTGGCTCATTTTGACCCATACAATATGGCCCCTTTCAACCTAAACCCGCTTTGACACGAGGCGCCCAACTTGAGCGCTATTGTCTGCAGGATACACAAAAAATAACATCCTTCTGTAATGTGCAGTTAATTAGAAAGGAACGATGAATTCATAGACAACTTTATCATCTTCTTTGTTTTATTCATTTTTGGCATCTGGGACTAAATTAACAACTCTCCACAGGGATGGGAAGTGCTATTAGAAGCTATGAAGAAAGCAAGACGTTTGAACAATCACGTGTTTTCGATGTTGAAGGCTCGGTGCCCTCTTGAAGATAAGCAAGCATGTGCCATTAAGCAAAGTGGAGCCCCTCTTCACCGCATCAAATTTGAGAACACTGTGTCTGCCTTTGAAACTCTGCCACAAAAAAGTTGTTAAAGTTCATTATAGTGGTAATAATACTCACACTTAGAAGACATTCATTTTGACTATGGTCTCTATAGCCACTTCTCAGATTTGAATGTAGGAATATGCATCTATTTGTATATGTGGTTAGTTATCTGGTAGGGGGATGTTAATATGCAGTGAGAACCTGTAATGCGCTGTGTTGTTGTAATGGTTGAACAGAGTCCTTGTAGCGACTTGGAAAATCAAAAGACTTGAGTCTCTCTAATGTTGACATTTCTAGTTTTCTGGTGTGTATTAACAATGCTTGTTTTCCAACCAATTTCGACACTTTGATTTGTAAGAGGGTTGATTTGAGTTGTGGTTTATGAAACTTTAACAGGTCAGAAACGGTTAAAGAAATAGCAGAACTTGGGTAAAAGTAGACGGGGTCAAATGGGCACTGAACTTTGTTAACTTGGTATATATGCCTAAATTTTAAGACTTGAAAGTTAAAACCATACATATTCCACGTCTTATACAATTTCTTTCTCATTGCTTTCACCACTTTATATAAACAAGTGACCCAAATAGTTTTTGTAGACACATCATTAAGCATATGATTTTAGCCACATTAGCAAAAAAAATTTTCATTAATAGAAGTGTGTGGATAACATCTTTACTATTAAAGACCACTCTCAATAGTTTCGTCACTTGATTTTGTCACTTAGTAACACCATTGTTACCGTTTCATCTCTTGGTATCTGTCGGTTTGGTGACGAAAGGGAAGAAGAGGAAGTGGGCCAGCAATATTATTTTAATATTTTATTATTGTTTGTTTAGTGTATGTAAATGTAGTTAATTGGTAAATGTGGGGCTCAATAATTAAAGTGACGAGAGGACTGTCGGCAGGGTCGTTTCTGTCTTTTGTCAGTTTTAGATGTGTTGATGTGACGTTGTGACCCAGCTAACAAAAAAAGTGACGAAATCACGGTCGGGAGTGGTCTAATAACACCTTAAATCTTGAAAGTAACATTTTTAAAAAATATTTGTATTTTTAGTAGTTCAAGTTTCAATATTTTCATAATTAGCCCTCCATTTAGCCTATCAAATCGCAGTCTCACTAACTACATAATTATAATTATAATTATAATTATATACTTCCCCGTTCCAATAAGTATCCGCATTACTGCTATATATGTCTCAAAATAATTGTCAACTTGCAAAAAATAACTACTAAAAATCATTAAACTTCCAATTTTACCCTTATTATTACTATCAATTAATTATTTTTTAAATAAATTCAGTCAAACTTACCTTCAATATAAAGACAAAACTGACATTTACCCAACGTATAATCATACAAAAATTATTGTGGATAATATTTATGAAAAGGAGGGAATATACTACTATAAAACTATAAATGTCATTTATTTAAGTAAACTTTAATGCACCAAATAAGCATACTTGACTTTTCAAGCATATATTTTCTTTCAAATAAATATTATCTATTTATATATATAAAACAAAGATTTTTCATTGTTTTTTAGCCATGTCACATCATGTTTTTACCTTTTCCTAAAACTCACCTAATTATGCCACATCATCAAATTATTTTTTTCTTAAAAATCTTCATAATTCCTAACATTTTCTTAAAGTTTTCAAAATTTTGAATTTCTAACAAACTACTTCCTTCTATTTTGTGAAGGTTTCTAATTTAATTTTATTATAATTTATTATAATAGCCTTTTAAATTTATGCATTACATTTAAGTAATGATTTTTTTCTACATAAAAAATAAATTCACGTTCTTACTGATATCTCATACATTGCAATGATCTAATATTATCATCATCAACTACCAAGTTTAAGGAAATTAGTTTTAATAAAATATATAAAATTGATTATTTTCTGTACATTTTAGTATACGTTAATATTGAGTTTCAATAATAAATTTTCAACAATATTAATACAATTGAAAACTTAAAAAACATATGATTAATTTTAATTTTTTTAATTACCTTGCATCGCAAGGACTCAACAAATGTATCAAAACTTAACATAATTTTGCAATTAATGGTTGTTACTTTTGTCATTCACATGGTGACAAGATCGGTGTTACCGTAATAAATGGACAGATATCCAAATTTCAACCGTTCGTAAGGAAATGAGGAGACTACATCATACTTGATGTATCAATTGATGAAAAATAAATACAAGTTCATCAATTATAATTTTAATTTATGTTACTAATCATTATCACAATGATAATTGTATTTTTTTAATTAACAACATTAAACTTACAAATTAATATAATTGTATTTTATAAATGATCGTGTATCGCACGGCTCAAGGCCTAGTATAATCATATAAGTGTATAATTCAAAATTGTTAATTGCGTAGTACCATTAAAGGAGTGTACTTACAATTTTAAAACATACTCCAATATAATACGGAAATAAGGTTATTATTGTATTCAAAATCTATCGTTTTACTCCACTACTCCCACAAGAGTCAATCAAATTAATTGCAAAAATAAAAAATAAAAACCAATTATGACGTATAAAGTAACTTAATTATACTTATACATACATCACAATCATAAATATAAAAATTACAGTATCATAGTCAAAGCTATTTTCATATGAATGATGATGACATGGCTTGCAAAATGTCTAATTATGTCAAAAAGTCAACCTTGACTTTCGAAACATTTACATTTACATTTATCACAAGATTATCATTCAACTATAATTATTAATTAGTTGTCTTTTAAGTCAGTATTTATGGTTCGAAACTCAACAAATCAATTGTATTTTACCCATTATATAGAAGTAGCAATACCAATACACTTCATAAACGCTTACCCGTTTACTTCTTCTCGTTCTTACTCTCTCATTCCGTCTCCATATACGCACATTTTTATAAAATGGTTATCCTATTGTTCTTTTTCGGGTCATTTTTTGGTATGGGGGTTAGCGATATTCCAAAAGTAAACCAACCTCGCCCATTTTTCGTGTTTGGTGACTCTTTGGTTGATAACGGCAACAACAACTTCTTGTATACAACTGCACGAGCCGATATGCCACCTTATGGCATTGATTCTCCCTCACATCTTCCAAATGGCCGCTTTTCTAATGGCCTCAACATTCCCGACATTCTCAGTTTGACGTTCATTCCCTCATTCTTTTGATCCTTAATTATATCTTACTATACGTTTTAAATTCTCAATTTAAATTTAATTTTAACCGAATTTTAAGTATATTGATGTTACCAATCGTCATCAATATTGTATATTTTAGATTAGCCATTTGCAGTAACTTTAAATTAATGTCATCATAGGTTGATCAATTAAATTGACAATTATATTATATATTAATTCTTGATAAATTTAATAATTTTGTTTAATTAACAGGTGAATATATTGGATCAGAGGCTGTACTACCTTACTTAAGTCCAGATTTGATAGATGAAAAGCTTCCAATGGGAGCAAACTTTGCTTCTGCTGGTATAGGAATACTCAATGATACAGGATTCCAGTTTGTAAGTTGTGTTTATATATTTTTTTTATGTTTAAATTTTAAAATATAATCTAGAGCAATAAAATTTCATATATTAAAAGTCAGCACAAAATATCAAATCATTGAATGTTAATTGATTTTAACGAAATAAATTCCTAGGAAATGCATTTAATGAAAAGATATACATTTAAATGCGATGCAATTATACAGGTAGTACGAGTCAAAAAAGATATAACTAGTTAACGTACTACCTGTGTATTTCAAATAAAAATTTAAATTTTTAGATATAATATACTAAAGTCACATTACTAATTATACAAGTTAAATGTTCATAATTGTAAAAATGAACAGAAACAATATAGTTAACTGTGGATGTAAATATAAAAAAGTTGTAATTCATGCAGGCAAACATAATTCGAATGCCTACACAAATACAATACTTCAAGGATTACCAACAGAGACTAAGTTCTTTACTTGGTGAAAAAGAAGCAAAAGAGCTTGTAAACAAAGGTTTAGTACTTGTTTCGTTAGGCGGCAATGATTTCGTCAACAACTATTTTTTGATTCCCTTCTCAGCTAGAGCTTTTCAGTATTCGCTTCCTGATTATGTCGCCTTTGTTATATCTGAGTATCGCAACATTTTAATGGTAAGCCTTTTCAAACAATTATAAACTCACATCTGATGGAAAAGTATAATGGAAACTTTCTGTACAGAGACTATAGTTAATATATGATGATGATGATGCAGACGTTGTACGATGTGGGAGTTAGAAGGGTGATACTGATGGGTCCTGGACCACTGGGGTGTGCACCAGCAGAGAGAGCACTATACAGTCTAGATGGTCAATGTGCAACTAGTCTTCAAGCTGCAGCCGATTTGTTTGAACCACAACTCTACCAAATGGTTCAAGACCTTAATCATCAATTAGGGTCTCATGTTTTCATTGCAGCCAACACCAAGTTGATGCATAAGGATATCATCTCAGATCCTCAAGCCTTCGGTAAGATCCTCAAGCAGTCTTGTTAAAAAAAAATCATAAGTTGTTTACGTGAATAGATGATGGTATTCATCTAAATGTTGGCCGCGTATACAACTCTTCCGGTTTTCAAGAGAATTTTATCAGGAAACTATAAAATCCTGTTTATAGTGATTTTTCACTTTACATTCTCTAGAAAAACATAAATAGGAAAATAAAATAAAATATTTTTGTAGCTAAACGCACCGTAAAACTCAATTTCTTTATTGGTCTCCTTTTGAAAATATTGATAAAGTTTTTGACCTTTTTAAATGGATTATAAATAGGATTTGAAAACTCAAACACAGCATGTTGTGGACAAGGACGGTACAACGGGGTGGGTTTATGCACTCCATGGTCATCAGTGTGCGACAATAGAGACAAGTACGTTTTCTGGGATGCTTTCCATCCAACAGAAAGAGCAAGCAGATTTATAGTTCAACAGATGATGAATGGCACAGATGACTACATGAGACCCATGAACCTAAACACAATCATGTACCTGGACTCCAACATGTAATATATTCAGTTGAAGTATCCTATATATACAATTTCTTAAGATCTTGAGTTTGAATGTTATTTTGACATGTCTGATAGTTTATTGAAGTCGATCGAGCATGCATTAATCTATCTGCAGAATAAACAACGTTATGTCGAAAATTTTGTTCAAAATCTTTATGTAATTACAACAACAGGGTGATAGAAAACTTTTCAAAATATGAGCCAATTCTTGAAATAAAATAAATTGATACACTCCTTTATTACAGTTGTTTTAAATATATTTTAATTTAATGTTTGTGGTCCTTCTCATATTAATGACTTTTCATAAGATATCAATATGACATGTAAACAGTATGAATTTCATGAATATTGATACAGTATATGCTGCGTTAAGTTATTTTGTTTTGATAAACAAACGCAAAGAAACTACATTTGTATTTGTATGAGTAAAGCTAAGTGCATATATATATATATATATATATATATATATATATATATATATATATTAATATTAGGTATACTTGAAATTATTTGACTACGGTTTCATAGAATCTATAACCCCATGATGGTGCTTAGCTACGCATCGCCTTATGGATGGGGCATAACCCAATGGCCCGGTTGTTGTCACTAGCTAGTACTTTACGGGCTCCGAATTCATTAAGCCTCTGCATACAATATATTAGCGTGTAGTACAGTATGTTAATGAAACATCAGATATATTACATAGTACGTGTATAATTGTGTTTGCCATGTGATTTTCTTGCCCCAAAGAGAATGAAAAGGGAAAAAAATGGCTTACAGTTAATGATTCTTGCATAGGTACGAAGGTAAGGGTGTGTTTGGTTGGAGGATGTAGAAATGATGAATGGGATCGATACCCATAATATTTGTTTGTTTAAGAGGTTTACAAATTAAAATGTGGGTTTCAAACCCTTCGACCCAAACCCATCAAAGGGGGTGATGGAATTAAAATGTCGTTTTTTAATAGATTAATTAATGTAATTAGTTTTTGGGGACGGATAAAACAATCAATTCCTTCAAACTTGTTTTAGACTTTATGGCTGAGAATTATAGTCGATCTATTTGGTCGTTGAAGAAAAACTTTTAGACAAATCCGTCATAAATCATTCATTACAACAACTCTCAATTGCTAGTGGTTGCAACTTTTGATCCATAGTCATCATCATCATAAATATATATATATATATATATATATATATATATATATATATATATATATATATATAGCCAAAGGTTCAAATGAGAACCAGCAAAAGTACAGAACTGCGAGAACTTTTAAATTATAGAAATTTTCACATGTTTAATGATTCAATCACATGTAATTATTGATGTAGATTAATGTTAAACAAAAAATAGTTTAACAAAACCTCAAAATAACATTTAAAATCAAATTTATATTTTTTCGTTCACATGTGCACATTTGACCTGTGTACATGTGAACATTTCATATATTCAATAATTTAACATATTTTTAGTGATTTTTAACTTTATTTATCAATAATATGAACATTAAATAACATCTATATGTAATTTGTTGCGTTTACATGTATAAAACAATATAATTTAAAAGTTCTTGCAGTTCTGTACCTTTTTGTGATTACCATCTGAACCTTATATATATATATATATATATATATATATATATATATATATATATATATATAGCCAAAGGGTATATGTATGTATTACAGTATTAGTATACAACTTCATATTCCAATTAGATGCAATTTTTGGTACATTTGAAAGTATGTCGTTGATAATGCCCTTGTCGTGGGTCCCTGATTTTTTCTTCTCATTTATCGATTATTTTTGTGGCCCCTGGCCCCTAGACACGAATTGCAGAAACAGCTGGTATATATTACATACAGATATATATCATTCGTTCGTACCTATTTGGATGATGATATACTTATCCATACATAACTAAATATGCTTTATATAGAGTTGTATATCACAAAATTAATGCATTATAAAGCTTGTTTATTGGTGCATTAACAACGAGTGGCACGATGTGTTGGGAGTGGCCAGAAAAAGAGTCGGAACAATGACGGAAATACACTGGTTAGGCCGCGTACATCTGAGTAGAAAAAGATTCGCTCTCACTGAATAACTTGATAAACATAAAAAAACCTACGTCGTTTACCCGTTTATCCAAAATTAGGTCTGATGTATGAACTTTGAGAACACAATGTGCAATTATTGTCACATAACTAAAATGCATAAGTTCATGAAACATTTATTCATTTCGAGACATATCTGAACGAGATAAGACATTTCATGATGCATACTACAAAAATAAACGTACAATATGAATTACTCATCAATCTGAAACACTTATAATGTAAATTCGACAAACAATATACTAAAACTCAATAGATGCATTTTGCAGCTAGGAAATAACTAGAATTCATCAAGTGATTGATATGATGGTGTCGTCTATCAGACGTTTTCTTCAGCGTCCAGCGCCATTATGGTGCTGAGATTCATGGGGGACATGTAGTCGCTAGCCCCTATCATGATTTGTTGTACAATAATTCGGTTTGCTTTCTCCGATGGGTGAAAAGGATCCCAAAATGCATTAAGATCTCTATTAGGACACAAATTCGACATAGGTGTGCATAGTCCAATTCCATTATACGGTCCTTGTCCACAACATGCTACCTTAGACGTAACGAATCCTACACATAATGTACAGAAAAATCACGATTAATATAATTTTAAGCATTTGTATGTAGTTATTTACTAGAGTAGGCGACGTATGTACCGTATCTTGCAGGGTCTCTGACAAAGTCGATGCTAGTTTGGCGAATATTTGCACCAATAAATATATGACTCCCTAATTCATTGTTGAGACCATCTAGCATTGTTTGAAGTTGAGGGTTAAACAAACCCGCCGCTCTTTGCAACTCAGGCGAGCATTCGCCATTTCTGCTACGTTGGGCTAGTTCTGCGGGCACACACCCTAATGGGCCTGTCCCTGTAACTAGAACCCTACGTAATCCCAATTCGTAAAGATGCTGCATTTAAAAAGAATTACTATGTCACATGATTTAATTGACATGTATATATGGTGGTTTTATTAAATTATTAAAACATATTAATTACTAAAACGACTAAAATAGGGTAGTAGATGGAGTCAAGTCTTTAGAATAGTAAAATGCACCATCTTTGTTGAGTAATAACTTCAAATTAAATGCTTTTATTACATGGTAGAACCTACTTCTATCTTTAGTAATAAGTATGTGTCAAAATATACAACTACCTCCACTTACCTTTCTTTCTTTAGAAATAAATAAATTCCTGTACACCATTTCAATTTTATCAGTTGCATTGCATGATCCAATTTTCCAAAGTTAAGCTTGGTTTTTCACATGTTTCATGTACTATATATATATTATATATATATAAAGTAGTAATAGTAATATATAGGCGTACATGCATTATCATTTATTAAAATTCTAACAATAAGCCTGATTCATTCACATTTTCAACACACATAATATATATTTGAGTGAACAAGAAAAGGCAATAAGAGTATACATTGGAAATATAGTGAGGTAAAGTGACTAATTACCTTTAGAACTTTACGGTACTCCGAGACGATGTAGACAACATAATCGGGTAGGGCAAACTGTCGAGATCTAGCAGAGAAAGGGACCAAATAGTAGTTGTTCACAAAATCATTGCCTCCCAATGTTATGAGCGTTAAAGCTCGGCTGATAAGCTTTTCGGTCTCTTCGTGGCCGATTATATCACTCACCCTTTGCTTATATTGTTGCAAATATTGCATTTGTGTTCCTATCCTTATGATATTTGCCTGCACCACAACATTTTCTATGATTAACCGAAATATTTCTTATACCAAAAACAGAGTAACAGACCAAACAATCCCCTTTACTATGCACACTCTCACAAGGGTGGAGCTTTCAGAATGTTTCAACTTAGAAGGAAAAAATTGTTTTTTTAGAAAACTTTTCAAGGGTACAAAAATTATAAAATGTTGTTAATACTCTTATAATAATTTTCTTTTACGTAATTTGAAATTTTTTAATGAGTAGATGAATGTACATCCGCCTACTGACACTCGTATTTTCTTAGCATATTAATCTATGTATTCTAATTAAGGTGTTTATAATGTACACTCTCTGAACTTCAATTCATAGCCAAAATTGAAATAATTACTTACAAATTTTCACATTTTAAACGATGGAGATCTTGGCTAAATGCCTAAATCAACATGTAAAAAGGGTACAATATCTAATTGACTTACAAACTGGACGCCGGTATCGTTGAGTATTCCAACTCCAGCAGAAGCAAAATTTGCTCCAACTAGTAACTTTTTGCCTGTCAGCATAGGACTTAGATATGGCAATGTTGCTTCTGAACCTATCGCCTCACCTGATAATAATCAATCAAATTTATTTATTACAGTATTAACTATAAAAAGATGCGAAAAATGCTGTTATGAATAATGTATTGTGCATGCATGATGCATATTAATGTGCTTAAATTGCATTTTCTCTAAATGTACTTGTTTAATATGAGTATGACATTTATTTCGTTTTCAAAGTTATTAATAAGGTATAATTGCATATAATCTAGTCACTTAACTCAGAATAGTTAAACACATGAAATACAAACATTTAATCATATAAGTCAATCCTAAAGCAATAAATAATTCAAAATAACAATTTTCCAAGATTTTTAAAGTAAACTTAACTGATAAGATCAGGGATGTTAAGTCCATTAGAGAAACGTCCGGTAGGGCGTTTAGTGGGATAATCAATCCCATAAGGTGCATTATCGGCACGAGCAGTTGTAGCCAAGAAATTATTGTTGCCATTATCAACCAACGAGTCACCAAACACGAAGAAAGCTCGAGCATCAACTTTTAGAACAACAACATTTGTCAACATTGCAAAGAACAAGAACCAAAACATACCATGTGAATTTGAGGTTGCCATTTTAGTGCAACAAGATTTGTGTAAGTTATTTGCACACTTACAAAGAATGAATTTTATGAGATTCTTTGTATGTGCATGTGATGCTGCTGAAAGCAAGATGCCAATGGGTGTTTAAATATACAGTGGGGAGTAATATTTGCCCAATCCCAACTGCACATGGTTGAGGTAGTTTTGGTGCATTTAATTACACAGTGAATAAATTACTACATTTCCACCTAGCTTTTTTCTATAAGATATGATTTTTATGGTGCAGAAGACAAAATGAGCAGTTAGAATGACTTGGGTAACTAATGAATTTTTGGTATTTAGTATAAAAACATATCAAGTTTGATTGGCTGGCTTGAGTCATACAACCAAATTTTTCTGTGCCTTGTTTTTGATTTTGATAATAGGGGATCATAAAGCACCTAAATTAGGTAATTGTTGCTAAAAAAGTTTTTGCATTCGGTACTTCAAGGTTACAATATATAAACATACATAAAATGATGGTTGCTATTGACAACATCTAAGTTAGTATAAAAGCATGAACGGAACATATAAATATATAAAAATTGAAGGACATCGAGCGTAAAGTTTCTTATACAAAATTGGTTAAAAACACATAGATTTGGTGATACTGAGAGCATATGTGATATACTCATAAACATAATCGATCAGCTGTTACAGCTAACAACATATAGCGTAAATTTACACTTTTACATAGTTAAAGGTGCTTCTTGTACATATGCATAATTGACTTGAAATACATGCAACTTTTTTTAATAGCAAAATAACTCGCATTATTGCGTGTGTTTTTTGAAATTGAACTCACAGATTATTGTATGATGATAAATCATTCATGGTATTGCTAGGCAAAGACTTGTAATTGGTCCTAGTTGCACTAAAACAGATGATAAAAAAAAAAAAAAAAAAAATCGTTCGTTTTTCATGTGACGTTTTAAAAATGGGACAAACCTCATTAAAAGAGAAGGGAATTGAAGTTACAATTCCTGATATATAGTTAGGTAAAGGTATAGTCATTGAAATGCCAAAGTAAATACATATCTAGTACGTGTAGTTAATGAGCTAAAGCTGCTTTGTAGGTTAAGTCACTTAAGTAGGTGAAAATTAACAAAAAACAATTTTGTTACTTTAAATTAATTTAAAAGTAACAATTTTGTTACTTTTTTACATTGAAATTTCAATTTTTAATAATTTTTTACATTAAAAGCCTTTCCACTTCAATGAAAAAGGTTTTCAAAAGTTTTTCTATTCTAATCTACACACAAAAGCATATAACAAACTTTAAACTCTTAAAACTCTTATAAAAATATCATACTTGCATGTCTTATTATATAAACAAATATTCTATCCTAAACACACATTTCACATTTTTGAAACTATTCAGACTCTCGCATCGTCTTATCACTCTTTTACATCTCATTACCACGTTACCACCACCACCCCTAGATCTCTAAACGAGTCGAGCTTTTATCGAGAAACTCGAGCTCGGCTCGAGCTTGAGCTTGATCGAGTCAAGCTTTTCTCGAGTTCGAGCTTTTAAGAGCTCGGTTCGAACTGTTAACGAGCTTTTCGAGCGTTAATTAATATCTATATGTGTATATATGTGTGTGTGTGCACGCGCGCGTGTAATTTGTCAATGATATTGTTACTAAATTTGAAATTGTTAAACTATTTATGAAGTTTTTGACTTGTTTTCACAATTTATTTTAATTATATATATATTTGTATTAATTTGTATTATTGATTTTTATTTTTAAATAAATATAAAATAAGTTTGTATATTAAAAATTATTTTTATATAAAATTTCGAACTTTTCTAGTCGAACTTGAGCCATTCTAGAACATTTTTTAGTCGAACTCGAGCTTACCCTAAATGAGTCGAACCGAGCTCGAGCCCTTTTGAACTCGAGCTCGGCTCGACTCGGTTATAGCCCTAACCACGCCTTCTCGTGGCGGTAGACTGCCGGTATACACATAAAGGTGGCTTAATTAATGTTTAGTCTCGTTTCTTATGATTGATCATAGAACTCTATCGGATGATTGTTTTTCAATCGAGTAATCCTAAATAGGCATATAATATAGGCCTAAATCATCTCTCTTTATATTCACCAATCAGTTTCTCACTTCAACCAATCATACTTTTAGGCCTTGATTTACGTCTATATATTTAGGCCTACTAAGCATTTTTCTTTTTAATATATAGAAAGACAAAGTTAACAAGTGAGTATCGTTTAAGTGGTACTTTTATTAAGTGTGTCTACATATTTTGGTCAACACTTAACTTGGTATCCAACTTTTACACTCATTATTATGAGGTTAGAATATTATTTATCTTATATTACTAAAGAAATTTTTAATGGAAGTGCCTTACAATGTTGTTTATTATTACAATTTGTTTTAGAAAAGAAAATTAATCAAGATTTTTTCAAAGATGGATATTACTCTTGATTGAATATTAAAATAATAAAAAAAAATGGAGCATATTCTGGATTTTGACATGCTTTTTGGATTGATTGTTGATATAAAGGTTAAGGATGAATTTTAATAGGCTTTATGCTTTGGAGAGTGGAGACTACAAAAGATTGTAGGCTTGCTGTAGCCATGAAATTCACTTGTGGGCTGGTGGGCTTAATAGAAGGCCCATTGAATCTGGTCTTGACAAACAGGCCTAATGAGTGGATTTGCACCATTGAACCCACTAGAAATATAAGTGCATGACTCCATGGAGGTTTCAATGGAACAAAATTACGTACACCTTCATAAATCATTTGAATTAAACAAAAGTTTTCGCATTCCTTTGGATTACTTCCAGGGTCAAAAGTGTAAATGATAATTGGTCAAAAATGCACTTGCACTCAACTAATTTCCTATCTATCCCTTCGAAAAAAATAAAGTTGCTGCTAATATAAAGAGAATACGACCCAGTAGTATGCAGACATTGTTGGATCAGTTAAGATACTAATTAGGTTGCTAATTGAATATATTCACAACTATGTATAAGCAGAAAAACAGTTTCATTTATAACACTAATGCATTGTTGCCTTCATTTCTCTACACGTCTTTCTTTTATAGATGTTGATGAAGAAAATGTTGTTCGGCCTGCCAAATGGGAACGGTAAGGACCGATGTTGGCGCCAAAATAGGTGGTCTGCTCAGGTTGGGTTAGTTCAGATTCGGTTGACCATAAACACTTACTGTCAAATATGATTACCAAAGTTAAATTTTTTAACTAGTAATCTAGTATTAAAAATATGGACCTGTTGGTATGTAGATATAAAATTAACTACTGAACAAGGACTCCTATTATGCTCAAAATCAACAAAATGGCAATGCTGAGAGATATTACTAATTCGAAGCTCGACGAACATGATGCAAAGCTCATATATGAGGTTGATTCCACCCTTATTCGAAATGGCATACGATGATTTGAAAACAAAATAATCGTCAATATCTAAAGACTAAAACAAATTTTGTTTCAATTAAACCTATATTTTAAGTACAACGAGGAGTTACCATGGTGAGTGCAGGGAGATGCAAGAACTGGTTTTGCATTTATGATATGAACATATAATGGGACAGGTAAACATATGTAGTACAAGTGGTCTTTTATTTTTATTAGTACTAAGTTTTTCGAATAATTGTTTCTGGGTTGAAGACAATGTGCATATGAGTCTCTGATCTATATTAATTAAACGTAGATAAAAGTACAAACCAATGAATACGAGGAGAGTAAAATATTGAATTTTTTAGAAAGACAATTACCTACGCAACTCACTACCACGTATATATACATTAATCCATAAATATATACAATTGCTCCATCTCAAGACTTGAACGTCCAACCTCATGATTGGAAAGATCACCATGATACCGCAAAGCCAATGACCCATTGGTATATCCAAATGATGCTAGCACCATCATATTTGTTTAACTATAAAATAAATGTGTTTACTAAACTTTTAACCTTGTATTATTTCATTGAAACAAAAATAATCTATATTAAACATTTTCTTTAGTGTCACACATCAAAAAATACGTGTAAGTTCATATTAGTATTTAGTTTAGTAACAATATGTTTTTAGAGTATTTAACAAAGTAAAAAGCTAGTAATTATAAGGAAAGATTGTAATTTTAACGATAATGTTTCATCATTAACGAAATGTGAAGATCTTAATGATAATCTGTAAAATTCTGCTAAACATACCATTTAGGTTATGTTTAAGATCGTAAACTTTATAAGAAAATTATTAATTTCTGTTAAAAATTGTCATTAGTATGAAACAGTTAATCAATTACAGTTAAAAAATGAACATTAATAAAAAAACGTAAACAAGCGATGAAGTTATAATTTTTAAAAAATCAAATTAGTATCGGCTCAAGTCTATAATTATAGATAGTACTCGACAAGTAGGTTTCGTGTCAAGCTCCCTTTTGTAGCACGTAATTAAATTGATTTTAACTTTGGCACTACATATGACTATTTATTTTTTAAATTAAACTATATTACATCCATAGATCTTAAATGTTTTTAAATATAAATTAAATTCCTATCCACCAGCTCTAACTCTCTGCTACCGCCAACCACACATTCATTATTCAACAATATAAATAATAAATAATAAATATATAATTAATTATAAATATTTTTAAGAAACTATTTTTATGTAAAGAGAAAATAAATAACTATAATAATATTTAGAATTAAACATTTTAAGCTTTGACAGTCACTTAAAAATTATGTGAACTTTTCAAAGTATATTTATTTATAATTAAAATTCTTAATTTGTTTTTGTCAATAATATTTGATTTGATTATCATCACCACAAGTTACTTGCCAGCCTACCTACAACCAAAAATTTAATAGCAATAGCAAATGCTTTTAATAGTAAATTGATTTCTAGAAAGTCAAATTTTTGAACATGATATGCTTTCCCATTTCATGTGACTACTCCCGCCCAATATATGCATTAAATTAAAAACTATGTATTAAATTTCTATTTTTTTTTTACAAAAAGGGATATATGATATAAGGCCAAAGTTTCGATAAATAATTATTAATTAGGTTTATTATAAAAAAAAATGTTATTTCATTCGTTTTGCATACACGAAAGATTTTGTTTGTGTAAATTAAGTATATGTGTTTATTTGTCTAATTGTAATAATGCGCCCTCACACGAGTTGCTTATTCCAATTCCAAATTGATGTTGAAAAAAAAAAAAAACTCTACTCATGTGTATTATTAATGTAAATATTTTCTTTTTAATTCAAAATTACAGTTAATATGCGCGTTTAATACACCGAAACTTTCATTTTATTTGATATGATATGAATTAAATGTGATTTTCAATTAAAAAAAAAACTTTTAGTGTAGTGAATGTCTATAATTCCCTTATTGAAGCCCTAATTTGTTAAGACTATCATCAACATTTTCCTACAAATAAACAAGAAATAAAACACGTGTACTCGTTATACTTAATTTCACCTACATTTTTTTATTAGTATTTATGATTTCGCGTTTAATACACTGAAACTTTTATTTTATTTTATATGAATTAAATGTGATTTTCAATTCTTTTAAAACTTTGAGTTTAGTGAATGTCTATAATTTCTCTTATTGGCTATCATCAATATTTCCCTACAAATAAACTAGAAATAAAACACATGTACTCGTTATACTTAATTTCACCAACATTTGAACTAAAAAGTATCTTGAAAATATTTTATTAATATTTATGAAACTCGATCACTAAGTGTTAAAATTGAGTTTGAAAAAATCTTTGTCTAAGGAGATGGATAAAGACAATGATACAAGACACCGATATATGTTTTCTTGTGTGGACTAAAAATGTGTCTCATATTTACAAGTCTCCTTAATTTATTTCGACATTTCCTTGTCTTCCCATTTTTGGTGTTGTGTAATCGTACATCTTATAAGCATATTATTCTTAAAAACCTGTCTTCTAGCTTGATGCAATTGACTCATGTAACCATTTGTTTGAACCAGCATGTATTTTATCATAGGAAGAAATTATTTATAATCCTAACAAATCATCGTAATTCATCCTTCTAATCTTATGCGAGAATGATTGATATGTATAGTCGACGGATGTTTGTCCGTCTAGATAAGAATGTACAAAAACGGTTCAGAATGGTCAAACCGATAAATGAACCGGGACATAACCATAACCGGGCCGAGGATATATATATATATATATATATATAGGATTGGCATCATGTGAAAACAAGGGGATAAAATAAAAACGGTGAAAACAGATTTCAACCCTTGGATCAAAAAATATATATATAAAAAGGGGTGGAGATAAAATAAAAACGGTAAAAACAGTTGACATTCACAATTTAATTTAGTGTGAAGTTGTTTTTTTTTTTGTTTCACACTTAATTTTTAAACGTGAAGCTTATTTTTTTGGCTTCACATAAAATTTACGAATTGTGAAGGTTGAAAATTAAGCTTCACACATTCATAAATTTATGTGAAGCCAAAAAAATTAAACTTCACATTTAAAATGTTTCTAAATTTATGTGAAGCAAAAAAAAAATAATAAAGGTTCACAATGAAAACTTTACGAAAAATAAAAAAGTATAAGGGTTCACAATAAAAAAAAAATATGTGAAGCGAAAAATTTAAAAGTTCACAACTAAAAAAAATTGTGAATGCATATTGAGATCGTTTTCACCGTTTTTATTTTAACTTCTTGTTTTCACCAGAACCGAACCCTGTACAGGGATCCCAACCCTTGGATCAATATATATATATATAAATTATATATATATACATGTGTGTGTGTGTGTAGGTGTGATCCTTGGTTCCACTTTTCATTCAATTATGGATATGGTCTGGTCCGTTTTCAGAATTGCAAAAACTGTTAAAACCTATTAAGAACCAGCCACTTAGGGTATTAGATAAGTATCATACATATATAAGGATGAAAAAAAATTCTCTAACCCGACAACTTTCGAGTTGGATTTAGGGATGTTTAATCGGTTTCGGGGCATGAATGGGTGATATATTAGTAATGTATATATACTATTGGTCATAGCCCAAGTGGTACTTCCACCGCAAACGCTTAAACTCTATATGTATGACCGACATGTCAGGAGTTCGAATCTGTGTCTCAGTATATGTGGGTAATTGTGGACAGATAATTTGTCCGATGTTGATGCTCCGTGCGGATGGGGCGGACACTTACCATTAAAATATGATACGAGGGTCAAGGGTACCTTCCAAATTAACTTTTTTTTTTACTATACTATCAACTATATTGACCCTTTAAAGACGTTATTATTTTAAACATTAATTTGTTTTTTTAACTATACTATCAATTATATTGACCCTTTAAAGACGTTTTTTTTTAAACATTGATTTGTTTTATCAATTTTTTATCACCGTAATAAAAAAACACTAATGTAACAATGTTATACTCAACCAACCATATCTCATAATCAGTTCAGCTTAATTATTATTCTTTAATATTTTTAAAGTGTGGATTCTAAGGGGAAAGAGGAACAGAAAAACTAACTGTTGATTTTTGTGATCAATGACTCAGATTCGCAACATTGTATTTCACGTGAACACTGCATTTTATATAAAATGTTGTGTTGTTAACATGTAGCGAATTCAAACTGTTTGATCATAAAAAATAATGACTGGGATAATCTGCCTCTAATTTCCTTAAAATACAGTTGATCCTTAAAGCTTTACCCCTTTAATTATTCATGTCATCTTAATTTTATATCAACCATAAGGTGGTTAAAATTATTATAAACCGTCTCATTGACATTCCTTTTTTTATGCCGACATCGGTGAAAACCCATTCTAATCATGCTTGAAATGGATCAAAAGTAAATCCACTTGATGAAATTACACGTTGAATTGGGAACAAATTTAAGTCACCTTATCTATTCTGCCCTTTGACTTAGTCTACAAATCTAAACACCATAATTAGTTGACCAGCCATTGCCAACAAGAACGACACACGTGGCAATTACATGACGCCCTACGTACACACCAAACGCGATTTATACACAACGGGACGGGATGGTTAGTAACCAATTCCAAAGCTACCACATGCATTGTCATGGTTTGCAAAACTATATTTTTTTATCCTTTTTTCTGAAAAAAATAAAATGAAAGAATTATGTGGTCAGGAACAAAAGAAAATATAATTTCAAACACTATTTCTAATATAAGTCAAAACACAGTGGCTTTTGGGTTTGATTTACCCGCTAACACTTCAATGTCTGTTTATCTTTAATTTTCTAGGTTTTCTAGATAATCATAAGTAGTGATGAATTTAAAAGGGAGTCGCTCTCAAAAAATTTAAAATTACGAAATAAAAATAAAAAATTTAAGATTATTAGTGACAGTATAAAAAATTTACACCCTCAAAATCATAGGAAAGAAAAATTGCCCTCTCATATATAAAATCATAGCTCTGTTCCTGATCATAAGTATTGTTAAAACTTTAAAATAAACATTAAAGATTAATATGGTTTAAGATAAATTAATTTAATCATACAAGCCAAGTTAGACTTATTTCACATGGTCACTGGTCTAGCGGTATCGTAATGACCGTTTTAACCATGAGGTTGGATGGTTCAAGTTCTGAGGACGGGATAAGTTGTATATATTTGTAAATTAATGTATATATTCACTAGTGAAATGTGTGAGTACTTCCTTTTTGAAAAAAATACTATACTTATTTGAGAGATGATTCATGGAAAACTTTTGTGGCATTTAACTTCGACATAAATTGAAAATACTTTTATTTTGTTGAAAGTCTAATATTTCCCGTATAATATAATTAACATAAATATATATTTGTTACAACTGAAACTTAAAATCACAATCTCATATGCAGGTGATAATAGGTGTTAAAAGTCATTTTGGTCATTGATACTTATCGTCTTAGATTTCTTGTATCGTCATCTTTCATCACTCGTCATTATCTTTTACCACCAGACTCGTGACCTCTTTGACCAACACTTGCCAACTAATTTGAACGCCGTCTTCACCGATACTTTAGAATCATCCTCACCCGCACTGTTGCTTTTGGCATGCCGATACTATCCGATTAGAAATCAAGCATTAAATTCACTCACTAAGAATTTTACATGACCGAGTCTTAAATAAACCAAATATATGTAACCCTATCTCAATTCCTGTCAAATCTAAGTGTTTTAGTATATACATTTTCTCTATATAAACAGTATTGTTCTCTTTTAGAAATACGAGCAATCACACATACTATTGTGAATATGTACATTAATACTGCTAGGCTAATGGTCAATTGGTGACAGTCTTATGTTCTCAGTTAATTAAATTTAGTAAAAAAAAAGTCAAAAATAAATTACAAAAATAACTATACTATATGTTCTAAATTAAGTTGATATTCACAACATAACAACCAAGGTCATTTTAATCCTTATAAGACGATATACCTTTCTTGATTCATTTCAACCCTTTAACCAATTTTATGTTACGACAAGAACAAGTGTTACTATAATTGCAATAAACGACGGGAATACATCCCCTGAAATAAACAACTTAAGTTAAAAGATAATATCCTAAAATAATTATTTACCACTCTGTACGTCTCAATTTTATTATCCACTTTACTATGTTTGTCTGATAAATAAAATAATTCCACTTATAAAAATATAATTATAAAAAATCATTAAAGTCTCAATTACACTCTCATTTATTATTCTTAATAACTCATTTTTTAAATTTCAAATCAAATTTGTCTTGATTATAAGGATAAAAATAACATTTACTCACTATATCTTAAATCTAATAATTTTTATTTGGGTACAATATAATTAATTAAGTCACTATATCTTAAATCTAATAATTTTTATTTGGGTACAATATAATTAATTAAGACGGAAGGAGAGAGTAATAATTATTATAGTTATAGTTATGAATCTAAAATACGTGTAATTAGTGCAATATTTAGCTAATATATTTATTATAGTTATAGTTATGAATCTAAAATACGTGTAATTAGTGCAATATTTAGCTAATATATCATTTTCAACCCTACATTTAAATCGAATTTACTTGGTAAAAAAAACTTACAATTTTTACTATAATAAATAAATAATTAAGATAATTATTATTTCCTTAAAAAAAAACAATAAAAATAAAAAACAACACATAATAGTTTTAGCATTAAAAAGTTCGTTGGGGTAGTTGCAACCCACCCTACCTCCATTCTTTCTTCTTTAAATTCCCAATTTTCCCCCCTCTTCTTCATATCACATTTTCCCCAATTTCCCTCAATTTCTTCCATCAAATTCACACGTAATTCTTCAACTTCCGATCAATTCAATCTACCAGTTCTCCATGGCGGACACACAACAACCACCGTCGCCGTCTCCGGCGCCGGCGACCACCAGAACGCTCCCCAATTTCTTACTTTCTGTAAAACTAAAATACGTGAAATTAGGCTACCATTACTTAATCTCTCATGGTATGTACCTATTACTAACTCCCGTACTCGCAATCGTAGCGATTCACTTATCGACACTTACGACACATGATTTACTCCATTTATGGGACCAACTTCGATTCAATTTAATCACAGTCGTTATATGTTCGACATTACTCGTGTTTTTAGCCACACTTTACTTCATGAGCAGACCTAAAAAGGTTTATTTAGTTGATTTCGCGTGTTACAAACCCGATGATGAACGAATTGTAACGCGAGAAATATTTATGGACCGATCAACTCGAGCGGGAACATTTACTGAAGAAAATTTAGCTTTTCAGAAGAAGATATTAGAACGTTCGGGTTTAGGTCAAAAGACGTATTTTCCGGAAGCTGTTTTGGCGATTCCACCTAATCCGTGTATGGCGGAAGCGCGAAAAGAGGCGGAAATGGTTATGTACGGTGCGATCGATGATTTGTTGGCGAAAACGGGAGTGAAAGCAAAGGAAATTGGGATATTGATTGTGAATTGTAGCTTGTTTTGTCCAACACCTTCATTGAGTTCAATGATTGTGAATCATTATAAGCTTAGAGGAAATGTTATGAGTTATAATCTTGGTGGCATGGGTTGTAGTGCTGGTTTGATTGCCATTGATCTTGCAAAGCAACTATTGCAGGTAATTTTATTTCTTATTTTATTTAAAATAATAAAATTATAGTTCTTGAAGGCCCTGTGCAAAAAATATCGACTTATTTACTAGTAACAAGACTTAAACATAACAAAAGTTTAGAAGATTTATCTTCTAATAATGAACAGAATTATGCTGAAGATCAGTGTTTTCGTAATTTTGAAGTAGTTACTTTTTGAAACTTGTGCATTATTTTTTGGATCAATTTTAAGATAAAAAATCTGATTATATTGTATATATTTGGTGTGATAAAAGTTATGGATATTTAAGGATTATGAATTATTTGATAAATGAAATGACGTTTTATGTTTGTTGATAATAGGTGAACCCTAATTCGTATGCTATGGTAGTAAGCACGGAAAACATAACATTAAATTGGTACTTTGGAAACAATAGGTCAATGCTTGTGTCAAACTGTTTATTTCGAATGGGAGGTGCCGCGGTTTTGTTGTCAAATCGGTCATCTGATCGTCGTCGTTCAAAGTATCAACTCATTCATACTGTTCGAACACATAAAGGTGCGGACGACAGGTGTTATAATTGTGTTTTCCAAGAAGAAGACGAGAACAAAAAAATTGGTGTGGCACTTTCGAAAGATCTTATGGCGGTTGCGGGTGAGGCCTTGAAAACGAATATCACAACGCTTGGACCTTTAGTGCTTCCTATGTCGGAACAACTGTTGTTTTTCGCGACATTGGTTGCTAGAAAAGTGTTTCAAATGAAAATTAAACCATACATCCCGGATTTTAAGCTTGCGTTTGAGCACTTTTGTATTCATGCTGGAGGACGAGCGGTTCTTGATGAGTTGGAAAAGAATCTCGATTTAGCTGATTGGCATATGGAACCTTCTAGAATGACGCTAAATAGGTTTGGAAACACGTCTAGTAGCTCGTTGTGGTACGAATTAGCTTATTCTGAGGCCAAGGGCAGAATAAGAAAGGGCGATCGCTCATGGCAAATAGCTTTTGGATCAGGTTTTAAATGTAACAGTGCAGTCTGGAGAGCGTTGAAAACAATTGATCCGACTAAGGAGAAAAACCCTTGGACTGATGAGATTGATAATTTCCCGGTTCATGTTCCGAAAATCGAGAAAATCGGTTCTTAAAATTATTAAATTTATATATTTACTTAATTATTCTTTATGATTTTAAAGGTTTGATATGACAAAAAAAAAAATACATATAATATTGTTGTTATGTTATTAGTGAAAGTAAAAGAGGCAATTGCCATTTAACTTTCAATTATCATGTATGTATTGGTTGGTTTATACTTGGATAATATACTTAGAATTTGTTCAAATGTTACATTATAAAAGTTGTTACGACTAAAATGTAAATAGTATACCTTAAACTATAATATAATAAATATAAATATACTTTATTTTATAATATCTAAATGTAAACAATATTATGAGTATGACAGTACTCCAACTTGACCCAATATTTAATTATTTATTTATGCCAACAATGGAGCTGTCTATTACTGTAGCTTCATAAATTAAATTAAATTTTATATAAAAACAATAAACAGTTATTGTAAAAACATGAAATTTTTATGATATAACTATTTCGCGCAATACCCGAAGGGTTGTTTTTATATGTTTTTAAACACGATTCTTATAAGATAAAATTAATCAAATTTTAATTAATAATAGTAAAGATTGGTTGTATTGAATGACTAAAGTATTGCAAAAGTAATTTAAAAATATTTGGTTTTTGGGAGTAGTGTTGTTGTGCAAGGGGATGAATTAGATCACCGAAGTAAAGAGCGGGTGGTTGAACAAAGTAATGACCAATATGATACACTTGCCACTTCATCCAATAAAATATGTACACACACTTTTGTGCTTACAAATAAATGACTCCGATTCAGTGTGTTAGAGAGTTATGATGTACTCAAATTTATAAGGGTATGTTTATGATGCAGTGTATTTATAATGCATTGAATTTGAACCATAATTCACAAAAACGAAGGGCTGAAATCGTCTGTCTCTCTTACCTTCTCTAAGTCACCGTCACATTTGATCTCGAATATTTATAAACATGGAAATATATATATACAAACCTTACCCAATTGTTGGATAATCAGTTAATCACCTCAACAAAATCAAAATATAAGATATACCTTGATTGTAGAATTACTGTTCTTAAAATTAAAATAATACATTTTTACTAAATTAAACAATTAAGTAAGAAAAAAACTTTAGTATCTTTGGGAAAAGTAGTTACATACACCCGAGAGCTATAAGTTGTATTTGTGAGTTGTAACTTAGAATCTTTTAGTTGTAATCGTAAGCTGCAATGTTTATCAATGATTTAAATGTCTATAATTTTATTTCTAAATGCTTCAACTTCATTTTAAAAGGTATTTCGACTAAATATCGTTTTGCTACTCATAAAAAAAAGTAAAACTCTTATATCAAACATAAATTTCTTTTATTTTTATTTTAAGGGCTTTATTTGTAAAAATAACTTGAACTTTACATCAACTTAAATTCTTTTAAGGTGTAGGATCAGAGGACAACTGCATTTTAAGGAGAGAAAGAGCGGACGATTTCAGCCGTTTAATTATGTGATCAACGGTTTATATTCGCACAAAACATTTTACGTGCACACTACATTTTACGTAAAATATAGTGTCGTTAAGATGCATCAAATCTGAACCGTTGATCACAAAAATTAACGGCTAAAATCGTATGTCTATCCTTTCTCTTAAAATGCATTTGATCATCAGAACGTTAACACATCCTTTAAATATATACGTATCAAACATACCTTTGTGTATTGAATATCTTTACATTAATGTGAAATTAATAATTAATAATACATAATATAACTTCTACTCCAACTAAAACATTTAAATAGATTAAATTAAGAGTGTAAAGTAACGTGGACATTATTATATTGCTTATATATATATATATATATATATATATATATATATATATATATATATATATATATATATATATATATATATAGGTAGGGATTAAGAGGGAAATAATTTTTTGAGGAAAGTAGAGAAGTTAACCATTCATTTGCGATGAATGATTATCAAACGTAAAAAACATATTTTTACCAAGAAATATTAATCGATGTTATACTTACTAATATTCATAGATAAACTACTTTTTATAACTTATAATATCATATGATGAATATTAAGAGAATTTTCTAACATTCATCTTTAATGAATGTTAACCGAAGTAGATATTATCAGTTTCTTTGAAAAACTATTCGTTAATATTCGTCCACGATGAATGATAATTAAAACGTATAAAAACATATTTTTACCAATAAATATTAATCAAAACCGCTGTTATAACTACTAATATTTATCAATAAACTAATTTTTATAACCTATAATATCATATGATGAATTTTAAGGGAATTCGCTAACATTTACTATTGATAGTTGTGTAACTTGTCTGCTTCTCCTATTAATAGTGTTTCGCTCTAGATCCGGACCTTATATACATTTACATATACATATATATATATATATATATATATATATATATATATATATATATATATATATATACATATACATATATATATATACATATACATATATATATACATATATATATATATATATATATATATATATATATGTTGGATCTTCAAAAGAGAAACAAAAGTCGTTGCCCTGTTCTTTTAATTTTCTAAAAATAATTGCCACCATTAAATTATGACCCATTTTATTGCCAAGTTATTCAGGTATTGGACACTTTATTATGACCCATTTAAATAGTTTGTAGTTTTCGTCAAAAATAAGTATACAAGTCTGTAGTTTATATCATTAAAAGTTGTATAGGTCACAAATTAACATCAACACATTGAGATCGTATTATGATTAACAAGTATAACTACCAAATTATGTCTAAATACATTTCATGTTTTCGATACGTATTTATATTGTGGTCATTCGCAGCATTCAGGCTTTACGAGTGCATGTCACAAGATTTTTGGATGAGCTATAGCAAGCTTTTCGCCATGGTTCTATCCGTACTAAAATGAAAACGCCGTATTTTCTTGAAATTTATTTCATGCACAGAAAGAGATCAGAGTTAAAATTCATTTCCATATAGAAGTCTAATGTTGTCGTAATTGACTGAAATCAATAGATAACAAATACATGGAATGCAATAAATAGGGTTTGCAGTTGGAAGGTGTTTGATTTTCGGTTACATTAATTGAAGTATGCAACTGAAGTGACGTCACATTGATACAATCCAAAAAAGACATTGTATCATAGGGGATAACATGAATGCGGTCAAGCTACAACCAACCAAACATCAGGAGTCCACTCATGAGTCAACAACTATGGTTTCATCTACTCGATCTTTTGAAATTCACCCTATTAACGTTTACCATATAAAAGTTATACCTGTTAATAATTGTCGGTTCAAAAAAGGGCTGCTCGAAACAGAACCCAAGTTGAATAATCATTTCTAAAATGCCAAATTCCAAGTGTTCATCTACAGACTCGTAACATTTACTCACAACTTCGCTGAACTGAAAAATAATTAGAAAGGGTATCAAACTTGGGTTTAATCTAAACTAAAGGCAGTACAGACGTTAGAAATACACCTATCTTTTCGCTGAACATAAGCAAAATCAAGGTGCTACATGCCCCATATACCACGAGCTGTTGCCACTTTGCTGTTGGGCTTTGATGTTAATTCAAACAATATCCTAGCAAATGTATCTGAATACTTTCCATCAGAAAACAGTATTTCTGCAAACGCGTTCTCATAAGCTAGGAGCAGAGGCCGGTTTTGAGGCTCCGAGACTAAGCTCTCTAGTATCATTGCAGCTTTTCTACAAACTTCTGGTACTGGATGTGGTGCTTTGATGACTTTGAGCAACCGGTCAACCGCCCTGACCAATTTTAAATAATTATAATTAAATTTACCGACTATAGAATTAAACCAATACAAGCTCAGACTTTTTAGTGGTGATCTTCTTGGATTATCTATAACTATTAACAAATGTGTTTAGTGATTACATATGTTTTTCTCTTGAAAATCAATAATGTTCGATTTATATAAATATATATAACAAAAGAATTAAAAAAGACAAAATCAGTGTCGGTTTGGGACAACACCCGTGCGACTCTAGAATTTACAAGGTTGAGTGTTTAGCCTCAAAAGTACGGGGTGTCTTTTGTGGCATGGGATACAGCTCCAAGTCTCCAACGAACCATTTAATTCCCATAACTCATTTTCAATTGTGTCAATATCTTTGGCCAATTTAAAAAGGAAGAAAAAAAAGGTCCCCTATATAACAGTATAACACATCAAGAATAACAACATGACTAATACTAGCTAAACATAATGATTCTGGCAAATTCTTTTGTAAAGTATCACTAGTGTGTAATTAATGTGAAACTCCTTGACTAATGCCAGCTAAAGTTAACGATTCTTGCAAGTTCTTTTGTAAAATATTATTACATACTAGTGTGCAATTAATGTGGAATTCATGGCCTAACATGTAATACATCTAGGCCTGGCAATTTCGACCGACTTCCTTATGGATAGGTTAATTTGGGATATGTTTTATCTCTAAACAGGTCAAATGGGTAAAATTGATAATGTAGCTCCAATGGAACGTCCGGATTGGTCGAATGAGTTGAAAGTTGCCCAGTGATTTTTTATTACATAGAAGTATATGAACTCTTAAAACATTTCATTCAGGAAATCTGATTATTACTGAACTAGGATTTTTGTAATCAAATTTTACACGCTAGTAGTTATTAACTACACTAGAAATTTGGGACAAAGAGTGTTTCAGGTCAAACTGACTTATCCCGTTTTGACCATTACTTAAATTTACCAGTTATGACCCCTTCCCAACGTGCCTGACCGCCTATTTTGCCACCTTTTAACCCATTTAAAATTCAAGGAAATGTTGAAGGATTGCATTTAGCATCTTTTTCACATTGTGCTAAAACGACTTTACATTTCCCTGCCCTAGTAATGTTGCACATTTTACTTACACGGAGCAGTTGGTTTTTGTTAAAGTGATTTGAAGTAGAAAAACATCTCACCATCGTTCACCGGCAAGCTTCAATCGGCAGTCCATATTGACTTCTGCAAGGTTATATAGTGCCCCCACTGCAGCAGCTTGTGCATCCACAGCTGGCAAGCTCAAAAGATCAACCAATCGCTTGTAAATCTGCAAGCGCCCCCAGAATATTTATTTTGTAAAGTACTTAACTGAACATACAAAACTAGAATTAGTTAAAGCAACCATGAACCTGTGGAGCAGAAGGAAGAAGGAAAGGTTCATTGTCAGGGTTTATTATCACACGCCCAAGTAACTCTGCAGCCGCACAATGCCAAGCTTTAACAGATGATCCCAGTATTCCCATGATGGCTTGAACCGCTCTTTTTTCTCTTTTTTGGTAAAAACACAAAATTTTCATAAGCATGATGCATAAGTTCATAGTCCTATGTTTAAAATTATGAGTGGTGAAACTAGCAGAGGTAATGGGTCATACCTGGTACTTTTCAATAAGAGTCGGGTTTGACCAAAAGGGCAGAAGAATTTTGTCTAAAGTAATTTTATATAAATAACTAGTGTCTCATATGATCACGGATACATAATCATTTCATGAATTATCTGATTTTTAGAATAAAATCATTTAGGAGATTTTATGCATTAAAAATATACTTTAGATGAAATTTGACCCATTACCTTTTGAGTTACTTTTTAAAACCCGTTCACCCATTAGGATAAAACATAGCCCGAATCGGACTATTTATAAGTAAAAAGGTTTAAACGGTCAAAAGGCCACCTCAAATTTAAACAAAATTAGCAAAGAAATAACAAAGATTCTTACGTAATTTTGATGTAGGAAGGCTTTGAGGAGCTAAAGATTCGAAGGTCCAATAGTGGAGCCAAATTCACAATTGTCTCGAGGCAATTTGTTACAAGTTCCTCATCCTCTATCAACAATGAACAACAATAAGCATTAGACTTGGAGAAGCATTATTAGGCAGAAGAATAAACATAATCTCTTTTTTTGCTCGAGTATTGAGCTGTATGATTTACAGACTGATTTAGAGGGCAATGTAATTCAGATAACTGCTATAAACATTATTCTCAAATAGTCAAGTAATATGTTAATATTTGATAAGATACGTGCAGCATTTCGTAATCTCACATTCTCACCTGTACCATGGTCCTCCATGCACTGGAAGATTGTTTCCAAGCAATGGCGATGCTGGCCCATGATGACTTCATTTTCTGGCATAAAAGAGAAATTGCGAAGAACATTTGATGCAGCAACAGCACACTGCTGCTTTTCTGCCCGCCCTTCATCATCCAAATTAAATAGACCATCCTCGGCAAGCCACCATTCTGAAGGGAGACCCTTGGTTGCCTTTTTCAGCACAGATGGCTCTGAAACAGAAGCAGATCCTGCGCTGCCATACAAAAGCAAAAATTGATGGTCGCAGACAAGAATCTGGAAACATAAAGAAACAACTTGTTGCCACGTAACACTTACTTTGAATGGGGAATATCATTTAAGCCTAAAGCTTTGTATTCGTTTCCAAACCCAGTAACAATGGAGTTAACACCTAACGACCTTGTTCTTGGTGTCTTTACTAGCTCTTTAGGGAGTGATATATCACGCCAGTCATCTATCTGTTTTAATGTACACGATATATATAAAAATAAGTAGTTCTCACAGGATTTAAAATATAATAATTATATGTTGCAGTGGTCACATACAACTTGGAGAAGAGCATCAAGTAATCCAGGTATTTTAGCAAGTGGGGTTGCGTCTTTGCGAACTTCATCTTTCTCTTTGAATGAAAGCAAAGTTAGGGTGTTTAGTGCCCATGTCAGCTCACTCTTCAATCCACTTTGAAGAGCAAGAACTATCCTTTTATTATTTTGATCTGCACAAGAAGAAAAAGGAAATACATCAAGATTTATGAAAAGTCATGATTAGATGATGTTGCATGCTACTCCGTAATCCGTTTAAAATAACAAGCCTTTTTATTCCCAACTGGCTATAGATATGGAACCCATAACTAAATTGATTACACAGCAAAACAATCAAGACTCTAAAGCATGGCAAATATCCTTGCACGTCCGCTCTGATATGTGAAGCATATTCCTTCAAATTATTTCAATCTTTTGCATGTGCCTATGATTCTGCTTATTATCATAATTTTCAGGCCTATCCATCATAATATATCTACGAATCCAAGCATAGTATAAACTTAAGGTATAAAATCTTACACTTGGTTTTATCTCACGAGTGCAAGCTACATGTTCAACTCAATCTACTAATATATTAACATCTTAGGTTCAATTTTACCACCCTCACTGACAATTAATCATGACTTCGCAACAAATGCAAAATTTCCAACTTAAAGTTTGCAAGTAATTAGACCAAAATACCACAAAACTGTAAGTAAAACACTACAAATTTGAGCTTAAAACTATCAATTGTAGTTGTGAACAGATGACTATGAAAGATAAACGTGAAATAAGAAACAATTGGAAAATTAGGGTTTTAAAGATGACTGACCGGCGAAAGAGGAGTGAACTTGAAGCGATGGGCCCAGGAGTGTGGATGGTGCAGCAGCGTCGGCTAACGCAGCTGCTGCCATGTTGCTGGCGGTGCTTCCAAAAGGGCGGCCTCTTTTGGCCGCCGGTGTGCCAGAACCTCCTCCACCTTGCTTACCTAGCTCTCGTTTCTGCATCTTAGTTTGCACACCAAACTGTGTAAACAAAAACTATACAACTTATTTGCTTTATTCTATATTTTTAATTTTTAATAAATCCGCCACTAGAGTTTTAAAGTTTTAGCAATGTGCCCTATCTTATTTTGAATCACATTTTGGTCACGTATAATCTGGTATTATCATCATTGTTGTCTTCATTTCTATTTGGTGTACTTATTGGTCAAACTACTTGTTCGGAAATGTGGGATGTTATAATTGATTCTTATGCATTCAAATCTTTCAATATGGGGAATTGGCATATTAAAGCATTGTTACATAAGTTGTTTTAAATAAATCATGAAACCGCCGAGTCATATCTTATTCGTACAAAGAATATTGTCAATTCTTTTGTCACCATTGGTAATCTTGTAAAAGTCTATCTATCTTGTTGTCTATTCTCTCATAACTTCGTCATGAGTTTTTGATATCCACACTACTCGAATGATCCGTCTTGAACCAATCAATTATCATTATCTTTAGAGCCGTCTCACCGCTCATGGATCTTTTTCTAAGTACTACTAATGCGTATGGATCTTTTTCTATTTCTCAGCAACAAATTCTATAGTCTATAGACATTGACTTGTGATGTAACATCATTGGTTTTCAACTCACTCCGACCAACCGCTCCAATGGAACGTATGTAAAGAACTATACTAGAGAACCGAGGAGGTGGTCGAGGTAGTCGTGGGTGTTATCGCATTCATCGGCATTGGAATAAGTAGGTCGTGGTAATCAGGGTTATATTGTGGATGGTGTACGTTGTTAACTCTGAAACACCCAAGTTCATACAGCCCCACAATGCTATCAGAAAAGAATCCTTGGAAGCAACTTTACTACACATTAAACACATTACTCGTCCGACCTCTAGTACTTCATATGTTCGTTCATGGTTTCCTTGCATAGGGGCAACCAATCATGTGACTGTTGGAAATGTCGAAAAAACATGTAGTTTTTGTCAACTTTGGACATAACTAACTATATGTATATGTTATACATATAGTTAATACTTTGTGGGCTTGTGTTCTTTTTGATGAGAGTTTCGCAACAAGATAAGATATGTCCAAAACAGAGTTAAAATGAATGAGATATCGAGTCTTAAAGTGAGCTACTTAAAACGAAAAACGGAGAAATGGATGGGACTTTGTCCCACATCGAAAATCAGACCAAAATTTGAAGTTCTTTATAAGTTCAAAGATGGAGGTCAAGGTGTGATCTCTTATGGTGTGTTTTACTCCCCTGCCTACGCGCGCGCAAGGGTGAAACGAGCTTGTGAACCAATGCATGCCCGTAATATTTTCGAAGCTTCCAACTTTTTTATTTTTTGATCAGATCAGAATCTGTTTCCTTTCAATAAAATTATTTTTTTCGTATCTAAATTAAACTTATAACGATTTGCAAAATCGTTTATGGTTTTGTAAGATCTTTATTTGGTGAACAAGCCCGTGTTTCACTGTAAATAAAGGCACAGCTCCATTCAATAAATACACACAGAACATTCACAGCTTTTACTCCGCAAATTCGTCAAGCACAAATCAATATGTACGGTTGTTTCGTCAAGTTTCAGGCAAGTGATCAACTCCGGCTGTACAACAGGTACTACCGTTGTACCCTGAAAAACATACGTGAATATGTTTTAAGGGAACTATGTGCAACAAAGGCCTCGGTTTCGATATCCTTTTTGATTCGTTTATTTATGCTTTCGTTTTCTGGTTTTGTTTTACGCTTTTAGTTTCGTTTTATACTGCTACTGCCTACAGTGACTCCATATCTTGCTAACTTGAATTACTTAGAGACATATCATGGGTAGGCACGCTTCGTGTTGGTGACAGTATAGGACTTCCTATAATTCACGTAGGCCCATCACATATTCGCATACCTACTAATTCGTTTCATTTATAACATATTTTGCATGTTTCTTCTATTTCTAAACCTCTTTTGTCTATTCTAAAATTTTGTCTAGATAACGAGCCATTTGAATTTCACTTTTGTTTCTTTGTTGTGAAGGATCAAGTGACCCATAATGTCCTTCTTGGTACGTGGTCCGATCGAGCTCAAATGGCCTTTAATATATAGTCTCCTATTTCTCCGGCTCATTTCTTTGTTGTGTGTATTTCTTCTGATATGTGGTACCAACGTTTAGGTCGTCCCTACCCTTGCCATTTGATATGTGCTAAATTGTATATGTTTTTAGGTGTAATTTATAGTTGTTTGTTAATAACTTTTTATTTCTTTAGTAGAAATTGTATTGTTGTATCTGTTGGATTAGATAGCAAACTTGAAGGATGAATTTTGAGAATACTATCAAGGGCTAAAATGTAAAATCAGAAAACAATTTCCGCTTCGCGCGCCGAGTGCGAAAGACAAGTTCGTCGAGTGGATAAAGTTTTATCAAGAGTTCGAGATAGAGTTCGAATACTGCTAAGATTAAGATAAAATTATATTTAAATGAAGATAGGATCAACTTTAAGATAGAATCATAGATCGCACGTCAAACCATTCATTGTTGCGAGCCGAGAATCTCTCGACCATATTTTGTCTATAAATACGTGACTCGATTATGAGATTGGATGATTGAACAATTTGTCATTTTATCAGCTGAATTTCAATAGTATTAGCCAGTTAGTTTACATAGGATTGTGAATTGTGAAGAGAATAGAGAGCATTCAACCATCATTTAATGGTATAAATATAAATAATATAATATAATATATTGTGAAAATGGCTTATTGTCAGTGTTTTGAAAACCGATTGGATCAGAGTCGTCCAACCGGTACGATCGGATTTTGAAGGAAAGCCGGTTCATTTATAACTGGTTTTATACATATTTTCGAACCAGTGTGAACATGCCGGTTTTTCACTTCAATCCGGCTGAACCAGTGAACTGAATCGGAAAAAATCGTTTTTTGTCTAATTTTTATTATTTTTAAAATTGTAAATTTGATTTATTTAAGTATTGTATATTATCTTGTATTAAAAATGAAATCAAAGTGTACCAACACTTGTTTGAAAAACGTATTTTGTAACCGTTTGAAAATTTTGTGGTATTTATTTTATTATTTTTAAGTATTTAATAGAATAAATAATATATAATACCCCCGGTTCAACCGGTCTGACTAGTTGAATCGGAATTGGATCTCTCACCGGTTCGATTAAAAAATCAATTTTTAAAACATCGCTTATGCTTAACAGTTTATCCTCGTACTCTAATTTATGGAATGACTAATTGATTTTTAGTTAATATATTATTACATTAATGTTGTGAAGAAGTAAAACATTGGTTATTGGTATTAGTTATTTATTAATTAATTTTTTCAATGAAGTCATTGCCTTTTATTTTATTATTTATAGGGTATTTTTAACACCATATTCTTAGAGAATTTTAAGGATTGAGATTTTAATTTTTAAAAGCTCAAGCTCTTGTTGTAACACTCCAATTTTTGATAAACTAAAAATAGAATTATATAAGTTAACTTGAATTAAAGACGAAACTTAATGGGTTGAAATGTAAATACAAATTATATAATAAAACAAATGATACGGGCATGCTGATCGGTAAATGGCCGAAATTATTGGGTTATAAGTAACAGTTTGAGTTGTGATAGGAATCTACATGTTAAGCCATTATATATACATGGATATTAACATATATACTTACGGATGAAAAAAAAAAAGAGATATATTAAATAAAGAGAAAAGGATCTTGAGCTTGTGTTAGCCGAGAAAAGCATAGTTAGAAAAAAAATTGGTAAATATTTGGTTCGTTGAGATGTACGTACCAGGGAATCGTAACATTATTATGTGAGTTTCACGTGACTTTTTACTGGGTTGCACTTATTCTACAAATTGTTTATTCAATATTATTTATGTTACGATGTGTTTATAAATCGTTTATTGCTTAATAAATGTCTTGATAATGTGAAACCTAAAATCGTCACTAAGCGTATTGATTATCCAATGTATGAATAATAATGAAATCGCAGTAAAAGGTGGGCATCAAAATTGGACGAAGACAAATAGTGGCTAAACGGTAGATGAAGAAATGAATAGTGGGTTATGTGTAAGAGTAAACTACGGTTTGCCATCAAAAAGTGGAAAAGTGGAAGATGTGTAAAACTACGGTTTACCATCAAATTGTGGATAAAAGGAAAAAGTGAAAAATTGAAATAAAAATGGTTTGTGGGGTTGATCTATATTGCTTATGTGACAAATTGGTATTTGAAAATTGTTGCTTAAATGTTGTATTAGAAAAAGCTTTATAAATGTTTTGCAAAAACTGTGATTCTCACAAGGCTTTATAGCTGACCCAAATGTATTTAAAAATTTTGCAACTCAGGTTAGATAATGAAAGATAAAAGTGTAGACTATAATTGGATGACGATATTGGAGAAGGTTAGAGAGTAGACGCTTCCGCTGAATCAAGGTTAAACGGTAGATACGCACTCTGATAAAGTGGGTTGTTTCACTTATAAAAAGAAAAAAAATTCTTTTAAACAAAAATAAGAAGAAATTATTAAAATAAATCCATTAACATCCCTTAAATTATAATCTTTTCAAATAGCTTCAATTATAATCTTTTCAAATAGCTTCTAGAATCAAGGGATTTTTCAGCTTCAACTATAATTTTCAACCATCGATTCTAGTTTCAGTCACAAGTTCCGACTCCATCCAGTGTTTACCAAACAGTCAAACACACCCATAATATAATTCACTAATTTACTATCATAGTTTATTGTTACAAAATGAGTTCTTCATCTTACTCTAACTATTGTACCCTCTTTTAAAATGGTTATTGAATAATTAATTGATGATTAAATGATTTGAAAGTAATAATTAATATTTCGTTACATTTTAGAAAATTTACTGATTAGCTAATTAATGATTAATTGATTTGTAAGTAATAATTAATATTACATTGATAGATAACAGTTATCTGATTGATTACTGGTCTCACTTATTAATTAATTTTAATTTATAAAACCACTACTAATAGTATGAATTGGTCATTACTCTAATTCTTGTACTATGTCATCAAGAGTTATAGAACAACTAACTCTGGATTAACTTTTTTGTAATCAAGAATTAGTATCACATTGGTTTGAATAAAAGATTTATATATAAAATACATGAAAATTCAAGGTTTGGGATCAAAGGGGCATGACTCTTAGAAAGGGTAAGGAGGGCAAAAAAATCCGGACCATCCATTACCATCATCAATGGTCCAAATCAAGCCGTATCACGCGGGGTTTATTTTGTAAATATTTTGACCAGAGGGACTATTTTACAATTTATGTAAAATAAGATGATGGGGGTAAAATTATGGCAGCTCACTTTGAAGTCATCTCTCTCTCTCTCTCTCTCTCTCCTCACAAAACACACACAACACTCTTTAACTCTCTCTCCCTCTTCACAAAACATACACAAACTCTCTCATTTTCACACACTAACACATACAAACACTCACACACTAACACACACCACCACCACCACCGTCTACCACCTCCGCACCGTTCACCTCCGCCACTCCACCGTCACCATCACCGTCACCGTCACGAAAAAACGACGGCGGATTTTGTGGCAGGAGAGTTGAGATGCGAACCAACACCGTTGGTGTACCGGCTTCCACCGAACGTAACCAACCGTGGTCGTTTCTCCATCTTCTCCCGTCGTTCTTCCGCCACCACCGCCGCTCTACCACCACCACCGCCGCAACACCGCCACTTCACCGTCACCACCACTTTCTTCATCATCTTTACAACCACCACCATCACTATATAGATTTAGATCTGAAAATTCGTAGATCTAAATCTAAAAAGTAGATCTACTAAATCTGGAAAAAAATCAACTGCATCATTCATCTTACATTACTGCATCTTAAATGCAATTGATGTATATTAGTGCTAGTACTTTGTTTACTGCATGTTCTATATATTAGTTACTGCATTTATGACTTTTATTAATTTTTTACGTTTTTCCAACAGCTTTGATTTTATTTTTGAAATCGAAAAATTACTACTACCTTTTTACTGCATCTTGTATATATTTATTGCATCTTATGTTTTTTCATATTTTATGTGTTGAAATAGAAAAAACCACTTATACTTATTTTACTGCTTCTTATTTACTTGATTTTATTCTTTAATTTAAAAAATTACCATTACATGTTTACTGCATCATGTATATTTTGATACTCCATCTTACGTTCTTTAGCATTTTTTATTGAATCTTTCATATTAAAAAAGTTTTTTGATTGAACAAATTTTTGGAAAATTTTTAGGTAATTTTTTGAACAAGTCCATAACTTTGTTAAAATTGCAAAATAGTCCCTCCTTCTTTTGCCCCTTGATCCTCTTTGCTCTTCTTATCCGTTCCCAAAATTCAATTGTATGTATTTAAATTATAAAAACGTATCTTTGATATGTCTTTGCTACATTAAAAAAAAATTAAATAACTTAAATACATGTAACAGAAATTTTTAGAATTTGACTCTATAATAATAAAAATTGTAAAATTTAATACATTTTAAAATAATAAACGATTTATAAAATACATCGACAACATTGTTTTATTGTGTATATATGAAAGTCCATAGTGATTTACTCAAATATTTTTGGCTTTTAAAATTAATTTAGTGATGGGTTTGGTTGCAAGGGTTCACTTTGACTAATTAGAATAATTGATTTTTTTCACCGTAAAATATGGACCAAGACAGAGTGATCACTCTGCCATGATTGTGATCCTCCGTCAACTGCGTCTTCACCCTTTTTCTTCCTTTTACGTATTTTTCATCTTAACAATTTTGCAAAGAGGAAGAATGCGATCGGATGTTTAAGTGGTAAATGTTGAAGAACGTAATTGAATTTTTAGTCTTTCTTGTCTGTTTTTTTGTTTCGTTGAGGAAGAAGAAGCGTGTTTAACTATGAACTTGTCCAATCTAGATAATCTCTAGAAAACATTAGGTATATTGTTTATTTACTAAACAAATATGTAGTTATGTAAAACGATAGAACAACTATTTATGAGTTTTGTACCTTATGCTTTCCGAGAAAACTAATAGCTTGAAAATGGTAGAACAAAAATATTTCCTATTATTTTTGTAGGGTGTCAACATGAATACAGACTTAACTGTCGTGAACGTGTTAACAATTTTAAAAAATCATTTTACTTTTTATATGTTTTAAGAATAAGAGTCAAGTGCAATGTAATTTATCAATTTATAATCAAATTTTTATCGCGTGTATTTAATTTTTTCTATTTCTATCGTATGAATCAAACATTCAATTTTTGGTAGTGCGTGTATCTGATGACTAATTATTTATCATGTAACCTACAATTTTATTGACGCGACAAGTAGTTGCAACATCATTCAACAACACATCATCAAACCGGTGCATGCCGCATTACCTTTTTGAATATACATATAACTATAAGTTTGACACACACAATACAAGGCGATAATGTTATATGCGTGATGTTTAATATATTTTGGTATACTTAACTTAAAAAATAAATAATAATCCACTTATTAATTACTCCGTTGTTAAAAGAAGAATTTCGACTGTGTGACATTTGACACCTTTAATGATCGGGATAGCGGACCAAAAGCTATGGAACTTGGGTGCGGGTCTTTTGTCGAAATGGAATGGCCTTTTTTATATTTTGTGAGGCCGGTTATGCCCCATTCGACAGACATAAATTTCACAGTACACACACAAGTAAAGAGCACGCATCGTATGATTTTATTGCTTGTACAATTACAATCTCAGTGAATTACTTTACACCAAATATTATCCTTTATGATTTTATTGCTTGAACCTCGTATAGAAAATCATAGATTTAGTAATCAAAGTTAAAAGCTTCATTGGCCCAAGAATTATTCAAATTATCCTTGGACTATCACAATAATATAACATCAATTTTTAACTTCGCGTATTACCTAGTACAAGTGTCAAGTAGTACTCAAATTATCATTGGTAACAAAATTTTGCCCCCTAAAAAGTAATAAAAGATAAGACAAAACTTTTTTGCCCCCTCAATTAAATTATTCTAGCTTCGTTAAATATTTTTTTTTTTCAAGTATCGCTTAATGGAGTAGTGAATCTTTTTGTAAAATAATTTAATTTTTTTTTATTTTAATAACTTGTGCCCTTTAAATAATTATCTATCGTGTATTAGTTTGTCTTTTAAATCAATTCACAGCTATAAACTTTCAGCTCCAGCTATTTTATCAAATATTTATAAAAAATAATAAGATCCATCTTTCAACTTCAAATAAAATCATTCAGCTATCAGCTAATTTCGCCAAACATACCCATAATAATAATATAATTAAAGAAAATAAACTTTTGATTGAATGATAAACATTATCAACTTGAATCTATTATTATATTCAAGATTATTATTATTCTTATTATTAATTATTATTATTATTATTAAAGATTTTTAATATTATTGTTGTTGTTGTTGTGGAAATATTGAGATAAATGGATAAACACATTATCTTTAGGATTGAAAAGGGAAAATTGTTCTTTCTTCCCCTGTTAGTAAAGAGACCCTTCCCTACCATGAGCCCATGATGTAGATGATAACACGTCATAGATGAAACAAATGTTTGTTTGGTTTATTATTAAACTTTACATATTTTACCATTGTATGAGATATGTTTTTATTTGTTCTGTTGTATGTATTGAACATGTAAATATCGTCTATTGTATGTAAATTTTCTTTTTTGGATAAGATCAAAAAAGGAAACTTTTCTATTTTGGCCTTACCAAAAAGAAAAGTTTACTTACAATAGACAATATTTACAAGCTTAATACATACAATAGAATTTTTTAAATTTTGATTTATACAATAGTAAAACATGTAAAGTTTAATACATAACGAAATAATAAACCTATGTTTGTTTGTATTTCTCTCATCCCTGGCCCCTACCATCCAATTCCAAGTTAATAATACTTGTTATTTGTTTCTAAAACTTGGTAATATAAGTTTTAAAATCTTAAAAATAAGTATATAATTATAGAATATTTTAAAGCTTTAATTCATATCACAAAAATAACAGTTTTTGGACTCTAGGGTTACAACTTGCTAATGAGAAATCAATGAATCAAAGTGATGCAATACAATTGATAAGGACATATACCCATCCTTCATAGCAACTTGTTACGAATGCCCATAATAAATAAAGAGTTGTAAGGAAAAAAAAAAAAATTAAGGGTGAAAATGATATACACCAAGTAATTGAGAATTCACACATATAATATCAAATAATAAAATTATGAAATAATTAAATGCATCGTTAAATCACCTTCTTACTCTTGAATCTATTTGATTGTTGCCTATCCTTTTAGCAACTTGTCATAAATGTACGTGGTCCATCAAGAGTCACAAGATATCCTTGATGCAGAAACAGGAGAGTAATAAGTAACTTTACAACAATATACATAACCACTTGCATTGTTGTATGTACCTTACTTACACTATTATTATGTATAACATAAACACGATTTATTTTAAAATTTTGTTTAAACAATTTAGGTTGAGGTTGCGTTTGGTTTACATAATTTTCTCAACCAAAAGTAACGTTAGAGTCTCAAGCATTAATTTTCACTTTCTTGGTGTATAATTACCTAGCACCAAAAACATACTAGTATACATACTCTCGTCATTTCTTACGTTCAAAACAAACGCGCACACTCTCATCATTTCTTACATGCATCTCAACCACTTATAGTCAATGTTCGAAAAGTATTTGTATCTCTCACACCCTTTTTATGGTATTCAAATGGGAACATTTAAATATCAAAGGGTCTTTAGTCTACGAGTCTGTGACGAGCTCGATCATCAATGGTATTTAAACGGTAACACCTGAATATCAAAGGGTCGTTGTAGCGCAGCATGTGATGAGCTATAATCAATCAATGGATTGTGGTCTTAAATCTCGTTGTGTAGATTTGAGTTTATAAAAGGTATGATACTTCTTAAAACGACAATCTCGTAATTGAAGAATCGTAACAGTTAATAGTGATTATGAATCATTTCTAAAGGGCAAAAAGAGCACCAACAGAAGCTAGTCAAAAAGTAGATTCATTATTAAGTACTCGTATGTGTTAGTGACATTGACTTGTTTCAAGTCAAACTTGTTACCTGTTCCACTAGACCCAATGAAATATACGTTAAATGTTGGAAGAAAATCAACAAATATTAAAACGAGTATGAAATTATGACAAAAACAAATCAGACTACAATGCTTACCATAAATATAAATTCAAGTTGTTCTACAATAATAATAATAAAGTTAATATATTTTGATATGCATATAAAAACAAAATGAAAGCTTTTAACCTTATAGATCCATGTCATAAATAAATTTAATTGTTATGTTATCGTTTTTTTATGTCCACATAAAGTAGATAATAAAAAGATAAAGTGAAAAACTAGCATAAAAAGACCATAAATTGGAAGGATAGCCGGAGTGTATAGTAACACGAATCCTCTCGCGAATTGTCAACCGAAGCTTCGAAAGGGCTATTTTTGCTGCATTTCAATTCACAGGTAATTCTATAACTCTTGCTATTACTTATGAATTTTGTTAAAATTACTCCGTATAATATTACGGAATAATAGGTAGGTTATGTAACTAACTATGTTGATTATTTAAGATTACCAAACACAATTTCGGACCCACCATTAACTCCATCTTTTTTTACGTACTCCGTATCTCTTACCATCTTACTATATCATCATTATATTATTATTATTATTATTATATAAATATATATTGATTGATTGATTGATTTGAATATGAGATAATTTCAATTATCCTCCAACGTTGTGCAAGATAATATGATTTTTTTACAATTATTATTTGATGCAAAAATTAAAATGATTAATTGATTTTACTAACCATTAAAATGCATTTGCATGTGGCATGTGCAACACATGCATGTGTATTATTGCATATACCCTAATTTCTTCGTTTATAGTGTCCACAAATCCTTTTTCATGTTAAATTATTATTATTATTATAATCCACAACCTACAAGTTTAGAAATGCCAATTAACTTTTAATTTCTTCAAATTTCATTTCATTTATTAAGGCAACTTTATAAATGTGTATTTACTTAATTTTTTCACCAAGTAAAAAGAAAGATGAAAGCTCAAATTTCAAATGGTTTTTCTTAGGTCAAAAATCAAAAGCTCAACCGTTCTTTTACTTCTATTGATTCAAGAAAAGCTAACATAAAATGAATCTAACAATAATATTCGCACATGATAAATTGAACGAAAAAATAGATATATGACCAATCGAGCGAATCAGATTTATCTTTCAATTAATTCATCATAACTCGGAAGTATATAACATCACTCAAAATTAGTTAAAAAAAATCATATGATTAAAGTTTTAATATTACCTTTGTTACAGTTTTATATTTCCAAAATTAAAAAACTAACACCAATAGAAATTCAGGACATTAAATAATAAATACTATAGATTGTGTTAAGATCCACACATTAAATGTTATTGGGACCATATGAGCACGTAAATTTAATTTCTAGTAAGAAAAAAGCTAAAAGTCCAAATAAATAAAAACAAAATAAATTTATATTTTTTCAATTTTTTTTATATTATTTCATTTTTAAAAGCTAAAAAATAGAAAAAGAGTCCATAAAAGGGTGAAGTACAGAAGATTAATGGAGTGTGTTCCACCACGAAAGTGTGTATATAAGTAAGATACGAGTGGCGCCCAAATTCATTCGTGATCAATTTTGCTACCTCAATCCCCTCCCTCCAATTAATTTACGATTTTTTCAGGTAATTCTTAATTCCTGCAATTTCAATTTCATTGTGTTGTTACAACATTACTAATCTCTTTTGTGAAATCCTGTTCAATTGATGTGGTTTGTGAGAGCACTTTCGCATCTGATTACGATTCCTGCTCTGATCTGATTAGGGTTTTGTTATGTTTATCTGATAGGGTTTAAGAATTCTCCGGATTTCATAACCATTTTATGTATTTATGTTGATTTCACTGTAATAATAGCGCTATTATAATCAACTTTTTTTTTGCTGTTTCCTACCGACATGTTACTATATACTAATCTCATTATATGAAAATTGTGTGATATAAATTCGTCAGTTTGGATGCTGACAAATAGTGAATTATCATCCTTTAATGTTAAAAGTTGGAGTATATGATTTCTCTCCCCGGAAATAGGTTAAATTTTACTCTTAAATTTCGTAGATTTACTGACTCCGCATTGCAATATGTGCTCGAATTTGAGCCAGCCTATACTCGTTTTGGTAGGATTTGTATGTAACTGTTAAGACTGCAAGTGCAATGACTTGTTGATGAAGTTGTACGAAAAATAACCAATCAAATCTGCGAAAAAAGACAGGAGATTTCTGAATATATATGCTGATTTGAAACATTTAGGATCATAATTTATATAGTTTTATGAGGAAACTCGGCATCATCACTAATTTACTTAGGTAGTGTGTTGTAAATTTGTAATTTATAAACCTATTGACGATGATAGAAACTGTTGCCAATGATAATATTATTGGTTTTCATATTTTACTTTGATATGTATATTTATTAAATCATTATGCTTTTTTTATGTTTGTAGAATGGGAACAACTGGTGAAACGAAATATGGGTCGTTTACCTACGAGAATCTTGAGAGGGAACCTTATTGGCCATCAGAGAAGCTTCGCGTTTCCATTACGGGAGCTGGTGGATTCATTGCCTCACACATTGCTCGACGTTTGAAAACTGAGGGCCATTACATCATTGCTTCTGACTGGAAGAAAAACGAGCATATGCCCGAGGACATGTTTTGTCATGAGTTTCATCTTGTTGATCTTCGGGTGATGGATAATTGTTTGAAAGTTACGGAGAAAGTTGATCATGTTTTTAACTTGGCTGCTGATATGGGTGGTATGGGGTTTATTCAGTCGAATCATTCTGTTATCATGTATAACAATACAATGATAAGCTTTAACATGCTGGAGGCTGCCAGAATCACTGGAGTTAAGAGGTTTGTCCATATTTCCTTTCGGGAAGTACTAACGTAACTGCAACATTTTCCTTTGTTTGCATCATTCTAATACCTAGTTATCTATTGGTAGAACATTTATTTCTGGTTCACGTAAAGTGTATTATTTGGCTTTTAGATACTCCGTAGTTAAATGACGGTCAACGACTCAACGCTTTCATTAATTTGTATGCCCAGTCAAACACTGTAATATGTAGGACAGAAGATGTATTATCTAGAATTCTAGATAATATTGATATCTAACCTAGATATGCTTACATAACATTTTTGTAGTCATATGCATAGTAAACAGACTTTTAAATGAGACCCAATTTGCATTTACTTACTTTGCACGTGTAAAGTCTACTTTGTATTTGTCAGCTTATGTTAAATATATATATTTTCTTGCGTTACTAAACTCGTTAACAATTGGTGACATCCATATCTGCTTGGGTTTTTACCTGCTCCTTGTTATGTTGTGGAGCCAAAGCCACGTCATCTATATCTTTGTAATGATGATGATGATCAATATGTTTATATATAACTATAGAACTTTCCATAAAACGAGATTTTGCAATAGGAACGTCCAACGAGTGCTATTTTTCATAATTTACGAGACGGGAGTACGATGTATCTTTGGATAGCAAAAGTCGAGCTAAACTTACTTGTTTTCCGATTGTGATCATTGTAAAATATGAATATGATTGGTTTTGCTATATAAAATTCTTTTATTTTGTCGGCACTGAATACATTTTTGACATATGGGTTTGACAAATACTGTCATACCTCTATAGCTCTATGTGCCAAGTTAAATATTGCATTTTGTAGGATGTAGACTTATAAACAATATGCTGAATCTCATGTTACGGCGTACAGGTTCTTCTATGCCTCTAGTGCTTGCATTTACCCGGAGTTTAAACAGTTGGAAACCAATGTGAGCTTGAAGGAAGCAGATGCCTGGCCTGCTGAGGTTAATAGCTACCGACTAATTATGAACTATGCTACATTATTGAATACACTAAAATCACCTCTCTAATTATGCTTTTATATTTTTTTTGCTTGCATTTTATAGCCACAAGATGCTTATGGTTTGGAGAAACTTGCAACTGAGGAGTTGTGTCGGCATTACACCAAAGACTTTGGAATTGAGTGCCGAATTGGACGTTTTCATAACATCTATGGACCTTTCGGCACATGGAAAGGTACAAAATTCAGTTTGGAACACATTTAATACCAATTAACAAAATGATTCTTTTGGAAAGAAAGAGCCTATTAGGAACATTAGATTTTTTCCATCAAATGATGCTTTTTGGCTTTTTACATCACAACGACTGCAGGGGGAAGGGAGAAGGCACCTGCTGCTTTTTGCAGAAAAGCCCTTACAGCTACGGATAAGTTTGAAATGTGGGGAGATGGGCTACAAACTCGATCTTTTACCTTCATTGATGAGTGTGTTGAAGGTGTCTTGAGGTACTCCTTTCGTGCTTTTTGTGACCCCTAGCTGTTTTTCTTCCTTCTATTGATATTTTTAAACATATATTTGTGTGCCCTAACAGATTGACAAAATCTGATTTCCGTGAACCGGTGAATATTGGAAGTGATGAAATGGTAAGCATGAATGAAATGGCTGAAATTGTTCTCAGTTTTGAGGATAAAAAGCTTCCCATTCAGCACATTCCAGGACCTGAAGGTGTACGTGGTAGAAACTCAGACAACACTTTAATCAAAGAGAAGCTTGGATGGGCCCCTACCATGAGATTAAAGGTATTTATTTTACCTTTGTTGTAAGGATACATATAAGTACATAATATATGCAAAACATAGTTCATACTTTTTAATAATTCATTACAGAAGAATTTATCTCAGTTTGAGGTGGAGTTTTTCACTCGGTTACTTTTATATTGGCGAGTTTGGTTTATGTTTTAGTTGTAGTGGATCAAACGGGTTATAAAAGAAAAACTAAAAAGGAACGGGGTCAAATGGGTTGAACAAGTTGAAAGGACGACCAAGGTGTATTTCAATGCATAAAACAACTTAATGTTCTTGTGTTAATTTTTTTTTTTTGTTTTTTGAAAATAGTATGAACTCTGTGATCATATCTAACACACTAATTATTTTTAACAGAATTTTAAAACTTCTAACAAAAAGGTTTTGGGTCTCAACTGCTAACCCGACCTGATATGTTTTGAATAGCACAAAGATTTCCCATTATCCGGTTACCCATGTTAGCTGATTGGCCCACCAAGTTAACCACCTCTAATCTCAGCATTCAGCTCATAGACTCATAGTCCATGGATATCTTTACTTATGTAATATGCATACATGTTTGTCAAAATATCTTTATGTCTACTTATTATACTGCATATGTTCCTATTAAAGAATCTTGTAATCATTACCAAGTAGTTCATGTATACAAACAGACCAATCCCTGTTAAAGTGTTGTTTTGACTTTTCAAGTCAAATCTCTGTGCATACTTGTAACAACTAATTATGTATTTCACTCACAAATTCATTTATAATGGATACAGGATGGTTTGAGGATCACATATTTCTGGATCAAGGAACAAATTGAAAAAGAAAGAGGTGATGGTTTTGATCTGTCAGTCTACGGGTCGTCTAAAGTTGTTGGGACTCAAGCACCAGTTCAACTAGGATCTCTAAGGGCCGCTGATGGCAAAGAGTAAAGTGTCTAAGACTTCATGTTTTCTGATGTCTTGATTCGAGATCCTTCATATTTTGTTGATGCATCCATATTTATCTTGATGTGTAATCTTTCTAGCCATTAGAGAGTTCTGCTACTTTCGTGTGATCTCTTTACCCATTATGTATTTTTTTAGCTTCTATTTTTCTTATGAATGAGGCCTATATCGTGCAACTTTTCATTATATATGAAGTGAAAAGAAGAATCTTCGGTGATTAAGAAATATTGTAACTTAATTTGGTGGTTTAACCGACTAGATCTAGCAAGGTTACACTTTGCAGCCTTGTGGGTTTATCTCTATATTTTCGGGTGCATCGTTTTTATTTTCTTTTAATAGAATTGATCAAATCAAATTTTCAACTTGTTTGTGTGATATAATTAGTACAATCTTTTTTTTTTTTTTTTTTTTTTTTTTTAATTTAACCACGTCGTTTGTTTGATCGTTCAATTAATATTATGTAGGTCAGTACTTATGTAGCAAAACTGATCAAAGTTAAGTGAATATGCAACTTTTATTGCAAGAGAGATCGACTGAAAAATAGAATCAAAAGTATTTACTGGGCTTAATAAGATAAATTCATAACTCATTAAGAGTTTGTAAGCCCAAATGCACGAGCCCTATTTATTTATTATTTATAATATATAGATTATTATTGAAATTGGAAATATATTTATTGTATGCAAGTATACAACATAACCTTTTTTAAACGCAAATAAAACCTAAACAAATATTATGAGGTTTGTTTGTCGAATTAGTTCTTTCAATCTCCATCTTCTTTCAATACCCTTTCGAATGCCAATCATTAGTTTCGTCTTCCCATCGCTTTGCGTAATTACCTTTTGTTTTCAAATTGGATTGCAAATCCATCCATCCATATATAATAGGTTACTAATATACGCTAATTTGGCATGATAATCATGTCATTAGACGGACATTCAACAAGTGTCGTTCGTTTAAACCATAAACACTAATTATGACACATATTTAGGCCATGGATCATTATTTCACTTATATGATTATCAAAAATGGTATAACAATTATTTCAAATACTATATTTAGAAATGAAATTAAATGACAATAGGTGGTCATTGTCACTGTTACGTATAAAATCATCATCAATAATAATAATGATATAAGCATGAATTGTTTTGGTAATGATTGGTATTGTTAGGTGTAGGTTGTATCCAATCTGCAACTTCATATAGTTGGGTTTTCGTAACAACTCAAACAGTATAATACACGTTTTGCTAATGATTCGTAGGGCTATAAGAACATTAAAATGGATGAGGTTTTAATTATTTAGGTTATTCGGAATGACAAATATTTTTATTCAGATGTACGCGGTTTAATTAGGATATTCCGTAATCATTTTTTACTTTTTTACTGGTCAATCCAAAATGTGCATCTAGTAGAATTTGAACCTTAGATATCTTGTGATGATATCAGAACGCCAGCTATTATACCACTTTGCTCATGGTTTCTAAGATAACGTTAATTTAGACTAAATGTCTATAAGTGTAACCACATTTAATTAGTTCTCTTATTACAAAAATTTTAGTAAAGATATTATTATTTATTATTTATGTGTGTAATGTAATACAATTATAATGTTTTTACGTTAAACTTCTAAAGTTAATTATTGAAAATATATGTTATTAGGTGAGAATATACTTATGGTGGGTCCATCATGTACCTACTATTATGTTGTATGCCTATTGATTGGCCAATAATATTGTGATATGCTCCATTTTATTCCCTATTTTGTACTTGTATCTATCTATAGTTAAAAAGTTTTCTAATGGTAGACCAAATATATTCTTCATTTCGAGTTGTTTGAAAACAATGTAACATTTGTCTTCTTTTTCATAAAAAAATTCATTTCATTTTAAGCTTACTTACGTATTAACAAACGGCTATAAAAACATATTAGCAAGCTTTTTACAAAGCAAAAAACATGATTATGTATGAGATTAATATGGTTCATAAGTTTTGTTTACTTTTAGTTTATTAACATACAATAAATAAAATAAAATATGATATGTTACATAATGGTTATGAACTTATGATATATGGATGGTATTATACTTTTTTCGCGTCTAGCAGTCTAGGTATAATCACTAGTTTAAATGTAAGGGGTGAAATTTCATTTTTCAAAATAAAAAATATAGAAAATCATAAATTATATATTCCATTTTCTTGAAATATTTTTTAAGAAAACTCAAACTTGAACACGTTTTCTAATTTTTCAATTTTCTTAGAAAATTTTCTGAAAAAACGAAAGAGTTTTTTCTGTAATTAAACGCGCCCTAATCTTTTCTCTTTGAAAAAGAAAAAGTGCACGAAAAGAAAATTGAACCCCATATCTTTATTGTGTTCCAGACATCTAGTTTGTATCCAAATATTTGACAATGCAACTAAAGTGGCAATATCATGATGAGAACCAAGAATTATAACCCCTTTTTAAGGTTCGACATATGCACCTTTACCGGCTCGAACGTTCATATGCTCTCTACCAACTTCTACAAACTCTTTATCATCAAGAGTGACTCGATCTCGGCGTGATTATATTTGTTTAAATGCTAACTGTACCTTATAGAGTTAACCACAACTAATGCCTATAAAATATAAGTGATTGTTAAACTCATAGTTCAAATGTCACTTGCTAAACTTGAAGATTGTAGATTAATACTTGAAAAAGTAAGTAACCGTTCGAAAAAGGAGTTTGATTGATTGATTCCAAATACGTGAAAAACATCACAAAATGAAAGGCACATAGAAAAGGGAAAGTGTGATGTAAAAAGTAAAGACCCACTTAAAGTTTATGAATTAGGTGGGGTAAATAGCATATTATCCAATGTATACATTTCTTGTTTTTCGAAAAATTAAAATTAAAATATAATATATCCAATATTTGAATAAAAGTTTATTTTTTTGGATAGAAAAATAAATGATAGTTATCAGTGTTGTCATCAAACTTTTTAAATATGTATTAATATCTGTGCTCATATCGATTTTTATAAAATTTGATTTGCCCTTCCTCATTTTAATTAAGATATAATAACAGGCTTAACAAATGTCGTTAACAAAACTCTTTGTTATAAACTAAAATATGCTATTTTAATAACCTATAACATAACATATATAACATTTATTAAACGCCATCCTAGAAGGCTACACTATTCACCCATTTACTTTCGGCTATTTTTAAACATCCTAGTAGAAAGATCATACGTATTTTACAGATGTAATAACTATTGTCTTAGGCTCTTAGCGTCGACATTAAAGCCTAATTTAATTATTAAATCATTATTATGTTATTAATAATTAATAATATCAATTTTTTAATTTTTTAAAATCAAGAAAGCATATAATAGGAGGAGAGTTGGTGGAAGGTTGCTTTCAAATGGTATTATTATTGTCAAGCTTTTGGGAATTGCTTTTATTATTGGCTTTGTAAAGTAAAGGGCCCACTCTCACTATATTTTAAATGCAAAAAAAATTAGAAAACTTGTAAATTAAATTATGAATAATTAATGTAATAAATAAAATGAAAGCAACCCCACATGTGTCCTTTTCATTTTTAGTTGACCCTACATTTGTCTAATCTGCTTATTTTTTTTATATCTTAATCCTATTTATATTATTTAGTCATGATTATCTCTTAATAGTAATAGTTGGGTTCATCTATATTATAATTGACATGTGCAAGGTTTATAACTTTATATCATATAGGAGATGAGCTTCTAATAGTTGTTGAATTTGTAGATTTTCTTTTATTAATACGAGTTGGTTGATCATCGATCTACCGATTCAATAAAGGTGGAATCACATAATACTTGTAATCCTAGTTTCGATGGATTCTTTTTGTTGATATCGTTAAGTTTAGGTTATGATGTTTCTCATAGCACTCAACTTAGTCTTTCATTTTGTTATACACATGACTTGTCGTGCGTATGTACTTAGTATTTTATTTTGTTAAATTAAGTATTTTATGTGGTTCTTCCACAGTCTTGCAATCATAACGATCATCATTCGTTTATAATATTTATCGGGGCCAATCCCCTTTACCCTAACACTCGACTTTTTAATATAATGTTAGACTATAATTCTAACTATTTCTTTCACATTTTTATTTAACGTTTACATGTTCTTATAATCTAATTCTCATGATTAGATGATGTGATAATTTTTATTCTTTTAATTAGTATTCGCTTCACTATTCTTACCGAATATGTTTTAACTTTGATAATTCAATATTAGTATAAAAAAAGAGTAATTTGGAGGGTAAATCTGATCCTCGTACCATATTTTAATGGTACGCATTCGTCACACCCGTAAAGAGCATCAACAAGGGGTAAATCACATGTCAACAAATCAACCACATATACTGAGGAACGGATTCGAACCCCTGAACTATAGGTCACGCATATAAAATCTGGGTATTTGCGATGACGGTAGCACTTGAACTATACTGAATTGGTATCCAATATTAGTAGTAGTAATAATTAATGAAAATCATATATAGATATTAGATTAATATTTATCCAAAAATACATTATTTCTCTATCCGAACATATAATATTCTTCAAATTCTGATATGGGACACACGTCACATGTGTGTTCATTTTTTAATGTTGAAACTTGTGTGGAAGATGTCTTGATATAATTGGCAAAATACAATCTATGTTAAAATGTTACATTAAATTCATATGGTATTTTACATGTAAATGCAAATTCAAATTGTATATTATTATTGCTTAATTATCGTAATTAAAATCATATTCGCTAATAAAAACATAAATAAAAATTTTGTTCATGATAAAAAAATATATTAAATACGATTACACATAGTCAAACAAATTATTCGACTTTAGTAAAAGAAAAATATCGTTTAACCAACAAAAATCAACTTCCACATATTACTCAACTAGTTTTAAAATATTCTAAAAACATACCTTAATTTGGATAAATTTAAAAAAAGGATAACTCAAGTTGATCGATATTGTATATTTGTATGCCACATTGATTGAGACGTCATTTTAGGTTTTCAATTTATATTATTTTAGTTTTTTTTTTAAATTAATTTTGATATATAGTTCTTATGGGATTCAAACTAATACCGATTCCCATCTTGTTTGAAATGTTCACGATTTTATTTAGAGTTATTTCGAATAAGTGTCAACTTTTAATTACGATAAGTCGAAACGAATTACAATTAAAAAATATGACATTTTTATTAGAAAGTTGAGTAATAATCGTTTTTTTTTTTAAAATTGCGTATTTTAATAATGGACCTTTATAGATTGGAGTACAAACACTTTCAATATCTATGTAATTTACAAAATTCAACTCATTAATATAAGTTTATGGAGAAAAGTAAATTTGAAATATAGATATGCCCACTGAAGTTTCACCATGTGTAAAAAGGTTTAAATTCACGGTTTTTTACATCTTTCAACAAGAAAGAAATATATTGTTGTTCTTACCTACGTACCCATACCCCCATTTGTGTGGTCGAACTCAAAAGTCACACTAAAAGGAAGATCCCACGATCAACAAATTGTTACATTTTATCTATTATTATTATTATTATTATTATTATATGTCATGAGTTACGAGGTTTAGAAAAAGGAAAATCATTCGTGTAGTTAAACATCGAAACTGTTACGGTATAAATAGAGAAGGAAAATGAACATATGATAAATTTGAAGGGTATAAAATATAAAATACATTAAACATAATCGGTCAACAACGTAAATTTGATATTGTTGACTACACATGTATGATAGCCGATAGAGGAATGCTACACTCACTAAAAATTTACAAACAAACATTCATAAAATGATGTGGACAAATAGGTGAACCAATCAAAATAATTTATTTTTTATTTTTCTTCATTCTCTCTTATCATGTGATTGATACACATCATTGAAAGTTATTTTGTAAAAATTTGGTGAACTTGTCAGTTCTTAATGCTACGATCACATAAATTTTACAAAATAAAACATACAAAATGATGTGCATGTAAGATGAGCCAATCATATCAATTTCTTTTTTTCTCTCATGACTCTCTCACTTCAACTCATTGGTACACTATTAGACTGTAGGTTTAGAATAGTGGGTCGAACCCGATTGTGGGCTTAGGGTCCATTATATACTTAGGGTTTGCATGTAATCATTATAAATAGTCAATCAATAATATACAATACTTTACGGGGTTTTCATTGTTCAACATGGTATCAGAGCTTTATGGTTCCTATCGTTTTCTTTCGCTTTCTCCTCTTCGCATCCCCGTTCCGCGAATCTTCAATCTACAATTTTTGTATATCTCGTTTTCGATCAATTTCGTTTTCACGGTTGATCTCTCTTTCTCTAAAATTTTCATCTTTATCTTTATGTTATATTATCTTTGATAAAATAAATAAATTCTTGCTCCCTCATGCCCCTTTGTTTTTCAATTTCTTCTCCCTTCCGTGTGGACGTGTACAAGTTTAATGAGTCCCTCTTCTTTTATTTACTTAGTTTCCATTCTAGCATCATACTAATCTCGTTAAATTAAAATAAATCTTCATATGGCTTCTATGTCTTTCTGGCATCTTTATTTTCCTAATGCATTCTTATGTGTTTAATTCATTCTTAAAAAAAAAAAGTTTGGTTTTATCACCACCAATGGTAAAATATGCCATCTTTATTTCGTATTTTTTTTCTTCTACCTTAACAAACAAACAATACAAAAACAAACATTTTTATATTGTGTTCCAATCTCCTAATAGTATCTATATCTTTTCTTTTGATTCACAAAAAATAAAAAAAAAATAAAAAATAAAAAAAATTCCGATCCTTCACCCAAATTACCAATTACCGTTCTACTCCCATTGTCCTTTAAGTTTTCATATTTTTCTTTCCTAAATAAATTCGTTTCAACCATCAAAGTTTCCGTAATCCTATCCCTTTTTTTATTTTCCAGACACTATTTTCGCTTTTGCCACTGCTTTATTTTGCTTCTGCCACCACTTTACTCTGCTTTTGGTGCCGCCGCTGCTTGAAGATTTGCATCCGCTTGCTGTCGGATATCTTCATTAACAAAATAGTTATTGCTTTTATTTGATTTTGCTACCGCTTTGCTTTTGCTGCTGCTGTTTGAAGATTCGCATCCGCTTGCTGTCGGATATCTTCATCAACAAATAGTTAGATTTAACGTTTTAAGTTTCTCATTCAGTCCGAGCTTTAGCGATTTCGCCGCTCGAACTGCAGGGGAGTATTAGACTGTAGGTTTAGAATAGTAGGCCGAATCCGATTGTGGGCTTAAGGTCCATTAGATACTTAGGGTTTGCATGTAATCATTATAAATAGTCAATCAATAATATATAATACTTTACGGGGTTTTCATTGTTCAACAATACACATTATGTGGGCAAAATTTTGTAAATTTTGAGTGATCTTATCATTTATCTATCCGATATCCAGTTACATAGAAACTAACCATTTATACAAACTTTGTATATTCAAGCTAGTAAGTCTCTGTACACAAATTCACACATACCACAAATTGCAAACGAAGTATATTCTATAATTCTAGGTTATGTTTCTAGGGTTTCGTCTAAGAGACGTAATTAATCTATTTTAACATGCATTAATTATTATATTTTAACCAATATTTACCAGAACATAAAACCTTTTACGTTATACAAATCCGTTAAACATGTCAGCACACATTAATTACAGTCCTTAGTACTGTCGTTATCGGTTTTCATGTATATTTTCAAACATAACGACGGGTTCAAGAAAACGAGTTCCTATGAAAGAAAAAAGAAATGGGTGAAGTATTTTTTACTTTAATAAACATGGGCAGGTGGTGAAAGTAAAGTTAAAATTGCATAAACCCAAAGACAGAGAATATCACATAATTCAAGTGCTCGGAAACATGGTAGCGCTGACCAGCTTCACGTCGGTCGAGATTGCACGAGAGCCATTGCCGACGTCCCTCTCCTTCCAATAAAACTAGTCCGTAAAACAATTAATTAAGTAGTTGCAGAATATTTGTCTATTTACAAAATCAACGTTCCCTCGATCTCATGCAATGCAACCATGCATCTATTTTTACGAATGTTCAAATATGAGTAGTTGTTTATAAACATTTTGGAATTCGATATCTTGTGTTTCGATCACCAAATCTATGGTATAGATTTTGTCGTATCGAGTTTTAGTACTCGTTGAATAAAACAATCTATAATCAACTAACATTGTATATTTCAAAAGGGATTAATTCGTACACTGCTATTTTTTACTATGTTTAACTCATTTTATTGTTCATGTGATATGATATAATATGATTAGAGGAAAAATGTCAATGCAATAACATATAAATTACAAATTTTATGTTGTTCAGATCCAAAGATTTGTAATTTTTATTTTTCTTAAAAATAAAATAATGTTAGATAACAAATTAAATATTGTACTCTGTATTAAATTTAAAACATTGTCCTTAAAAAAAGAAATAGTAAATAAAAAAAATCAATGTTTCTGTAGAGTCAACATGATAGTATCATGTAATTTAAGATATAGTAATGTTCTACTTTAAATGTCTCATCACTTTACTTTTGTGAATCGTTCAACCAATTAACTTTCAAAACTAATTATGAATCACTTAAATATACTTTAATGAACGAATGCTTACACCATTTGCAGCTAAAAATTGTAAACGAACTAGCAGTTTGTTGAGTCGCTGTCCCATAATTATATGCATCTTATAAGACCACAGGGAGTGGATTAATTTCTTTGGTGATTTCGGACCGAGAACGCCGTCTGACGGCATTTTCTTCAACGTTCTCCAATGGCATCCGGTCCAAGACACTAAATAAGTAGTTATTTTTTTTTCAAACTCAAATATTGATTTAAAAAAAAAAAGCAAATTTGAGAACACTGAACACTCATGTCCTCCCTTCCCTCAATTCATATCTTTAGTGTTCTCCTCAAAACACTAATTTTTCAGTGTCACTACTCATCTTGCTATAAGTGATACAAAATTTTAAATTTGGTAGTTTGAGTTATTGAGTATATAATAAGATTTACTACTATTATTTCTAAGTTTTATATAATAATAAATGATAATAATGATAATTATTAATATTATTATTATGTAATTATTATTATTATATAAACAAATATTAATGTATATAAATGATAAGTTCGTTTAGGCTTGCGAGTCTGTTAGAGCTCGATACAAGAAGCTCAAACTCTTTTGTTATTCGAGCTCTAAAATATGTTCAAACTCGAGTTCGAGCTCGAGCTCGAATATACCGCCCTTAGATTAACTCATTTTACACCCCTAGTGATAGTTTGACTATTATTTTTGATAAATTTATTTAAAACTGTGAATTAAAAGCTTGTATCGTATATAATCAATGCATAATTTTTAATGTAAAAAAAAAAAAAAAAAAACAATAGTGAATACATCGCTAGCCAAAACAATGTAGCTGACGATCTTTTTCCTTTTCTTTTGCTTGAGAGTGCACAAAAGTAAAATTTCACATCTTTTTAATTCTGTGCATAGCGTAGACAACTCCGTTAACTGTTGGAACTTGGAAGAACGTTGTGGCTGATGGTACGTTTAATTTATTCGAATATTTTTGTTTTAAAAATTAAAATAATAAATACTGTAGTATAATTATTGAGTCAGATATTTTGCGAGTTTTGAAAGTAACATAAAATAATTGGTGTATTTGGGTTTGCAGAATCTGCAAAAAAACGTGGCCAATTCTTTATTACTTCCGTTTCTGAGCCAACTCAACTCGTTTCCTATACCATTTTCAATGATAAAATAATATATATAAAAAGATAAAAATATTTTTACTAATTATTTATTAATGACATACGAGTATAAATATAAAACAAAACTAGTCTAATTATTATTATTCGTAACAATTTACAACTTATAGAACAATGATATGAACTGCAAACCAAATTCAGATGAAAAAAGAGTTTCATTAGTAATATATTTGCATTGGGTTTTTTTATATCAAATTTTTGTTTTTTTACTCGTTAGAAAATGAGTAAAGAAAAAAAAAAAAAAAAAAAGGTAAAAATAATTCCAAAATTTGTTTATTCCGTCATGCTTTCTCTCTGAAAAGAGAAGCTAATCCGGTAACCACTAATTTACTTCCTCTCTCTACATTCCTCGGTTTTATCGCCGGCGGATGCCACGTCCCCATTGCCGACGTCTCAAAACCGTCATCGGACTTTCTCTCCCTCAAAACACCGGTCCTATCACCTCCTTGACCTTGACTCACCTCCGTTGACTCTAACGACGTCGTTTCCTCTCCAAAAATCATTTCAAAAACACCGCACTCCGAGTCATCAGAAAAAACCTGTTTCGGTACTGCGTTTGCGTCAGGTGTTGGCGGTGGAGTCGGCGGCAACGGCGATGACGGAGGCAGTATCACCGTCAACGACGACGGTAACGGCGTACGGATGTGTGACGACAGCCATTTAGATCTCATGTAATCAAATTTCCTCCACGGAGGAACATGCATTCCTTTTTTCTTCAAGCTCAGTTTCGCTGCTTCAGAAACAATTGAAATTATCTGTTGCAAACGATCGGCTTCACCGACGAAGATGTACGGCAACGATTGAAGGATTGCTTTATAGTTTCCAGTAGGTCGAGCTATTTCAAACTCAGATCTAAAATCTATATCAATTATTATCCTATCTCCTTCTTCAACGATAACATCTATGTATTCATATTCACCTATAATAATTAAAAAAAAAAAAAATAAATAAATATTGAAATTGAAATTAAAACTTTTAAAATGATTGAATCAAATTAGTACCTGCAGGATACGAAGATGTTTTCTCCCAATGAGATTTACAAATTGAAGCATCGTAACCGAATAATACTAATCCTTCAGCAACTAGTTTCCTCAATTCACCTTTTCGTTTACAAATTTTGTTTTTCTCGACGATCTTCGCGGTGTCTGCTAACAGATTTCGCTGAGTAATACTCGCACAAGGCGTCAAGCTCTACATGATCAATTCAATATTCGTTTAATATTACGAAATTTAGTCTAACTAGATTGTAATTCGAATTTAGAATACGGAATTTAGTAATTTACCTTTAGAGTTTCGGTTGAATCACCGAAGAATCCAGCAGTAGAGAGATCGAATTCGTCATCGGAAATATCATTAATGTTTCCATTAAAACAATTGCAACGATTACGACCGCATTTCGGCTTTTCAGGAACTGTATCTTCGATAAAATTTTGAACCATTTTAGCCAAACAAACAGAACTCGGTTCGAATTCAACGTCTTTCACTTCACTGTTTGTTTTCTCAGAATTATTTTTCCGATCAAAAAGTCTCTTCAATCGAGATTTCAAAACCGGTTTCACTGTCGCCGGAGACTCGAAATAAACCGATTCTTCGAAAGTTTGAATATCAATAGGTTGAATCTTCATCTGGAAATGCATAGCTGTACTTTTACTATACGTATAACTAATTATATCACTCTGATTTGATAATAATGCGATCAGTTAATTGAAATCAGAAGTGGTTCAGTCGTACAAAAATTCACTAAATGTGTACAGAAATTATACAACGAACTGACGAAGCAATCAATGCAACAGAGAATTGAAATAACTAGGTTACGTGTTCGAATCGCCGAAAGCAAAAATGATACCTTTTTTAGTCTTGGTTAGTTATATCAATAAGAAACGGATAACTTTTGAAATGCTAAATAGAAAACTTGTTCTAGTGTTTTTCATGAAGAATGTGACGGCGATGAACAGGTACTTTAACATTAGGAAGACGTTTTGATGAGTAGAGTTTAATTGCCGGAATATTCATTTCCGGCGAGGTTATGGTTGCCGGCGGTTGTTGGTGGTGGTGGTAGTGGTGAAAAGTTGTTGGTTTTTTGTTTTTTTTTTTAAGTTTTGTGATTTTTGGTGTGAGTGAAAAAACGGAGTCAGTTGAGAGGCTTTTATACACAGAGTGGGTGTGGATTTTGAGAGGTGTGCTTACGTGGATAATAAAACAGAAAGATGATGACGTGGTCTGGATTATCCAATTATTTGACAGTGGGTCACGTGCTGTGTAGGTAACTTACGTGGCTCTGTGAGTATTTGGTGTCAGTACATATGGACACATGGTTTGTTATTACTGGTTGATTGAAAGTATAATTACGCTTGCTCTAAGTTACACAGAAGACCTTAATCTTTTACTAGTTATCGGTTTTTACCCTTGATTTTGTTAAACATTCATTTTAACAACCCTTTGATGTATATAACAATAACAATCGTTAAATTTACTTTTTTGATTTAGTAAGCGAGACCAAGTTATGTTGTTGCCTTGTTAGTATCGAGTGTGACGTTCGGTTTCAAGTGTGTGTCTAAAATCTAAATGATAGAGGGTAATCACAAATTCACACTAGTAATTTTTTATTTTTATTTTCGTAAATGTACATATTCAAATAACCTAGGTTTCTAAAGAGCATAAACTGTGTCACGTTATCCATCTAAGCTTTACAACCTAACCAAAAACTTCATTACACAGCTTCACAAAATTTATACATAAAAAGAGTTGCCGTTATAATAAAATGTTGCATCAATCCCAATTTCATGTATATTCATATAACAATCATTATATTATTGATCAAAATCAATATTAAAAATCTTTAAACTCCCTGTGTTAACTTAATGTATAACTTTCAATCGTTTAATTTTTTAATAACTTTCAATAAGACGCGTTTTAAATAAAGGTAAAATTGATAATTTATCGATCTATTTTAAATCAAAACAAATTCGTTGGGGACATGCATATATTCTGGAAGTCAAGGACGGTGAGAGTATTAGATATCTAAGAACATCCATGTCCAGATGGTTATGTTGCTATCATTCTTTGTTAGATACACTCTGTATTTTCTTAATTTTTTGAGTAAATTACATTGCCAGTCCCTGTGGTTGTCGCTATATTACAGACTCAGTCCTCGAGTCGGGTATTGTGCGGATCTCATCCCTTAACCCGATTTTTTGTTTCATCGCAAGTCCTTCGTTCATTTGAGTCCAAATGAAAAGACTAAAATACCCTTGACCCAGTCTGTTTACCAACTGCTTATTCTCATTGCGCCACGTGTCAAAATGCTACCAGTCGACTTTTAAGCTTTAATTAATTATAAAAAAAGATACTAAATCAAAAACCCATATATCCCATTATTATCTCATAAAAACATTGTGGCCACCCTTTTCTAGAAAACCACATGCCACCATCTGTAACAAGTTCATCACCCCAAACCCACGGCTTTTTACCGTTTTCTATTAATTTCTTCACCCTGCTTCAACTTAATTTACTATTTTAATATCAAAAACAATAAGTAGAATTAAACAATCTGAAAAATCATAAACTTAGTTAACAAACCCTTTAGCAGCTATCGTCACCACCATTTAATTGTGTTCTATCCCTCTAAGGACACCACTAGAACTAAAATCGGATCTTGCAAATAAACCCAAAAAGAAACAGCTTGACTTAATTTAGTGGCGGTTTAATAGAAGTTTACTGACACTTGAATTGAATCTCGCCGGAAGTTTAATCAAACTCGAAGCACACCGGAGGTTTTTCAACTTCAATTTTGAGTCGAAGTCAAGTGTTGATTTTTGGGTTGCGACTTTCTGATCTAGTTGGGACTTTAAAGTTGATTAACATGAAGAGTGTTGATTATTGCTGAAAAATTGCAGAGAAATCAACAAGGTGGCCGGAGAAGAATGGGGACAGGATGGGACTGTGGGAGAATGGTGGATGGTGTTGGGGTTGAAGGTGAGGAAATCCTAAATTAAAAAGAGGGATGATGGGTTATTTATGCCGTTGATTATTCAGTTATTTTTATTTGTTTTATTTATAATAAAAATATGAAAATGAAAAGAAACATGAAAAAGACTATTATGCCCTTTTCTTAAATGGAGAAGGACCGACAATGAAATAGAAATTCGAATCAAGGGATGAGATTCGCACAATACTCGACCCGAAGACTGGGTCTGTAATATAGCAACAACCACATGGACTAGCAATGTAGTTTACTCTAATTTTTTAAAAAAGAAAGAAAATAAAAAAGGCAAATTCATAGTATTATTAGTCATTAGATATTTTTAACCCACAAATATATATACACACATCACCTGCTTTAATAAATTTATTAGATGAAATGGAAATAATAGACAATTCATAAACGGACAAATAGCCATTATGCAGAAAGCCAACTTGAAATTTAATTTATTTTATAATCATAAATAAAAAAATAATATAAAAAATAAAAACTCAAAAAGAAAGTCTCTCCTAATACTATTATCCTTTTTTTTTTTTTTTTTTGCCTATTATTAAATTAAACTCCATCGTTTTGGCCAACCAAAAACCATTTGTATGTACAACTACTGTACAAGTAATTCAACTAAATCACCTACTCTTGAACTCCTAATTATTTTATTATTTTATGTATTTAGTAAACTAATAACTACTCCATAGTCCATAACCTCCTCTCAACTTTTTTTTTTCTTTTGTTAAAACCTTGACTATTCAATTTATCTTTATAGTTATATTAAATAAAAATTCATTATATTAACTTAGTAACTTATTTCAAATAAACTCAGAACACTACTTTTCATATATGATAGTAGAACTTGTACAAACATAGTATATGCATTAACTTTGTGTACATATACAAAACCAGTAGCGTATAAATAATTTTTAATGGTATAAAAATCATCATCAGGTCATTCATTACCTTAACGATCATTAGGTAACTAAATCGAATTAAAGGATAACAAACTCCTATTTAGCTTTAGAGGTCTTAGGTGTATTTGTTTTTAGTTATCTTGGTGTTTTATATTTTCTAGCTTCTTGCTAGTTTTTAACCGAATTTTCTTTGTTGTTCAGAAAAAAAAAATTGTTTTTGAAAATAAAACTTTGTAAACAAGAATCAAATACGTATGACAAATTCTAAAAGATTTTAAGATATACATCATATAATCATCTAATTTGCAACCATGTGTACCATGTCCTTTTGGACAAATAACATAACTAGCGCTTAAAGATAATCTATTTAATAATCTTTATTTAGCATAATTTTAAGGGAATTAACCCTACCCATGTACCCCACCCTATCCCACTAGCTAATACCTTACCCCTACCACATTGTAATTGTAATTATAATTTAATTAAAAGTAGTAAAACTTATGGTTGTAAGTGCACCAATCGAGTTGATTTTGATGTCAAATAAAAGGCTATCATGGTTAATGAATTAGTTTGAGCTCTTTTTCATCATAGTGACATGTTCATATTGGGGCCTATAAAAATAAATACATGGAAAATACCTTTCCATAAGATGTGACATGATGAAATCAAATATCTTTAGTCCCTTCAATTTCCTTGAAATGTCAATACATACCCTTGAAACTTTTACAATTTATATCTTGGTATCAATAGATAGTATTAATCAGAGAACATATGGTTTATAAGTTCGAGTATAAACTCAAATTCGATAAAAGTTTAACTTGATCGTGCTCATAGAATAGAAGGTTGACTCAACTCGTTTGCAACTCTAGTTTAAACACACACCATATATTTAACAATATATATATATATATATATATATATATATATATATATATATATATATATATATATATATATCTTATATTAATCTAGTTTGATATTGGATATATAATATATGCATATTATAAAGCAATGGTGGTACCTATGCCTCTAGACAAATAAACTATTAACTAATAAATAAATATATTGGATGCTTTCATATTTCACCTGAAAAATCGAAACATATCAACTTGTGACAACACAATGAGGAAATAAATTTTGGCCCCTATTTGAGTTGACTTATCACTAGGTAAAAACATTGCACAACAACAATGTTGCCATTCAAAAGTCACACATTAATAACCACATTATAATTTGTGTTTTTTATTCTCATATGATATAAGTGGAAAATAAATAAATAAATAAATAATATAAACATCAATATTCAGAATTATAAAATTTCAAATCAATGCAAAAACTTGCATCTTAGGTGCTTAAACTTTTGTTTTACTCTATTTTAATCTATTTCTTCTACTTCCTAAGGCTAAGTTTACGTATGTATTCAACAAAATTTTAAAATGGTAGATAAATAGTTGACAATTTCTGATACGATACGAAATCACTTTAAAAATAAGCAGGTTTGGATCGGGGGTTTTGACTCGTAAACCCGTCAATTTGCTATTTCTTCGGGTCAGGTTTGTATACCTAGATTGTATCTTGTAGATTAAAGTTTGTAAGTTTTTTTTTTTTTATAATTTGAAATAAAAGCAAATGATAAAATAGTTGATGAGGACATAAAGCTGTTTGACATATATGAGATGAGATGATGGGTTTTGTCTTTGTCTCACCCTTTCCCCACAACACAAGAAAACTTTAGTCATTGTATTTTACTAGTTGGGTCCTCTTCTTGTGGTACTCATGCTTCTTTCTTTTATCATTACGTACACTTTTTAAGGCATGAGGTACAATAAAGATAAACCTCAAACGGTATTCTAAACTTATAGTATTATTATTTTCTTAAAGAAATGTCCTTGTTCACTGCATTTCCTATATTTCTTCACAACATTTGTCTTCTTCATCTTAAGCTTAGTTTATGTATGTTTTTCTTATATTTCTCTAGCAACTCCGTCGAATAATTTACGAAAATAAGTTTCGAGTTGAAAATCTTGAGCTCGTCATATGTAAGCTCAAGCGAAAGATAAAGAAAGTGTTAGATGTAAGCAGGGCAGATGTAGAAGGGGGTGGTGGACAAATGTCCCCTCAAAAAATTTCAAATTATATAAAAATATTTTTTTTAACGATAATTTATAATTTTTGACTCGTTTAAAAATGAAAAACATTTTTTTAAAAAAATTTCTCTCAGTGGATGTATCCTATCTTCGCCATCCCCTTGGATGTAAGTGAAGATATACGATAAGAGGAAGAAATTTTTGTATAGTCTATGAGGGTTATGTTTATTACATTTAAAAGCATATAAAAGATAATTTTTTATATTTAAGGTACAATTGTTTGCCTTTTTGAATCACAAAACTTTTGCAAAAATTTGTTATTTCAGGAAAAGCTTCTTTTCCATTAAGAACTAAAAAGAATACAAGTTATCATTGTCTTAGCTTTGCATAGAAAACATCAAAAGTTCATTTTTCCTTTTTTAAAATAAAAAAAAAATTATCAGAATATTATCGCAAGTTTTAATTAATTTACCGCGTTACGTACGGGAATAAAATTTTTGATGGGGTTGGTTTGAAGTAGTCTTGAATTATTTATTAGAAAATTGTGGGCCAGAATGTGGGCCCCACTAGGCATGATTACAGGCCAATATGGCAATCTCAATGATGCATAAAGCCCATCAAAATAATTACTTCTACTTATTTATTATTTTTCAATTTCCTCATCTTGATGTTTATAAAGTATGGACCATTGGAGTGGTTATGTGGGGACAAAATTATCTCACTTGCCCTTCAATTTTTATTTGTGAAATTACCTCTTTTTTTTTTGTTTTACCCCTTTTCATTTATTTCATTTATAAATCTAAAGATAAATAAATAAAGATTATATTTATATAAAGATAAATATTTGAATACAATGTTGATTTAAAAATATGTAGTACAAATGTATTTTCTTTTAATTATGTTTGTCATGTCATTTTCTTATGAATGGAAAATGTTTCTAATCCATATTACACATTGACAAAATGAAGTTCTAATATAATTTCTTAAAATAGTTAAATGATGATATTTTTGGATAATTATGAGTGGATATAGATAGCACAAATATATAATGTGTCTTTTAATTTAATTATTTTTAATGAGAATTATGACATTACCTGTAGATAGGCCCTTGCTGAAAAGGATAGTTGAAAGTGACCTCTCATTTTTTATATATTTTTTTTTGAAGTGAGATTGGTCATAAAATTAAAAAGTATATCTATTTCTCTTCAATATTGTTGGTTGCTGTTATTGGACCTAAATCGAATCAATCAAACAATTGAAAGCGCGGGATACAATCAATTGAATTATGCACATTAATAATCACACAAAACTAGTCGATTAGCTTTATATATCAAATAATCAACGAATCAACCAATTACACAGAATTCCTCACACTAATCTCTCAGTCTCTCTAGGTTCGTCTACCCTAGAACTGAACACGAGAGTCTCTATTTATAGTCAAAACCTAAATGACCTGCGACACAAGCCCTGTGTCGCTAAGACCGACATATGCGACACAAACCTTGTGTCTCTATTGCGACACAAGCTCTGTGTCGCCTAAACAGTGACATCAATTTTGATTTCAAAACAAATAACGTTTATATCACTAATCAAAATATTACAAATTACTGAGACCTAGAGCAACTGACAGACATACAAAACATGCATCAACAAACTCCCCCGTGTCTTCAGCTTGGTCTTTAAAATTTCTTCATTCAGCTCTGGTCTTCTAACACTTCCAATTAGCTGGGAAGTTTCCTCCAGCATGTACTCCTTGAGCTATACAGACATTTACAACCTTCTGAAATCTAATCGTCTCAATCTTGAACTCTTGGAGATAATCAATCTTCTTGGCATAAAGAGCTTCAAGGTCTTTCTTGGTAAGGTTAATCAAGCTCAGAGGATCGTACACTCTAATCTTTGACGTTTTTGCTTTCCATAAATCTTCAGGCTCTGTATCCAGAATATAAACAATTTCAGCTTCGCCTTTATAACCATCATATGTCCACAGTTGTAGCCTACTCAAAAAATCAACTGGGAGCTTCTCCAGGGGAATAGATTTCAAAGTCTTTGGAGATTTGTATACAACTTTGATCCAGGGCTTGTTAGTACGCGGATGTATCTTGTTTCTGTAAATGTACCTCGTCCCCAGATTCGGTCTCAAAAGATATAACACTTTGGTGTTGACCTCTTTCCTTAAGATTCTTTGCAGTTGATTCGCTAACTCGCTATTGGTGGGATTTATGATATTCAATTGCGCCAAGTGTAGTATTTCACACTATGGTAGGGTGCTTAACACCTTGAAGTTCATAGTGAAATACTGCATCCCATCTTTTCGTTTGATAACAATCACTTTATTTGCTTCATCATACTTCCAACTAATAATTTGACCCTTGTACCGTTTGCTGCTGATTTTATAGAACTTGCAGGTCTTTGACAGAGTAGGTTCAGCAGCAGTGGAAGTAGATGGTCCAACAATAGCTGGAGCAGGAGTGGAAGTTGTAGCTGGTTCAGGTTCAATAACCTCTTCTGTATCAGAAATCTCCATCTCCTCTCCCAAATTTACTTCATCAGCATTTACATATTCTTCATTTATTGTTTCTTCTTCAATATCAACCTCTTGATCATCATAAACCAAATCTTCATCAGCCGTTTGTGTATTTTGATCATCTTCATTTAGTAGACTTTGTAGATACTCAAGATTGGCTTCGGAGTAATCTACATTTAAGGCAATTGGTTGTCCTGGAATCTCAACAGAAGACGCAAAATAATCTAACCGAATATTTTCATTAATAACATCATCATTTACATAATCCGGATTTACATTTTCAGTTGAACCGGGGGCCATTGATGTTGTTTCTTCAAGGCCTAACTCCCCCGGAACAACAGCCAGGGCCTCTAACTCTAATAGGCGGTTCTCCAACTGAGGAACCCTCGCCGCCGTCTGCTCTAACTCAGTTATCCTGGAGGCCTGAACTTGGATTACGGCAGCCTGATCAGCAAGCATAGCTTGTCATTTCTTCCAATATTTGTTGCAGCACAGCCGGTTGAGGAGAAGGATCGACAGGAGCAGAGACCGGTGCAGCCCAAGAGCGAGAATGAGGACGGGGCTCATAAGTGTCATCATCAGAATGTTACACGTCCTGGGGCCTTTTCCCCCGGTTAGACGGGACATGCACCCGTCCTGCCCTAATGCGGCGCTGAACGCGCGCATACTGATGAGTGTTATGAACTCGGAGGCTTTCGATAGTTGCCGGAGAAGGGACATCGCCATCCGAGTCCGTTGGCGTGTCGTTAGGGTCTTCAAAATTATCCAAGTCCGTATCAGAAGACTCTTGGTCAGTAGGGACAGGTTTCGCCTGTACTGGAATATCAGCAAGATTGTCGATGTCCATTAAGACCGGAACATTTACAAAATTTGCCGGATTATCCTGCGGTTGCACAGGACGGCGGGATCTTCAAAATCATCAGCAGCCGGAGGGACATAACCCTCATTAATAACATGGCCGAACAGCGGCACATCTGGCGGAGCTGCAACTCCTTTGCCATAGGAGCTGCAGATGGTAAAAATCCGCAAATTAATAGGCGTTTGGCGAAAAGTTGCGTCGGGGTTGGTTGGAAGACCCGGTAGTTGATTGTTCAAAAGAAGCTGAAGAAAACGTGGGTACATGACCCATTTATCGTTCTCAGCGTTGGCATTATCAACCATTTCGCGGAACAAGTACCCCAAGAAATTGTAGGGCTTGTTGTAGACAAGGGCCAACATAGCAGATATCGTTCGATGACTAGCCCCGTCAAACCCCGCCTTCCTTGCTGATTAGCACACAATGATAACGTGCATCAAAAATATCCAAACCCTAGTAAGGTGCCCCTTGCGGTACTGGTCAGAGGGTACACCAGGTTAACCCATACGGGCCATGCCACCAGCAATGAAAACATTTGAGAACTGGGTGGGCATATCCGGGTTATCATTGAAACGGAGAACATCTCTAATCAGCTGCTCAGAGATAATAATTTCGCGACCGAAGACGCTGGAGATGATCCTTGTATGCTCCAGTTCAGTATTTACAACATTTCTCCAGAACGGCCCCACATGATCTCTATAAATGGTTGGGGCAGCAGTGATGGCATAAAAGTTCCTGGAACGCCTGAGAAACTGGATCATTGGACGAAACGGGATGGCCGAGTCCCGATCATCTTCCAAAAATGCAACGGTATTGTGTCGGGGTTCCAGCAGTCTCAAGAAAGCGTCTTGTCCTGCCATTGCTAAAAAATACAAAAGAAATAGTACTACAGAAGCGTTAAAATCAATTGTAAAATTAAGCATTCTATAGTGGCGACACAAGGCTTGTGTCGCAAGATAGGTGCGACATAAACCTTTGTGTCGCAAACTGTGAAGTTAATTAATAGAAATCAGATAAGCGACACAAACTCTTGTGTCGCAACTCAGAGGTGCGACAGAAAAGGGTTGTGTCGCATTTGTCAATTATTTTGAAATTAAATAACTTAAGCGACAGAGGACTTGTGTCGCAGTGGAGTAGCGACACAAGCCTCAGTGTCGCAACCAAACACTTGCAGTAAAATTGATTTTGGCAGACCTGCGACACAAAGGCTTGTGTCGCATATAATTGCGACACAAACATTAGTGTCGCAGCCAAAATGTTACATTAAATGATTTAAACATACCCGCGACACAAAGGCTTGTGTCGCCGGTTGTGTCGCAATGACGAACACCAAACCTGCCCGAATCCCAAAGGTCAAAAAGTTTGGGGTTTTTCACAATCAACGCTACTACAAGGTGCGTAGCAGCATCAGGAACACGAAAGTATCGCATTTATCAAGTCAATAACACTCAAATGCATCAATTTATCACGTAAACCCGAAACCCTAAAAACCGAGACTTTAATTCGCAATTAAACACAAAATACACGGTGAAAAAGGGAAAAATTTATACCAAGTGATTAAGGAAAGTAACGTGAAGAGGATGAAGTGGATTGATTGGAACAGAACACTCAGAAAAGTAAGATGAAATCGAAAAATCACACAGGTTGCTTGTGTCGCAATATCGAGTGCTTGTGTCGCAATATCGAGTGCTTGTGTCGCAGAAATTTATGGTGATGTCGCAGGTAATTAAGAATAGTAAACACGTTAAGGTCGCAGGGTTTTGGCTTTATACCCGTACCCTACATAGCGACATAGCCTGCGACACAAGAAGCGACACACAGCTTGTGTCGCATAATGACACTTGCTGAATTTTCAATTCGATTTCGATTTTCAAAGTTCGATACTCGATTCGATATTAATTGACAGACTTGGAGAAACTAAATAAGATACAATTAAATTAAGAAATCATACAAAAAGGAAAAAAAAATCGTTGCTTCTATTTTACAATCAACAAAAGCACTAACGATTATTAGTTACGCAATTGAGATAGTCTGATTAGGGATCATATCAGGATAACATGCAATTATTAGGAAATAGTAAATGTTATTTCGATTATCAGTATATTTGTCCACTTTAAATTTACTTAGCATATTTAAATCACCTGTTATAAAGATTATTTAAAGACGATTATTGGTATTTTTATCCATCTAAACATTTGTACTTAAGTGGATGATTTCAACTCATGATGAGATGAATCACCTGTGTTATTATTTGCATGCAAATTATATTATATAACTCACGTCAATATATACATTTGAAGTCAAAACATGTTAGTATTTTCTATATAGAGGGTGAGGGTATGGACGTATCTGTAGAACCAAGCTAGCGGTGACAGGTCTATACTTTCGTACAACAAAGTCACATAAACAATAGTTCGGGTTGAACAAACACCAGTCTGAACAATTAAACTGGAGGGTACAGGTCTGTACTGTCGTACAACAGAGTACCATAGTTTAACACAAATCAGTAATAGGCAATCTTTGTAGAACTTTTCTTGTACATTCGTACATTATATTTAGAATTAAGAATGCCATGGGTACGTAGTAGTTGTCCATAACTTAACATAGACTACGTACCTAAGTTCTTTTCAAGAATATATTAGATGAAACCAGGTCTGTATTTTCATACAACAGAGGAGACAACTAGTATATTCCCCCAGATAAAGACCCTAAATTTAGATCATAACATGTTGATCATCCAAATATTAAGACTAAGTGTCAAAATATTTAGGACAATTATGCCCTTATTTCAACTTAATGTCATACATAGTAATGTGTCTTTATATAAAATAATATGCACATTTGAAAGTTAAGCTTCTTAGTAACTTTAGCACAAATGTCTACCAATACATCATATGATGAACCTAATATTTATAAAAGGTATTTCAAGTATGCTAGATAAATCTACTGACACATCAAACATAAACCTTTAAAATTTCCATTTTGTGCATATCTCCTGATGTACTATCATTTTCCAAATTGTTTACAGACACAATTCAACGTCTATTTTAGCAATGTTGCAACTATTGCATTTCTTTAATACTAACAAGTATAAATAGTGGCTATTGCATTATTATTTTTTTATTTTTTATTTTTATTTTTTTAAATTAAATTAAATTAAATTAAACACTCCAAGTCAAAAATTAATTTTTAACAAAGAACCGCATCCCTATCATAGAGACAAGTTCATCAAATCGAGATCGTGAAAAAGCCTTTGTAAAAAGATCCGCGTTTTGTTTAGTAGTATCGATTTGGACAAGGTCTATCAAGTGTTTCTCATAGCAATCCCGTATGAAATGAAACCGAATTTCGATATGTTTAGTTTTCGAGTGTTGTACAGGATTGCGTATGATAGAGATGGCAGCAGTATTATCAATATGGATAGGAGTTAAAGTTAAGAATAACCCGTAATCACGCATTTGATGCTGAATCCAGAGAACCTGAGAACAGCAACTAGCAGCAACAATATATTCAGCCTCAGCAGATGAAGTAGAGACTGTAGTTTGCTTTTTACACTGCCATGAAACTTAACGGCTACCAAAGAATTGACATCTTCCAGTCGTAGACTTTTTGTCCACATTGCAACCACCGTGGTCTGAATCGGAGTAGGCAGTTAAAGCGAAATTATCCTCATTAGAATACCAGAGACCCAGTAATGGTCTAAATTTGAGATAACTGAAGATTCGCTTAACCGCCTTCATATGAGAAACCTTCGGATTTGCTTGAAATCTTGAGCAGATTGACACAGCAAACATTATGTCGGGTCTAGATGGTGTAAGATACATCAGTGATCCTATCATTGACCGATAGTCTCGCTGATTTACGTCTTCTTCGTCTTCAGCCAAAACAAGTTTGTGATTTATGTCAATAGGAGTTCCAAAGGTCTTACAGTCGAGCAACTGATATTTTGTCAAGATGTCATTGACATACTTGAATTGATGAATATAAATACCTTTATCAGATTGCTCAACTTGTACACCTACGAAGAATGTAAGTTCTCCCATGGCACTCATCTCAAACTTGTCTTTCATGATTTTCTCGAAGTCCTTACACAGCTCATCATTGGTAGATCCAAAGATAATGTCATCCACATATATCTGCACAAGTAACAAATCGTTTCCAACATTTTTAATGAAAAGTGTGCTGTCAATCTGTCCTCGTGTAAATCCGTTTGCCAGCAAATGTTTGGACAGCGTCTCGTACCACGCCCTTGGAGCTTGATGAAGTCCATACAGTGCTTTTTCTAATTTGTAGACATAATCCGAATGCACTGAGTCTTCAAAGCCAGGAGGTTGCTTGACATACACTTCTTCATTGACCTTCCCATAAAGAAACGCACTTTTTACATCAAGTTGGTAAACTCGGAATTTCTTGTATGAGGCGTAGGCAAGAAATATTCGTATCGATTCGAGCCTCGCAATAGGAGCAAACACCTCATCATAATCAAGACCTTCTATTTGAGAGAAACCTTGTACCACTAGTCTAGCCTTGTTTCTAATCACAATACCACAATCGTCTTTCTTTACTCGAAACACCCAGCGCGTACCAATAGGATGTTGTCCCTTCGGGAGCGGAACCAAATTCCATACTCTAGCTTTTGAAACTGATAAAGTTCATCCTGCATAGCCTCGACCCAATGAGAGTCGACTAATGCTTCCTTCGCATTTTTAGGTTCAATTTGAGATAGTAAGCATGATTCCATCTCAGCTACAAGAAAAGAAGTAGAGTCGGATGTAGAAGCTTTAGCTTGATGTCTTGTTAGTACACCTTTAGACAAATCACCAATGATATTTTCAGTCGGGTGAGATGTGTGTACTCTTTGCCGTGGAATCTGTGGTGGCACATACACAGAATCCAAGTTGTTTAAATCTCCCCCATCTTCATTAAATTCAGGCGATTGGACAGCTTCATCATATTTATCCTCAGTTTCATTATTGGATAAACCAGGCATCTCAGTATTAGCTTGTGGAATAGATGCACTAGGAGCTGTTCCCGAAGTGGAAGAAGTATCTTTGTTTGAAGGTGGTGTGACTTTAGGAGTATGAGTAGATACATCTTGAAACATATCAATTCCATGCAGTAGGGTCACCACCTGGTCATCATTCTCATCCATAGAAAGATCGAATGATTCAAACAATGGATCATATTGAAACAATGAGTCGGGTCCCGTGCTTTGAGGAGATTCAGTATATCTTAAACATTGAACTTCATAGTGCTCCTCAATCCTCTTCGTAGATTTATTATAAACTCTCTTATTAGGAGAGTTAACAGAATAACCCAAAAAGAAGCCATCACAAGATTTTTCACCTAATTTGGCTACTCTTTCCCGTGTGTTCATGATGATACATGGACACCCAAAAGGTTCAAGAAACTGAAAGTTGGGTTTACGATTGTTAAATAACTCATAACATGTCTTATTCCTTTTCTTTACCGTCAAAACCCTGTTTAGAACATAACATGCTGTATTAACCGCCTCTGCCCAACAAGTAATAGGCAAGTTGGAGTCCGAGAGCATGGTTCGTGCAGCCTCTACGAGAGTCCTATTCTTCCTTTCAGCGACTCCATTTTGTTGTGGAGTTATTGCGGCATTGCATTGATGATATATTCCTTTCTTCAAACAATACATCTCTAATGTTTTGTTCTTAAACTCAATTCCGTTGTCACTCCGCAGTTTCTTTATCTTCTGATTGCTCAAATTTTCCAGATTGTCAAACAGATAAATTAAAATTTCAGGCACCTCGTCTTTAGAAGATATGAAGTAAACCCAAGAAAATCGCGAATAGTCATCAGTCACTACCAAGCAATAATCACTTTCGCCTACACTCCGTTTGCTCACTGGACCGAAGAGATCCATATGCAATAACTCAAGAGGCGTTTCATTTGAATTCACTAACTTGGACTTATGGAATTTCTTATGTTGTTTCCCTTTGAGACAGGAAACACAATTATCGTTTAATCCGAAAGATTGCTTTGGTACGCCTAACACAAGATCATGTTTCACAAGATAGTTCATCTTGAGGAAATGAAGATTTCCCATTCGTCTGTACCACAGTAGTGAATCCTTTTTAGCAGCTTTAGACAATAGACATGTATACTCTGTTGATGTAACAATACGCATATCAAGTACATACGTGTCCTTTATCCTTGGAGCTCCCATCAGCACCCATTCCTCCGGAATGACAAATCCCGGCTTTAGAATCAAGCATTCCACATCAGTAAACGTTGTTGTATACTTCTTGTCACAAACTTGAGAGACACTGAGCAAGTTGTGATTCAGTTGTTCAACAAAGTTTACTTTTTCAAAACTCACTTTTCCATTGGTGAGTGTTCCTTGACCTGTAATTAGTCCACCCTTATCACCCGCAAATGCAACATAACCCCCATTATATGGCTTCAAATCAGAAAGTAGGGCTAAGTTGCCTGTCATCTGCCTGTCATGTACCATTTACTATTTTTAACTTCCTCGGACTGCTGCAGGCACAAAATACAAGAAGGGATTAATTAGAAGTGGAGACCTATGCCTTGACAGACTTGGGTCTTCCAAAGTCATCTACAATAACAACATCAGTTAAAATTTTATCTTTTAACAAATCAGTTGTGTTTCCTGATGTGTTATTGTAGGATGACAGGTCATCAGTTGACCTTTTAATCTGCCAAACCTGTTTAGATTTGGATGGTTGCTTATTAATAGGATTGTGCTGTTTGACTGGATGTTTACTAGGTACAATCTTATTGACTTTCTTGATCGGTAAAGGAGATGATGAGCTATGCCTCGATTGAGATTTGTGAAAAGAGTTTCTATATAAAGAACTTCGTGGCATAGATCTCCCAAATCGTTGTCTAGAAAGCAACGGACAGTCATTAATTAGATGACCTTGTTTCCTACAATAGAAACAAGATCATCTTTCAACAAATGATTGAGGTTGAGGATAAAACACCGGAGGTTGTTTAAATGAAGCATTAACATAACATGCACATTTGTGTGTATACGATGAGTTAGATGCTTGTGAGAATGTTGATGGTTTATCAAAAACATCAACAGGGTTAGAAGATTTTTCATTTGATTTGTCATTTTTATCAATTTTTAAAATCTTCTTTTGAGTCTCAGCCTTAGCTTTGTCTTTTCTTTGAAAAGCCATATCATTTACTTAAGTGGTTATTATATGATTTTCAGGCTTAACATTTTCTTTTTTATTCCTCATATTAACTTCATCGGTTAAATCCTCAACTTCAACTACCTCCTTTTCACTAACTGGAGGTGTAATCTTGATCTTAACAAAGTCGGGTTTCTTAACATGCACATGCTTCTTTTCAGCAGGTTTCACAGATTCATTAGCAGTAGGTTGTACAGATTTAGGCTTGACAGTTGGCTTAGAATCATCAACTGGTTTATTAACAGATTTCATGACTTCCTTTAAAAAGGAAGGCACAAATTCTTTAGCTTCATCCTTTGAAGGCATAGGTAGATAGTTCATAGGAGGTGGTACTTGGTGATATCCAAGACCCGCCTTGCTTTTTGTATCATACATTTGCCCTTGAAGAATTTCATCAAAGACAATTGAGGATGTTGAGAAATTAGAAAGTTTTCTTTTAAGATTAATTATTTCTGACTGTGAGTCAGCAAGTTCCTTTCTTAGATCATCAAGTAATTTAAGATAACTATCAATTGCATCTTGTTGACTGAAAATCTTAGCTTTTAATTCTTTTCGGTCAGAAAATGCAGCATCTAGTTTCTTATCAAAAACTTTTTCATTATCTCTTAAAATCTTATTAGCCTTAGCAAGTTTTTCTAATTCAGTATTCAGGCGTTGATTATCCTCAGAGTATCTGTCAAGTTTACCAGTAAATTAATGCATGATATACAAGAGAATGGTTCTTCAATGGGTACCTCATGCACACGGGAGATTTCAGCCATAAGAGCACTGTTCTGGTCATCATCTGCGTCTTCACTCCAATCATAAGCTTCTTCATTTTGAAGAAGGAGAGCGTTTGAGACAAGAGTTTTCTCTGGAGTCCTTGCAGATGGTCTTGTGTAAGCAGACGGTTTCGAAAAGCCAAAAGCAGGATGCTTCGCCTTCTCGCATTCCCTAGCGAAGTTCCCAAGGTTTTGGCAATTGTAGCACTTCACCTTACTCTTATTGAAACCCAGACCTGAATCACTATCATCATCCAGATTCTTTCTCCCTATTTTCTTCAAGTATTTCTTTGCTCTCCTGGTTAACATAGCAAAGTTCCAACGTAGATCCATCATCTCTAGATCATCAGGGTCTATTTGTTCAAAGTCCTTTTCAGTAAGATCAATCGTGCTAGTTTTCTTTGAAAGAAAACTATCATAAGCACTTAGAAAGGCTTGAAAAACCGCAGCATTCTCTTCAGTATCAGGTGAGACTGGAGTATTAGAAGAGTAGAAAGCTCTTCCAACTGAAGGAATAGCTGATTTGGCAGAGGATGCAGAAGAGCTCTGATACCACTTGTTGGTTCCTGTTACCGGACCTAAATCGAATCAATCAAACAATTGAAAGCGCGGAATACAATCAATTGAACTATGAACGTTAACAATCACACAAAACTAGTCGATTAGCTTTATATATCAAATAATCAACGAATCAACCAATTACACAGAATTCCTCACACTAAGCTCTCAGTCTCTCTAGATTCGTTCACCCTAGAACTGAACACGAGAGTCTCTATTTTTAGTCAAAACCTAAATGACATGTGACATAAGCCCTGTGTCGCTAAGACTGACATACGCGACACAAGCTTTGTGTCGCTATTGCGACACAAGCTCTGTGTCGCTATTGCGACACAAGCTCTGTGTCGCCTAAACAGTGACATCAATTTTGATTTCAAAACAAATAACGTTTATATCACTAATCAAAATATTACAAATTACTCAGACCTAGACCAACTGACAGACATACAAAACATGCATCAACAAATATATTGTATTAATTATATATTTTTTAGTGCTAATATTTATATGATAGTATTAAAATTAATTGATGAATAAACTATTTTAAGTTATAATATTTTATGATGATAAATTCTTTCACTAAAATCCAAGCACACCAAAAAGACTTGACCAAGCCAACATGATTACCAAAGACTTGAAAGTTTCATCCATTTATAATTGGTTTTAAGAAGAATATGATATGTGTTGAAATGAGCAAGTAATTATTACACGTTATCAAGTAAATACACCCATCAACAAATTTCATAATTAATGTTGTTTCATCAATTTATTTAGAATTATCGAACGTGTCTTCTCTATGATCCCACATTTGTGAAATTTAAAATCATTCTAATATACTATGATCAAAATCATATGTTTTGCCAATTTGATACGATCCTCTCTCAATATGAGAGATCATATTCTTTTAAACTTGACTATTTTATTAGTAAAATCATATAAATTTATTTTAAAATGTGAGAGACAATATTTTCAATTATTCACAGAATATTGTTTGAACATTATTCTTGATGACATAACTATGGTACAAACATTGATGCCCTTGGTGCAAATAACTTGTATAATATTTGTGTAGAATCCAAATTTCGAGTCAAAGTATTTTTCCATTTTTCAAAAAGATTGTGTCTTGGTATTAAAATTGTCTACAAATGAAGCAGCCAATGCTTGTATTTGTAGTATATCTTTAATATAAATTCAAATACAGAGGGGTTTTAATTGTTATTTTTTTTATTTGTTAATTTGTTTCAAACTTTCATTTTGTGTATAACGTTCTTGAGTTCGATCACAGGAGAAATGATCCGTAACATTAACATTACACAAGTTTACGTGGTGATTTATGTACAATTAATAAAACTAATGTTGAAACTGTAAATTGTTTTCTTTATTACCCTTTTGACCTTACAAATGTTATGCCCTTGGTTATATTGCACAATACAGTGGGTGAAATGAAATTTGTGAAAATGTTAAATTCTTTTGAACTACCAATTAATAAATAAGCTAATTAAAGTAAGTGCTAACTAGAAAAATAAAATTAAATAAATAATGTTAGGCATCGTCTCGAGCTAGACGCTGACCACGATTGCTGTAGCGGAGCGGTCCAGAACTTTAACGAAAACGCCTCCACTCCTTGTTCTCCTATTGTCTAGGTGGCAGTTTTATGTATACATTTGATGATTTCTACAATATCTTTGATCATTCATAAAGAAAAAAAAAGAATTATGGCATCATATTTTGTCCTCTATGAATAATAAAAAAGTCAAACAAAACTTGGTCAAATAAAGTTTTCCAAGTAAAGACAAAGTACATGTCTTGTTCAATGCAATTCCAAGATAATACAGTATTGTTTCTATCAGACTATTACTAGTATTTATTATAGTTACGACTATTCAAGTATTTACTATGTATGATAATTAGTTTTAAAACGATTGTTAGTTAACATTTAACTGTTACTTTACAAAATGAGTGTCTAGTTATAGTATATATACTCTAAAATTTGTCCTAAACATTTTTTTTGGTATCATTATTATTATTATTTATATTATAAGGGTAGATGATTGATTCTTCAATATTATATGGATGGATATAATAAATTGTGAATATTCAATAATCTATTTATCTAATCTGAAATCAAGAATAATACTGACGAGGTCATGATGTTTTATTATTTTAATTTTACTTTTAAATAATATATCGACTAGTTGTACATTGGCGTATGCTTATGTATGTATATCTTCCGGGTATTGTTAATATAGATTAGTTGTATTTTAAGTGATATTTATGTGGTCAAATAAAATTTAGTGGTTTTATTATGGTATATATATACAAGTATTAATGCATGCTTTAAGTTTGCCCATTTTCATATCTTTTTTAATTTAATAAATAAACGATAGTAAGAGTGAGATAGACATATCATTTTCTTGGTACAAAATCCTTTAACTACTACTGTATTTAGTTTACTATTTGATTTGAAACCTTTTAATCCATCCCGAAAAATACAATCATTAATTACCTAGTGATTTTAATTGTGGTTTAAACGTCTAGAATGTCTTAAAGAAAATAAGAAACAAATTAACATAATGGCTTTAAATAGAAGATAGATGCTTATCAAAGCTGTATTACTATATGGGCCAGCCCATTGTAATGAAATCATAAAACACAAATGGGCTCAACTACCAGCAATCTAACATAAACATCCAAATTTGTAATCATTAGAACTCAGGGTGTGGTGAGGTGACCGTGGTGTTCTGAAGAATATTGTAATTGAAGATTTTGTAGTGTGGTGACAGTGTATTCACAGTGTTCTGGACAGTGTTCTAGAGTTTTTTATTATTTGTTTTATTTGTTATTTTAATGATGATAATTGTATAAATTAATATATAAAAAATAAATAAATCAAATAAAACAAGAAATAATTCATTAAAAAGACATAAAAAAAAATTACAAGTCCTAAAATTAAAATACATAATTTAAAAAGTCCTAAGAATTTAAAATACAAAAGTAAATAAAATAAGACAAATAAGACAAATGATAAAATGATTGTGCACCACCTCCCGCTCCCGTTCCGTATGGCCATCCCATTGTCTCGCAAATCTTCTTTTTCTCCATTTCCAAGATGAACCTTGCTTTATCCGGTAAATGCTCACTCGGCATGGACAAGATTCGAATTTGGCCTCGAGATCCTTCGTCTTGTAGTAGCCTTGCTTGTCGGATCGGATGCCTTCGAATGTTATTGCGAGTGATTCATCAAACGAAGCACGGGAGGAACCGGCCGAACCAGAAGAAGTGATTTTTTGAGACTTCTGTTTCCTTGACTTTCCAGCCGGCCGTTGATGCGGATCGTCCCCAAATAAACTCTCATTCGGGTTTTGCGTTTCTTGCTTCGGTGGTTCATCAAAGTCCGAGCCATCCAAATTGATCGTCTCGCGGCGTCTTGGAACATTTCGTCTACCGACGACAAACGGATCGGGATGTAGCCACTTCTGTTTATCCTTCAAAAAGTTCCACGCCAACAAACTTGTGAAAGTTTTTTCGTTTTCCAACTTGTATTGCGTGTCACAACGGATCATCAAATCATCCCCGCCTTCACCACTCCTTAGTTGATCTGAAAGCCTTTTCCAAATGCCTTGCCACTTGTTGCAGTCCGCGTTGAGTTTGGTCCATTTTGACGACAACGCGTCTTTTCCTTGTTGGAATGGTAGATTCCGGACGTTGTACGAATCCATAACGAGATACCAGAACGAAGACCCTTCTTGGTCAATTCCACGTTGAGAATTTTCAGACACCGAAATCCAACTTTTTGCCAAACGAAGCTCGTCCTCCGGTACCCAAACGTTACGGTTTGGAATGCCTTTTTTGGTTTTGACCGGTGAATCTTTTTTGGACTTTGTGCCTTTGGTTTTTTTGGATGATTCGGGTGTCGGGTTGGTGTCTTTAACGGATTGGACGTCGGGTTGTTGTTGACTTTGACGCCACATTTGAAATTAAGTGTATTCATCGGGTGACAATTGAGGTGGTGGTTGCATCGGTTGGTTGTAAGCGTATGGGGCAAAATCTTGGATTTGTGGGTTGAAAGATGGTTGATTTTGTTGCGGTTGTGAGGTTTGCCATTCGCTCGTGAATGGGTTCCAAGTGGATTTTAAATGGTATGGGTTATTCGGGTTTTGGTTGTTCGACATGATGAAGAAGATGAGATGAAGAAAATAGAATTTTTGATTGTTTTAATTGTGTATGTGAAAGAGTGTTTGAGATAGTGTTTGAATTGTGGTTTGAGACTGTATCTGAGGTGTGTTTAAATAGGAAAAAAAAATTTTAAAAAAAACTGCCGTTCCAACGGCTATTTTTTTTTTTTTTTTTTGTAAACTATCCGTTGGGAAAAGAAAAAAACAAAGAAATACGTTGCAACTCCTTCGGAATGAGACGGCGAGCGAAAAACGGGACGAGAACGCCGTGGGAACGCCGTCCCGGTCCGGCTGAACGCCGTCCGACGGCGTTCTCGTCGAAAAACGTAGACAAAAACGAACCCACACCCTGTGCTCTTAGAATTTAGAAAGAAAAAAAGATGTTTATATCAGCAAAAGTTTGACAAATTATTTTATAAAATAAACCACTTGTTTGTTGGTATTTCAAATTTATTGTATAAAGGTACAGTCCATTACAGTTGTAATGAAAACATAAAATACTCTTTATACCATAAACACTCTATTTCAATAGATATAAAAGTAAATTACATTTTCCGTCCATGATATTTATGATATATTTCACTCTTTGTATTTGGGTAAGATTTTTTGAGTGTTCGGTCCCGTAATACGGGTTTTTGTTTCACTCCCCATTTCTAGAAGGGTAAAAAAAATCTTAAAATTTTAAGAGTATTTTAGTCATTTCATGAGGGATGAGAGACTGGGGTGAAATGAAAATCCGGATCGAGGGACTGAACCCGTAAAAACTCCGACCCGAGGACGAGGAGTGAAATGTACGACAAACATCTGAGACGAGGAATGTAATTTACTCTAGATCTCTAACTACATAGAATGCATTTTCACTGTCATCTTATAATTAGTCTCAAAATAAGGAAATGTCTACATTTCCTTTCACTCATTTATAGCATTTCCGGTAATATATAAAACTATTCCATATTAATACTACAAAATAATAAATACATTAGTATATATAAACATATAATTACAATTTTTATATACTATATTATAATTTAAAATATATAAATAAGATGATACTGTATACTATAATTTTTTTAGTTTTTAACTAACACCGCCACCTCTACCGTAACATGCTAACATTTCATCCACCGTTGCATTGTGCGGGAATTATTCTCGTATAACATAAAGATTCATACTTTTTATCTCATAAAACATTATTTTCCAGCAAAAATAAAAAAAATGACAAAACATTTGATTACCAAACAAACCTGTAATTATATTTTGATATATCAAAATAGAATTAAGGTCTAGCCCATTGTAATTGTAACAAGAAATAAGGCAAAAAATGGGCTCAGTAAACACCCACTTCAACAACAGATGTAATAACATAAAGAAGCAAACTTTTTATCTCAGAAAATATGATGATCTGCAAAAATGACAAACATTCTGATAACAAAATAAACCCATAATGACAATTCTGATAGATCATATATTTCTCAATAAACGAAAAAGAATTTGACGCTTCTGCACAAGGACTGCTCAGGCAAAGAAGAATGTTCTATGTATCTGTAACGTGATTGTATAAAAATTGCATTGCACGAAACTCAGTTGATATTTATTAAGAATATTGCTAGAGAATCCAACATCTGCAACCTGACTTATCTTGAGGTCCCTCAAACCATCGATCCCATGATGGATTTGTTGGCCCACTTGTTCTGCCACCAAGAACAACCAGATAGAATTAGTTATTCGGTCATGGTCCACATGATGTCATCTAATCGTTACATATGTTAATAAACTACATTTACTGTTAAGTTTTTCAAATTTCATGGGACGTATATGTTCATATTGCAAGCCAGAAGCAAGGGGTCTTACGTGGGAAGCAATGGATCTGGTCTTGTTTCCACATTATTCAGAATTCTATCAGAACCAAAGAGAAAGTATGTTAGAAACTGTAAAATCACATACTAAACTTAATGTTCACTAAGCGTCTGATTTAATACCAATGGAAAAATTAGCACATTAATACTTACTCCTTGCATGCAGCCGAGGATGCTTCCATTTTTTCAAGCTGGTCAAGCTCCTCCTGCACACGATTACGAATGTATGATATCTTGATAACGCAACACTGGGTGATATTTAAATAACAAAAGAAGGAATTTATAAATGCACACACACACGACACCATATAAATATATCCCCGTCAAAAAGACAAGGTTAAAAGGCGTACAACTGGTCAACTGGATAGAGTAATCATTATTATATTCTTAAGAATTAGTCAAATACCTTCTCTAAACAATGTGCCTAGTCAAATTTTGCAACTTTTAGGAAACGTAGAGAGTATATATCTTACCCATGAAAACTACTCCAACTGCAAAAGTCCCCTAACTATCGGTTATAGCGACTTGTATCAGCTTTTTATGTTTCGATAAACAGATTCTGTTTCTGATTATAAATAGCAATTTTATACAAGCAGTTTATCATTGGATGAAATTTAATCACCTAACTACCCCCTCTTTTTATAACATAATTTGAGAGACTTCTCTCACAAAGAGCATCTCATGTTTTCACAATAATGCTACTTTTGGTTATCGTCTGTTTTAATTTCTTAAAAACCAGAATCTGTCACATAAGAACAACTTATTATTAGCTCATTATTAAAACTCCAAACACAAAAGGCACAGAAAGACATTATCTCCTGCAGCTCATTTATCACACCTAACAGATTCATGTATTCAAAATCTCATAATCACTTACAAAACATGCATCCATGATCCAAGAACCTCCTAGACACAAGTCTCCACCCTTTATAAGTTAATAACACATTCAAGAATCCGCAATATAGCATTCACATAATTCTCGGTTCAAATCTCTTAGCTTTTTGTATATGTTCTGTCACCAAGGTCTCTTTATGAGCTATTTAGGTTGAGTTAACACTCATAAGGCACCTTAAGTGATAAGGTCGCCCAATTGGTTAAGACTTAAAGCAGAAATCCAAGACATAAGAGCTATTTAGAATATGGTTCCCAACATCAACACACATATGTTTAATAGGTTTGATACAATAACTTAATACATAAAATTCATCTAAATACTTGGACTTAATTTAGAATAAACAAAGTATGAGTTGATCAAACTCTATCATAATGCCTACAATCAACTAAACAAAAAAGTTACATATATTGAGAAGATGTAAAAACATACTGATAAAAGTATGAAACACATAAAGAGACATTCAAACCAATCCTTTCATTTTGATCCATGCTTACAAACCTAAACTTATACGGAGTATGTAGTATCAATTTATTTTGATTGCTTATTTGCTTAATAAGCCAACATATAAGTATTTGGATAAGCCTATTTTGTGAAGCTTATTTGATTATTTGTAAGGGGACTCAAAATAAACTAAAAATTTCTACCTTGTACTGCAAATGATCTATTTACTAAAATAATATATTTTCATTCATAGCAATCAGAAATTACTTCAGTTATATCTGAAGAAACTGGCAAAAAGAAAATTAAAAACGATAAGCTGCAAAATTGCTGACATAAATCAAACCAATCATTGCATACTATTTATCATCATCCTAAGACCTAAATTCAAGCAAATACCAGTAGTTTATAAACAAAAAGCTTCAATTTTGAAGTAAACCCACAAAAACCCACATCACTAGTTCAACAATAAACCAATAAAATCAAATTTTGCAAGCAAAAAAAAAAAAAAAAAAAACATACCTCCAAATGGCGAGTTTCTTGTTCAAGTCTTTTGAGTTCAGCCGAAATTCTATGCTTTCCTCTTGTATCTGCTGTCACCGATCTTACCGGTTCAGATTTCTCTGTTTGCATCTCTTGATTAGCCCAAACAAAATCAATCACCAAAATTTTAAACCCTAAATATTTACAAATGGGTGGAATTGCATACTTTTTGACACCAAAATTCACTTGTTTAATAACTTTATTATTTCATAATCGTTGGACAATAGTTAGTATAAAAAGTGACACCTTTATTTTATCTTTTGGTTTATGGGGATGAAAAGTGACATCAAAACCTTCTTTGTCTTATTCCTTAATTTCACCCTTTTATTAGTCTATTTTTGTCTTGCAAGTTCTTGGTGATGATTGAATTTGAAGGGTCTACTCTCACATTTAAAAGCGTGGGTGTCACTGTTTGTCTAATTCCTTAATCTTTGGCAAGTGGTAGGCAAAAATGCAACAAAAAGGACTTGCCAACCTTTTTTTTACTTTATAATAATATGAAAAAAAAGTCTAACACCACCATTGTGGCTTTACCCTAGAGATTTTATTTCTACAATCCCAAAGGGATAATTAATTGTTGTAAAAACGGTTCAACATTGCATTTCGTGTGATCCGAAGGATCATATCAGATCCAAATGATTCAAAGAATTATTGATCTATGAATATTTAGACAAAACCACACTTATTATTATTGGAGCTTGATTCAAGTTTTTAGAAAGAAAAAAGAGAAAGAAAAGATAAAAGATTAATTGAACTAAAAACCGATGGATAGTACATAACTTTAGAACATATCACATTTAATGAAAATATAAAATGTCCAAGAGCCGATAATATACACCAAACTAGAGTCACTTCACGACCTAACACCCAATGACCCAAGTGACATAAATCATGTGATGTGAGTCGAACAATAACATAGACGTACAATGAATAATGGTTAGGAATCGATTAATTAAAACATTGACGAAATCTATATTTGCATAAAGTATTATCAAAACCCTTACATTAAATAGTGAAAGTATTACCTTGTGTAGTCGATTCTATCTCAAATTTGCTTTATCGTAATAAAATTGATGTCTGAAAGTTTTTTATCGGGTGTCTTTTATTAAAGTATTACCCCATAAATTAAGAATTTCAATCAAGCCCTTTGGTCGTTCTTATTTTTCTATTCGTAATTTCGTACGTTTGAAAATATATAAAGAAGACGATCAAGATGGTTATATTGTTTATGATCTTTTTTTAACTCAAAGTGTGTTATTATTAAAATTAAGACATCCATTTAAAACATTGGATTAATAAGTTAGCAAATCGGATGTAACAATGTTCAAATCAAATGCATTTCTCGTTAATAATACCAATGTAGAAAAAATAAAGTATACAAAATACATGTTAATTTTTCTTTTTCAAAGGATAAAAGATACTCCCTAATAAAAGATAAATTAAAAGAAAGAAAAAGGAAAGAGGGGCGGGTGACGGAAAATCCGTACGGCAGTGTTTGGGTTGGTAGATCATAGAGATGGGTCCCACATGAAACAGTGGCAAATGGTTGTCTGTATGCGCGATTAACGCCCTATTTGTAAGCTCGTAAGTCGTTGTTGCGGGTTTGGTTCCACGGAGAGAAAGCCCATGTTTTAAACCCGCACTCACCGGCGAATCTAGAATTTGGGTACCAAGGGTATTTCAGAACTCGTATTATAAGCAAATAATGTAGTAAAAAAATACAATCCTTTATAAAAAAATTCATTACGTATAACGAATAGGAACATAGCCACTGGCCTTCAAAGTGGCTCCTTCTTGCCCGCAGCGCTATCGAATATTTCGGTTTTATCGCAATCTTAATAAACTCCAAAAATAGTCTCATATGTGGTTCGGTTAATAGTAGTAAAAGTGTTTTATACAAATTATATCAAATATCGTGTTTAAAGAGGCTAAAACCGACTCTCTGTCAGTTCTCCACCGACCGGTTTTACAGCCAACATAGAAGATGTAAATCGTGATTAAAGGAATATGTAGACGAGGATTGAACATGACCTCCGCATTTACGTTGCATGTCCCCCACCACTAAACTACCATCGCGAGTGCTTAAATATCGTATTTAATTATCACGTAAATAGTTACAATCTTATGTTGTTATTTTACAATGAAAGCACGCACGTAACACGTATACCTTACTTCTTTACATAAACTTAAAAAAGTCTTCTTGATAACTTTCACATAGCATTGTTCGGTCTCACATGCATTCCATTCTAATTTCAGAACAAACAATTCACGAGTTCATATTTTTTAGTCACAACTTGCTTTTAAGCAGTGGTGGATGGAAAACAATTTCTTGACGGGAAAAAATTATGGATTAGAAAATTGGCATAAAACATTGTCAATAAGTTAGTAAAGCTGTCAATAAACATTAATTAATAAAAAATATAATAGCTTAAAACGTACGACTAACCTCAACACGTTTTCTTCTATTAAATTTTATATGCTTATTTAATAGAGTGTTATGCATCTCTATTTAATCTACCTTATATATATATATATATATATATATATATATATATATATATATATATATATATATATATATATATATATAAAACTAATAAAGGATAGTCTCTTTTCTATGTGGAAGTTCTGTTTCTTTAACAAATAAGCAAAAAATATACTTGTCATTATCACATTTTTCCAAAAACTCCTACATGTCACTCAAATTGAAACTATAGTGACTACCTATTATTCTTCCTACAAAATAGTCACGGTAGATAATTTATTCAATTATAATTTATTTAAATGTGTGCACACAAAGATTTAGACATGTAAATCCTTAAGTTTCTACAAAATAAACTAAATAAAAAAGTATTGTATTTAGCCATTATTTGTTTGTTTAATAATATTCTCTAAATTACTTCACGGTTCCACAAAACATCACAACATATAATAATAATAATAATATATATGATTTGAAATATTTAAAGTAATCTTTATCCATGTACATGAATTAAATATCCTATGATCATGATCATGCACAATTCTTTAAAGACCAACTAATATGACACTCAATAGTTTCATGGAATGACCAGTTTTAGTTAAATTGTAAGTGGTATGAATAGTCATTTTGATATATCTGGTAGTCTCCATTAGTCCACCACTCATCATTATTTGAATCTAAATTAAATGGAACATATAAATGAGGTCAAACTAGATTACAAAGCAACAGAATGTACGAGTCTAGCAAGTTATGTAATGGGTAACTTATGATGAGTCCGGGTAAATCAAAATGCATATTGTCTTTGTAAAGAACTCTATTTAATTATGCATGCTCGAGTAAGTAAATTATGTATCTCTCTATGTGAAAGTTAAAGTGGTGCATGTAACTTAATACTCGATCGATGTTTTATTTATAAATTCTCCCTTTTTGATTTTTAATGTAAGCTTTTATTATCCTATTTAGATTTCAATTTTAAGTTTTTGACATAAATTATAAAATATTTATATAACGTATAATCTAAATTATTATTAGTCGTGCATCGCACGGGCATAAAAACTAGTTTTATATATATATATATATATATATATATATATCATTTACATATATTGTTGCAGGGGGGAACAAATTACATGAACCGGAAAAAGAATTAATATAAGAAGATCAAGAAAAAGTCTTGAAGAATTAGATACAAATTAAACTAACACTAAAGTCTGCATATTCAATTTAATATTACGGAGTAATATCGAAAAAAAAAAATTAAATAACAAAACTGTTTAGTTACTAAAAACAACAATAATTAGAAACTCACCACATATGTTGATCACTTACTTACCTTTTAATTATTTTTGTATTTATATATGAAACAACCAGGTAAATACCCGCACGATATGCGATTAATGAAAATGCTATGACAATATTACAAACCTGACAATGCTAGACATAATAAACAAATGAAACATAAAAAAGTATAAGAATATGATAAACAATTAACGTGTCTCTTTAATTAACTTTCTTATATATATACTAGGCCTTGAGCTCGTGCGATGTATGGCCATTTACAAAATACAATTATATTAATTTGTAAGTTTAACGTTGTTAATTTAAAAAATACAATTATCATTGTGATAATGATTAGTAACATAAATTAAACTATAATTGATGAACTCTTATTTATTTTTCATCAATTGATAGATTAAGTATGATGTAGTCTCTTCATTTCCTTACGAACGGTTGAAATTTGAGTCTCTGTCCATTTATCACGGTAACACTGATCTTGTCACCATGTAAATGACAAAAGTAACAACACTTGATTGCAAAATTATGTTAAGTTTTGATACTTTGTTGAGCCCTTGCGATGCACGGTAATTAAAAAAAAAAAATTAATCATATGTTTTTTAAGTTTTCAATTGTATTAATATTGTTGAAAATTTATCATTGAAACTCAACAGTAACGTATACCAAAATATACATAAAATAATCAATTTTATATATTTTATTAAAACTAATTTCCTTAAACTTGGTAGTTGATGATGATAATATTAGATCATTGCAATGTATGAGATATCGGTAAGAATGTGAATTTATTCTTTATGTAGGAAAAATTATTATTTATTAAATGTAATACATAAATTTAAAAAACTATTATAATAAATTATAATAAAATTGAATTAGAAACGTTCACAAAATGGAAGGAAGTAGTTTGTTAGAAATTCAAAATTTTGAAAACTTTTAAAAGAGTGTTAAAATTATGAAGATTTTTAAGAAAAAATTAATTTGATTATGTGGCATAATTAGAAAATTATGATGATTTTTAAAGAAAAACTAATTTGATTATGTGGCATAATCATGTGAGTTTTAGAAAAAGGTAAAAAAAAATGATGTGGCATGGCTAAAAATCAAGAAAAAATCTTTGTTTTATATATAAATAGATATATATATATATACTAGTTTTAAGCTCGTGCGATGCACGGTAACTTAAAGTATACAATTTTTATTCTAATTAATTTAATCAAATCAATTAATTATTAAACGATTTGCTAAATATAATTGTGTTTAATACATAAGCATTATTACATTGTGAGATGTTCATCGTAGTATAATAAATATTATATAAAACGTCAATATCATTACACTAAATATAAAATCGTAACTAAATATATGTCAAATTGTTTAATGATATTTTATTTTTTAATTAATTATTATTAATAATAATATAATAATATTTTTTGATCAATAATAATATAATAATATTAATTAAATAATTTGTAGGAGTTTGTTTTAATATAGGACTCCTTCTTTCCATATTAGTATTTATATTTATTAATTATTAATTATTAAAAATAATAAAATAATAGTATAATATTAATTAAATAATTTGTTAACTAATTAAGATGTTGACATGTGGTGTGCTTACGTGGCAAATTATGGAGTTTTCTTTTATACTCCTTTAGTATATATATATATATATATATATATATATATATATATATATATATATATATATATATATATAATTTTAGACACAAAAACAAAAAAATAAGGACGAGATTCTAATATATGTAATGACAATATCTTATATAACTTCAACAAAATCAAATTCGATCTTTGAATTTCATAAATGAAATTTCAACCTTAACTATTATTTATTATTTTGAACAATTCGATAAATTAAAGAAACTATTTCACCAAAAATGTTGATCAAATTAATCATCTAAAGTCCAACAACAACGAAATTGATCAATCGAATAGTTTAGATTTCACCAAACATGGTGAGTAGATTATTGGGTTCAGTTAGATTTCGAATGGTTATTCATAGTCATAACCTAGATGCATCACATGTACAAATTTTTTTTAAAAAATAATAACCGACCATCTGACGATCTTCGTCGATCGGTCCCACGACCAATATGTGAAGAGGTAAATCACGTAAGTCGCGGTCAAAGGAACGTGGATAAAGGGATTGAACGCCTGATCACATGTAGAACTTTAGTGTAGCATATATATATATATATACACACATATATATATATATGTATGTATATAAATTTTGAAAACTAAACATGAAATCCTTTTAAAGACCTAATTGCTCTAAACCCTTGACGCAGAGATCTTCTAAAAGCTAAATCATATAGCCTTTAAAAAAGATAAACACTAAGCACTAAACCATTTATGCATAACCATTCTAAAAAAAAGATAAACACTAAGCACTAAACCATTTATGCATAACCATTCTAAAAAACTAAAATGAAACACTTTTAAAAGTTAAAAACATAAGCCTTCTAAAAAATAAACAATAAACTCAAGACATGAAAGCCCTCTAAAGACTAAACAAAGAACACTTCTCAAAAGCTAAAGAGTGAACTTTCATATAAAACCTTCTATAAATCTAAAACAAAACCGTTCTATAAAACTAAAGACATAAAGATCGAAAATAACACTTCTACAATTTAAAAACATAACTCTTCTAAAAAGCTAAACACTAAATCATGAACATGGAACTCTTATAGAGGCTAGACATATAACCCTTCTAAAAAACTAAATGCTAAAACACATAAGTATTCTAAGGGTAAAGTGGTAAAAACCCACCCTTTATAAAAAAGTTAAACACCAAACCCATGACGCATAAACGCATAAAATTTCTAAAATCTAAATATGAAGCCCTTCTTGAAAAATCTCATTTGATAGTTGTGGTGTAATACATGCTTGGGTGGCAAAATGCACTTCTTGGGTTACGAAAAACGTGTGACTGACTGAATAGAGAGGTCACTGGTCCAGATTGGATTTTACCCCATTATGTGACCCGCCCAGTTTGCCACCTCTACATCCAACATTCCAGCCTATGGAACCGTCACGAATCCATAAAAGATTTACGAATATGTTCATTGATCTCCAATGATCCTTAGTGTTGCAGAAATTTTATAGCTCAATTACATATTATTTCCGTGATTTATCTAAAAGTAGTAGTATAGATCATTTTGAACTGGCTAATTCATGGGTATACCATGAAGTTATCAATTTAATTTTTTTTTTCTTTTTTCTTGACTCTTAGTTGGTTCTTACGTAGCTATAGAAATTTGTATACAACAATTTTGTCATTCTTGAAAAATTTCATTTAATAGTTGTCCATGCTAATGCACCATGTACTGATTTGTTATATTTGTAAGCACTTCAATTGGTTCATGTTTGATGTCCTAAAGTGATGCAATGTTCCCTTTGACATGTAGTATTTTTGATGGATGGTTGACGTTGAGCTTAATAAGGCTTAGAAAGAAATTTCAAAATTTTCTTCAATTTAAACTTAACACTAAAAGTTTGTCGTTTAACTACATGTGTACCATTAAGGGTAGAATAGGAAACATTAAAGAACTATCTATTAAGCCAAATGAATGAAACTATTATATTGTTGGTATGAGTGAAGTGATGAGTGATGAGTGATGAGTGATGAGTGATGAAATATGAACATGCTAAAGACAAACCACTTGCAAATGAATTACATTAGAGATAAGTTTCGACCCACCTTATACCTATTCATCAGCTTTAGTGAAACACATTGATAAGAAACACAAGTAAGCATGTTACAACCGTCAATATATGTCACAGATGCAAAATTTGGTAAAGTTTGAAATATTAATGTAATAAATGAGACAGTAAACTCATCCATCAAATATTCTCCTTCTTAAGTTGGACCACCCAAGTACCCTATGCTTGGGCTTGTAAGTTGTTGGCTGAACATCATTTACGTTGTCAGAAAGGTCAGCACGCTTACGAGTTGGTGTTGCTGGAGGGTTGTTGAAGGTTTCTGCTCAACTGCTGTTATTACAAGGTGAGGAAACAATTACCTACAATAACATTGCTGTGAACAGGGGTCATGAAATTTAATAAGTTAATCACATTAACTTGTGACATTAAAACCTTTGGAGATGGAGTTTAGGTATCAGTAGCACTCGGTAATGGAATGTCATGGGTGTGATCCAACAAGAGTACCAACAATTGTAAATACTGAGAAACTAAAAGTTAAAAGAAAATGTAGTAAAAAGAATGATCACTTCAATTGCAGCAAGCTTGTTGAAAGCCTCCATAAAGATATTATCCTCCTGACAGCTTAGAGAAAATATAGACTTGAGATTTGTTTATGAGGTTATAATCAGTAACCTCAACCCTAAACGACAGCTTCTTCCCAATCATTACATTTAAAGCGTCTGGATAATCGTCCACATCAACATGGCAGATCTGTTTCAGAGTATAAGTACTCTTTGAAATTAGTTTCACAACATCACGATCGGAAAAAAGACAAAGGAAGCAGAAGATGGTTGGTCAGTGACAACAATGTGTATCTTGTACCTAAAACATGTGAGTGTCATACTTGTAAATTTAAAAATGAAGGAGAAGTTGAATTTGTAGTATGCCGCCATAAGGAAAAGAAAAGTAGAATGTGTGCATTAAAAAGCTTGGAATGACAGCAGTAATGCCATGACCACATATCTGGGCGTCCATACATATTGTTTGGCTCCTTATGAACAATTGGTTGTACACCATGTTCATCACTTTGAGAAGTGACTTTTCGTTTGCACTTCCGACAAGCAATGTAGTACCATAACTCTTCTGGTTTGATAGCAGAGATTGTGACATATTTTTGACCTGAGATGATTAGTTATAAATACAAATTAGTTAATTATAAAGTTAATTGATCCGAGAAGACAAGTAATGGGCATGAAATTGACATAACAATTTGATGTGCAGTGCCAAAAAAAATAAAGTAAAGAAAACAAACAGACCCAGGAAAAATAATAAAAAAGTCAATCAAAAAATAAACACAAGCAATTGTTGCTATAATGCATGAAGAAAAGAAACAATACTTTACCTCCAATATGTCTGGATTATGCTCCAGAGTGACGCATCTTGTTTTGGAAAAGAAGGAATGATGGTTTTCCGGAGGACAGTGATTTCGGAGTGAAGTAAGTTTAAATAAAGGGGAGTCATCACCATACTTTGAGTGAAGGCTGGAAGGCTGGTATGTGTAACTGAATGTGCAAACCATAATGAATATACAGTCCATATCCATGTCATGTTAATTGCACATTGACAGCTCTCTACGCTTTAAGTTCTTAAGAATTTCATCAGCCAAATTGTAATGATATTTAATAGATTTCAATGTGAGGTGGTAATATGGATAGGTTGACTAACATGTCCCAAAGTACATTGAGCGAGAATTAAATATTGTTTTGAAAAAAAAACAAATATTATATGATAGAACCTATAATAATAGGATCCTTACACGTTTCAGCTCAAGACCTTTGTACTTATTGATCTATTAGATTTTGTCAAGGACCTGGTAACACTTGAATAGTAGCATATACAACACCTATGATTTTTAGTAGCTCAATAAGCTTTAGAAAAGTACCATACCATTAGCCGAATATGGCAGATAATACTCCGTAGTTTGGTAAAAGAAATAAAATCTGTTGCATTTCGGATATACTTGAGAGATTTTGAACAGCACAAGCCAGGTTCTAAGAAAACAACAAACCCACCCAAAAATAAGTAACAGAACAACAAAAATGACAAGTTTGTTTCAGAAGCAAGTCATACCCGACTATAGATATGTGCTTAAATGCCCAATGCTCATTCGATGCAATGGAGGTTACAAGGCTGCTAAATCTCAAGTAGGAGTAGATTAGATCCTATCATGAACAAAAAAATGAGGTAATTAATAGCATCGAAAAGAGATTATTACTATAAAAAAACAATAATATAAAGTAAACAAAGTTTACTACAAGAAAGAAGTTAGCAGAGGTGTTAACTACATCCATTTATTTGAGAATAGGTTGAACGTGGTGTGTTTTAAATGACCCGAACCAGACGCGAGAATCGGACTAATTAGAGCAACCTTCCAATAAAAATGGCATATTAAAAATTTAATTTAAGAGACAATGTGAATCAAGAAAGCAACATATTTATTAAAGGTTTGTATCGACCGAAACCCATTTATTTTTATGTTGGTTTCAGTTCGTGTCAAGAATTGGTGCACCTAGTTACGAGTATGTAGGTGTTTAAATATAAATACAGATTACACAAATCAACCCATCCATATTAAACTTCATATATGAATGTCCATTATTTGTGAGTATCTGCGTACCTAGACACACTTGGTCCTCTGAGTCTGAAACACGTTTTTAAATTCCTTTTATCACAAGTGAATGTAAATTCAACATCATAAGCAGCATCACCAACCCCAAAATCACCTTTAACAGCCATTCCAGAAAATCAACAATACCAGAATCAGCACTCACACCTACTCGAACTGATAAATATTCACGTCGAGCAAATGTTCAGCTGATAGCTTCAATAAATCTAAGCACGATTATGAAATGAGTAAGCTCCTCGCCATATGTTTACATAGCAAAAATATGCAACCTAACCATGAGAGCATAGAATATACTACGTATCAAATTGTAGTTTAGTACAAACGACTTCTTCTGGTGTATGGATAGCAAAATTATAAATTTGCATAATGCAAACACATGAAGGTAGAGGTGGAAGTTTGGACCAATTTGCTGATGAATGAGTCGATTTGTGTTATGCTCCAATGGGTCAAATGGGACAACTCATCATATCATATTTTATTTTAAAAGAAAATGGGTCAATGTGCCAAACTGCAAAACACTGCTCAACAACTGTAAAGCTATTGCAAATACAACCTCTTTTATTTTGTTAATGTAAATTATTTGACTAACATTCTAGCAATGTAGGTTATGTAATCATACTTAACACTAAGTATTTAAAAAAAGAACCAAATCATGTGCACAATGTATCTCATGTAAACCTAACCTCTATTGACATGAACCAATTATAGACTAAGGTTGCTATATTTTATAGAAGGGTGATGGTGGTAGTGTTGGTAGTGTTGCAAACACTTTAAAACTATGAAACCTATTGATCATAAAACCAAGAAAGCGAGAATTTATTTCAACTGAGCTCTCTATTCCATGCCAAATGAGAAATGGCAGATGGTGGAGACCAAGCTCCAGCTTCTGTATGAAAACTTATACCTAGATTGTATGTCACCGTCGTGCCAAATTTTGCATTAGTAATAAACGTAAGGCTTTTTGGTTGTTGCAAAACAGAATCTGGTATCGATTCTTTAGGGGACAAAGTACCAACCTGAAAAAAATGAAAACATACATGTAAACCAACATTCATCAAATTCATCTTCAAATCATAAACCTTCTCTTGCAGAGATGTAAATCTTATAGTCCATGGTTTGTCCCCATGGGAAGTTGAGACATGATCACAATGTACTAAGATCGATTAGGTAACGTCCAGCGTACATGTGCTACATGATTGTCACTACAAAGAACAATTTTCCAAGACAGAGAACCATGTAAACCCTGTAAACATCCAATAATCGCAGGCAACAAAGATCATCCTACCAATAAACCCTGTAAACACCCAATACTCGCAGGCAAGTGATATAAAATTAAAGACGATTATTAGCGGTCAATAGAATTTGAGAACCTATCTGCCCATTCCAGCAGGAGGGGGGAGGGTCCAAAAAGGCTTAATTTTCCTTTCTGTATCATTCGAAGATTGTTCATTCTAACCTTGCTTAAACTTTAGTATATATCAATTTAATTTTACGAGAACAACATCAAACAAAAGAAAACCGAGTGTTGGGATGAGCCTATTGACAGAGTTGTGGAAGGACAAACATATCATTCCACTTATAATCAGGAGATTTAGTAGTAAGCTTTAAATCTGAGACTTATTTTGCAAGGTATGTATAAGAGCTTACAGTAATGAAATTCAAATAAACCATTGGCAAAAAATCCTTTGACGACCCTTCTTCCGGCAATAACATCAATCTCATCTATAAACACAAAAGGTAGGACTTGAACAACATATACACATATGAATCTAATTTATTATAAGGAAACACCAGATGAGTATCGATAACATGTTAAATTTCGCCTTATAAAAACTACAGTAATATTTAATTCAGTAGAGGGAATGAACACATACTGAACCAAGCATTTTAACAAATGGGTGGCGTCCAACTACAAATTCAAAACTCCAACAGCATCTCCCATTAGAAAAACCTAAAATGTCACTAAACAGGAACGATTTCAGTAAAACTATAATCAGGGAAAATTGACAGAAGGGTGATAATTTTTGTGGGGGATCAATATGATCTGCTACTAAGCGAATGCAGGAAAGGAAGGTAGTTTTCACGAGATGTACGGAACTGCTAGTGGACTTTAGAAACCGGTTGTTACCGGATTGGGCTTTCAATGGGCTGACAAAGTGACACATATGCAAAAGCAAAAACTTAACCAATCAAAACATGACACATCACATCAGTTAGCAAGGCAGTTACCAAAACCTTGATTTATTAATATTGGAGATTTAGTAAATCAGTACGTATACTTAACCCAACGTACTAACACTTTTCAAACTTTTGTTTACAAGAGCATCACAACAAAGACTTTTTACGTAGCTTTTTTGGTAAAATAGTGTAATAGGTTTTTTGAAAAAAGTTTTAAAAAAGCTTTGACTCCAACAACGAAAAACTTTTCTTACACAAAAAACATTTAAAACTAGTATAATATATAGAAAAGAGAGGGTAAAAGTTTTACATTTCTCAAGTCTTTGTAATCTCTTTCATTCTTATTTTAATCAAATTTAATAATTTTTGTGTAAGAAAAGCTTTTCATTGTTAGAGTCAAAGCTTTTTTAAAACTTTTTTCAAAAAACCTTTTACACCATTTTATTAAAAAAACTATGTAAAAAACCTTTGTTGTGGATGCTCTAATGATCTAAATTCTAAACTTTTATTAAAATCTAATTTACTTTATTAATTTAAAAATTGTGAGATATTGATATGTGGCATCGTTACCAACACGATAATATATGGATCAAATATTTATACTTCTACCGTGTATATTATATGTATATGGATAGATAGATATATATAGATAAGACATCAAAAGAGACATTTAATTGAGAGTAAAAGTGAGGTCTATCTACTCGTCTTCTCCAACATCTTTCATCGGGTCGATCTCCACCTACATCCATCCATGGCATCCATCTAAATTATATTGTTCCATAGTTTATTAACAAGAACTTACATAGGATAACAAGAACTTGCATTTTATCATTAACAATAATAATTCGTAAAAAAATTAGAATTGAAATTGTTATATATCATTCAAAAAAGACTACTTAACTGTTATCTTAACCTTTTTTTTTTTGCTTTCAAAAATGACTATATGATAGGCGTAGAGTAATGTTAAATCTTTTATTTAAGAGGGGTCAAATAGGTAAAAATACTAGTATTATTTTTTTTGTTACTCACTATAATATGAAACCTATACCTTCTATGTGGGAACATCTTCATCAGAAGAAGCTGTTTCAAGCATTCATGTTGTTCATTAGGGGGAGTTTTTTCAAGTTAAATGCTAAAACTGGTAGAATCTTATGCAAACCTACATGTTGCCTGATATTCATCTTTGCATTTCACTTTTTATTTCAAGCCAACTTTAGGCAACGAATCTTCATCTTTCCTTTTAGCACTTATTGTTTACATAGAATAAATCACATTCCATCTTTTTGGAGTCTGGTTACCTGTTTGACTAAATGGACCAACTTGACTTCAAAATTAAGAATCTCAAAGACATAAAACAAGCCTACCAATTCAAAAAGGCACAGAAACTTTTAGAACACTTTGATAAGCTTCCTAACATCATAAGATTGTCTAGCAATCATAATATATCATAATCATAATTCACAATACATAATAATAAAAATATGAAACAAGGGCAACATGTTGTCATAATTAAGCTCCAAATGGCAGCTTCCAGTCCACTTTCAGATTTAGCGATCAATCATTCAAGTTGTGATTCTCAAGTATTGACGACCAGATTTATAGATGGGAGTGATCCCCAAAAGATCAAAGCATTTCTTGATTACCACTTCAGTTGCCTTACACAACAATACTTTGTTAGTCTCCTCACTAGACCCAACAACCTGCCAAAACTTTCAGAGTTGCGTTAAATCATGTTAATCTTTGACAAGAATCATCAGATTTGCCTTTCTATAAATCAATTAAACTTTTAGAAAATTATAGAAAATTAGATTTGGTTTAAGATAAGGGGGGATTAAATTTCCTATTGAATGAGAAAAAGAGTATATGTAAGTAAATATACCTGCCACACACAAGAGTCTAAACTGTTAAACTTCTCACATAAACTATAAAGGTAATCACACAGGATATGTGGCGCAAGAATTGTGCAAACCTCTCCGAGAACCTAAAATGGAAAGTTAGATTATTGATGTAATTTACATAATCATATTCAACTATTAGAGTTATATTTGCATACTAACGTTTTTCACAACTGGTCAAAAACATCTTGGTATGTGTTTTAATTATTCATTAAGCTACTAAGTATTTAATTCCAACAAGTATGCTTTATGTAACCCCCGTGTTATAATGATAATTATGAAGGACCACTGTATATGAACTATATAAAGTCAAGGTGAAATTGTGAGGAGATGGGCATGGTCTGAGATACAATCCCATATGACTCGATCCTCCGAGATTTTCACGCCCACTCCTCTTCAAAGACGTACGTTATACCTAATCTGTAACACAGTAGAGTGAGACGACAAATTGAGGGAGAGCATATGCCTCTCAAAAGCTAGAAGATCAAATTATAGGAATTCAATTTCCAATCTCAATTATCGTAAGATAAATTTGCTCTCCATCAATTTATACCATATGCGCGTAACAGGAACCTGGGGTTGACTGGTTGAGTTCCTATGTAGCGTTACATTTCGACCGATCTTCGTTTTCCTGTCTAGTATGGTCTTAACATTGAATTTTTTTATTATTGAAAAAAGACTGTTCCTAGAGTCATTATAATGGTGGCCGAAAGCTTAATATGACTTCTATGTTAACTTAATCTTGGTTATTTTGATAAAATACTGAGAAGAAGAAAATAGTATTATGGACTATTGCATGTGAACTATAACAGTTCACACACCAGTTCACAAATTCCCGAGCCATTTAGCATTATATATATTACGGTATATAAATATAAATGTATCATGTTGGGGAAACTAATAAAAAGAAGGGGAAATTCAGAAAGAAAAGTTTTGTCGATTTATTTAAAACTTGATTTGACAAACTTTGATATTCTGTTGATTAACATTAAGATGCCATTTAAACAGTTCGACGTCTTTATAACAATTGTTGAGTTAGAATATAAAGATTTCGTTCGCATTAATAATTCACTTTTGAACGGTTAGGAAATTTGAACAATCGTTATCTTACCTCAGTAAACCGGAGTAAATGTAGTCCCAACTCACGCTCATCATCGTGCTTCAATATTAACACTTCAGCCTGTCGCAAACAAATAAAAAATCTTCTTAATATATAAAATTGGCTCATTTACCTTCGTCTTACACTTGCTTTTTCATTAATGTTTTTCAATTCAATTTTGAATACATTTTACACTAAATTTAACTGAATTTTCATAAGTCGGCTCTGTGTTTGTGTGCGTGTCTATGAAGTAACATTGAAACGAAAAGAAATTCTTACCGGTAACTCCTTGATGTCTTTACTAAAATTCGTGATAATTGAACAAATTCGAACATGTGTAAACTGTACATATAGAGCAGTATTTCCCTATTTATCAATGAATGTGAGCAAATAAGAAACAAGATCCGTGTAAAGATTTCAAATCAATGAGAATATACAATAAACAATTGCATAACATCACAAGTAATTGATAAACATCATAAACAAACCTCTTCATTAAGCATCTGATCAAAACTCAATGTATAATTAGTTAATCTGTTGTTCTTCAAGTATGCATACCTAGTAAAGAACACAAGCACGGAATATGAATATGCATGAAACTTGACCAAAAAGTAAGGTATCTTGTGATATAAAACAAAGGAAGTAGCCTGCATGCATTCTTTAATTCAATATAAACAAAACTATAACATTTGGTTATCTACACCTCCTTTTGAAAATAAAGATTTGATTATAGCAAGTTCTTTGAAAATTTTAATATTTACCACTCTTCTCATATTATCTGTACTGATAGAATAAGTACAATAGTAGTACATATATATATATATATATACATATACATATATATATATACATATACATATATATATATATACATATACATATACATATACACATATATATACATATACATATATATATACATATATATATATATATATATATATATATATATATATAGTGGGATGATTCAGGGGAAGTAGAGATCTTATGTTGTACAATATAGTATCACATATAATATTTGTTGATAATACATATGATACTCGTTGGTATCACATGTGATAATTGTTTACAAAACCCACCAAAAACGAATTTTTTTTTCCCAAACTATACATTGTGGGATGTCTAATGGAAGAGAAAAAAAATACTGATTTTATGATGCAATTTTATAATTTTCAGACTTACCATTTTTGAAATATTTAATTTTTAAAAAATATGAAGGAAAATAGGTTTTGGTACACGTGACACAGTCTTATTGATTTTTCATTCTTACTAAATTTTATTGTACTAATTTTAACATTTGTTATTTTACAATTAATGAAGTCACGCATATAACATGCATACCGTACTTCTTTACATAAACTTAAAAAAGTCTTTTGAAAATTTTCACATATTGACCATTCTAATTTCAGCACGAGTTCATATTGCACAACTTACCTTTAAGTAGTGGTGAATCCAAAAATTTTCTTGACGGGGACTAACCTTAAAACGTTGATCAACGTGGGACTAACCTTAACACGTTAGTAAAGTTATCAGTATATTAATTAATAAGAAATACAATAACTTAAAACGTAGGACTAACCTTAACACGTTTTCTTCTATTATATTTTATATGCTTATTTAATAGAGTGTTATGTATCTCTATTTAACTTTATACATATCATTTATATTTTCAAAAAAAGCTGAGTTTTCAAAATTATAGAAGCCTGAAATATTAAGATTATAAACTTGAGAGCAAATGACATTTATCATTTAAACCTTTAGTGTGATTAAATATTTTATTCTTTTATGAAGTTAGTAGGCAATAATTAAAAAACAATAATGTTGTTTTAGTTCTCCATGAGTACATCAAAATCAAATAAGTTTAAGAAATAAATTGAAGTCGAAAATACAAATAGTATTTATAAACTGAAGGGTACTCATTGTTTTTCTATTAACAGAAAGATAATTAAAATATTAATTTTTTCATCAAATTAGCAAGTACTAGCCAAAATAGTACTTCCTGCATTTCAAATTAAATGTTTATCTTTCTATTTTGGTTTCTCCCAAAATAAATGTCAACTTTAAACTTTTAACCATTCAAAACGCTTTTTAATAGCCAACATAAAATTTTATTGGTTCGATGGTTCTCACTTTTTTAAAATTGTGTACAAAATGATACTTGACACTTAATTTGAGACAGATGTAGTATTGCACAACAAAAATTACGTGTGTTTCTTTTAATTCACCGTTACTTTTCGTGGTAATTAACCTCCTCATCTTAAACTTCAAGAATCTATCTATTCTATTCTATCTTCTAAAGGAGAGTTTTGCTGACATCATACAGCTAAGGTGTCACGTTTTGAGGTATGTTTAGAAGCTGATGTGTCAAGTTGAGATTTAAAGGCGGATGTCATAATTAAATAAATTGAGGCTCTTGAGATGAGTTAAATGAGTTAAAAGTATTTTTTTATAATAAATTTAAATCAATATCCAAAAGATGTTTTAAAAAAACCCGCTCATTTTCTTGGAGCTCTAATTTACTTTACGTGATTTATTGCCATTGGTTCTTTTGCCTACCAATATCACTATGCCTCTTGGGTTCTCTGCAATTGCTTGAAATTAAATTGACGAGCTCGATTCATAAATCACATTCATCTTTCTTTCCCTGCCCATTTCACCCAATTAATTCAAAATCACAATTGTCACTCCATAAACTTCCGAAGCAATATTCACTGGTTCGTTTCATCTTCCTCATCTTCATATCGAAATTATAGATCTTCCGGGTTTGGGTTTCATCTTCCTCATCTTCGGTTCTTGCTTAATCAGTTAGTATGTCAAGTTATGCTTTTTGTAATTTGTAGGGATATAGTTTGTGTTTATCTAACCTTTTGTATTTTGCATGTCAAGTTATTCTACGATTTTTAAAATTTTTCAACACAGGTAAGGTTCATCAATTTCGAATTTTAATTTCTATTGATTAATTTCTTTTGCTGCTTTTCTCAATTCGATTTCATCGTTCGGATTTTCATTTAATGTTGTTTCTTTGTCTGATTTGGTTTGTCAATATTATGTTGTATTGTTTATGTGGTGTTATTTGTAGTTTAGTATGTAGGTAATTCTCGAAGATATGAAGATAGATGATAAACTTGATTGTGTGTTTGATAAAAATAGTTTTATGAAGTGTTTGATGAAATGTCTCAAAGAAATTAACTATTCAAGGTACGTTTGTTCTCCATTAATGTTGTTGATTTGTGTATATTGGGTGTAGAAGTTAAAATATCCTATTCAATTTATGCTTTGCTATTTAAACATCCTATTGGATTTATGAAGTTATATTTATGGATTTTGGAGTTTTGCTAGGTGGTTTGTGTAAAATAATCTTCATAATCTCATTGTGATGTGTAAAACGGTTTTCTTTAATCTCTTTTCTTTTGACTGTAGCTTATTGCATTGGGCTTCAAGTGGCTCGCCGAGTCATAGTGTTAGAAGAACTTGAATGGACGAGAAGTACCAGAGAAATATTGAGGTATGGTTATCTTTAAATGGCATTTTGATATAATATTCATCATGGAGACGTAAACATGTGCATTACCTGCATATAAGTTATGGTTTTGTGATTGGAACATTTGTGTTTTGTAGATATAAAGGAAACAACTACTTCTAATTTTGTTTAGAGTTTATGAGTTTTTATTTATGTGTTTATGTTCCACATCTGAGTTGACTTATGGGCTTTTGTGTTTCAGTCCTTTCATGATTTAATTGATCTACTTACGAGAGAATTGAAGGAGGCTACTTATGAGATAATTGATCTATGCATTTTCTAAATAAGATTGATTCAGGATTTATGGACCTTCCGGTAAGCATTGTCTTTTTGTTAATGAATCGTTTATAGTTTACCAATTTGTTCTTTGGATGTATGTAGAGGTCGGAATCATATAGTTTAGTTGTTTGTAATCCTGTAATGATTTGATTATCGGTTTTATTTGAAATTGGGTTATTTTGCTAATTTATTCTATATTGTTTTATGTAGTTGGACTTGGAGAAGGGAATGTTGGACAACTTATATGCGAAATGCTTATTGGATTTTGGTTGATACATACTCGGATAACATGCTGGTTAAAATCCCTTAAGAATTTTAATTTATTTTTAGTCCTGTATTTCCTTCTGAAGGCAATCCTTGTATCACCAATTGTGTGATAGCTGAATATGAGAAGCATGGTTAGAAACATCCTCTAGCATAAATGGGTCAACACATGTGGTCCTAAGTTACGGGCGCTAATAATTGTAGAACGGAAGTTAGTGGTGCGGACTTGAACTTGCCTTCTATCACAATTGCAAGCCCGAACTAGACTCGAACAATCCAAAGAACCGTTACCAACGTTGGTGTCTCAAATGTATATAGTATTCGAGTCATTAATGTATTGGCAATGGGTCATGGTCGTTTATGTATATATATATATATATATATATATGATGTACTACACGTAAATATGTATTTGTGAAGTTTGTATTGAAATTGTGATTTCTAGAATTTATTTTTATCACAAAGGGGTGTGAACATAAATATAAATTAACTTTAAATGACTACACAATGTAATAGTAGAAAGTTAATACATACAAGTTACCTCTAATATTATTTTACGTGAAAATCATATCAAGTAATTGTATAATTTATATCATTCAACAAACCTGTATTGTGATGGGTAGTAAAACTAGTAACTCCCATATATAGGCAACCACAATCTTGTTCACCAAATTTTCTTCCTCCCTAAGTTAATAAACTTGATCAACAAGGTATTCAACAATTTGAAAATTACCAAATTACTCAATACTATTTTTAAAAATATGAATCAATTCCCCCGTACGATATATAACTAGTGTAATATCCGGGCGTCGCCCAAGTTAATCGACAAACATATATGTTATGTTTGAATTTGTGTTATCATACAATATGTATTCTATCATTTTCGTATACGATTAAAACTTGAATTTGGATTATTAGTGATTTCAAATATGTAAACCTACGTTAAAAGATAAAAAGCACTCCAATAATATAGAAACGGAATGCATTACATCCATTTACTTCCCATAAAGTTGCTAAAAGTACTCCAAATCTGGTTCAAATTTCTAAGTAGTAACATACCTCTTGTTGAATATCACTCACAGCATAATCAATCAATTCCGATCTTATTAAGTATAACCACAAATTTACAATCAATGTTTTACATGATCATGCACACAAACACTACAGCAAAACTATACTAAACTGACGTGTGTGTCCATCCCTCTAGCTATATATATATATATATATATATATATATATATATATATATATATATTAGTTACAACAGTGATAAATGAGTATGAATAGGTTAGGAGTAGTAAAAATTACTTTGTTAATTGTATATGCTAGAATATATGCTAGAATGTACACTGATAAATTTGATAATATATATTGTAGTATACACATATTGTTTATGTTTATGTTATGACCCATTTGAAACGTTTGACGACCAAAATATAGAATCAATATTAGTACAAGTCGTTATCCGTGAGTAGATCATGATCTTATGTACTTTCAAAATTCTTGAATTCGTCATACTTACTGTGTCATTTATTTAATTTGCGGTTGATTCGTTGGATATGCATTTTAACATCGACGTTTAAAACTGAACACCAATCGAAAGAAATAAATATGGTTTCCTGTTATGAATTTATGGTGATTATATCAATATTTAATATGGATCCATTATCATTATCATTGGGCTCTGTATGGATCCAATTCAAACCATATTAATATATTATTATGTGTTTTGGGCCGAGTAGAAAAAATTCAATATTCAATACGGAGTATCTCTAACAAATTAACAATCGCAAATTACCGAAATTAGTATGATCACTGATACTTTTATTTTGTTTATGTTAGTAAGGGGTAATAAACAAATATATTGAGAGGCATAAAACACTTCTACAAATGATCAAGGACTTAATTTTTAAAATAGCGCATAACCATCTTTCTCCAATCGAGTTAGGGTTTTGTTCGAAAACATAAACCCAAGTCCGTAACACTCAGTCAATAAGGACTGCAAATTCTCACCGGCGAACAATGGCGGACGCCCGTTTGCAGAGTCCTACGAGACGGAGCATTAGAAGGCGAACACGCAACATCTCTCACTATAAAAGATTCAGTTGACTCGTCGTTCGGTCCGATCGTATTTGATTACGTTTTTACTCAGCTATCATCCTTCATTTCGTCGAGGAAGTCTCAATCGCAGTAATATTTTTCACAATTTGTGTCTAGTCTGATTTCATGCCACCAGTGGAGTAATTGCCCGGATTTATTATCCGAGTTATTGGCCGGAATTATTACCGGAGTAATTGGCAATTGCGCCTACCACTTGGATTTGAGCGATGGTGGTGTCTCGCTTGTCGGTGTGCCTAGGAGTTGTTCGATCAGAGAACGCATGTTCTTGCTAGTGAAAGGCGGTCCAAAGTGAGTTTGAGGATAAAGTGGGAGCGGCTGTTATAGAGAAGAACTGCTGTAACCGTAACTGAAATTATTAATCGAAGAAGGTCAGGATTAAAAGTCTTTGCAATACAAGGGTTGAGAATCAAAGTCAACAGAGAAGTCAGTTACGATGCTCCGCGGCAATATATATATAGAATTCAATCCTTGCAACCAAAAAAGTGAGTGAGAAGTTGACTTTAAATCTTTAAGATGCAAACTTGACACGAGTAATTAATATAAAAATGTATGAGATGAGATGGCATTTGTTGATCAAATAGATAAATCACAGATCAAGTTAAAATAGAATAAAAGAATACGTAAAATTTACTTGGATAATTCCTTTGATAAAAGTTGTAACGAAGGAGGTAAACAGAGTTCAAGTTACCTGAGAAATGTGAGTATTTTTATTCGGATGTATACAGTCTAATCGGAATATCTATGTGACCGTTTTTGACTTTTTATCTTATCATTTCAAAATGTGCAACTAAAGATTTGAACCCGAAACCTCTTACGAGAATATCAGAACATCAACTACCTGGTCATGTTGGTAATGGTTCTTTGAGTCTATTTGTATTACTTTAAAATTGGATTGAAAGTGTCATATTAATTAAAAATGTGGTTTCACGTTTTGTCCATGGCTCGTCCCTGACTTCTGAAAGCTATTTTAATAGTCCAAATTTTTCTCAGTAATTAAAAGATCACACCTGTATCCGGATTCGTCATTTTTGGACGTCAGGGGACTTGCCTAATTATTTGACCAACTTAACATTAACTAAAAATTATGGAAAATTTTTGTTAAGTAGCTAAGACATGGGAGAATGCTTGAAATTTTTTTCGAATTTTATCTCGAAGCTTTGATTAGTCAAAACGAGCCACGAAAAACGTATAAAATCTGATGAAATAAACCCATGGACTGTTTTGACATATAATTAAAAACGACACTTTCGGGTTAACCATAAAACGTAAATCTAATTTTTATAAGTCCTAAAAACATATTTAAGAGTCATGTAAAAGTTTCGGGTTAAACCGAGCACGTTTGACTAAGTTCTCGAACTCGAAAACACAACAGACCCTTAGTGTCGCACCAGGCCCAAATCGGGTGCGACACTACCCCTGTGTCGCAATACAAGTTTAATGTCACAGACTGCGACACAAATCTCTGTGTTGCACACTTATTTGAAATCACGACATGCGACACAAACCTGAGTGTTGCACACTTATTGATTTTCTCGACTGCGACACAAACTTCTGTGTCGCAACAAACTTCTGTGTCGCAACAAAATTAAATTCTTGCCACTTGCGACACTAAGCCAGTGTCGCAACCATTTCAAGTGTCGCAGTAACATTGTGTCACATAAAACAGTTTGATCAAATCTATGTTTTCACAAAATATTAAACACGCGTAACCACAAATAACAACGAATATTTATATACGACGTTACATGTAATACATATACTCTTATAAGTATACAACGAAACAAACATAATAATAATGTCTTCGGGAATTATTATTATAAAACGTCACCAACGGGCCGTACATATTTTTTAAACACAAACGATAAACAAACATTTGGACATAACTAGTTGAGTGGACAACTAGCATGAATGATCTTTTGAGACATTCACTTACACATAACCTAATGCGTTTAGGACGCTAGAAGGTTACATTTCGGATATACGTTTATTGATATAAACGCTTGCTTTCTAGACTCAGGTGAGTCTCATAGCCCCACTTTTACTGTTTTTAACTATTGGGGTGAGAATACATACACTGTTTTTCATGAACACGAGTATAGAAACACACATATACGGATTGCATGAGTGGTTTTACTTTCTAATCCACACAAAAGTCCTCTACACATCATAGTTTCTTAGTATGGATCTTAGCGTGAGTATTAATGAATAGATCTATTTGGGATTGACCCTCCCCGTCCGGGTTAGTAGCGCTAACTGGTCAAACGGACGCATTATTATTTGTTCATACGGGTGTTCTGGATTAGGTACCTGCAGGAGGCAAACTTATATCGGTTAAGCTTCGGACTATGAGCTCATGGCAGTAGTATACCTTATTTTTGCATTCGTGCAACGCTTATAAATCTCGTGGTTCACATTATTACTTTTGGTAACTAAACCTATGAACTCACCAACATTATTGTTGACCGTTTTAGTATGTATTCTCAGGTTCACAGCAACAGTAGGATTTTTTCAGGGGGACCGCATACTCGAGTCGTATGATTTACAAACATCAGAGATTTCCTTGCATTACTATTTTGTAACATTAGTTATGTATTAGAATCTCTAAGATTATTCGCGAACTCATGGATTATTGTAGACACTTTGATTATCAATGTACTATTTTTGTATTGTTTTCAAACGATGCATATAGTGGTCGTTCAATGTAACTTTATGTGATGATTTCTGATTAGTCGCGCCCCGACTCGACTTCCGCTGCACAATAAATTTAGGGGTGCGACATATTGGTATCAGAGCTAAAGGTAATAACGAACTAGGTTGCATTAGTGGGCCTAGACTATAACCGTTAAGCTGGTATTCCTCATTAGGTATAACTAGTTCAGGAATTTCATCATTCGACTCTAATTTAACATAGCCTGATCAACTATGTACAATTACAGAAGAATCGATGCGAGGTCTGAAATGGTTATGGCAAACGGGAATACACTAGAAGACTTTGATAACGATAGAGACGAGATCGAACTTATACGTACCTCGCGTCATATGCACCTCTAGGAGAACTATTGGCTCTCCTCGGGCTAGTCCTTATCCCAGTACTTCTACTGCTAATAACACCACTACCAGAGCCCGCCGTCGAACAGACGCTCGCCGATGGAATTGGCTACCCACTACGTTAGATACTTGGAGATCCGAAGAAGGAATACAAATCACTACTGAACCCATGGATATCTCACCTTACACCCAAGAACCAAGGCATTACACCGTACCGGTGCAAGCAGCTAGACTGCACCGTCATGAGAAAAGACTTGACGATATGGAACTAGAACAACTCGAAACACGTTGAAGCTGGATGCATATGGCACAAGGCCGAATCGGACAAATCTATCAAGATCAGGAAGATCTAGCTGAAACCATGAACATTACCCATGACCAAGTTGTCGAGACAAGGGATGAGGTCACCGCTTTACGATTACGACTAGAACAATGTGAACTACGCTCACAGGAAGCTGAGCAATACACTCGCATGCTGGAACAACGGTTAACCTTGGCTGAAGAAAATGCCAGACAAGCTAGCAGACTTGCAGAGACTGTGGATCATCTCCTCACCCTGCTACCACAAGTAGATCTACACCAAGATTAGTGTAGTATCCGTTATGTAATCTACTTGTTAAACTTTTGTAATTCGTCAGGATGTAACAATTCCCGACATTTTTGTAAACCTCGAATTCTACAATCTTTTGAAATCGCATCTTAAATGATTACTAATCTTATTATCTTACATCGTTGATTGTCACTTTGTGCTGTTGTATATTACCTCTTTATATATACATCTGTGATAATCGTAATCCTCGTACAAATTATCTCACATTCCTTTTTAATTCCTTTCATTAAAGAATCATGCCGTCGCAAAGACAGACTTTTAGTCTAGCTGAAATCGCACAACTCATTGCTCAAGGAGTAGCCGATGCTCTGGCTACTCAAGAAGCAAACAGAAACAGTGGATCGAATCCACGGGTAGACAGCGAAGGTACAACAAACACAAATCCAACGACCAAGCCCTGCACATACAAGGAATTTCTAAGCTGCAAATCCTTGAACTTCAAGGGCACTGAAGGAGCCATCGGTTTACTGAGATGGTTTGAAAAGATGGAATCTATCTTCCGCATCTGCGACTGCACCGAAGAGTGCAAAGTTAAGTATTCCACCTGCACCCTCATGGATGGTGCACTCACCTGGTGGAACACCTATGCCCAAACCATGGGAATTGATGTCGCCTATCAACTCCCGTGGGAAGACTTAAAGAAGCTGATGAGGGACGAGTACTGTTCCAGAGAAGAGTTGCAGCAATTAGATGTGGAATTCTAGAACCTCACTGTTAAGGGCGATGACATTACTGGCTACACCAACCAATTTCACCAGTTGGCACTCCTCTGCCCAACCATGGTGGACCCTGAATAGATTTCACCAGTTGGCACTCCTCTGCCCAACCATGGTGGACCCTGAATATAAAAAGATTGAGAGATGCATCTGGGGACTCCCAGCAAAGATTCAGGGAATGGTAACCGCCTTAAACCCCAGAACAATTCAGAGTGTCGTCCGTATGGCACACAACTTGATGGCTCAGGTGGTCCGACGTGGGACACCTGCAGAGAAGAACCTTGAAAACCGAGCGAGGGATAACAAAAGAAAGTGGGAAGGAAACCCCAACAACCAGAACCAACAACAGTACAAAAGGCCTGAGAATGTCAGGGCCTACACCTCGGGATCCGGGGAAAAGAAAGGGTATACCAGAAACAAACCTTTCTGCTCCAAATGCAACCGCCACCACGAGGGTCCCTGTGATACCCCTTGCAACAAATGCAAGCGCTACGGGCACCAAACTAAGGATTGCAGGGCCCCCAATTCAAACACCAACCCTAACACACCGAGAGCTTGTTTCGAGTGTGGCAACCCGGGACATTTCAGGAATGACTGTCCAAAGCTGAAAAACAACAGCAGCAACAACAACAACAGGAACAACAACAACCCTCGCGGTAGAGCTTTTGTGATGAACTCAGTAGAAGCCCGTCAGGACCCTAATGTGGTTACGGGTACGTTTCTCCTCAACAACTTAACTACATCTGTCTTATTTGATACTGGTGCTGATAAGAGTTTTATATCCGATGAGTTTAGCCCACTACTCGATATCACTCCCACTGCCTTAGATGCTAAGTACATTGTAGAATTAGCAAACGGCAAACTGATTGAGGCCGACATTGTAATTCAAAATTGCACTTTAAATCTAGCAAACGAACTCTTTCTCATAGACTTGATTCCCAACGAAATCGGAAGCTTTGACATCATCATATGTATGGATTGGTTATCCAAAAACCGCGCCGAAATTGTTTGCTACGAAAAACTTGTTCGTATTCCTCTCCTCGCCGGTGGAACCTTAATCATACAAGGGGAGACCGAGAGATCGAGAGTAAACATCATATCGTGTATGAAAACTAGAAAATATCTGAGAAAAGGATATCAGGCAATCCTAGCACACGTAACTGAGAAGAAGTCGGAAGAGAAGCGACTTGTAGACGTGCCTATCGTGCGGGATTTTCCTGAAATCTTTCCTGAAGACTTGCCTGGCCTTCCGCCACTCAGACAAGTCGAATTTCAAATCGATCTAGTGCCCGGCGCAGCACCCGTGGCACGAGCTCCTTACCGTTTAGCCCCTTCCGAACTTCAGGGGTTGTCTACCCAATTACATGAACTTCAGGGGTTGTCTACCCAAATTATTTTGACGTGTCTCTTTTAAGTTCTTATTAGTTTTAAAAAAATATACTAATATGTTAAGAGATCCAAACATATGTAATGATGATGATGCGTATACATTGAAATAATTTCAAACTCAAAGTAGTCTTGGATTCTCGTTAAACAAGTTTCACTTGTAACTATTATTTATCATTTTGAGCAATTCAATAAATTATAAAAATTGTTTCGTTGAAGATGTTGATCGAATAGATCATTTAAAGTCAAATAGCAACGAAATGAAATATTGGAATAGTTTAAACTTCACCGAATATGGCAAGTGGATTACTTGGATATATTATGAGTCATGGGCTGGGCTAGATTACTTGGATTTTGAGTAAATGATAGTTAAAAAAATTTAAGTGCATCGAAGATATCAATTTTCGTAGATATCATATATAAATATATAAATAAATTTTAAAAGCTACACACAAAACCTAGTTAAACACTAATGACTACACTCATGACGTAACTACACTCATGACGTATACACTCATGACGTAACTACACTCATGACGTATAACCCTTCTGAAAAGTCACAAACCGTTTAAATTAAACATATAACCCTTCAAAAAGGCTAACAAACTCTTGAAATGGGACCATCCTAAAAGTTAAATAAACAACCCTTCTAAATAGTTAAAACTAAACCTTTGACGTAGAACCTTCTACAAAGCTAAACAATTAAGTTTATGAATATCTAATTAAACACATAACTTCTCTACAAGACTAAACAATAAACCTTAGCATGAACTATTTTATAAGCTAAACACATAACCTAACTAGACACTAAACTCTTGATGTGAAACCTTTCTAAAAAACAAAACACATGACCCTTCTATAAGGCTAAACACACATACCTTAAAAACCCTAACACATAGTCCTTCTCAAAGTTGAACGCATAATCCTTCTAAAAAGCATAACACTAAACCCTTGACATATTACCCTTTTATAAACTAAAAACATAGTCATCCAAAAAAGTAAACCTTTGACACGGAACCTTTAAAAATCTAAACGCATAACACTTTAAATAAGCTAAACACGTCATCTTTCCGAATAAAAAGCTAACATTAATCTCTTAAAAAAGAACACTCATATTTTTACTAAAACCTTAACAGATAACTCTTCTAAAAGCTAAACAAACAACCTTTCTAAAAAGCTAAACACACAACCCTTCTACAAGCTAAAAATTTAACTCCTCTAAATATAACTCTTCTAAAATGCTAAACAATAAAGTCGTTGAAACACAACTAGTTTAAAGTTTAACACATAGCACTTTGGAAAAGTTAAACACATAACACTTTGAAAAAGTTAAACACATAACTTTTCTGAAAAGCTAATCACAAAACTATTCTAAAAGACTAAATGCTAAATCAATGACAAAGACCTTTGTAAAAACTTGACATAATCCTTCTAAAATCTAAACACAAAACACTAACAAAAAACTAAATGCTAAACCCTTAAAACAAAACCCTTGAAAAAATCAAACACTAAATCATTCAAACCAAACCTTTCTAAATAATAACCAGGAAATACAAAGCAAATTTGCAAACGCCTGAGGGCATCTCATAGTTATAAAAAGCACACACCATAGTTATAACCTAAGCACATCCTACAAAAAGTGATGTTTGCATCCAGGGGTGGGCAATATACGGTTTGAAACCGTTTAAACCGAAAAACCGAACCGAATAAAACCGATTTTAGACCTAACAGATTTCAAATTCGGTTTTCGGTTTGGTTTTAACCGAAACCGAATTCAATAAACGGTTTACGGTTCGGTTAATGGTTTCAAAAAACATTTAAACGGTTAAACCGAACACCGAATTAAAAAATTACTATATATTTTTTTATTTTTTATATATGTACAATTAGTAATGATAAATAATTCTTATCTACTATGTAGTATTACATACATGATACATTCAAGCCCAGATCCTAGATACAATAAATTAAAAAGCCCAACTATTAAAAAACCCTATAGTTTCTAACATTCTAACCTAATTTGACATATACCGACATCGTAACACGGATCGCCCTCTCCCTCTCCAGCGATCTCTTTCTCAAATCTCTGGTAAGACCTACTCCATTTCTTCAATTTTTACTATATATTTTAGTTAATAATTTCGCATTAAGATTGTATGTTTGTTTTTGCATTATGAAAAATGGTATGGTTAACTTTAGGACTTAGTATTCTTAATTCTGCATTTGAATTGTTATTATAAAATTATGTCAAGAAAATGCAATTCGATTTTCGGTTTTAAACCGGTTTCAAACCGAAACCGAACCGTATTCCAATTCGGTTTTCGGTTCGGTTAAATATGTTGACTTCGGTTTACGGTTTGGTTCCCAAAAAATTCCAAACCGAGGAAACCGAACCGAATTCAAATCGTAAACCGTAGACCGCACCGATGAACACCCCTAGTTTGCATCGTAATTCTGTTCAAAATAACATGAACAATATCTTATTCAATCATCTATATAACCAACTATGCAAAGACACCAAACCCTTCTAAAAGTTAAACATAGAATCCTTCTAGAGAACAACGTTTATGAAATAGCTAAAATCAAGTATACACTATCTTCCTAGTTCTCACTGTTATCAAAGTTTACATGCAAGCCACACATAGGTGTTCATTTTATTTCTCTAGCTCTAACATACGATACAGCACATAAATGGGCCAATCGACTACAACATTTAGTGCATGCTTTGCACCAAGAAATTGGGCATGTATGTATAACGTGGCTTTTTCTCACAGATGCTACATAACACGAAATCAAATAGGGTCATTTTACACCCGTTAAAGCACAAAAACAAAAAAGAAATTAAAAAAATATTCAATTTCGAGTTACTTGTCAAGTTGAGCAGATCAAAGTAATACATTTATGCTATCAAAGTAATACATTTATGCTAAAATAATTAGATCTATACACAAATTTGATAGACCAATTCAAAATGGAGTGATTCATATACCACCATTTTTTTCCGTACATCACTTATCATGCTCTATAGTGTTGTCCGGTAAAACACTATAAAACACAGTTAATGGTGTATGGAGAAAAAATGGTATAGTGTTGTCCGGTAAAACACTATAAAACACAGTTAATGGTGTATGGAGAAAAAGTGGTAGTGTACGAATCACCACAAATTCAAAATATACTAATTTTCCTGGGAATCCGTGCATTGATTACTTATCAAAAATTATATTCACAATATGTCGTACCTCATCCACTTGTTCTAGCTACGGCGCACGTTGAAGCATTCATTAAAAAGCTAGAGCAAGGATAATAATTTAACCCTAGACATAATTCAGAAAGTATCAAGCACTATACTAATCAATCGCAGTTTCTAACACCTATAATTAGACTCTCCAGAGAAACAACTCTCACTTAAGTCATACCATATCTCAGTATGCACGTTTCACACACTTGCAGTTAAAAATTCATAAATAATTCTAAGATTATAATGTAAAACAATTAAAGTCAAGTCATAAAAGAAAACATGCTAACTCAATAACTATAGTTTGTGTCAAAAAGTTTTCAAGATTCCTAGCTAAATATGTATCACAAACAACTAAATAAATACATCATATCATAACTACATCTTATATATATATTTACAAGATAGCAATATCACAAATTAATAGACATACTTAGATACTTAGATAGACCTAAAGTAGGTATAAAAATGTGAGACTGGCGTGTATCAAGTTTACTAATAAAATTATAAGAGATAATATGTATCAACTAATAAATGCATTAAGCGTGCTTTTAGGTTCACCAATAGCAAATTTTAAAATTATATACTTTGGTTCATTTGCGTATAAAAAGTTACCTTAAGTTTGTCTTGCACATATATGAAATCGTGACCTTTTATACAAAGTTAGTAGGGGTGGCAATACATGTCAGGTGGGGTGGTTACTTGATATAATTGAACCCTAACCAAGAGACGACCAACTTGACCTTGAGCTATTTACTTAAACAGGTTGAATAAGTTGGCAGGTCGGTTTCGGGTTGAAGTATGCAATTTTCACCGGTTGAGGCGAGTTAGTCGGCTGCAGGTTTAGGAGGCCAAACTCATTCACTTAATTTTGTATTTTATATTAAAAAAATTTAAAATCTAACCACATTGTCAGTTCAACCCAATTACAAAAAATCGTACACGACTCCGAAAATGACTTGGGTTGGAGGGTTCGAGTTAGAAAGTTAGTTGGTTGAGATCAGCTAACTCTAACTCATCTATTTTTGTATCAGGTTAGATTGTCAAGGAATGTCGGCCGTAAATTTTGTAACAATTCAAGCATTATATTTAATCAAACACATTTATATTTCCGAAACCCACAATTTCAACAACTCATCTTTCTAATTAAGTATGCTAACGCAAATGATGTGACATATCTCTAAGGATGATTTTTAGTATATATACTATGATCAGTCACTTTAATGGTTCCGCTCGTCGAATGAGCACCCTAATTGTGCTCGCTCCAAGTTCCAAAATTAAAGGCTATTGTACTTGAGGAGATTGCTATTAGTGTGAGAGATGATAAATATAACAAAAATTAAAGGGTATGGTTCCAGAGAAAAAAAGAAGTTACGTAGAAAGATAAGAAGTCAATGGGAATGTGCATCATAGTTTAAAGTCGGGTTCACCATAGTTGAAAGTCATAATGCTTCATAGTTAAAAGTCAGGTGCATCGTGGTTAAAAAGCAAGTGGATCCTAATAATATATTTTCCGGCCGCCGAAATCCAACAGTGACGGTAGCAGTCGGAATTCGACGCCCGCAGATGGTGCGACAGCCGGTGGTCAACCAACTTCGTAGTTAAAAGTTAGGTCAATCATATTTATAAGTCAGATGCATCATAGTTAGTTTCATTGTCTTCCTATCTTCCTACATAAAATCTCTTTTCCATCGGATCCAATTCCAAAATTAAGACCTTAACCACATTTCTATTTCTAGATACTGTATAACTTAAAAACTTAAACACTATTAACTATTGAGGTTAAAATAATCATGTACCATTCAAAATGAGTCATCACTAATGTTTTTAATGTATCATTTGACATTGATAAAACCTTTCATGCTAACATGCCATCACTTTGCATGAATGACCTTAAACTCGTCGACAATTGCCTTTTAGGTCCATGTGGATTCATATATAAAATTGTCTTGTCCTTTTTGTCCCATACCTATATCCTGACCGATCCAACTCTTCCGTCCTACGCCACCAGATAGCTATTGACTAAGGCACCTGAAAAGTCCAATTTGCAAGTTATTGACTATTGCTCATAAACCTCACGATGTTGACTATTTCTACATCGAACACAAACCCATTTTAGCAATTGCATACAAAAAGCATAACTACATCCCCTCAAATCATACAAACAAATTCATAATTTACCCATTTCAGGTATTTAGAAAAAGGTATGAGATAGAACAACCAAGACCCATGTATGTTGACTACTCATCATCCTTTGTATAACATATACATGTGTTAATGCATTATTAAGTACCATAAATGAACTAAATGGGTAGATTACCTTCTCATCCCATGGACATACTGATTTTCGATATGTTGGGTCATTACACAAGTGAGCTATTATCATTCTTCCCTGCCAAATTAAAATGCCAACATGAATAATCAATATTCACACATTTTGTTGATGACAACTGTGACAACCGTCACTAAAATGAAATTCTTAGATTCCTTATTTGTAATAATAATAAAAAAAAAATAAAGAATAATAATAAATTAAAATAAATAATAGAATAATAATAAATTGGGTCCTGTTGGCGTGAATGAGACTGTGTTATCATTTTTTTATATTATTTTATTATTTATTTTTTTATTGTTGAACTTTTGTGAGACCAATAAATGGCCCAAACCCAAACACCCCATATTTCCTTTTAAATGGTTTCCTAATTGCATTACAATACACTAACTTAATCTCCAAGCAATCCTACACCTATAAATACAAACCTAAAACCTAACCCTAACCTGTTTATCAAAAAAAAAAAAAAGAATCGACCCTGCTGAATTGTTTTCAGTGTGTCGACCGAAACATCAAGGAGGAACCAAATCGGATTCGAGTCTTGTTCTCGTGTGTTACTCGTTGGTGTGTTCGTGTAGGTATTTTTCATAAACCCTAATAAATAGGTTTCCTTTATACTTTTCTGAGATGTACATACATATTGGTCGAATTATATGTTTGGGGTAGGGATATGTTGAGTATAGTATGTTTTGCAAACCGAACGTTACATATATTCGAAATCTCAGATTCCGTCCAAATCTGTCAGTCGCGATTGACGGTCGATTTGACCCACTTACTTACGTTTTTAGGCTTCAGTCAAAACTAGAAAGTTGCATGTTATATGTACAGTAATTTCATGTTGTATGTACCATTTCATTGCATGGTCCTAACAAGCTTATTTATCACAGCAAACATTTGTTTCGTGTCATCTTAAACCTACAAAACTCACCAACATACGTGTTGACGTTTTTGAGCATATCTTTTCAGGTAGCACTAGTGGTACTAAGGCTGAGGACAAGAAAGCTTAGTGGACCTTTTAAGTTGCATTGAGTACTATTACAAGACAATTAAAACATGTAGTTTTGAGTTATTGATTGATGGTTTTGGATAGATGTGTTTTGTCTTAGTGATATGGGATTCATTTATTGAGTGTACGACTTGGTTTCTTGGTTGATGTGTATGTTATAGCACGAATTGTCATTCGTGTTAAAGACATCACAATGCATTGATTTATAAATTTCATTTAGCATTCTATATATTGATGTGTTGTGATCCTATCGTAGTTGTACCCCGTTGTTTCCGCTTTAGACGGGGTGTGACAACAAATTCAGTAATCTTGTGGACATAAATTACTACCATCAAAATGAAGTTGTTACAATTATAACTGGATGATGTAAAAAAGGATGTGTATACCTGAGAACAATTATTCCCAACATCAAACGAAATATGAACAACTGGCATGAAAAAATAACAAAACAACAATTGAGTCTATAAAAGCAAAAAATAGTAGTTTGCACGAGAGAATATGGTTACCGTAGCCAAGGCCATAAACAGGCTTCCTTTACTTGATTGTACAACCATATAAATGTCCTGTACACCGTGACCAATAAATATGAAAAGGCAAGTTACTTAAGAAACTATAGCACCTTAAATAATTCGTTTTCAATAACAGTAAGGGGCGGAGCTTGAAGAATCGAGCTGGGGTACTGGTGCTTTTCTGTGCAGAATGTGGATCTTAATACTCCTCTTTGAGTTTCGGAAAAGAAAGGAGCAAGGACTTAGAAGCTTGCTGGGTGAACTTTCAAACAAATTACTCTGTGTCTCTGTGTCATACATACATATGCCATAGGGTAAGACATAAAAGTTTCTTCACTTAGTTACTTCGATTAGACTATGGGTGGACCAGAAAAAATCATCATCATAAACAACAGAATATTAACTTCATAATTAGGAATTTCCGAATAAATCAACATGACAAGACCATATGTAATTAAAATCTATACTACTGAATATCGATAGAAGTTATGAAATCTCGTCAAACATCAAAATACAAGCAAGTGACCGTGTATGCAAGTATATGATGAAGCACTTAATTCAACTAATTACTTATTTATAAGTCATTTAAAATTATTTTTGTTTTTAATGAGTCAAATGAGTAAAACCAAATAGATAAGAATAGCAGACAGATGATAAGTTGATCAAAGTGTATTTTTTAATGTTTTAGCATTCAATAAACTCTGTTATTATATATACGATTTTTTATGCATTAAACAAGTAGACACATCAACTCTTTTTTTATGAACACCAGCCTTGTTTCAAGCAATAAAATTTGATTGTACATTATCATACGACACAATGAAAGCAAATATTTGATACGCTACTAATATACATAAAAAGGTATTAAATAGAATTTGGATGTATGTACCTCACAAGATAAACATGGCTTTTGATCTTAGATTGTTTTCTTTCAGGTCTGGTTTATCATCATCCAACCAATGTACATGGGTAGATGTGGTCAGCCAATGTTTCTCACCAACCCACACCTCAATGTATTCTTAGCTGCCAATCCTTAAAGTTAGTTCCAAATTGTAGTTGCTAAAAACATTTGGAATTAGAGGAATATTAAATATAAGACGAACATGAACATAATTGTATCAAAACGCAAGTATTTGGAGGTAGGATCCATCCATGTCCTTCCTTTTAGTATGTCCAATACGTAGCCATGCAAAACTCATTATTAACCAACTTTTCATATTATAACCCAATTGACCAGAGCTGCACATAGGATCACCTTAAAATACGGCCCCATACAATAACAAAGTATAAGTAAGCTTTAAGACCATAATCCCAACTGCAACATATAGGAGTAACAACCCTATAACAAATACATTACAGAAAAGTAGGCCGAATTCGTAATTCCGTTACATATAGTTAGAAACAATATTCACAACATTAAGATGAAGAACCAAAACTAAGTGACTGTCAACTTAAACTTTTATTTTTCATTCAGGTGTTTCATCAAATAATCGGTATGCATTTGAAACTTTGAGACTAAGTTGGATCCTCGTTTAAAATTAAAACGGATCAATTTGCATGACTTTTGACCCGTATCATATTTAGTATTTTTTTGTCTAACTCGGTTGACCCGTATACATAAAACAACCCGAATCAACCCACATGTAAGTAACTGGGTCAGTAGCGCCTATATGCAAATATAATATATAGTTGTAATGGAAGTACCAATGAGTCAGTTTGATGATTGCAACAAAACATTAGTGAGGATTCAATGATCTTTGTAGTCTTTAAGATAGGATATGTTGTTGCTGCAAGTTGAGAGATTTGAATGAAAATTAGAAAAAAAATCATGTATAGATCGTTGCTAGTTTATCAGAACACAAAAAGTTCATATCCGGGTGATGTACAAAGTTTAAATTCGGTATTTGTATAGCCACACAGTGATAACTGATAAAGATGGCAATCTTGACCCTTTTAATTAAGAACTAACCCCATTTAGATTATGGATTTTTTTTAACGGGTCAGATGGGTCATAACACAAAATTCAGCTAAAACGGAAACTTGGTCAGATGGGTCGAGAATTAGGGGTCGGGTCATCCACAGAATTAATAAATTCCCTTCCACATGCCAAAACTGTAAAATATTACTACAATGAAAAAATCTACTCTAATAAAAGGATAAGTTGAATTTGAAAACCAACATACCTTGTAGTAGAGGTGGCATAATGGCCAAGTTGGACAGATTTGGTAACCGGTCAAACGTGTTCGATCTGGGTGGGCCAACCCGCAAACACTCTTGAACCGATTGGTTTAGAGTATGCGATGTGAATGATATTGAAAGTACACGTGCATGATTTTCGCATATATGTTACCTGCATAAATGTAACAACTTATGCAATCGAATAATAACTTACAGATTAGGTACAAAATGTCATTGATCGTATACAAAGCATAAAAGATGGACATTAATGGAGAGAATAGAAGTTATTTGATGGCATCTTATAGAAAGTTTAGATAAATAAAAAAAAAAAAAAAACAATACTTTCGTTGTTAGAACTAACAGGCCAAGTTAATTCGGGCGTGAGGTTGACCAACCAACACTTAATTTTCAGCTAATGTGTTATATACTATCAAATAACATAAAGATCAAAACAAATTGCACCTTTTGTGGCTAGCAATGAGTTCCCAACCAAGCACGTTCTAACAAACTCATATCTTCGATGACTGTGTAACCGATCTGAATTGATTCATCATGTCCAACATTATTCGAATCATTCAATCATACATTAGTAAATGCGTCAAAATTTTCACTTCTACAAATACATATACTATCTTGTACCTAGTGGACATTATTCATAATGACCCAATACTTGAAAATGCTCACCTAGGGAGATACCCAGTGACAATTGAAAAACATGGGTGAAACATTAGAATACTGCACACCTTTTGCGATTAAAAACCTACAAGACAAGTTTAAAAAAATATAAAAATACTTCACAAAAAAAAAAAGACAGAATTCAAAGATGACTGATAGATTCTGATTATATACTTCCGTCAGATAGTCGATCCTCATGATTGGCATATGTTGTCAACAGCTTAACGATAACATCCTAAAGCAACTGCCTCTTCTTATGAATATTAACTTTGTATCAAATATATAGAATGACCAATATGAAGTATAAGGTATGAACCAGTCTGTTATAGTATATAGACACATAACTACATAAGGAACGTAAGAATTTCAAAAGAACTTAAGAAGTATGATAAAGGGAGATGAAGTACCTGTAACAATAATTAAACAAACACCGAAAATTAGTTATTAGCATGTGAAAAGTGAATACACATATAACACCAACCACACTCTAGTGGGAATGCAATTGATAGTCATGCAATTAAAGAGGATCAGGAGATGATATCAAATTCGTATATAGTATAATGGCAATAATAATATTATAGTTCAGTTGATAATGTCTTAATGGTGAGACAATCAAATCCTACTCTCCACACATACACACAAAACAACACAAACTCTGTAAGGTTATTTCAACATCACAAATTCAACTAAATAATTTCAGTTTAGCTGATTGAATTATTATTGGCCCAGCGTAATGAAAATCACGAATAGCCTGTAGGCGTAATATCTTTGACCATGATACAACTTGGTGAGATCATCTGCTAAGGACAACCAAATTGAGGCTTTTATGTACTCTCTACATTCCTTCACACTAATTTTTATCATTTAAAGATGATGCAAACAATGATGTAGGTCTAAGAATATGAATAAGGATGGCACTCTATTGCAATTTGAAATTATTCATCAAAAAATAGTACAGTACTATTAATCAAAAAGATAATCACAGACCACATGAAGTGCTGCTCTTGTCAAATTAAGTAATTTCGATGGATAGTAAATTTCAGACAAAGTGTAATACCCGTAATTTTATATAATTATTAATATCATACGTATATTAAATAAAGTTATAAATATACTTATAACAATATTGAGTGTAACTAAACTAGCTAACCTTAATTAATTAAATAAAATAATCATTTGGTGGACTGAGAATTTTAAACAAGAAAATAAATAATGATGCATAAATATCTCGACATTAATCTTTTATTGGGCCAAGAAGTTAAATAGTGTCTACTAACAAATACATTATATTAAATCAACCTAATTAACTTAAATCTTGTGATGGGCCCAGGGTTTTCTAACGGACTTCATTATAAATTAAAGTTGATATCTCGTACTCCGTCAAACTCATGTACAACAGGAACAAACTGGAACTCCGAAATCTCAGGCACGTTAGGTCGATTGGGTGGGTTTTTTTTCTGGGCGTATATATAGTCAAGTTCTATCACATTATCAACCAAAAACACATTAACACGCTAGAAATATTTGGGTTTTATTAAGGAGAAGCTTAAGGCCAAGAACAAGGCTCACGTGTTAGATTCCTGCCTTTGATTGTGAGGTAATCCATTGTTTTGTATTGAACTGATTTTAAATGTTGCCATAATCTGATTATGAGTTTACTGATCTGGTCGTAGTAATACACGTAACATATATAAGATAAATCGTTAATCTCAAGAGAGGATAAATGGATAAATTTGTGGGTTGGGAATCACGTGTTTGAAGTTATGGCATTGGTAAAGTATGAAAACACGTTTAATGTATTACCGCAGCTCGATCTTGGATTTATACATGTAAAATAAACTGTTTTCTTCATCCTCACGACGAAGTTAAAAGTATGTATTTTTGTATACTCTTTTGAAGCTATGTCACTTAAGCAGATGTATGGAAATTTGCTGGGAACGTTTTGACGTCAACACAGGTTGACAAAAAGGGGTTGTTAAGAGTTTGGCATCTTAATAAGTTATTTTACACAATAATAAGACATGATGGTATTTAACTAATTTAAGTAATGAATAGAGGTACTAATATCAATAACAATGTTAGTTATCTTTATATATTAATTATTGGGGTTAGACAGTAAACACTACTAAGTACATATCGGACATCTCAATTCATAAAAACTTTGATAGTTAGTATAATAGTTGTTAATAAATGGTTCATCAATTGTTTGTAGAGCAATTGGCAGAGAAATAGATTTGGCATATTTGTTAGATATCGTGATCATTTAAGGTACGGATTCTCATCTCACTTATAAGATGTCGTTTGATTAATTGTACGGATCTCCTAATCTTATTATTAAGATTTCCTGTGTTTATAACATATGTTTGTACAGATTTTGATCTTCGTTTCATTTGAATGTGTACGGATTCTTTTACTCTCGGTTTACATTAAGTATATGTACGGATTTCTAATCTTATTATTAAGATATCCTGTGTTCATAATAGATGTTTGTATGGATTCTCACCTATTTATAAAATCTTCTTTGATATATCCCTTGAACCCTTTTGATAAAAGTTTTCATAAACTGTTATTATGTGATCAAATAAGTCTTGCTACTTTTATTGAATTCCGTACGGTTATTGGCCTCCCTTTGATCTGGATTCATTGACATTGTTTGCGACTTGCTATGGGCCTATGATTTGTGCTCTTTGATTTCGTTGTTAGTACTTTGTTGTAAGAACCTTTTTCTATAGCGACCTTTATTCTACTCTAGGTATGCGAGCTATTTACTACCTATGGGGGTTCCATAGGGGCGTCATTGTGGCACCGATTGCCTCATTCACCTTTGGTGGTACATTGGATCTACAGGTTCATGTATCGTTTGAATTTTGTTTTAGAAACTCGGTTTGTCGTACCCCTTTGGACTCTTTGTTTCGTTTGTTCAGATCTCGTTGATAAATCATTGTTATTATGTTCATCAATTATCTTTGTTTGTACTGCTTTATTTGTATCCGCACACTGGGCTTTTGGCTCAGCCGCATTTCTTTCCATGAGGCAGGTGATCGATTGGCAAAAGGAAGGAGTTGGAAGCAAGGATCTGCGACGCGAGAGAAGTTAGTTATAGTTTGGCTTTAGATTATTTAGTAATTTCTACATTTTTGTTGGTCATTTTCGTATGAAAACTCTCCAATGTACTTTCGATTGGGGATTTTGGAGACTTTGTTAAGATTTCGATTATGTTATGATTTTTCATTTGTATATCGTTTACGTGACCTTCAATTTTCACCTTCGAAAATGAGGTGTTACACAAAGCCACCAAATACAAGACCATAAATTTACATCTCTTACTAAAAAAGCAAACAGTAAAAAAAATCTCACAAGTTAAATCATAATCCTAAAACCACAACCCTTACAATGAAACCTCAACCTGCATATCATATTAAATAACATTCCAAAAAAAGGAGAAAAAAATTAGGTTGAAATCAGAACAGAAACAGTACGTACCAATGCATCTTAAGCACTTACAGGCCCACCTATTATTTGGTTACATTGTAGAGGTCAGAAAACAATCTCCTTCCAACCTGGTATGTTGCAGAATGAACAATTTTGATCATAGCTAAAACGATTATTTTGCCTCATAAATCTATCAAAACTCAAAATTAATAGCATAAACAATTAAGAACGATTCATCAATTTTGCCTCTTTTCTGATTGTATATGGATTTATTGATTCTCAAAAACCCTAATAAAGTGCTAATTAGTACAAATTCATTGATTCTAATAAGAAATCAATCTACAGAAATTGAAGTACAACTTCATTATCATGCAATTAATTTATGATTTAGGGTAGAAATTGCGAATGAATATTAGCCCCATACCGGATCAATTATTGGTATTGGGCAGAAATCGTAGATGAACGTGAGCGCTTGTAATACGCAAACGAAACTTGAACATAAATTGATGATCACCGGTGTCCAAAAGGATCTCGTCGACTGTCCTTTTCCGGTACTGTGCTTCTCTCCCCCAATTGAGAATGTGTTTTTAATTTGAGAGAAACAAGGATCTTCTTTCATATGAACGTGGCGAAGGATTTTTGATAGTGGGGGAGAGGGAAGAAAGTAAGAATACGAACGTGGTAGTGGTTATGAATTGATAAATGGATAGTGGGGAGAGGCGGGAGAGCCTGCCATGTTAGAGAACATTCAATAAAAAAAAGAGATGACTCAACAGGAGGTTTAGGTAAAAACATGAACATGTAATCGATTTTATGGTGCCTCAAAAGGTATGTAAATTGTTGTTTTTAGTAACTGAATAATTTTGTTATTTTAATTTTTTTCGATATTAATATTAAATTGAATATGCAGACTTTAGTGTTAATTTAAGTTGTATCTAATTCTTCAAGATTTTTTTCTTGATCTTCTTATACTTATTTATTTTTTTCAGTTCATGTAATTTGTTCCCCCGGTAATAATAGATGTGTATTCTTGGGTTTAATTGAACCGATATTAGTTCAAAAGTATGTAAATTTTGTTTATTTAATTCAATGGTATTAATCTTTCTTTAACATTTTATCTTCTTTTGATGTACTATAAAATAAAAAATTGTAAATTTAGTTGTAATCTTGTTTCTAATATAACTAGACCTTAAACCCGTGTATACACACGGACCATTGAATTTATATTTATTTTTTTAAAATAGATGGTCAACGTTTATGCGTTCGACGTAGTGAACAAAGAGAAGCGATCAATGTTGATGATTCAATTGTGGATGAAGTGAATGTGGGCCCGAACTTTTATTTTTAATATTTTTTTATTGGTTAAATATTTCTTCGTGAGTTACTTTTCACAATTTTTTTCACAATAAATTACTATATATAAAAATGGTTTAAAGTATTGAACTTAGTATTAGAGTTCACATTCACTATCAAATTGGACCGGTCCAAGTGCTCTTGAATATAAAAGTAAGTTATTAAGGTGTTTGCATATGAATTTAAATACATAATGAACTTTGAAAGTGAAATATTGAAGTAAAGAGAGATTACATTATCGATTCATCTAATCTAATAATAAATTATAATATATTACTAACTTATAAATTTTTTAGGACGCATGTACCATTGATTTGTAATTTGAATATAAAACAATACTTGGTGAATCTTTTATCACACGTAATATCTTATTCATAATATAACTTTTAAATTACTTTAGCAAGCATAACTATATTAGTATTAGTATTATGTTTATAAAAGAGTTTTAAAGTGTTTTGTAAAGAGTTTTTTATTTGTTATCATAATTTACGAATAATATTTAATGTGATTTTTTATGTCGTTGGTAGGGGTCTTTATTATTTGGTTTTACTGAATAACCCAGCCGATCCATATATTGTTTGGATATATTGGATTAGGTTATTTGGATTTGGTTTGGTTTTTGGGTGATACCAAATAAGAAATCAGCTTAATGGTTCGGTTTGGTTTAAATATTTTCAATTAGGGACCAAATAAGAAATCAGTTGTTAATACTTGTCTTTGATAATTCAATTCCGATAGCCAACATACAACTTTGATTACTCATATAACTCAATTACCTCAAATACGAATCTATTTATCCAAATGACTCAATATGAACAATTAAAATGCTTTTACTTAGTATTTGGGCAATTCAATTATCTTAATAATCTAAATCATAATTTAAGACTTTTATCTGGCTAAATCGAAATCCATTCGAATAACTCAAACTCTTATTTGGTTGGTTTGGATTGGGTGACATATAGTTTAAATTGGGTCTCAAGTGGATTAATAGTTGACCAGAAGCCGAATAAACCAAACCAGATAACTCTATTAACTCGAAACACGACCGATTAAACACCCCTAGTCGTTAGGATATCCGTATGCCTACTCTTGATGGATAAATTCACTATATATAACAAAAATTAAAAATTTAATTAGTAATTATCATTTTGATTATGAAAAATATGTATATTAAAGATATTACATTATGAAATAATAAAGACTTGAATATTGGTTCATTACTTTCACCAAATTTTAAAACGTATGGTTTCAAAATGTATTAATTGTTACACCTTTTATAGTTAATTGTGGCGAACTTTAAAATTTTATATTATACTTATTTAAGTTGTAAAAAACGTATATTGAATGCATTTTGGGTATATTTTGCTACACAAATAGACATGTTTGTACTAAATTTTATACATACAATAGGAAGTTAAGTATATACAAATAGATGTTTTTAGAATTTAAATGCATACGGTAGACATTTTAAAAACTCGTTCAATGCAATAGTATAAATGTATAGTTTAATACATTTTGAACAATAAACTCATATATATATATATATATATATATATATATATATATATATATATATTATTAATATTATCATTATTATTATTAATATTTATATTTATACATCTACATAAATGAATTTAACAGTACCTCAAATTTACCTGCTTATCTATAAGAATGGTTCTACCGTCTTAAGTTCTTTTTCATACATTATATTTTTTATCGTAGATTAACAATTGTTAATAAATTTATCACCTTAAAATTTTATTTAGAAGTATTAATGCGGTTGATTTAAATTGTTGTTAGATTAATAGTTTTGTAATAAATGTTTAATATTTCTGAGAACTTCTTAGATGGGTATTATTATTCTGTCAGCATATTTTTATTTTAGATAATTGTTTTATGTTAAATTGTATCATATTATAACAATTTGCATGTTGATACATGTAACACCCCGAAATTTGTTAAATTTAAAAAGTTTATTGTTATGCGACACAAGGGCTAGTGTCGCAGGTAGCGACACAAAGCCCAGTGCGACACAAGGCTTGTGTCGCAGTGTCGGGCAGAAAGTCAGTTTTGAGGGGTTAATTATGTAATTAAGTGTGAAATTTAAATAAAAATATGTTTCAAAACATTCCAGAAAGCAGGAAAACATTCCAGGTTTTTTATGTGTGTGTGTTTGGGTGTTTTAGAGAAAGAAAGTAAAGAAAACTAAAGGGGAACAAGAATTAAGCTTGGAAAATGATTGTTGAAAGTGTTTCTTTGCAATTTCAGGTAAGAAACCCAAACCCTCTGTTGAAATTGTGGTTAATTCGGGTAATAAAGGATGAAAGATTGAGTTTTAATTGAGCTTAAAATGAGAAATTGGGGGTAAAGTGTTTATGTGGGTTAAAATGAGTTTGAATGTGTTTTGAATGGATTGTATGTGTGTGATAATCATTTGTTGAAACTGGTTCGAATCTGGGGTATTGAAATCACCCAGAAATTTGTTGATCATAGAAGGTTTCTGCTGCCTTGTTCGTCATTGCGACACAAGGCTTGTGTCGCAGTGACGGTGTCGCAAATTTAAAACTATTGCTTTAGCGACACAAGGATTTGTGTCGCTAGTTTCCACTGGTAGTTGGTACCGTTGCTATAGCGACACTAAGAGCTAGTGTCGCAGCTTATGTCGCTTGTTTCCACTGTTAATTGTAATTGTTGTTTTAGCGACACTAAGAGCTAGTGTCGCAGGTTGTGTCGCAATAGCGTGTTGTGGGACACTAATTTAGTGTCGCCAGGAGGTATAGCGACACTAGGGGGTAGTGTCGCAGGATTTATAGATATTTTAAATAATATTAATTATTATCAGAGTTAATTGAATGCGGTCGCCTCGACAGGTATTTCGGGTAGCAATTCATAAATATCTGATCGTCGTCCTCGAGGTAAGTAGTAGGAAAGTAAAGAATTTAATTGGCTGATTTTGTTAATAATGATTGTGTTACAAAGTTGCATTGAATAACTGAGTATATCAATGAGTTTAGTGGCCAATTGCTGAGTGAACAATTGTGCCCATGAGAATGAGTTGAGTGGCCGATTGCTGAGTGAACAATTGTGCTTATGAGATTGAGTTAAGTGGCCAATTGCTGAGTGATCAATTGTGCCCATGTATATGTGAGTTAAGTGACCAATTGCTGAGTGATCAATTGTGTCTAGCCGTATGAATTGAGTGGCCAAATGCTGAGTGACCAAAGCCTAAAATAAAAATGCCTAGCATATGAAAATAAAATCGAAATAAAATTTGGCCATGATTTAGAGAAAATATTTGATGAATAAGTTCAATACTACATACCTTAACTTTAAATCAGACTAAATTACATCCGGAAAGCAACTTATTTAAACCCAAACATTGTAAAACAACTTCCATCTACAAAAACACTGAAGCAATCGACATGAAAGCCTTTAAAGAGATACAACCGTTGCAACAACTTAATTCTTACATATAAATTATTAGAGAACAACTACTAAATAATAACTACTAATGAAATTGACATGATAGCCTTAACCTACATAACTTGAAACATACTTTGAATTTATTAATACATGTTTCTGTTCCCTATGTAGTACAAATTATATCAATCTGTCATGAAAGATAAGTTGCAAAATAATATAATTTGTCAAATGTATATTAAGGTAATTCTAATGAGTATTACTCGTCAAATAGTTTATATCTGGCCCTTGTATACACCAACATTTACTCCATTTGACAAAAGCTTAAAACCTGAAAAGCCATTTAAATTGATGAGCATTTCAAGTGTAACATACTACCCGATGAAAACTTTTAATCAACGGAATAAAGGGACCATATATTCATAGGGTCCAATCCATCGTATCACTATTTTGTTGTATTAATAGATTCATAGATATTTTTATGTTTAGCAAATACTAATTTTGAAGGTTTATCTCTGCCATTCTCGACTTCATGAATGGATCCAACAAAAGCATCAAATAAGACTATAGATCAAAAGAAATACTTGCAACTCAACTAACAATCAAAACTTACAGTAACAACACGGCAGAACAATATCCGGCCTGCATAAAGCACCAAAACCCATATCAAAACAGAAGTTCGTTTTACATTAAATAATGTCAAATGGGTCAGCAAAAAAAGAGTTAAAATTCTATGTGGGTATGACTGATTCTAGCATGATCTTTAATTACATAAGAATACAAACGGTTTTCTTTTTAATATTTAAGTTAGTGTTTTTAAGTCTTCGTTGGTATTGTAATTTGTGAGTGTCTTTTGTGTAGTGCACTAAACTTTTAATGCCAAATTAGATAACTACTCCGTATTAAAAGTGTATCACTATTCTTGTAAAAGTTCGATTCAAATTCTGCAATTGATGAACTTAAAATGTTAGAAGTCCTAGAGATTAGTTGTAATTTAGTTGTAGTTTGTAAGGAAATGAGTGAAATTATCCCTTAAACTTTTATTTCTTTTATACGTTCATTGATCAATGGTTTAGTTTCAGTAATAGAGAAGCACATTCTCTGCTATTTTTATATGTTCCAAATGATAGCTCCGTTTTATATTTAACGAAGTATCATAAATTTTTGCGATAATACTTTCGCCCCACCAACTAAAATATTTAAGTTCTGTCCCTGTCTACGGTACAAATGCATAATAATTTTGGAATAAAACTCAACGTGATCCTCCATATAATTTATCTTAAAATTTTCAATTTATATGTAATAACTTTTACCATCTACCTGTAGCAACACATTTTCTAAGAACGCATCGGCTTCATAAAGGTTTCTTGAGTAACCAGGTTTTGGGAAAAATACACACATGTAAGTGGTAAGCAACATCAGATTCATCAAGGTCACTTAAGTAACCAAATTTGCATACAGATGCCGGCAACTGACATTCATATCAATCTTTTTTATTTCAAATATTTTGACCAATATCAACAAACAACCTATGCTAACGTACCCTTGTAGTTTTTCACATGACGAGTCACATCTTTGCAAAATACTATAGAGCAAACAAAATCGCTGACTTCCCATCGCAAACCATACATGATTCCCCACACAAGTGTAATATGCACCTTAAAAAATCCAATATCTCGAAGATCTGATTGTAAGCCACATGTTATTATGCTTTTAGTACCATATTCATAACAATCTTTTCTCACTTCAACGGGTTTTAAAAACTCTCAACACAAAAGTAATTCCATGTATTCAATTGTTGTCAAAGTTTCACTCAACTTAATTTTAGGGGGTCTATTTTTTCTTTCCAGGCTCATCTCCTGTAGGTTGAGCAACAGATTATCATCATTCAACAAGACCTTCTTTGAGGAATTGGCCATTGTTGATCCGATTTTTCGACCAGCTTCAACTTTCCTGAGTGTGATAAGCTGGCTAGCATTATATTGTGCAACCACAGCTTTCATTGTTTCGTGGATAATTGAAGGCAGGACTCTCTCGTTGTAGTTCTCACCGAGAGTTCGGTAAACAGCAGGTAGTTCATCAGCAACCGGACGAGTAAGAACTCGAAGACCTATTTTCACCTGTATCATACAGTTCAAACCAAAATTAAGAAAACAAAGGATATCGGCAATTGGTTAATCCCCCTGTAAAATCGAATTGGGTGATTTTTTGCAGTTTAGAAGCAATTCAATATGTAATCTATGTAAACTTGTAGGGGATCTTCTTGAGCATTTAAACAAGTAAAAGAGATGAACTTCAATGTGCTTTTTATAGATGAGTGCAGGTATTAGGATTGGGTAGGGTGAAATAATAGGAGGTAGAGGCATGATCTGGTTGACTTGAAGCCAATTTTTGGCTCACTGGATATATAATATCCGCGTCGAAATGCTTTTATTGCCAGACGGGAAAAAGTAGAAGCAACCAATACAATGTTCTATTTTGCGACAAGAGATTGGGCAATATAAAGATAGATGCACATCTGACATGTGTGTATGTAGAGTAGTTAAAAACGTTTAGAGGAATTGATTCATTGGTAGATAAATAACGTTAAAAGACAGAGAGATACCATTTGTCGATCATGGTTACCAGAGGTGCTTTCTACTAGATGGGGTCGTGCACGAACATCATAGATGATTGGGCTCTCAAACCAGGGTATCATGATGTGTGTCCCTTCTGGGTAAACCTATTGAAGAACATGTAAACAGTTAGTAATATACTTGTAACCTTTAAAGTTAAAACATAACCTTTAAGATTTTATTTAATTGCATCCATGGAGCCTTTCAAGGTGATGAAATGTACATGGAAGTTAGCAAATTGGAATACAATTATACAAGAAATAAAAAATGTATTATTTTATAAAAATCGTTTATAACTACATTTATGTTTTCGGATATTTATTTATCTCCAGTAGAAAGACGAACACATAAAGAAGCAAAAAGAGAAAAATAAATGTGATGAACCTTGTCTTTGACACCAACCATACGGTTGAAGACAATTGCACAATGCCCTCCCTCAATGTTGTACAAACTGTTACCAGCTGCATACAGTCCAATACCAATAACAGCTCCGAACTTTATCAATGCAGAGGCTGCACGGCCATCAGGCATCTTGGGTACTTTCACATTGTTCAAATTCATCTTCTCTGCCTTTAAATTTCCAAATAGAACACCTTATTAGTTCAGGAGATACATATTATGACTGTCATTATACCTAACATAAAACTCTGACGGAATCTGTCCAGAAGATAGCCGAGAGAGAGATGACACATTTTATCTCATGTAAACCGCCTAGTCCCATACAGATTACTATAACTTCCAGAAAAATAGGTATAACTCAGCTATCCAATCCACAAAACCAGGTTTCCATATTCAATATAACAAAGCATAAGTTGAACAACAAAATGACAACTACATTACACTTGACATCAAGTGCCATAAGTAAAAACCTGCAGTTGCTCAACTGCAACACGGAAAAACACAATTACAAGTTTTCAATCTAAAATGCAGTAGGCGTAGCCTACACAAGTCCCCAAACATTTCGCAAAACATAAGTTCATAAGCACGTAAACAGTACAACTTAGAGCACGATCTCTAGAAAATTCACACTTAAACGGACCATTTCCAGATCTCGAAACACATAAGAACTCCCTTGCATTCAAATTACAAAAAGAGGTATATATATGGCAGCATGTTGTTTATTTTATTTGTTACTCTCAACATACCTTATCAAACAAGTCGGCAACATTTGTGGCTGGAGGTGGAATCCTTTCATCTATTACAAAGTGAAATTCTTGAGGCACGATGACTTGTCGACTTTTGTTACTAAACAGACCCAGCTCACCTTTACATTCGAATGTCTTTACACAAATATCAGAATACGAAGTAAAGATAATGAAATAAAGCTGCCGAAACAGAATCTAACAAGTGTTTGTGTTTGTTCATTCATTCATTATACCTTTTTGGTCAAAGGTCTGGCCTTGAACTTGGGAGCTTTCTCCAGCTCTTCTTGTTCTAGTTCTTCGGTAGTTTTGATCATAGGAGGTCGTGCTCTTAATAATGTCTTGCTCAGCCTTTTCTACAACGAAACTGGCCCTCTCAGCTTCCTGTGCAGCCACTTGCTTTGCTTCAATTGCAGCAGTAAATTACTCTCAGCTTCCTGTGCAGCCACTTGCTTTTCTCCTGTATCCTCCATAAACGCCACTTAAGAATTGCATAATATATTGACAATTACCCGACAAATCCTCTGATTCATCAATATCACTAGCATATGCTGCCGATAATCATAGCATGATTCCCCCACAGCTTTCTCTATCAAATTTTGTTCGTGAGCTTCTAGCTCAATATATTTAATGTTTTGTTTAGCACATCGACGAGCGGAATTTGAAAGTTTACTCCAGTGAGATACTAACTCATTCACCATCTGTGCTGTGATCGGACTTGGTAGACTCGTTTTAATTGATCTTCTTACCTCCGTACTTATCACAATGTTCCGTGATGCTTCAGCAACAACGATTATAATTCGTAATATATGTCTCTTAAAATTGCTTACAGACCGACTTTGGAGTTCTTCAACCATCAGCCCTACTGATGTTACAAAATCTATGTAATGTATACGGTAAGGACTAGGAACTTGAATTATGGATCCAGCTAGGGAAGCGTAATTCCCCGCATATTCTAAGTCAATTGCATTAAGGGCTAAATCATTAGAGTCTTTAAAACAATATATTTGGTTACTTAGTTGACGCCGAAAGCCGGTAACGTAAAGGTCTCTAGTTCTCATATAAGGAACTGAACCTTCTTTGGCGTCAGTTAGAAGAGTAATATTCATGTAATTTTGATTCCTATTCATCAACCTAGTTTTCAAGGTGTAACATTTCTTGGTACCTGACCTCGCCACTTTCAATTTCAAAGTCTATGTTGTCAAATTGAGCCATTAACCTGTTTAAAGAACAATATTTTCTCAACTGTAAAATCCAGAAATAAAATAATAATAAAAAAAAAGGATCACATTACACGCAAACACACACATACAGAAGCAGAAGCAGAAGCAGCATATATACAAAATTAAACAAGAACAATAAATATTTCTTAAAATAAATCCAGATACCACAAATAAAAGTAGCTCAATTAACATGAAAGCTTAAACGGAATGAGATTATACCTGGTTCGTACTTGAAAACGGCAACAGAATGATGATTCAGAAGAGAAAGATGATGGCAATAAACCCTAGCTACAGAGCAAATTGTGATGAGAGTGTATACATTCCGATGTAGTAGGAATTTTGCAGAAGTGATGATTATACCTGGTTCTGGTTCGTAGAGAAGAAAACGGGCCAACAAAAACCCTAGCCAGAGATCATTTTTGTTGTAATGAGACAGGCATTTTGTAAAAGCTGGTATACATATGCAGTGAAGCTGCAAGCCAGTGTAGTAGTTGGTGATTTGAGAGGGGGGGGGGGGGGGGGGGGGGGGGTGATGTAGCAAATGGAACGAGGACACGCGTCCTTATTTCGTTTTGCCTATAATAATGATTTACCTATTGGGGGGGGGGGGGGTGATGTAGCAAATGGAACGAGGACACGCGTCCTTATTTCGTTTTGCCTATAATAATGATTTACCTATTTTACACTTTATTTAATTTTTTTTGTCTTTTTGAGGAATGAGGCATTGTGTAAACGAAGTTTTGGTTGTAGTAATTGTTACAAACCTTTTCATTAAAAAATTAATTAATTAATTAAATTAAATGTAGAGAATATATATATAAAATGGAAGCTTGTATTTTACGTAGAAGAATGCAACACAATGTATTAGAAAGACACTAATTAAAAATTAAAAATCGAGTTGCATCTCATTATTTTTAGGACTACTTTATTTATATAAGTTTTGAATAAATAACTACATTGGTCTTTCGAACAACAAGAGTAAAGGGAATCACCAAAACAAGATAGTGTTTTGATTTGCGTAAAAGCTTTTTCGTAACGATAAAAAAAATTCAAAAATAATCGATAATTTTTAATGATTTGAAGAGGTTCGCATGGTAATTCATTGTTTATTTTAAAAATGAACAACATGAAGTGTTTAAACTATAAAGGCTACGTCTCATTAGTTTGTAGCATAACTTACATACAAACTACGGAGTAAATAAGTTACTATACACGTTTAAAATGAGGATTAGGCATATTTAGTACTCCGTACGAAGTATTAGGTATTTATGGGAAAGAAATTACTTTTATAGATATTAGATTTAAGACCCGCAACAAAACGAGTGACTCTTATTATTATTATTTTTTATTTTTTGAATTTTTCTTTATATATTTGTATGAAATAATTGAGATATATTTTAATACATTGAGCAGCATTAGTGTAAAAGTAATTCATATGAAAAATACAAAAGCAAGTAATCAATTCGGATGATGTACGTGTTGGATGTAAATATGAACAAGTCAAACGTATGAAGTACGAATACTTTAGAACACCAACGCGCGTGTCATATTTAATAAATCATCTTTTTTAAATGTAAAGATTTTTATACAACATCACCAGTTTTGTAAACAATCACATGCCAAATCAAACTCATATACAAAAAATAAATACAGAGGGGGTTATCGTGGAATTGTATATTACGGTGGTAATGGTAGAAACGAATTTGGACTCTTCAAATAGCTAAATTACGCGATGGCAATTCTGTAATTTCGTACAACTTTAATGGCACAATAATAAAATGACATTCTGGTCCCCTGGTCGTTAGCACTAGTCACGCGCACAACCCACGCTCCCCACTTACTTTTGTTACTGTGACAATTTAAAAATATAAATCATTTAATTTTTATTATTCAAATATCTTAAAATATCATTATAATTTAAAAATCGAACAAAGACATTATGTTTCGCAATGTACGTTTAGTCATCATCTTACTTTTCTTCGTTTTTAATTTTAACATATGTACATTTTTTGTAAAAAGAAAAAATAACAACATTATTAGAATTTCCTCTCTTTAATAAGAGATTGATTTATATTAAAAAATATATTTTTGACACACAATTTAAAATTGTGTATCATAACTTTTATTTGTGATACACACTAAATTTTTTATAATGCGTATCACATATTTGTACATTTGTTTTATCTCATATTAAAAAGCATTAAAATAATTGTTTTATAAAAAAATGGTTAATCTAAAAATTTAATATAAAAATGATCGTTTCCACCGTTTTCACCATAAACAATATTTTTATTTGAACCTTCCCTGGTTCACGTATTCTTACCGCTAAATTTATTTGGATTAGGTTTATATTCAAAATTAATAATAATCTATTAAAAATGTTAAAATTTAAACGAAATTAAATTTTTAAGAAATTAGAGACATAAATTTTCAATTTTTTATGCACATAATTAATTAATTACAAGGTTATTACAATAACATTTTTATTCACAACTCAGTATAAAGATACACAAAATAATTTTTGTGATGATACACACACTTAATTAGTACAACGTTATTAAATATATTATCGCACAACTTAGTAATAATATACACACTTATTTTTGTGATACACACACTTAATAAGTTACAAGTACATTAACGTATTAACACACAACTCATTAACAAGATACACAAACTTATTTTTGCGATACCCAGACTTAATTAGTACAAGGTTATTAAACATTTAACGCACAATTGGTGATAAGATACACACACTTATTTTTGTGACACACACACTTAATTAGTAAAAAGTTAGTAAACATACTATCCCACAACTTAGTAATAAGATACACACACGTAATAAGTTACAAAGTTATTAACATAAATACACAAAAATTAGTAGCAAGATACACGCAACTTATTTTTTGTGATATTGACACTTCATACATAAAATTATTAACATATTAATATACAACTTGATAACAAGATACACAACCTATTTTTGTGATACATACACTTAATAATTTAATTAAAAGGTAAATTATAAAGTTTTAAAAACAAAACAAGCCCACTTGGCTCACCCATCCCACCTTTCTCGTTTGCTACAACCATGTCACCGGCCACTAAAACCATTAATCTCAATTGTTAAATCAATATAATTTCCAAAAAATCACGCACATGTTAAAAATTTTCCATTTCTTTCTCACTTAATTTTTGTATATTGGAGTATTCCAAAACTCGAGTATTCCAAAACTCTAGTAGTTTTTAACAGCAGTAAAACCCGATACTCAAATCGTTCGACCATTGCAATGTAATCACCTTGCTCGGCACCACCACCACCAACTCGTAAATCAGAACAGCACCACCATTCATATCGGAAAATGACGATGGCAGTTATGCTTTCAGAAAACACAAACGAAGACGGGTTGTTGGGAAATCAAAAACGTCAGAGCAGATCGTGTTTGATGAACGCTGAAGCAGATCGCCGTATTTCTCACCATTGAGTTTCCGATCATGGTCGATTTCAGATCTGAAAGATAGTGTTGGTGAAAGGGGGGTTGGGGATGGACATTCGTCGTTTTCGGTAAGATCTACGTCGACGGTTTCGGGCGAGATGTCCATCGGCAGTTTCCGGTGAGATTGTTGTCTGCGGTTTTCAGGCGTGAAGTGGTGGTGGTTTTTGATGCGCGTGAAAGGTGAGAGAAATTGAGTGAGTTTTGAAAATTGAAAGAAATAAAAGGAGGACATGTGTTTTAATTTGGTTGGTTCCTACCATTACCACCATAATAACTAATCCTATTTGAAACTATTCCATGCTTTATAATATATTGTTTAGAGTAGATTAGGACAAAACAACAAATCTTTTGAAATTAAACATCCCCGTATGAAAGACTTGAAAAGTTACAATTTGTGTATTTGAGAAAAGATGTGAAAAGTAAATAGAAAGGAGATAAAAAAGAAAGAAGAAAAAAAAAAAAAAGAACAGGGAAAAAAAATCGTCGTCTGGGCTTGAACCTGAATGCTCCACTTAAAAAGTAGGAGCCCGAACCACTCCACCGGTAATTATCTTTGTTATGTCTTCGTTAATAACTATTTTAAACACTCTAATTTATTGTTTTTTATGACCCAGTCAAAGACACACACAAACTGAATTGTTAAAAGGAATAAACCAATGATGACGTTACATGTGCTGGCTTTTGACGATGTTAGAGTAACAAATCCTCTCTTATATATATATATATATATATATATATATATATATATATATATATATATATATATATATATATATATATATATATATATATAGATTTAAATAAAATGTTATTTATTTTTTTATTTAAATTGCAATTGACTAGATTACCCTTTAACCTTTAATTTAAATGATTGACTGAAAACTCTTCTCCCCCTTCTCCATCCAAATAAACTTCTTTTTTATCCTCTTACTATATATATATATATATATATATATATATATATAAAGCGTCTTGATGCTTATCTTAAAATTAGACTCAACTATAGTAAATGACTAAATTGTCCTTATAATAACTAAACAAGGCAAGCAATCAAAAGAAGATAGTCAAATTAATTACTCCTATATAAGGCTAATATCAAGTCATTAATCATTGGTAATTTTCAGGAGAGAACTTATAATTTGAATTAATATTAAAGTAACATACATCCTTACAAAAAATTAAAAAAAAAAAGTTAGATAAATTTAAACTTTGCATTTTAAAATAACAATTAAAGATATATTACATTTATGTTAAAATACGAAAGCTACATTCAAACTTTGTCAAATAAGAGATTATATAATGAGTATTAGGTAAATTCATATTACTTTGTTATATACTAAAACTAAACGAATTAGGTCTCCCGCTGCTTTGCGCGAGTATTCTGCTAGTATATATATATATATATATATATATATATATATATATATATATATATATATTCTTTTAAATCAATCTCATATTAAAGAGAATAAAATTCTAATAATTTTGGTATTATATATTTTTATAAAATGTGTACATATGTTAAAATTAAAAATGAAAAAGATCGTTATTACAGTTCTTACCATAAAAATGATTGTACGATAACCCTCCCAGTAAAAGAAACATTATTTTAAGAAAATAGGAATACGAACACTTAAAATGAAAGAGAATAAATACTATCATATAAAAAGTTACTATAAATATACAGAGTTAGTGTTTAGAAATGACTTGTGTTTAATATGGTAAGTTTAATCGTCACCATTTATTGAACAAATATAATATAAATATAATATAATATATATAAATATATATATTTAGCAAACTCCCTTTATTAATTTACTAACTACTAATGTGTCCAATTGATGTTATAGTTATTTCCACACAAATTAAGTTAACGTTTAAAAATACATGTTTGACTATTGATTACAGATATTATAATCTCTTCGCTTCTATCTGATTCTAATTTTGTATTAAAATAATGTAAATTATATGGTTCCTAATTAACAACAATTTCAATTGATTGTTCAGCATGTTTAAATATGCTTGATCTCAATCTGATCATTAGTTTTAAATTGTTTAGTATAAATTAAAAATTAAAAATAAATACATGAACTTCATAAATATAACAAAAGCTCTGCTTCGATCACAAACTAGCATTTTCATGGCGCCAACTTGCCTCTACTTCACCAGCCTCCTTTGGTTGTCTCTTTTGCTCCTAAACCCAGCTAAAGTATGTGTTTATTTTTATATCTCAAACTCTTTTTTCCCCCTATAGGTTTCATTTTTCTTTCTTTTTTTACATTATATGTTTCATATATAATCTATTGCAGGCAAGTGATTGGACGAACCATGATACGCTTCTAGTGAAACAAAGATTAGCCCTGCAACTGTAGCTAACCTTCAGCTAAAATGGACGTTTGTCGCAGGAAAAGATATAACTGCAACGCCAGCAATATACAACGACACCCTTTATTTCCCAAGTTGGAATGGGAACATATATGCCGTTAATGCCTTAAATGGATCGCTCATCTGGCAACGTAATCTTGAACAGCTGACAGGGCTTAACTCAACAGGAATCATAGTTGGAGTTAGTTGGGTTGTGTCAAGGTCTACCCCTACTATTGCGGATGATCTGTTGATCGTTGGTATATATGGACCGGCTTATATTATAGGGCTTAAACGTAGCAATGGAGAGCTCGTGTGGTCTAAGCAACTCGATAGACATTATGCCGCTGTTGTCACCATGTCAGGAACTTATCATCAAAGGTATGTTTAATTATTTCGTGCCGATATAATTTTGCAGTTAGATTACTGAGGGCCGGGATACAATACGTGTTATCAGCAACACCTAAGTTACACTCAGCGGATGTCAATTTTCTTTTTCTTTTTTAAATGTTTCATTTTTATCTATTGATGGATTACTGATTGCAATTGTTAAATCTAGTTGACTTTCTAAGGTTACACAAAGTAAAGGGAAAACAAAACGGGTTTTATCAATGTTTTATGATGGCTTTCCAACAAATTTTCAATGTATTTGATTTATGATCAATGATTAATTATATATACATATATATTGTGAGCAGTGCTTTCTACGTGGGAACAACTTCAATAGAAGAAAATGCAAGCATTGAAGAATGTTGTACGTTTAGAGGGAGTTTTTTCAAGTTGAATGCTAAAAATGGTAGCATCTTATGGCAAACTTACATGTTGCCGGATAACAACGGTAGCACCACTGAATACGCTGGTGCTGGCTTAACCCTGGCCCTAACCCTGATGCAGATTTCGCGGAAGCACCTATGATTCTAACCATTAATGTTCACGGACACAAACGTGATATTGTTGCCGCGGTACAAAAGAGTGGGTTTGCTTGGGCTTTGGATCGGGACAATGGTAGCATCGTGTGGTCTATGGTAATTTTTTAGTCGACTTGTTTTTTTATCTAGTTAATTTATGAAACTGTTTGATCTGTTGGGACAGAGCTAGGTAGTGCCGAGTGGGGTCAGTGGATCCTGCTGAAAAAGAATTTTTTGTATTGAATTTTAGTACTACTTTAGTCTAGTTTTTGCCTAAGGTCCTGTAGTTTTTATATAAGTATATATCTTCCTATTATTAGTTTCAAACCGAATGGAATTTCTGGCTCTGTCTCTGACTGCTAAGTATTCATACATCATATGGTTGACTCATCAATACCTTTTGTTTTTCTTCTTTTATATATACGCATAACACATTTATATTGAGTCGATATATATAAAATTGCTATCGTAGGAAGCTGGACCGGGAGGGGTGCTTGGAGGAGGATTTTGGGGGTCTGCGACCGATGGAAAGACGGTGTACACCAATATTGCCAATAGTATGCAAAGTACATTTGTTTTGAAGCCATCAAATATTACAACCTTTAGCGGCGGATGGGTGTCTATGGATGGCACAAACGGAAACATCTTCTGGTCCACTGCAAATCCTAGTAACGCAACAGCAAGTGGCGCTGTGAGTTTGGCTAATGGTGTTCTGTTTGCTGGGTCAGTCAATGGGACAGGACCCATTTACGCAATGAATGCTGCAACCGGAGATATTTTATGGTCGTATGTGACTGGAGCCGCCGTGTACAGTGGCATGTCCATAAGCAATGGTTGTGTGTATGTAGGTAATGGTTACAAAGAAGCCTTGGGATTTTATGATGATACTTACACTCCTGGAGCATCACTATTTGCCTTTTGCATTCTCCCCTAACTAAAAAACTTGTAAATTTACATAATAAAGTGCAACTTCTTATGTTAAGTTGTTTTTAATTTTGTCATCATATTGTAATTTTCTTTTAAATATACATCACAACTGTTATATCTGCAATGCTTCTGTAAGTTACATTACTATGTAACGCATCATTTGTCAAACAATGGATTATTATATGAATATGTGAACACGAAAAATATTAGGATATTTAATTTCCAAAGTCTTGAAATAATTAATGAACTTGTTTGACAAGAAAAAAATGTTTTACTTTCAAATTGAAAAACTAAGAAGAAAATATATCATTTTTTTATAAATAGAGATAACTAATAACTAATATCCTTTAAAGTAGAAACTATTTTCATGGCACAAACTTTTCTCTGCTTCTCCATCTTCCTCTTTTTGGTCCTATCCTCCGCTAATGTAAGTTTTTTTTTTCCTTTAATTATTTTAAGTATTGCTTCTCAAAGGTTTGGGTGTAATTAAGTATTTATCTTAATTATCGGTCGCAGGCAAGTCATGATTGGCCAAACCACGGTGGTGATTTGAAAAATCGTAGATATGCATATGGTGAAACAAAGATTAGCCCCGAAACTGTGGCTAACCTTAAGCTAAAGTGGAAATTTGTAGCTGGGAAAGATATAAGTGCAACACCAGCAATATACAACAACACGATATATGTTCCTAGTTGGAACGGGAAAATATATGCACTTGATGCGTTAGATGGGTCAGTTATCTGGCAACAAGATATTGGTCAGTTAACTGGGCTTAATTCAAGTTCAACAGTAGGGGTCGTAGTGGGAGTGAATTGGAGCGTGTCCAGGTCCACTCCTACAGTTGCTGATGACATTTTGATCGTTGGAGTATATGGACCGGCTAACGTTGTAGGGCTTAAACGTAGCAATGGAGAGCTCGTTTGGTCTACGCAGCTCGATACACATAGTTATGCTCTTATCACCATGTCTGGAACTTATTATAAAAGGTATGTTTTTTTAGTGTACGAGTTTTGTTGCAGTCTAAGTTTTGACTTTTCTTGTTTGAATTTCGAAAAATTTCTTTGAAATTATAGTAGGCAAGAGTGTCGTATACAAATACCCACGAAAAAGTAAACTTTTGACCACTGTGACAATTGCTACGCTGAGTTTGACTTCTTAAATAATATAGAAAAATAAATTTTAGGTATTTATTTATTTATTTATTTTTAAAATGAAGATCATATGATTATGTGCAGTACTTTCTATGTGGGGACATCATCACTGGAAGAAAGCTCAAGCATTGAAGCATGTTGTACATTTAGAGGGAGTTTTTTCAAATTAAATGCCAAAAATGGCACCATCATATGGCAAACATACATGTTGCCAAACAACAATGGTAGCAAGGACGAATATGCCGGTGCCGCCTTATGGGGCAGCAGTCCGTCCATCGACATTCACCGCAACGATGTGTACATTGCAACCGGTAACTTATATTCAGCCCCACTAAATGTCACACAATGCCAAGAAGCACAAAACAATCAAACAACACCAACTGAAGAAGATAAGTGTATAGAGCCCGATAACCATTCAAATTCAATCCTAGCGCTCGATTTAAATTCAGGGAAGATCAAATGGTATAAACAACTAGGGGGTTACGATGTATGGTTTCTTGCTTGTAATAATCTTTCCACTTTAGGGTGCCCGCCTGGGCCTAATCCAGATGCTGATTTTGGGGAAGCACCGATGGTATTAACCATTAATAGTCATGGACACAAGCGTGATATTGTGATTGCGGTACAAAAGAGTGGAATTGCTTGGGCTTTGGATCGTGACAATGGTAGCATTGTATGGTCTAAGGTAAAATCTTAATTTTATTAGTTTTTATTGTATGTAATGCACATATTTGAGCCCATTAAATTGTTATTGTAGGAAGCTGGACCTGGAGGACCAGGGGGAGGAGGTACATGGGGATCCGCAACCGATGGAAAGACAGTTTACACCAACATTGCCAACAGTGTACCAAGTAACTTTACATTAAAGCCATCAAATACCACAATGACTAGTGGTGGATGGGTGTCAATGGATGGCACGAATGGCAATATCTTATGGTCAACCCCAAATCCAAGTAATGCAACTGCAAGTGGCCCTGTGAGTTTAGCCAATGGTGTTTTGTTTGGTGGATCAACCAATGGGAATGGACCCATTTACGCTATGAGTGCTGAAACTGGAAAAATTTTGTGGTCCTACAACACCGGAGCCACTGTGTATGGTGGGATGTCCATAAGCAATGGTTGTGTTTATGTGGGAAATGGTTACAAAGTAAGTGTAGGATTCTATAATCCTACTTTCACTCCTGGAACAACACTATTTGCCTTTTGCATTCTTCCTTAACTAAAACAGGTTGTATAGTATAACAACAATAAATACATAGTTCATACTTTATGATCGTGTATATGGTTTATCGATAACATATATGATAGGTGTAGTTGAGTCTTTGTATGAAAATAATATTTAAATATTTAGTCCATGAAGTTTATGAAATATCATCATTAATTGGTCCTTCGTTATACCTTGCTACACGGGGCATTTGCTGCTTAGGTGAATTTCCCTTAAATTTAAACACAATAATCACACAAAATTGCCATTTTCCAACATTGTTACAAAACAAATTTGATAATGGATGAAAAACAGATAATAGGAATACATGAATAATCAATTAATCATCATTCATCTTCCGATCCCATTTGAATCACAAGCACACTAATCAGATTGTTATAAGCAAAACAATGACTCTTTTGATTTCCTGTTTGTAGAATAAACTACCTACCATACAGAGCCCTAATACCTCGAATGTCGTCCGTACTCAAGCCTTTTGTTACCCCCGAATTGAAACTAGGCCACATTATTGCATTTCTAACTTGGCTATGACCAAGTCCAAGTAAGTGTCCTATTTCATGTAATGCTAAACTCTCGACATCATAAGCATTTGGTACGGCTCCAACCACCCAACTGTCATCTGCATCATAGTGCAGTCTTCCATTTGTAGGTGCAAAAGCATGAGCCAACACTCCACCAGGTCCATCAAATGGGGACCCATCTCCATGGTCTCCACGTTGAAAGCTAATCTTTAAGTCAGCACCTTCAAACGTTCTAGCTCTTGAAAATGTGAAATATTGAGAAGCAACAGTCCATTTGATAAAAGCTCGTGTGATAGGAGGTATGAATCGAGTAGGGAAACGTGATCCAAAAGCATAAGTTAGATGCTTTTTTCCCTTGGGCCATTTTGGGTTTGTAGCAGAAAAACGATAATGAGAAACTGTATGTAAATATTCATCGGTATGTTGATGAATTTCCTTATCAGGAAACCCACAACGAGGCATGACCATTTTGGATACCGTTGGCCCATCAAGCGTCCCAGTAGCGTTGAGATGGTAATAAACTTGGTACGACTTGAGGGCCACCTCAAGCTCCTCATCAAAATGATCATCTATAGGATTTGACACATTAAGGTCGATTTGGTAGTTTAGGTATCCAAAACGACTAAGATAGAGTTTGAGGTTACGAACGCCTTTTACCATGTCACCCTTTCGACATCCTTGTATGTTTCTTAGAAACGCAAAAGGTGACGGGTTCGTGTTATTAATATACAACTCACTTGGCTGGATTTCAGGGTAATGAAAGTGGGAAAGTACAGGAATAACAAAGAAAACAAGTAAGAAAAAACAGGAAGAAGAAAAAGAGAGTTTAGACATGATTACAAAGACTATGTTACACAATTACAATACTTGTAAAGCTATATTATAACTAAATCGCTCAATAATTGAGGAAAAGGTCAATAAGTTGACTTCAATAAGAAATGTCAAGCGACATGCCTGCATGACTTTATGTTTCTACAGCATAGCTTCTTACCACTAAAATTAGCCCATATCAACATTGTTTGTTAATACAGTAGTACTTATCTAAGAGACGAAGAACAATACGTGTACAAAGTACAAACTGTATATCTTATATACTAAAGTCTAAGCAGAGAGACCAATTCTTATACAATGAGATCCCATATGAGAAAAGGGTCGAACAACGTTTTTTAGCCCAACGACGGACAGACAGATTAACAAATTAATGATACTCCAATAATTGTATCACTGTAACTAAAATATTGAGTATAAAACTGACGGGGCTTTAAGAACCGCTGATCATGTCTCACGGGATCATCTTCCTGGTGCCAAAAAGTAAAAACATACATAGTTGCAATTTTAATTGGACAGAATCGGGATATATGGCAGTTGATCATATTCCACAAACTACAAGAACTACATTGAAATAGAAAAATTCCAAAGGTTCTCACATCACTAATTACAGGAAAGCATTGTGGGTTTTAGGACAGAAGCAGTAAAAGATGCCCATATCTGTTTTCTTTCTTTGTTTATTTTTAAAACAGACAGATTTTATGTGATACGTTACATGAAAACAACATAGTTTCATCTAGAAAGAAAAAAAAAGATTTCTCTATAGATCTGGAGGTGGAAAAGAAGCAAGCAACCCGTTTAGAAATCGATCATGGAGACCACTTGCATCAGAAGATGTAATCTGGCAACAGGAGAGGAAATTGAGCAACTTCAACCTCAAAGGGACCTCCTTTTGGATCTGCCAATCTACAAACAGAAAATGCAAGTTCTTGTCCTTCCTTTTCCATATAAAAATAATACAAGTGTTTAACAGATAATTGTACAAAAATGAAGACTAGGTACACAAACCTGCCGGGGAGAAATGTAAAAGAACCCTCGATGGATCCTGGTGATGCAGCAGCTTTTGTGCAGCTCTCATAAACAAATTCTTTCTTCCCTGGACGTAAGAGGGGAAACTGTAGATAAACAAACAAATGTAAGTGGCTTTGAGTACAAACAATGTCAAGATAGCCGCCACATGAGCCAGTTGAGAGTCCAAAATTATCATGTGACCATCAGTTTGACAGAATTCAAGAGGGCGAGAAAAAGCAAATAGGTTTTAAAAATTCTACACAATATGGTAGACAATGGATAATTCATATTCAAAGCAATATACAAAACTTGAAAGGATCATCTTTTTAGGTAAAATGTGATAATTACATGAAAGATATAAATGACGGCAGCAAGTGTTATGGCAGATTATTTGCAAGTAGGTTGTCATTTTCAACATATTACTTCAAATTATGATGTTCATATATCATCAGCGTCTTATAACGTGTCAAATGAGAAGCAAATAGATAGATTTCGATATAGTAGACCTGGCAATTATATTGCCTCTAATTAATAAAAAATAACCTACCCATCTGGTGCAACAGGTTGGGTAACCTTAGGCAATGAAAAAATTACAAAACACGTTGAACCAGGCGGAAGGCTGACACAATGATCTGGGTTGAAAATTGGATAGGTGGATCACACTGGCTCATGATTTGGATAAAGCAATTGGCTAACTACTGGTTGTTTCCCACTTATGTCTAAATGAATACACTGACCTCATACTCTATTTTATAATCATCAGTTATTAAATGCAAAATTTGATGCACAAAGTCACCCATAAAATAGATATACTTTAATAACTGGAGTAGATAACTGTTTTTACACTTGCGTGTGCTATATTGATTGTTTATGAAAATTAAAAAAATGAAAATAAAGAAAAAAAGATAAAACTAATCGGTCAAAATTACCCGAATCAGTCGAACCCATTTGATCAATTCTCAAAATTACCCGTTGTGACTGGTTACTCAACCTGATCCAACCCAATAAGTGGATCAGGAGTAATTGTGAAAATCTATATAACGAAGGTAATTGTGGAAGACAAATCCCCGCACCAAGCATACTACTGAGTCCAGCAAGCCTTATTTACGGTAAGGCTTCTCCATGTATAATCATTAAAAAAGCGAGAGCAAAAATATAAGAAAATATACCTGGCCTATCACAGCTTCTCCATTGATATCTCCCACAACACGATCAGTAGTTTTAATAATCCAGTGTCTCCAGTACAGTTGGCAGGAGTCAAAGGACATTCCATGGACAAAGCATCCCTCGGGTTTTAGTGACATACGAATTGAGTAAGCAAACATATACTTCTCAGCTTCTTGCACAAGGTCACTAAACTCCGGTATAAATACAGCAGAAGCACGAACCTGTAAGAGAGGATACAAAGAATTATTATACATTTATATCTCGTGATTATTTTATCAACAGAACGTCTGAAGTCTGAACGAGTAATTATAAAAGCCATGATATGAAGCAACACAATAAGTCAAATAAACTATTTGCATTTAACTACCTGGACACCACAGGTTGTAGCCGAGGAACACAATGGAGGTAGTTCAGGGAATAAACTAATGCTTCGAATACTATCTTCCTCACGTACTTTAATAATCCCATTTTCAAGGCGACGGGCATGTTCTTCTAGCCATAGCAGCATGGCATCTTGCTGAGTACTACTTTTGGAATCATGTACTGAAGTTATTAATCCATTTGGCACACACGGCATCATTTCTCTACTGGATAGAAGCTTCTTGGTGCCAACATACAGTTGACCATCCTCACAGTCAAGAAGAAAGATCTTTCCAGTGGAAGTAAAAGAAGCTGCCACAGCAATATACTTTTGTCTAGTAAATGCAAGGTGATGTACAAAATCCTTTGTCTCTTTAATGACAAGATTTATTGGCAACAGGAAAACGTTCACAATATAATTATAAAAAGAGTAACCACCAATCAGCCCACATAGACTTTTAAGCATATTGCACCTTGATGTATCACTTATTAGTTCTTGTCCATCACAAAACCGGTATAGGACACGAGTCGGGAGAGGTAGCTTCACTTTCAATGACTTTTCTAACTCGTTTAATTCATCTTCGGAAACACCTTTACGAAGAGTAGGCAGAACCTCGGGGAAATTGTCACTTAACCAGGTTCTTATTTTATCCCAAACATTTTTCACTCGTCTAACTAAGGACCATGGATACATACCATAAGCTTCCCTCCATGCTCCATAAGCCTCCTAAAAATCATAAAACTTACCTCATAATTTATCATATGAAATAAACAGCTGCCATGATAAAACAAGCGGAAAAAGGTAACATATCACTGCGACTAAGAGCAATTTAACTACACGAATTGAAAATGCTGTTAGAGAGCAACTTTAATAAATACAAAATTACACTTCAACCCTAAGTTTTTTAAATTTACAAAATTGAACTTCCAATTTTCTCTTGCTACATGTAAGATCAGTGCAGTTAACCGCACGAATAATTTTCCCACATAAAACCAATAGCATAAATATCATAAAATCTTTTATGTTGTCAACAGCACACACCATATCCCTACCAATTATACAGAGTTTCATAAATATTATTGTAATATCTTGGGTCCTTTTTGAATAGCTGCACCCAAGCACACTGCATAGATGCCCCTAGGACTTAGCAGCACCCATAATTTACATTGTCAACCCTTTAACCTTGTTATATATATACACAAGTAACTGCCCCTTGAGCCTTGTAAGTACCTAAGCTGGCATACGGCTAGAAGTACCTAGGGCTGCAAACAAGTCGAGCTCAAGCTTGGCTCAACTAACTAAGACTACGCTCGAGCAAGGTGCATACTGTAAGTATTAAAATCCAATAATAATATCAATTGAAAATTTCAAATTACATATCTTTCTATAACACGTTACATATGACCTATTGGCTCAAAAAGCTAGAGCTAGCTCGAATCTTTGCAGCCTTAGAAGTACGCATCATTTTGCCACAAATGTCACTACTGATCATTAACTGACTAGTTAATCAATAACAAAACAAACAACTTAAAGCTCAAAATCCAGATACCGTAGAAACCCTAGCTAGGGCACACAAAGTAAAATTGAAATTACAGTAACATGAATTGAATTAATGACCTTAAAAGAAGGACAGGGGTTGCCGTTAGGATGAACAGGGGAAGTGAGATTGAGGTCTTGATTACAGAAAGTGGACCAAAGTGAATCGTCAGAAGTCCAGTCTTTGAGGCGTTTATTGACACATGCGACAGTTGCTGCTTCAGAAGGACCGAGTTTGGATAAGATAATGTGAATAGCTAATCCTCCCACGCTTTCTAAACCTAAATTCGGTGGTTTCGTCGTCATAGTTTTACTCCATAAGATATGAAATCAGTTAATTTGTTGTCATGGGTTTGACAATGAAAGGGAAGGGGGAAGAGGAGGGTTGACGTAGCTGGATGATTGACACGCTAGTGTGTAGTTTATTGACCGATAAAAATGTCTGTATTTTCTATATTCAACCTTTTACTTTTCGTAATTATGCTTATTCAGTCCCTATATTTTAGTGGCTTCTACATTTTAATCTGTACGGATATTTTATGAATTCAAGTTAGAAACTTTGTTTCCAAACAAAAATATAAAAGATTATTGGAAAAATAAGCTTTCAATTAAGTTTTAGAATAATTTAGAAATTATAGATCGTAAAATTATACGAGTACCATTAATTAGTGTCTTTTTTACCTTTTTACTATTCCACGCTAATTTATACTTAAGCTCTAATTGTAACTACTTTGTTAAATACTTATAAAAAATACTCATATAAATTTTGAATTTTATAAATTATGATTATATGATAGGGTATTCAAGTGGTGGAATCAGGGTGCGGTCAATATTACCCAACAGAGATGTTGAGGGGCAACCAATTCATAACTAAACAAATCATTTTGATTTGGCAAGTAATTGTGGGGATCAAAGGGTATTACATTTGGAAAAATAGGAATAATAAAGTATTCAGGTCAAAGTTACCGCTATCAGTTTTATTCAAGGAGATTCAACTTCTTAACTTCGAACGGATTAGTCGAAGATTGAAGTCATGATCGAATTTGGGGCAGCAGTGGCATGGATGGACCATTGATCCGGGGGTGTATACGAAAATTTTTATGGAGTGATCATTGTTTTATTTTATTGTATACATTTACCAAAAGTATGAGGTTAAAAGGACATACTATGTTCTGCAAAAGTATGGCAAGAGATGGAATTGGGACCAGTTACTAGAATTGTAATGAAATAGTTGTCGAGTATTGCTGTGGCCTGTGGGTGATGTATTGATGTAGTCGTTTGTAGTTAGCTTTTTATAGACTACATCACAATTGTGGTGGAAATTCAAAAGCTACATGTCTAAATTGCTTTTAATTCGGTTGTACGCAATAATACTTATACTAGACCACCTGCAGTGGTAGAGGGGCATTCTGAGCATTTCGGGCGTCACGTTAGTATCACATCACGTCATCTCTTGCAATGGTAACACCCGCACGCCCAATTTTGCCCCTTAAACCCCACCGATTTAATTAAACAAATGTTTTGTTTTCAGTTTTGAATTAATCTGGTGAAGAAAAAAAAGAGAAAATAAAAAGAAAAGTGTTGTGGGTCCACAAAAATGCCCATTTTTTGCCATTTTTACCCACATAGCCCCAAACCACAATGTCTATTGCAGGGCGTTCTGGGCATTCTCGGTTCAAACTGGGCTCCAGAATGTCTCATATTATATGGTCTTACGGTGTAGTAACAAAAGTTTTGCAATTATAAGAAAATGGAAAACTCTTTAATTTGTATCATTGTAAATAGTCTTTCAACCATCTAACTGAATTCAATAGAATAATAATAAAATAAGTTTAATATAAAGTTTATAGTTCGAACTTATTCAACTTTAAAAATCCCTTATTGTATGTATTTAAGTTTTAAAATAATCTATTATATGTTTTTTATGTTCTAGACTACATAAATTTAATGCATAAATATTTTGTAAGTTCTCCACATATTAATATAAGTTCAATGCATATAAAAAATGACGATTGTAAAAGTTGAATACATACGATAGAAAATTTAAGAAATTGAATCATAGTGTGAGGTTCAAATGAGATTTTTTTTTGTGAGAATGAAGGAACCAATAGAATTGCGCCACGTGTCACAAAAAACCACTTCCCCTACGTTTTTAAAAATTAAATATCTTAAGAATGACTCATTGAAAAATTATCAAAATTTCACCATAAAAATCAGCATTTTTTCTATTCGATTAGACATCTCACATGATATACTTTCGACGATTTTTTTTAATGATTGTACAATATAGGTAATACATGTGTTACCTGCTGGTACCACATGTGTTACTCGTTTACAAAACTCAATGAAAATGGAAAAAAAAAGTTGTCGAAAGTATACTTTGTGAGATATCTAATCGTAGAGAGAAAAATGCTAATTTTTATGGTGTAATTTTATGATTTTTTGACTTACTATTTAAGAGATATTTAATTTTTAAAAACGTAAAATAAAGTAAATTTTCGTGACTCTTTCTCCCTTCTCACATAAAATTGCTGGACCAGACTCTTGAATCATAATAATGTTTAAAGGTGTATACATTCTCAAAAATTATAAACCCAAAAATAAAATTATAAAATAATAACCACTTTAAATTTAAAAAGTATTTACCAAAATATAAATAAAAAATGGTATATGGATAAATCATACATGGATAGAGATTACAAAGAATGATGAGAGTTGTTTTTCAAGTGTGATTAGCAGCACACAATTGCAGTGTAATCATATACTTGTGTAGTTCTATAGCCGCCTAAATTCTCTTTGGGAACCCAAACACATTTTCAAAAACCGCCTTTTAAACTTCTTCTTCATACATTCATCACAGAAAACTCAAAAAACAATCTCTGAATAACCATTTCGACAATCATGGGTGTACCTTCATTTTACCGATGGCTTGTTGACAAGTATCCCAATATAGTTGCCAACGCAGTCGAGAAAACTGAAAAAGAAGACGGACGTCTGCCAAACCCAAACGGCATTGAGTTCGATAACTTGTACCTTGATATGAACGGAATCATCCATCCTTGTTTTCACCCCGAACACGACGACGTTCTTCAACATGCAAGTTTCCCCGTCTTCTTTACATTTTTTTATTAATAATGTATTATTCGCATTTTCTTATATTTAACTTTGCATTATTTTTTACAGGTGGAAACTTACGATGAAGTTTTCAATAACATATTTGAGTACATAGACAGACTCATGAATATTGTAAGACCCAGAAAGCTGCTTTACATGGCCATTGGTAACTTTTTTACCTTTTTTTTTAAAAAAAATTAAAAAACCCTTTTTAATAACTTAATTAATTTTAAATGTAAAAATTTATGTGTTTGTTCATGCAGATGGGGTTGCCCCACGGGCTAAAATGAATCAACAACGAAGTAGAAGATTCAGAACTGCGAAAGACCAAGAGATCCTCGTACGTTTTTTTTCGTTCTTTTTCCTTAAAATAATTTATAAAACCATAAGATATGATATAAAAGCATAAATACTACTAATGTGATGTGTATATATATCAATATTTTATATAGAAAAAAGAAGAGGACAAATTAAGAAAACAGTATGAGTTGGAAGGTAAAGTGGTACTTCCAGAATATGAATCAGAAGTTTCTGATTCAAATGTAATCACTCCTGGAACTGAGTTTATGTATGAGCTTTCTAAGCAGCTTCAAAGTTATATTCGGTTACGTATAACACAGAATTCGGCTTGGAAACCCTTGAAGGTCTGTTTTGTACACTTTATATTGACAAGATTTAAGAATTTGGTTGTTTAATAAGTTAACGAAGTTAATGCTTGATCATGTATTATATATAGGTGATTCTTTCGGATGCAAATTCTCCGGGGGAGGGAGAACATAAGATTATGTCATTCATAAGGCTTCAAAGGACATGCCCGGGTTACAACCCGAACACCAGCCATGTTTTGTATGGTCTGGTAATTAATAATTCAAATGTCATGTTTAATTCACTTGCAGGTTGATAAATGGCGCACATTTGCATATGCTTATTTTTGAAAGATCAAAGAGTTGGGTTATTACTAAAAATTAGTTAAAAAAATATTTGGATAAAATGTTACTCGAAATAAAATAATTAATCATTTTTAAAATTCATAAAAGGTACTACCTAGTACGTTTGCTGACCGAATCTACCCGACCCATCTTGCCGATTTGGCCAATATATTTGTTTTTGGTAATAATGTTCAATTGTTGCATGAATACCTTGATCAAGTTGAAGGTTGTATATTGCAATGACATTAATCGGCTTACTTTCTAAGTCTAGGTTTCTTAAACCTTCTTAGCTATATCGTTAACCTTCTAATATTGTATATATTATCGTTCGCAGGATGCTGACCTCATTATGCTGGCTCTGGCTACACATGAGATTCATTTCTCTATTTTAAGAGAGGTGACAACTTTAATACATTGAACATTGTTCATGTTGGTTGAATTCTTTCCTCATTCTTGATAAATTTAATCTAAGTTCTTGTTTCATCAGAATGTCTCAGTTGAAGATAGCAGCCAATCAAGTAACTCTCGGGTGGCTGAAAAAGCAGAATCCAAGGTGGTGACGTTCACAGGGTTGTTTATTTAAACTTCAATTCCTTTTCTATGTTACTGGCCAGCATTTTTTTTTCCTGAATATGCTTCTGGCTTCTGCTTAGTTTGATCTGGACCGAGGTTTGAAAGAAACGGCCGAACAAATAAGCAGCGTTGAAATTTCGACAGTTAGAAAGACAAAGTCTCTGGTGAAGAAGAAACCTTACCATGTAAAGTGCTGAAATATGTCACAATTTACGTGATAGTAGTGGCTGTTTGATTGTTTTCTCATTATTGCAGTTTCTCCATCTTTGGATACTGAGAGAGTATCTAAATCTTGATCTGAAAATGACGAAATTGCCAGAAAAGTTTGAATTGGATATGGAACGACTGATTGACGATTTCATTTTCATGTGCTTTTTTGCTGGGAATGATTTTCTACCACATATGCCAACATTGGAAATCCATGAGGTTCTAATGCTGTTTCTTTTTCACTATGCCCAGAAATTTGTTTCGATTTTATCTTTAATAATTATGACTGGAAACATTTCAATGTTCATTGGATTTTGATTTTAAGTGATTGTTGTTCAGGGTGCGGTAGATTTGTTACTTCATGTATATAAGCAAGAATTTAAAAATATTGGAGGTTATCTTGTCGACATGCAAAGGGTTAGTGTGGATTGCATATATGTGAACTTACCTTCTTTTTTTGGCATGACTGTAAAAAAGATGTTTTTGTTCTGCAATTTCAAAACTAACAGATTTGTATAGTTATCTTTCTCGAGCTTTATGAAGGCCCAATTTGACCCCGATGGTTAATGGTGGGATTTTTTCCTTTAAAGGTATGGTAGATTCCGCCACAATGTTGACACAATTAATTTGGAACAGGTCAATGACAAGAAAGGAGGTTATGTAAAATTAAAAAGAGTCGAAAAGTTCATTCTTGTTGTTGGAGCATATGAAGATAAAATCTTTAAGAAGAGATCGGATGTTCGTGAGAAAAAATTACGACGCACACTTTTGGACATCCAAGATTCCGTATGTTTTTAGAATTAAATTAATTACACCATATCTGCTGGCCTTCTTTTGTCATCAAAAGTCTTCCTTATGTGTAGTTTGACTGCAAAATTATTTCAAAGTAATTGAGTTAGTTTTCGATATCTAGAGCATAGAAGTCATTGTTGATAGGTATCTAATTAGCTGTAAGGTTCTCTAAAATTGCCTTTAAGCTCCTTATTTTGACGATGAAAGTGTTATGTAATTTCCAATTTGTATCGGTTGAACTTTCATTTAGGGCGATCATGGAGAAGCTGAATTGTTTCCTGTGCCACCTAATTGTAATGAGAAGGGCTCGAGTACGGGGTCTATTTTTGATTTACCAAGCAGCAGCCGATCACCCTATCATGACCTGGTAACCCTTTTATGAGGCACTTCGTACATTCTACCTGGATCATTTTTGGCCTTTTTGAAGTTACTATTTATGAGAATGACTTTTCCTTTATCGTTTGCACAGATTCGATTAAATACTATAATGTTGAAAGAGAAACTGAAATCTGACACACATAAGGCGTCTGATGTTTGGAGGACTGGACTAGTTACAGACACGGTACTATGCTTCTCTCAAATATTTCAACTTTGGAGATTGTACCTTCTGATACTGTGAATGACTTCCGTAGAATCTACATTTGTTAGGTGAAATTTGGTTCTCCTGGATGGAAGAAACGGTATTACAAATACAAATTTTCTGCTGAAACAGATGAGGATATAGAGAAAATGAGAAAGAAACTTGTAAGTATTCTTCAGCTATCTTTCATGATTCTGTTCTTGACTCCAATGTGCATATACAGCATATCTTCACATCCAAGACGTTTAACAGCAACAATGATTGCATTCTAGCTGTTGCCTGTTGCCTGAGAGCAATATGCAGAATTTACAGAAGTGAATATTATATTGTATTTTTTCTTTTTATAGGTAGAAAAATATACTGAAGGGCTGTGTTGGGTTCTTCTCTACTATTTTTCTGGTGTTCCATCGTGGACATGGTGAGGCCCACCACGATTGTATCGCTTTAAACTTTATATTTTCTCAATCTTAATTTAAATAGTCCAAATCACAAATTTCTTTATTGTTTTTTCTACAGGTTCTTCCCATATCATTACGGGCCCTTTGCATCTGATTTAAAAGGTCTGTCAAGCACCAGAGTAATATTTCATAAAGGAGTGCCATTTAAACCGTATGATCAGCTGATGGCTGTTCTTCCTCCAACAAGGTAAGTTGCTGGATTTCTTTGTGTTAACAGATTTCCTTTTTGGTTACAATGAATTTTGTTCTTGGTGTTATTCTATTTCTGTTTGTGTAGTGGCCATGCTCTTCCAGTTATATATCAGTCACTGATGACTGATGAAGAATCGAGTATAGTTGATTTCTATCCTTCTGGTATGCACTATACCTTCCGTTGTTTATTACTTTTGAAACGCATCTAGTATTGTGCTTATTTTGCAACAATTCTCTTTAGATTTCGATGTCGATACAGATGGAAAGAGATTTCTTTGCCAGGTATATTTTTGATTATACAATTTGTTTCTAATTAAGTTGTAGCAACTATGGCTCCTTTTGAGAGTCAAGACAACATTGATTTATGCCTACAGAACCATAACTTTATGGTGTCTTTTTATCAAATCTTGAAGGGGATCTGCAAGCTTCCTTTTATCGACGAGGAGCGCCTTCTAGTTGCAACAAGGGAGATTGAGAAAGAAGTTAGTGTAAGGCTGCACAATCTTCATTTTTCTCGTTTATCCGTTTGATCAACACATGAGATGGAATATTACTAATTTTTCTATACTAATTAGGAAGATGAGGCTAACAGAAATGTGGAAAGTGCTGATCTGTTATTTCTAAATTCTTCTGAAAGTTTTGCTTTACAAATAGTCTCAACCCTCAACAATGTCGGATCTGGCGACAAAAGTATCTCAATCAAGATTGATATAAGGTTGTGATGTCCATTATTGAAGTTTAATTTTCCTGATGATTAATTTTCTTTTCTAATCGATTTGTTTGTTTATTTATTCAGTTTCAGTGGAGACATTATCGGTTTTGTCCGTTCTAATCTAGATGGGTCCATGAAAGATTCTCACGATCTGTAAGAAATTGCTTCGTAACTCTACCAGATTCATCATCAAGAATATTGCATGCTCTACTGTTTTTATATATATTTATTTCAATTCTGCATGCAGATGTGTACATTATGACCCACCAAGCTTCAGTGTGCATATCCCTCGTGTGCTTGAGGTGGCCACCATACCCGAAACAGTATGCTATCGCGACCCCTTTAATTATCTTGGGTGTTTTTTTTTCTTCACATAAACTTTGAGCTACAAAAGAATCTTGAATCATAAACATGCTTTAAAGGTTATGTCATGTGGTAATTAAAAGACTACATATGGTGTTGTTTAATCTGATCAATAGGTGGTGAATGAATCGGACATCCAAGAGAGGCAGCTTTGGCACGATATTCATGGTTACCAGGGCCGAAACAACTGGTTTGTTGATTTTTATTCGATCTTTGGACGTTGGTGTCTAGTATTGGCAGTAAAAACTTTCCCACACTTTGTTTTTGCAGGTCAAATAACAGAACCGGAGGTGCTAAGAAAATCAGCCCAGGTGTTGGTTCTAGAAATTGGTATCCTGATATAGCTATCAAAGGTGCCGGAAGTGGTTGGTCTGGTCGAGAACGAGGTACATCTAATGATGCTACGAGGATACCAAAAGAGCAAACTCGAGGCCAGTCTTGGTGGAACACTCGTGGAAGAGGTGCACGAGGAAATCATCCTGCAAGGACAATTGGTCAAGTTTGGACGGTTAAGACGACAGACTCGGGTTCTGCAGGCCAGAAGAAAGTGTTGAATCGGTGGGACGACTCACAATCGCAGACGTATTCTGGGGACACCAGCAATCGTAGATGGTGAAAAATCGAGTGAGATTTTGGGACTTGTTTCTATATGGTTTTTATTGTATGTCTAAAAGCTTAATTGACAAATGCTCTTTTTGTGATGGTATGTAGCATGTATGTATAACTTTGTTTTGTATATGTCAACTGTCAAACAAATATGCCATGCTTATGTGTTCAAACTCTGTTCCTTGATTTGGCTTTTGAAAAATGTTAAGCTGCAAAATTTCTTTGTATATTTGTATCAGAAATGAGTATATACTGACCAGTATCCATTTTTTTAATTTCACAATTTTAAACGGTCACATATGTCCAACACTACCTTTTAATATCGTTTAATTTGACACACGTACTATGACACGTTCAAAACTTATTCAATACTAATTTCACTCTCCATTATAAGTGTTCAATGCTAATTTCACGTATTTACTAAAAAAAAATTATTGGTTGAATTTTTTTTTGAACCGGACGATTCATATAAATGTTCAGCAAACTTACTTTGTTTGAATATAAGATCAAATTAACATTAATTGGACCTTCGTTAAGTTCTGTCAAACATTTATAAAATCAAAATTAAATGGAGAAATTAATTAAGATGATGATAATATATACAGTGACTTTTACAGTGGTGATGATTATTTGCAGAGCCTCAGTTTAATCATATACTTTGGGAACCCAAACATTCACCAGTTGCAAAACATCACTTCAAACTGCACCCTCTTAATTAATTAATTAATCTTCTTTCTTCTATAATAATACCTTCTTTTTACTCTATATACATATGCATACATATATTTACAGAAAATCAAAAAACAAAGTTCCTGCAGAAATTAACAAGTTCAAATAACATGGGTGTTAAGGCATTCTACAAGTGGCTGGTTAACAAGTACCCAAAAATAGTGGTGGACGTAACAGAAGAAGATAACCCAAACGGCGTCGTATTTGATAACCTTTATCTTGACATGAATGGAATTATTCATCAGTGTTTTCACCCTGAACATGATAACCACCTTCAATATGTATGTCTCTTCATCTTCTATATATTGTTTGTGTTTTTTTAATAATAATTAATTAATAAATAAATAGAAATATCTAATTTTGTTATTTTACAGTTGGACAGTCCAGTAACTTACGATGAAATTTTCAACAATATATTTGAATACATTGACAGAATCTTTAAGATTGTAGGACCTACAAAATTGTTGTATATGGCTATTGGTAAGTCCATTTATTATTTATGCATGACTTTATAATTCAAGTTTTATATTTATACACTATATACATTATGTTTTTTAATTTAGATGGGGTTGCACCAAGAGCTAAAATGAATCAGCAAAGAACCAGAAGATTTAGAAATGCCAAAGACCGTGAAACCCTAGTACGTTCTTTTTTTTGTATCATGAAAATAATAAGTTTATGTTGCAATTATGTGTGTAATAATAGTAGTCTAAAAGGTAAAGTTATAGAATTTAATTGTTAAAAAAATGTTACTTGTATCAATGTTAGGTTGAATGTGTATAGGAAAAAGAAGAAAATAGATTAAGAAGACAATACGAGCTCGAAGGTAGAGATGTTCTTCCAGTATATGAAACAAAATTGTCGGATTCAAATGTAATAACTCCCGCTACGGAGTTTATGTACGAGTTATCGAAGCAGCTCCAAATGTACAGTCGTCTCCGTGTTGCAAACCATCCTGCGTGGAAATGCTTAAAGGTTTGTCATGACTCATGTGAATCTTGGCAGATTTTCGAAATTGGCTAATGAGATTGTATGCATGATCATGTTTTCAGTTGATGTGTAATCTTAAACATATGTAGGTTATTTTGTCCGATGCCAGCGTGCCTGGTGAGGGAGAGCATAAAATCATGTCATTCATACGGCATCAACGCACTTGGCCTGGCTACTACCCGAATACGAGCCATGTCTTGTATGGTCTGGTGAGTGGTGAATAACCATAATTATGATTACTTATATACTAAAGATAAATAATAGGTCGTAGGCCTAAAAGCACGCGTAGGCCTTAATGAGATACTCGTATGATAGATAGTCCAAATACTATACTAAGTATGAGACCGTTGGATGAGTATTATCTTCACAAAAAGAGATGCCACAAACCCATTTTATTCTGTGTGTTTTTAGAACTTTCTATGTTATCTAACCTTATATTCTATATTCACATTGCAGGATTCAGATCTTATAATGCTAGCACTCGCGAAACATGAAGTTCACTTTTCCATTCTGCGAGAGGTTACAACTTTAATCTTTATAAAATTGTTCATTCTAGTTAAGTCATTAATTACATTTTGTTGGCCTGGTAAGTTTAATTTGAGTTCTTGTGTCATCAGAACATTCTTGTTGAAGATTGTGCACCAACAAGTAAAACCAAGGTAATGACATTTTCCCTTCTAACTTCAATTTTGTTTTTTGTGTTACTGGGTGACCATGTTTTTTCCTATATATGCTTCTGCTTAGTTTGATCGGGACCAAGGTTTAAAAGAAACAGCTCAACATATGAGCAGCCTTGAAATCTCTAGTGTTTGCAATTGGAACTCATTGGTGAAGAAGCCTAACCAGGTAACGTACATGTGGAACATAAATGCTCGCGATCAAAATGTATCGTTTGTTTGAATGTTTGATAGCATTGCAGTTTCTTCATATATGGATACTAAGGGAGTATCTGCAGCTGGATCTGAAAATTACGAATCTGCCAGACAAATTTGATCTTGATATTGAACGACTGATCGACGATTTCATCTTCATATGTTTTTTTGCTGGAAATGATTTTCTACCCGATATGCCTACCTTGGAAATTTATGAGGTTTAATTTACTTGGTCGACTTTTTTTAGCTATTTCGGTAAATTTGTGATGATGACAACATATACAAAGGCATTTTTTGCTTACTAATTTATAATTTCAAAAGGGTGCTGTAGATTTGTTGATGCATGTATACAAGGAAGAATTCAGGAACTTTGGAGGGTATCTTGTGGATGTGCAAAAGGTTAGAGTGAATCGTGAATAGATGTAACTTTTCTTGTGTGACTGTACGTAAAGACGTACAAGAATGTTATAAGTTCAATTTATTTTAATAAACTTAATAGCTTCTATATTTATAGTTTTGCTGAATTTGTTTTAAATGGAAACAGGTTGATGATAAGAAAGGTTACATCAACTTGAAAAGGGTGGAAAAGTTCATCCTTGCCACCGGAGTGTACGAAGATATAATTTTCAATAAAAGATTGGAAATTCGTGAGAGCCATTTGAGGCGCATACGTAGAAACATTGAGGTTATAATTTGGTTAAACCATTGACATATGTATTTTTCCTATTATATATTCTAATTCGAACATCAATATATATATGACGGTTTTAATCCATCGTTGTCCATACGGATCAAGATAATATCAATGGTCACTTGTTAGTATGTAATATGTAGTTATGCAATTTTACAGATATCCCTTTCGATTATGTGTAATGACAAATTTCATGAAAAAAATGTTAACTTCTGCCTTAGTAATTAGTTTAATGGTGAGCAAGGATAGCGTTGTCACTCACATGTTCTAACATTTCTACTTCTGTTATCAACAAGCATTGTTCAGAGGGAAAAAGGTGAATATGAGTTGTCTACTGAGATTAGCAATACTTACAATCAGAAGGGCTCAGCTAAAGGCTCCAATGTAGATTCTGTGTGCAGCAACAGATCTCGTGATCAAAACTTGAACGTACAGATTTCATTCTCGATCTATGACCTCTGTTTTATTTTCATTTAGTTATATACTTATATGGTTATGTAACCGAGTTGTTCTTTTTCTTGTTTGCTCAGATTCTAGAGAACACCAAAATGATGAAGGAGCAACTAAAGTCTTACACTCGTGATGTGTCTGATCTGTTAAAAGATGGTATCGTTACAGACATGGTGTATATTGTTGTTTCAAACATAGCAACCACTTTAGACCTTAAAATTAGCACAACTCAATTCCATGTAAACTTCATATTGATAGGTAAAATTGGGTTATCCGGGATGGAGAAAACGGTATTATTATCACAAGTTTTCTACAGAAACGGAAGATGATATGGAGAAACTGAGAACGAAATTGGTAAGTATGCAACTTCAACCATGATTAACACGATTCATTTCTTCTCATATATTCGATTTGTCCAATGTACATATTATACATTTCTTCACATCTAATATGTTTAACCCTTTTTATTTATTTATTATTTTGCAATTTGTGTTGAACCGGTTTGATTTTTTTTTCGTAGGTTGAAAGATACACAGAAGGGCTGTGTTGGGTTCTTCTTTATTATTTCTCGGGTGTTCCATCGTGGACTTGGTGAGGCTCTTATCTGCTATCTACTTGCAGTTTAATATGTTCATATATTTTCTCAAAGAGTCAATGATTTTTGACCCTAAGTATCAAGTCAACAGGTTTTTTCCATACCATCATGGTCCCTTTGCATCAGATTTTAAAGGTCTCTCTCGTACGGAAGTGGTTTTTCAAAAAGGATTGCCATTCAAACCATTTGATCAACTGATGGCTATCATTGCCCCTGTAAAGTAAGTTCTTGGATTTATTTCCAGAAAACTCAAAACTGGTTTATATTAGTTATTTTGTTTCCGTTCATGGTGTTATAATTATCTAATATGTTCATACAGTGCACACATACTTCTTTCTCCGTAGATGACCGATGATGGTTCCTGTATCCATGATTTCTATCCGTCTGGTGAGTTTTGATCTTAACATCTACCACATACCTACTTAATTCTTATACTTTGGCTGCTTAGCATAATTGGAAATAGAACTAATTGGGTTCATTTAATTTTGTTATACTCAGATTTCGATATCGACACAGATGGGAAAATATTTCTTTGGCAGGTCTGGGATGAATCAGTGATCATCTTAACAAAATTTGTTTTTCAAGTTTAATTCAAGCACCCTTTAAGGCCCATCTTTTCTATGTGTTCAATGAATCTTTATGTGTCTATTTATTATTTTTGTAGGGTATCTGCAAGCTTCCGTTTATCGATGAGGAGCGTCTTCTTTCTGTAACAAAGAAGATTGAGAGGGAACTCAGTGTAACGCCAAGAATTTTCAATCCTTAGTGCATTTTTGAGAAAGTCTGAAAATTCCATCTTATAGGTTAATTAACATGATATTTGTGTTTACGTAGGAGGAGGAAGCTAAAAGAAATGTGGAAAGTGTTGATCAGTTATTTGTACATTCTTATAATGATCTAGCTTTGCAAATGACCTCAGCCTTCAACAATAATGTGCGCTTACTCAAGATCGATATCAGATTAAGGTTTGTACGTTATGTTTGTTGTGGTATAATTCGGTTTCTTAAATCAGTGAGATTTTCAAATCAAGTTAACTTAGAGGGGAAGTTAACTTGATGGACAAGTCATCGTGTTGTCTATTAAATAGGAGTTAGTTGTAGGTATTTGGTGTGGAGGTCGAGCAAAAGAGAGTGTATGAGAGTCTCCCTTCGTCCCGTGTGGTGGTCTCGGTGATTCAATAACGACAGCGCGAATTCCGTTATTGTAATCAACCGTTGAGAGTGGTGTGAGGATATTCAAAAGTATCGAGAGTTGAGCGTCTCCAATTTTGTAATATCTTTCATATAGTGGATGTTTAATGGCCTACGGGTCATGTGGTTTTTAATCTCCTTTGAGAGGTTTCCACGCAAAATGTCCCGCGTCGTGTTTTTTCTGTTTTGTATGATTTATTACCGACTTATACAAAGTTACGTGATTTATTGTGGTGGGATAGATCCCAATGAGTGATATGAGAGTGGGGTCGATCCCAACAACTAGTATCAGAGCGAGGTTGGTGTAGAAAAATCACATAACCGGGAGGAAGTCAATACCAGAAGAAAACTTAGTGCGGTTCGTCATACTCTGCGCGGCGTCGGCGTCGGGAGAATTGACGGTGTGAGTTTCTTAATCGTCGGATCGTTGTGAAATTTGAACTGTAGGTTCAAGACATGTGGTTCTACGATCTAATCGAAGAGATTTGTGATCGGAGAATCTGATAGAGTTGTGTATTGTCGAAATTTGTTGCAAAAAATTCATAGTGCTTGGTGCAGCTGTGAAGAAACGAGTGTTGAGAATTCGTTAACCGTTGGATCATCGTGATTTTTGGACAGAGGGTTCAAGACACAATGATCTACGTTGTGACCAATTTTTTTTGTCGATCAGAGGTCTAGAGAGGGAGATATAAATTTTCGAATTTGCTGCTCTTTTGGGGAGGAATTTTGCGCAAAGTTTCGTTTTAGAGAAAAACTATTGGGTTTGATAAAATTGAAAGACTGACGTGGATGATTTGAGGTTCACGGATGATGAGGCTCGGTGGAGTAATGTTGATCATGGAGGGTTTCTTGTGTCGAAAGTCTTCCTAACAATGAGGTTGTTGGGCGGCGTGTCCCGATAGAGAGAAAGTTGGGGCAACAAGATGAAGATCACACTCATTATCGTTGAAGAGTAGAGCCATGTCGGAAAGATGGTGAAGATTTAGGGAGTTCGAATCAAGGGTGGATTTATTGGGATATGATTCGGTTTCTTAAATTTGTGAGATTTTCAAATCAAGTTAACTTAGAGGGGAAGTCAACTTGATGGACAAGTTATCATGTTGCCTATTTAAATATGAGTTAGTTGTAGGTATTTGGTGAGGAGGTTGAGCAAAAGAGAGAGTTTATGAGAGTCTCCCTTCGTCTCGTGTGGTGATTTCAGTGATTCAATAACGACGACGTAAATTTCGTTATTGTAATCAACCGTTGAGAGTGGTGTGAGGATATTCTAAAGTATCGAGAGTTGAACGTCTCCAATTTTGTAATATCTTTCATATAATGAATGTTAAGTGGCCTACGGGTCCCGTGGTTTTTACTCTCCCTTGAGAGGTTTTCCTTGCAAAATATCGTGTGTCGTGTTTTTTTCTGTTTTGTACGATTTATTAGTGATTTATATAAAGTTATGCGATTTATTTTGGTGTGGATCGATACCAACGAGTAGTATGAGATCGGGGTCGATCCCAACAAAGTTCTCTAAGAATTATAGTCTTCTTATTCTTCTGGTGATTATTGTTACTAATGTATATTCTTTAATTTTGTATTGATTTTTAGTGGAAACGTTAATGGCTTCGTCCAACTTAAGCCAGAGTCCAAAAGTGATCGTGATTGTAAGGGAATTCTAAACGATCTCGATGTTCTGTAAGAAAATGTTTCAATTCTTAGTTCTTAACAGTTAACACTATAGTACATTTCTTTGTTTAACAGTCTTTTATATCCATTCCATTTATTGACTATGCAGATGTGTATATTATGATCCACCGTGCTGCTGCGTGCATATTCCGCGTGTGCTTGAGGGAGCTACCATTCCCAAAGCGGTATGATTACTGGGATCGTCGATAATTTCCATACAAAAATGAACTCTAAAAGATGTTGCTCAAGTGCATAAATGTACCTTACAACTATTGTTTAGCATCAGCTCGGCCCAACAACCGAAAGGTTGAAGGTTCAAGTCTAGTTGAAAAAATATGTGCATTAAAGGTGGTGATGGTAGTGTGAGTATTTGCCATTTAGAAAAAAAGTGTCGTTTAATTTTCATATTACTGACGGCGGAATTGAACTGTCGGAAAATGTAATAAATAGATTTTGAGTGAATCTGACATCAAGGAGAAGCAGCTATGGCACACTGTTCCTGCTTGTGACCCACGTACCAGGTTTGTTGATAATTTGATATATGTAACTCTAATTTGATTTTACACGGTTTAATTTGTGCCTAGACTCTAGAGACATTATGTTTGTAAAATTTGTGTTGATGTCGTGTAACAGAAGATATGAAGGAGCTAGAAGAAGGCCTAGTATGGGTTATTGGAATTCGTCTCGGGATGTAGTAACCAAAGGTGCCGGAAGTGGTTGGTCCGGTGAAAAACGAGGTACATTTAATGAGGCTACGAGGTCGACGTTAAAAGAGCAAACTGAAGGAGGCCAATCTTGGTGGAACGCTCATGGAAGAGGTGCTCGGCAAATTAGAAAGAACAATGATAGATGGTGAAGATTTAACTTGACACATTTGAAGCTTTTGATGGATGGAAAATATGTCCTGTATGGTTTTTCGTTGTATGTCTAGAAAGTAAGTTGACAGTATTCTTTTGTGATGTAAGTTTCATTTATAGTCTTGTATGATATCTAAAACTGAAAACTATGTCCTTGTTAAATATAATCCTTTCAGTTACCTTAATATTCCTTTCCTTGTAGAATAATTTTTCAAATACGGAAGAATACAAAAGTAACCATAAATGGACCTGGATAGTTGAGCCTGCTAGACAATTTTATGGGCCTGTTTCCCTCTCTAAAGGGATCCCATGATCGTCATATCACAAAAAGAAAAAAAAATAATTCAAAAATAAAATAAAAAATAAAAAGTCTTGTTAAATTTTCGAGTTTTTGACCAGCCATTGTAATTCTAAAATAAAATCTTTCTCATAAATCAGCAGAATCTCTGACGACCACCGTCACCAAAAAATCAATCTTGGACCAGACCCATCTGACCCGAGCTGAGCTGTTTTTCTTTAAATATTTATTTAATCTATCTTCCCCTTTTAATGTGATTGCCGGTTGGTCTATACTCCCGGTCCCACTTATATTTCACCTTCTCAGATCAACACACGTGTCTCTCAATCAAGTTTTCAATTCTTTATTTTTGATTATCTCACCGAGTGAGCATGAAAGGAATATTATTAAAAAAGGAAGAAGAGATAATTACATGTAACAAGATCTTTGGATTATATATATAAAAAAAAGCCATATATAAAGTTACTAACTTTCTGCAAAAAAATACAATTAGAAGAAAAGGCGCATTCTTCAATCCAGTTTTTATTTGTATATTCTCATTTTATCTCACCAAATGAGGAATAAATATTAAAAAAAGATAGACAGTTACATGTGCAAGCTAAATAATTGTAACAGATCTTTGGATTACATAAAAAACCCATATATAAAGTTAGCAGCTTGCTGCAAAAATAGCAAGCAGAAGAAACGGAAATATGCATTCTTCAATGGCTTCAGTTACTTGTACCCTGCTTCTGTTGTTGTCCTGTTGCTGCTTGTACATTTCTCCATTTGCAGAAGCAGCTAACAATGTGACATATGATAGTAGGTCACTTATTATTGATGGTGAAAGAAAACTTCTTATTTCAGCTGCTATTCACTACCCTCGTAGTGTTCCTGCTGTAAGATTACCCACCTTCTAAAGATTTATGATTCTTATTTTTGACCCAATCTTTGTTAAAGATTTTGGCTTTTGATGAACCGCTATTTGGGTTTCTTGTTTATGTATTTTTCTAGAAATTTTCATATAAAAACCTGCTATTTTGCTGTTTTAGTTGATTAAACGGTTAATTTATGTATTTGCTTATTTGGGTTGGGCATTGTTCCTTTTAATAGAGTATAAAATTCTAAAAATGTTGAAAGTGATTGAATTGGTAGATTGAAGAGTATAAAATTATTTGTTTATTTAGTATTTTATCATTAATTTTTCTTAAGATTGATAAGTTTTAATGATAATTATAAATCTGTATTTATATGTTTTTCGTGGAGAATGAGAGAACTTTTTATATGGCTAGCTAGGCAAATGTTGAAATTTATTGGTTTTGCTTTGTGTAGTCATTGGAAGTTAAGAACTTTACTTGAAGTCTTTAATTAAAAATGGAACTATAGTTTTATGGTTTATTCAAGTTGATGTGTTTTGTTGAATCAAATTCTTCAAAAAGATTATTTTTTGTTCTCTGAAACTGAGAAACTTTACATGATTCCATGGGATTTGGATATAATTTAAGTACTCTAAACATTACTAGACAACTTTCTGTTGTGATAGATGTGGCCTGGATTGGTAAAAGCTGCAAAGGAAGGAGGTGTAGACGTGATCGAAACATACGTATTTTGGAATGGACATGAACCATCACCAGGAAACGTGAGTGGCATTTTAGACTTTTCGACATTGCGAATGGATCTAAGCTTGATTTTCTCAAGACGTTGAAATTGCTTGATTTAAATGTCTAAATTCTGATGATTGATCATTTATATGTTTTCTTGATGGCGTTTTGTTAGTATTATTTTGGAGGAAGGTATGATTTATTGAAATTTGTGAAGATAGTTCAAGATGCTGGTATGCTTCTGATACTCAGAATTGGGCCATTTGTTGCTGCAGAATGGAACTTTGGGTGAGTTGCTGATATTTTTTCAATAATATAATAACAATTCAAGATTATGCTTTTTGGCTTAAAATGTAATATTTGTTTTGGATTCCTAATGAATTTCGATTAACTATACAGTGGTATACCTGTTTGGTTGCATTATGTGCCAGGGACCATCTTCAGAACCGATAATGAACCTTTCAAGGTCTGAAATTCGTTATTGTTGTCATTTAAGTTTCCCGCGAAAACTGATTTTTGACTAAACCATAAATTTACTTAACTAACCCTAGTTGTGATCAACTGATTCTCGGATTCCAAGTATTGAAGTCACGAGTCACGACAATTACTTTGAAAACGCACATCCACGAAAACATCAAAGTTGAATGTTTTTTAGGGAAGTCCTTATTCTTGCATTTCGTAAATATTAATGTTATTGTTGATGGTAAGTGCAGCATTACATGCAGAACTTCACAACTCTCATTGTGAATATGATGAAGAAAGATAAGCTTTTTGCGTCACAAGGAGGCCCCATCATCTTATCTCAGGCAAGTAATATAAATTTCTTCCAGGATTTAGCTTCATTTCATATTCTTAGCTTATATCTATAAAATCGGCATCTTAAGAAAATAGTTTTAGAAAACCACAAAGTCTTGAGTAACCTGATTTTGTTTGCTAAGAAAGGCACATTTTGACTTTTGAGGTCAGACGTACTATCTTCATCCTCTCCATTTTTCTTCTGAACGTGACTTTATTTTGGTTGATTCTCCACTTATTGTAGGTGGAAAACGAGTATGGATTCTACGAAGGTGCTTATGGCGAGGGTGGCAAAACATATACTCAATGGGCAGCTAAAATGGCTCTTTCTCAAAATACAGGTGTACCATGGATAATGTGTCAGCAGTGGGATGCCCCTGATCCAGTGGTAAATGCCCCCATCCACCAAAAAATAAGTAATCGAGTCGAAACGAAATGGGTCATTTTCTGGTGCAGGTCGCAAACAGGACTGCTGGGTACTTTTTATCTCGTTTATTATTTTAAAACAACATTGTAAAGGGCCATTTCGTATTTTGTACAGATCAATACATGCAATTCGTTTTACTGTGATGATTTCAAGCCAAGCTACCCAACAATGCCCAAAATCTGGACCGAAAATTGGCCAGGATGGTATGTGTAATGCAAGTCTAATATTTTATACTATTTTTGCATCAAACTCCGAATGTCATTTTAACCGGTGGTATCTTGGTTATGGTGGCATAGGTTCAAGACTTTTGGAGGTAGAAATCCGCATCGGCCTTCTGAAGACGTTGCTTTTTCAGTTGCTCGTTTTTTCCAAAAAGGAGGAACTGTACATAATTATTATATGGTATTGTTTTAATGAGCACTTGATTCACTAATACAATGTTAGTTTCTTTTGATCTTGGACTTCGACTCTGCATTTTTCATGTTGACTTGTAGTACCATGGTGGGACAAACTTTGGACGCACTTCTGGTGGGCCTTTTATTACAACAAGTTATGATTATGATGCTCCAGTTGACGAATACGGTTAGCCCATTGAACCCTTCAATAAATCTCTTCTATAATATGTCTTGTAGCAAGAACTTAGAAACTCCACTTGTGTTGTGTTCATCCTCATCCATTGACTTTGACTTTGAGTCAAACTTGTATACCAAAAACTTATTACATTTGTTTCTATTTCTCAAATTTCTTCTACTTCTTCATGTAGTTATAGATTATCCTTCAGACAACTGAATATGTGCGCATCAGTTCCTAAAGAAAAAGTAGTTCGTTTGACATTCAGAATAACCGGGTAAACGGATGAGGTTTTCCCTGTTCAAGTTACCCGGGGAGGGCGAGTATTTTTACTCAGATGTACGCTTACATAACTAGGATATCCCCATGACCATTTCTGACCCTTCCCCTGGCAATTCCAAGATGTGCAGCTAGTGAGGTTTGAACTTGAGACCTCTTGTGAGGATATCAGGATGCCAACCATTAGGCCACCTTGGTGATGGTTTGACATTCAGATTAAGCTATAAAATATTTTCTTGTATGGGGTGTAGGGTTACCGAGGTTTCCAAAATGGGGGCATCTTAAGGAGCTTCATCGAGCTATAAAGTTGTGTGAACACGCATTGTTGAACAATGAACCAAGCTTGATTCATCTTGGTCCTCAGCAAGAGGTAGGTTTTCGTTATTTAACATTTAACATTGTTATTATCAGTACAACTTATTGACGCTACTGACTTTTCACAAGATTCTGCTCTTTTTGAATAGCAATTAAACAATGGTACAATAAAAATGCAATATTTATAGGACAAAGAGAGTCCTGATTTGATGCCAGTTTAGTAGTTTTCAATTTTATAAAATTAAATGTACATATCCATTAAGTATTTTACTCTTAAACCCTTGATTTAATTAAATTTAGTCCCAAATTTCTTCATGTGCTATCATTTTTAATGTGATGAGTAGTTTGTTTTTCGATTTTTATATTTTAGGCTGATGTTTATGAAGATAAATTGGGAAATTGTGCTGCCTTTATGGCCAACATAGATGACAAAAATGAGAAGACAGTACAGTTTCGGAATGTTTCATATACACTGCCAGCATGGTCAGTGAGCATTCTTCCTGACTGCAAAAATGTAGTCTTCAACACTGCCAAGGTAACTTCTTTTCAAATTCTGGGTGTTCACATTTTGGGTTTTAAGCAAAATCGAGAGAGTGCATGGTTGTCTTTTGAGCGTCCAAACCTCCTATATGAAAAGAAAAGCAGGACACTTCAGGTTTTGAGTTAATGAGTTGCAGTATAATTTTAATGGTTAGAGATATTATTTGTGACTATCTTAAACTGTACAGTAATAATAGAAAGCAAATAACAGTGGTGCTCGATTTGTTGGGAATAGAAAGTAGTTGGTTGACCTTAAAATCAAAATTGACATTCAACACCTTTTCAAACAGGTTGGATCTCAAACTTCTACCATTGAAATGGTACCAGAGCAGCTGCAACCTTCAACAACTTCACCACATCAAGACTTGAAAGCAGATAGTTGGGAAATTTTTGTTGAGAAAGCGGGGATTTGGGGAGAACCCGACTTTACTCGCAACGGCTTTGTGGATCACATCAATACCACGAAAGATACCACCGACTACCTTTGGCATACAACTAGGTTCGTCTCTATATAAGGAAAACTAGCTTCATATTTTTCTTCTAACTTTATGTAGACTACTCTTCAAATATTAGTCAAATGTCTAAAAGACCTTTGATGAATAAAAGCCAAAACTGAGGAAGGTTACATTTTTCTTGCAGATTACATGTTGACGAAAATGAAGAGTTTCTAAAGAACGGAAACAAACCAACGCTCCTTATTCAATCAAAGGGCCATGCCCTTCATGCCTTTGTGAATGGCGTACTTCAAGGTTGTACACTCAAGATATATTAGTCAAAAGTCAATCTTCTAATGCAAGAATTATGTTTTGACCTTTTGTTTTTCATTCACTAGATACTAAGTTATACACTTGAGTAATCTTTTCCATGATTTACTTGGTCCTTCTCAGCTAGTGCAGCTGGAAACGGTACTGTTTCACCATTCAATTTTACGAGTCTGGTTTCTTTGAAGGCAGGGGAGAACGAAATTGCTTTATTGAGCATGACCGTGGGCCTCCAAGTAAGCTAGTATTTTAATTTATTTCTTAAATTTTTACGTACTATGGCTCTTATCAGTATAATGTCAAAAGAAATACGATTGTGATCGTGGGTCTTGTTTAATAGAATGCAGGATCATTTTATGAATGGGTTGGAGCTGGTTTAACCAGTTTGAAACTCAAAGGTTTCAAGAATGGAACCTTGGACTTGTCTAACAGCACATGGGGCTACAAGGTACACTCCTTTATATAACATTTGACTTTTAAGGGTCAAAAAAATTTCTTTTGAGCTTCAAAGTCCACAAGGAGTTTTTGGTAATGCATAAATATTAGTAACAATGATTAACAATAGCAAAAGTTAATCCGAATATGAACTTTTTGGAGATAAAAGAACTCGAAAAAGAAAAGTCAAATTTGAATATGGAAAATACTATTTTTCCTGAAATTTAACATTTTTTCCGTTTGCAGATTGGGTTAGAAGGCGAACATCTTAGTCTTTACAACGTTGGTGCTTCAAAAAACGTAAACTGGAAATCGGTTTCTGAACCACCTAAAAATCATCCGTTGATATGGTACAAGGTATGCAACTCAAAGTGACTGCACGAAAAATGCTTAGATTCCACTCATTTCAGCCTACTAATTCTGATCATTTTTTAGAAGCTACTTTTTTTTGTTTTTTTATTTTTATCGTTATTATTTTTTTTAACAAAATGTAGTTTGTCAAGAAAGGATGACTAATTGAATCTTATAGGCAATTGTGGATGCCCCACCGGGAGATGAACCCGTTGCACTTGACATGGTTCACATGGGAAAGGGCTCGGCTTGGCTAAATGGGGAGCAGATTGGAAGATATTGGCCTCGTAAGGCTCCAACTGATAAGTGTGTCAAAGAATGCGATTATAGAGGCAAATTCAACCCCGATAAATGCAATACAGGGTGTGGAGAACCGTCACAAAGATGGTAAACATTCCCCCTTTTCCCCATAAATGTAAACAAGAACATTGATAGGTATAATCATTTATATAGCGAAAAAGTACACGTTCAGGCATTGATCCAAAGAAGGATACTTGCATTATCACTTAAAAATATCAATTTATCTTTTAGATAAGTTTTGAAACTTGAAAGTATTCATGTCGGTCTGAATACGCAAATGTTGTTCGTTTGGCCTTAAAAGTCAATGATGTGTACATTGTTTAGAATGGTCAAGTGATTGTCCCTCAATCTATATTAGTTGGTGTTTCTAGTGACACTTTCATCCTAGGTACCATGTTCCAAGATCTTGGTTCAAGCCATCAGGCAATGTTTTAGTGATATTTGAAGAGAAAGGTGGAGACCCAACTCAGATTAGGTTCTCAAGACGGAAATTATCTGCTCTTTGTGCTCATGTATCCGAAGATCACCCCTCCTTTGTGACCAACAACTTGCACAACAACAAAGCAAGTTTGGAGTTAAAATGCCCAATGGATACACACATTTCCGCTTTCAAGTTTGCTAGCTATGGGACTCCCTCCGGGACTTGCCAGTCCTATGCCACTGGAGATTGCCATGATCCCGATTCCACATCTGTTGTTGAAAAGGTAATTACTTACCCAAACTTTAATAGGCCAAGACCCTTGATGGCTGTCGGTTCTGGAAAACATTTTCTTGCAAAATCTAGCAACTTTTTGATATCTTTACGAACGAGTTGTGTTATCGTCTTGCGTGATTCCATTATTTCGTTGTTTATGCAGCTATGCTTGAATAAGAATGAGTGTATTGTTGAATTAACCAAGGAGAATTTCAAGACAGAACTTTGCCCTGGCTTGACCAAGAAACTTGCTGTAGAAGCAATGTGTAGCTGAATCTGGCGATTTTGATGTTCTTCAGCTATATACGGTTAGGTGTTGTATCATTATGAGTCATTTTCTACATAGGAGTCGAGTTGAGAAAGGTTTTTCAAGAGTCTTGCCTAGGTGTTCTGATGCTCTACAAGAAAATTTTCCATCCCCCACTTTTAAAGTTTTTCACCATTATTTCGAAGTTTATGCCGATGATTCCTATATTTCATGGGTCTCGAATGACATTTCTTTGTAAGCCCCAAGGGAGTGAATAAATGTAAAAGATGGGTGTCGAAAAATAGTGTTTTGACTATAAAATAATAAAAATATGTAACGTTTATGTTGCCACTTTCAGACAATTAAAAATTATATAGTTTCGGGTTATCGAATATTTTGAATTATTCTGTTAAACAACAAACTAAAATTTCACACATAATTTCTCCAACTTCAAAGTTCAAAAGAATTTTATATTCACATAGAGAAATAAAGATAACTGTGATTGATCAAAGAATGTTGAAATGGTAACATTTTGAGAGTAAAATCTGAATTTTTTTATGAATTTTTGGACAATAGAACTGAAACTTATTTCTTGGGACTTTCTGCAGCATGTTTCCGATTAAACAAAGACTTACAAGAACTGCCTGAGATAAGTCAACGACTTACCCCATGGTTTCCCTTTGAAGGACACGTCTTACGTAATTGACTCATCAAATTTCCAATGTTAGTCGGTTCCAAAGGGCAGCACGATTTTCACCACATTCCTTGTGAACTTCTTTGATTTGTTCTACTGATTTGCAGATACAACTGCAGCTCCAATCAAACGAAGCAATGCACACATTGCCTGTTTCTGCTTTACATTCGCAATCTACATGAAATTGAAAACTTAAAGTCGAAACTTTGAATTTAACACATAAAGTCAAACATTGATTCAGCTAATAGATACTTAGCAGAGAACACCAAAATAATGAAGGAGCAACCAAAGTCTTACACCCGTGAGGTGTCTAATCTATTAAAAGATTGTCTTGTTAAAGACATGGTAATATGGTATATATTGATGTTTCAAACATTGTAATCACAGCAGACCTTAGGTAAAATTACCACAACTCACTCCCAAGTAGACTTCATCTCGTGAGGTAAAACTGGGTTCTTCTGGATGGAGAAAACGATATTATTATCACAAGTTTTCTGCAGAAACAGAAGATGATATGGAGAAAATGAGAAAAAATGGTATGTATAGCATGTTACTTCAACCATTTAACAAGATTCATTTCTTATATATTGGATCTGTCCAGGGTACATATTATGCATTTATTCACACATAAAAACCTTAACCACCGAAAATGTGTGTGTGTGTGTGTTTGTGTGCGTTGAACCAATTTGATTTCCTTTTCCGTAGGTTGAAAGATACACAGTAGGGTTGTGTTGGGTTCATCTTTATCGTTTCCCCTATGTAGTAATCTTGGATTTATATTCGGAAAACTGGTTTTTATTAGTTATTGTATTCGTTCATAGTGTTATCGAGTCTGTTCATGCAGCGCACACATGCTTCCATCTCCATATCAGTCCCTGATGACCGATGAGGGTTCCAGCATCCATGATTTCTATCCATCTGGTGAGTTTTGATCTTAACATCTACCAGATACGTTGAGTTTGATCTTAACATAGTCCATTTGAGCGAATCTGAAAATGCCATTTGTAGGAATTCAAGTGTGATTGCCGGTTGGTCTATACTCCCGGTCCCACTTAATATTTCACCTTCTCACATCAGCACACGTCTCTCTCAATCCAGTTATTCTGATTTTATCTCACCCAGTGAGCAAGAAAAGAATACGAGTAATGTTAAAAAAAGATAGAAAATTACATGTAACAAATCTTTGGATTACATAAAAGAAAACCCATTTATAAAGTTCTCCCAAAAATAGTTAAATAACTACTAGAAGAAAAGGCGCACACTTCAATAATCCAATTCCAATTCTTTATTCTGATTTTATCTCACTAAATGAGGAAAAAATATTAAAAAAAAGATAGACAGTTACATCTAACAAAATCTTCGGATTATCTAAAGAAAACCCAAATATAAAGTTACTAACTTTCTGCAAAAAGAACAAGTAGAAGAAAAAGCTCATATTCCAATCCAATTTTCATTCTTTGTTCTGAATTTATCTCACTAAATGAGGAAAAATTATCAAAAAAAGGTAGACAGTTATATGTGCAAGCTAAATTATACTAACAGTTCTTTCGATTACACAAACATCCCATATATAAAGTCACAAGCTTGCTGCAATAAAAACAAGCAGAAGAAAAGAAACTTCAATGGCTTCAGTTACTTGTACTCTGCTACTGTTGTTATGCTGTTGCTGTTTCTACATTTTGCCATTTGCAGAAGCAGCTAACAATGTGACATATGATAAAAGGTCACTTATTATTGATGGTGAAAGAAAGCTTCTTCTTTCAGTTGCTATTCACTACCCTCGTAGTGTTCCTGCTGTAAGTTTACCTACCTTCCAAAGAATTCGTGATTTTGATTTTTGACCCATTTATAGATTATGGATTTTGATTAAATGCTATTTAGGTTTCTTGATTATGTATTTTTCTTTATTTTTTTTGTAAAAAAGGTGTTATATTGTTGTGTTAGTTGATATACATAGGATAATTTATGTATTTTGGTTATGTGGGTTAGGTGATATTTTTTGTTCCTTTTAATAGAGTATAAATTTTTTTAAATGTTGTAAGTGATGAAATTGGTTGATTGATATGGGAAATTGGGCACATTAACCCTGATATTAGTTGACGTTATTTGTTTATTTAGTATTTTTCTATTATTTTTTGCTTAAAATTGATGAGTTTTAATGATAATTATAAATCTGTACTTTATATTTATTTATTTTTGTTTTGTGGAGAATGAGGAAATTTTGTATGTGTTTGATTGAGTTGGGTTCCAATGGAGATGGAAACTCCAATGTTGAAGGCTGCTGATAAGATTATTTTTCATCTTTAGAATTTAATTTTGAAACTTGAATGAATTATCTTAACTATATATAAACCATCTCTTCCTTTTATCTTAAAATTGTACTCAACAATGTCTAAATACCAAATTACCCCTTCAAATTAATTAACTATTCAATTTTACCAATCAATCATTGATTTATAATATTTATATTTATAACAACCTTCCATTTAAGACTTACGTATCATCTTTAAAAAAATTAACATATCATTCCATTGAACATTTATCTTTTATCTTTTATAAAATGTAAATAAAGATGAAAATAGATCGTTAAACAATATCACTTAAACTTTAAATCGACTTTCACAAACTGTGCATCTATTCATCACCACTGCTATGCTCGGATATACTGCTAGTTTATGAAAGTTATACTTTCATCTTATTGATTTGATGTACAAGATTCTGTTACTATAGGAGTATATATATGAAATTTGACTAATAGTCAAACATTTCAACAAGACTATATTGGTCTTGCCTTTTGTAGTCATGGGAAGTTAGCAACTTTACTTGAAGGTTTTGATGAAATATGAAGCTGCAGTTTTATGGTTTCGTCTAGTTGGAGTGTGTTGTTGAATCCAATACTTCATAAAGTTTAGATTTTTCTCTAAAACTGAGAAATTTTACATGATTCCATGTGAACTGGATTTTATCTAAGAACTCTAATAATATACACAACTTTCTGTTGTGACAGATGTGGCCCGGATTGGTAAAAGCTGCAAAAGAAGGAGGTGTAAACGCGATTGAAACATACTTATTTTGGAATGGACATGAACTATCACCAGGCAATGTGAGTGGCATTCTACATTGCAAATGGATCTAAACTTCAATTTTCAAGACATTAAAATTGCTCGTTTCAAATGTCTAAATTGTGATAAATTATTTATTTTTGTATTTTCTTGATGGCCATTTAGTACTACTTTGGAGGAAGGTTTGATCTAGTCAAATTTGTGAAGATAGTTCAAGAGGCCGGTTTGCTTCTGATACTCAGAATTGGGCCATATATTTGTTCAGAATGGAAATTTGGGTGAGCTGGTGACTATTTATTCAATAATACAATTGTAATACTATTGTAATTTCTAGATTGTGCTTTTTTACTTAAACCGTACTATTTTTTGTTTTGGTTCCTAATGAGTTTCAATAAACTATACAGTGGTATACCTGTTTGGTTGCATTATGTCCCAGGGACCGTCTTCAGAACCAACAATGAACCTTTCAAGGTGTGCAATTCGTTATTGCTGTCATTTAAGTTTCATGAGAAAACTGGTTATTGAGCTAAACGTAAATTTACCTAACTACCCCTAACTGTAATCAACTGATTTTCAAATTCCAAGTATTCAAGTTACAACAATGACTTTGAAAACGCACATCCAAACGCCGTCAAAGTTGAATATTTTTTAGGAAATTCTGATTATTCTTTCGTTTCGTAAATATTAATGGGTATTGTTGGTGGTAAGTGTAGCATTACATGCAGAACTTCACAACTCTCATTGTGAATATGATGAAGAAAGAGAAGCTTTTTGCATCACAAGGAGGTCCCATCATCTTATCTCAGGCAAGTAAAGATTAATTTCTTCTGTTATTTAGCTTCATTTCATATTCTTGGTTATATTATGCAAATCGGTGTCTTAAAAAATAGTTTAGAAGACCACAAAGTCTTGAGTAACCTGGATTTGCTTGCTTAGATATTTTGAGTTTTGAGGTCAGACGGACTATCTTCGTCCTCTCCCTTTTTCTTCTGAACGTGAATTTTTTGTTGATTCTCCACTTATTGTAGGTGGAAAATGAGTATCCCGAAGGTGAGTATGGCAAGGATGGCAAAGCATACGCTCAATGGGCAGCTAAAATGGCTCTTTCTCAAAATACAGGTGTACCATGGATAATGTGTCAGCAGTGGGATGCCCCATATCCAGTGGTAAGTGAGTAAGTGCCCCCATCCTCAAAAAATAAGAAAATGCGTTGAAATGAAATAGGTCATTTTCTGGTACAAGTTGAAATACAGGGTGGGCGGGTGCTTTTTTATCTTGTTCTATTATTTGTAAATAGTTATTGCTTAAATGATGATTCCAAAAAAATATTATTACGGATAAAAGTGTAATAATTATGACCAACTTTTGAAAAGGCCATTTTGTATGTTGTACAGATCAATACATGCAATTCGTTTTACTGTGATGATTTCAAGCCAAGGTACCCAACAATGCCCAAAATCTGGACTGAGAATTGGCCAGGATGGTACGCATTATGCAAGTATAATATTCTTATACTATTTTTGCATCAAATTCCAATTGTCTCTTTAGCCTTCGGTGGCTTTGTTATGGTGGCATAGGTGCAAGTATTCTTGGAGGTCGAACTCCGCATCGGCCTGTTGAAGACGTTGCATTTTCTGTTGCTCGTTTTTTCCAAAAAGGAGGAACTGTACATAATTATTATATGGTATTGTCTTCATGAGCTCTTGATTCATTAATACAATGTTAGTTTTGGTACCATGTTTTTGATCATGGACTTTAACTCTGCCTTTTTCCTGTTGACTTATAGTACCATGGCGGGACCAACTTTGGACGCACTACTGGTGGGCCGTTTATTACCACAAGTTATGATTATGATGCACCAATCGACGAATATGGTTAGCCCATCGAACCCTTCAATAAACCTCTTCTTTGTAACAAAAACTCCATGTGTGTTGTGTTCATTCTCATCCATTGACTTTGAGTCAAACATTCACAAGCTTATTACATTTTAATTACCACTCTTTTCTATTTATCAAATTTCTTCTACTTCTTCACGTAGATTTTCCTTCAAACAACTGAATATATGCACATCAGTTCTTCATGTAGCTTATTTTCTTGTATGGGTGGTAGGGTTACTGAGGTTTCCAAAATGGGGGCACCTTAAGGAGCTTCATCGAGCTATTAAGTTGTGCGAACACACATTGTTAAACAATGAACCAACCTTGATTCATCTTGGTCCTCAACAAGAGGTAGGTTTTCACTCTCCATAGATCTTTTTCCTAGCTGAACTTACCTATTTGACGTTGTTATTATTACAACTTATTGATTGATGCTACTGACTTCATTGCACAAGATTCTACTCTTGTAAACTTGTTGCATGGGTTTCTTAGACATCTGACTGGTAGCAATTAAACAACAGTATAATTATAACAAAATTGTCTTAGGACAAAAAGAGTACTATTTAGATGCTAGTTTAGTAGGGGTTTTTATTTTTTTATTTTTTTATGTTAAGTATATATGTAGTTATTCGTTAAGTAATTTACTTTTTATTTCTTAGGCCGATGTTTATGATGATCAATTGGGAAGTTGTGCTGCCTTTATTGCCAACATAGATGACAAAAATGAGAAGACAGTACAGTTTCGGAATGCCTCATATACACTGCCAGCATGGTCAGTGAGCATTCTTCCTGACTGCAAAAATGTAGCCTTCAACACCGCCAAGGTATTATCTTTTGATATTCTCGTGTTCATGTATTTAGTTTATAAGCAAAATCGAGAGAGTCCATGGTTGAATTCTGAGTGTCCAAACCTGCTATATGAAAAGAAAAGCAGGACACTCAGGTTTTGAATTAACAAGTTATAATTTTAATGGTTAGAGATATTACTTATGACCATCTTAAAGTGTGTGTTAATAATTGAAAACGAGCATCGGAGGCGCTTAGTCGTTATGATCAAAAGTAGTTTGTTTGACCTTAAAAATCCAAATTAACTTTAAACACCTTTTCAAATAGGTTGGATCTCAAACTTCTACAATTGAAATGGTACCAGAGCAGTTGCAACCTTCAACAAGTTCACCACATAAAGACTTGAAAGCAGACAGTTGGGAAATTTTTGTTGAGAAAACAGGGATTTGGGGAGAACCTGACTTTACTTACGACGGCTTTGTGGATCAGATCAATACCACGAAAGATACCACCGACTACCTTTGGCATACAACTAGGTTCGTCTCTATATAAAGAAAACTAGCTTCAAATTTCCTTCTGATTTTATGTAGAGAACTCTTCAAATATTAGTTAAATGTCTAAAAACTTTTGACGAATAGAAGTCAAAACTGAGGGAGGTCACATTTTTCTTGCAGAGTACAAGTTGTCGAGAATGAAGAGATTTTGAAGAACGGAAACAATCCAATGCTCCTTATTCAATCAAAGGGCCATACCTTTCATGCCTTTGTGAATGGTGTACTTCAAGGTGGTATGCTCAAGATACATTATTCAAAAGTCGATTATTACTATGCAAAAATTATACTTTGAACTTTGGTTTTCACTCGACAGATGATAAATTTTACACTTGAGTAATCTTTTCCATGATGTACTTTGTCCTTCTCAGATAGTGCAGCTAAAGAGAGTACTGTTTCGCCATTCAACTTTAAGAGTCAGGTTTCTTTGAAGGCAGGGGAGTATGAAATTGCTATTTTGAGCATGACTGTGGGCCTCCAAGTAAGTTAGTCATTTTATTCTTTTTAATATGATGAAAAAAGAAATAAGATTGTGATCGCGGGTCTCTTGTTAATAGCATGCAGGAGCATTTTATGAATGGGTTGGAGCCGGTTTAACCAGTGTAAAACTTAAAGGTTTACAGAATGGAACCTTGGACTTGTCTAACAGCACATGGACCTACAAGGTACACTCCTCTTATCTATATAACATCTGACTGTTAAGGGTCAAAGTAATTACTTTTGAACTTCAAAATTCACGGAACTTTTTTGTAATGCATACAAATTAGTAACAACTAACAACGATTGACAACGATTAAGATGGAAATACTGTTCTTCCTGAAATTTGACTCTTTTTTTTTCATTTTTTTGCAGATTGGGTTAGAAGGCGTTCATCTTGGTCTATACGACAGTGGTGCTTCAAAAAGTGTCTGGATATAGGTTTCCAAACCACCTAAAAATCAGCCGTTGACATGGTACAAGGTATGCAACATAATGGGAATGTATGAAAAGCGCTTACATTCTCATTTCAGCCTATTTCCGACCATTTTCTAGGAACTATTTTGTTTACACACTGTAGTTTATAAAAAATAAATCGTGTCATCTAAGCAAGGATGACTTATTATTGAATCTTGTAGGCTATTGTGGATGCCCCACCGGGAGATGAGCCCGTTGCACTTGACATGATTCACATGGGAAAGGGCTTGGCATGGCTAAATGGGGAACATATCGGAAGATATTGGAACCGTAAGGCTCCAACCGATAAGTGTGTCAAAGAATGCGATTATAGAGGCAAATTCGACCGCGAAAAATGCAATACACGGTGTGGAGAACCGACACAAAGATGGTAAAATTATCCTCTTGGTCCCACATATATAACAAGAACACTGATAATTATAGGCGATTATAGAGCAAAAAGTACACCGTTGATCCAAAGAAGCAAACTTGCATTATCACATAAAGATGGCTATTTTATCATTATAATAAGTTTTGATATTATATTATTCATGTCCGTCAGAATATGCAGTTTTTTCTAGTTTGACCTCAAAAGTCAAAGTCGTGTACATTGTTTAGAATGATCAAATGGTTATCCCTCAGTCTATATTATCATGTGTTTCTAATGAAATTTTCATCCTAGGTACCATGTTCCAAGATCTTGGTTCAAGCCATCAGGCAACGTTTTAGTAATATTTGAAGAGAAAGGTGGAGACCCGACTCAGATTAGATTCTCTAGACGGAAATTATTCACTCTTTCAAGTGTCAACTTTATTATTTTTCAAAGTTCAAAAGAATGTTATATTTACACAGAGAAATAAAGATAACTGTAATTGATCAAAGAATATGGAAATGATAACATTTCGATCTGAGATTTCTTATGAACAATAGGAGCTTTGGATCTTGGACCACAGAAGTGGACTTTTTCTTGGGACCCTTTCGGCAACATTTTTACGTTTAAACATGAGTTGCAAAAACTGTCCGAGATAGCTCAATGACTGTGATCATTCCCTTGGTAGTCGTTTGAGTTGCAAAAACTGTCCGAGATAGCTCAATGACTGTGATCATTCCCTTGGTAGTCGTTTGAAGGACACGTGTACTTTTACGTAATTGGCTCATCAAATTTTCAGTGTTGGTCGGTTCCAAAGAGCAGCACGATTTTCACCACATTTCTTGTGAACCTCTTTGATTCTTTCTACTGATTTGCAGATTCCGCTGCAGCTCCAATCAAAGGAAGCAATGCACACATTGCCTGTTTCTGCTTTCCATTCACACTCTACATACAGTTGAAAATTTTGAAGTCAAACTTTGACTCTCTTCTAATAAAAACGTAATAGAAGTACATACCCGGAGGGGTCCCACAACACATGTTCCGATCATCGATATGCTCAACATCGAGACCAATAAACCAAGCACCAAGTGACACATCTTCATTCGCATACTTGTGCAGTATTGGCCTGCATTACTCAAATTCATATGAAACTGATATTTCGGTATTTACATATCAATCAAACCGAAACCAAGATTCTTGTTAAGGATATTTGTGACATAGCATGACTACTCATATGTGGCAAATATTTCAGAATTCTTACTGATTGGTGGAGATGTATGCAGCAAGATCATTTGTAATAGCATAAATCTGTCCGGTCGCATGCCAAAAATATTTGTTTCCTTCCTCTCCAAATTTCCAGTATTCAGGTTCATGGTACTTGACATCTCTACAGAACGCGAAACATACATACATCCATTTCAGAATGGGAAAAAAAAGTTTTAAATTTATAAAACAAAAGGCTTGTTTTGGTTCAGCAGCTTAGGTAAATTTAGATGATTGACTAATTTATAGAAAAGGAACCCATTATATAATCACTATTTATACAAGAGTTAAGCTATGGTGAAATTACTTTTGAGAAAGAACCGGACCAGATTTCATGCATCCTATATAGACCCTGGGCTTTGATTGATGCCTGTCAAGAGTTGAAGCTAACATGCCTGCAAAATGATGATAATGGGTAAATTGGGTAATTTTAGCTCGAACTTTTTTCAAGAAATAGGAACCTTAAAGTTGATTAGAAATCGCAGATGAAAGGTTGCAACTTTTATGGGATGGAGGGAGTAGATACCCAAATTGACATGAACGTCATCATCCACTTTGACATAGAACTTTGCATCCCAATTGGCGTATGCAGTAGCAAAGAATGTTCTTGTTTTGGCAGTTAACCCGTGATACCCTTCAACATGTTTCTGCAGTGATGCTAACATCAGATAGTTTCAAGTTTGAGCTCAACGAAAATTGAAATCAAGTAAATAAGTATTGAGCTTACAAGCCTCAGAAAGTCCTTATGTTGCGATTCCTCAGAGTCAATGGCTCGATCTAATATGCTTTTAGATGTCACACTGCAAAAAAAAGAAAAAAAGACTAAATATGTTAGATTATGTTATTTACACACAATCTATTGTTCTTAAGAAAATGCATAACATTACATTTTGCAACATCTACTAGAAGAAGATGAAAGATCAATCACCTATGACCAATTATGAAACGCACAACAATACCCTTTTCTTTCTCGAGCTGAATTAACTTTTCACCTGGTCAAGGACAAAAAATCACAGATTATTAGTCCGGTATACAAAATTTGGCCGAGGTGGACAGAAATTAGATCATGTTTCAAGACATGTACTTCAGGAACAATTATTAACTAAAATACATTTCTTAGAGCATAATATGACTGCCGATATACTTTCTTTTCTCATTTTAATATAGTTAAAGATTAAAGTTACCCCTAGGCATCCATGTTTCTCTAACCGAATCACGCCTTCTTCTGCTACTAAACGCGGTGTTAATCCCAATAACCGCAAATGCTTTATTCCTTTTTATGTCCTCAGAAATAGTCTTATTTGCTTGCAATTTTCCATAGTTAACTTTCTGGGGTGAACTTTGGACACTAGGGAGCTCCATCCGCAGCTTTGAAATTGAGTTTTCAAGTGATCTGATACACCAACAATGATCAATTAGATTTACTATTAGATCATCTCACTTGTAAAGAACATTTAGTTATGTTTGAATATGCAATTTTCACGAGATCAAAATATTTACCTTATTGCTTCATCAGATTTGTGAATTGCTCCCAGTATATCATTATACTGAATCACATTCCATCATTACCACATCAATAACAACATCATGAAGAAAACGGAAGAAAAAAAACGAAAAACAGAATATCAATAAAATAGGTGATTATGAACAACTTAACCTTATTTGTCATGCAATCATCGGAAACAATCTTAATTTCTTGTTCTCGTCGACGCAAAATCTTTCCTTCTATATCGACCGGAGCCCACACCCTGCAAAATTGATCAAAACCAACGATCACCATATCGAACAATTGTCAGTTTGGGGTTCATTAATGATTAAACATGAAATGAGACCTGTTGGTGAAGAACATGCCAAAAGCAAAACTGAAGATGCTGAAAATGAGTATCCATTTGGGTGACACTTTCCGACCACTGTTTTTCATTGTCTTATGTTTCTGTTCACGCACAAAGTGGAACAAAGCATAGATTTATAACAAAACATCAAAATGTTTGTGGATTCATCTGCACCGTTAATAAATCCTTGTTTTCCTAACTGTATTTCACAAAACATGAATAATTCTTTGTTCACGAAAACACAAATCTTGACTTTATTAATTATTATATGACATTTTTTTTTACCATTTTATGTAAAAATAATAGAGGCAAATTTATTATTATTGTACCTTTGATAAAAGTAAGGTTATACTTGCTATGTTCTAAACCAAATAGACAACATTACTCTATTATTTTGGGATGTTTAAAGACATACGACATACCTAACAATTATCGTGTAAGTTATGATTTTATTGATTGTTGTATAAGCAAATATTACTCAAAACGAGTATATAGCGATCACAAGTTTTCAATCATCATTATAAAAAGAGTAAACTCCATTAATGGTGAGTGTGATTTACACAAATCTACAAATAAACATTTCTCAACATTTTTTCCGTGCTATCAGCCCAAAAGATTCAATTTTGTCTCGTAAATAGTTCATCCGCCACTTGAGATGACAAAATATCTTTTTTGCAAGCTATTCATTATTGTTAAATGAAAAAATAATGAAGAATTAATACTTTTCATAATGGGATTTGTATTCCTTACGGATATATACATGTCACACATATTAAATATTAGATTGTCTAAATGTCTAATCATATGCCTTCACAGTTAGCAAATACCCCCACTTGTCCTCATTTTATGGCATAAAATGAACAAAATTTTAATTCTTAATTTGAGTTCCTTCAAATAACTGCCATTTCTCTCCATGACAGTAATCACTATAGTAGTGCAAGCTTCCAACTGCATCCAGGAAACAAAACAAAGAAAATAAGGATATAGAATAATTAAGATTCATACAAATGGAAAGTAGCACGGATTGTCACCTGAAAACAGAACTTTCAATAAAGACGATAACAGCCCCCCTCACGTACCACGCTCCGTTCTCTAAGGCACTCAACTACCATGGTACTTGCTTGCCATGGTGTGGTTGCAAAAGGTTCATTAGAAAACAGCAACATTTTGGCAATGTAGTTTCACCTTTTATAAGGTTTGATATGATACTTCTTGTGTTCTGAAGAAAACGAGATTGATTCATCATCAAGTTTTTTCTTCAATCTCCTCCATGTTCTCAACATATCAGACTGTATCAACCCACTATATAGCGTCTCAAAAGTCACCTTTTGTGGCAAAATCCCTTTTTCAATCATTTCCACAAAATATTCACACGCCTCTCTCCACTTTCGCTTTTCACAAAGTTCATGAACCAACAACGTGTATGAATCCAAATCCAGTCCCACCCCACTACCCTTCATATCGTCCCAAATCTCTTTAACAAGGTCGAGCCGGTTCAACCTCATAAACATCCTCACAAGAATGTTATAAGTGTGCCTGTCAGACAAAGAAACAGAATCGTTTTTTATTTTTCTATACAACCTCAAAGCACCATCGACATCTTTCCTACCCCTAAATTCCTTAAAGAAACAGTTATACGTCGTAGCAGACGGGGTAACACCGTTGTGCACCATTTCATCAAGCAACTTTTCGCCATCTTCGAGACGTCCACATGAACAAAGACATTTCACAACAGAGGTATACGAAACTAATGATGGATTAATGCCTTTATCCTTCATTAATCGCAACTTCTCAAGGGTAAGATCTGGCTTATGTGCCCGACTATAAACATGTAACACAATTGAATAACTAGTTACATCCGGGTCTATACCTCGTTGACGCATCTCATTAAGAAGGTTCTCTGCCGCTTGGATTGTTCTCTCAAATCGAGTATCAGGGTGTAGACTAGACCTCCGACATATCCCGTTTAAAAGAACATTGTAAGTAACCACATTCGGCTCGATTCCACCATCTAACATCTCTTTAAGGAACTTTTCTGCCATCTTAGACTTGTTTATTTTACACCACCCATATATCAAGATTGTGTACATCTTTGCATCAGGCTGGAACCTCCAGTTCTTCCATTTATTAAACATCTCTGTGGCAACTTTTGGATAACCATATTTACAAAGTGTATCGAAAAGAAAATAGAAGTCATCGATAGGTTGTTGGTCAGAATCACTTACCACAAAACAACCCATATCATCAAACGCACGGATAGCCTGTCTAGTCAAACCAGCAGATATATGCCGACGAATCAGCACATAAAAAGTGGTGGAAGTTGGATTGACACCATTTTGGTCCATTTCAACGATTAACTGCCAAGCTGCATCAAATTGTCTGACTTTACCCAAAATGTCAATCATAAGATTGTACGCAGTGGAGTCATGAGAGTAGTGAGGTTGATCTTTAGCCCAAGAGAAGAAAGCAAAAGCGATTTTCGAGATATTTTTTAGACGAATTAGTGTTTGGTGGACGAGGATTGACGAAATCTTGATGCCATTGAGTTGCAAAGAGGACTCCATGGTGTGGAACGGGTTATGGTGCTGGATAAGCATTTGAGAAATCAGATCAGCATCACTCGATGATACGAGTGAAGGAAGTGAAGGTTTTGTTACATTTTCTGTTTCTGCTACAACATCTTCGGGTTCAAAAGTTGAGAATGAAGAAACCAAACGGAACTGCGATAAACTGAATTTGATCCAAGAGTGGCTCAAACTCAGTGCCATTGACCGAATTTTACCCGAAACTGTCGTGCTCCGCAAAGTAGCAGACAGCAACAAAAACAAACTAGAACAAATCTAACCTAGAAAAAAATCATCGTTATTGGATGACATATTTCTACATAATCTATATAATACTGTATATACCCTAGAAAATGAGCATAATAACCAATAATTATGTAATTTAGATTCATTTAGCAGCCAGTCCTTAGTTAATTCACAATGAAAATGTAAGCAAATCATGAAATGCAGCAGAAAACTGCTCTTGATTACTAATAGCAAATCTGACGATAAATAGGAATTAAATTTGATATATTTCGTAATGACTCACTGTGTAATAAGATGAACGAAGTATTGACTGGAGTAAACGGCGGAGATGGCTGACGACGACGGAGCGAAGGGAAGACGAGGACGACAAGGGTTTTGTTGTGGCACGAAATTCACATTTTCAGGGTTTTGACTTTACTTTCAGTTTTGACGGTTTGCTACTTTTTACCGAAATTAAACATTTTGTAACATATTGAATTGGAAGGCATGTTATCGAAACTAATTTTACTTTCTATTTTATTTTATCTTTGATTTGAATTAATTAATTATATTTTGATTTGATTGTACATGATTATGATTATTATATTTAAAACCATGATCATAATAACATCTTGGTTTAAGAAATACGAATTATTAGTATGTAAGTTTACGAATATAATAAACAAATTAAAACCCTTTTTTAATTATTACTCGTAATACTTATTGTATGATGCTTTCTGGAAGAAAAAAAATACATATCTTGTTCTTGATAGGATATGAGAAGTATGTAAGAAGTAATTTGAAAACAAAAAAGATATACTTTTTATGTTTTCACTATAAATGGCTATAGTTGCTCTTGTTTATATAAATACATTTGCATTTTATAGATTTCAGTTTACAAATATAAAATTCAAAAAGATTAAATATTAAGATTCACAATAATCTTTTCACTATTTTAAGAATAAAAATCATTTGGAGAATTTTGCAAGTTTTAAACCATGTGAAAAACATGTTAATATGTGAAACAGGCTAACAATCACTTCAAAAATGCAAATCCGAACACCCTGCATATGCAATCAAAGTTATCATCAAAAAGACCAACTCACTGGTCTTTATAAAGTAGAAACTGAGTTTTGTACAGTGGAACATGAACCCAACCAAAAAATGAGTTACTATTTTCACCATCAGTGAACATAGATAGGGGTAGGGATTAGTTTCCACGAAAATACTCAAGGTTTTCATTCAAACATTCAATACCCTGTTGAAATCATCAGCAACATCATCTAAATCTATGGTTTCTGTTGCACCTCTTTTCGGCATGCAAAGATTACGGAGCTCTGAATTCAACTCGGCAATCTGTTTTCGTATCTTCTCTCCGTTGTCCCCTAACCTTGCCACCATTGCCTGTATAAATTACACGAAACAGAATACTTGTTCTAAAAATCAATAGCGCAGACAAGCAACTTTCATTTGACAGAACGGAAAACAGAATTGAAAGCAGTTATGACTTTGTGTGTCTTTTCTTGTGTGAGGGTAAAGTTGTCAAGAACATAATAGGTCGCAAATTACTTTAGTACCTTGGCTTGATAACTAGTGTATTTAAGGCATTAGAGCAATGTCACAGGTGTATAAAGATTGAGAAAAGCGAACAATATACAAAGCAAGCAAAGCTTAGTTTGCTTGTAGATCAAAATTAGATGATACCTTGTTTGCATAAATTTGAGATAGGCGATTGATTTGTTGTTTGATTTCTGATTCGGTTAATTTGCTGGAAATACTTGAGGAGAGATTCTTCCTTTGCACAACAACATCCTTCGGATTAAACGCAAACTGAGCACTGTTTGAAATAAAGACTACCATTTTAAAAAATTAAAACAAAATATTTAAAGAAGTATTGACATCGTGAGAAACGTACGCATCCACGTTTGGTTCTTGTGAGGAACGTGAAGATGAGTTGCCCACATATATTGATTGCCTCATCCTATACAATCATTCAAGGGTGTATTATGATGAAACAAATGCTAAAAAAGTGGAACACATTGAGATTCTCATATAGCAATACTAAAAGGTAGAAAAAATATTTACCTTGTCAGTTCTTCGTCTTGTACATCTTGCACAGGGGCAGTTTTAGAGAAAAGCAAACTGTGGTGACTAATGCCAGCGATACCCAAAGATTCCAAAAATTGTGTGTGAGCTTTAAGAGATAAATCCCTATGACAAAGAATAAAACTAAGTTGGTTATACTAATTAGATTAAAATCAGCATTATAATCATTATTTTTGATGATGTAATTTACAGAATAATGGTAAGAAAGAGCAGTTATTCTTCAAAATATCCAAAACTAATCATTTAACAATGCAGCTAGAGAGCTTATTTCTGATAAAAATTAAATAAATAACCAATTGTTAGAAAAATTACGAACATTTTGTGTTCACTGTCATGCTCTTCATACAACTGTTGCTGAGTTAACGAAACATCAAAACCGTGCTTGGGAAGGCTGAAAAGCTCCCTAAGATCCTGAGATAACAAGCACACATCAATAATGTTTCCCAAAAATGAATAAGAGAATAAGAATACTAAAAATATCCAATATTTCTGTATTCACCTGTTGACTGAAATAGCGAATTTGTTCCTTCTGTTCAGTAGCACTTCTGAATAAACCCCCTTTGTATATCTGTAGCAAGAAAATTGGCAATCAGATGTGACATACGAGAAGCATCTTACAATAGAATTGGATCATATTTCACCTGCTTCCTGTATATCTTTTCTTCAACAGTGCCACAAGTCATTAAGCGGTATACAATAACATCCTTCTTTTGACCAATACGATATGCACGATCAACACTTTGATTATCAGTACTGCAAAGAAAGAAAAAGAATCAGTGTTGATGGATATAATAAAAACAATTCTTCATATCTAATAAAATCAATACCAACCTCGGGTTCCAAGCTGGATCAACCACAATGACACGGTCTGCCTTAGTAAGGGTAAGTCCCAAACCACCAACTTGAGAGGTCAAAAGAAATATTGGAGCTCCAACACCCTCTTGAAAATCCTGTTATAAAATATCATGTCATGATTATAGCAATTAAAATAAAAGCAACAAGTTACTAAAGATTAATTACTGACATTCACGATCTTTAGCCTGTCACTGGCTTTGGTAGTACCATCGATACGCAAGAACTTGTAGCCTCGGATATTAAGAGTTTCCTATGCACAAGGGAAGACCAAATAAAATTAGAAAAATAATACTCCGTATATACTTTAAAATCAACAACTGTAAATTGAGGCGGGAAAAGGATACGTGAGTTTAATTGGGTAATGGGTCAGGAGTCAGGACATACGGGTTGGTTTGGGTCGTCCCAAAACACCTTTTGTCCCCAAAAAATACTTTTTTTTCCTGTGAAGAGATAGTGTGACAAAGATTACCGAAGTTAGATTATTTCAACAAATATTTATATGTTTGAAAAAATGCTCTAGGAGATTTTATGCATAAAGAATATACTTCAGGTACTTTCAAGTTTCAACCCATTTAGCCTCTTCTTCTTAAGCTATATTTTAAGCTTGCTAAATAAACCCAATAAAGATCTCAATCAACCCATTCATAAGCAATTGGATCAAAGTTGCCTTCTCTGGATATTGAAAACAGTACTAGTGCAAAATAAAATCATGAATATAATCAAAAAAATTGGAACGAACCTGAATAAGATTAAGCATTTTGCGAGTCTGGGAAAAGATAAGAACATTATGACCTTCTGGAATCAGCTTATCCTGAGAATTCAACAATAATATCTATCATGCTTGATACTATAAAGCACACACATTTAACTGATTGAAAACGCGCAATATTCTAACCAGCAAAGATGCAATAAATGTGATCTTGCATGAAAGATTTTCATTATGTTCCCCAATGTCATATTTCTCTGCAACATCTGCTATGTGCATTGCTAATTTTTCAGCAACCCCATGATCTTCCTGATTTACAACCGCTTCCATTCCTTCTAGCACATCTTCAGCAGCTCTCTTTGTTAGCAGAAGTGGATGATCACATATCTTTTTCAATATCTAATAGATGTACCCGAAGCAAATATATAAGATGATAATGATGTGATACCCTATAGAATACATATGTATGACGAAAGAAAAGTAAATGATAAACAGACTAAATACCGTCAGAGCAGCCAGAGGTGACCCATCAAAGGCTGAAAGAACAATCTCACTATTCAAAAATGCTCCGTACAGTTGTCGCTGTATCCAAATGAGATGAGATTTTAAAGAAACACATGCCAAAGGAATCAAAGAAGCATATCTTAAAATGATCATTGCACATGCTCACTACCTGGACACTGGATAATTTTAACCACACAATAATCTCATTTTTCTTAGAAAGCTTGGCTGTATTCGTACCACCATCTTCACGAAACACCTCATTTTTTAGTCGACGGAGAAAATAGGGCTGAATGCATTTTCTCAAATCCTGTTTGTAAGTAAGAATAACAATTATTAATCTTAATATGAAATTTTCATTATAACTACGTAGTATTGTATCTCAGGCACACAAAAATGTAACAGTTAAAACCTTGAACAGAAAACAGCAACTGTTACGTAACCAGAAACTCATGATCAGTATACAGTCAAATATGCCATTTTAATAGACTAAAATTATCAATTACCTTCAAAGGATTATTGGCATAATATCCATGGGAAAAAAAATTAACTTTGAATAAGATACACTCAAAGAAACCAAATGAACCATAACCTGTGCAACAGCTGAACCAATACGTTTATCTCTGTCAGATGCATTCTTGTCATTTCCACGGAGGATGGCAGCTTCATATTTGTCCTTAAAACTGGAGAAACAAAATACAACAAAAGGATGAGAAAATAAGACAAAGAACCAAAAAATAGCAGCAATCCCAAACTGTTTTTAACAAAAACACCGATGAAAGCTTACCATTTCTTGTCACCCAAAAGCTCTGGACAGCAGAAATTAAACAAAGCCCACAATTCCTATATTACAAAAAGTGGATTTATTTCAAACTGCTCTGTCATTTGAAATTAACTATTGTGTATAAATCAATAACATAATGCATAATCATCAAGCTGCGTACCTTTAAATTATTTTGCAGTGGAGTGCCACTAATTATTATACGATGAGCACAGGGTATAGCAAGCAAGCTTTTAGCCCTTTGTGTACTAGGATTCTTTATGAGATGCCCCTGTGTTTAGTTCAAGATAATGAATAATTAGTATGTTCGGAAGAAATCAATCGACTGATGTGTTATCGCTACCTCTTTTTGACAAAAAGCAAACTATATAAACAACAAGCATCATGTAACAACCATCAACGGGTATAAATGGGTTCGATGAAACAGGCAACTTTTGTAAGAATGGAAATGGATCAATCAGGGTTGCCCCCAACAAACCCTTTTTGATCGTATTAAAAGATCACGACAACAAAAAATGAGAAAACATTTTGATTGGCTTCTAAACCCTTTCCTTTCCAGCTGAATTGTTTTATTCGACTCATTAGACCCGATATATGAATAATAGGTAAATGGACATAACTAACAACACAACATACCTCGTCAAGAATCATATAATCCCATGTCACAGCATCCTCATCCATCTCATCATAGTCTCCAGACAGAGATTTGACATTATTACGGACAATATCGTAAGTTGTAAGCAAAACACCCTTATCCTACAGGAGTACAAATCAAAGAATACTGGTCAAATAAATTACTTGTATAACTATAAAACCCTAAATATAAGCAGTTGAGTCAAAGACTACCTGGAGTATGTATTGGAGCTCATACTGTCGAGCTTTTACACAAGTCCCAAAATATCTGAAAAGTACATGAAAATATTTAATGGTTTCTAGAATGCGCAACCATGGGCAGATTATATTGAAAAAGCAAACATCGTTTATCTAACAAACTCACTCTCTTGTCTTTCTCGAAAGACCAACCACACCTAGTTCTTTCATCCAATGGGGTAATAGTGTTTTGGGAGCAACAACCAATACCCTTTTTACCAAACTCGAATGAAATAGGCCCGCCAAAAATCCACAAATCTGAAATGACATGAAAAGTTAGAGTGATTATACCTTTGTATACATCAAAATAAGAGTACAAGTGCTTACCTGCATCGTCTTCCCAAGGCCCATATCATCACCCAAAATGCCACCCTTCCCTTTACAATGAAGGGACCAAAGCCACTTCAAACCTTCACGTTGATGAGGGTATAGCATATTTGCAATCTTACTAGGTAATGAAAAATTGAATTTTGGGTTACTGAGAGAAAATGATGCTTCATCTCTCGAAGCAAGGTCACTTGTCCCATCTTTTAAGGTATAAACCTTGTTAGAAACATTAGATACCAAAGTTGATTTCCCATGCCTACTCTCCACCTTTTGGACAAACTTTTGGCCACTGGTAACTACACAATCATCGTCATCATCATCTTCATAAGTCTCGTATTTTGGAGGACGACTGAAACTTTCATCAGATACAACTTTTCCTACCTGATGCTTAACATATTTTTCCTTCAGTGATATATCAGACTGGTTAGATGCAACAGAAAATGAACTGTTTCCGACATCTACTGGTTTGAAATTTTCAGCCGGCTTCTGTTGATTAAACTTTTCTTTTACAACCGAATCAGAGGAACTTGAAAGCTGTTTGCTTGGACGTTTCCCCTTTTCAATTGATAAAATCTCAAACCTTGAGCTTAAATTGCTTAAAATATCTCTAATTTCATCACCACCATCATGTTCGATCTCAGTATTCTTTACAGGACTAGGAGAGTCAAATTCAGAAAACGTAGCTGAGAAATCTGACTCAACATCATGAAATCCACCTTCTTCCTCTTCATCATCTTTTACCGCAACCTTACAGAGCCTCCTCCGTCCCTGTAGCTTAACTTTCTGATGTTCCTCCCCTAATGCAATCACAAATACATACAATAAATCAATCGAACTTCAAACTATATACATTACAAAGGATAAAACTTAAAAGAATAGTAAATTACCATGCTGAGTATCAATGTCATCCACAACAGAACTTTCAGCTTCCGGAGCAGTTGATACTTCCTCTTTATTCATAACTTCCGATTGCAATTTCTCTTCTACATTTCAAAAAAGCAACAAAATCGCATAAGACATAAACCATTATACATCAACAACATACAAATCTGTTCACTGTCATTTCATGTTTCCTCAAGTACACTAATCACGTCAATTACAGCAACTAAACACATATATAGCTCCACAAATAAAGAGACACACATACCAGCAGAAGAGTCACGTAAACCAATGGTATCAGGTTCATCATGTGCTGCACTATGTTCACCATCATCATCATCAGCCTGTTCCATAGACGAAATTAGGGATTTTGGTGCTGCAATTCAAGTTCAGATGCCAAATTAGGGTTTAGTAATTTTCAAATACCGACAAAATAGTCATCTACGTATAAATATTCTTACGTGAAGGAGAATCGAAATCGGTGATATTGAAAGACGGAGCATCGTCGTCCTCATGTCGTTCACGATTCTTCACTTCTGTAATTAAAAAAAGCTCATGTAATTAAGTCAAATAAAAAGTCAAAAACTAGGGTTTAAGATGTGATTACAGATGAAAATACCTGATAGAAAAGTGTAAGCAGTGGATTTTGAATTAGAAGCAGCGATGAATCGATTGTGAAGTTGATTCAAACTCATGGCTTTCTTTGATGATTCATCTGCCATTTTTCTGTACTTTCGCACATACACACACGCACAAACTATGTGTTTTTTAATCAACGAGAGAAGAAAGTTTAAAGTTTAAATGGTATTTTTTTCCCGCTTAGGTTTTGAATTCACTAATTACTAATTTTTTTAATGAGAATTTCAAACTCTACGAATCTACTCATGATCGTTTTCATCTTTGCAGAATTGAAATCGAAAGATATGATCGAAATTGTAAAATCTTATTAAAATATCATTATATATCTAAAGATATCCAAATTTATGTAGAAAACTAATAATCGGAGAAATTAACGTAACATTCAGACTTTTATGTTACAAAAATGATGCAATTTGTCAACACATTTTAGTGGAATGATAAACATACTAAAATAAAATATAGTAGTAATGTAGCATAATACAATTACACCACTAGTCATAATAACTTTAAGAGTATACGAGCCTACGAATGAAAATTAATAATCAAAGATATCAATTGGAACTTCAACCATCGTTTTTTGGAGTTTTAAACTCTTTTTTTAATTTGAGAACTGACAGATTGAATTTGAAAACAAATGCATGTGGTAACTTTTGAGCTAAGATTAAGCTTCGAACTATCGCTGTGAGCCATATAAAGATTTAATCAATTGCAAAAATCAAAAATAAATAAATAAAAGTTAGATCAGATCGTTCACCGATCCTACGATTTTACGTGCGATCCTACGATCTTACGTGCGATCCTACGTTCTTACGTGCGATCCTACGATCTTACGTGCGATCCTACGATCCTATTGCGATCTTACCTCCTGAGCGATCCTACTCCGATCATGCACGTTTTCGCTTGGTAGGATCGTATAATCGTGCGATCTTAAGATCAAGATCGCGATTTTGACAACCTTGCTCAAAAGAATACAAACAGGTGTGTTACGGAGTATTTACTTTTTTAAAACAAAAATGATCGGTCCATAACCCGAGCCGCATACCCGATTAATGACTTGTTGTATTCCGTACTTTGCAAGAAATGTAAAGTTTGATTAAAAATTTAAAATACTATGTATAAAATGGTGGGGTTGAGCAGCCACTTTATGACAGCATGGAGAGCAAATTTTTGACCAAACAAAATGTGACACCTGTGGACCTGCTCGAATAATTGACCAAAAATTTGTCCGGTCAGAAAACCTAGAGAGATGCAAGATGCAATGAAAAATAATATGCAGTGAAAAAAATAAAATGCATTGACAATTTCACTAACACATCATTACTTCATACAAAATAAAATTATTTGATAAACTTCTTAATTTCACCAACACATTCATCAATTTAAATATACAAATGCTTCAATTTCAGCATGTTTCTAGCTTAACCGACTTCAATTTAGTAGATTCCTTCATTACACTTTCTTTAACTGTTTTATCTACAAAATGAATAACAAACATAAGACAACTTACACTATAAGCAAGCTACAAAAACACATAAAAATGCTAAAAAAATATAAAATGCATTAACAATATATAAGATGCAATAAACAAGCATTAGTAATTTCTCGAATTCAAGTATAAAATCAAGCTGCATAAACACATAAAAAATGTTAAAAACACAAAATATAGTAACAATATACAAGATGCAGTAAACAAGTAATATTAATTTTTGGATTTCAAGTATAAAATCAAGTTTTACAATTACAAAAAATGCTAAAAAATATATATAAAATGTTGTAACAATATACATTATGCACTAAACAAATACTAGCATAATTTACATGAACTGCAATTAAAATGTCGTAGTCTAAAATGCAGTAGAAGAAATATAAAATACAGTAGAAGAAATGTAAAATGTAATCAATAAATGTAAAATGCAGTACAAGAAATGTAAAATGCAATACAAGAAATGTAAAATTCAGTGAATTTTTTTCAGATTTAATTTTTAAATTAACTTTTTAGATCTAGATCATTCCACAAATTCAAACACATATCTAACATTTAATACACTAAATAACTAATCAAATATCATCATTCACTATCAATCAAACCTAGATATATTATTTCAACAACAATATCACTCATATATACACTAAATCTATAAAACCTAACATAAATAAATTATAAAAAACACTTAAAATAAACATCAAAGTTATCAGATCTAACAACGAACCTTCTGACCCGTCGTCGTTGTCATGTGGTGGTGGTGGCGTTGGGGCGGTGAGAGTAGAGGGAGACAGAGCAGAGATGAAGAAGAAGACCACGGTTGGTTACGTCCGGTGGAAGCCTGTTCACCAACGGTGGTGGTTCACGGTCACGACGACAGTGACGGTGGTGGTGAAAGATGACGGTTGTGTGTTGTTTAGCTTCTTTCTTCATCGTTTTTAAAAAAATCAATGTGAATGATTTAGTATGTATAAAAAATGATTTGAATTTGGTGTGAATGTGTGAATTTAGTGTTTGGTAATTATGTGTATTAGTGTTTGTTTATGTGAAACTTGAGAAAGTGTGAAAATAGAGAGAGAAAGTTATCCGACCGGAAGTCTGACCAAGAGAATGGATGGAGATAGTTTGTGAAATTTACACTTTAATCCCTGATCTCTTACAAATTAAATTGCAATTCAGTCCCTCCGTCAAAAATAATTGCAAACTAATCCATTGGGTGACATGGCATGATATGGACTGTTAATTGATGGAAGGGACAACTAAGATTTTGCTACTCTTCCTGCCCCTCATATGGGGCCAGCAACTCTGATCCCAATCATGTATAAATGTTCCTATTTATGCTCGACATAAATAGATATAGTTATCAATCCGTCCCATTATAAGTGTCCACTCTAAATTTTCACAAAGTATTAAGAAATCTCACTGACTTTACTTTCCACTAATAAAATATCATTCTTTCCCACTAAAATCTATTTTAATTGGTTGAAATATAAAGTGGACAACTATAATAGTACAACCCAAAAGTGAAATGTAGACACTTGTCATGGGACGGAGTGAGTAATAGTTTTGTTATTACAATAGAGCCTCTATAATTTAATACTCGATAAATTAATAACCTCGATAAAATTAATAATTTGTTCGGTCCCAACTTGGGACCAGTACAAAATTGGACCCCAATCGATAAAATAATATTTTTTTTGAAATCCCAATGTAAATATATTGGTCACAGCGAAACTATTATTAATAATTACTAAAATATTCCAAAATTATAGGCTTGTCTAGTAAAAAATGAATCTATAGTTACTTGTTTTTTTGTGAAATTCAAATCTATATTGAGTTTATCTTTAAATCTCATTATTGCACTTAAGAGTTGAGGCATTGTATTCTCGTAAACAAAAAGTTGTGAAGAGTTGAGGTTCTTGTTTCTATTTTATTAGGTAAAGTGAATGAATATGGAAATTTTGAAGGTCGATGCATTAATTTGAAAGTTGCTCACGAATATAAGCCAACTCTTTAAATTAATAATTTATTATTTTATCGATATAATAATATCTCGCTAAATTAATAAAATATCCCGGTCCCAACATTATTAATTTGTAGAGGTTCTACTGTATTCGGTTTTTATGATGGCACAACAAAGTTGTGTTTGGGTTAGCTTATACAAATATTTATATATACTTTATCGATTGAGACATTTACATCAAAAAAATTGATGCTTACATCTAGGGTGTTCATACATACAGACGGATCATTTCTTTCGAATACAATTAAATAAATCATGTTACTTTTGTTTTTAAAAATAGAGTAAATTACATTGATGGTACATGCGATTTCTTAATAAACACCTACGTATAAAGAAATATTTTTGCAATTTGATACTCCCTCCATCCTATCCCAAGTGTCCCCCTGTCTATTAATAGTTGTCCAAAAACAAATGACCATTTCATTTCAACCAATCAAAATATGTTATAATGGGTAGATATGATATGTGATTGGTGAAAGTTGTAGTTAGTGGAGAATCTTAAAACTTTGTGCCCAGTTAAATGAGACATTTTGACTGGGACGGGGGTAGTATTAGTTTCAGAGATTGAGAGGTGGGGGTGAATTCACATAGTCAAATATAAATGATAACTGGTGGGGATGGAATTAAGAAGTTAACAAGATCGCTCCTTAGAAAAGCGGAGAGGTTAAGGAACATGGGGACAAGGGAGCGTTTGCCAGACTCCCTGAAAAGACCAACTTCAGAGCAAAATAACCGAAGGTAGTGAATATAGGACGGTTAGGATTTAAAGTCAACATGATCTAATGGTCCAGAATGCAAGTCAATGAAAAAAATAACCGCCACATAGCTGTTGACTCATCGGCAACCATAGATACGAAAAAAAAAACAATATATAAATAAATAAAAATATAATACAATAAAATTATATCGTACTACTTGGTGGTATGATTTTGTAACACTGACACTTGTAAGAAATGTAAAATTTGATTTAAATAGTAAATAAAAATGTATTATTTGATGATGATGATGCTCATTTTCACAGGTGTGTAATCTATTTTCAAAACACACGTGCTCAATCTTCTACGTACTGTCATTCACATTTTGTTATTGTCTGGTCATATCAACCACACCCATCATTTATTACAGCTAATTTGATAAAAAGAATTCTAGCATTCTCAATGATAAATATCATACTCGTATGTTACAAATACATGTATTGACATTTCAATACCTAAAAATCCTCTTTCATATACTAACCTGCCCTCTCACTCATGCCCAAAACAACAAAAAACGCTAGGTCGCAGTTAAAATGAAAACAAAATCATCTCCTATGTACAAAGCTTTACCTTCGAAGTTAATTCATAAACGGAACCTGAAGTGTATACAGGCACAAATTCGTTTTCAGCAGAAAATCAATTTATGCAGATTCGGCAATGACAGAAGCCAAAATTTGGTGTTGTTTCAGTTCTTGAGCTTTCCTGCGGTTGGACTCCATAATGATAAGAAGTGCAGTGATGTCAGCAGGGCTAACCCCGCCAACTCTGCTTGCTTGACCTATAGTTTGTGGCCTCACCTGGGAATAAGCAGCCAAAGATCGAAACGTGTAAGACAATATACAGAAGAACCAGAATGGCTAGCTTATGACCAATTTGAACTTGAAGAAACGAAAACAAAGGCAACGTATGAAAAATGACATGACATTCAAAGTCGGTCTACCAGGAACTTAGCATCCAATTTTGGAGTATCAGGTGATTCCAATATACACAAAAGGACCTCAATCCATATGATTGCATTTAAACTAGTAAGAATCTTGCTGAAAACATCAAGATAGAAACCAACTTTGCTTATCATATCCAGGCAAGGTCTACGCTTATAATTAGTGGTTCATATTTTCCCAGTTTAGCCAAAAACCGAGGTGCTTGGTTGGTTTACAAATTTTGAATGGGATACGAATATATTGAAGATGGTGCTTGTAACATTTAATCTCACTCATCTATCAGATATAATGCCCAATATTGCAGGAGGGTCAGGTTCATATTTAGTGTCATCATACAAGCTCTTGACCCAATAATATTTAGGACTATGGTTAAATTACTTGGGCAGCATTAGCTTAATTAATTAAATCTATATACACGAGATTAGCTTACGATACTTTTCATGCTGATTTGCGAGGCCCTAGGTCATATTAGGCACATCTTGGGGAGAGACAGTCGAATTTGCACATAACATACCTTTGATAGCTTTTCGCGTGCTTCGTGTGATAATGTATTCATAGAATAATAATCTAAATCCGCAGGAAGGGGTTTATGTTGTCGATGAACCATCTGAAATCAGTTGAAACAGGTTGTGAAAACTAAATAAGATTTGAAAAGATTATATTTATACTACTTCACAAAGGACGCTATGAAAACAACAGAAAAGTAAATACATGAAACCCGAATGTGTAGTCACTGAAAAAATACAAAAGTTCTACAACGCATTAACAAAAAGGTGATATTTATACTCAAGTGCAGAACGTAAACATGAGAACACTGAGTCCGCTAAAAAACTACAGGGAACTTGAAGACAATCATTTTAAAAACTAAATGCCAACATTCAACAACTATACGCTTATTTTGGTGTATTCCACTTTTTTGCAGAGGAAGGTTTATAAATTAGAAAGGAAAATGAATTGAAATTGAGTTAATTAAAATTCTTGACCTGTTGCAGCTGGCTGTGTTGGCGTGCAATCAAGCCTTCGTACTTTATATCAACCTCAACACATTCTTTTTCTATCCTAGATAGGTCATCATTTCCAAAACCATGTTTGTCAAACAGTTTGTATTCAATATGTGGCTTTTTAAGGAGGCTTTCAAGTGTTGAATGATCCTTAACTGGTTGACCGGACAGAAGAGTAACTTCATTGACTAGCTCTCCACCTGTTACAGAATATCCCAAATTGAGAAGTTTTTAGCTATCTGCTAATAAGATTAAGTCGTTAATCTCTTGTTGAAAAATAGATGTGATGGATAGTCTTACTTGTAACCCGAATACTCTTCAATCTCTTCTTTTCATCTGAGATTCGAGCTTGCTTGTCCTGGTATGCTAGCCATCTTTTGTCATCAATCAAACCAATTTCACGACCTAGGGGCGTGAGACGGCTATCAGCATTATCAGATCGAAGAATTAACCGATATTCTGAACGGCTGAAAAAGTGAGTAAGCATTCTCATTATATATGATAGATTTAACAATATTTGTTGTAATACTTCTAAGGATTTGAATCCCACTATGAATGTGAAATAAATAACTTAGTGATTAGTACAGGGTATATTTAGTCAGTCCATGCACCAAAGTACCTTGTCAGCATGCGATACGGCTCTCGGAGATCTTTGGTGACCAGATCATCAATTAAAGTACCTATATAACTGCTTTCCCTCTCAAGAACAATAAGGGGTTTGCCATCTGAATGCCTAGCAGCATTTATTCCAGATATAATTCCCTAAAAAGATTAGTGAAAATAATAAGACCAAAAGCAAGTGAAAAAAACAAAAATATATAGTAATCAAGTAAAAACGAACAAACATGATGCCACTCAATTTGTAATGTAACAAAAAGCAAGCAAACCTGAGCAGCAGCTTCTTCATATCCTGTTGTTCCATTTATTTGACCAGAGAAAAAAAGTCCTTCAATTTTTTTTGTCATAAGAGATCTGGAACACTGATGAGCAGGTAAGTAATCATACTCCACAGCATATGCTGGCCTCAGCATCGAACAATTCTCCAGTCCTGGTAATGTTCTCAACAGTGGTAATTGTAATCTTTCAGGTAACCCGGTAGAGAAGCCCTGTAGGTTTTTTTTTTTTTTTTTTTTTTAAAAAAAAACCACAATGGTGAATATTGACATTACAAAAATTATGGAGAAAAGTATATAATTAAATGCAAAAACAGATAGAAAATGCAATGAAAAAGCTCCAGGAGACCTGCACATAAAGATCGGGGACACTTCGACCTTCCGGTTCAAGGAATATTTGATGGGAATCCTTGTCTTTGAATCTCACAATCTAAGAAAAAACCAAAGGAGAAAAAAACAAAATTCATGTTAGGAGGAGGCTCATGCAAGTAGCGCGAATCATAAAGACGAAACTATGTGACCCCCACATATGTTTCTAGATTACATCAAGTATAACGGTACTTTTATATTTGCATATAAAGATATAACGAACAATATGAGTGTGTACCTTGTCCTCAATTGAGGGGCAATATCGAGGTCCCTTAGCTTCCACCCATCCTCCATAAGTGGGAGTCTCGTGTAAATTATCTTTTATTAGCTGATGAGTGATTTCTGTTGTACGGGTGAGATAGCAGCACATTTGTTCCCGTTCAATGTGATACTCGGGATCAAAACTAAACCAGTGCACCTGTTAATCACCCATTCATATTAACACCACTGTAATCATAACTTTATAATCAATTATCTTCTTTCTGGCAACAATGGATTGGGGCATGCTCTCCACACCACTCTAGCAAAATTGTTTTACATGAAAATAAATAACAAAAATCTACCTTTTGCTAAATTACTTGCAGCAAATATAACAGGCACAGTAACAAAAATTCTAAGATCATACATCAACTACGATAAACCTACATATGAGATTAAATGCAAGAACCTCTTCATCTCCACGTTGAGGCTCCAACAGAGAGAAATCAACAGTGCGCGAGTCAACACGTGCAGGTGTCCCGGTTTTTAACCGGTCAGTTTCGAATCCAAGTAATTGCAAATTTTCTGTGAGACCGTGGGAAGCTGATTCACCAGCTCTTCCAGCAGGCATAGAAGTTCTGCCAACCCAGACTTTTCCACTCATGAAAGTGCCAGTTGTAAAAACAACTGAACGTGAATAAAAGTCCATCCCAAAAAACGTGCGAACTCCTGTGACGTCATCATTTGTTCCAAGCAAAAGATCCGTTACCATTGCCTCCCTAATAGACAAGTTGGGAGTACTGAAAACACAAATCACCAGTTAGAAAGCTAAACCAACAAATGCTGCTCCCACAAACTGTGTGGGTCAAACTGGTTCAGTTACAGGCAAAATGGGTAACTTTTCATACGAGTCGAATTGACCCGAAACACTATTTGTGCAATTTCTTATATATTTAGTGCATTGAATGATTCCAGAACTTATGAAACTTCAACAAAAAGTTAACTTTCAGATAGAACAAGGTAAAAGGTTTTATGCATTGATATACACTTTGGGTGACTTGCGAACGGTTCAACCCATTTGACTCGTTTCTTTTTTAACTAACTTTTTTTACTTTACACGCTTGACCAACTAAAGGTTATGCATAACCCAAATCAAATCATTCACAAGTAAATGGTTTAGATTGGCCACCCCAGTTTTCCCCCATCAAACCACATTAAGTCGTATACATGGGAACTCTATAGTCTATACTAATGAAAAAATAGTGAGTAAAAAACTAGCATAAAGTAAAGAAAATCATTGCATCAATTATATCATAAATCAATTAGGAAAATCAAAGAGAAAAGAAAAGTAAGCTTACCTCTCTACAATCTTTTTCATCTCAATAGCATATTCTCTCTTATCAGTTTGAGCACGCAATGCTCTCACAGCCGGGCCTCTAGAAATGTTAAGAACACGCTTTTGTAGGTAACACCTGAAGTATGCACGCAGAAATAATCAGTAGCTTTACAATAAGAAATATTAAAGAAGTGATTTAATACAATCAGAAAGAGTAAATAACTTCATAAATAGCAGAAAACTATCACAAAAAAAAATAAAAAACGACCATCATTCGTTGGAAAATCTGAGCACTACTCGAGCCACCCATTATATAAAGGCAGGGCTTCGACACCATGTAACATATGGTTTACATTTCACTTGTTAACTTAGTTGCATGTCAAATGAGCCAAGATCTATTGTAGGTGCCAAATCGCTTTATAACATGTCTACTTAGGGCATGAAATTTACCTATCAGCCATCTTTCCAATTTCACCCCCTAATGCATCCACTTCATGTACTAGTTGAGACTTCGCAGGTCCACCAACTGCTGGGTTGCAGGGCTGTATCAATTATCAAACTCAGAATAGTACACAAAAATACTAGTCGTGTTGATAAACATAAGTTACAGAGATTAATTTCCATGCGCATTCTGTTCCAATTACCAACTTATACTACATGTTTACAGGTTAATTAATCTTTTGTCTATGGCTTTGGAATATATAAATCATCACGTAATCTTCAGTAAGCTTTTCAGTTGAACACAAAGGGCCTCGGATATATCCCTACGCACTCAGCAGCTTCTAAATAATAAACTCATTATCCTACGAAAGCACTTGTTTGTCCACAGTTGACAGGAAATTGTATAAGTCATGTGCAAGGCATGTGATTATGCTTGGTATATTCAATAGAGGTACTGGGTAGAAAGTCTATGTAGGATTCGTCATTGAATTCACACTCGAATTTTTTTTTTTTTTTTTTTTTTTTTTTTTTTGTAAAACAACAATTCACACACTCAATTAAGTTGGATTAAAAATCTCTAATCAACCTGATAAAAACACGCACAGATTTCAACATAGAATGACATGTTCATAATCAACCGTAGTTGGTGAAACAAACTCAAAAATGTGTCCAACAATGAGATATCTCGTGATGAAAACATAGCTTGGAAACAACTAACCTGCCATGCGATTCGATCTATATTCAATGTTAGAAGAAGTGTTTTTGCCCCTAGACGAGCAGAGGCAAGAGCAGCTTCACAGCCTGCATGCCCACCTCCTACCACTATTACATCATATGTTTCATCACTCCCTGCAACATGATTGGTCTGGTCTGAACAGAATGTTTCGAAAATGAGATAGATTGTGTCAAAATAGAATGTCACCATGGGTCAGATATGACCATCAGAAAATGAATAAAATGATTACAGCCTTAAGTTCTTTCTGCACCATCGATCCTTATTAACAGTTACAACTTACAACTTCCTAAATTTAAGAAATATTATAATTTCAAAGAAAACTCTGCAATTAACAAATATGAATATAATGAATATATAAAATGTTGAAATGGGAACCAGCTCTATATCAATATTGTGTTTAAAGAGACACAAGTGTGCAATAAAAATTTTATTAAAAGAAGTGAAGCGATGAAAGATAATCATAACAGATACAAAATTGATATTACTAATATTAAACTATTAAGGATTGAAGCACAGCTGGTCAATGAAATGCCTAAACGAGAATTTAACTAACTGTTGAATTTCTAACCAATCCTATATCAATTTTACAATTGGAAGCACACGTGTGAAATCAATCAAATGTCTATAGAGATAACGTATACCTGATGAAGTAGAAGCACTGACTGAAATATTTCGAGCACTGAAGAAATTGAAGCAGAGACGTGGTTTGCAGCTGCTGCGTCTTAAGCTAATAGATGACAGATACATAGGGCGAAAGAAAGGTGAAATTGACAAGTGTCTAGGGATTCGAGTGAAGTGTAGAAGTGATACGGCGGCGGTCGCCATAGTATACGCCGATGGTGACGGTGGCGATGGACCGGGAGAGGATAGAACACTACAACAGTTTTGGAAACTACAGGTTAGGAAGATTAGAGAAAAGTATATTCTGTAAATGGTCCTTGATGTTTGGGTGTATTGCTAAATTTGGTGCCTACTTTTAAATATCTGAAAATTATGGTCGGTCCCTAAACGGATTAAACGGCACTTGTAGAGGGAAATGGGAATACAAGTGTCTTCTTGGATACTTAAATAGCTAATGTATAATGCAATTTACTTTTTAACATGATATTTTTATTGATTTAAGTCAATGTTAAAGATGAGTAAGTAAAAAATCAGCTTTAACACATAAAACGCATTCTTATAGTCATGTGAAAGATGCATGCTATACACATACTTTATACAAGTTGCGTGAGCATACGCAATGTAAGTAAGATATCGCAAAGACTTTACTAGTAACGGTCATGTATCAAGATTTATTTTTTCAATAAGCCCAAAAAGAATTTATGACAAACACGACTTATTTTTATTTTTATGAAAGTTTAACTTTATAAACGCCTGCTACTAAACACCCTAAGAAAGTGAGGATAAGGTCAAAATATTGTTGATGTTAATTCCAAATATAAATGTGACAAATTAATTTTTATAATGCTTGTTCGTGTTCAGTTAAAACCAATCAACTCATGAAAACTAGAATATTCTAAAATTTAAGTAATTATGAACATGTTAATAGCCTGGTTATGCATTTGGCTCGTTTAAATGAAACTAGTTACACGGATTGGTTTGAATTTATGATTCCAATATCCATGTAACTACCAAAACAAGTGACTAAACAAAATGATATTTTAGATATATTAATTTCAATATACAAAAATATGAACTCTCATGCATCGTCAGTACTACATAAAATAACATGCTCAATTATAACTAAATTAACATAAAATTGGAATTTGTATTAAAGCTAGAAGGTTTAGTTTTTGATTTATTTAAGTGTGTCAAATTAATTGAAATTTTAGCTAAAAAGATATACTTCTTCCGTCTCAAAATAAGTGTCCACTTCCAAAAGTAACCCATTAACTTTACCATTTTACTCTCAATATATTTTTCTTGAAATTGATACATGAGAGTCTATGTAAAATGTGAGGGTAAAAGTGTCATTTTCAGTACCAGATAATATAATTTTTTAAACTTCGTGAAAAAACTGATTGTTGACACTAATTTGGGACAAAGTGAGTATTAGTAAATGACATAAAAGTACACACGTATAATTTAAGGAAAATGATAGATAAGACTAACTAGGTAGATTATATTGCATTTTGTATAAATTATATTGCATCTTATTATTTTTATTGCATTTTGTATATATATATATCAGGAGGATCAAAAAATAAGGAAATTTAGCTAAAGAAGATGAAGAAGTAATATGATTCAGTAGTTTTATTTATATGATTCAAATTTTTATTACTATAATTCTATATTTTATTGCTTTGGTTTAATATTTTATTAATTAGATTTAGTCATTTGTTTCTATGATTCAAAAGTTATATGTAATAAAATTTTGAATCGTAGTACTAAAATACTGAATCAGATTGCTTCTCCATCTTCTCTCCCTAAATTTCCTTCTCCCTGTAACCGACTTATATATATATATATATATATATATATATATATATATATATATATTTAGTACATATTATTTATTTGGTACTTAATTTTGTATTATACATATATCATTTTGTATTGTATTTTATATAAAATTATACTGCATTTTTTTATTGCATTATGTATATATACTATTTATTTTGTACTGCATTTTGTATTATACATATTATCCTTTTTGTAATCTATTTTGAATAAATTTATATCTTATTTTGTTGTTTTTGTTGCATATATATATACAAGGCTTATAAAAAAGTAAGAAAATGAGAAAAAAATTAAATGTAAAAAGATAGGTTAAAATAAATTATACAAAAAGGAAAAAAAAACAAAGAAAGTAAAAAATTCGGTCGCTGTCTAGTGGTGACTGCTGAAATTCGACGGCCAGTGGTAGTAGGTGGGGGTGGGGAGGAAGAAGGAAGGAAGAGAAAAAATGAAGTAGAAGGAGGTGAAAAAGAAAAAAGAAAGAAGTGAATGTGATGTAGAGTAAAACTTAATGTTATATTCGATTTATTAACTATCACCTTCACTTTTCCAAACTAATACTACCATTGATCTATAATAAGTGATGATCCGATCTTCTCCTCTACCCCATATAACTCATTTTCCTATCATTCCCGATCTAAATCTAAATTATAAAAGAACTAATAAGTTTAAGTAACGGTGGTTTCTATAATCTCAAATTATACTTGACATAAACTAGATGTGCACAAAGGCCGGGCTTAGACCGGGCCTAAAAAAATTTGGGGTTTTCGGTTTAGAAAAGTCCGGGCCTAAAAAAGCTTAGGCCGGACTAAGCCCGGGCCTTGACAAAAAACTAGGCCTACTAAGGCTCGAACGGGCCTAACGGGCTTAGCCCGGGCTTTTAAAAGCCTGAATCGGACTTTTTTGGGCTTTTTTCTATTTTGATTTTGTTATATACGAATTGTTTATTGGGTTTATTAGTACTATATAAATATCATATTTTTATATCAATTGGGTAAAAATAAAGTTATTGTTGTATTTTATAACATACAAGTATAATGTATATACGATATTGTCGTAGTTATTCATGTATTAATCGATAAAATTTAATATACACCCATGTACGTTCGTGATGAATACATAACTTTACATATTCAAAATATATGATACATAATATACAAAGGATAATTTGTGTAAACACAAAATAAATGTATACATATGACATAAGTAAAAACTTAAATATTAAAAACATGTAATTTAAATTGGGATCGAGCTTTTTTCTTGAAAAAGCCCGAGCTTAATCCTAAAAAAGTCGGGGCTTTCGAGCTTTATTTTCAAAAAGCCCGGGCTTTTGGGCTTTGGGCCTTTTTCGGGCTTTGGGCTAAGTCCAGCTGGCCCAGGCCCGACTTGGCTTTTATAAATAATTTCAGGCCTCTTTAGGACTTTCGGGCAAGGCTGGACTTTGGGCCGGACTTTTTCAGGCCGGCTATTTCATGTCGAGCTTTTTCGAATTTTTTCTAGGTCCGGACTCGGACTAAAACCTATCTGTACCCCTTTAACTTAAACACTACTTATATTTTAAAGTTTATTTATTTAAAATAAACAACTATAAATATTTTTCTATAAAAAAATAGAAGCTTTAATTTTTAAGTATTATTATTATTAATTACTAATTATTAATTAATAAAGTTTAATAAAAATAACGTGGATGTTTGTAAGCTACGATCTGTATTTCACGTGTGGACATACATATAAATATCCCCTTTACCAAATGTCTTTTGCTTCGTTTACGTGTCCCCAATTCTTTCTTTTTCATCGCTGCAACCCGACTTGACATCTGAGCGTTGATCCACAAGATTCGGTTCTCTGTTTTTATTTCCCCCTTTATTTTTACAGAACCCTCATCGTTTTCAATTCTCATATATATATATATATATATTTTGTCCGATTATAATTCCACCCGCAGCCATGACTCCCGAGTAGTAAGTTTCTCTTTTTTTCCCTTCTCGATTGGATCTTATTTTTGCTATTATTTCCATAATCGCCTTCCTAATTCTTCAATTAGGTTACTTGTATACATAGATCTCGACTCAATTGATTTGATGTTTGAGTTTACGATTATATTTTGTAATTGTTATATTAGGGTTTTGAATTAAAAAATTATGAACTTTCGCGTTTGATTGTTATTGGATCGGGACCGGAGTAGATCACATAAGATCGATAAACAAATACGTACGCTCTCATATACTATCAGTAAAATAAAGTATATGTATTAATGTATACCTTTCGCATCATATTATAAGGTTTCATGTGGAAAATGTGAAATTGAGTGGTGAAGAGCTTATAGAGGATTAGAGGATGATATACAATTGTGTTATGAGGTCCCATTAGCTGCTACTAAGTAATATTATTTAAAAAATTACGTAAAATATATTTGCAGCTTTTGCTTGTCAAAGTTGAGAATTCACTGCGTTAGATATATTGCGTTGTTGAATAAGCCGGTGTTGGTAAGTCAGCGTATCACGGTATGTAGCAATGTATCCAAAAAGCGTGATACTTTGCTGACATTTGAGACTAAGGGTTTCATAGATTAAGCATGGCATGGCCTTCAAGGCTGTTATGTGTATGTAAAAGTTAGAAACGGTCTTCAAAAGAGGGGCTAGATGATTAGATATGTGTATGTAAAGTTAGAAGCGGTTTTTAAAAGAGGAGCTAGATGATTAGATATGTGTACGTAAAAGTTAGAAACAGTTTTTAAAATAGGAGCTAATGAGTAGATATATGAATGTATGAATTGTTGGAAATCGATGGTCTTTAAAATAATTTTAAATATATAACACGATTAAAAACGCAGCGGAAACAATTAAACATAATTGTATAAAAGATTTCCAGTTCGGATCCAATTGAATTTACTAGATTAACCATAACATTAATTGAGGATGAAGTTAGATATACCTTTAGCGAGCAAGGTATAATTATATGTAGAAACTAGTGTCCAAGATAGAACACCTCTATTGTTGATCCACACACAAGCACTTCAAAGATCACCAACGGAATGCTAATTCCAATCAAGCAAGTAGTAAAAATAATCACCTTGATTATTTAATGAAATATAAACGAACACAATCCATGTAGTGACATCTCGAGGGTTGGGTCAATCCAATATTCACCAACAGTGAATACATGTGAATTTGGTCGCAACAAGTCACATATTCACCTACAATGAATATTAACCAACATTTACATTCGTCTTAATTCATTCATTGTTATTCTCATAACATGACCGACTATAGAAGTTTAAAATAAGCTTGTTATTCATAGATTTAAACATGCTAATATAGAACATAGTAATATTGATGAAAACGATCATATCAAGTATATCAATTCATACATAAATAAAACTGCTTATATGTTCCAAATATTCAAATACTAAAATTACAAATCAAACAAACTGCTAGCAAAACGAAGTCCAATGTCTCTAGCGTGATCATCATGCTTATTGTGAGGCATGGGCTTTGTAAATCGATAAGCTACGTTATAATCTGTATGAACCTTAAGAATACTAATTTCATTCATTGCAACAACTTCACGAATGTAATGAAATTTCCAAAGAATATGTCGACTGCCTTTATGTACCCTCGGTTCCTTTGCAAGTACTAAAGCACCAGCATTGTCACAGTACATCTCCATAGGTTTTTCAATGCTGGGTACTACGTCGAGTTCAGCAATGAACTTCCTAATCCAGACAGCTTCTTGTGCAGCTTCTGAAAGTATTCCGACTCTGTAGTAGACTGCGCAACCGTGCTCTGTTTTGAACTCCTCCAATCGACTGCACCCAGATTGTGACCGAGAATCATCTCGATCCGTTTGGAAGCTCGCATCAGTGTAACATTTTACACTTAGCTCCTCCTCCAAACCTCCGTAAACCAAGAACATGTCCTTAGTCCTCCGCAGGTACTTAAGAATGTTCTTAACAGCAGTCCCGTGACTTTCACCTGGATTCTGTTGATATCTACTCGTCATGCTCAAGGCAAACGATACGTCCGGTCTAGTACATAACATAGCATACATAATGGATCCTATAGCTGAAGCATAAGGGATTCCATTCATGCGTTTTACTTCATCAGGTGAAGTAGGACATTGAGACTTGCTCAACGTTATGCCACGTTGCATTGGCAAGTTTCCACGTTTGGAATCTTGCATCTTGAACCGTTTCAAGATTTTGTCAATGTATCTACTTTGACTAAGACCTATTAACCGCTTAGATCTATCCCTCTAGATCTTGATCCCTAGGATGTATGCTGCTTCCTCTAGATCTTTCATCGCAAAGCATTTTCCAAGCCAAGACTTAACGTCTTGCAATGTTGGAATATCATTGCCGATGAGTAGTATGTCATCAACATACAAGATCAAGAAGACTACAACGCTCCCATTAGCTCTAATGTAAACACATGGCTCATCTCCGTTTTGAGTAAAACCAAATTCCTTGATTTTCTCATCTAAGCGAAGATTCCAGCTCCTAGATGTTTGCTTCAATCCATATATGGATCATTGAAGCTTGCACACTTTCTTTGGGTACTTTGGATTCACAAACCCTTCGGGTTGCACCATATATACTTCCTCGCGTAGGTGACCATTTAAGAAGGCGGTTTTGACATCCATTTGACATATCTCATAATCATATCAACTATGGCAAGAAGTATCCTAATAGACTTAATGCTTGCAACTGGAGAGAAGGTCTCCTCATAGTCAATTCCATGAGTTTGCGTGAAACCTTTCGCCACGAGGCGAGCTTTGAAGGTGTGCACATTTCCATCCATGTCGGTCTTCTTCTTGAAGACCCATTTACACCCAACAAGCTTGCTGTTTGGTGGAAGATCAACTAAGTTCCAGACTTGGTTATCTTTCATGGATTGCATCACTGCATTCATGGCTTCATGCCACTTGTCGGATTCGGGATCCGAAACAGCCTCTCGGTAGCTAGCGGGCTCACAATGATCCCCTAGTTCAGCTTCTTCAGCAGTCACGAGAAATCCATATCTATCGGGCTGTTGAGAAACTCTACCAGATCTCTGCGAATGCTTGGTGTTTCATGATCGGCCTCCACATCAGTATGCTCGGGCTCAACACTTTCGCTAATGCCAACGGAAGGTATTGTATCTTTTGGTTCTCGAATTTCTTCGAGATATACATTACTCCCACTTGCTTCTTGTAATAAGAGATTTTGCTCTAAAAACTCAGCACCCCGAGCAACAAATACTTTGTTCTCGGTGGGATTATAGAAGTAGTAATCCATCGTTTCCTTTGGGTACCCCACAAAAATACATTTGACGGTTCTGGACTCAAGTTTGCTAAAAGTCTCACGTCGTACATGAGCTTCGCAACCCCATACCCTCAAGTAAGACAACTTGGGAGGTTTCCCATGCCATAGCTCGTATGGTGTCTTAGTTACCTTCTTAGTATGAACCATATTGAGTATGCGTGCAGCAGACTCTAAGGCATAACCCCAAAATGACAGAGGTAGAGTAGTTTGGCTCATCATAGACCGAACCATATCAAGTAAAGTTCGATTTCTCCTCTCGGACACACCATTATGTTGTGGTGTTCCGGGTGGAGTGAATTGTGAGACAATCCCACGATCCGTTAGATGATCCAAAAACTCTTGGCTCATATATTCACCACCTCGATCAGATCGTATGGCTTTTATAGTTTTGCCGAGCTGATTTTCTACTTCATTTTGGAAAGCTTTGAACGTGTCAAAAGCTTCATGTTTATGTCTCAGCAAGTAGACATAACCATATCTAGTGTAATCATCAATGAAAGTAATAAAGTAGCTTTTACCATCTCTTGACATTGTTCTAAAAGGTCCACATATATCAGTATGTATGAGTCCCAATAGATCTTTAGCTCTCTCATCGTGACCGGTGAAAGGGGCCTTAGTCATCTTTCCACATAAACAAGACTCGCATACATCAAACGACTCGGAGCCGGTTGATTCCAAAAGTCCATCAGATTGGAGTTTTGATATACGTTTCTTGTTTATGTGACAAGACGACAATGCAATAGATATGATTAAATCGTTTGGCGTTGCAAGTATATATAGAATTATCGCTTGAAACAGAATTATGCATCACAATTTCGTAAATGCCATCACGGGGAATGGCATCAAAATAAAACATGTTATTCTTGTGAACTGAAATGCCATAATCTGTGAAACTGGGTTTGAAACCTGAATCTTTCAAACGGGAAACTGAAACAACGTTTCTTGTTTATGTGACAAGACGACAATGCAATAGATATGATTAAATCGTTTGGCGTTGCAAGTATATATAGAATTATCGCTTGAAACAGAATTATGCATCACAATTTCGTAAATGCCATCACGGGGAATGGCATCAAAATAAAACATGTTATTCTTGTGAACTGAAATGCCATAATCTGTGAAACTGGGTTTGAAACCTGAATCTTTCAAACGGGAAACTGAAACAATGCTTCTAGTCAGGCTAGGTGCATAACAACAATTGTCTAGAGTTAAAGTAAGACCACTTGGTAAAATGAGCTCATAGCTCCCGATGGCTTCGACAGCAGCACGTGCTCCGTTACCAACGTGTAGGTCCAAGTCGCCTTCATTCAGTTTCCTACTTATTCTAAATCCTTGCACATTATTACTAATGTGAGTTCCACAACCGGTATCAAGTACCCAAGAATTTGAAGAAAAAGTAAAAACTTCTATCATATAGATACTGGACTTTCCAGCTGCGCCATATTTTTGCTCGGTAAAATGGGCCGGATAGTTCCCCCTCCATTGGTCTACTTCACCACTTTGGTAAGTAGCACCTTTATTTAGGTTATTGGGTTGAGGCATAATATTTAAGGCAACACCTTTGTTTGCGGTTTCTTAAAATTTCCCTCTCCAATCATAGAAAGGAATAATAGTTTATTTACGGATTGAGTTTCATTAGTTTCCATCTACAAAATAATGTAAAGTTCATTTTAGTATTTTCAATATTAATCCCTTATAAATTAACTACCCAAGTTTTAAATAAAACATTAATTTAATAAAGGCTAAGATCCACATTGAAACTTTATCATCATAAGTGGTTGATCACACAAACAATAATAAGTTCAATTGGTAGGTAGCGGGTACCAATTGCATTACAAGTGCAACTCTTAGATCTTTTATGGGACTCAAGACAACCTGTGTCTTAAGTGGCATGTTTAGTCCCATCATTGCCTCGAGCTTAGGTCTTACCAGGGCGTCGACTAAGTCGTCCAATTTAGAACTATGATAATTTGGCTTAGGTCTTACCAGTGCGCAACATCTTGGGGATGTAATATGACTGGCTCTTAGCACTACCCAAAAATTACAACCAGCAAGTGTTCTAACGATTGGATGGCATGACTTAAGTTTAAATTGGGTATAATTTCGTATGATCGATATTTTACAAAAATTGTGTTACGAATAATTGCATGCATTCAATAATTCGTTACACTATTTGTTAAAACATATTTTAACTTGTATCCATATATATGCACTGTTTTACGAATTTAATTGTTTGCGCGACTAGTTTGTCTATTTTATTTTCTAATATAATCTTACATGAGTTTGTTAGCATAATAAAATAACAAAAGCACAAACAATGAACATGTCACTTCTTAAAAACAATTTTAAGTAGTTTCATAAAACAATCTTTATTTTGAGTTTTACAAATCCATATTTTAAAACTTTATTTTAAGTTTTTACGTAAAATCAACAGTTTTAGTAAAAACTATATTTTGTGTTTAGTGGAGTTTTCATCAAAAACCTTTTATGTCATGTATATAATCACCAGTCATATCACAAGCATTAATAAAACACATGTGCATAGCCTAGCCCATCCTATGTTCGGTTTTCATGAGCCAACATGAAAACCGATGGTCAAACTAAGGACAAAACCAATTTTTCCATAGCTTCTTCATTGGTTGTTATCTTCGAGTTCCATAAGCTCCCAATCTTCGTCTTCATGCATTACAAATTGAATAATACAAAGACCTAATCTAGGTACTTACAATTTAAAAAGAAATACATTACATAGAAAATCTAAAACCTAATCTCGGAATTTAAATTACAACCATGGCATCAAATTGCCAACAAAGTAATTACATAAAGGGCACCAAATTGCCAACAAACAACATATTCATAGGTCTAAAAGGGCATCAAAGGCTATGCACAACATCACAATTAATATCAACAAATATTAACAAGGCAATGGCTTGTTTCATGGTTACTCATGCATGATCATAACCATGAATAAATATAAAACATATATAATTAAAAACAAGCCATTTAATTTAAATATCAACAATATTTAAACAAATATTTGTTTGTATATAATCGATCCAATTAATTGTAGGTACTCTAAAGAACCATTATCAAAAATCAAAGTTTTAGATATTTAAAAACAACAATTAATCGATCCGATTAATATACAACCGGTAATCTATAGATTCAAAAGTGGCTCTGATACCACTGTTGGAGATCGATGGTCTTTAAAACAATTTTAAATATATAACATGATTAAAAACGCAGCAGAAACAATTAAACATAATTGTATAAAAGATTTCCAATTCGGATCCAATTGAATCTACTAGATTAACCATAACATTAATTGAGGATGAAGTTAGATATACCTTTAGCGAGCAAGGTATAAGAATATGTAGAAACTAGTGTCCAAGATAGAACACCTCTATTGTTGATCCACACACGAGCACTTCAAAGATCACCAACAAAATGCTAGTTCCAATCAAGCAAGTAGTAAAAATAATCACCTTGATTATTTAATGAAATATAAACGAACACAAAACTTTTATGTGTAAAACTTTCGATCAAAAACAAAGAAAAAAAGATTTTGTTTTTGTTGTCGTTCGTAGGTCTCCAAAACAAAAACAGGGGTTTGAGTTTTTCTGTGTATCTCCCACGTGAAAACAAGAAAAAATATATATATTAATTTATAAAACCAATCCTTGTTACATAAGTAAACAAAGACTATACAAATATATCCATATATTTAATTTAGTAATAGAAAAAATATATATATTAATTTATAAAACCAATCCTTGTTACATACGTAAACAAAGACTATATAAATATATCCATATATTTAATTTAGTAATACTAATCCATTAATCAATTAATGAATAACTAATTTAATTAACGTTCGTAAACCATTTTTATTTGTTTAATTACTTGAATAATATATACATCATATATATTACTAATTGGTGTCTCAATGCTCTTTGTGTGTGACCCAATAGGTTCATACATAATTAGTAGTATAATTATAAACAGTTGTACAATGCACATAATTCCAACATGAATGTGTATACAAGGCCCATGCATAAGTTGAAACAAAATGTTTACATGACGTGAGAGTTTGATAAGAACTAAGAAAACATCTATGTGCATTGATATTATTCAAAGATGCAAAGAGTCTAAGACAGAACTAGTGTGGCCTTTATCTGAAGGATGTTTAATAATCAATCTTTAGTGCTTTATGTCAAATGACCAAATGGATTATCAGCGGGATTGGTTTTTTTTCTTATTATTGCCAAATCCCAATAATTAGATATTGCTGAGTTTATCTTGTTCTGTTTCATTTTTGAACAATTATTTTTATGATGGATATGTTGCGTTCCCTATTTTACTACCGTTGCATGTTTGTATTAGTATGTAATTACTAAGATTATCATCTTTGGCAGTGACTACCTATTCAAGCTTTTACTTATCGGAGATTCTGGAGTTGGAAAGTCATGTTTGCTCCTGAGGTTTGCTGTAAGTGCCTTGGATCTTACAAAGAATACTCTTCGTATGCATATTGATATTATGTTTCGTTTCGTGATATTTTGCTTTTTCATGCGTGTTTTCCCATCTGTCCAAGAAATATACATTCGAGTTTATAAGATAAGACTTTTTACGGGAAGTACAGGACAGTGAAAGTACTTTCTCAAAGGGCCAATATTTGGTCGTCTTAAATCATTCTCTCTTTTTATCTAAAGTATTTATATGCTGTACAACTTGCTTGCTATTCATTTAGGAATTAAGTCCATCACTTTCTTTCTTTTGGAATTTTTTTTTTGAAGTGTATTCTATTAGAGGAAATATCCACGTCTTATTCTTTGGCTCGCTTTATATGTTCCTGATTTTTATATACTATGTAAGCTGGAAACTTCCTCAACTATGTTCTGATAAGGGCATCCAAGTGAATGACATCGAATCTGATTCCAAAGTTATGGTGGACTCCATCCTTGGTCTTATATCCACCCCTTGACATGTGCTTTACTTAAGCACAAATGACCATCAGTAAATGACAACATGAGTTTGTCATGCATTTATGTTTTCTATGCTATTGACTGATTTCATTTTTAACCTCTTTTATAACTTGTTACAGGATGATTCCTACTTGGACAGTTACATTAGCACCATTGGAGTCGATTTTGTTAGTAACTATCTCAATAAGTTGATTGCTAAGTTGAATACCCATCTTGAATTCTGGCTTGACATTTTTCACATCTTTTTCTTGATAGAAAATCCGAACTGTGGAACAAGATGGCAAGACTGTTAAGTTGCAAATAGTAAGTTCATGCTATGATTCAGTCCATAATTTTCTGGCTGCGTCATATTGGATTTGATTAGTAGGCACAAGATAGAGTGTTTGTTCTAGATTATCCAAATCTGTGCTATTTCTCGTATTAAATTTTATACGTGATTCATATTTTTTCCTTTCTCTGCTCTACTAATGCACAGTGGGACACTGCGGGGCAAGAACGCTTTAGGACAATCACAAGCAGCTATTACCGAGGGGCACATGGCATCATAGTAATTGTTACTTCCTGCATACTGGATATCTTTAATTCCTTCCACTGTGGTTTTCCTGTGATGGAGGGAGTAACATGTTATTTCTTTATGTACTCAGGTGGTTTATGATGTGACAGACCAAGAGAGCTTTAATAATGTTAAACAGTGGCTGAGTGAAATTGACCGTTATGCCAGTGAGAATGTTAACAAGATACTTGTTGGAAACAAATGTGATCTTGTCGCAAATAAAGTTGTCTCAACTGAAACAGCCAAGGTAAAAAAAAATGTGTCATATATCTTAAATGGTATTATTTTGTTATAGAGGATGAATTCCTTAATTCATTAAAAATATTTACAGGCATTTGCCGATGAAATCGGAATTCCTTTCTTGGAAACAAGTGCAAAAGATTCTACCAATGTAGAACAGGCTTTCATGGCCATGACCGCTTCCATTAAAGATAGGTAAGTACCCCAATTTTCTTATTCATGTTCCGAGATTAAAAACTAATTTATTGATTTCTAAAAGAAAATATAAATTTAATAACTAGCCACGAAGACCTGAAAAATTGATGTTGTTGCTTTAATTTGTACATGAATCAACTCTGGGTTATCTTTGCGTTTTAGACATTTGATTAATAGGTGATTACTGTTCAGATGTATTAGAGCTAAAAAAGGGGTGGGTCAGGTGACTTGGGTAACATGTCAAAATGGGTTAGATTCTAGTACGGTTAATTTTACAAGTGACTAATTTGTTAAATATGTCTAGGAAACTACTCTATGTTATTACCAATGTTCATCTAGTATGATCGATTTGAGGTTATATGCGTGTTGAATGCACTTGGTCAACTTTGCCCTGTTTCCATCTTAGATAAATGGTTTAATTTTTACCCATTTGATTTGTCAAAGGTAAAGTATTAACAAACACTGGTCAATATATCTATGATGTATATCTAAGCAATTTCATGTTTTGGTTGTATAAATTCAGGATGGCAAGTCAACCGGCGTTGAATGCCTCAAAGCCTCCGACAGTCAACATTCGTGGACAACCCGTCTCCCAGAATAGTGGATGCTGTTCTTAGTAAACCAACTATTAGTGCTGTCACTTGTATTTGAATGGGTCAAGTGACAATGTACAAGTATCCTCGTGTTAGGGTTGAATTCTTTTTTACTTCCTTTGTTTCGACTGTTGGGATTGTATAAAGTCAAGAATCTTTAGATGTTAAAGGATCTACTTGTTTGTATGTCAAGAAAACACAGATTTGTTGTCTTTATTCAATTTCGTCATGATCATGGATTGGGATTTACGTGCACTCTTGAAATTTCGTCAGATTTATGTGTAGTCATTGATTTCTGCCTGCAATTTACGTGCACTCTTGAAAGGACAAGATCTTTGATGCAAAGTAGATCTGGGTTGATATGTTAATACAAGCCAAAAAATCTAAAAACGAGTCACTTATCTAATCTAATCTAATAGATATATATCATGTGGAGTTGTGGACTGTTTTCAATCTTGAGTAATGATATGCAAGTCTAATTAAGCAGACATAATTAACTCACTGGTTGATATATATATATATATATATATATATATATATATATATATATATATATATATATATCTTCCATTTTTTTTTTAAACTATAATGTGTCATGCTTACCTCGTTAGGCTAACTTTTTTTACACCTATTTCTAGACTTAGACTTATGTAACTAGGTCTATCTATTATTTTCTTTAATTAAATACGATTTTCAATACATTTAGTCAAACCTCATTATCTTCCTTGCTATCAATTTATCTTCCTTAGTATCAATTTGCAAGGGCTTATGAACAGTAATAAAAAACCCTCCATATGTATGTGATATTTTAAGCCACTTTATTTGACTTTCATTTTCTTGAGATTTAGAGATGACACAATCTACCTTTAAATAAAATACTTGAATCTACTTTAAATTTAGATATTTTAGATGTTGTATGATTTAGTGGCTAATATTTTATCCTTTTGTTCCCACCATTACATAGTTCAATATTAAACAAATAGGTAAATATTTGAGTTTGAAAAATAGGTAAATTTGGTCATAGTCAATGGTTACTTCATGTTTATATGAATTTTTATTATGCTTAACTTACAAAAATCAAATTATGAAATATCTTTTATTTTGAGAACTTACAAACATTATTTGACAAACTCTTACTCTTAAAATTTCAATCGACAAAGTACACATATCAATATACCACTATTCTTAAATAGTTACGGTATAATTTAAGAAGTAAACTTAAAAAAATACAGTACATTCTCGACGCGAAAAGCGGGGAAATCAGAACTTGGTGTTCTCAATGTCAGAAAAATCATCACCAACCTATCATCAAGATTAAGAAAGTGTATCGCTACGGCAAACCTAGAAACCAACCACCCTTATACTACAATCCTAATGGTGTATTAAACAACATTTATGAACAGAATCAACCCAGTTTACACAAATGAGTTGATTTGCAGTCAATACCACGTCACTAAGTAGTACTAGCGCAATATGTGTTTTAAAAAAACCAATCACATCTTCGTTCTTCCTCAAACCAGAGACTAAATTGCATACATGATAAGCTTATTCAACTCCAAAGAACTAAAATTGTTATCCATCTATTTTAAGAACAAAACTGAGAAATAAGCGTCTCGAATAACAAATTAATTGGTCTCCATATGCCCCAAATTCTCTAAACTTAAAAAGATTCATAAAAATCGACAACACAGACTAATAAAGGACCAAGACAAAGGGTACAGGGAGGAGCATATGAAAAACACAAGAAATTTACATTTTAAGACGTGGGAAGTTTTAGGAACCTGATACATGAAAGTAAGAAAACTTTCATTATTCTTTGGTGTATACCCGTCGATTTTCATGAATGTTTTTATGCAACGACCAAGACGGGATGAATGGCGAGCTTCTCACTTACCACCTAGGGTGGGGAAGTGACTGGGATCTTCAATTTTAGGAGCTTCAGGTGCATAGCTTGATGAACCACCTTGGTTAGAACGACCACCTCCTCTAGCACCACGTCCACGACCACGGCCACCTGGGGTGTAATGTCGTTCACCTTCAGCCGGTTTCAGAAATTCGTTGATGCTGAGTGACTGTAACAGCAAAAACAAAACTCAATCAACATATATAGGGCAACACCGTAACATTAAGGATTTTCTTATCAAGTAAATTGAAGTTTCAAGACAAATAAAAGTTCTAATCAAGGAAATAACAAAACGATATCTAGCAACCCTGATCTACAAAACTGATAAACTCCACATGTATAAAGTGAGAATTTAATACTTTTTTAGGAGGCTTTGCTTAAACGAGGCATTAAAGCTTTGCTTGCTGTTGAGGTAAGATGACCTTTGCAAAAACCGGGGTGCACAAATCAGGCACTTCACACGGATATTTCAGTTTTGTTCTGTTCTCTACTAATAGTGATTTGATTCTCAAAGTCAAACTACTACTGTAGTATTTGATATATAACTATTACTATTTGTTCGTCCAGACTTTCTTTGTATTTGTAATAATTAATGTATGTCTACATTATATTGATGCAATTATTGTTTATTTCTTAAAACTGAACAAGGTAATGTCAACTTCAAAAGTGAAGAGGCTCGTTTGACGCGGAAAGTGGATATACATTTTTACCATCTAAACTCCCCCTAATAGTTGCCCTACTTTAGATATCAAATTTGTATAATTGTATTTACCAAAATCATAGTTAAAATTTATTTAGTGTATCAACAACTGACTCTTTCTGGACTCATTGACCTTCTTTGGTTGTTATAGAGTGTTCCTCACTATATTATATGTGGAACGTTCTACGTAATTTGACATTTTAAATTCAAAGTAAGAAACTACTAAAAACAAAATTACCCACCCATACATGCACATATTTTATATACAAAGTAAAATAGTACAAATTACCTTTTTGGCTCGCTCTTCTTTCTCGGCAATCTCCTTACGTTTATCTTTATCAGAACCCTACAAAATAACTCCGATTAGTTGCTTAAAAAGCTATATAAAGCTTTGGTAGTTTTAAGAAACACATCAAACAAAATAGAAACAATAAAAATGGAGATCATAAGTCGTCACCAATTTGACGAAAATTTCATCATTGGCTTTCTTGTTTGAGAGTTGTTGCATGGATGCAAGGTCTTTGTCAACTTCAACTTTCCTTTCTTCAGTCCTCAGTACTGCTAGAGCTTTCCTCTTCTCCTCCAGAACTTTTTGATATTCTTCAAGTGTCATCTCCTGCATTTCAAATAGTAAGAACTAACAAAAAGACTCGTTTTCATCATTTATCCGATTAAATAGCTCCAATAATCTACCTTATTCTCAGGCTCCTCAACACATTCATTTGCAGCATCCTCCTTTTTCCCATCGGCTGCTTCTTCCTCAGTACTGGGCTTATCAGAAACCACAATTTTCTCTCCTTCTACCACCACTTCCTGAATTTCCCTGTGACGGAAAATTTATAAGAATAACCTGCCAAAGCAAATACTAAAGCATAAAAAATGCAAGGCACATGGAAAAAACATACTGATTGATTTCTTCAGACTGATTTCCCCAATTCCCACGACCGGCTCCCTCACGTTTGAATTCATTCCTGAACACAAAACGAGGAACGATTGCAAATTAACATGAAGCAGATAAGCAAAATCGCAAATGCAAAGCTATATGCATTGCTAAATGGGCAGAGCTGATGGATCCGTTAACAGTTCAAAACAGGCAAGGCGTGACTGCTTTAGTTCAGCTGCCAACACTCTTTCCCATATTAAAATAATAAACATGTTTATATGATTTGAAAAAGTATAGCGTATAATATATAATATAATCTTTTGATTGCACTTTGAGCTTCTTTCAGATTATTTGACCCATTCGACCAGTTTCATTCATGACACATTTGGACAGGTCAAAAGGGTATAATCAAAGATCTTAGCTTAAAAGGAACGGGTAAAATGGGATGAAAGTCCTCAAGTAAACTTTTGGTGCATAAAACCTTCTAAATCATATTATTGAAAATCATTTTTTTGAAAATCATTTTATTGAATAAGTTAATTTATTTTTGAAATAATAAAACCTTTTCAACCATATTCGATACACGCTGAAATAAATAAATATATATATATATATATATATATATATATATATATTTGGACTACAGATCAAGGTCAGAAGGATCCATACCGGAAATTAAGCATTTACTACCATTTACCCAATCTATCAATTTTTCACCTCTAATTTAAACCCATATAGAGCCCAACGCGTCACTTTCGTAAGTTAGTGAGTAAAAAATTCCACACATACAAAGCATTTCAAGAAGATCAACAATTTGTTATAGAAATTTTACCCACGACCCGTCCCACTGCGACGTTCATAGGCACGACGTGGACGTTCTCCATCTTCACCATCTCCGTTAGCAAACGAAACACGGCGATCTCCACGGAAACCACCACGCTGTCCACCATAGCCACCAGGTCTCTCAGATGATTTACCATTGGACTCTTCGATACCACCTTGGCCACCAGAAAATCCACGGTTGAACGAGCCGTCGTTATTGGCAGAATCTCTATTCAATCCACCTCCACCACGGCCACGCCCATACCCACGACCACCACGTCCTCCACGACCACCTTCATTTCTAGCTTCTCTCACTGCTCAAAGCAAATATAATTTATGATATAATTTAAACAATAGATAAAAGCACGTTGATAATCTTGATCCCATATCCACATATATAGTATAACCGCAGTACAAAAGGCACCATCTAAGAAGACTATATAAGATCGTATGAAATACAATACAACTAAAACTGGACCCTAGAAACAAGACATCGATATAACTCTACATGACACAAACCTCATGAAGGGTGTGAGCTTTGAAGGTTATTTAATACTTTCATGTTTGACTAATGAGATTATGAACATAATTACAAGATTATATAAAGTTCAAAAATTGGTTTTGGGTAATCAGTTTGACAGCATTTGCTGCAAAACTGACAATCAGAAAAAAAAAGTCAAATTACGTATTTAATTCCACTTGCTGTAAACTGGACAATTTTTTCGTATTGTTTTATAGTCTATATTACGGAGGAATATTAAAAATTTGTCATACACCATAAAAATGACTATAACAAGCTTATTTTTGTACTGATTCTGGTCGACTAATGTGAAATAACCACATTCAAACACATCCAAAAAGCTTCTCCAAATCGAATTATTTTGTACCAAGTAATCAAAGTAAGTGTGTTTAACCAAACACTCAAATACAATTATTACATACTTTAAGTCGCAATAATCAATGTAAATTAACATCCAAAAGTCTAAAAAAGTAAAAATGTCTCACCTTTTCTTTTTTATCCTACATCCACTATCAACACGACCTTAATACACACCAAAAGCATAATTGAATATCAAATTAAGTTACCAATATATATAAAGGTGAAGTTCATTTGAGACTCCAAGAAAACTTGAAACCAGCAAACCAATCTGGACCCTTCGATCAAAAAATGGATGTTCCATATTGACTTTGATCACAAGCAATTGGTAAATCACATGTGAATAAGTTTCATCAATTTCTAATCACATACTCACATGTGATTTAAAAGGTCTCAACTTTTTTTGTGGTCTCAATGAGCTCACTCCTATGAGTGTGTCTAACTGTGTATATACATATTTATAAGTTATATATACAGAGAATGATACTCCGTACAAAATAAAGAATTCATTAAATAGCATACATACATGTAATCTAAGTAAAGATAACTCAAAAACTCACCGGATTGAGCTGGAGGAAGAGGCTTGGACGGAAGTTTAGCCGACGGCTTAGCCGGCTGTGAATTGGCTTTACCGGCTACCGGAGCAGCCGGTGGAGCTTTTTTCGCCGGCAAAGCAGCGATCTTTTGCACAAGTTGTGATGGGTCATCGTTATCATCATCTCCAAGCAAATCAAAAGGGTTCGCAGTCGCCATTTTTCACTTTAATTATCTTAGAATTCTTAAAGAACCCTTTGATATAAAGTTCCAATCTTTGTAACAATTAACACAAAACCTAATTACAATTCGTCATGTTTCAAATAACCCACAAAAACCCTAATATTGTCTTGGTGAAACCCTAGCCGCAACGCAACACAGTGTGTAGAGAGTGGGTAGAAAAGATGAAGGGAATAATTGAACCTAATCTTTAAAGTCTGAAAATATTTATTTTTGGAAAGTGGGGTTTTATTTGTACTTGTGATCCCTGTACTTTTAGCTATTTATAGTTTGGACACTATACCTTATTTTGGCAGTAAAAAGAAAATTATGGCATCTTCAACAAAATTTAAAGTTTTCAAGTGGTTTTAGTTGACAGATCTGCAACCTTTCACTAACATCAATCATAAACGTATGGAGCTTTAAATTTTGGATGAAATGTCATACTTCGTATTAAATATCTCGAAAAAAATGTTATAGTTTTATAAAAATTGCACCATAAAATCAACATTTTATCTCTTTGATTAGACATCTCACATTGTATACTTTCGACGAATTTTTTTTTTGTGAGTTTTACAAATTGTATGCTTTATTATCACATGTAATATTACGCAGTATCAAATATGATATTCGTTATTATCATATGTGATAGTCTTTGTTATCTCAAGTAATAGTCGTTGTTGTCACATGTGATAATTATTATCGTGTTATATTTAATTATTATCAAATGTGAATTTAAGTTGTGCAATTTTCAACCCCAGAAAAAAACGGAAATTGAACAATCCTATTGATTTTTCTGTTTCTTACCTTTTTAACATTCTTATTTGAAATCACCTCTAACAGTTGAATGTCGCTTCAGTCATCATATTGAACTTCACGTTGTCGGTTGTAATGACGATGTAATGTTCATTCAAGGATGGTGATTTACTTATTTGTACATCACATTTTTTTAGCCATATATCACTAACTTAGTGATTTTTTTATCATATTAGCGCTATTTAATTATAGAGGTGTTTGGAATTTATTATTTAGACACTTATCTCCTTATTTGCTTGTTTTAACAGCAGATAAACACATATAAACACCCTTTTGAAAATTACTTATCTGCTTATTTTTTAAGGAATAAGCACTTAATAATAAGTATGCTGATAGATGCTTATTTTTTAAGCACATAAGCAATTATAAATAAGCAATGACAAACACCCTCTGTATGGACATATTTATAGTGAAATAGTCCAAAATTACTAATTTAGTGGTGGATGATCAAAAAAATGATAGTATACAAATTACAACTCATTCATTCAATGTCACACTAACTGCTTACTATCACTACAAATCTTATTAACATATTAAGTAGGTAATAAACATATTTATTGCATAACCAAAATGAAATACTCTTTTGTCATTTGTTCTATACAGAGTAATAGTAAGTTTTAACAATTAGCGTATAGCGACAAGAATAAAACTTACGAGTTTATGGAGTTAATGAGGATTATGTATGCATTTTTGCCCGTTGACAATACTATGTAACATCTATTATCACACGACATTCAGAAAAAAAATGATTTGTATACTACTTCTTCTATGTTTTTAAAAGGAAAAATATTCATAACAAACCTAAGGTTCAACAAATACCTGATTATGTAACAAAAATAGTGATGAACTTACGTAGAATCTAATAGTGTTTATGTTTATTAATACTCCTAATAATAATTACATGTATATAGAATTAAAATTAAATTATGAAAAATAATACTCCTTCCGTCCCAAATTATTTGTACATCTTACTGTATATATTTGTCCTAATATAATTGTCCACTTCTAAAAAGTAAATATGCATTAATGATTAAATTTCCAATATTACCCATAAATTTAAAACTACACAAACATCAAAGAATACATTCAATTAATGGTTGAGGGTTAAAATCATCATTGTACAGAGGTCAAATGTGCAATTAATGTAGTTTTTTTAATATGTGTACTAAATCATAACTCGTGAATTCGCGGCTACAACATGATTTTGTACATTTATGTGATTTCATTGTTTTTATTACTACTATATGTATTCCAATTCTAAAATCTAAATAAGTACTGTATATGTATATGAATTACTATATATATATATATATATATATATATATATATATATATATATATATATATATATATATATATATATATGAAGTTTTGGGTATGCAAGAGATAAATGTTATGTGAAATGGGAAGATAAATGATTAAGGAGACATACGGTGAGAATAATAGTAATGCCAATATATGGCGCAAAACATAAATGAAAATTGTAAAAAGTATAAACAACCACCTACGAAACATATAATAATAAAACAAAACATTTAATAGTAACTACGGTACTTGAATTTAAAACAATGAGGCACTCATTTAATTTATGTGTCAATCTCGTGGTCTTGTAAGCCATAATGTGCTTAACGCATGAAGTCTATCAAAGTAGTTTGTTGTTGCAAACCAGGTGAGGGCAGATTGGCGTGTTGTCAATAATGCTACGCCCCGATTTTTTTTTTCAATTCCTTCAATATTACGCGGTCCTAGAAATTCTCTGGGATCGCGTACTTGTGCATGAAATCGTACCAGAAAGTTTCATTCACTGTTACGCGATCCTAGCAACTCTCCGTGATCGCGTACTTGTGAATGAATTTATATCAGAAAATTTTCTTTTATATTACGCGATCCTAGCAATCTTCTGGGATCGCGTATTTGTGCTTGGACCCAAAACTCAGCAAAACTCAAGTTTTTGACCCAATTTCAAATGCGCATAACTTTCGACTCGTTTAAAATCTCGACACGAAATTTTGCAGACACGTTTAATATAACATAATAAAAGTTTCTCAATTGGCACTTTTTCAAAATTCACACTAATGACGTTTTTGAACTTGAATCTGAAATGTGACTATTTAACCGAAACGACCCATTTTGACACTTAGCGCATTAAACCAAATAACAACTTAAATTCTCCAACTTACATTATAATGTGCATAAAACCTTTAATGTCACAAGTTTCTCCATAATTGTACTCCAAATACATCATGACTCAAATTTACATTAACTTGTTTAACCCACGACATTAACGATATATCAAACTTTAACCACAAAATATGATCATACTTAAACGATCATTAGTCTTTACAAAATGGGACTTCAACATTTGTATCTAGAGCATGATTTCAACAAAATACAAGGGATTCCACTTACTAACTCGTTAGCAAGTCCACCTTTAGTCGAGCTTTGGTTCTTTGCCCGAATTACCCCTTAACCCGCTAGTACCTACATTAACACAACAACCACAAATATAGAGGTAAGCATAAAAGCTTAGTAAGTAATGGAAAGAAGAACGGTAATAACAAATACAACAATGTAACTTGGTGATCATACTCTTTGATTCACCAACTACAATATTAATGATCCTTAATTTACAATTATGTTCCAACTCTAGGAACACTACAAATGGTGTCAAGACATGAACAATGAGATTTCTCAAGCCCCAAAGTCATTTTTGAATCCCCCATTGTAGGCTACAAAATGGCATACTCAAATACCATACATACAACAATCTCCCTCCACTAGTTAATACTCATTTGATCATCACTCAAGAATCACAAATGAGATTAATTAGTGGTTTCCCCATCCCCATTACTTACCTTTGCAAATGGTGTTTGATTCACTAAGTCGATAAATCTCAATTTAGCTCTTAACTCCACCTAAACATACAAATCACAATGCAATGGTTATTCACTACTCAAGGTGGTAACCTTTTACACATCAACTTCAATTTACTCTATTTTAGTTCTCTTGTCAATTCTTATATTTATAGCTCAAGAACACCACAATTCTCTCTGCAATTTAAGTCATATTTTCTTCTTAAAGGTAACATGCATTCTGTCAACTAACATTTTTTTTTTTATTCTTCTTTAGAACTTAGCATGCATTTGGTTACCTTGATGACAATTCAATAACAACACATAGACAATAATTTACTATCCTCATCATCTTTCTCAAAATTCTCAATCTTTAACAAAATCACTAAAACTCAAAGATTCATACCAAAACTCTTTTCATTCATTTTCTAATATAAAAACAAGCTCATTTATACTCCAATATCATCATCTAACATTCTTACACCCAAAAACTAACTTTTATTCAAAATCAAATTTTAGGGTTCATCTTCAAATTCATGAAATAACTCAAATTGAAGCATAGAATGGGATAACCTTACCTTAGAGATGATGAATTTGACTAATGCAAGCCCTAACTCTCAAAATCAAGGCTCAATTTGTGGTTTTTCTTCTTTGCTTGTCTCCACCTCTTTCTTTCTCAAACATATGCACACACACACTCTTTTTCTTTCTTTATTTTCCAGATTTTTAAGAGAGGATTTAATAAATACATTTTTCGTTTTCTACCCTCAACTCTCCTTTCTTCTATTTTGGCCACCACTTAATCTTTCTAAGTTTCAGGAATCCTAGTTCTGCCACTTACTTATTTAAACTCTTATCTTTTAAAATACTAATTATATTAATAGTATTATAAACTCAAAAAAAAAAAAATGATTCTTATAAAATAAAAAATGCAACTTACAAATTTTGGGGTGTTACAAATAATTTATGAATACCTCTAAGGTTTTTCTCGAAGACGGTCTATCTGAAATGTTATCAGAGAATTTAAAACGTAAAAAGGAATGGTTAAACAAAAAGCAAGTAAATGATAAGTCATGTGTGTTAACTTTAAGTAACTTATGATATAATTGATAAGTTACTATATTTTACAGTGTTTGTGGTACTAATGTTAATTAAAATGAAGTACTTGATGTAGATAATCTTCAACTGCTCCTAATTTTCTTATAGACATAACCATTTTAGACATGTAAGCGGATAAATTTGAAAAATCTATAGATGAAGTCATACCACCGCTAACCATTAAATCACCGATAGATTGTTGCAATCTCGTTACTCCTTCTGACATTGTTATTTCCTCGTTGTTTGTTGTATTCTTTAATAAGATAATTTTTTCAATTGCGTTTCGATTAGCTGCAATTGGTTCTCTATTAAAATATAAATCGATTAACTTTATTTCGTATTGATGCTTAAAGTAGGTTTGATTGAAGAAAAAAAACTCTTTAAATTAATTACTATATTAGATACGGGCAAAACCTATGAAATCTTGATAATAAAGATTGATGTAAATACCACATTAATTTATAAACAAATAATTTGAAAAATGAAAATATATTTGTAAATCATTGTATACAAAAGTCACCATTACTATTTCAGAAGGACGAAATCCACCAATCCATATAATACACCGTTCAACAAGTGATGTCCACATCCCATGGTAGAATTAGAAAATGTCACCTTTGATTGTTGATCTTTTTGTGTTGGATTTTTATATAATTATATTTTCACAGAAGAAATATCTTGACACCAACTTTCAAACCATTTGCATCACTGTTGATAAGGTCCAAAGGTGTAAAACCTTGATAAATGCCATTGCATCACCATTTAATTGCATTTTATACACATTGAAAATTAACTTACTGTTAAATGGGTCGATTAAATGAGTATAAAATGCAAAGGGAAATGTCGATTAAATGGGTGGGAAAAAAATGACAAACATACCCTCACGTGCGTGGCACGGGTATAGACTTAACGACGAAAACGTAACAAAGTTGAACGGAGGGATGTCATTGGGACAAAAGTGACAACCTTAGGTATGGTCTCTGTTATTAATGAAGTTGTAGGACGTTTTTTGAGAAAATGAACAACCACATGTATATTTTTTATAATTTACCCTTTCAAGTAATATTTAATTTATTAATTTAATTCTGATTAATTGTGTAAGTCAACACGGGTAATTAGTGAAATTGAGTAAGGGTACTTAGGGCATTTGACTAATCTAAATTTACTATTTAAGTAATCACAATTACACATTTTGATAAGTGGTTAATATTAATTAGGCTTAAACATTGAAGGGGCTAGATTAATTCATATGAGATTATTTTTAGTATGTTTACATAATTAAAGTTTTCAAGGTATTTCCTGTTTTATTATCGGAAGTTCAGTTAGCATCACAAACTTTTTTTCACACCGGAGGTCTCATAAGAATATTTATAGTCTAAAGAGTATAGAGTGAAAAAATAATTTTTAATATACGAGAGAATGAGAGATTTTTCAATTTGCTGACAAATAATTTGGGACGGAAGGAGACCGTTATCTGCACAACTACAATCAGAAAACCCCTTTGGTCGGACAACACGTTGCCTGGTCCAACACTTCACGTTGCCTGGTCCAACACTTCCAGCTGGTTGACGAATTTGGTCCTTTTTTAAATATTGATATTTTACATTCAACTTTGATATATTTAATTTGCATCACCCTTAAAGTTTATTTTATATAGTTTTTTTTTTTTATAATTCAACACGACAATCAAAAACAAATCAATCAACTGACCTATTTGACCCACACAAACTCGCTAACCTTAAACTAACCCGACATATTCTCAACCGCTAACCAATTCGATCTGAATTACGACCCCTAAATGTCAACATCGGGTAAAAAATGGATGAAAAGAAGAATTTCATGCCCAGGAATGAAATTTAAAGATTTGAGGGACCAGTTATGAAACTCACTATTAATAAAAGCAACTGTGCAGGGAGATGTATATATACATCATGTACTTCAACCACCAGAGTGAGTTGGGGCACAAAATCAGAGACTATAATGGCAGAAAAAGATGATGTATTGATCGAAATCGAAGCTGCAGAATCCGTTTACGGTGACGATTGCGTCGTTGTAGCACAATATCCTCCTCATGTTAAACTTCTAATTAAACCTAGAACTGCCGATGTTTCATCTCAACAGGTTTTCTTCGATTACTTGTTTATATTTACTCGATTTATCATTCAATTTGGTATCAATTTCTATTCTATTATCTTAAATTTTGAATGTTTAGTAGTTGTTGTAATGTTAGTTGCCCTAGGTCTTAAATAACAGTTCGATTTGTGTTTCCTTAAAGAGTTAATAGTTGCTAATTTCGGGGAAAATTGCAAAGAAAAAGCAACATAACATACAAAGTACTCCGTATGCCAATTTGGGGCATCTGAAAGTTGAATGTTTGGAAAAAATAGGAGCCAAAGTTGATATATATTTTTTTTGACAAAAAGTGGAGCAAAAGTTGATTTTTTTTTTTTTGTATTATATAAATTAAGGACTCAAATACACTTTAAATTTTGAAAAAAAAAATTGTTTATAGTTTTTGAAGTTGAACTTAAACTCCTTTCTTGGTAAAAGTTGAATACCTTAGTTTAAATGCTAGTGCTTTTATAAAACTGTTGTAAATTAATGAATACATCTTACATTTTAAGCAATGTGTTGAAATGCAAAAATTTCAGTTACTCATGTTTTTGTTTGTTTTTGCAGTTTGTGGAAGCAGTTATAGAGATACGAGCAAGTTATAAGGTATTTACTAGCCTTCGATTTTGCATTATAACACCAAAGTACATGATTAAAAGACATAGGAAACATGATGGTTTAGCATAAGTTATAAGCTATGTCAAACTTTGAATTCATTTTTTGTTCGAGTTATGTATATTAGATGCTATTTTGTAGCCAACGTTAGGTCAATACATACTTTTAGGTAAGGCAAGTGTAAAATTTTGCTACATTTATGTATGCACAAGAAAGAACATGGATGAAAAGCCTTTCACATTTTCTTGATCTAGAATTACAATTTTAAGTTTCCGAATCAATGAAATAGTTATGTTGGTAAATATGCATTCGCTTGTTATGAACTTATGATGAATAAGAATGTGGAATATGTCAGTTATAGTTTGTAATGTACCATCTTTTTATATTCAATTATTCGTTGAATAAGTTTTGTCATTGGGTTGATCGTTGTGTTTGTAAAGTGATTATCAGATAATTGTGACTTGAAAGTTTTATTTTAGATGACCAGATTCTGCTTCTGATTATTTGATCCGTTTCATTGACGCTGCAAAACGAACTGATTATTAAAAGGGTAAACAAAATATAATTATATACTTCTGGTTTGAACATATTTTGATATAATTTTACTCCCATTCACAAGATGTCTCTATTTTTCTTAAAAATGTCCTTTTTGGTCATTCTATCTGTTAGCTGCTAGTTAATTAAAGACTTCAAGAATTGTTTGATTGATTATTACAGCTTCAAATAACATAAATAATTTTCAGCCGCTATGTACTACATCCCACTAATTCTGATTATTTGATTTTTCGTTTTAATAGCACACAGTCACTTTCAAGAAGTACATGCAAACACCTCTTAAATATGCTATATGAGTTTTTATGATAACTAATGTTTAATCTGACTACAGTATCCTGATGAACCACCGGACATTATGATTATAGATTCCAAGGGTCTCGATGAACAAAGACAAAAGCATCTCATAAGCAGTATTTATAACAGGGCTCGTGAACTCTCTTCAAATTTGATGCTTGTAGCGCTTTGTGAGGTATAATATTAACCAAAGTGTTTTCTGCCCATCCGTATTAAGTTACAGCACTTTTTGAAATATTAATGTAACCAAAATCTTACTAGGAAGCAGTGGAGAAGCTCACTAGCATGAATCACCCCGATGGAGATTGTCCCTTGTGTTTATCTCCTTTGGTTGAAGAAGGTGCATCGGACGAAACTCGACCATTTATGAAACTAATGTCCTGTTTCCATTGCTTTCATTGGTAACACTCTTTCATCTACCCCTATAAGCCATTTTTTAGTCCCTCCTTTAAGTTCGAACCTATAAATAGGGTTCTTCCTCCACTAGTTGATACTTCAAGGGTTTTTTTACCTGGAATGAAAGAACAAAAATGGATTCATGAAGGTTTAATTACTGAATCGCTTCCCAACGGCATGTTCCGAGTTCGTTTAGATGATGAAGATATTATTCTAGGTTATGTTTCAGGAAAGATCCGACGTAGTTTTATACAGATACTTTAAAGTAAATATGGTTTTATTGCAAAATAATGTTGTTATTGTGCTTAAGTGGTTGATAATGAATTTTTATATTTTTTTAATTCATCGTGAACTTGAATGCAGTGAATGTATAATAAGGTGGTGGAATTGGCTCCGGGTGCATAAAGAAGTCGATCATGCTTCTTCATCTGGTCCCACTGCACATAAACACATAGAAGATGGAACGGGTACTTGCCCAGTTTGTCGTAAGGTGTTCCATGCCAAGGACATTGAGCATGTACTCGACTTGGTGGGGGCTTATTCGCAGTTGGTATGTAATCATAATCATAGTATACCCTGATTTTGTTTTTGTTTTGTTTTGTTTTGTTTTATTTTGTTAGCATGATCATTACTATAGTATCATTTAATCATCAATATTCCATTACTTTATGTGAGCATTACATTTTTCATGGTTGATAAATTAGATACTCGTAATACTAGTGTAGTATATATGTAATATGAGTGATTTGACTCTTTAAACCATCACACTTATTATTGCCAAGCTAGCCATAGTTTAAATTCCAAAGAACACATTAGCTTGCAAGATGTTTTTCGACAAATTATAGAAATGTAAATGCAAAAAATCAAAAAATAATGTGTCCTTGAAAGGTCATGTGTTTCTTCCTTCTTCTATATATATTTTCACTACAATAAGTTATGACTCTAATTATAATATAATATGTGATGTTTCACGAAGTCAACAACTCTTGTCGTACAATTTGCAGACTCAACCACACATTATACATAAACTACATTATGGCATTAATGTATTCCTAATAATAAAATGAGATCTCAACAAATTTGTATGATGTTCTCTTATAGATCCTACTTTCACTTGAGGCAATATAATCCCCAAGAATCAGATATTACAAATATGCTAGTCTTTTATCAGTAAACTCTGTATTTGCCAAAAACGAACTGGTGACCAACATTCTAAATGTTGTATTCTTAGTTATTATATATCACAAGGATTAGGTATTCCAGTTTCAGGAATAAATGTAAGTGGGCATCTTGACTCTAGAGATTCACACATTGAGTGAATATGACAATAGTTTTTGAGGATAGAACTATCCATTTACAGTTGAATGGGTTGATAAGAGATACGTTTATCTCTTACGGGGAAATGGAACCGAAAGTATTGTTAATACATAGAACTTCCTAAATCATTTCATGAGATTAGATTATTAGGGAGTATCAAAATAAGATATTTTTTAATCATATTTGGCAATAGTTAATTAAAAGTTAAAAAGCTATGGACACAAAGTGTTTCGGGTCAACCTAACCTGTGCAAAGAAATTAACTGTTTTGGCTGTTACCCATTGTTTACTATACTTACTGTTGGTTTTTAGTTAGACCTGACACTCATGTAGTTTAACAACTTTTTCCTCATCATTTTGGTGAAACTGGTTGAAAAATATCGTGAATAATCATTTGTCGTGGACTTCATTTTCAGAATCTTGAGAACACCGAAGATACTACAGAAGACACCATGCTTCTTCGCTCGAATTCAGAAAATACAAGGCGGGAGAAGTTTGAGGCCATATTGAAACTGCAACAGGAGAACAATGGCTTGATCGAGCCAAAAAAGACCGAAGTTTTGATGCCTGGTGTGTTCCTTCCCCGTCCCACCACCACTGCTGATGTCAGCTCCGACAAATGCACCATCAACGGTGAACCGGAAACTGAGTCTATAACGAATAAACCGAGTAGCAGTAATCGTAGAAGCTCGGGGCCTAAAAACAGGTACAGAGGAAGGAATTCAAGAACTCAAGTTAGACAATGGATTATTAAAGAGAATGGAAATGCTCAATGAAGACATATTTTTATTGTCTTGTTGTATTTGCATACTGCAATTTTGTCCGGATAATCAACATTTTGGTTCGACTCTAGTGAATTTAGTGGAATCATTCCATTACTGTGTTGGTTGATTTGTATTTGTAGGAATGAACAATAATGTTATAAAACTCTTTATTTTAATATCTAATATTGAAATTAAATTAATATTATTATTCTCACGCTGGAGGTGAATGCCTCAATGCTCAATTGGGCGACTAATGACACACTAAAGTTAATGTTTATGCCAAGGGCGACTAATGACACACTAAAGTTAATGTTTATGCCAAAGTCTCGTAAAAAAAGCTAACGTTTTCATCTTTTTCAAACATGTTTATTACGAGCAGAGTTATCACGATCTAGTTACATCCTAATCCTAAGGCTATTCATTCATCGTACTTGATACTTCACTTAATGTGCGATCGTGCTCAACGATGTGGCCTAATTGGATCTTTCATCGAGTTAAGCAACGGAATTTTGGGTAATCGTTTAGAGTTTAATCAAGTGTTTGAATTATGAGCTTATGGTACAGTAGTACACAATTAATAAACTCATTTTATTGTTGAATATATAGGCCCTCATGGTTCTATTTAAAATATGATTAAGAAATGATGGACCCTACAAGTTCACTTAAATAAAGTTTTTGATTTGAAGGCTACGCATATTTTTATAGAACCTTAAATAGATGAGAAAAAAATGATATTTATTAACTAGTTCTTTTAACATATTTAACTAGATTATAACTCGCAAAACTTGCGCGATACTTTAAAATTTTAAGACAAATTTTTATATTATAATTTTATTTTAGTCGATAAGTAATTATAACCCTTATTATCCTTAACTTTAAAACTACACAAATCTCAAAAAAGACATTTAATTAATGGTTGAGGGTTAAAACTGACATTATACTATGGTCAAAGCTGTATTTCATTTATTTTTCTTAAGATGTGTGTTTTCAACTTATGATAAATAATTTGAGATAGATGGAGTAAGACTTACTGAGGGAAATTTAACTAGTTAATTAACTGATTAACTAATTAATTAGCAAAGATTTTGCCGTGGACGGTGGGAGCACCGGTGCTAATTCTAGTGAAAAGGAAACTTATAAAACGAAAGTCAAAGATTATTTGTTGACAAAATATGAACGCAATAAAAAGGAGATTGACCACAAAAGCAATATAATGGCCGGTGGTGTTGCTTAACTCCTCTGGTGCAACACGGTTGAATGAACGTTGAATGGAGTCAAAGGATGTTTAATCATGCTTACGTGATTCCAATCAAAAGTTGTCAAGTACACAAAATTTTTATGTGTCACTTTAATAAATTTTTTCACAATTAATCTTCCATGTCATCATGTCTTAGGTGGATAAATTTTAAAATTAATGAAATATATTAAATTATTTAATGACATTAAAATTCAAAATTTTGCAATCTTCTGTGCATTCAAATGATTAATTAATGACTTTCAAAATTAATATTTATAATTTTGTAAACAAGGCTTATTAATAATAAATGCATTAAAAACTTAACTTTCACCATAATAAACCCTCACCTATTTTTTCATTTAACTCATCATCATATGTTTTTATTTTTATTTGAAGTTATGGAACTTTCAAGTTTAAATTTTGTTATTTTTTCATAAAGTTTCTGACTTTTTTTTCTTCTTTATTGATCATGTTTAGTGTTTTTATCATTAGTTATTAGTTTCGAGTAATATATGCATTGTTTATTTTTTACATCTCTAAAGAACAATAATAAATCGTTGTAATTCATGTAGTTGAGCAGCAATTGATCGACTTGGTCAAATAAATAGACATAAAAACTCAAGTTATAGTTTTGTTTGTCTTACACTTTGTTACATTCTATCTACATATACAAACTATAACTTGATTAACACATAAACGTTAATAACTACATGCATGTATACCCAATAAATTTTTTAAAAATCATCTTCCCGTGCATCGCACGAGTTTTAACACTAGTTAATATTACAAGACAAACTTCACCTTTTCTCAGATTTAATTATGTTTGCTTCAAGAATTAATTATGTCTAGTATATATATATATATATATATATATATATATATATATCTGTTTTTAGACTCTTACTATCACTACAATAAACATATAAATTTTACATAATTTATTTGCACCAAGTAATTATAATTATAATTAAAATATATATAGTGTTTGTATATTTTAAAGCTAAAAAGAGCCCACGTGTGCATGTAAATGTGTAAAACTCATTATACTTTTTGCTTCAATTGTAGTACTCATTAAAAAAGTTGGTTCATATTTATTACATTCATATGTCCATGTCCATAATCAATCATAAAAATAGGCATAACAGTGTTGAATTCTTCTACATCATATATATCTTTGAATGAGAAGATTCATGATCAGATGGTCACAAGGAAATGAACTGCAAATTAAATATTAACAGTTTTCTTTTTATAACTATATACTATATACTGTACTATAGTAAAACTTTATAGAGCCGGAGATGGTGACAATAAATTGTAACCGAAACTGAAACTTGTAGCTAGAGATCGTGTTTGAAGATTATTTTTCAAAAAAAAAATATGAAAAGGCTTATATTTTAAGGAATTTGAAGGGATTATATTATCAACAAGCTCCCTTATTTGGTATTATCAAACGGGATTATTCAACTATAGGGGTTGAAAATTATTAAAATTAAAATTTTAATTTCTTTGGCACTCCTAAAATCCTCACAATCCCCTACGTTAAACACATTTAGTGATCATTTACTAGTACATCCTTCATAATGTAGTACAATTCTGAAATAGATACTTGATGTGGTAAATGTACCCTTCTCTTTTAAACATTTTCATATACAACTAACTAATTATAAGCATAAACAAAAAAAGTTTGGAATAAAGTAAATTTATTTTAAAGAAGGGATAGTGGTAGCTTTCTTGAGCATTTTTCTTGCACCAGCCCTAAATGGACATGTCGAACTCACAAAACCATTTACAAGGTTAAGATACGTCTTTAGATCGTGACATGTTGCAATGTTAATACTGTTTAGTTGTAACGAGTCTCGACTACTTAACCGTAACTCATGCCCTATGTTAGCATAAACCCAACGGCTATCTTTAACGTGCGTTTGTATCCATTCAGTTAAATGTGTCACACTAGCATTTTGCTCGTGTGCCACATCATCATGGTCTTCAACGAAAAAACCGGGTACCTTTGTGATTAGGTCGTCAGAGTTGACTATACGAAGAATCTTTGTTCCTTGTTTTTCTAATTGGTGGCGAAAACTTGGGTTGCCAACCCTAGGTCCGCCAAACGAGATGACCGAGAGATGAGGTGAGTGTTTGATTGTGGTTTTTATATCGTAAGCCGCTAAAATAGCTAAAGAAGCTCCTAGAGAATGTCCGGTGATGGTCAGACTTAACGGCTCATCACTGTACATTTTTAGTAATCTTAAAACTTCTTGTTGTAATAATTGTTGTAAACTAGGGCATGTTGTTGTGTCCGAGGTATACAAGCTTAAAACCCCGGTTTCCACCATGGGTTCTTGTTTTTCTTCACTTTGGTTATCGACATTGCAATGAGTGAGAGTGGCTCGTAGATTCTCGAGCCACTCTAAACAAGTGGCAGTACCACGAAGAGCGACGACTATGTCTCGTCTTCCGAGCCTAGATATTTCATTTTTGTCCTCACAAACCGCCACATACCCTATCCAGCTGGACTGCACTTGCATCCATCGTGGCATCTTCTCTATCCAACGCGGTAATGGGATTGATGATGTGGCGAATAAATTTTTCGTCACTCGGTATCCACATCCATCAACCCCGGACCGTTCTAACATTTTACTTTTTGCATAACGACATTCAGCGTAAGTAGAAGAAGAGGGATCAAAATTAAACGATTGGTATGCTGCCTCGACAAAGCTACCGTACCGTATGATCTCGCCTCGTAGACCTTCATCGAGTGGGTCCAACAAGCCTTCCCAGTTTTTTGTACCATGGTACTCCATCCATCTTTTGCTTAGTTGATTTGGAGGTCTAGTTTGACGATTTTGGTCAAAGTCAACTAGCAATCTTTCCCATTTATTCGGAGCTCGAACACTTTTGGTTGTTGGGTTAATATTATTGGGAATGGCGCAATACCAACGGTATAACGGTTCTTGTGGTGGTGTGACGGTTAGTTTGAAAGGAAATGTTGGTTTGAAAGTAAGCTTCATTGTTATGTGAAAACTTAGGGAGTGAGGGGTTGAGTAGTGTTTGAGCTAGGTTTTCGAAGGGAGATGAGTGGTTTATATATATGGTTGTGAATTTACGATATGTACACGTGTAGCTATATCGTTACACTAACAATTTAGGGTTTGGAAAAGACGTAAAATTGCGTATTTATTGTTGGGGCCGGTGTTGTTTACTTTCTAATCCATTAAGTCTCGGGAGTATTATTAGCTAGTTTTTCATGAAAAGTGATTTTTTAAGCAAATCTTGATGCGGTTTTGTAACAAAGTTATTTAATTTTTTGTTTTTCCACAAAAGGTCGATAATAAACAGTTCAGACCGGCTCACAATCAATTGTGTATACTTGTATACAGAATGGTAGTTGTGGCTATGTGTCTAGACTTGAACCGAGACCTTTCCTTGTATATTTTATCAACAAAATGTATTAACAACTAGGTACAATTGCAAGATAAAAAGGCTACAATTTTATGGGCAAGGAGTAGAGCATTATACATGCCATAACTAGATTCTACTCACTTGTTCACTCTGTGAGTGTATCGATAGGTAAACTAGATTACATCTCATGGGACAGACATAAAATTGAACGGTCCAATCGAAGGGCCAGATTTTTCAACCTGTATTGCAAATGACCATTTTTATGTGAAAATACTAGCTAGTAAGCATTGCTTAAAAATATTGAGATGGAGGGAGTACTGAATAATGAATCACGTAGATAAAATATTACTATATATGTAAAACTAACATACCGTAAATAACAAATTTTATTGGTATAAGTTTGATTAATTAGTAATTAGTAATATTAATAATGAGATACGCATTGCTTAAAAATATTCAACAAGATTAATGCGTTTAATTAAGTATTCTCTTGTTGTAATTTGAATAGGAAAATGAATAAATAGGTGATGTTTACGTAAAAGCCATGATATTTGCTGTCGATATATAATTATAATTATTAATATTATAAGCTAAATATGAAATCAATGGAAGGTGGAGAAAATGCCAAGTGGTTAAAATCAAGACGTGTCAAATCAGAAAAGAGGGCAGAATGTCAAAATCTAAACGGTCAATGCCAAAGATATATGAAACACCGATTTTTGGTTGTGAAAGAAAGAAAAGAACAAAAATTAATAGCAATCATTATTGTAAACATTTTTAGCGGTTATCATTAAAACTTTATACTATATTTTATTGTATTTTTAGGTAAAATGTTGATAACCGACAATTTAGACCGACTATCCGACTACTCAACGGTTGTGACTTAATTTTGTATTTTTTATGATAAAGATGTCTCCACTTATTATCAACTAAAAGTAAACGTCAATTTTGTGTCAAACATGCTCCCATATTTATTGTATTAAATTTGATATCTTTTGATTTTGAAATTGGAGCTTTAAATAGCAAAATTTCACTCTAACAATAAGGCCACATAAGTAAAGTGGTTGGCACGAGGTTCCGTAGATATAGACCTAAAATATATGCTTAAAGTTAGTCACCAATAATTTTAAAACAACTTCCAATCATACTACTATCATATCAGACATATATACAAGTTAAGTTTACGAATATTTTTGGGTTCCATATGATCAAGACGTTTATAGTATACATGAGTGATGAGTTGGTAGGTGGCCCACTTAAAAATCATTTGCAATCGACCGTTTAAGGTTTATACAACGTCACACGTTTTTCCACATTTTCATGCACAAATCAATAAGATATCTATTTGTTCGAAATATCATTTGAAAATGTTAGTAGGCTTAGCTTATATGGAACCCAAAAATGATGTGAAAGTGAGAAAGTACATTTGTTCGTTATTTGACTTTTACCATTTTATTTTAACTCGTTGTTTTCGTCAGGATCCCGTCCTAAATTCATAATCCGTTATCCATCATGCTTTATATGATCTTATGAAAAAGTCAAGAATTTGTTAATTAATAATAATTAATTGTACATATATAGCTGGCGTGGTATATATATGATTGTCTCCAAGTGACAAATTACGCTCATAGAGTGGCCGGGTATATGTATGATTGTTCCGAAGTGACAAATTACGCTCATAGAGTGGCTGAAATGTGTTCTTTTTTCTTTTTGTCTTAAAAAAATCATATCATATCTTTAAAATAACATTAACTGTTCAAACTTACTTTAATATAATTTGTTTTTATTTTGGAGTGTTATGATAACTTTGAGGTATTTTGAGTTGAGTGTGACGCTGTCAGTAATAATATTTTTTAACATAATTGATGTAATTATGGGAATATATGATTTTACAAGAATATTAATGTAAAATATGTCTAAATGACACATGTAATAATACTTATTATGTTTTCTTTTTTCTTTTTTACCAATATTTTATCACACCAATCAAATTTCTAAACCTTATATATTTAATTTCTATCTCTCCAAAACAAATAAGAAAAACACCGAATTGTCGACATTTAATTTCCATTTCTCAATCCATTTGTTGCATATATATAGTCAATGAGTGTGTAAAGTATATAGAACTTTCGATTTTTCAAAAAGGCTGTTATCGCAAACAAAGCTGAGCGGTGGAGATCTTAATTTATAAAGTGGTTCATGAGTGCATAAAGTTTCTTTAATAAATAACACGAAAATAGGCAAATCAATTAAAGCGTTTTCTATTTATATAATCAGGGAATAATGATTAATAAAACATGTATCGTGAAGAACGTACTTTTAGAAAAGGTACGATATGATTATTCATTTCATGATATATTTTAAACCGTACAAGACTAAACATTATCTACACAAAACTAAAATGCATGGATTTTAGTCCCAAAAATAACAACAAAAAAAAAAAGACGCGGCTAGATAAGCTTGTCAAGTGAATTATCAAAAAAAATTATTATATTATAAGTAGGGATGAAAGGGTTAGGGCTCATACGAAGAACATGAGGAGCAGCTTCATCTCAACCATTAATTCACGAATGATCAAGATCAAGCCACCTCACCCAAAGATCCATGTGCAATTATTTTTGGATGAGGATTGCAATTTTATATTTTTCTTGAGCTAAATGCTGAAAATGTTGAACAGATGGTTTCCATCTCCTCCACAAATACACACTACTTCTCTCTCTTTCCAAAAAACAGACACAATAAAACAGACACACACACACACACCCTACACTAACATTTACAATCGTCACCACCACCACCTCCGCTCCTCCGTCGCCACAACCACCGTCTTAGCCGTCTGCTCCACCGTTGTTCCTCCGTCACCACCACCACCACCGCCGATCCTCCGTCACCACTACCACCGCCGCTCCTCCTTCACCGCCACCGCCAGTACCAACACTTTCATCGTTCACCTTCAACGCTACCATCACCTTCACCGTCACCGTCCACCACCACCTTCACCATCTAGATCTGAAAATGTAGATCTAGATCTACTTTTCATATCTAGATATGAAAAAAGTAGATCTAGAGCTACTTTTTCGGATATAAATCTAAAAAAACAGATATGTAAAAGATCACTGCATTTTATGGTTTAAGTTATTGCATTTTAGATCTACTTTTTCAGATCTAGGGTCTACTTTTTCAGATCTAGATATGAAAAAAGTAAATCTAGATCTAAAAAAGTGGATGGAAAACATCACTGCATTTTGCGATCCTTCTACTGCATTTTACGTTTCATCTACTTTTCAGATCTGAAAAAAATCAACTACATTTTACATTTCTTCTACTTCATTTTACGTTTCATGTAGTTTTCAAATCTATTTTTTCGATCTAAAAAAATTCACTACATTTTATGTTTCTTCTACTACATTTTACGTTTTTTTTAACATTTTTATGTAATTGTAAAGTTTGAGTTTATACTTGAAATAAAAAAAAGTAATACTTGTTTATGCATTTTATGTTTTTTTCACTACATGTTACATTTTTGTACGAAATATTGCGTATTATCATATTTTTTGAATGGATATTTTTTTGAAAATTTTTCGTGCAATTTTTCGGACAGATCTACAAATTTTTCAAAATTGCAAAATAGTCTCTAGTGGCAGGAAATGGGAGGATCACGGGTGACATGTGTCAGCTTATGATTGGTTAAAAACATGTTGTCTCTGCCCTCATAAAAGTGTTGCTCCTCTGAACTCCACTCTGTATTATACATGAAAAAGTACACAATTTTCTTTTGCATTGTTGCATGAATTAACCGGGTGTGATAAAAAGAAAAAAGAAAATCTTTTTCACACTTTTAACTATAATAAAATTGTTTAAATTTCACACTTACCATGTAAACATATCTTTATGCTACTATCCTTTACATATATTCTTATAGACGAATCAGGCGGAGTTAGGATATATTGATTGATTTGAGACGGAATTTTTTTTTTTATTATTATTTTTTCATTTTTAAGGGTGCAAAATATTATAGAATATCATTTATATAGTTTGAAATTTTTTAGGGAACAGTTGCGTTCACTGCCAGCACTCTAATTCCGTCACTACTTAGAGAAATATAATTATAGAAATTTAACTAATCCACCTCTAAGTACATTGAGAGTTCATGTGGAAGAAAATTTGTATGAATCTTGCAGTCGAGCTATTTTATTAAATTATTATCAACACCCAAGTATGTCGATATTATAATTACTAACAATATCCGTAGAAACAATTTTATAAACTTGAGAATTACTTGAGTAGCACTATTTGGAAATTGTTTTAGAAATAACGTTAAAATTAATTAACACAAAAATCAAGAACCTTTTAGCTAAATACATTTGTTAAAGAAATAAGTGTATATTTGTAGCCTTTTTTTTTTTTTTTTTTTTTTTTTTTTTGTGAAATTTGACTTTTATTGAGAAAATGACTTTATTTGTCCTTATTCTTGCAAAATAGATAATTCTTTTTTCAAGGTCGTATAACTTAAAAAATGTTTAAACAATATTTTGAGAGCTTATGGCATAATTTATTGATGAAATATGTTGCTATTTGTTAAAACGTTGGGCGTTAGTTTGTTAGATTATATATTATAATGACATGAAGATCTGAATTTGAGACATAGTACGTGCTTCAAAGGATGAAAAAACTTGAGGCGTTGCCTATGACATTTTTACTTTAAGCTAGTTTCCTTATTTTAAAATAAAAGGTGGCTTAATTATTTTTATATACGATTTATGGAGAAGAAAAAAAGACAATTTCATTAGTGTATGAATGAACAAAAAACTTTTATTTATGTTTACTGGAATAATCGAAAATAATTAGTTGGGAAAGAAAGACATGTAAATTTTGAAAAGTGGCTTTTTGATTTGACCTTAACTTGCTTTAAATAGAAACTTCCATTTTGGTACTCAATCATTCGACACTTTATCGATGTTTTAAGAACGGTCCGACCGGTTGGATCGAATTTTTCTAAAATTTCAGCTCAAAATAAATCGATTTTATTTAAAGTTTAATTAGTCACCGGGAATCGAATCGGCGTGTTTAACCGGATCAGTTTCTTTTTAAAAAAAACTAATTAAATATCTAAACTTAAGAAGCCTTTAGGCCCCTTAAATTGGATGGTAAGTTGGATTGTGGACTTTGTTGACATTATATAGAAAGTGATTCTTATGTTGAGATTGTATTATCAATATGTGGAACAAATTAAAGTTAAAGTTTTAAACAATAGAAAATAAATAAAATAAATTTGTTAGTTACAAGATTCGAACTCACGATCACATTCATGAATAA